>OY747701.1:41650000-43030000 GCA_963556495.2 Valencia hispanica | reverse complement strand
ATAAGTTGAAGCCTTCAAATTTCTCTGACCTCTCCATCCCTCTGTGGTCTCTGGTGGGTGTAATATATCTTAATAGGTAAGCTTGGCAGGTACTGAGTTACAGCCAAAACCTGTCAGTCTGGATGTTTTCGACTAGGTGCAGATGCCTAATGGACTAACAGAATCTCCATAGGAAGTTGTTAGTCAGCACATCAGTTCCACAAAAACATTTCTTCACATTTGTCTCCTTCACAATAATGTCTCTCTTTCAGCTCTGCTGTCCTCCTTTGAAGGCATTTACTCTGATATACTGAACATGCTTTCTCGTTGTCAAAACCATATTTCTCAGAGATTAAATCAAAGCAAAACAAAACAAGGGATTCTAGAACGTTAATCCAAGGCACCAAAATACTGAAGAAACAGCTTTCCAATACAAAAGGTTTTTTACCTGTGTCCTGTTACCTGCTGCTTTAAAATGCTTTTATCAGTAATAATGTGTCAGAACTGATACATAGGAGCATAAGCTCAGAAACAAAGTGGGTAGATACAGATACATAAGAGATACACCCCATTTTAGGAGGAATAACTTCCTGTGATATTTACATGCATTTTGCATGGTGGAGTGGTACAAGGTTAAGTGCTATTGTATCAGAGCACTCATGTTCTGGTTTAAATTTAATAGGCTAAAAGGTGTTGGTGATCTAACTGTGTTTCCATTGTTTTCCTCACTGAACCCAAGGACTCTCAACACAATGGAAAGACTTGCTTTCTTTTGGTTAAACTGAAGGTTAGGTTGGATATAAGAAAAGGTTTGTCATGGTTTGTAATTTTTCACAGCTACATGCAGAAACCAAAGAGGACACAGTTCTCTGGAAAGGTATGCATTTAATTTTTACACAACTGAGATGTTTTAGAGCTCAGCCCAATCATAGTCAGTTCTGGCTGCACAGTGGCATAATTGGTACACTGTTGCCTTACAGCAAGAAGGCCTGGACTGGGGTCTTTCTGCACCCATCTATGTGTTGCCCTGTAATGGGTGGATTGGTGACCTCTACAGGGTGTACCATATCTGCTGGAGACAGGCACCAGCCCGCTGCAAAGGATGGATGGCATAGATAAGGATGGATATAATTACACCTGGTTCTGATTATTTTATTTATTAGCTTGATTTTTAAGGGCTTTATATGTAAGAAGGAGGATCTTAAATTCTATTCTGGATTTAACAGGGAGCCAATAAAGGGAGGCTAAAACAGGAGAAATGTGTTTTCTCTTTTAAATATTCAGCAGAACTCTTGTTGCTACATTTTGGATCAACGGAAGGCTTTTAATTACTTTTTGTGGACCTCCTCATAGTAAAGAATTGCAGTAGTCCAGCCCTGAGGTAACAAAAGCATAGTCTAGTTTCTCAGCATCACTCCTGGACAGGATGTTTCTAATTTTAGTAATATTCCTGAGGTGAAAAAAGGAAATCCTAGAAAAAAATGTTTTGTGGAGCTTCTGATCCAAAGACGGCAACTTCTGTCTTGTCAGAATTTAAGAGAAAAAAGTTTAGCGTAATCCAGGTTTTAAATCTTCCAGACATGCCTGTAATCTACCTAACTGACTGGATTAATCTGGATTTATGGATAAATATAGATCTGTATCATCGGCATAACTATCTAAATTTATCCCATGCTGTATAATGATTATACCAATTGGAAGTATTCCACTCTGGATATATTTCTGTTAGATTAATATTTTTTTAAGTGATGGATAAAATACTGAAACATTTCATTTATTTAGTAAATGTACTTTATTGGCTTTTGCAATTTACTTGTTTAAAACATATTGCATAGTTATTTTTTTCAGGCACTGAAGTTTTATAGAGTCTGAGTCACTACACTATTAGAAGAAGAAGTGTAGTTCTGTGATGACTGATTGTGAATACATGGTTGATCCCCGGCTGCTCCAGAGAGAACAATCCAAAAATATATATACAGCGTGGGGCAAATAAAGTTGCCAAACAGAAGATGGAGTCCTGTCTGTTTCATTAGTGCAACATAAACATATATATAGTAAACATAATTGGTCCAAGCACAGAACCCTGTGGTACTCCACAAGTAACCCTTGAGTGTGAAGAAGATTTATCATCTATAACAACACGCATCAACACCATACTTGAGCGGGAGGATGGAGGCTAGGGGTCTTTTCCCACCCCTGTTCGCTACGGGCCATCAGGGGTTGGGGTCCGGAGGGGGACAGGCGGTCTGGTCGGGGTCCTGGGCTGTCGGGCTGCTTTACCACTGTGGGGCCCTTGGCGGTCTGCTTGTCTCCATCCTAGAAGGTAGGGGGTCCACCTCCCGGGTCCGGGGGCTGGTGGCTCTACTGGGGCATCAGTACCTGGACCTGGGAGCATAAAGTGTGCATGGGGTGTGTGAGTGAGGGTACAGCGTCATTTTTTTTATGGGTGTCTTGGTGAGTCAGTGAGAATGTATGTGTTTAAGAGGGAGGGAACGTATGACTGTGTCTGTATGTCTTTGTCTACCTGTCAGGTTGGATCTTGGTCTGCCCCCTCGCCTGGCGCACCTCAGGCCTTACACTTAATGAGGGGCCTATTTCCCCTCCGTCACTCCCCACCGGTGACGGGGGACCCTGCCTGCCGGTGCGCCGGTGGTCAATCCGGTTCGGACCTGGTGCGTGCCTGGCCGGGCCTGGGGGGGCCGGTGTGTCGGTCGGCCGATGCGCTGGGCCGATATCTTCCTACGGTTGGTTGGGGCACCTCTTTTAGAGGTGCCAGGTTTGGGATTGTTGGGTGGTGCCTGCTCGGTGGCTCGGCGGGATGCGGATCCGGCGTCTCTGCTCGTTTGATCACCTGTTCTGTGCGCACCGTGCGTGGCCGGTTCATTGGCGGGTTGGACCGGCCCTGGCCCTCGTTTGAGGCCTGGTCTCGGCGCCCTGCGTTGCGCGGGAATCAGGACCCGGGAGCTGGTACAACTTGGCGTCCAGATGCTGACTGAGCCCGGCCTGGGGATGCTGTCCGTCCCCTGCGGCTATTGGTGGGGCGCTGGGATGTTGGCGGTGGGGATTGGCCTAGGGCGGAGGCGTCGCGTGGCGGCCGGCGGCCGGCCGCGGCCCCTGCAGTGCCGGGGGCCCCTCGTCGGCCGGTCCCTTGTCGGGTCCCTGCTGGGGGTTGGGGTGCCCCTGGGCCCCGGCTCCCCCGGAGCGGTCGCCGGCGGCCGGCGGAGCCCGTGGGCTCGTCACTGCTGCCCCCCGGGCCCCTGCATAGTGGCCGCTGGATGTTCCGCTGGGGTTCTCCTTTGCTCCTCTCTTGGGGGATGCGGTCGGCCCCGCCCGGGTCTGCCTGGGGCTCTGGCGGTCCTTTGGACGTCTTTGCTCCGATCTCCTTCATGTTTCTTAATCGATTCCTGGGGGACGGATTGATGTCTTCTCACACCAACTATCGAACACTCTTATGGAGAAACCTTATATGCACCAGCATGCTAACACACACACATAGATGTGGGGTCTCTGGTGTTTAAGGATATATTCTTGGGCTGAGGTTATCATTACTAGAGCTTGATTAATCGGTACCATGAGTTTTTCTGTGACATTGTTGTTGTATTTTTATATCTATTTTTGTGTGATGTGGTTGTGTAATTCTTAAGTTCACAATGTTTGGTTGGGTTTGTCGATGTTCCTTTTTCGTGTTTTGTTTTCCCCCCTCCCTCTGCCGTCCTGTGGGTATGGAGGCAGACTTCAATGTTTTCCTGTGTTTTCTTTGTTCCCCTTCCTCTCTTGTATTTTCAACTCACCCTCTCTCATGACATTTTGTTTCCTACCTCTCTTCTTCATCTTCTTTCTTTCTTCTCCTTAATTTTCCGTCTCCGTGTCCATAACATCAGGAAATAAAAACCCCAACAATTCATAATAAAGATTTTTCACACATAAATCAAGTGGAGTACTATAGCAAAAGCTGTACTGCTCCGCTTGTGAAAGTAAATCTGTTGGGCTTCTACTTGGTGCTCAGACACTAATTCTGAGCTCCACACTGCCAAACAGGACACGTAAAAAAAAAAAATAAAAAACATTCAGAATAGCGCTATCTCGAACAAAAATGGTCTTTTTACTTCCACAATGGACCAGTTAATGTCCTTCTTTAAAATAGTTAGTCCTAAGTCTTATGTCCCAAATACATCATCTTCCACTCAAAACCTTGATAATTCCCTTCCTTGTGTGTATTTCTCACATAGTTTTCATCAGCACTACCGTTAGCATGCAAGTTAAGCTAACAATAGTACAGTTGTGGCCAAAAGTTTTGAGAAGGACACAAATATTCGTTTTCAGAAAGTTTGCTGCAAAACTACTTTTAGATCTTTGTTTCAGTTGTTTCTGTGATGTACTGAAATGTAATTACAAGCACTTTATACGTTTCAAAGGCTTTTATTGACAATTACATGACATTTATGCAAAGAGTCCGTATTTGCAGTGTTGGCCCTTCTTTTTCAGGACCTCTGCAATTTGACTGGGCATACCCTCAATCAACTTCTGGGCCAAATCCTGACTGATAGCAACCCATTCTTTCATAATCACTTCTTGGAGTTTGTCAGAATTAGTGGGTTTTTGTTTGTCCACCCGCCTCTTAAAGACTGACCACAAGTTCTCAATGGGATTAAGATCTGGGGAGTTTCCAGGCCATGGACCCAAAATTTCAACGTTTTGGTCCCCGAGCCACTTAGTTATCACTTTTGCCTTATGGCACGGTGCTCCATCATGCTGGAAAATGAATTGTTCTTCACCAAACTGTTGTTGGATTGTTGGAAGAAGTTGCTGTTGGAGGGTGTTTTGGTACCATTCTTTATTCATGGCTGTGTTTTTGGGATAGGAGGAAGTAGGGATAGGATGGTGTTGTAATTTAGCCTGGGAGATTGGACGTTTCTTTACCTCAGGAGGGTCGTGAATAAGAATTTCTTATTTTTTTTCTGGCGCAAAGTCAACCTGAACTTGGAAGCACTGTGAGGTTAAGTCTGCATCCTTTCAAAGCCGAAAAGAGCTACTAATGTCTGGTAGCAGCTAGCACACAATATCAAAACAGTTGACAGCAGCCGCCAGAGGTACTAATCACTCACAGATGCAGCACTACCAGCAGCACCTACAAAGATCTTCTATAAGGGAAGATTCCTCAGTCACGTACACAAGCAGACACACAGCACGATCATGACAGTGGCTCAACCGTGGCTCCTTTTGGAGTACAAAAACAAATGTTCTGACCAACGATCTCCCGTTCGGGAAAACTCTTTAAGCACCCTCTGGCCAGCTTTTAAATGATGTACAATAGTAATTTGTACATAGAAAGGGTGTCAAAAAAAGGCAGATTGGACCCGAAGGTATGTAACACACTGCTAGCGGGACATAAAAACGCAAAAGTGTTAAATATAAACTGGGAACCCCCAAAATAAGCCACGGCCCCCTCAGCTAAATTGCGCTGGCGCCAGGTCTGGGGGGATATTTTCTAGGCAAACATTTGTCACATTAGAACCAGTTGTGCATCATTTCAACACCACAGCCTACCTTAATATTGTTGCTGAACATATCCATCCCTGTATGACCACAGTGTATCCATATCATATAAATAGTTTTTTGAATATGACACCGACTTCATTGTAGTCCAATGGGTTCCACAGCCATCTGATCTCAATCCAATAGAGCACCTTTGAAATGTGGTGGAATAAGAAGTATCATGGAATGTGCAGCAATAAATCAGAAGCTTTTCTGATGCTAACATGTCAACATGGACCAAATGCTTTATGGAATCTGCAAATAACAGTTAAGGTGCTTCTAAAGAGCAAAACATGATCCAACTCGCTACTATCAAGCTGCACCTAATAATCTGGCAGATTAGTTTATGATTCCATACTAAATCTGGCAAGTATTAAACATTCCAGGCAAGGTAATGGTCATTGAAAGCTAATTGTATAGAGGGATAATTGGTCTACATCACTCCCTGCTCTACTGCACATGTTGTCTGCAGAAAGAGACGTGATCATGTGCTGTTGTGCTGTTGGTTGCAAAAATTGCTTTTATAGAAACAACAAAACATGCAAGTTCTATAGAATTCCATCAACTCGCACCCCTTTCAAGGCAAACAAAAGACGTTGTTGGTTGCAAGCTATCAGAAGAAGCAACTGAAATGAGCAAATGATTAAATATACAACAATCTGCAGGAAACACTTGATATCAGGTAAGCCGTGGCTAATAAACAAGCTAACATAGCTAACCAACACTGCAACTGCATGATAAACAACAAAAATAATAACAAATAATCAGCAAATGAACAAGAGCTAAGTAAAGGGCCGGCCTTTTTCTGCAGCCAGATGTGCACATCAGCTGTGTTGATAAACAATCTCTCTATTTCATGTTTAATTAAGACCGGATCTAAGTTGGTCAGATGGTACATGAACTTCTTCTTCTACTTAAGGTTGTTTGTCTGTGGCTGTGCAATTTTCTAGATATAGTGATATGGCACAAAAGTAGTCTCAAATACCTTGTTTAACCTGGTCGGATACAATAACCTTTAGTTTGGAATCATATTATTTGCTCCAGGATGTGGAACCATCTGTAAACAGCAGGGTTTACACTCCTTATTGGCATCCGCAGTGTGGATGGAGATGTTTAAAATCTGAGGCAATACCAATAATCTAGGTGGCTATGACTGCTAGTCAAGTGTAAGCTGTGATAACGTCTTTCTCCCTTTCCTCTTGCTGCTCTCTTCCCTCTTAATCTCCTCCATGCTGTCTGGCTGGTGGTTTCCTTTTTGTCTGAGGTCCCTACAGGGCTTGGCAACAGTGGCGATGGACCCTACTGAGAAATGGTGTGGAAATTGCTTTGTGCTTTTCTCCAGCCATCGCAGGCTAGGCAATTTACACCTGGGTGTCCCCTGCCTTCCACTTGACACAGGGTGAGAGCACTGAATTTACAAAGAGGTGCATCTGAGAGGCCCAGAGAAAACGAGAGAGGAAGAAAGTGAGCATCATATCTGTAAAAAAAATGAAGAAATAGGAAGACAGAAGATGAAAACATGAGACAGAGATGCAGAAAGTAAGTGGATGGATTACAGGGAGTGTTTTTGAAGAAACTGTCTTGTTTTCCAGGTAAGACACTCTATTCCTTTGTGGTGTATTTGCAAACAAACATTTCTCATTCATAAGATATTTCTCTGCATAACCACACATTTCCCCAGACACAGTTGATGTTTTTTCTTGAGTGTGAGATGACCTCAGTAATGTTGCCCAAACAGTTAGGTGTTGTCACAGACCCTCACAGCAGTTTGCAAAAACACATGTCACTGATCATAAGTCAGTATTTTTCTAGGGATCTTCTTATTTTAGGGTGTGAATTGATCACAACAATTTTACCGGCAGGAGACCCATAAAGTCAGCTTCCCATCAGCCGTTTGTGGAACATATCCAGGGTTTTACTGTGGAAAGAAAAGTAATCCTAAGACTTTTTAGGTCCTAACCTCCAACAGACAATAAAGGATAAAAAAAAAAAGCTTTTTAAAGACATTAAACCAAATGCATACATATAAAAAGACTTGGCCTATATTTTTTCAATGTTTGGCAATAAATCAGACTATATTATTTCCAATTTTAGTTCAGTTAGGGTTAGCAAAATTATGTATTTGCTAAATGACAGAATAATAAGAAAAATTATATTTTTATTACTTTCTTCAAAGTTAGAAATTTACATATACTAAGATTGCTATGTCCAGATGATGTCATTTCTTTGTTAATTCACAACATTTTAATTAAATGAAGGCACACCTGTAGCACTTTTACTAGTCTTAAAACACTGCTTTTTGTTCCTTGCTTAACAGAAAAATAAAAAAACACCAGGTAATCAAGAAGAGAGCTTTGGACCTCCACAGGTCTGGTTCATTTATGGTGGCCTGAAGATGCCATGCTAATCTGTTCAAACAGATATGTAAACCATACTAATATCCATATATGCTAACTTTAAGGAATGAGGCATGCTTTTCTGTTCCAGAGATAACATATTTATAAACACTATGTGTTTATAAACCCACAGAGCATAAGCAAATGTTCATTTGAAAATTGTGACTTAAGCCGGTAGGAATGAGTCATTAATTACAAATCCAGTACCAATATGGGCTGAAAAGCCACTCAGAGGAATAAACTATTACTCCAAAAGCAACATAGAAGGGCAAATAATGGTAATCAAAGACAAATACCCTAAATTTCAAAACATGCGCTGTGACCCAATGAATCAACAACTGACATTGTTGGCCATAATGAACATTGTTTCATTTGGAGGAAAGAAGGAGAAACTTGATAACCTGAGTGTGCAGATAACCTCAGCTGTGCAGTATAGGAGTGGCAGCCACTGGTGGAATGACCATCTGGCATACCGGGCATTTCCCAGCAAGCCGTTTACCCAATGTGGGACGGTCCCGTCCAGTCCGCTATGTTTTTTTTCCTCTCTCTCTAAATTCCCTCCAATTGGGCCAGCCAGTTGGTTACAGAGGGCTAGCAACAGGGCTAGCAGTCTGTTGCCAGCATCGACACATAATATTGGTCTATCTTTGTCATTGTCAATCAATCATGGGGTGACAGGTTCAGAGAGCCCTGATAGTGCTGTTAATGACAACACAAACCAGGGTGGGCGGGACCTCATGGCATGGACCGGAGTGGGGGGACAGGCTGCTGCTGATCTGGAAATGGAGAAGCATAAGAAACACCCAGGTGGCGCTGAAAAACTGCAACTAAAAATGCTGAAGTCTCTGGAGGTGGAGGCTGCTAAATGTTTAAAGCTGACAGGGTCACCTGGTGCCGGGGTCACCACCCCAACAGGTGCTGCTGCGCCGCGAGACATGCAAGTGGAGACATAAGTAACATTAGCCTTGGGCTGGCTAGGCTACATTTTGAGACTTGTCCAAAACAAAGTAGAAAACGTTTTTACATTGAATGTGATGTGATGTGACCTAAACAACTGAATGTCTGTGACAACATATTAGCCCAGAGTTGAAGGGCTGTGACTGTTGGTAGTTGTGGTCAGGCATGGATAGGCACTGTAATAATTTAAATAGAACCATATTATGAATTAAAATACAGACGGCGGCGGCCCATTGGCTGTTTCCTCGAAGGACATTGGGCTATTTCAATGAAATCTTTCAGCCCTCCTTAGCCCCACCCCTCCCTCCTTTCTGCCGCACACAGCAGCTTCCCCCGGCTGCTCTCTCTGTCACCGTCTGACACAGAAATCTGGCAGATAAAGAAACAAAAACATTCTTGGCATATGGTTCAGATTTAAAGTTTCAAATGAGCAGCAGACTACAGTTAACTGCAAACAGCCTAATTAAAAAAATTAATTCATTTAAAAAACCTTGGCGCGGCGCGAGTCATGACTTTTTTTCCCAAACAAAACCGCACTGAATTTAGTTTTATGTCGCATTCACACCGCACGCTTTGTCGACGTCAAACATCACTCACAATGCGACTAGTTTGACGCCTATACATCTTTAAGCCTGACGCTTGCAAAGCTTGCGAAGCCTGATGCTTGTTAACCTTGCAAAGCCCACCCAACCAGTGGCATAGCCAGAAAAAAGACACTGGGTGTGCACCAGCAAACACTGGGTGTGTCAAATTTATTTTCAACAAATAGAATATTTTTGCCAAGGGCTCCCCTTACCTACAGGCCTGCAGGCAAAACTAATAAATTCAGACTAACATATTCAAAATCACTGGCTGGCATTAACTTGTATAATAAAACACATTCTCAACTTCTGAAATACATTATAATAACTTTTCAACCTTTAAACACATGTTTTTAATGCAATTTAAATTAACAATTTTCAAATGCATATCCTGTAATATTTATAAGTAAACCTGTTTATCTTATCCTATTTATTTTTTACTCACACTATCACATGTACATATTATTTAAGCATCTGAACTTCTCACCTTCGGATTACAGCTTCACAAGGCAAGGCGGCGTGGTTTGGCCATAAACAGGTTTATTATTTCGTCAGAGTCTAGTTTGTCTGCAAGCTCTTTTTCGAACATGAGCAATGAGATGCTATCAACTAGTCTCTCAGTGAGCATTGTAGCTCTGCTGCTAGTTTTAATCCTGTTCACCACCAGTGCTGCCAACTGTCTACGACAGAAAGTAGCGGAAGTTGCCCCAGAAAGTTGCTAGATGTCGCCAGATGACATCATACGCTAATTAGCATAATGATGATGTCATCACGTGATGACGAGTGAAACGGAAAGGAGGAAATAATTATATTTAGATTAGGATTACAGGGTTGAACAATAAAACAATTGTTTAAAACAGGGGAAACATGCTACAGGGAAATGTGAGTTTTGTCTTCTAGAGGAGACTGTGGAGCATGTTCTATTATTTTGCCTGAAGTGAACTGTGGAGAAAACTGGTACAAAATGTATAAGATTTCAAATTGCAACTGGACATCAAAGACCTTTTAAACAACATTTAAAGTTCTGGAAAATTTATTTTTTCCTGAGATATCTCAAGAAGACGAAATTAATACAGATAATATAGTTGTTGGTTTTTTGGTACTTTGCAAAAAATAAGTAGGGCATATGTAGCATGCATCAAATGTTTCTTGCCAACTGCCATTAAACAGAGGTTTATTGCTTGTGGTATTATTTTCATTGGGTTTTTTTGTCATAAGTTTTAAATGTCCTCACCATACATTTCGAACGTTCCTTGAATGCACCACAGGTGTGAGATGCCGATGCAGCCATAGACTGTATAATTACTGGACGAAGCCTCGGTGACGTCCCCCATTGGTTTCTGAAGAGCAAAAATGAAGCCAAATGGGCTGTTCCCACCGCCGCCATCTTGTCTGTGTAACGCGTTTCGTCACGCCCAGAAAATACAAAAATGGGCAAAGAGGTGGAGCTGAGAGTGGCGCTGTGAGGGCGGGGGCAGATGATTGACACTCTGAGCCGATATAGCCAGGAGCTAGTCCTGGAGCTAACAGAAGCCAGTGTTGCCAACTTTGCGACTTTGTCGCTATTTCTAACGACTTTTCAGACCCTCTTGACGACTTTTTTTCCAAAAAGCGCCTAGCGAAAAATCTAACATTTCTGACCACCCTTAGCTACTTTCCTTGAAACTTTGTCGCCGATATTTCCTGCAGATATTTCCTAGAGACCCAGCTTGCTCCTTCGCAAAGGGAATGATCCGCGCATGTGTAAGTTGCATGATCAGACTATGTCGACTGACCAATCAAACCCTTTTTCGGTTCATTTCATCCACTCCCAAACAAAGTTGTTTTGTAGTTAATGTAAATTCAAAAGTAAAAAATAAATCTGTGTGTATATAAAACCGATCTTTCAACTGGAATTAAGGTAGAAGCTTGTCTGTACTACGCTGCATCTCACACCTGTGGTGCATTCAAGGAACGTTCGAAACGTATGGTGAGTTCAAAAACGTAGGACATTTAAAACTTATGACAAAAAACCCCACTGAAAATAATATCATAAGCAATACACTTCTCTTTAATGGCGGTTGGCAAGAAACATTTGATGCATGCTAAATATGCCCTACTTATTTTTACTAAAAAACAAACAACAACTATATTCTCTCTATTAATTTAATCTTCTTGAGATATCTCAGCAAATGTATGTTTCAGAACTTTACATTTTTTTAAAAGGTCTTTGATGTCCAGTTGCAATTTTATATCTTGAAAATGTTATACCAGTTTTCTCAACAGTATAGCCTACAGTAGGCTACTTCAGGCAAAATAATATAACATGTTCCACAGTCTCTTCTTGAAGACAGAAGTCACATTTCCCTGTAGCATGTTCCCCGTGTTTAAATAATGTATTATTTAAATAATGTATTATTTAACCTGTATGATCAAATCCGAATCTAAATATAATTTTGTTCTCCTTTGTTTCAATGGTCATCACGTGATGACATCATCATTATGCAAATTAGTGTATGACGTCATCTGGCGACATTTGGCGACTTTCTGGGGAAACTTGAGCTACTTTCTGTCTGAGACAGTTGGCAACACTGACTAAAGCTAACGGAGGTTAGCGGGCGCCTTTAGCTTGAAAGCCGCGGTAGAGCAACTCTGCTACCCTCTTCCATCCAGGCTTTAAATAAATACAATATTAAATCGGTAAGTTAACATTAAAATTGAGATTATTTATTCAAATGAAATTATCATTAACTTAATGCAAGTTTTCAATAATATTTTTAACTTAGTTATTAATAGTGTGTGAGATCTATTTAGTCTATGCATGAGATACATGATCAAGCTAAGTTAGTTAGGATAGTTCACATATCCATATTAATACTTGATTGTATTTACCCTAATTGTAAGTGATTCTACTACCATGTAGGATCTCCCAGTTAAAAAAACAAAACTGTTCCCACAGCTATTGTAGATTAGCAACAGCTAATATGAATAATTTCTATCCTAGTCAATTCTGCAATGTATGAATTTTACTAATCATTTATTGAGATCTGGGAAGGGATAAGTTGCACTTTTAGTAAGACACTTGTGTTTCTTTTTATAGATTTTGTTTACCAGGTCACAATGGCTGCATGCCTGTCCTCCACAACAGCCAAACAAAGCAGAAAATGTAAGTACCTGTCTCCATCACTTTAATGTAGAATTTTAATAGTATTACACTTTCAACTGATAGGCCACACCTGTGCAACTGCCATTCATTATGTTAGTTTTTTTCTCCATAGCCATTTGGATCATTGGAGACAGCTATGTCTGACATAGTTCTAAGAAAGCTGAAGAAACCATCGGAGGAAACCTCGGCCTCCCAGACGTCCGTATCTCCTGGTTTGGCTGGGGGGGCTGAGGTGGAAAGGAGGAAGAGCAGCTCTAGATGTCCTCATCATCAGCTGTGGTGGAGATGACATGGGGGTGGTCAGCAGTGTCCAGTTGGTGAACATGATGGAGGACCTGCACCAGCGTAACCTTCTCCACCCTCAGATGTCCATAATCTTCTCCTCCATCACCCAAAGGCGTTGATAGAGGGCAGGTGTAAACCCAGCAAAAATAGAAAAGGCCAGGAAGCCATCTTTACGCATCCTCACATTAGACATGACAGTCCTTTTGGACAATTGATGTTAAAGCATAAAGTATATATATACCCCTGATTGTTATGTCTAATGTGTTGTTGATGTAGTTTTTTTTATTTCAACAATTACATCTGTTGCCATAATACTGTTGACAACTCTGCCCCCCCCCCCACAATGTGAAGGAATTGATAAATTCCTTCAACATCTCAATATTAAAATAAACCTTGGCGTCTGTAATATTGCAAAGCCAAATCATACTTCTTATGCGGCTACAAAACGGATTTTTTTCCTGAAATGGAAACCATATCTGTGTGA
Organism: Valencia hispanica; assembly: GCA_963556495.2. Lineage (NCBI taxonomy): Eukaryota > Metazoa > Chordata > Actinopteri > Cyprinodontiformes > Valenciidae > Valencia > Valencia hispanica. Next base: position 43,016,638 of record OY747701.1, on the reverse strand, counting down.
AAGAAAAACAGAAACTTCACTGATTTGTTGTTTATTTAATCAAAAACCAAAAAACGGACAGCACCTAAGGATATGAAAGAAGTGGCATTAAAGGTGATGCACATGTTGTTAAGTACTTCTCCTTATGATCTTCCTGTAGTTTTAGGCAATTTATATGATCTGTAAGGAAAAATAACAATGTATATTAAAAACAACTTAAAATTTCAACATTGCCCATCTTAGTTAGAAACCAACTCACCACCACAAGACAAACGTGCCTAAACAAATGAGCACACAGACATAACACTTATGGGTGTATGTATAAAAGTACAACAATGAAGGTGAATCCCAAATGACAGCATATCAGAAGTGATTAATGCCTTAACTGACAACTCTTAGTAATTTTTAAAAAGTAAAAAATCTCTGACCACAAAATATGAAATATATCTGGAGTTAGTTGGGAAAAAAATGTTTTTTTTTAAACAGATCTGTCTCTAAGATAAGGCTGCTTGATCGACAATGGGTTGAAATGATCACATTTCTTATCTACTTTACATGTTAAAACCATCAAAATAATGTGCTGGTATACACACATTATATATATATATATATATATATATATATATATATATATATATATATATATATATATATATATATATATCTATATATATATATCTATATATATATATATATATATATATATATATATATATATATCTATATATATATATATATATATATATATATATATATATATATATATATATATATATATATATCTATATATATATATCTATATATATATAGATATATATATACAGTGGCTTGCAAAAGCATTCGGCCCCCTTGAATTTTTCCATATTTTGTCACATTACAGCCACAAACATGAATCAATTTTATTGGAATTCCACGTGAAAGACCGATACGAAGTGGTGTACACGTGAGAAGTGGAACGAAAATCATACATGATTCCAAACATTTTTGACAAATAAATAACAGAAAAGTGGGGTGTGCGTAATTATTCAGCCCCCTTTGGTCTGAGTGCAGTCAGTTGCCCATAGACATTGTCTGATGAGTGCTAATGACTAAATAGAGTGCACCTGTGTGTAATCTAATGTCAGTACAAATACAGCTGCCCTGTGACAGCCTCAGAGGTTGTCTAAGAGAATGTTGGGAGCAACAACACCATGAAGTCCAAAGAACACACCAGACAGGTCAGGGATAAAGTTATTGAGAAATTTAAAGCAGGCTTAGGCTACAAAAAGATTTCCCAAGCCTTGAACATCCCACGGAGCACTGTTCAAGCGATCATTCAGAAATGGAAGGAGTATGGCACAACTGTAAACCCACCAAGTCAAGGCCGTCCACCTAAACTCACAGGCCGAACAAGGAGAGCGCTGATCAGAAATGCAGCCAAGAGCCCCATGGTGACTCTGGACGAGCTGCAGAGATCTACAGCTCAGGTGGGGGAATCTGTCCATAGGACAACTATTAGTGGTGCACTGCACAAAGGTGGCCTTTATGGAAGAGTGGCAAGAAGAAAGCCATTGTTAAAGGAAAACCATAAGAAGTCCCATTTGCAGTTTGCCACAAGCCATGTGGGGGACACAGCAAACATGTGGAAGAAGGTGCTCTAGTCAGATGAGACCAAAATGGAACTTTTCGGCAAAAATGCATAACGCTATGTGTGGCGGAAAACTAACACTGCACATCACATGGTGGTGGCAGCATCATGCTCTGGGGGGTGCTTCTCTTCAGCATGGACAGGGAAGCTGGTCAGAGTTGATGGGAAGATTGATGGAGCCAAATACAGGGCAATCTTGGAAGAAAACCTCTTGGAGTCTGCAAAAGATTTGAGACTGGGGCGGAGGTTCACCTTCCAGCCGGACAACGACCCTAAACATAAAGCCAGGGCAACAATGGAATGGTTTAAAACAAAACATATCCATGTGTTAGAATGGCCCAGTCAAAGTCCAGATCTAAATCCAATCGAGAATCTGTGGCAAAATCTGAAAGCTGCTGTTCACAAACGCTGTCCATCTAATCTGACTGAGCTGGAGCTGTTTTGCAACGAAGAATGGGCAAGAATTTCAGTCTCTAGATGTGCAAAGCTGGTAGAGACATACCCTAAAAGACTGGCAGCTGTAATTGCAGCAGACGGTGGTTCTGCAAAGCATTGACTCAGGGGGCTGAATAATTATGCACACCCCACTTTTCAGTTATTTATTTGCAAAAAATGTTTGGAATCATGTATGATTTTCGTTCCACTTCTCACTTGTACACCACTTGTATTGGTCTTTCACGTGGAATTCCAATAAAATTGATTCATGTTTGTGGCTGTAATGTGACAAAATGTGGAAAAGTTCAAGGGGGCCGAATACTTTTGCAAGCCACTGATATATATATATATATATATATATATATATATATATATAAAACAACACAGCATTAGACAGTAGGATCTTGTTCTTTCTCTTGAAATGACTGACTTAAAGGTCATCACTTTTTCTGTTACCTGCTCGCTGAACCATATTAGAGAACTGAGACACTGAGCGAAGATGCATCACACCACCCCTTCCTAAAATCAGTTATAAACATTTATTTTAGCTTTGTTTTAAGATATTAAGTTGAAAAAGTGGAGATGGTTTTAGCCCGAAACCCTCTTTATTATGACTGTTCCACATTCCTAGTTTTAAAAGCACAGTGCATAACAGTGAAATGCATCAAGCACAGTAGTCTCTGCAGAAGACATCTGTCGATGTGGAAACCTAGAAAACCTTTTCAGAAGTTGTCTTTGAAAAGAAATTTGAAAAAAATATATTATTTGTCTAATTATTTGGTTAATTGGCAGGTGAATATTCAGTAGCTAGTCAGTAATGTTTGAGTAGATTTGATTACTTTGTTCAGACAAAAACATGGAGACAAAGTCATTGCCTTGTGCTTTGGCATGCTCCTTAAATAATTAATAATAATGGCAAAGTTCAAATACTTATGGTTGCATTGTGATTTATTTTGGCCAAGCAGTGCATTGTAGTTGAACTTATTACCGTTAACTGGTGGAGCATTTACATCTGTTAATCTCTTGTCCTAAACATTTTCAACTGGTAAAACTGAATTTGGTGTTATCTTTCCCTACTCTTCTTCAGGAATTTGAATTAGCAATTTGTCAAGTACAGAACACACCAGATTTAACTGTAAAATATAACTGAACTTTGTTTGACTAAGTCCCTTTAAAATTGCCTTGACTGTTGTAGTTCCACTAATCTCTTATCCTATGTGATGGCATTTTTAAGCCTTCACAATGTTAATGTTTTTTTATAGTTTGCTAAAAAATCTCTGAATGCCTGTCATTATATGCCATAGAATCTATGTGAATGTTCACATTTTCTTAAGTCAGAAATTCAAAAAGCTTTGAAATAATCCACAATTCACCATAACATTAAATATTGATAATTTGTGACCCTAAATGTGAAAACAGCTTCAACCAGGAGATGGTGTATTATCCTGTAAAGTACCTTGAGATGACATCTGTTGTGAAACGGCGCTATATAAATAAATAAACTAATTTGATATCATGATGTCTCTTTACCCGAATGCTCCAGTTGTTGAGAGCAAAGCTGAGTACATCTTGCGATACAGAGAAAAGGAACCATAGAAGCCACCAAAAAGCACCGTCAGGCTGAGTCAGAACCAGGGCTTATCAACTTATTTAGATTCCCATTCCAAATATATTTCTGTTTGCAATGTGCACTTTGCTATGTCCCTGTAATTTATGTGAGAAGTTCCCAGAAAGAGTTTTGTTTCGTTTTTTCCTTCACATCTTCTAAAAGGCAACAGCTAAGTCTGACCCACAATATAATTCCTTCTATCATGATGGTTCCACAGTGGGTAGCTGACGGATCAAATGTGGTTGTGAAACTTTGAATTCCTCTTTTATTTTGTTTTTCCAGTAAAATTATGAATTAGGTATCGGGATCCATAGTAAGGTAAAAAGCCCCATTCTTTAAACTCCTGGCAGACGAAAAATTTAGCCTTTCAATCAGAAAAAAAAAATCTAAATTACATTTTTATATTAAACTTTCTCTCATAGGTGTAGTTATAGGTTGTCAGAAGAATACTTTTGATCCTTCATTGAAGTGTAATTACTTTTGATTATTGCTACCTAAATGACGAAATTTCTTTCCGCTTTTTTAAATGTGTGATGGAATTTATTCAATGGTTGTAAAATAATTATCATTCAGACAGGTTTTTTTCATAGATCACAGGATTATGAGAGTGATTAAATAATTAATGTTAATACAGTTTAATAAAGTCTTTCACATCAAATGTGGCATTTACCAGCTTTGCTGGAGTCCCTCAGAGATTACGTGTTATCACCCAACAGTGATTGTGTCATCAAGTAATAAGTTAAGGGATACAATTCACTACCACCTGTTTTACTGCTTAAAAACATCATAGCGAATTTACAATATTTTCTACAGCAAACAGTGTAAGAAAAGCAGAACAACAAATCTGCATGCATGTTTGTCCATCATCGTGTAGTGAAGAGATGGAGGTGATTTTGCGTGCATCTTTTAATTCTGATGTAAATGGATACATGATGATTGGATACATTGTTTATTCATAATCAGGTGAATCTAAGTCAAATGTGGAGAGCAGCAGGTTATCAGTTCGAAAATCTGAGCAGAATAGTAATGACCATGGTGAAACACGAAGCTTTGAATAATGATAAACCGAGAATGTGATGTGTACGCGTGGGTATCTCAGACGTTGTCTGGATGTAAATGTGTTCAATGACACTTTAGAAACATAGAAGACAACTGAGCACATATTAGCTAAAAATAGAAAAAAACCTTTATGCAGTCTATATGTAGTCTACATGAACAGTAAATATGCCACAGAACCATGCAAAAGTGTTCATAACCCTTGAACACAAACTTAATTGGGATTAGGATTTTATTATCTTGACCAGCTCAATGTAGCACTAAGCTGTGAAGAGAAAGAAATATTTTTTTAAACAAATAATCTGAAAACTGGTGTACACATGTATTCAGACCCCTTTACATTGATACCCCTAAATGCAATACAGTGCAGACAATGTTCTTTAGAAGTTGCCTAATTAGTAAATAGAGTCTACCTGTATGAAAGTTAATTAATTATAAATGCTGCTCTTTGTTAAAGACCTCAAGGGTTTGTTGGAGGACATTAGTAAACAAACTGCATTGTAAAGGTTATGGAAAACAGCAGATGGGTCAGGGAGACAGTTGTGTAGATGTTTAAAGCACGATTAAGTAATCAAACTTTATCTAAAGCTTTGCACATCTTGCAAAGTGCTGTTTAATGTATCATCCAATCATTAGAAAGAGTATGGCAAAACTACAAATCTGGCGACACATAGCTGTTTCCCTATACTGACAGTCTGAGCCAGCTTTAACCCCAGAAGTTCCTCACATACAAGTAACGTCTGTTATCAGGATAAACTATTATTTATGCAATTTACAAATCTAGCCTTAAGAGTTTTTAGAAAAACCAAATCATAAGAAGGAAGCCATATAAAGTCTTGTTTGCAATTTGCAACAAGCCAAGCAAGGGACACAGAAAACACATGGAGGAAGGTGCCCTGGTCATAAGAGCCCACCTGCAAAATGCTGTGGAAAACTAACACTACACATCACACTGAACACACCATCCCCAGGATGAGGCATGGTGGTGGCAGCATCTTGCTGTGAGCAATCTTTTTTTTTTTCCTGCAGGGACAGGTAAACTGGTAGGTTTATGAGAAGATGAATTTCGGTAAATAAATATATACTGTTGAAAGAAAACCTGTTAGAGGCTGCAAAAGACTTAACACTGGGGGGGAGGTTTGCCTGTCAGCAGGACAACAGCCATCAAAAAACTTACGACTGTAATTGTAGTGAAATTGGGTTTGACTAAGGGGGTTTAACACATACATACACCACACATTTCAGGTTTTTCTTTATTGAACATTTTGAAAACAATGCATTCTCTTACTTCTGATTCACCTTTATGCACTACTTTGTTTTGGTCTGATACAAAAACCCAACAAAGTTTGTGACATGATGTAATGCAATTTTAAGTCGTAAAATTATGTCCTTGCTGCGAGTTAGAAAATGTTCAACTGACTGTAATTTGGTAGATCATGTTAGGCAGCTTTTCTTAAGGAATATTCAAGAAACAAATGTGAATACTTTGATTTAACTCAAGAGAAATCAAAAAGGGAAAACCAGAGATGAGAAGCGTGCAGAAAGACAAAAAGATAAAGGGAGAGTATTTACTGAGACGCAAAGTCAACATCATCATTTGAGAGACAGAACAGAACGTGGGTGAGAAAAACAGACTAGAAGCTCACAGATAAATAAAATCTCCAGAAGGCAGAAAGGGAAAAGACTCACAGTAAAAGATCTCCTGGAAGAGAAGCAAAACAGGGAGGAGCAAAACATCTTTGGAAGGATAAAAAGAGTAGCGTAATCGCCCAGTTGTTTCTTTGTCTCCCAGAGGCTTCCTAGAAAACAACTGGTGCTTTAAGCTTGGACAGATAGCAGACAGACGAGTGACGGTTAGAGAGAAGGAGAATACCACAGAGATGGGAGGCTCATGAATACACACATACACATTCAACATGCTAAAGATGCACAGGCATGCAAACCTACAGTAGAAAAATACATTCTCCAACACAGAGCATAAACAAGCAGTCAGGCAAAAAATGTCTTACCATAGTACAAAAACAGCAACAGTCATAAACTACAAATACACACACACAATGAGATCTGTGCACAAACTTTTCCTTTCCTGTCCCTGTGGAGCTGTGATGATGGAGATGGAGAGCGGTGCGTATTGACTGTGACTGTGGCACAAAGCTGCATCCAGCACAAGAACCTCAGAGGAAAAAGGCTCTTCTTCAAAAACAAGACCTTCAGTCTGCTGCTTCAAAACTCTGTCATAAAATATGGCAAGGTGAGAAGAAACCACAGCAGACAGAGACATGGTGAAGATGAAATCTGTCAATCAGCGCTTATATGCTGGACATCACAGTTTAAGGTCCCTGTAAGTGGAATAAATCAAGACCCAGTCAAGTAAAGCGTACAGTGCCTTGTAAAATTATACACACCCATTAAACTTTTTTAAATTTTTCCATGGCACAGAATAATTACTGTATTTTATCACAAGTTGATGTGATGAAGCTAAAATGTAAAAAACCCATGTATAACCACCAGTAAATAGAAAACAAAATAGAACCAAAAATTGAGGTTCATGAAAGCTTGTCTGACTGATCTTGAGCTAATTCGCAAAGAAAGGGGAATTTCTAAATTTGCAAAGCTGGGAGTTTAAACCTAAAAAAGGTTCGAGTCATAATTGCAGCAAAAGAATATTCTACGAATTTCATGATTTCTTATGGAGACTCAAGCACAAACACAACCCACGCTCGACAAAGGAGGAATCAGTAAAAAGGGATTTTGTGCTTTTAGAAAGGAATGCTGCTCTGGGGTCAGCAGAGGGGAGCTTCAGGAAGTGGCAGCACTGGAAGAAGGGTAAGTATGGCAGGTGAGTATTAGGCAGCAGGATTTTGGATATGTTTCTGAGGAAGACAGAGTTGAGGTGCTAACACTGATCCAGGATGAGAGAAGCTTGGAGAGGTAAGTGAGTACTGTGCAGATGCAGCTGACAGACTGAGTGGGTGATGGTTCTCTGATCCTTTTCCCCATTTTCTCTACAAATTAGGCAGTTGGGGTGAGTGTCTCAAGGGTGGACAGACAGGTGAGGTAGAGAGTTCTGACTGGTGAGTTCCTGGATGGCAGTCAGAGAAGCGTCAACAACCCGGGAAATGGTCTGGAGGAACAGACACTTTTCAGAGAGGAGTACAGCATTAAGGGAGTCCCGGGAAGGAGATGGAGATCAACAACAGGAAGACTTGGAAGGAAAAGGGAGACTCGGGACCAACAAGGAAACCAGAAATGGAGACAACTCAGGAGAAACAGTGAGCCACCTTCTCTAGGAGCTGAAGGGGAGAACAACAAACATGTGAGGTTAAGTTCTTTAAAGCATGCTGAGAGGAAGTAGAGGCCTGATTACCCCTCGGTGGAGTTTAACCATCTGGCGTCTGCTTCAGCTAACCGCTCCCCTTTTATGCTGCCATACTAATTAAAGCGGATCTGCTGCAGCTGGTGCAGCACCTGCCTGTCAAACCCTGTAAGAGGAAAGGTGAGGAGAAACACCATTCTGCACACATCTACACAGAACCCAACAACGAAGTACTGAGTCTACTGTGCTAAATGCAATTGGGCAGCGCACAAACACACCAGCAAGCAAACATGGTTAAATACTCGTTGAGCACTCAACAAATTGGACTTTTTTGGAAGAATGGCCTGAAGCAAGCCACTGTTCAAGAAAGCCCTTCTTGCAGTCCACCATGTAGGGAAAATAGCAAACATGTACCACAAGTGCTCTGGTAAAATTAGACTAGGTTTAAACTTTTTTGTCATGGTTTATCAGTCGCAGATTCATCTATTTCCAGATTTTTCCTTGAAACGTGACTGAAAGTTATTGACAGAAATTTCAGCTATTTAGAGTAATAAATGTACAGTAAATCTAAATGAAATCTGAATAAAAAATTATTGCAACTCCTCCTTCTTGCCCAGTACTTCTAGGAATGTGAACATTTAATAATTGGAAGGAGTTGAATTGAATTGAAACAGAATTTCAGATTCTTTCGTAAATAATATCTGACATGTCTAAAAGAAAATGCAGCTGGGAAGCTGAAGTACCTGGAGACAATGCTACTCAACACGTTATTAGCTGGTGTTTGCAAAGCAGCCAATCCAGGAGTATCATTCCTTTTCCTTGACGCTGATTGGCTGTACCTCCAAGAGCGTAGTTAACATAGACTACAATATTAGCTTCTGCTGTAGTGCTAAGATGGGTTCCACTGTGCATATTGATGCATATTAAGGTATAATTGGTGTTTGAACTATGAAAAGAGGCAATTATAAACGTTTTTAGAGGGACTCTCAAGTATTCACAGATTGCACAGGTTAGGTGAATCCCTAACCTGTTGTCTCTTGCTCACACAAATACCAGGGGTCTACTGTATATGTATTTAAAATGCTATGTGTGGTGCAAAACTAACAATGCACAACAGCCTGAACAATCCCTATAGTAAAATATGGTGATGGGGTGCTGTTGGGATATATTTCTTCAACAGGGAAAGGGCTGATCAGAGTTAAAGGGATGGTGGATTGAGCTAAGTATAGGATGACTGGGGAAGAAAATGTGTTGGAAAATCCAGAGCAAAATCAAATGGAGAATGTGTGGACATGTTCACAGACTCCCCATCCAGTTTGACTAAATTTAAGCTGCTTTGCATGGAATAATAGGGAAAATATCTGTCTCTAGATATGCAAATATGGTAGAGGCATGCCCCAAGTGGAGGAGTTTAAGTATTTCGGGGGTCTTGTTCAGGAGATCGATAGGTGGATTGGTGTGGCGTCTGCAGTTATGCGGCTGCTGTACTGGTCTGTTGTGGTGAAGAGAGAGCTGAGCCAAAAGGTGAAGCTCTCAATTTACCAGTCGATCTACGTTCTTTACCCTCATCTATGGTCACAACCTTTGGGTAGTGGACGAAAGAACGAGATTAAAGATACAAGCGGCTGAAATGAGTTTTCTCCGCAGTGTGTCTGGGCTCTCCCTTAGAGACAAGGTGAGAAGCTCAGCCATCTGGGAGGGGCTCAGTGTAGAGCCGCTGCACCTCCACATTGAGATGAGTCAGTTGAGGTGGCTCGGGCATCTGGTCAGGATGCCTCCTGGACGCCTCCCTGGTGAGGTGTTCTGGGCATGTCCCATCAGGAGGAGGCCCAGGGGAAGACCCAGGACACACTGGAGAGACTGTGTTTCTCGGCTGGCCTGGGAACATCTTGGAATTCCACCCGAGGAGCTGGAACAAGTGGCTGGGGAGAGGGAAATCTGCTAAAGCTGCTGCCCCCGCGACCAGAAGAAAAGGAATGGATGGATGGATGGATGGATGGTAGAGGCATACCCCAAAATCACTTGCAACTCAATACAAATGCATGCTACTCTGAAAACCCTGCCTAATTTCCTCTCAGACAAGGACTCGTCTAAATGCTCTACATTGTGTTGGTCTATCACATTTTTATTTTCATATTTATTTTCCATCTGATGAAGATGTGGGATGATCACAGCCTAGTTGAGGGAATGCAGCTAAAGATTTGCTGTGATCATGATCACTTCTAAACACACAAAAACAAACTGTAGCAATTTACCTTCAGTCACATGATACCAGGTTAAAAAAGAAGTTTAAAAAAAAAGCATGTCAGCAGGTGTTTGGCAACATTTTTATTACTATGGGGGTATCTGAAACTTCACCAGAAACCATTTATTCAACAGATGTTTCACATAATTGCAGCATTCAGTAATACTGCTGTATGATGCAACATTGCTGTGATACAGCTGCTGACAGAGGAAAAAGCAGGAAATGAGACATGAACGCAGTTTTAAATTTTACTCTGTCTTGCTGAGAACCATCTTCTTTTTTTACATGTGGTGATAAACTGCATTCTGGTTCAAAAGAAATGTTGAAAGTATTATTTATGTTACAGAAAAGTTACATCTTTACCATAAATAGAACCAGTGTAAACTGTGACGCCTCTCCTCGCAATATTTTTGCCAAATTTTCTCCCTTGAGCTTTTAAGGACCATCGGACCAGGTTTGGAAGCGACAGCAAAGAATGAAAATGCCCTAAGAAGCGGTGGGCGGCACGTTATGGGAATTAAACAAATGTGAAGTTATTCCTTTCATTCTCCAGGGTGATAGATGTGCGATGAGTGCTGGGATAACAAGGGATCAAAGGGGAGAAGACGAAGGGTCTGCTGTAACTAACCACCTCATCTCCTCAGTAACATACTTAATGCAAAATCTTTTCTCAAGCTATTGCAGTGAAAAAACAAACATAAAATGGCTGTGCTATTTTTGGATCTCTCAGTAAAATACTTTTTGTAATGAACATAACAGACGCTCAGGATCCAAAACTGACAGGAAACACCAACCATATCCGCTCTTTTACAAGGAAAGGTTGCGTGTTTTAGTTTTTACAAGGATTTTGACCCAGGACAAAACCCATCTTACTAATTTTATGCCTGATATTAGCTCCCTAATTGTACCTCTCATTAAACAAACAGACGTAATACACAACTCAATTTGTTCTAAGCTTAATTGTGACTTCAAAAAGTGGATGCATGTTAATTTTGACAGTGAACCTATGACAGTGAACAATCTCATTTACACTAAATAAAATCCAGATTTGCCAACTGCCTCCTGAAGTCACATAAATAAATGGAACTCACCTGTGTGAATTTTTATCTCAGTATCATTGCAGCTGTTTTAGTAGAACTTAATAAACAAACAGCAATAGTTCAAGGTCATTCAGAGTGGATGGACTGTGAAATTTACTTTCTAATATTGGCACAGATTCTCAATTGGATTTTGGTCAGGTCTGTGACTGTGCCATTTTAACACATTAATTTGCTTTGATCTAAACCATTCCAACTCTGGCAGTCTGCTTACATTTGCAGGGGTAAACCTCCAGCCCACTCTTAAGTCCAGGATTGCCTTGTATTTAACTCCATCCATTTGTCCATCAACTCTGACCAACATCTGTTCCACAGAAAAACGCCACCACCATATGTCACTGCTGGTAGGGCATTTTCAGCATGATGTGCAGTGCTAGTTGTCTATGACACAAAGCAGTTTGCACAGAGACCAAAATGTTCAATTTTGGTCACATCTGATGTTAGATGCCTTCTTCCACATGGTTCCTGTGTCCTCTATATGGCAAATTGAACTTGCCATGGCCCTTTTGGCTGCTACTCTCCTCCAGCATTTTCATGTCCTTGATTGTGTACCTGACCTGTTTTTTGACTCTTGACATCGCCTTTGCCTCATCCCTACCTGCACTGTAAGTAATTTTAATCCTGACTGTGAATCTTGCTTCACCTTTCTGGACCCTGATTACAGCCTAATGGATTCTGGATCTGTTCTGCCTACTCTGCCTGCCCTGTTGTTGACCAGAACTGACCCCCTGACCTTTGAGTATTCGATTGTTGACATAGAAACCCTTGCCTTTCCGATGTTGTGCTCTGGTCATTGGATTAGTGTGTGTGATCCGACTCACCTTGATACCAGAGTTTCTGTACTCTGTAAAGTGATCGTCCCTGGTTTCCAGTGTATAGAGGATTCCCCTCAATACGGTTCTGCAGAAGAAACACTCTCGAGTAAAAGGACACCTTTCAATCCCCTTTTGTTACTTCAGAGGATTCAAGTTAATTTAAGTCCAAATCTCCAAAGTGGTTTGCCTTAGAAACCACCTCTGCCGGGTAACTCACCGTTTCCTGATTGTTCAATATTTATTATTTACCCTGCCAGTTAGTTTCTGACCCGAGGGCTGATCCGAATAAGAAGTGACTGATCATTTCTCACATTCTTATTGTTAATAATACAATTTTCATGTGGTGTGGCCTGAGTTTTGGGTCAGATTTGTACTTGAACCATTCTAAAATTACCAAACTTCATCAAGTATGTGTGCTAGATAGCCAAACCTCTAAATTTTTTGTATTGTGTTCATGGGATATTCAGAAAGCTTCCCCGGGCTGCACTTTGGACACCTCTGGTTTGGTTTTAAAAGTATTGAATCCACTGTTATGGACTGGCGACCCTTTCCAGAGTGTACCTCGCCTCTCGCCCAGTGATTGCTGGAGATAGGCACCAGCTCCCCCCGCAACCCTGCATAGGATGAACGGTACAGAAAATGGATGGATGGATGGAAGTATTGAATCCAATATCTGGCATACCTTTAAGATTTTTATTTATCAAAAAACTTTGAAAGGATCAATACCTTTTCAAGGGACAAAAAAAGGGTTCTTTAGATGTTTATTTGCAAACTTTTGATGCTAAATCATGTGCTGATAATGTATGAAAACCTCTCATACAATCACTAGCCTACAAAGATTATGGATGTCCAATTACAGTAGAAGAGCAAACCTAAACTCCTGTAAATCCTTCTGAAAGTATTTTTCAGACATCTAGGATTTTTGTCTCTACCTGTCCTAAAAGTACTTCTTTTGAAATGTTATGTGATATTAAAGGATATCTTGACCTCAACTGCTCACAAGTTAGCACAATGTCTTGACTGAAAAGGCTGCTACATAAAAGACGTATTGTCTTCCTAAAGCTTCCTGCCTTTTAGGGGTCAGTTTTTTCAAATTCAGTAAGTTAAGATAGGATCATATAAGGTTATTTAGATTAGGTATAAAGAGAAATTTAGATCACAGAGCCTTATTCAGATGATGAATGTGAACAGGCCATAGCCCTAACAAGCTAATTAAAGTCTGATGAATTGGTAATAGTTATCTGAGAGCCCATATTTCATGTATACTAAAATTAGCAGGGTGCAGTCTTCCATTTTCTTCACATACATTTAGGAGTAAATAAAAATACACATCAGAGCTTGCTTAGATTGTTTCACATCCAAGATTATGCTCATTAGAGACCATTCTTATTCTGTTCTCCTTTACAGGAATGGTCATTTTAATTCTTTCAAGTCAAAATGTTTGCATAAAAGGTTTAAAAAACTCGTGTTTGGGGTTATTTTTTTTATATGATTGAATTGTGTCCTATACTTTTCTGTGATTATTAAGGACTTTTATATATCTGTGTTGGACACGTCCCCCGTACTTTTTTTCAGGCGTTACAGCAATTTAAACCGTTAATTTGCAGTAACCTATTTTTCCGAGCAAGTCACCCCCTTACCAGAGTTTTTCTCTGCCCACATTTCCTGTTTAAAAAATGTGGCAAAAGGAGGCCTTGCCTGGCGGACCAGCGAACGTTCGCAGGGGAGGGGGCTGGGCTTGGCTAGGGCTGTGATTGACATTGTGACAAACTTGACAAATTGATAAACCCAATCATCTTTCATTTCTGTGCAGAACTTGTGCTCACTCTTTTTTTTTTTTCGTATATTTGAAAGAAATATTTATTGTCAGACAAAGCAGGGTCAAGTAGGGTCTGCACAGGTAAAAAGAGAACATAAGTGGCACAAAATGGATTTTGAGGCTAATTTCCACTGTAATTTCATTGCTACTCATCCTGATTTTATTTCAAAATTTTGCTTTCCACATTTTCATATCTTTATTGCCACAATAGAAAAATCAGACACAGGGAGGATAAATAAGAACAGAGGCCAGCAGCAGTGGAGATGACACAGGGTCTTCAGAGGTAAGAAGAGATTAGAACCTGCTGAGAGGAAGAGATCAATTGCTGGGAGAAACCAGGCAGGTATAAAGACAGGGTTTTCACAAACATATTTTAGAGTTACTCTCATTCCCACTCCAAAATATTTTTGTCTGTATTTTAACAGGTGACCCAGCATTGATGTCAATCAGTTTCATAACCTGTAAAAAACGTGTATTATGAAGAAGTGATTTGTCATTATTGTGTGTTATTTATTGTCATTTGCTGATTCACATTAGCCAGTGCGCGAACTCGAACCTTCTTTCTTTAACCTGTAGTAGATCAATCTTTCCAAATTGACTCCAACAGTCAATCGGGACATTTGACCTTAGTTATTTTTTCCTGCTGAGCAGGTGGTACTTTTAACCATTAAATTTATTTATTGTATTAATGATAATAACTGTCTTTACACTAGTATTAATATTGCAGTGATTAAATGTTTCTTTAGCCACAAAAGAAAGGTGTGATTGAATGCAAGAGGATAATAAATTATATTAGTTTATTGCTGTCCAGGAACATTGTTAGTTTCATGTTTTTCAATATTAAACATGCATATTTAAAGCTTTTTCTGGAACACAAACTTTTAATTTGACCTTAGCTAAGGAACAGACCAATTACAGAACCCTATGTCAAAATTTCTCATTCTTTCACTGTGGAAATCTTAGAATACAGATGTCTCAGTTCTCTTTCTTTTGTGTCATTCATACGCTGCCAAAACAATGTCTCAACTGTCTCCTGTGGATCTGTGGCACAAACTCTGGCAGACTAGATATCTCTCACCTCTAAGCGATCGCTGTTTTCACATTCGGCATGTCAAGATGTCTTTCTCTCCCTTACTTTTACAAATCTCAAACAGAATTATTCAGTCGTTGCCTGTGGCTATGAAGACAAAGCAAGACGCAGAAGGAGTGAGAGAGAGAGAGAAACAGAGAGAGAGAGAGAGAGAAACAGAGAGAGAGAGAGAGAGAAACAGAGAGCGAGAGAGAGAAACAGAGATTGAGAAAAGCTTTTTATATTCATCATCTAAATTCTCCTTTTAATCAACTTAACTGGTTATATGGAGTGAGAATATACTTTGTAAAGATCAAAAAGATGGCCAAGAATATTCAAAGTGGACAATATCCCCTGCATCTCTGTGTTAGACTTCTCTTTTTTATCCTTGTTTCCCTTTTCCTCTGAGAGATATGTCTTTTTTTGTCCATTCACTGTCTTGTTTAACTGGTTTTCTTTTGTTTTATCTTGTCTTACATGTTAGTCTGCTTGTAGACAAAAAGCTTGAGGAAATATTTTCATTTTGTATATGTTTTAAGATTATACTTCATATGCTTTTTATGATTTAATAAATACATATAAAAATATAAAAAACATTTCTTAAAGGGATAATAAAAAATAAAAAAATCCATGCTGACTTTAGGTAGGCAACTAAACCCAGAAGAGACTTTCAGTGGTTTGGTAACAATAATTTCTCCTAAATCCCTGATCTCTCCACTTTGCACCACTTTGGACACATGCTCAACAGTAAGCACATTGGTTTAGTTGAAAATACACAAACAGATTAAGGAAACAGATACAGAAAAGTTTTTAAAGTACTGTCAGTACTTCAAACTGATAATAATTTTTATTCATTTAATATACGCTTGCTAATTTACATTTCTTCAGTAACAGAGACAATATGTGGGAAAACTCTTGGCTTGGCTAGAACATTTTCCATAAAATCAGATGTTGGGTCATAATGAGGTGACAAATGCTACAACCTAATCTCAAGGAGTACAACTTGCTGTTTAATAACCTTTCTGAAAAGTACAAACTTGCCTAATCCTAAACAGAACCAGAATGGTGTTTATTGTGATTACATATTGCATTTTTCTTCTAGCATAGTAGCAATGTCATGCAGTGTGTTTGTCTTGTAATTCTTTAGATTTCTGATTGTGTTTTGGATTACGTTGTCAGTGTTTCCACGGGTTAGCATTCTCCACCACGTCTGTGTTCCCCTTGTCTCCTAACCTTTTCCTCTGTCCTGGATTAAGTGTCTGCTGGAGATGAGGTGATAGGATTAAGAATTGTTTGCTGAACAGACAGTCACACACTGTTTCAACATTTCCACATAGGCTACTGCGAGTAAGGCAGAGATAAAAATACTCAAATGTCCGCTGGGTCAAGTGCACGTTAACTTTTTCCACAGGCAAAAAGCTACTTTCAATGCAAACTCCAGGAGACTCTGAAGTCTAAGTATTTCTCAGACAATGACACAATCCTTGGGAAGAGCTGACAAAAGACTCAGCAAGTTGTTTTACTTAATTATAGAGGCTGTATGTCAAAGTCATCTCCCTCATTAGGAATGATTTCACAAAGAAAGTGCTAATTGGCCTTACATCCCAAATAAAGGCTTATTTCTTTTTGCATATCACTGTGGCTTATCTTGACTTGTTTAATGAGAAGGGTTGTCTAATGAAAGATATTACAGTCTAGGATCAGGTGTTCGATTCCCCTTTGGAGTGCAGCGTTGCTACAAGAATCAACCTTCTATCTCTCTCATTATCTCATCACCTAACTCTTCCTTCGCCTTTGTGCTGGCTCGACAGTACAGCTGTTTATGTCTGTTAGGTTGATGGACAGAACAGGAAAAGAAGTTCTGGGTCGCGATATTTTGTTGCTCAACTTTTTGTACTTAATTTAGTTTGAAAGCATTATGCTCAAGTTACTTTTTGAGCAATTATTAGGAGTTTCTGTGTTCTGATTTCAACTTTGACTAAAGCTCCTCAAGCCCACAAATTAGACAGCAATTTCCAGGAACAAACTTTGTAACAAAATCTGTCGATATCTTATGTAATTGGACAGTCTGCAATGGTCTGTGTGAGTGACAGGGAAGATGGCAGTTAGACAGCGGGTGGATGACATCCCACTATGACTGTCAGCTGAGTTCAAAGACATTCAAAGTACATATCAAGTGTCACAGCTCACTGAGCCCTCTGCTTCTTCAAACGGCTGCCCGTCATTTGAAGACAGGACATTGCTCTGCACTCTGATCAATCCTTTAATCCTATAAAGAAATTAAAGTCTAGTAGTGTTAAGTTTAGCTTCCAGCTGCAAAATCCCAATTCTTGTTGGATGGGGTTTCAAAGTAGTAATGATCATCTTGTTTGTAGGATTTATCAAAGTTGAGGTTTAAAATCTAATTTCAATATTTGCCAAACTTTAACCTTTATATTTGCAGATGAAAGGAGCTGACGATTATGAAGGCTGTAGGCCGTATGTTGTTGTTTACATAACCTGTGGAAATAACAAGATCAATACAGCTTAGTAATGAGGTGTTTATATGTCACACCAAAGGTCATCTGACTGCTGCCTCTAAGCTTTTGAAATTTCCCCAAAAATGTTATTATTGTTATCTATTTGTTTAATTTTTTCCTTTTTTATTTTACTTTCAGTTACTGATACCTATCTGATATTTGGAGAAAGCTGAATGGTTTCATTGTGTCACACACTTATATGGTGTGTAATGTGGCAGTCAACCAAATTTTCTGTCAACAAATTTTTTATTTTTTTTAGAGGTATAGCTTGAAAAATGTAGACCAATCTATCTTAAATAAGTAAATGGAAGCAATGTTTTTATACTCAAAGTCAGAAACTATAGTAAAAAGAAGCCACCTATTTGTAAGCAAATACACTAATGTAATCTAAATGCATTGTTTGATATTAATTTATCTAGACTATTTCTTGCACATATGATTTAAAAGCTGTGAAAACATCATTTTTAAAATGTAGTGTCTCACAGTGTGAAATATAGCAGTGCCTTTCAGTAGATTTAAATATGGCCTGCATTTTTATAGTGCTTTTTTTAGTCAGAGGACTACAAAGCGTTTTACAGTACATTGACACATTCATGCACACATTGACACACCAATCGTGGCAAACTACATTGTAGCCACAGCTGCCCTGTGGCACACTGAGAGTAGCAAGCTAGCACAGACAGGCGCCACCGGGCCCTCTGACCACCACCAGTAGACAAGACAGGTGTAGTGTCTTGCCCAAGTACACATTGACTGAACCAGTAACCCATTGATTTTATATATATATATATATATATATATATATATATATATATATATATATATATATATATATATATATATATATATATATATATTATTGTTCATTTTTGCAAATTTTGCTAAGTATTGTGTAACCCTGGCTTTCCACCGGATGCGTGAGCAGCAATGCGCAGCAAATAGTCAATAGCTTTGTTTCCACTGGGTGCAAAGAAGCGCATAGTGGATGCATCCCCCAAGCGTAGTGTCTTGGCACAATGCCAAATTTACATGCTCAGTCTTTTTTATGTACTACGCTTCCAGGACACGCCAAGTTCAGCATTTTAGACTGGGCCAGACAGGATATTAAATAGGTGAGCAGTGTAAACTATTATGCAAAATAAAAGACGTGCAGATTTCCTGTTGCTTAGCTATAAAAAAAAAATGTAATTACCTGTGATATCAGGTTTGCAGTCAGTCGGTCTGTGTGTCTCATTTGTTGGTTTTCATCATGGACAACGAGAAGTTAATTTTATGATAGCAGTGATACTGGTGAAGGACAATGTGAAAAAGTAGAAGGCATGGACAGAAATACCTGTTATTTTCATGGACAGAAGTAAATTGGATATTGGATGAAGTGGATATGATGAATCTATCCTTAGTAAACGGATACGTACCACAGGAATTTAAAATAGCTGTAATTAAACCTTTACTCAAGAAACCTTCCCTTGATCAAGGTGACTTAGTGAATTAAAGACCTATATCTAACCTTCCTTTCTTATCCAAAGTCCTTGAGAAAATAGTTGCTAATCAAGTCTTCGAGCATCTAAACAGTAACGAGCTGTTCAAAGAGTTTCAGTCAGGTTTTAGAGCTCATCATAGGACTGAAACAGCACTGGTGAAGGCTACTAATGATATTCTCATGGCCTCAGATAATGGACTGGTGTCTGTTCTGGTTTTGTTAGATCTCAGTGCTGCTTTTGATACAGTCGATCACAATATTATCTTAGAAAGGCTTGAACACGTTGCAGGGATCAAAGGAACAGCACTAGGCTTGTTTAAATCATATTTGTCTGATAGATTCCAGTTTGTTCATCTAAATGATAAATCTTCTTTACACTCAAGGGTGACTTGTGGAGTTCCACAGGGTTCTGTGCTTGGACCAATTCTTTTTACCATATATATGCTTCCAATTGGTAGAATCATTAGACAGCATTGCCGATGATAAACAACTATATTTATCTATAAATCCTGATGAACCCAGTCAGTTAGGTAGATTACAGGCATGTCTGAAAGACATAAAAACATGGATGACTCAAAACCTTTTGCTCTGGATGGCATTAAATTGGCCCCCAGTAATAACAGAATGAACCTCTGCGTTATTTTTGACCAAGACTTGACATTTAAATCCCATATTAAACACGTTTCTAGGAATTCTTTCTTTCACCTCCGGAATATTGCTAAAATTAGAAACATCCTGTCCAGGAGTGATGCTGAGAAACTGGTCCATGCATTTGTTACCTCAAGGCTGGACTACTGTAATTCTTTACTATCAGGTAGTCCACAAAATGCCATTAAAAGCCTTCAGTTGATCCAAAATGCGGCAGCAAGAGTTCTGATGAATATTAAAAAGAGAGATAACATTTCTCCTGTTTTAGCTTCCCTTCATTGGCTCCCTGTTAAATCCAGAATAGAATTTAAAATCCTCCTTCTTACATACAAAGCCCTTAATAATCAAGCTCCATCATACATCAGAGATCTAATTGTTTCATATGTTCCCAACAGAGCACTTCGCTCTCAGACTGCAGGTTTACTTGTAGTTCCTAGGATTTCTAAAAGTAGAATGGGAGGCAGATCTTTTAGTTATCAGGCACCTCTCCTGTGGAACCAGCTCCCAGCTTTAGTCCGTGAGGCAGACACTCTGTTTACTTTTAAGGCCAGGCTTAAAACTTTCCTTTTTGATAAAGCTTATAGTTAGAGTGGCTAAGGTCATCCTGAGCTATCTCTGTAGTTATGCTGCTATAGGCTTAGACTGCTGGAGGACAGACTTACCAATTTTCTTCACTCTGCTACTTCCTTTTCTACTACTACTCTCCAGTTGTATTACAGTACATTCTGTTATTTTGACTGTTAACTTTGTTTTCTCTCAGTGTTTTTTTCTCCATAGAATATATACCTGGTCTGGTATCCTGCTTGGCTGCAATGCCCTGTTGGAGGGGGGGCATCGACTGGGATGATCCTCCCAGTAACTGAACATCGACCATGTCATGTTATCAACTTTTTACTTTCTGTAACATAGAAAGTTCTCTTATATCAGATCTTTTGTTCCTTCTGTGTCTCTGCTCTGTCTTCTCAAACCCCCAGAAACTAGGACACTTTTTAACTCATTGGAATGTTTGTATAAATGTATTGAAATTACTTCTTGTTAAGTGCCTTGAGATGACATCTGTTTTGAATCGGTGCTATATAAATAAACTGAATTGAATTAAATTTATAATACTTATTAACACAGAATAAAAAAAATGTTTCTGCATAATACCCATTTATTTATGCAATTGTAATTCTCCTGAGATTACGTGATCTTCCGAGACCAGCTGCATGGAATGCATTTCCAGGCTCTGCGCGTATGAAATGGACTAGTAGGAAGAGACGCAATACTGAGGTTGGAGGGAAAACGCATCTACTACATTATGCACCGCTTTTGCATCCAGTGGAAGGGCAGGGTTAAGGCTAAAAATTCAGTTTTTCAGAAAAGTAGCATTAATAACTTATAAAAAAAGGTGTTTTGTACAGAAGTGTTATTTTTTGTCCTACATAACCATAAGGAAGACTAGCTGTTTAGTAGACAGTTGTTGCCACCCTCCACACAAAGTGCTTTATCCAAGCGTTTTAATGGAAAGTCGAGTAGAAGGAAAAAGTAATGTTAGGAAATGGTGCTCAGGTTATTGAGTACCGTTTTGACTGCAACCTTGAGAGCATTGGGAAATAAATCGCATTCAAGAGATTGGGGTAGATTCACAAGGTGTGGACTGTGGCTGGTGCCAGTGGTTCAAGATCAGCCACACAGAGACATATTCAGGATTTGGATTGAAACTGTTGCATTTTTTGTGTCATGACACTTCTGAACAAATAACAAAGTGAGAATCATCTTACTTTGGCTAAGGAGAAAAAGTACTGGACAATTGCTCAGTGGAATAAGGTCATTTTTATTAGATGAAAGTTCATTCTGTATTTAATTTAGGGATCAAGTCCCCAGAGTCTAGTAGAAAAGCGGGGAGGCACAGAATCCAAGCAGCCTGAGGTCCAGTATGACGGTCCCACTGTCATTGATGATTTGGGGAGTCAGGTTATTTGCTGGTTTTGTCAACACGGGTGTTGTCTCCCAGAAAGTCTTAGAGCTCTTCAGGCTTCCCTCTGCTTAGAAACTTTATGGGTATGCTTAATTCATATTCCAGCAGGACATGGAACCTCCAGGTACTTCCATTTGTATCTGTACCTACTACCTACCTACAAACCATGCAAACTATTTCACACACTCTACAGTCTGCTTGACTAATGCTAATGACTCTATCTCTGATCTCATCTGGAGTAAGAGCTAGAGTCAAGAATTGGGTTGCCTTTTCCACAACTGCATGTTCAGTTTGGTCTGCTTGAAATATCACCTCAGCAGGCAAAGCTATCCACTTCTATCATCAGAAACAGTGTGGAAGGAATACGGGGTGATAGAAAGCATTCAGGATTCTTACATATTACTAACTTATTCCTTTTTATGTCTGAGGTCTATATTCTGTTTTTATTTTTGATGACAACAATGTTAAACATTTGTGCTTACTACTTTCATTACTTGTGTGTCAAGTTGATTGGGATGCAAACAACTGGGTTAGATTTCTGAATGACTGACTTGTGTTCACCTCCCTCCAAACACTTTTTTACACACAAAACATGCAGTGCCTAAAACACACAACCCCCTCAAAGATACTGTAATACCTTTAGATTCACAAATTCAACAGTTCTTCCCTCTCAGCCTGTGTCAGATGTTTGGCTGTCCTTGGATATCTGTGATATTTATAAAAAGCTTGATTGCCCAAGTGTCTGAAGAGTGGAAGTTTGGAGTTTAGTTGGCTAATGAGCTCCCTCCGACAGGATCAGTAGTTAGCCGAAGCAATGGTGAGAGTTGCTCTGTATTAAAGGTCATATACCTTAAGGGAAAAGGCCACAGTATGATGGGTGGACAGGGAGAATAGGGACTGGCTGGTATTTACCTGGGATTAAACAAAAATATTGAAAATAAGATTCTATGAGGTGAGCTCACAGGTCCTGTATTCAAACAACGTAATAAGAAAAACACTACCACTTCATCAAGAAGTTAGTCACAGAAAGGATATATACTTACCAGCAGTCTGTAGCTAATACCATGATCTCCAAGGGTAAACAGAGACATCGTGGAAAGTCGATGCCTCACTGATCTCTCACTGCTTGATGTCACGAGACCAAAACTGAGGAACTGGTTCTAGCAAATCCCTGAAAAAACTTTTAAGATCTCTTTCCACATCCAGGTGAGAATATCATTCAATTCAATTCAAATTCAAAAATACTTTATTGATCCCAGAGGGAAATTAAGTGTTGGTATAGCTCATATAATTAATTATTTAAGGAGTTGTTGTAGATAATGATGGCTTTGGGCAGGAAGGATTTCCTGTAGTGGTCTGTATTGCAGCCAAACTGAAGAAGCCTCTGACTGAAGACGCTCTGTTGTTGTATGACAGTCTCATAAAGAGGATGCTCAGGGTTGTCCATAACTTTCTTGATTTTATGAAGAATCCTTGTTTGCATTATCATCTCCAGATGTTCCACAGTTGTCCCAAGAACAGAACCAGCCTTCTTTATCAGGTTGTTTAGCCTTTTTAAATCCCTGGCTCTGATGCTGCTACCCCAACAGATGATGGCTGAAGAGATTACACTCTCCACAACAGACTTGTAGAAGATCTGCAAAGATCTGCTGCAAACCTTGAAGGAACTAAGCTTCCTCAAGAAGTACAGTCTGCTCTGCCCCTTCTTGTAGACGGCTTTACTGTTGCGCCTCCAGTCCAGTCTGTTGTCCAGGTGAACTCCGAGGTTTTTATACTCCTCAACCACCTCCACTTCTTCTCCCATGAGGGAAACAGTGTTTGACTTATCCCTGTTTCTTCTGAAATCTACAATCATCTCCTTTGTTTTGTTCACATTCAAGGTCAGACGATTGTTTCCACACCATGTCACAAAGCGGTCCACCAGCTCTCTGTATTCAGCTTCTTGTCCATCTCTGATACACCCGACAATTGCAGAGTCATCTGAGTATTTCTCCAGATGACAGGTCTCTGATTTGTACTGGATGTCTGAGGTGTACAGAGTGAAAAGGAATGGTGAGAGTACGGTCCCCTGTGGCGCTCCTGTGCTGCTGACCACCTGGTTTGACACACAATTCTTCAGTTTCAGAAATTATGGTCTGTTGGTCAGGTAGTCATTGATCCAGGCGATTGTTGAGGGCTCCACCTGTGTCTTCAGGAGTTTCTGACAAAGCAAATCAGGCTGAATTGTGTTAAATGCACTGGAGAAATCAAAGAACATGATCATCACAGTGCTGCCTGCTTTGTCCAGATGACAGTGGGTTTGTTGAAGCAGGTGGATGATAGCATCTTCAACTCCAACTCCACAGCGATAAGCAAACTGCAGTGGGTCCTGATATGTTCTTGTTTGCTTACTCAGGGGTGCCAACAGGAGTCTCTCCAGGACCTTCATGATGTGGGATGTCAGGGCAACAGGTCTATAGTCATTGATGATTGATGGGTGAGTTCTCTTTGGTACTGGAACAAGGCAGGATGTCTTCCACAACACTGGAACCTTCTCCTGAGTTAGGCTAAGGTTGAAGAGGTGCTGCAGAATCCCACAGAGCTGCTCTGCACAGGCCTTCAGGACTCTGGGGCTGACACCATCTGGACCTGTAGCCTTGTTCCGGTTCAGTTTCTTCAGCTGGCTCTTCACCTGACTTTTGGAGACAGAAAAGTGGGAGGGGGAGGCAAAGGGGGTACCAGCATTTCCTGACTTGGTTGAAGTCAAACTGGTGGAATCAGAAGGGTCAATGACTGAGGTGAAGGATAAAACATCGAAGGTGTAACAGGTAAGCTGTTGATCAGAGGAGAGTGGGATGTCTGTTTGGCTGGGAACAGGAGAGGAGGATGCTGAGCTAGTTCCTGAACTGAACCTGTTAAAGAATGTGTTCAGTTCATTGGCTCTGTCCAGACTTCCATCTATCTAATCCTTCCTGTACTTAAAGCCTGTGATATTTTTCATTCCTGACCAGACATCTCTGATATTGTTCCTCTGTAGTTTGCTCTCCAGCTTCTGCCTGTATGCCTCCTTGCTGTCTCTGATGTTGACCTTAAGTTGCTTCTGTATACTCCTCATTAATTCCATGTCTCCCTCCCTGAAGGCTCTTTTTTTCTTGTTTAGCAGTTCCTTCAGATCACTGGTGATCCATGGTTTGTTATTAGGGAAGCATCTCACTGGTCTGGTGGGGACGATGTTGTCCACACAGAAGTTTATATAGTCAGTCACACACTCAGACATGGTATTGATGTCCTCTCCATGTGCATGGCAAAGAGTCATCCAGTCTGTGGTTGCAAAACAACCCTGCAGGGCTTCTTAGCTTCCTGTGACCATTTTCTCACAGTTTTCTTTGTAATAGGTTGCGTCTGAACAAGTGGTTTATATTCTGAAAAGAGAAAAACAAGGTTGTGATCTGATTGTCCCAGAGGAGGTCTTGGTTTGGACATGTATGCATCCTTTACATTTGCATAAAACAAATCCAAGGTCCTGTTTTCTCTTGTAGAGCAGCTGACAAACTGTTGAAATGTTGGAAGTGTAGTAGAGAGCGAGGCATGATTAAAATCACCAGATATTGCCACAAATGCATTGGGGTGCTGTGTCTGTAGTTTAGCAAAAACGAAACTGATGACATCACATGCATTATCGGCAACGGCTGAAGGTGGAATGTAAACAACTTCCAAAATTACACTGGTGAACTCTCTTGGCAAATAATGTGGACGAAAACTTACTATCCTTCATCGATGCATTGAATGTTTGAGAACTTTACAAAAAAGAATTGGGGTTACTTACATGCTTCAAGTTAATAAACACGGTGAACATAATTGTCTAATACATGGTTATGAGAAAGTACACTTTTTATTTGTCGGCTTTTACATGTCAGGACATATTGATGGTGATCTGGATTTAGCAGATTCTACAATTATTTATATTTAACTTGCAGCATGGAAAAAGAGACATCAGTTAGCTGTATGCTGACAACTACATAAATCATGTTTTTTTACCATTGGGACTGAGGAAAGCTGCAGTCAGTTTCTGCTAATTAAATGGGAATAATCATCATCACCCAAGACCATTAACGAAATTCTGGCTATAATGTACAGCACTGCATAGCAACACAGACATGTTGGTGAAGGTTAGATGATTTTGTTTTTTTTCTGCAGCGAGAGAACTCATTCACCATGTAGTTATTGAGTTGGCCATTAGAACCTCTTATTCTATAACCAGCTACTCTATAACAGATTTGCTATCAAAGAAAAGAACACAGAAGTTTCAATGCCCCAGTTAAAATCCACAGCACAACACAATTGCAATTTATGTTTCTAGATAATAAGGGGGTGGGCTTTTGAACACTGCTTTTTCAGTTTTTATTTATTTTTTAAAGCTTATATCATTTTTGTGTAAATATTTATGTCGAGGTAATATTTGGTTGTGGTAATTTTACAACCTGGACAAAATAGAATTTAAAAAAAAATTATTTCACCAAACACTAGAAATGAAATAAGGTGTATTATGTTTTTTACCTGGACTGTAGATAGTATGTAAAGTATATGGACTCTTAAAGTACTTTGGAAGTCTAAAGGCAACACGATGCAAAACCTAGTCCATCTAATTAAATGCAGTGTGAAATATAAAGAAATTTCGCAAAAGCCTCTCTGCACAACATAAAAAACACTCCACTACCCACTCTGAATGTGCAAGTTTTAGTCCAGCGCTGGAGCAGGTGGAGGAGGGACATCATCAGCCACAGTCAATAAACCCATTAAGTCCATTAGCATAGATGCTGCTTTGCTTGGCCCCTCTTTCTCTTGTATCCTTTTGTTATTCTTATACCTTGCTCACCTTTCTCCTCATTAAACTCTCACTCTTGCTTAACAAGAGGGAGAAAAACAATCCCGGAGCTTTGGTCTGTGCAAGCTGAAAACAGAAATGGGAAGAGTAAAAGCACCAACAGCCTGTTAGTAATGCAGCAAGTGGAAAACACTAATGAATATGTAACATGTTCCTTAACCCTCTTCATCCTGTCATATTTTCTGTACCTTCTGTTTTTATGCTTCTTCTTTTTTAGATTTGCTCATCCTTACTCTTTGTCAAAGATTTAATTATCATCTATGGATGCTTAATTAAAACCTAATGGCAGAAAACTAAATCCATTATCAAATGTTTTTTTTATAAATAACCAACAAATCAATAAATCTCTTTCATTTTTCATTATTATTATTATTATATATTATTATTAACCAGATTTAAAATTTATGTTTTGTAAAATTTTGAATAAGCTCTCTAAAACGGTAGCCTGCCTTTCAAGAAAATATATGTTAGTTATTTAGTTACTCATTGGTTTTATTACCTTTATTTAGTTTTTTTAATTTTATTTCAGATTGTCAGTCATTCAACCCCAAAAAAATTATCAAGCACTTTCTTTAAAATGATCTAAGCTTTCATCTCACCATACTCTCTTCACTTTATATTTAGGTTTAGAGTGGAATATTCTAGTTTTGCTCATGTTGTGGCATTCATTTGGGAGAAGACATTTTAAAAAGCATCACTTTCAGGGTTGCAACCAGCAACTCACATTCTCTGAAGAGACATGGGGTTCAGAGTTTAAATCCTTATGTGATTAAGTTTTTGTTTGTTTTTATCAGCCAGTATGTTTGATGAACAAATCCTAATATTTTGAATCCAGTGTATGTGTATAGACCTTGAATATCACTGCTGTTTTTTCACAAATATTCTGTTGTGGTTAGGCAGGTTGTGAGAGGAAAATTTGATTGAGCAAGAAACTTCGAGTACAAGTCAAAGGTGAGAGTAAACAAAATAATGGAAGGGTATGTATATACAATACCCTGCAAAACTATTCATAAGTAATACTTCCACATGTTGTCAAATTACAACCCCAACAATTCAGTGCAATGTATTGGAATTTTATGTGGCAGACCAAACCAAAGTTGTGCATAATTGTGAACTGGAAGAAGACAGACACATGGTTTCCAAATGTATTTACAATTGTACTGTGGATTTGTATTTAGTCTCCAGACTGAATATAATTCTTTTTTTTTTTTTTTTTTGTTGCAACCAGATTAAACGGAGCAATGGTGGACACAATGTTAGTTCGAGCCATTGATTCTTTATGGACTTTGACTTTATTCTAACAAATAATTATGTTTTGATCTAAACCTTCCCATTGTAGCCTGCCTCTGGCTGTATGTTTAATGTTGCTCTTTAGTTGGAAGGTAAACCTCCCCCCCAGTCTTTTACACTATGTATGCATGTATGCAGGCAGGCAGGCATCTATGCATGTCTGTCTGTATGTAGGACTTTCAGCTTTCAAAAAAGTGGTAAATAACTCACTTACAAAAGAGCAAAATCTTGCAAGCAATAAGACATTTTGCTTTTCAAACACAATTTCAAACTACCCAAACTCTAATATTCACCATTTTAGTTTTAGGTTTCTTTTTCTTAAATATGGAGGATCGAAAGAGAATCTGTCTTGCCAGATATCAAACTCTGCTTCTATGGGATAGTAGATCACAAATATACAGACATATAATGTTATAAAAAAAACTAAAAAACGTTTTTTCACTCAATATTTAACTGGGACTGATAACACAGCTCGAATAATGATGAAAACTGAGACCAGATAAGACTGAAGACTACAACACATCACTTCACATGCCATCACAGATTCATAGAGAATAACTGTGTTTATCTATTGCTTTCAAACTTAACACTCAGATCACTCATTTATTTTGATTTTAAAAGCACAACCCCAGGCTGGCCATGATTTAATCTAACTCTTTTGAAGGCCCAGCCTAATGCACTCAAAACTTGCATTTATTCGGTCAATAACAGAATCAATTAAGAAATGTCATCTTGATTTTTCCTGATTAAACTCCTTTATCAATCAATAAATTAATATTTATCTGTTGCCGAGAAGACTCACTTGTGAAATTAAAATCCTAATTTGTTCAAGAGGACCAATTAGACAATCACACTATAAGTCATAGATATAGGTAGCAAACAAAGAGACAACACAGCTGAGTGAATGAATATAAAATATATTTTGAAAAGTACATAAAAATAAAGACATCAGTTAAGATGTTGCAAAATATTTGCAACATTTTAAAAGTCCTTCCAAACACGATTCTTTTATGTTGATTAAATCAAACAAACCTATTTTATTTGCTTGCAATAAGTGCTTTCTAGTTTTCTTTAAAACCCAAGTAAAAATATAATATAGTAATAGTATAACTGGGGAGCAGATTTTAGTTTTTTGAGCTGAGCTGAGCTGGAGGGAACGTGTAGCACCCTGCTGGTTCATGGCTTATATAACAACATTGGTTCATACCGTCTATATAATTTTTCCAAATACAGGAGCTAATAGTTTATTGTCATTGAAATAGGTGGACCCTTTTATAATAAAATATGTTGATCAATGTGCCTCTTAAATTCAAAACTGTGGGCCAAATGGACACTAGTACTCTAGGGGTTATGGTGTGAGTAATACTAGAAAATGGTTTTAGGTTATACTCTTCTGACAGAACTCTTTAGAGAGATGCTTAGTAAAAAATAAGTTGAATGTCTTTCATAGCAAGTTGTACCCCTATTGGTGAGAAATCATCAAAAGCCTTGTTAAAATATTTGTACTACCTTTTTCAAAAAATATAACAGCATTGCAGTACCGCTTTGATTTCCAGATCTGATGTTAGATAAAAGAAACCCAAATCAGAGGATATTTCCATGTGTAATGTGTTGAACTGTCTTGGTTGATAAAACAAGTTAAAAGAAAAATTATAACACGAGTTTCAAAGTAAATTTTTAAATTCTGCAACATAATAAAAAAAAGTGATTATCCAGAATCAGGATTTATAATCATATTTTAGAAGTACAAAACGTCGAAATCCTAAAGTTCTGTAACTCTCAATCGTCTATTTGGTTTTAAATTGGAGATGTAATTTAAAAATTTCTTTTTCAGGAAAATTAAAAGGACTTTTAAGCTACACCATTAAAACTGGAAGTGCGCGTGTAAATATGGATGATAACAACTTGCTTGTATTAGCGTGGGGGCACGGTGGTGCAGCTGGTAGCCTGGCTCACCTCACAGCTAGAAGGTCCCGGGTTTGATTACCGCCGGGGACGCTGTGGGTGCTGAGGGTGTGTTTGTTCCGCCAGATCATCGGCACCCACACCCTGGGTGGGGTTGGCGAAAGGGCCTTTCTGTGTGGAGTTTGCATGTTCTCCCCGTGTTCCCTTGAGCAGCTAATGTGAGCTACTCCCACAAAACATGCATTAGTCCTGGGGCGGCCGGGGCACCCGCATGGTTGGGGAGGATCTGGCTGGAATAATGTGATCCTTCCACGCGTTACATCCAGCCGGAGAAACCCCGGCCCGTCGGGTGAAAAGAAGGGCCTGCCCACTCCCCAAGCGTGAAGGAGGCTTGGGTTTCAGTGAAGGGCCCCTCCCGGGGCTGGCACAGAGGGAGAGTGGACCTGAACTAAGGAGCACTGGGTGATAAATAATGGGAAAAAATCGTGGGATAAAAATAATTAAAATAAATAAATAAAAACTTGCTTGTATTAGCACCAACTGAAAATCTACTAAAAAGGAAGACCTGGTTTAGTATAAATCTGTTGAATGGATGTGTGACTGCTTACGGGCAACACAGAGGGATATAGTGAACATTTAAGTACAAAGGTCCTCCATGTAGTAAACACAGGTTAGTTTTGTCAAAGTAAGCAGGATGCACATAAACACACAAAAAAATCTCTCTCCTGGAAATACTTTTTGCCCCATACTTATGAAAAAACTAGAATCTCAGGTTTAAGGAAAATGACAACCCAAAGCTAAGGGAAAATAAATCAATACAGTTTGTGCCTTGACTACTAAAGATACCTCGAACAGGGAGTCAACAGCACGTTGACTGAGCAGATTGCTGCTGTTGTTTTGTTAGTACGTATGACATTTATTAGGGAAGACATTTCTTTCTTCTGCTTTTACTATTTAGCTATGCTCTGCCAGTACAAATTGACAACTTATATCTGATAATTGTGGTAAAAAAAAGAAATAAAGTAAATAAATAAATAAAATGCTGTTTTCGAACATTATTCAAGCATGTTTACTCACAATAATCATCAGCTGCAGCAAACAGTCATTTTCTGTGTCTGTGCCAAATGAAAGACAGAAAGTTTGACTGCTGATGCTTTCTGATTGACATTGGAAGCAGTAGTTTAAAGTGACTTTTGGAGGAGCCAAAAGTCATTGTTGTGGGCAAAACTAGTTGCAGACGGACTGATAGTATTTGAGTGATGTTACAGACGTATGTCATAGAGGTTCCAGATGTTCTCAGAATATAGTTTTGACAACCACATTACGTAGAGCAGTTTTACCATCACAAATAAAATGCAGACTGAGCATTAGTAAGAAAATTTATGACATATGCAACAACTAGGCTATAGTTCTTGAGAAGAACATGGTAATTTCAAGTAACAATGCTGGTCAGAACCAGAGCAACAATTACAATGGGCTAAAATTTGACACAGTTGAATAGGAAAAGTTGTAACAATTAGGTTGCGTGTCCTTTAAGAACACAAAGTTTGGCAAGTCATTTGATTAGCTTGGTACCAGTTTCTTGTCTATGCCAACAAAGGTGCATATTTTGATCATTTTATATAAATACTACATTAGCAATGTCGATACTTAAGTGGTAATACTTTAACTGAAATAAGTCTAAATCTTTGTTAAGAATATAAACCATTTATTTCATTATTCTTTGTATGGGATACAGTAAGAAGCGTTCTCAATTATTTAAAAAAATCTTTTTTATTTATTTAAAGAATATGTCACTTATGAAGACCATGTGTGTGACCATGAGTTTTTATTTTCTGTTTCTTTATATCTTTCTTTTTTTGCCTTTCTCATCTCAAACATACAAAGACAAACATTTTTACAGAGACAGACAAGCACACACACATACAGCCACACATAGTTGTGCTGGACATAGCTGCCTCCCAGCGGTGTGAACAATGGTCAAAAGGGGTCCTGGACCCCAAGCTCCAATTAAGAGAACAGTCAACTGGTGAGAATGTGAGAAAGAGAGAAAGACCTCACCACAGAAAAAAGCTCCAACAGAATATTAATAACATGTAGGATCCCCCTTATTCAGCTTCAGTTCTGTTAACTGTAATTAACTGTGCAAGTTGTCTAGCAGATATTAGATATTTTCATAAAGCACCATCATTTACTGTAAAAATACAATCTGACAAAAGTTAAAGAAAAAACATTTCTGTACACTTTTTACCTCATATTATAGGCTGATTAAAAATGCTATTATGACCATTGGCAGGTAAGGGAATAACTGATTATATTTCATCATAGCATCTGTTATTTGGCATGATATATTATGCAGCAAGTGAACATTTTGTGCTCATCATTGTGTTAGTAGAAGAAGATTTGGGAGAGTTTGATTGTGATGGTTAGATGACTGTGTATCGGTATGCCTCCAAAAGCCCAGCACTTTAGTGGAGAGGTTCTCAGTCTTCAGCAAAGAAACACTGTTGAACCAGCAACGGGGTCATGGGTAATTAAGCTGGATACTTAAATAATTTAAATAATTTATGCAGTTTTGAGAACCATGAAACGGAATTTGAAGCAAAAATTCTTAATTAAGAATCCTTAATGAATTAATCAATTAATGACATCAATTCAATCATACATTTTTAAAATCAACATTAACTTTGGTTTGTGTGTTTCTATTTTTAATTATTGATCAGAATATTTAAACACTTGTAAAGATTTTAGATGATTGTTATTTGCAAAACAAAAAGGGATGGTAAAACTTAGTAATGCATAGAATGTCAGAAGAGCTCAAATTTACTGAAAAGAAGAAAAACTGGGCCTGTTTATCTTGTAAAGTGACTTGAGGTACCATTCCTTGAGCTATCAATATCTGGTTTTAACTGAATTTCTAAGCTATATATTGAAATAAAATGCATAAAATAATGATGAAGATTGAATACAACTAGAGTCGGTGGCAATAATTTCAGTTACCTAACTTTCCAAGCATCTAAAGTGCCTCCTTTTTAACTGAAGATATTATGACAAGTGTTTTAAGCTTCTCAGTCTAAGTTGCACATTTCCCTCCAGGTGTTGCCCATCAGCAGGTAATTTCCAGACAGACAGATCCTCCTCCTGTTGTGTAGCAGATGGTGCTAACCAGGACATAATGTTGCTGTCTGCCTCCTCGTGTCAGTTCACTAATCAGATACTTATGGACAATAATAGACTTCTGTTTTTATGGTAAACATTCTCTGTTAAATTTACTTGTTTGAAATAAAAAAAAAATATTTTACTTTTTTTTCAATGATTTAAAACATTCCAACTTTTTTGTGAACTTAATTGTATTGCTTTTCTTAACCTTTTGCTCCTAAGTTTCTCCAGGCCAGTCACCCTGTAGAGTGAAATAGTTATGATACAAGTTCCAAGGGGCTCCAGGTTTATCAGTTATCCCCTCCAAACCCTGCACCATGTCAAAGGGCTCTCAAATGGATCATTTTTCCCTTCAGGCTCTGCCAGACTGTGGTCGGCCAACACGGGAGCCATTTATTTCCTCTGCAGCATGCTGAGAATAATCTGGAGTGTGCTTGTGCATCGTTCTGTTTGTGTGATGGCAGCACAGGAGCAGTTAACAGAATCATGCGGAACCTAGTTGCCGGCGGGCCAGCGCTAGCAGGAAAGGCAAGGTAAGGTAATGCTCTGTGCAAGAAAGAATCCAGCATGATTTAGTAGCACCGTCAATGAGCCAGGCAAGGACAATGGTTCACTTGAGCTTGGTGGAGAAATAAGGACAGGGCTGGGGAGATAGGATGTAGGCTATGAGGAATATCAGGATAAGGGGTGATGTAAAAGAAGGAGGGGGGGGATTACTCTAAGTGTGAGCCTGAGGATATGGATTGGGAAGTGGCCAGCTAAGGCATTCTGTAAGATATGGGAGATGGAGGGAGATTTTTCATGTTGTAGGGATGAGGTGGTGGAAGGTGGGTCTGTGCTATGGAACAGAGTCAAAATTGGGGAAAGTAAATATGTCTATATAACCTCCTGATTGTTTCAATTATGTAGTGAGGGTCTAATCAGTTCAAAACTCTTAGCTGCAATTTTGATATTAGAATCCTTCTCATTTTGGGTTGACAAACTGATGCTTTTGCACTTTGGTGGCATGCATTTGTAAAGAGGTTAATAGTGCATTACCACCATCAATCAACCAATCAATCAATCAAACTTTATTTATAAAGCGCTTTTCACATAAAGATTGCAACTCAAAGTGCTTTTCAGATTAAAAATGACCCTACATCAACCACATTCCCATCCCTCCCCCACAGATTTGAAAGCATGATCAGATTTATACATTTATACCCCCCAACTCAACCCCCATGCGCATGCACACTCAAGAGCAACATTAAAAAGGACATTGGGCTAACTACAGATGACCCAAGCAAGGAACGCCATCAAAGGAGCCATCTGCACTGGCAGCAGCACATTAACAGCAGCCGCCAAGCACTGACACAAGGCACCCAGAGGAGGTAAGGCCAAGACACCCACCTCCACCCGAGCACTACCTGGAGAGCACCCAGGCAGCCACAGCCAATCACCAATCCCAAGGCAGAGAGCTCCCACAGAGGAAACACTGGAAGGAAGATTAAAAAAACAGGTTAAAATATAAAAAATAAACATAGGCTACATATGATAAGACTAAGTAGTGAAACACTGATCAAATATAAGCAAGTAACACATGCAGAGCAGTTAAACAGACTATAATAAATAATAATCAGTTAAAAACTAGAGAAAAAAGGTGAGTTTTGAGCCTGCTCTTAAAAACATAAACATTCTCTGCGACCCTGAGGTCCTCCGGTAGCCTGTTCCAGAGGTGAGGGCCATAGTACTGGAAAGATGTGTCGCTGTGAGATAAAGATAATAAGGCCAAAGAACTTTAAGACACTTAAAAACCATTACAATAATTTTAAAAACATACAGAGAGCCAATGCAATAAATTTAAAATGTGTGTAATGTGCTAAGGGAAAGTAAATAAGACACCACATTAAACAAAAACATGTATCTATCCAAAGAGTAAACTTTAAATGTTTTAATAATGCTTTTTAGAAAAATGCAAAAATGCAATACCCTAACCTTTAAAGATGTGATACCTCTTTGAAGGCTAAAATGGCTGGAATGATTGTGCATGGCAGGAATAGCTAATAAGAGGAGAATAATGTTGTAGATCCAAGTGTGTGTTGCTGGGAAAAGGGCACCTCTGCATCAAACAGTTTTCTCATCATTTGCTGGAACATCTCGTTTGTTTACCACCACCCCAGTACCTGTTGGCTGATGCTACTCCATCTCCATTTGTTCACTTATCTAGGCATTGAGCACCTTCTTCTCTTGCTGATGATGCAGCTGCTCCCCTTAGAATTACCTCAAGGAGCTCTCTCTTTTGTTTTGCAAGATACATGACTTAAACATCGTGTTCATTTACATTGACATGTTATTTTATATTAGTAATTCATTCCTAAGAGAGTCACATATTACATAGTCATTACACACAGAGTGAGACAAATTAAGTCCTTATTTCTGTTTAATTTAGTTCATTTTGACTTACAGAAAATCTCAAGTTCAGTTTCTCAGAATATTATGTCAGACTAAAAAAGGAGGTTTATAATGCTAAAATTGTGACATTGTGCCTGACTGCTGAAGGAGGAGCAGCTGCTCTCTGTCTCTCTCCAGATCCGTTCACTTTATTTTCTTTTCTGTTTGCTTTTCTTGTTTTCTTTTCTTAACCTTTTCTTAGTTACTTTATCTACCCAGCCCCTGGAGTTACTGTATTGGACCGGATCTCTTCTTGGATTACTTTTTTATGGATTTATCAACATGGCTTTTTGCTCAGCTGAGG
Organism: Valencia hispanica; assembly: GCA_963556495.2. Lineage (NCBI taxonomy): Eukaryota > Metazoa > Chordata > Actinopteri > Cyprinodontiformes > Valenciidae > Valencia > Valencia hispanica. The sequence continues at coordinate 42,981,012 of OY747701.1, read as the reverse complement.
ATTTTGAAAAACTGCTCCACAGAATTGAGGGCATTGAAACGAAGCTACGTCGTCTGGAAATTAATTTTGATCTCCAAGCTAATTATGGACAAAACGACACAACTTTACCGTTGAATACAAACAGGGAACAGCCTATCAGCCCGGTGTTACATCGGCCTAACCGTGTCACAGAGACTCCCTACAGGCGCCTGAGCGGCAGAACTCCGCACTCTAATGAAGACTGGCCAGCATTAAAACGCATCATCAACAAATCATCAACCCCAGCCTGTTCTCCGAGGAAGAAAAAACAAAAGAAACTCAGGCACAGAGAAAGCTCTGAACCCAGACCTGCCGCTTCTGCTAAAAGTAAACAAAAGAGGTTTCAGTCAAAAACAAGAGATATTTCTCCACCTGGAATCCCGCTGAAAAACAGATTTGCAGCCTTGAGTTCCCTGAAAGATGATGCAGCCCCCGGGACCAGTCAAAGCCACCAGGAGAAACCCAGCCGCATCAAACGGACACATAACAAAGTAAGAGCCCCCCCAGCAAAGATTGTTATCATACAAGACAGATCAATTAATGGAATTTAGGCTTTTTGTAGCTAGAACACCAGAGTTTATAGCTGCTACAAAAATACAGTGAGAGAAATATCAGAAAAAATCCCAAAAATCTTGGACCAACATCCAAGATTCTTGGATTTTTGGAGCTTTGGAAAAGCTCGTCATTCATGCTGGATCAGAAGATATCGCGATGAGACAATCAGAGATTCTAATGAGAGACTTTTCTGATCTCCTACAGAGACTTGATGGACTTAACGTAAACATCCTCATCAGCGGACCAGTCACTGAAGGGAATGATGAAAGATTTAGCAGACTCCGCATGCTCCATAAATGGTTGAAGAAACAATCAGCTGAAAAGTCATTCACATTTATTAATAATTTCAAAGTATTTGGAAGTGCTAATCATCTGTTCAAAGCAGGCCGTTATCTTAACAAGACCGGAGTAAGGCTGTTAGCAGGAAACATTTTCTCAAAATAAGAAAGCAAAACACTTGCTCCAAAAAGCTGACCTTGAGGCGCCCATGGATATCAGAGAACAAAAACAGCAAGTCATGATGACACCACAGGACCGAACAGATAAACAACCATCAGAGATTAAGTCTTCATCTTCCTGTGACTCAGCCACATCAAATGAGTCTCCATTTAGAAACTTTACAGACCGACTGAACGAGCGAATCAAATTAGGGACACAATTAACACCTAAACTTAGACTACACCAAACGCCTGGGACTAGTGTCAATAAGTCTGGGAGCTTCCCCCCACTGATTATTACAGATATTTGAGGGAACCGGGCAATAAATCTACCCCTACCGTCTCCCAGAACTCGCCCGGCAACCAAGTTAGCTTTATTAAACATTAGATCTCTATCCAGGAAATCTTTTCTTATCAATGACTTCATCACTGAGCATAATTTACACGCCCTTTTTTATCAGAAACTTGGCTAGATGAAAATAACGAAACAACTGCATTAATAGAATCTACTCCTCCAAATTACAATTCCTTAAGCGAGTACAGAAAGCACAGACGAGGTGGAGGTGTAGCCACCATCTTTCACAACTCAATGAACTTTAAAAAGGTAACTCTGGGCACGTTTGATTCTTTTGAATACCTAGCCACCCAGATAAATGATCCTAAGAAAGCTTTATTTCTAAGTTTATATAAACCACCAAAACTTAACTCTAACTTATTTAATGATTTCAATTACCTTCTTTCTGTAATATGTATCGACTATGACCAACTAATCATTGTGGGGGACTTTAACATCCATACCGACAACCCCCAAGATAGACAAGCAAAAACATTAGATGATACTCTCTACAACTTCGGCCTGACCCAACATGTCAAACAACCAACACACAATATAGGAACCACTCTGGACTTAATTATCAGCAAAGGTTTAAATATTTCCAACATCTCTGTAATTAATATTGCAGACATCATGGATTCCATTGCTCCAACTAAAGTGAAAGTAGTCTCAGGTAGAAAGAAGTCTCCATGGACAAGTAATCCACTGGTACGTAGTGAAAAAAGGGAGTGTCGAAGAGCCGAGAGAAAATGGCGGAAAACTCGACTCCAGGTTCACTGTGAGATCTACAAAGAGAGACTGAATAGATATCAGCTAACTATAAAAGATGCTAGGGAATCGTTCTTTTCTGAAATCATCAACAGAAACATTAATAATGCACGAACCCTATTTGCAACAGTGGAAAGACTAACTAATCGTTTAGTGACAGTAGCCCCTGAACTAAACTCTACCAGGGCCTGCAATGAATTTGCCAGCTTTTTCACTGAAAAGATTCTAACAATTAGACGGTCAATCTGTACCTCAATATCGAACCCACAACCAGTGCCATCCCCAATAAACAACAATGTAGAGAAAATGTCTGAATTCCACGAATTAAACCAGAACAGCCTTGAAAAAAATCATTATCCAATTAAGCTCCTCCTCCTGCTGTCTTGATATCCTACCCACAGCTTTTCTAAAGAAAGTTCTTTCTGTTATTGGGTCTGATCTTGTTCAAATAGTGAACTCATCCCTGCTATCAGGTGTCTTCCCTCAGGCTATAAAAACAGCAGTTATTAAACCACTGCTAAAGAAGAAAAATCTGGACAACACGTTAATGCAGAACTACAGGCCAATCTCTAATCTTCCATTTATCAGTAAGATTATTGAAAAAGCTGTGTTTCAGCAGTTAAATGGCTTCATAACAATGACAAACCATTTTGATGTTTTTTAGTCTGGTTTCCGCGCTCACCACAGCACCGAGACTGCCCTCGTCCAATCAGATCACAATCTTGTTTTTCTCTGTTCAGAATATAAACCACTTGTTCAGAGGCAACCTGTGACAAAACGAACTGTGAGAAAATGGTCACAGGAAGCTGAAGAAGCCCTGCAGGGTTGTTTTGCAACCACAGACTGGATGACTCTTTGCCAAGCACATGGAGAGGACATCATGCCATGACTGAGTGTGTGACTGACTATATAAACTTCTGTGTGGACAACATCATCCCCACCAGAACAGTGAGATGCTTCCCGAATAACAAACCCTGGATCACCAGTGACCTGAAGGAACTGCTAAACAAGAAAAAAAGAGCCTTCAGGGAGGGAGACAGGGAATTATTGAGGAGTATACAGATGCAACTTAAGGTCAAGATCAGAGACAGCAAGGAGGCATACAGGAAGAAGCTGGAGAACAAACTACAGAGGAACAATATCCGAGATGTCTGGTCAGGAATGAGAAAGATCACAGGTTTTAAGGACAGGAAGGATTGGATAGATGGAAGTCTGGACAGAGCCAATGAACTGAACACATTCTTCAACAGGTTCAGTTCAGGAACTAGCTCAGCATCCCCCTCTCCTGTTCCCAGCCAAACAGACATCCCACTCTCCTCTGATCAACAGCTTTCCTGTTACACCTCGGATGTTTTATCCTTCACCTCAGCCATGGACTCTTCTAATTCCACAAGTTTGACTTCAACCAAGTCAGGAAATGCTGGTACCCCCTTTGCCTCCCCCTCCCACTTGTCTGTCTCCAAAAGTCAGGTGAAGAGGCAGCTGGAGAAACTGAACCGGAACAAGGCTGCAGGTCCAGATGGTGTCAGCCCCAGAGTCCTGAAGGCCTGTGCAGAGCAGCTCTGTGGGATTCTGCAGCACATCTTCAACCTTAGCCTAACTCAGGAGAAGGTTCCAGTGTTGTGGAAGACATCCTGCCTTGTTCCAGTACCCAAAAGAACTCACCCATCAGTCATCAATGACTATAGACCCGTTGCCCTGACATCCCACATCATGAAGGTCCTGGAGAGACTCCTGTTGGCACCCCTGAGTAAGCAAACAAGAACGTATCAGGACCCACTGCAGTTTGCTTATCGCTGTGGAGTTGGAGTTGAAGATGCCATCATCCACCTACTTCAACCAACCCACTGTCATCTGGACAAAGCAGGCAGCACTGTGAGGATCATGTTCTTTGATTTCTCTAGTGCATTTAACACAATTCAGCCTGATTTGCTTTGTCAGAAACTTCTGAAGACACAGGTTGAGCCCTCAACAATCGCCTGGATCAATGACTACCTGACAAACAGACCACAGTTTGTGAGACTGAAGAATTGTGTGTCAAACCAGGTGGTCAGCAGCACAGGAGCACCACAAGGGACCGAAGTCTCACCATTCCTTTTCACTCTGTACACCTCAGACTTCCAGTACAAATCAGAGACCTGTCATCTGCAGAAATACTCAGATGACTCTGCAATTGTCGGGTGTATCAGAGATGGACAAGAAACTGAATACAGAGAGCTGGTGGACCGCTTTGTGACATGGTGTGGAAACAATCGTCTCACCTTGAATGTGAACAAAACAAAGGAGATGATTGTAGATTTCAGAAGAAACAGGGATAAGTCAAACACTGTTTCCATCATGGGAGAAGAAGTGGAGGTGGTTGAGGAATATAAATACCTCGGAGTTCACCTTGACAACAGACTGGACTGGCGGCGCAACAGTGAAGCCATCTACAAGAAGGGACAGAGCAGACTGTACTTCTTGAGGAAGCTTAGGTCCTTCAAGGTTTGCAGCAAGATGCTGCAGATCTTCTACAAGTCTGTTGTGGAGAGTGTAATCTCTTCAGCCGTCATCTGTTGGGGTAGCAGCATCAGAGCCAGGGATTTAAAAAGGCTAAACAACCTGATAAAGAAGGCTGGTTCTGTTCTTGGGACAACTGTGGAAAATCTGGAGATGATAATGCAAAGAAGGATTCTTCATAAAATCAAAAAAATTATGGACAACCCTGAGCATCCTCTTCATGAGACAGTCATATAACAACAGAGCGTCTTCAGTCGGAGGCTTCTTCAGTTTCGCTGCAATACAGACCGCTACAGAAAATCCTTCCTGCCCACAGCCATCATCATCTACAACAACTCCTTAAAGAATTAATTATATGAGCCAAACCAACAAGTAATTTCCCTCTGGGATCAATAAAGTATTTTTGAATTGAATCGAATTGAATTGTCAAAGTATTCAATGACATCCGCATAAGAGTCAGCACACAGCTTCAATTAATACAGCTAGAAACTACTGATCAGGCTCGAAACCTAGTTGTAGTAATGGACTCAGACCTGAACCTCCAGGGTCACATAAAGGCAAGAAGAAGGTCAGCCTTCTATCACCTGAAGAACATTTCTAGGATTTAAGGACTGATGTTGCAACACGACCTAGAAAAACTCATCCATGCGTTTATCTTTAGTCGGATTGATTACTGCAACAGCATTTTCACAGGTCTGCCTAAAAAGTCAATCAGACAGCTGCAGCTGATCCAGAACGCTGCCGCTTGCGTCCTCACTAGAACCAGGAAAGCAGACCACATCACCCCAGTTCTAAAGTCCTTACACTGCCTCCCTGTAGCTCAGAGAATAGACTTCAAAATACTCCTACTAGTTTATAAATCATTACATGGCTTAGCACCAAAATATGTTGAAGACCTGTTGTCATGCTTCTGAATTTCTCTCTGCTTCTGCTTCAGGAGTGGCTTAAACACAAGGAAAGCCGCAGTTGTAGCCCATATCCAGGATTTCTGTGTTTGATAGGCCATAATTCACAGTTTGTGGTTTATCCCAAATTCTTGAACATACGTATTTTCTCAAAGCTACAGATGTTGATTGTGCAGTTTTTTTATATTATTTTTTTTCTTCCACCTAACTATATGACGATATAAAACGTCATTGAGGAGGATGTCAGTGACTTCCAGCTGGACAACTCAAGTCAGTTCTCTTTCCAAGGACCGTGTAGGTCACAACATGGCAATAATATAACATTTCTATAATAAAATTCAATATTTATTAAAGTAATGTTAAAATTTGTCTGTGTTTTGTAGTTTTTAAACTAGAGCAGACTAAAACTACTCAGAGTAGTATTGGAGTGGAATCGCCCTTTAGCCATTTCCTGAATTGGAGGCTGGAACCAGAAGCCAACTTCAGCTTGGTGGCGAACGAAACCTGTAATGATTTGACACAACTGCAAAAAAGAAGCTGCGAATGTTGGCTTGGAGACATACGGCTGAAGTAGGTGAGTTTAGATATTTTTATGGTGATAAATGCAGATAAAGTATCATTTTGTATGTGATTGTAAACACGTGTAAACTGTAGTTAGCAGCAGGTCACAGTTAGCACGTGCCTTTTCATTATATTAAGTTTTTAGTTGACCAAATAATAATTATTCTATGTACTTAGTTTAGGGACAAGAGTATTTCCCATTTGCTCAATCTAAAAACAAAATAAAATGCAACAAACGGGACATGCCGGTCCAACCGGCGACCTGTCCAGTTTCTGCCCCGCTTTTCACTGTTGTGTTCCCCGGGTGTTTGTCTTTTGTTAGTGATTTTCCTTATTTAGTTCTATTTTCATGTTTAGTTATTCTTAGTCTTTCTTCTGATTTCTGTACTTTCTGGTTTCCCCTTAGTCTTGTCTTAGTTTCTTAAGATCCTTCTAGTTTCCCAGTTTTCTGTCTCCCAGCCATTTCACCTCCTGTCCCAGCTAATCACTTCCACCTGCTCACTCCCCCTCAGCTGCAACCGCTTTCACTAATTGGTCTCCTGCTCCTTCCGTGTTCACACTTCACTCTCCTCCTCAGTATATATTCGGTTCTCATTCAGTCACAACTCGCTGGTTCGTCCGTCTTTCTTCCCCGCCTGATTCCTGCCTTCCTTGTTGCCCGTCTGGTTCCTGTGTTTCCCTGTTGCTGCCTGTACCCTCCCGAGTTTCTGTAAGTTCCGTGTGGTTTTTCATTAAATAATTTTTTTGTTTTCAACTCTGCTGCTTTTGGGTCCAGTTTAAACTTCAAAACATGACATTCACCTGACGACCGCTGGAGATAACCAAACCAGCCCCCCCCTCCCCGCAAACATGCAGGAATATGGATAGATGAATACAGAAAATTTTTGACTTTCTCTTACTTAATCAGTTTATACAGGCATAGAACATCAGCTCATTAAAACACTGCAGAAGTATTACTTTAAAAAAAATTATGTCATTTATTAAGAAAAACACCTCTTTAAAATCATTCCGGTTGTTAAGAAAAACAGACCTTTTTTTTAGTTTTTCTTTCTTAACATATCTGTAATTCAGAAAATCTAAGCTTTTTATTTTATTTTAGTGAATGCAATATGTTTGTCTCTGTCCTGCTGTTTCTTTCTGTCCCAACTGTAATCAGGACAGTCAGTAGATTTAATTTAATCTCCTGAACACACCAGCAGGACTTCTTCATTCAGTTTATATTATCAAGTTTAAACCGGGACCAAAGTGTCAATTACCAGGATAACGTATTGTTACATGTTTGACACATTAGTGTTAACCTATTTTCCACATTGTAGAATTACTTCAGTTGTCTTAATGTTTCTGTTTATTTCTTAATGATTAAAAAAGTATTTTCAACAAAATGCATCATTGAATATTTTTCTTTATGTTTTAAGGTGGAGTTGATGAGACCTTAGATAATCCAGGAGCTAGAGGAGCTGATGCTGTTCCTTTCGTTCTCCAGCAGTAACAGAAAATGTGTGCTTCTGGTATAAGTTTCCAAATTCATTCTTAAAATTCAAATATCATTTTTTATGGCCTCCATGACTTCTGTTTAAAAAGTGACTCTCTACAAAGTATTTTCAAAATGTTAAGTGCCTAGAGATTACATTTTTTTTGTGAATAACTATTATATACATAAAATGAATTTAACTAAATACTTTGGTTTAGTAATTGTCATGAATGAATTGTCAACCACAAGTTAAATTAAAGGTAGTTTTTTGTCTAAAGGGCATTAGGATGACTTCTTGTGAATTGATTTCTTTGTTAACTGAATTCAGAACTAATATTTGCTCAGCAACTCCATAAAACTGCATAGCACCTTTTTCTTTGGTGGTTCACCTTTTCTGTCTTTTGTTCCTCAGTATGAAATGCTTGTGGGGGCCAGCATTCCCTTCTATGTGGATACACAAGTTTTCCATCTGGACTGGCACCAAACCGTGGAGCATCAAAGATTTTTCTCATACCAAGAAAAAAAACATTTGTCCAAATTTCACAGCTTTCATTAATAACTTTTTCTGTTTAATAATCTGTGCATAAGGTATCTTAGCAGTTAATTCTAATCTTAGTTTAACAATAAGGAAAATTATTTATGAAGTGAGTCACAGGTGTCCAGGCCTACCTAAACTGGGTTTTTGTTTTAGTTCTGTGTCTTTCTTCTCTGTCTTGTCTGCTGATGTGTTATCCGAACACACATTTGGACCTGTACTTGCAGGACTTAAACCCATTTACAAGCCCGAGTGGGATAGGATACTGTATTCTAGAACTGGAAGTTCAGGGATTTTGGTTCAACTAAATCTTTTCACAGTTGACTAAGCAGCACAACTGGACACTGGTATGAAAGCAGTTGTTTTTAGGGATGTTTTTAAATGTTATAACACTGTTACTGCAGCATACATTCCATCAATAATCTTTGCTGGTTGGTGTCAAAAGGAGAAGAGGGGAGCTGTTCCGCAGTTATAACATTGCCTTTGTTGATCGGAAGGATCTGATGACAAAACTTCAATAAAGTATTCCATGAGTGTCCAGCTCCAGTCCTCAAAGTCTGCTGTTCGGACATTTTAGATGTGTTTCTGCTTCAACACAGCTGATTGAAACCTCAGCAAGTCAATGTTTTGCAGAGGTACTGCTAATGAACCATAATTTGATTTATATAAACTAATACATGCAGGATATTGGCATTGATAACCAACATTTAACACCACTGCTCTAAACCAAACCACAGTAAGTGTGAAATACTACACATATACATGGCACCAATGTAAATAATGTGGCAGCATTGTGTATAATATTGTTTTAAATCTAAAGACTGTAAACAGATTTTTTTTAATTAAAAAAATTTCAATTTATTTCATTTTTCACAATAAGTTCAGAATTACCATGACCTTTGTGTCAGATTAACAACTTTTATTCTTACAGAGAATACAGTCAATCATATAATGTATAAATAAAAACTGATTACTAAAGTATGCACCCAAACTATCAGGTATGTGATTTAGCTTCTATATCACTTAAGGGTATTTGGATATATTTATAGATGTATTGCAAAATTTACCACATAGTTTATTGATGAACTAAAGTTTCTCTTAGAAATTATCACTGTATTGAATCACTAAAAAGAATGTAGATCATTTAAACCATTTGTTAGATTATTATCTCGAGTTAATGTGTAAAATGACAGTTTGTCAATCCCAAGAGGAAAACTATTAAAGTATCTTGCTGACAAATTCTAAGATTATTTTGTAAATTGTGTTGTGTATTTTGTGATCATCTGTATTACAGATCAGTTGCATGGCTCATCAGTAGGAAAAGCAGGAATACTTTCCATCAGAGGTGACCGACGGGGACAAAACCCCCAGTCATAATCCATTTTTACTCACGTTTAAAATGATAATAGACATATTCCATAGTATTTATTATTTTTTTGTTTAATTAATATTCAAGATGAACATAGAATCCACATCACACATCAAGCAGTTGATGTAATTTTATTTTCTTCACAGTGACAACCACTGATTGTGGCCCCAGTAACTACACATTAACAATTTAAAAACTTCCATCTAAATGTAAAAAATGAACAGTTCACCTACAGTGGCCTATACGCAGTCTCACAACTTCCTCTATCCCAAAGGAGCAGAAATGCGCAACGGTTATCGTCTTAAGGTTTTGGACTTTTGCCTTTAGACTGATGACTTCTCATGGGGTTAAGATGTTCTGAAAACTGAATACATGCTCTGCTCCCTCACTGCAGACTGAATTGCAAGTCAAGGCAATTTATTTGTATAGCACACTTTCAACAACAAGGTGATTCAAGGTGCATTACATTATTAGGGGTAAAATAAAAACAGGATTAAAACACAGACATAGCATATAAAGTAAAAACAGCAATAAAAGATGAAGTACACATAGATACTTCAAGGCATTACAAAGTATATAATGTAGAAACAGCAAGACGCATAAACAAAACAAGATGTATGAAAACATTACTCAAAGGCAGCTCTAAACAGATACGTTTTTAGTTCTGACTTAAAAGAACTTAGTGTTTCAGCAGCTTTGCAGTTTTCTGGAAGTTTGTTCTAATTCTAGGGATGTTGAGTAGACTGGAATTAGAGGACCTGAGTGGTCTGGTGGGTTGGCATAGTAACAGCAGATTTTCAACATACTTTGGTGCTAAGCCATTCAATGATTTATAAACTAGTAAAAGTATTTAGAAGTCTATTCTCTGAGCTACAGGGAGCCAGTGTAAGGACTTTAGAACTGGGGTGATGTGCTCTACTTTCCTGGTTCTAGTGAGGAACACAAGCAGCAGCATTCTGGATCAGCTGCAGCTGTCTGATGGACTTTTTAGGCAGACCTGCAAAGACGCTGTTGCAGTAATCAATCCGACTAAAGATAAACGCATGGATGAGTTTTTCGAGGTCCTGTTACAGCATTAGTCCTTTAATCCTAGAAATGTTCTTCGGGTGATAGAAGGCTGACCTTGTTATTGCCTTTATGTGACCCTGGAGGTTCAGGTCTGAGTCCATTACTACACCTAGGTTTCGAGCCTGATCAGTAGTTTCTAGCTGTATTAACTGAAGCTGTGTGCTGACTCTTGATCGTTCCTCTTTAGGTCCAAAAGTAATTACTTCTGTTTTGTTTCTATTCAGCTGGAGAAAGTTATGGCACATCCATTCATTGATTTGTTCGATGCATTTACTTAGGGTTTGAATTGGTTCAAAGTCACCTGGCGACATCGTAATGTAAAGCTGAGTATCATCTGCGTAGTTATGGTAGCTAATGGTGTTGGTTGTTATAATCTGGGCTAGTGGGAGCATGTAGATATTAAATAAGAGGGGCCCCAGGATGGAGCACCCCACATGTGATTTCTATTCATTCTGATGAAAAATTTTTCCATTGAAACAAAGAAGTCCCTGTCTTTAAGACTCAAACCAGCCAAGTACTGTACCGGATAGTCCGACCCAGCTCTCCAGACGTTCCAATAAAATATCATGATCAACAGTGTCAAATGCTGCACTATGGTCCAACAGAACCAGCACTGTGGTTCTACCACAGTCTGTATTTATGGGGATGTCATTGAAAACTTTGATGAGGGCAGTCTCTGTGCTGTGGTGAGCACAAAAACCAGACTGAAAAACATCAAAGCAGTTGGTCATATGAACAAGCATCACTTCAGCCATAGCTTTGAAAGCGGGAAATTTCTCCTACTGAAGTAATCAGAAGTCAAAAAGATCCAAGCTATTGCTTCAGGAGGAAATCCCGTATCACACGGCACTTCTGTACAGGTGGTTGGAACTACACCTGGCTCTTCAGAGCATGACAGTGACTGCTCCAAAACCTTTGTAACTGGCAGCGATATGCAATGAGATGATGCACAAAAGCTCTAATGGGAATTTCTTTTTTTATTATTTACTTAGCTAACTATAGTGGCATGCAAAAGTATTCGGTCCCCTTGAACTTTTCCACATTTTGTCACATTACAGCCACAAACATGAATCAATTTTATTGGAATTCCACATGAAAGACCAATACAAAGTGGTGTACACGTGAGAAGTGGAACGAAAATCATACATGATTCCAAACATTTTTTACAAATAACTGAAAAGTGGGGTGTGCGTAATTATTCAGCCCCCTGAGTCAATACTTTGTAGAACCACCTTTTGCTGCAATTACAGCTGCCAGTCTTTTAGGGTATGTCTCTACCAGCTTTGCACACTGAAATTCTTGCCCATTCTTCTTTGCAAAACAGCTCCAGCTCAGTCAGATTAGATGGACAGCGTTTGTGACCAGCAGCTTTCAGATCTTGCCACAGATTCTCGATTGGATTTAGATCTGGACTTTGACTGGGCCATTCTAACACATGGATATGTTTTGTTTAAAACCATTCCATTTTTGCCCTGGCTTTATGTTTAGGGTCATTGTCCTGCTGGAAGGTGAAACTCCGCCCCAGTCTCAAGTCTTTTGCAGACTCCAAGAGGTTTTCGTCCAAGATTGCCCTGTATTTGGCTCCATCAATCTTCCCATCAACTCTGACCAGCTTCTCTGTCCCTGCTGAAGAGAAGCACCACCAGAGCATGATGCTGCCACCACCATATTTGACAGTGGGGATGGTGTGTTCAGAGTGATGTGCGGTGTTAGTTTTCCGCCACACATAGCGTTTTGCATTTTGGCCAAAAAGTTCCATTTTGGTCTCATCTGACCAGAGCACCTTCTTCCACGTTTGCTGTGTCCCCCACATGGCTTGTGGCAAACTGCAAACAGGACTTCTTATGGTTTTCTTTTAACAATGGCTTTCTTCTTGCCACTCTTCCATAAAGGCTAACTTTGTGCAGTGCACAACTAATAGTTGTCCTATAGACAGATTCCCGCACCTGAGCTGTAGATCTCTGCAGCTCGTCCAGAGTCACCATGGGCCTCTTGGCTGCATTTCTGATCAGCGCTCTCCTTGTTCGGCCTGTGAGTTTAGGTGGATGGCCTTGTCTTGGTAGGTTTACAGTTGTGCCAAACTCCTTCCATTTCTGAATGATCGCTTGAACAGTGCTCCTTGGGATGTTCAAGGCTTGGGAAATCTTTTTGTAGCCTAAGCCTGCTTTAAATTTCTCAATAACTTTATCCCTGACCTGTCTGGTGTGTTCTTTGGACTTCATGGTGTTGTTGCTCCCAACATTCTCTTGGATAACCTCTGAGGCCGTCACAGGGCAGCTGTATTTCTACTGACATTAGATTACACGTAGGTGCACTCTATTTAGTCATTAGCACTCATCAGACAATGTCTATGGGCAACTGACTGCACTCAGACCAAAGGGGGCTGAATAATTACGCACACCCCACTTTTCAGTTATTTATTTGTAAAAAATGTTTGGAATCATGTAAGATTTTTGTTCCACTTCTCACGTGTACACCACTTTGTATTGGTCTTTCATGTGGAATTCCAATAAAATTGATTCATGTTTGTGGCTGTAATGTGACAAAATGTGGAAAATTTCAAGGGGGCCGAATACCTTTGCAAGCCACTGTATACTTCATGGTTAAACTTAAGAAATGTCTGCTCATCAAGTGGTCAGGGGTATGAATACTAAGCTGTCAAAATGAAAGCCTCCAGATTTTTCCGTCACTGTTCTAAAAAGAACCCCCCAGAAAAACAGTCAAATAAGGAGATGACCCCTGCCCCTGTATTCCAATATACATTAAACTTCTCTCTATGGCCAAAGTCCAATTGTTTCAAGGTTTTAACAACAGGAAATTCGTTAAAAAGAAGATAAAAATTATTATTAATTTGCAGAAAAACTTAATCTGTTGTTGAAATTAGGGCTGGGCAATATAGCCTCAAATCTATTTTCCAATATAATCTGAAACTTGTGGGGTAACGATATCTTTTGCAATATATTTTCAAAAATGCAACACAAAAATTCTTACAACATAAAGATGAAGATATTTTAAATAAATTTAAAGCTAAATGTTGTGAAAACAAAGTTCAAAATATTCTGCTTTCCTCATTACTTATTTGAAAATTGAATAATAAACCTGCAGATATTTTAATTTAAAATGCTTCAAGTTCAACAGGGTTTTTTCCCGTTAAATGGAAAACAAAAAAATTGAAACTTGTAGTGTAAAGAGGAACACAGAACATAAGTATTTATCCTCCTTGATGACATCATCAAAATGCGCAGTTGCGGTACGCCGGTATAGTCAAAATCTCTACTGTTGGCTAAATTTATACCTTTTATATCCCCCACCACTAGTTGAAATAGATGAGTTAATGCCTACAGCCTGTAAATAATAATGTTCACATCAGCAAAACTTTTGAAGAGTGACAGTTGATAATGCACTACATTACCCATAATCTTTGAGGCCACGGACAGACTTTCATTCCATATATTCAAGGTTGATTCAATATATTCAGACTTTCATTCCATATATTCAAGGTTCATTCAATATATTCAAAAAGTAACAATATAAATATATAATAATTTCCTGAACGGCATGCCATTATTTATATATATATATATATATATATATATATATATATATATATATATATATATAAAGAAGTGACTTGTGAAACTCACTAAATAACCGTATCTTTTATTCTGTCCTCTCTGTCATTAATTCTGCTTCACACGCTCCCTCTGTCTCACATGCACACACGCTCTTACACAACCACACACAGTCACACAATGTAATCGCAATCAAGAGTTCAGCATGTGTAAATGTCAGGTCATTAGTGGGCTCCAGTCTCCTCTTGTCTAATTGGACAATGGTAAATATAGCCTCTCAGCATTGATTCTCGCACATCATGTGCTTTCACTTCCTCTCTTCCTTTGAGCATTGTCGTTTACTTTGCATTTATTTGTCAATCTCGTCAAACTGTTAATGGATTTTATTTATTTGCCAGATATAGATGTTATTATTTTTCTTTTTTTTTCTTTTGCCATTTTATCATCACTGAACATCAGAGAAGACTCCAAACCTGACTTAGATTCACGCTCAAGACTCAACTTGGATTCGCATTGAATTTACTAGTCAGTCCTGTTTGTGACCCATGGCCTATTATTGGTTCATCCCAATCTGTGTCTGTGTTAATTGCAGTTTCAGATTTATCGCTTGACAGATGTCTTTTAAACCAAACTCGGTATAAAGTGACTTTGTATTGGGCGTTTAAGTATTATTGAGTAGTGTTTCAGAAACCATCAGAAACCATGACATCCTGTTCTCTTACTGTAAGCTAGTGTCATTTAAAAAGATCCTTCTGAATCCAATTATTGTGCATTAATTTTAAAAATTATTAAAGCAGTGAACAGTTGAATTTTTGCATGATGAATCGTGGTCACAAGTTAAAGTTATTAAATGTTCATGTGTTAAATTCAGCCTCTGGATAATGATTTGAATTCATAACCTACAGTAATTCTGTTTTAGGCAGACTCCATTGCATTCATCAAATGTGAACATGTAAATTTCAGGTATTAGAGACTTGGGACTAATCAGAGTTGGGCTTGATTTGGTCTTGGGGAAAAAAGAATTGTGAACAACTCTGCTGAACACTTAAATGTTTAGGAGAAAGATACAAAGAGGACATAAACAGCAGGGAGGAACTCCCTGGGTGCATCCAAACCAAAGACATCAGTTACATGAGCTGTAAAAGCGAAGGTGTTCCTTTGCTTTTGGGGAGCTCATAAAAAAAAATTAAAGTCAGTAAATAGAAAATAGTTGTTTGCCATGGATCAGTCAGTATTTGATGCTTTGACTTTTATTCCCTCATTGCTCTTCGTACTTCCCTTGCTTCAACCCTATTGTCTAATGACCCAAAGCATCAAATTTCATCCTTGCAAAAACCTTCTATACTGTACCCTGTAAGAAGATCTTACAGTGTTTGAAAAGGGAACAGTTGAATAATTTGTGGGATCATGGGAAGTACTGTCTGCAACAGATGTGTCTCAGAACTGTTGCAACACAGCTTTAAGCTTTAAAAATACTTTTTGCTGTGTAATTTCAGTGGTTGAAGCTCAAAACTAATATGTCTTCAATTATGAGGTCTAGTTTTGGAAATGTTAAATCTTTTGATAAATGGGATAAAACACATAGGAGATTGAATATTTCTTTAGTATTTAATTATTACCCAGTTTTGCTGTTCCAAAAAAGAAAAGTAAAATGCTGAGGTGCATATGCACCAAGCAGATAAAATTATCGACAGGAGAGAAAATTCCCCTTGAGCCAGAATTACTAGATCTATTGTTTCCATGTGGCAAGCACTCACCTTTTAGGTCTAGTGACAATAACTACCAAGAGGGGGCACAATTGTAAAGGACTAAGGAAATACCATCCTGGTTCCAGTAAGTAGTGAAGTGTGTGTAGACAAGATTGTGAGGAAGAGTGTGTGAATGTCACAGCACAATCACACATTGACACAGACTTTTTGTAACTAAGTGAGTGAGTTATTGGGCACGACAGAAGGTTCTTTACATGCTAAAGAACAGATTGTATGTGTTAACACCTGCCACTGCCCGAGACATTATTACAGCTGAACAGGCACAGCTAATTATTGAATCGGGTGGGCGTTTGGGTACAGGAAGACAAACCTGCATAGGTTGGAGGATCATGTGAAAAAGGCAATGGAGGAAAGTATAATTTTCATACCTAACTCATATATTTGTGGTTGTGCAATTCATTTGAAGACCAAAATGGAAGTGTATAGCGAAACCTTTTGATCTATAAATTTCTAAGCTTTAGTTTCAGATGGTGCAGAGTAGTAAACACAAGTAAACTGCAAACACAGATGAAATAATAATTATATTTATTGTTCACAAAAATATCTACATCTGCATATCTGACAGAAATCACATTGCACCAACCAATCTAAGGAGTGGTTAACTTTAGTTTCACTGTTACTGTACAAGCTAAGGAGAACAATGCATTGCAAGCCTTTAAATTATCTGCCTTACCATGAGCATAATTCGCTTTATATGTGATAATGTTTTTCATATTTTTTTTGTAAATAATTAGATTTTTTTCTTTTAGTTTTAAAGCGATGTTGTGTGCCTGTACTTTGTTACCTACATTATTTTGTGTGTGACTGAGAACTTAAACACTGGATAGAGTAAATGGGAAATTTATTTGGTTATGCAGCACCAAACAGAGACTTTTAAGTGAAGTTTAATAATCAAGTTCCAAGCTTAAACTTGGCTTTTATTTCATTCTAATACCACTGCAGATATTGTTTTTATTTGTGGAAATTTAAGATAAGAAATGTCCTAGAATATGGGGGAAATACATCATTGTGTTTAATCATGTTGTGATCTAACCCCAGTTGCTCTTTTAACTGAGTGGCATCTAAAGTATTTGGCAACTATTATGGTAAAAGTCAACCTGACCATCAATGGTTTTTGTAGGTTCTGTGAGAGGTCAAGGATTCTTGCTTTGAGTCACGCATGATGGAGCATGAGAATTTGTTGACTGTTCTGAGCATACGCACAACTTCTGTGGTACGACAATGATGGTTCAATGGTGGTGGCAACATAGCTGAGTCTTGGGTGCAACATGCGGAGACTGTTAGCAGCAGTGGAGGTTTATCCAGCTGCCATATGTGAATTACATATACTAGCCCCAGTATACTGCATATACTTCTACTACTCTGGCCTCACTCAAAATGATCTACTCTAAAGGAGCTAAAAGGACCAAGTCGATATTGCCACACAATGTCCACCCAGTGCCATGATTAGGCCCCTTGCATATGGTATGTGCCGAGGGTACCTGTGAATAGGATTTCTGTGTGATCAAAGGAAAAGCGTAACACTTCCATATTGTGCACTTTAACAAATTCCTGGGAGACTAAGAGTAACTGTGTTTTAAGGCTGCAGTTCAAATGTCACTCGAAAGAACTTCTTTCATCATATTTAGCAACAAGCCATCTCAAGAAAAGTCTGCAGCTTTGGAAGCTCCCCACTTCCCACACTAATAAAACCACAGATCCATGAGCGTAAATTGCATTGCATTTATTTTTCTATTTGTTAATCTGCATGTATACCTGTTTCATTTGTATTTCAGAGTTTCCCTTTCTCAGTGCAAATTTCTGAAAACTTTACTCCTTTTTACTCTTTAAAGAAAATATTTTCTTCACCTTTTTTTCTGGTGAAGTTATTGTTGGACTGAGTGTGGGTTAAAGCAGTTTGTTTTTGTAGCTAGTTGTCTGTAGCAGGATATATTTTGAAAGTACCCCATTTGTAATTTCCCAATATCTCTGTATTGCTTCAAAATAAAGATAATTGATATAGTCTTGCTTTACTTGTGGCTTGATCAAATGTGTGCTGTACAGGAACATTATTCAATGTGACTGATTGTTCAGTTTCCATCAGTTATAAAGGCAAGACACATTTGGATAAATAATCTAAAAAATATATATATATTTTTTCAGATCTTAAGATTTTAGAATTTAAGCAATTTTATGTGGAGCATTAATCCTAAAATAAGCTGGCTCGTTTATTTGGTTTCACCAACCGACTTATCAAACATGTTTAACAAAAAAGAAAGCTATATGTGAAATTGTACAGGGTACCCCAAACGTCCGTAGCTCTCTAAATCCTGGCACAAACCTTTAAACAAAGAAAATAAAGGCTCCAGAGCAGCAACACAGCGATGCCAAACAGCTATCAGCAAAGGGGGAGGGGAGAGAGCAGCCTCCCAGGTAAGCTTCCTTTATAGAAGAATCCCAAGTCCTGACTGGTCTTTTCAAATTCTTCTCCATCCAATTATTTCTGGAGTTCACAAATTGGCACCAACCTGCATTCTGTCCACCTGAGGAAAACCAGAGAAAGGAGTGCAGAAAGACAGATAAACACACACAGCCAACCAGACATGTAGTAGCTTATCTACATTTCAGTATTTTTAGAGTTTAGAATTGTCATTGGATGAATTGTGATGCAGTCCATGCAGAAAGATGTGTCATTTCTCATTGTGTGTTTACAAAAATATTTCGGTTATGCTGAGATATTTTTAGATCACCGCAAAACAATATTGGAAATTGTCATAAAAAAAGTCAAATTCACAACTACTACTAATATAACTCTAAATACTGTGTAATTAATTAAGACTTTTTATCTTCCATAAGATAGGTAAACTTCGGGCTCCTTAGTACCAAACTGAGCATAGTTTAAATGCCACACTCTACCTGGGTGTTTTAAAACAATGCCCCCCCTTTATGACCACATTGTACCCATCCATCTAATGTCTACTATAAGCATGATAATGAGCGGTATCAGAAAGCTCAAATTATCTCAAGCTGGTTTCTTGAACATGACAATGAGCTCACTTTACTCCAATAGCCTCCAGAGTCACCAGCTCCAACATCCCCAGATGAGTAGTAGTGGAATGCAAAATTTACATCATGGATGTGTTGCAGTTGCCATACAGCTACATACTGCCATCATGTCAACATGAAGCAAAATCTCTGAAGAATGTTTGTGACACCATGTTGATGATAAATCTATACAATGAAGAATTAAGGCAGTTCTGAGGGCAAAGAGGTTTCCAACTCTGTAGTAGTAAGGTGTGCCCATAATAAAGGACTCTCTCTGTAGCCATACAACAGACAGAGCCACTTTACAAACAATCAAGTGTTCATTCATTTAGAGCAGTATTGAACCAGGATGGAGCTCGGTCTTCCTTATTTGTCTGCAAGCACACATTTTACCTTTCTTAGGATTCATGAGTTTTATATATTAGTGCGTGTTTTCTCTCAATATTGCTTTTGTGATTGTTAAGGGCCTTTGTTTGAAACGAAAAAGACAAATGAAAGGGAGATGGTAAAGGAAAGAAAATGCACTTGGAATCAAGAAAGCAAGCTTTCAATTGAAGGCTGTTTTTATTTCATGTTGCCCTTTCCTTTTACTAAGAGTTTTGTTTACAGATTCTTGTTTAGCAGTTCTCATTTTTAAATTAAGCTAAATTAGGACTTGATCACTTGGATTATTAAACTCAGTCATCAGAATGGACCATAAAAGGCCTTAGTGGATTTTGTTGAATACAAGATGGTGATGAAGCAAAGGCAGTACCATGCTAAATACCATCACTGATGGGCAGTGTCCCCATGCATGAAGCTGTTTCTGAGCTAGATGGCTCCTTCAGTGACAGACTGTTGCATCCTATGTGCATGAAGGAACATTATTGTAGGTCCTTCCTCCCAGCAGCTGTTAGACTCTGCTACCAACAAACCCAATGAATGTTTATATCTCTACTACAATTTGTATCATTTTTCTCATTGCAAATAACATTTCTGCTGCTGTTATTTGCACATCTCTGTTTGCATAGTTTCTATTTTTTCACTTCTTGTAAATAATATGTTGTGTGTATTAATGCACAAATTCTCATGCATCCTGTAAATATTTTTAATTATCCTGCTTAGTTCCACATTCCTCAAATCTAAGCATTTCCTTTTTTTAATAACTGCACATCACTTTAGTTTTGTAATTTTGTCCTTCATGTACATATATTATTCTTAATACTGTTTAAAAAAAAATTTTTGCGTGTGAATCTAATTGCTTCTATTGCCTGAAACTTTGCTGCTGTTACAGCTGAATATCCCCTCTCTGGGACAATAAAGGGTGATTCTATTCTCCGTCCATCCATCCATTTTCTGTACCTGTCCATTTTAATGCAGGGTTGCGTGGTCAAGGGGCGAGAGGCGGGGTACACCCTGGACAGGTCGCCAGTCCATCGCAGGGCAACACAGAGACATAAAGGACTCATACCTAAGGGTAAACAGTCATGTTTTTGGACTGTGGAAGGAAGCCGGAGTACCCGGAGAGAACCCATGCACAGGGAGAACGCCAAACTCCATGTAGAAAGACCCCAGGCTGGGATTTGAACCCAGGACCTTCTTACTGCAAGGCAACAGTGCTACCAACTGTGCAGCTCTATTCTATTCTATTCTATTCTATTCTATTCTATTCTATTCTGCTTCCAGTGGCATCAGTTTTGCTTATGTGTAGTAATACCCTAGGAAGTGGGGAGTAAGACTTTTTCCAGCGTGTTTATTTATGTAAGGCTATTATATGTGTCTCATCCCCAGGAATATGAAGCCTTTGAGATTGCAGGCATTAGTCTAACTGTATATCCATTTGATTGCAGGAACTCGGACACATTACATAAATGACTCCCAGCCTTGCAAAACAAATTACGCTAACTATAAAACAGGTTTTGGTATTGCTATGCAGCCTAATTGCTTGCACCAACAGGAGTATTGTTCTAACACTGATCAAGCCCTAACTTGATTGGATAATTTCGTGCTTTTACTTCCTAGATGAATTTGAAGATAAACACAAATGGATGCCATTGAATTTTCAGGATTATATTCTATATGTCCAGCTAAGAATGTAGGTAGAACTGGGTATGCAATAAACTTACTGCAACCTTCACACTTATTGGGGCCCTTGGTTAAATGTGCAAAAGACTTAAAAAAAATTAATGTTTCTTTTGGAGAAGCATGGCCTCACACTGATAAATTAAGCAAAAGCAGGACTTTTATTTGAACACATACAAGGTAAGATGCTTTTTGAAGAGGACAAAACTTTTGTTCTCTTCAAAGCTTTTAATTGGGATTAGATAACAGCTTGTATTACTGTGGTATAAATATAAAGCATAAGATTAATATTTTTAAAATCACCTAATTCTCATTGTCATGTTTGATGGAGGATTTGTTATGCTATAGACCTATTTCACTGCCAAACCCTGGGGAACCTTCTTTAATGGGTGTTTTCACACCTGTTAGTCCACTGGATTCAGGTCGATTGGGGACCAATTTTGCAACATTGTTGCAACTTTGAGCTGGTGCGGTTCATGTTCACATTAAAGTTTTGACAAACGAACAAAAGGTTTTACATGTTTTATATCCCCATTGTGTGTGATGGCGCTGTAGCAAGAATTGCCGAAAGCAAGTCCAAGAAAAAGACAAACAATAAACGGATGCATGATGTCAGGCAGACAAGGTGAAACGCCCGGAAATAAACAGACTTAGCTCTGCATACACAGATGGATCGCACTTGTCTTCTTGTTGTGGTGGTCGTAATATATTATATTTACACCGTTAATCGACCAAAATTCGATGAAGCACTGGACTTCCTCCCGGCCCCACATTTGACCATGATTCATTGTTGGCGCTAATGCTAACAAGTTACAACACAGAAACGGTACCTCCCACAGTGCAAAACACAGCGCGCTATGGATGCCTACAAAGGGCTTTTATCAGGAAGTTGGACCGAACCGAGGCTGGTTTTCATATTCACACCTGACGTGAACTGCACCAGAGTCCATTTGGAAGTGGACCAAGACCACCTCAAAATGTGGGTCTCGGTCTGGTTTGCTAGTCCGGACCAAATCTCACTGGTCCGCATTCAAACGAACTGTACTAGCGTTTGTTTTAATCGAACCAAATGCTGCAGGTGTGAAAGCACCCTAACAGTGCTATTGTGGAGGAATAGATGGACGACACACAGGAGCTAGGTTCGATCACCTCTTTATCTCAACTCCGACTTCACATTGAACAACGGTAAGTCAGTAACACATAACATAAGAACACATAGGTTGATAAAATTGTCCGAGCCACCACTGCAGATGTTGTGGATGCCAGCGGAACCACTTCTGGCCACCTGGTGGTATGGTTGATCATGGTCAGGAGAGGAGTGAAACCCTGCAATGGGGGCAAATGACCCACTAGGTCTACATGGACATGAAAAAAACCTGCAACCATTTGCATTCCCTCTCACATCCGGGTGTTCGTGCCTCAGTGAAAAGCATTAGTATGCTTGGAGACAGTCTAGGGTCCTGTCCACATTTTCAGTGGCCATTTTCTTTTTAAGCACACAAAGTGGCTGTAGAAGTTGTGCTGCCCTCGGGATAAAACGGTTGTAAAAATTAACTATCCCAAGAAATTCCTGCAGGGCTTTTACAGTCTGAGGACCTGGCAAATCGGACACTGCCTGCATTTTAGTGGGTAATGGAACAGCGCCACTGGCAGAAATGCAATGGCCCAAAAAATAAATGACTGGCAACCTGAACTGGCATTTTGCTGGGTTGACGATAAGGCCATGCGCGTTGAAAAACCTGACTTAGGTGGGACATGTGCTGTTCGGCAGAGCTGCTGGCCACCAGGATGTCATCCAGATAGACAAAAACGAATGACTGAATCCATCAGCCGCTGGAAAGTTTGGGCGGCGCCTTTAAGGCCGAAAGGCATCCGTAAAAACTCAAAAAGGCCAAATGGAGTAATTACGGCTGTCTTGGGGATATTCTCCACACGAACCAGAACCCAGTGATAACCGCGCACCAAGTCCACTTTAGAAGAGACGGAGGTCCCAGCGAGATGGAGAGAGAAGTCCTGGATGTGGGGGATCGGATAACGATCGCTCGTAGTGACATTATTAAGGCGGTGGAAATCCCCGCATGGCCGCCATTGACCGTCTGACTTGGGCAGCATGTGTAATGGTGAAGCCCAAGGACTATTAGAACGCTGCACGATGCCTAAACGCTCCATGTTAGCGAACTCCTCCCGAGCAATAACCAGCTTAGCGGCATTAAGGCGGCGCACCCGCGCGAATATTGGGGGCCCGATGGTGGGGATATAATGCTCTACCCTGTGCTTAGTGTCAGCGTTTGAAAAGTTGGGAACAGTCAGTGAAGGAAACTCTGATAGTAACCGCTGAAAAGCATTCTCAGAAGCTAAAACATTAGCATGTACTAACGGCACAGCTCCACTCATCAGACAAGGCAGAGAGGAAAACCACACAGCGTCAAGCAACCGTCTGTTAGCGACATAGACAAGGAGTCCGTGCAGTCCGTGCGCACAGAGAAAAGCAGCACCTATGATGGGAACCAAACTGGCAGCTACGACAAAGTTCCATTGGAAGTCTCTACCGTGAAAGCAGACAGTCACCAACCTTTCGCCAAATGTCCTGATGAGGGAGCCATTAGCCGCAGAGGACCGCAACCTTCAGCTAGGCTGTCAGAGGCACACGGGTGAATCAGGCTCTTCTGGGAAGCAGTGTCGACCAGAAAAGGTTTCCCCGACCGTGAGCCCTCAATGAAAAGCAGCCTTTCCCTGTCACCAACGGCCGTGGCTGCTACCGAGTGTTGGCAGTGTTGTTTCCCTGCGGCTTGAAGCTGCATGGTGGGAGGCAATGCCGGGTTTTGGCGCCGAACTGCTGGTGGTAAAAGCAGAAGGCAAGGCTGTTCCACGCCATCTCTGCGTAGTGATCCTCGCCACCACCGATTGCTTGCCAGCCCCCGAGGACGGTGCCAGAGGCTCAGCAGATGTCGCTGGAGATTCAGGAGCCACCAATTGGACTGTAAAACTCTTCGTAGCCAGGAGGATGCAATCGGCTTCTTCCGGTAGTGAGCTGTAGTCGTTTCGCAGCAGCAGCGGGGAGTTTGTGAACAGCCCGCACCGCAGCTGGGAGCTGTCGGAGGAACAGGTGGATGAAAAGAAAGAGGAGTTTCTCAGCCTGTTCCGCAGCGGAGAGGGAGTGACACTGAAGCAGCAGCTCTTTTAGGCCGGCATACTTTCCATGGGTTGGGGGGTCCCAGAGAAGGGACATCGTACGGTGGGTAGACAGTGGATCTAGCGAGGCAATAACATAGTGGTTATTTCGTGTCGTCTGAAGAAATTCCACGCAGAGCAAGCTGGGCTTCACTGTGGACGAATGATGAAGGAGGATTGTGCAGCCATAAGTCCAGGATTTTTACAGCCATGGAAAAAGAAGCTGGGACAATGGATGTTCCACGGCAGCAGGCGTCACCTGCGAGGAGCTGGCTTCAGTTTCGGACATATTCAATTCCGGGGTCACCAATGTGGAGGAATAGATGGACGGCACAAAGGAGCTAGGTTCAACCACCTCTTTATCTCAGCTCCAACTTCAAACTGAACAACGGTAAACCAGAACAAAACAGAAGAACACGCCAAAAATTCATACATTTCTTAAATCCAAACATCCAGTTCTCTGGGTGTGAGTAGAGCTTCCTGGTGGTTCGCCACACAATCACACCGAACGCGTTTGAAGCATCAAGGGCGTCAGGTCTACATGTACAGTCAATGCAGAAACATGCTGACGCGAGTCAGAGTTTCTGCGTTGCGTCAAGTGCGTTTTTGCGTTGCGAAAATGCATTTCTGTCAAATTCGCGCAAAGGAAGCATTTGACGCGCGTCAGAAAATACGTGAGTCATTTTATGGGGTGCATTTTGTGCATTCGCGCATGACACGTGTTTTTTGCGTCTGCTGCTGAAGTTGAAAAATCTGAACTTCGGTGTCAATTTGCGCTGCGTCAACCAATCAGGAGCTTGGTGACGTGGTTTCACGTGATGCTGTGACCCATTTCACGGGGTCAGGTCTGGCAAAATTTTTAATTCAACATGGAGGAAACACTAATAATGGCCGTGGCTAGTCACCCCGATGACACCAGCTGCTTTCTCTACAGAGAAAAGAATAAAAAAGACCTCGCTGGGAAAAATATAAGTGAGGAGATAGGGCAACCTGGTAAGTTCATTTAACTTTTGAAAGTTTTCACGTTACTGACTGCGAATGTGCACAGGGTACTCTCCACAGTAAATACAGAATGGAGACTCTCTCTTCCAACACTAGAGAGACAGCTGCGATCTTGCAAAAACACCGTCTGGCACTAGCTCCTCCCACATGTTGTGTATTTCTGGCTTTATTTCACGTCAGGAGCGTCTAATTCGCTCTGGACGCGCGTCAAGCTGCGAATGTTCAAGCGTCAAACTTTGACGTGCAGCGCATTTTTGACACTTTTAGTGTGAACGCACCATAAGAGTGCATTCTATTAATCCACATATAGCAAAAACATCCCAAATAATTTTTTTCCCAGCAATATATTTTTCACCACAAAACATAAATGAACAGGCATAAATAAAATGAGCACATCTAAAATTTTAAAGATGCTCATCCTTACCATATCTGCAAAATTACATTATGGGAGGACAAAACCTATGTTGCTAGAACAGTGAGCTGTAAGGGATGTGATTTTTTTTCCCCATTAACATCCCTAAAAGGATTTTTCAGGCATGAAATCCCGAGCCTGAATTTTTTTTGTTATGTGAGTACATGGGTGGGTGGGTGGATGGATGGGGGAGGTAATCTGTAGTGTGGACACATTCGCAGGGTCAAAATGATTGTATGAATTATTGCAGATTAGGTTGGACTTTTGAAACTGCATTACCAAAAAAGCCAATAAGTGGCAATATCAACTTTTGCTGACATTTTCTTATAGAACCACCTACAATCACAAGTTGACATGTTATACGGGTATGTGAAATTCAGTCAGACATTGGATGAATAAGATTTGTTTTGCAACCATTTCATTTAGGGTATATAAGGACAGCTGCTCTATGGGGTTTGACTCGTGACATGGAGGCACTTTTTTACTGCTTGGTCAGGCAGCACGGAAACTTCAAGTCTCGCACGTGTCGAACGCCTCACTGCCAAATTCAGTCTGGTAAATATAGCTTCTGGTGGTCTGCACTCTGATACCTCGATGCACTCTCTGGTCATGCAGCACAGAAACTTTGTGCCTCGCGCATGTCGCGTGCCTAGCTGTTTTTAGAGTACTCAATGAGCTGCACTTCTAGTAAAAAGCTTTCCAGCTCAATCAAAACTCGCTCTCTGTTTGTAATTGCTCTTTGAGTGGATGTTCGTTTACAAGCTGAAATAAATAAACTTTAGTCCACCAGAAACATCACTGCAATGTTAGGCAGACCTGCCAGTAAGGTCTGCACCCCCTGCTGTCCAGGTGGGGAATTGCTTTGCAACACTGACACACCAACAGAGAAGTATATAAGAAAAACGGTCCGTGTACATTCAGGCAGGTCGTTTTTCCAAACGACTGATTTGAGCTGGTCTAGTAGAAATGCAACCAGGCCGAGTAAGGGCGAGTGGCGTTGAGTAGGCGATAGTGAAAAAGCACCATATAAGTGCTTCAGATCAGGTGATGTGGCCTGCATCAGTTACCATGGAGATCAGCAGGTTCAAACAGAGCTAACTTCCGGACTCGGCAAATTGGCTATCAGCACGATCACAAAACGATCTCAAAAGCTTCTATGTTTTTGTTTTTTCTTTAATTCACATACAAAAAGTCAGGATACAGGGATTTATGTGTGTAATTGTTATGATCAAATGATCTATGCTGTTTTGGCTGTGTGTAAACAAACAGCTGTCTACACAGCGTGTGTGGGGCAGAGAACTTCAGGGTCAGGCCACTTGCCTCAAAAAGACTTTCAGAGCTTTCATTCGTTTTTTCCAAGATGAAAAATCAGATAAGCGTTCGTTATCCGAATTTTCATTTGAAACAAAAAAAAAGTTTTTTTTTCTTTTTTTTGTTTCAAATGAAAATCGAACTGCCTCAAT
Source organism: Valencia hispanica (assembly GCA_963556495.2). Classification (NCBI taxonomy): domain Eukaryota; kingdom Metazoa; phylum Chordata; class Actinopteri; order Cyprinodontiformes; family Valenciidae; genus Valencia; species Valencia hispanica. The sequence continues at coordinate 42,954,018 of OY747701.1, read as the reverse complement.
GTACACGGATCGAAAATGTCTCCGTCTATATGTGTGAGTGTAAACTTGCAAACTTGACGGAGAAGTATAAACTAGGCTTAAGATGGCGGCAAGTGCCTAAAGTAAACTGCGTGGGATGACACAGTTTTGTAAATTTCTCCTTTAACACAACTGCAAGAGGCCTTTAAAGATGATAAAACAAAGAAAAAGAAAAGTAACTTATATTACTAAGCCGGTTTGAATAAAATAGCCATTGGTGGACATAATAGCTTGAACCATTTGCAAATGGCAGAGCTGGATCAAACAACGCTTCAAATGCCTATGAATGCTCTCAACGAGCTTAAGCCTAAAGAAAGCGGCTTCACTCCATTATGCAGACCAACTGAGCCTGTCGATAAATACTCTCAATACTACACTGCAAGCAACAAAAGTGATAACTGCACACAACACCCTCAGAGAGTCAATCCAAATTGAGCACGAAAATAAATCAGGCTGGTCTTTCAAACTGCCGTGATCCTGCTCTTCCCCTCCCCTTGATCCTGGCTCCACCCGACTAAAATATAAGCTACCCTAAAAATCTTCTTTCACACACACATTTATACAATCCATAAAAGTGTGACTTAGCTCGCCCGCTTGACGAGACCCCTTCCTGGGGTCTAAGCTCTCCACGCCATCCACGCCCCGGGGAAATTCACATGCAGGAAGACGGCAGCATCAAGATCATCCAATACTCTGGATCACAGGCGATCAGGAAGAGCAGATTGGCACTGCACCCGACTAAACCCGGCCCTTACTATCCACAGGAGGCAGCTGACCTCCCCTCCTCACACAAGAACAGCTAACCGCCTACCTAACTGTCTTTGTCGCCGGCAGCACTAAACAGCTGCGAACGACACCTTCCCTCCCAAAGAGTGCCGTACCGCCAGACAGGTGCTCTCTCCCCTCTCCCACATATCACACTTGGCTTATTCAGTCTGTCACTGTGATTGCAGTCACCTGTGCTGAATCAACATCAGTCTGCCAGGTAAATCCCCGCCACTCACATCACAATATCATAGGCTTTGTGAAGAAGCTGCTTCTCCAAATGTTCGGCCCAGAAACTTTTCCTACGGTTCCAGGGATTGAGAGTCCACACCACAGCCCGACATACAGAGACGAGAACAGCACAACGCCTCCCAGGCCAATTGTGGTCAAATTTCTACAACTTCAGGATAAAACAAAAACGCTTCATCTTGCAAGACAAAGAGGAATGTTGGACAACACGAGGATTCATTTCTACCCCGACTTCAGTGTCCCGGTGCCAGCGTGCAATTGACCTCATAAAAAAGAAACTTTGGGAAATGAACGTAAAAGTATTCATGGCTGTACCCAGAGGCGGACTGGAAGAATAATTCAGACCGGGAATTTTATAACATCCCAGGCCACCAGCACCCAATTAACGCAAAAACGCCAATAGTGAGTTAGACTGGGTGCCTACTGATGTGAGAGTGTAAAACGATGAAACAAAGGCTGTGCACACACAGCTTTTTCTGTTTCTTTCCCCTACGAAATAAATATTTATGTTCTGCTGCAATAACCTATACTCAAATCGCATAAACTGAAATTCTATCTCATCTACTACTGCACTGGTAAATGTGCAGACTCCACTATTTAACATTGACATCAATCCTGGGTAACCTATTAAAATACAGATAAAATATATTTTGGAGTAGGAATGTGAGTAATTCTGAAATATCAGTTATAACCCTGTCCTGATTCCTGTCTGGTTTCTGGTTTCTCCCACCAATGGATCTATTTCTAATCTCTCCTTATCTGTGAAGAGCCTGCGTCATCTTCCCTGCCGCTGGCCTCTGCTCCCAAGTCTCCTCCTTGACACAGCTGTTTCTATTGTGCCAATAAAGATATAAAAATGTGGAAAGCAAATTTTTGAAATAGAATTAGAATGAGTAGCAGTGAAATTGCTTTGAAAATGTGCATCAAAGTCCCTTTTGTGCCATTGATTTTTCTCTCAGTTACTTATATTATCTTTTCACCTGTGCAGACCCTTCCTGACTCTTGTCTTTTCTGACAAATATTTCTTTCAAATATGAGGAAAGCTGTAAAGTTCTGCACAGAAATTAAAGATAATTGGGTTTATTCCTAGCTTGAACTAACTAGCAAGGGATGTAAAATAGGCAACATTAGTATTGTTAATTAGCTTAACATATATTGATAGGTATTCACTAGTCATCATTTAGCTAACATTATCTGCATGCAACAGCATAACTCAACTTACATAGCTTGTTTGGAAAATACTGTCAAAAAGTTTTGCCTTATTCTGGGTCTGGCTCGGTAGTTGAACATGCTGCTCTGTTCAGCAGCACGCACCTGTCTGAGAATCTGTGCGCTTAAGGTGCGTTTAAAGATGGCTCGGAGAAATACGCTACGGCATATTAACGGATTAAACGGCTGAAAAAAAAAGTGTGGGGAACATGTACCCGCGTCTGTTACGCCAATTTTCAGTGGAGCAGATGCCCGATGAGCCACAGGAAGGATTGTTAATTTAAGAATCAAGCATAACCCGACCTGACGTCGACATCGCGGGGCGGGCCACTTCGGTGGCCAGGCCACCGGGAGATGTCCCAACACTCCCGGTGGCCAGTGGCGGACTGGCTGTACAACTTTGTTGCTTGGGTATACTTCGAGGGGGATAAGCTGCAACTGTTCTATAGCCATGAAGAAGTGAAGAACTTTATTAAGGAGCTGGAAAAGCAACCGTCAACCAAAGATGACTGATCACAAGAGCTCCAACTTACTGGTTAGTGATCTGTGCATCTTTTTCTCTTCATTATACTATTTTTTCATACACTTTTCCACGTATTTGGTAAAGTAGCCTACATAAGTGTTTGTTGAGCATTGCAGCATCAACAGTGCTGTACTCAAAACGAAAAATAGGACGGAGTCAAAATATATTCCCCTTTCTTCTTACTTCTTTATTAAAGTAAAGCGACGCATTGGACATCCTCTCTTTCAAGGTTAAACTTAATTGTGTGTGGAAAACAAACCTGCTCACTTAGCCTGAACATGGTGATGGTGTACGTCCAAACTCGCGCCCCCTAGTGTTGATAACTAAAATACTGCCTTTCATAACATCAACAATGCAGTTAATACATCTCACAACTTGAGTACATAAATTAGAACATCTCTACATATGCCCTCTGAAAAATGTATTCCATAAAACTAATGCAACCCCCATCAATGTCAGAGTTGTCTCATGGGAGACGGAAGAGCTTCACAGTTGGAATGATGTTTGTTATCCTTTTTCTCTTTTCATTATTGTATTTTAGTTTCTTCTTTTGAAAGCATGTGTAAATTAAGTATGCATGGAGGGGTCTGTTTGTGTGCAGGTTTACAAAACAAAAATGTGTGTGGGGTCATGTCAGCTATGTACACTGGGTCCTTATTCTAGGTTACATTTTACAATGAATATACTTGAATTTACTTGCTGTAAAAACAAATGGGGAGAGACAATTTCAAAATTTGTTGTTGGAATGTTTAAGGAATAAATCACCCAATTAAAAGAAAAAAAAATATTGCATTTTCTTATAATATTGCAGAAATTACATATTGTTCTACTTCAAGAAACACATTTGACTAAGCTAGAACACTGTAAATTACAGAAAGACTGGGTGGGCCAGGTATTTGCATCATCATATTCCTCTAAAACATGAGAGGTAGAAATCCTTATTAGTAAAAAGTTATATTTTACTAATAAGAATGGGTGTTATGAAAGGGAGTTAGGTACTGATTAAGGGTTACTTGGAGGGAGAACGTATTGAAATATGAAATGTATATGCTCCACCTAAGTCCCCACCCAACCTTTTGTTAAGATAGCTGAACTTGTTTCTTCATACACATTTTGTAATATTATCAATGGTGGTGACAGTAAATGTATTTTGGAATAAGCTTTGGATTAGTCGTTAGTACATGATATGGGTTATATGGGTTGGGTAGAAATATGGCACTTAGGAAATGTAAAATAAGCTCAATCCATATTTCTAATCATTCTCCTGTTGCACTTCATTAAGCTGTAAAAACTCAAATTCAAACATTTAGATGACAGTGTAACAGAGGCATTCTGTCTAATTCTGAATTTTGCGAACATATAAATTAAGAATTATCCAAATTCTTGGAAATTAATGATAATGGGACAGTTAATCCTGCATTGTTATGGGAGACCACTAAAGCCTATCTTAGAGGACTGATAATATCCTATTGTAGTGCAACAAAAAAGAAAAATATTTGGGAACAAACACATTTAGAAAATGGATTGAAGATATGTGAAGAGCGACATAAACAATATCAATCACAAGAAAAATTACGCTAAAATTACATTTATACACTTTAGATTATGCGACATAATGTTGGTGGCTTTCTTTTTAAAAACAACCTGCTTATAAACTTGATTAGATTAAAAAGAAACAAGGCACTCTAAAGACACAGTTATACTCCTGTTGGTGCTCAGGGCCACAAAAAAACTGATGTTTGTGCCTGTTGTATATTTTTCAAGTGTTATACTTATTTTTCATGTTAGGAGAGTAAATAACTTAGATTTTTATTGGCAGCTATATTTTTAGTGCAGAAGTGTACACAAGTTTGGGAATTCACCATCTGGTAAAACAAAGAGAATGCAGTATGCAATGCATACTCAGATATTACTATTATCTAAACTGAGAAAAATAAAATTACACCGGAAGATCAGCTCCAAATGCAAATTCAAACTTTAGAATATTATGGTCCTCTGAAAATCCAATATGTCTTTGAGACTCTGTAAATGACACAGAAACTCATTAGTCTCAAAATGCCAAGATGTCACATTGCATGAGACCTGACAGCCAAATAATTTCACTTTCACAGTTGTCTTTGAATCTTGTCACACAGAATAGAATTTGAAAAATATGGAGAATTTTGGGTAAAATAAGCGGTGCCACCAGCCAGTACAAACACCTGAAAGTAAAAGATAAATGACAGAGGATGTGACTGTTATCTACTGACTAACATGGTACTAGATCACATTGATGAAAGACATTCTGCTTAGAAAATCAATATCTGGGCTTGCCAAGGGTAAAAATGTCTCAGATTTCCTTTTTGTTATTTTTGGCAGCTCTTTAAATCATTGTTTTTTAAACATACTATTTATGTATCTATTGTTATGTAAAAATTATGTGCTGGTAGTAATACACATACACAAAGTGAGATCTTTTCAGCTTTACAAAGCTTTGCACTTGTTAATCTACCTTGTCCTTATGTTCTGTGTTTGCCTAATAGCCGGAGGCCAATAGGATCGTTTGTGCGTTCTTTCCGCATTTTCAGAATACAGTATGCAACTGAAACCAGCACACCTCTGCAATATCACTCGAAATGCCATGATTCAAACCTCTTAGCAGGGGTATAATTTCTGCTGACAAGTAAATACAGAAGCAGTTAATACAAATACAATCAAATAAAGCTTTGGTGCATCTGTCTAAACAAGCAAAATGTACAGTGGAAGCTTACAGCAGCCACAGTGAATACACTGGTGCTTACTAACCCAGAGTAAGAAAAGCAGTGAACAATGGACCAAAACGAATGCCCCTGTGATTTTCAAACTAGCCTCCAATAAATGTTTACAAAATGACCTGTGAACACAAAAACTTTGATATTGGTCTAGGCTGTGTATCTGCAGGCCAGCTTTGTGGCTCCTTAGGGAACAGAAAACCAGCACACTTAAAAAAATAAAAACAAGAAGTTATTGATTCAACCCAAGTAGCAAGTGTTGCAGTGGGGTTCTATCTAAAATGACACAGTGGACATTGTGCTGCTTGCATATTCTAGCTCAATAACAGATGTCATGAGTTTCAGACTTGACAGAGTGGTGCTTGCTGTGTGAGCTTCTGTCAAACCACAAATTAAATTCTACTTGTGTTTTCAAACTAAACTTAAAGTAACTTGTTATTTCCTGCATGCACACTTGAGATAATTAGGAACAAAGTTATTAGTGAGCAACTGTTTAAAGTGATTGGTTGTACTTTGGAAGTAATGTTCTTATAATGGTAGCTGAAGAGGGGATCTATGAGGCAGTTCATCCTTCTTCTGCACAAGTAGGCATCTTACATATTAAATATTACAAGTTGTTTCAGAGTATATTTTAGGTTTTTTATATTTTATCCTTTCATAACCATAGCTGAAATCATTGCACTGGCTCAGTAGATACTGTACGTGGATTTTGGGTCATAGTAGTTAGGTGTGCGCAGAACAAACACAAGTTGCTGCATGTGTGAAATTTCCAACTCATTCCATTTGTACAATAATGGAATAGGGTCATAAGCCACTGGCAGTGATTGCTTCCCACCTAATTGTCCACATGTTTTAATGGACTCTGTGCTCCATTATCCCAATTTATCACAGGGGCATCAATGACAAAGAAACAGAAAGAAGAGCATGTGTTTGTGTTTATCTACAACTGTCACACCCTGCTTAAACTATTCTGCTTGAGAGATTGTTTTTCAAACCTTCTAGTTTATTATACTATTGCCATTTAGAATTGTTTTATTTCTAACTACAGTTATGTGATTGCTTATATTTAGAGGCAAACCTCCACTCCCCATGTATTTTTTTGCATCAGGGGATGACCAGTTATTTTGGTCCAGGTTATATATAAATAGACAGATAGAATTTTAGTAAAGACATCTGCAGGCATTTGTTGTTTCTGTCATTGTTGCTTTGACAGATTCATTATTTTTTGGTATTCTGAAATGCCTCAAAAATATTACATTTAATTAAATATAGTTGGTAGATATTCTTCTTCCCTTTATAAAGAATCCTTGTGGTTAATGCCATGTAATTTTGGGTCAGAATAATAATAAATTATATATATATATATATATATATATTTATTGTCGGCTCCTTATCATAATGTGCTCTGGAACTCACTTTTTTTTTACTCAGAGAGGTGGGGGCGCCGAACTCCAAAACCCCAGCGGGAACTGTTTCAAAATAAGAACCAGAACTGAGAGACAGATATCTGTTGTTGTGTGTGTTGTTTTTACTCTCTGTTTCAGAAAGGACGCACCTGCAGATGGGAGCCAGACAAAATCTGACTCCCTTTTCTACAAGGGTGTACCATTTTTATTTCCAAAAGAACAAAGAACATATCACATGACTCCTCTCTCCTCCTTCTACATCTTGACAGGTCATTTATTTTCTCCAGGTCTCCTGACCGTACCAGGAGTACCATGAACTCGGGTTGTAACATGAACTAGAGTTATAGCTGATCCTCCCTGCTTTCAGTTCATATCTTTACTCAAGAGTTTGTTTACTTAAAACCTTAAACCCTATAAAATACTGGTAACAGAGTCATGTTTTACTACCCTGAATAATATAAACAGGCCTATTACTTCTAAAGCTTAAAAAAGATATAATTAAAACATATGTACTGCATAATAAAAAATAGCTTCAAAAAAGTAGAATACAACATATATATATATATATATATATATATATATATATATATATATATATATATATATATATATATATATATATATATATATATATATATATATAAATATATTTTTTTTTATAGCTTTAGGACATTTGATCTTTCTTCCAAGTCGATTTTTGAAGTTCCAAAGTCTATAAGCATGGTGCACAACCAAAGGTATGTTTTTTAAAGATTAAGCCATGCTTGCGACATATTTTTCTTTTTTAAGACATTTGTATTTTACTGAAAGTCATATTTAGTTGTTTTTTTGTGGTTTGCTAATTGTGGCTTTCGCTCTATTTTATGACTCCAAGGTCTTCCTGTTGTTGAGGCTATTGCCTTTTACTGAACGAACTGCATCTCCCAGCATCCTTTCACTGAACGAACTGCATCTCCCAGCATCCGCTGCGCCGCCCTCAACCCATTCTCATTGGTCTGTGGCCAGTGATGACATCACAGAGTTGATAAAGGGAGCGTGAAAAATGAAATCCTCATCTTTTGGTTCCTACCCACGGAGCCGGAAGGAGACGCTTTAATCCATTCCTAGCATTTTTCTCTTTTTCGTTCATACCTGCTGGACCAGGAAGAACTTCCCTTTTAAACTTCGAAGTGAACCGGCCGAGCAAACAGACTTCTCTGTACGGGTAACCACAGAGTCCGCTGTCCTCTGAGCTTTATTGAAACAGGCCGGAGTCCCTCAGTGCCTAAAGTCGGATGTCCGCTTTCCGACCTCGGTTTTGCGCAAAACCGCTCCTTTAAACTGGAAACTTTTAAGTCATTCTACGTTCTTCGTCGTCATCTGTGGAGAGAGTCATCACCAAGTAGGATTGTAAAATACGGTCAGCCTTTTGGAAGCTCCCACCCGTGTTAACGGTTGGCTGACGTAGCCCTCACCCGTTATAATAATCCTGGTTAGTACAGGGCCAGACACGCTGTGGGATGTCCAATAAAAGACGGATACAGTTGAAGTTGACTTCGCAAACTTTATATAGAGGTTTCGTCACCATTTACAGCATGTCCACACACAATCACCCACTGCAGTTTCCAATGTGCATTAATCTGTGTGGTTCTGAAATGAAAATAATAAAATAATAATGTAACATATGACAGTAAGACCACTGGTCTCTCCTCTATTATATAGCATAAACATAAACTGTGCATATGGATTGAGGTAGAAAAATACTACAACTTTCACACAACATCAAAAGGGCTAAATGAAAAGCTCCTCAAACGTCATAAGTGAACTAATAAATAAGACTTGCCTTAACAGGACCTGCATACAACAATTAGCCAGCCCGTTCACACCTAAAGCTAACAATAGCAACCATTACCATACATTCAGCAGTATAATATGGCTGCATTACAGTAAAGCTAGTAGACATGTGACAACCACTAAACAACAGTAAATCTAGCATTTAACATGACACAAAGCTGCAGTCACATTACACACACATGTTAGACTTGACTACTCACGATTGTTATGCACGCACAACACTTTGGAAACTTTCTGCACTCCTGCTGCCTGTCTGTTTTTCTGTGATCAGCATGAGAGAAAAACGGCCAGTGTTGCCAACTGTCTCTGACAGAAAGTAGCTGAAATACCCCCAGAAAGTCGCTAGATGTCGCCAGATGACGTCATACGCTAATTTGCATAATTATGATGTCATCACGTGATGACGATTGAAACAAAGGAGGAACAAATTATATTTAGATTAGGATTTCATCATACAGGTTAAATAATACATTATTTAAACATTATTTAAATAATACATTATTTAAACAGGGGAAACATGCTACAGGGAAATGTGACTTCTGTCTTCAAGAAGAGACTGTGGAACATGTTCTATTATTTTGCCTGAAATAAACTGTTGAGAAAACTGAGCCTACAAAATTGACAAGATATCAAATTGCAACTGGACATCAAATAGCTTTTTAAAAAATGTTAAGTTACATTTGCTGAAATATCTTAGGAAGATGAAATGAATAGAGAGAATATAGTTGTTGTTTTTTAGTACTTTGTAAAAATAAGTAGGGCATATTTAGCATGCATCAAATGTTTCTTGCCAACCGCCATTAAACAGAAGTTTATTGCTTATGATATTATTTTCAGTGGGGTTTTTTTGTCATAAGTTTTAAATGTCCTACGTTTTTGAACTCACCATACATTTCGAACGTTTCTTGAATGCACCACAGGTGTGAGATGCAGCGTAATACAGACAAGCTTCTGCCTTAATTCTAGTTGAAAGATCGGTTTTATATACATGCAGATTTATTTTTTACTTTTGAATTTACATTAAGTATAAAACAACTTTGTTTGTGAGTGGATGAAATGAACCGAAAAAGGTTTATGATTGGTCAGTGGACATAGTCTGAGCGTGCTGCACACACATGCGCAGATCATTCCCTTGCTGAGCGTCGGGAACGAGCAAGCTGGGTCTCTAAACTGCAGGAAATATCGGCGACAAAGTTTCGCAGAAAGGAGCTAAGAGTGGTCAGAAATGTTGCTCGATTTGTCGCTAGGCGCTTTTTGGAAAAAAAAAGTTGTTAAGGGGGTCTTAAAAGTCGTTAGAAATAGAGACAAAGTCGCTAAGTTGGCAACACTGAAAACGGCTGCAAAGTGGGCGGGGACATACAGCTAGTAGTGCAACGTGATTGGTTGGCTCTGATAACTGACTGACAGCTGAGTTAACAAATAGCGAGCTGCTAACTGGAAATAAGGAAATACATGAGGCAGAATTACCTTTTTAACAAGGATAAACCTGGTTTATTTCGGTTTGGTCTGGTTAGAGGAGAATTGGGTCTAATGGATTAATAGGCTATCCGTTTTCTGTTGGTTAAAATAAGTTTGTCAACTTGTAAACCACTGTTATTCTTGGTCGTCTCGCTGTACGCCGACCCTGAATGTTGCATGCTTTGTGTTTATTATTTTACTTTGGTTGCAACCAGAAGCAGTGTATTATATTGTATTATTTCCCGGATTGTTGTATTGTCCGCTGCGGTCGGTGCGTGTCTGTTTAGACAGGTCGTGTGGCCTTCCGTCGATTTCCTTTTTCTGTCATCCCTCCCTTTGACCAAGCCACCATTGCTAATTGAAACTAGCCTTTGTTGAATTGCCACGCTGTCTTTCTTTGTCTCCCTTTGTGAACTGATCGCGCCACTTGATAAGGCTTGAGTTATTGATCGCATTGAGGGGGTAAGCTAAACCCCCCTCATCCGCTCGCTGTCTCCCACACACACCGCACACACACGACCCCCTTCCCTCAACGCTAACTTTATTCTATATTTTTGCATGCGTTAGAATAGATGGGAATTATAAATGAAATTTAATCTGTAAGGTTGACCTATTTCATTAATAAATTCCCTTAATTAACTAGAAGTTTCCTATTTTATTTCAGTGTGTGCTGTAAAGTTTGTTAAATCCCCGTGGACGGACTCCGCCCTTTCAGAAGAGACTGACAGTCTGGTTTAATTAAAAGTATCTCATTTATGAGATTGGTGCCCCGATGATCTTTAATAAACAGGTTAAACTCGAACGTCATCAATAATTTTATTGATTTTAATTTATTGATTATAATTATTGATTCTCAGAAAACCAGACACCTTTTTTTATTAATAGTTACAACACTGTTAACCGAAGCATTCAGATGACAGTGACAAAAAACTGGGTTATTTTTAGAGAAATAAGAAGAATATATACAGGAAAGCAGGAAAGAAACTGGACTTAAAATAGATGACATTTTGATAGCATTTCTGAAATTGTATAAATGCTGAACACCATCAAACAGTATTGTTCACATACACATAAAAATGTGGCATTCTTTTAAACAATTTCCAGTTTGGTACATAAGGTTCTTAAAAGTAATGGCATAAACAGATTTCCAGGTTTTTAGCTTTACCACACATGCTAAAAGAAAATGGCATGTCTAATAACAACAGACTTCATGAAGCAATGATTTATTACTAGATTAATTTATTACGGGTTACTGGTTTTACTTTTGTGCTTTAAATAACTGGGGTTAATGTCAGGGGCTTTAGATGCAGACCTTTTAATCTGACATATTAGCTGGTTTTTAACTTGTCTTTCTAGATTTAGGCAGTTTTCAACTCAGTGTTTTAAATTATTCTTACCTGAAAGTCACAAAAGGTGTAGGCTATATCGAGGCTCCTTATTTGGGCAATCATCTTTTAGAATTTTTGTTTTGTTTTAATGTTAATAATGTATTTCTCCATCACTATGCTGATGAAATAGTCATTTATTGCCAAGCTAATATGGTTTGCTAGTGTTTGTCTAGAGACTGCATTTGATATTATTCATTCATTTATTGGATTTCAAACTGGCCCAGAATGCTCAAGAAGACCTTAAGTTGTGTTTTCAAATAAAAGCATCCTCCTTGCAGATCAGTGATGGTGGTGAGGTTCGTGACTGGTGAGGCACTGACTGACTCCTCTGGAATCAGAGATCTTAAACCCATATTAAAAGCTTCTATTTCATTTTTTTACCTTAATTTGAATATCTTGTTGTTTTAACAACTTTTAATTATGCTTTCATCAATTCCATGCTATTAAACAATACGATAGCAAGAAAATAATATTTAATCATAATAATAATAATAACAATAATATGCAAGGTTGAGGGGGGGCTGGTGCCTATCTCCAGCAGTCATGGGGCGAGAGGCAGGGTGCACCCTGGACATGTCCCCAGTCCATTGCGGTAATAATAATAATAATAATAATAGATTTAATATTCTGTAAAAAATCTATTCATTTTGGCTGATCTTTTTTAAAAATAAAATTTAAAAACGTATAATTTTTTGTATATGAAGGGAACCTATCCTGCTCCACAAATATCTCCATCAATTTTGTTTTCCTTCATTTTTAAAAATATTTCCTTCACTGGCGATAACCCATAAGGAGTGTTGTTCTGGATTGCTTCTATTCCAAATGTATTTATTGTATTTTTCTGACTGTTTACCGTCTTTTCAATGCGTAGGAGAAGAGCGCCTGTTTCCCATTCTGCCCATTGGGCTCTGTACTGCCCCCTATCAGTGAGGCATGGTATTTTCTGCCTCACCCTGCGCATTTTGACTGCGCATTTAAAGCCAATCTGAAATACAAAATTTGTCACACACATTTGTTAAATATGTTAGACAGACTTTACAACGCTACCATGTGTTGTACAGGTGTAATCAAACATGTATATTGGTGGTATAAAGAGACACAGAAATAAGCATGTACCAACTGCCTGCTTCATTCACTGTGTGTGACAGCACCACCAGAGGTGGGGCACAACACAGCACTGTCTCATCCCAAACTTTACCCCGCAGTCAATGCATAAATTCATTATTATCTTATATAAATTCAGTGATTTTAAACATAAAAATGTTTATATATTATAAAAACAAATATATATTACAGATAAGCTGAAACATTGATCTATAGTATTTAGTGCCAATTTTACTTGTCATTATGACAGGTGAGGAACTTGAAGACTTTTGACTGATATAGTTTTATTTACAAATCACTATCTGGTTTACCAAAATTGTATCTACCTTCCTGTATGTATCACTAAGCAATTATAACTTCCACTAAGATACCTTTCTCACATCCTTTGTTTTTTCAGTACCTACAGAACTTGGGAAAATTGAATTTTCCTACAATGCCTTTTCTATTTGTCACAAACTGTCATGTGACAGCTTAATTCAACTGAAGTATTTGAAATCATTTTAATGAAAAACAGAGAAAGCATTTCTGAATGATTTCTTTTCTACTTAATATTTTATTGCTGGTGCTTACTCCATTTTTTTTTTAGATTTCAGTTTACTTGTACAGTATGCACTGTGTGTAGATTATTGTCTGTTCTTAATCTTGTGTGTTTACAGTATGTCTCATGAAAATCAGATTTAATTTCTCCATGTAAAATAAAAAAATGCCATATTGACCACATAGAAAAATATTCAAACTGAGTGATTAGAGTGAACAAATTTGCCGTAATTCTGGTAAAAGCGCCTAAATGTTAACATTTTAAGGGCTTTCTCCAGCAACTCGTGGATCAAACGGTCCTAAAAAAGCAATGGAATCCATTTTTAATCATCATTTTTCAAACAGGTTTGCTCTGGGCACACCAACTTTACCAGCTGAAGGAAACTAACTCTTTCTTCAAGCTTATTGCTATTCATGCTCTCTGCTGCTGACTGGCCCTTAATTATTCAGTTGAATAAATTACCTATAAATCAGAAAGTGGAGTCATGGCATGCCAGGAGGGAGTGGGCCTGTCAGCTTCAAAGGGCCAAAACCTGCCTAGATCCTTTGGGTTTCACACCACTTAACACCAGTCACTAGGTATATATGTCTAGGCTTTCATATGCCTTGCTTAAATGTCAGGGGGTTGGTTTTACCCCAGTGCAGGGCTCAGTATTGAATGGAACTCATATTTAAATCGGACTGCATGGCTTTAGTGACCTTCATTAGAATTAAGGAAATAGAGGTTCAGGGAGAGGTCAACAGCACGGCCAAACTAAAATGATTGGGAATTTCCTGCATTAAAATATTACAGTGGGGAGCTTTTTGCTTAACAAAACAGTTCATATTTGAATTTGGATCTCCTTATTTCTTTGCGAAAATGCAGTTACTTTCACAAACAAAATGACTATTATTTATTGTCTTTGTTGTAGATGGCTAAATACTCAAAGGATTTATGCAAGAGTTCTGCAGTGCATGTGATGCACTACCAAGACAGCTCTAAAGGGCTTTGGAAAGTCTTAGGTTTGTAAACTAAATTACCTCAGATCCTCCCACAGTGATTTCTGTCAAGGTGCTGTAGAACAATGTGCTTAATCCCAAGCTTTTCCAGTAGAGCTGTCAAGTGCAATGGAAACAACAAGATATTATAGGTTGCATTGGTTGTCCTCAAGGGTCAAGTGTGTGTAACTGGTCCAGTTATTGTGAAGCAGAATACTATTATTAAAAAAAAAACATAAAACAAAAAAACAACAAAGGTTGTCAACAGACTTGGCTTAAATAGATGAATGTGGACTAGAAAATGTCATTTTAGTACACAACATTGTTACAGACATTGATCTTGTAAGTCTAAGAGGATGTACTACCAACCTTGCAGTCCACTTATTTCTACTGTGGCTGGATAATGGTGACTTTTTAATCCACCAGAGAAGCAAAGATCATGTTAATAAATAATATGCATTGACAATGAGTCAAAGTAAAACAGAACTTCAAACTGTGCTTTGAATTTCCAGGTTTGCCTCTGAATTATGTCTTGTTAGCCTTAGGGGCACACTGTGTCTCTGTGGCCTGAGTGTCTGCAGTTTGACAATGAAAGTTAAATGGGCCTCACTAATGTCATATAACTGCCACTCTGGATTCCCGCTAGCACTGTAATTGCTCCTCTGACTGGCTGCACCCCATGTCAGACGGCACTGAGGAGTGAATTAGGCTATAATTTCACACTAAATGGGAGTTCAAAGCTGTGCACCCTGGGTTTTCCAACAATAGTTACAATTATAAATTTAAAATGGTGTTGACATTGAGAAATTGTATGAAAAAAAGAGCCAGAAATCGAAAGAATGGAAAAGTAAACAGACCAGCTCATAAGAATAAGCTTTCCTTTCTTGCCTCCAAGTGAGTTATAAATAATCAAAATGTGGACTAAGAACGGGTGGGGTGACCTGAAGGGTCGGGCATTAAGAAATAACCATTAATGGTCAGGGGTGCAACTACCTACTTTCTGAGGGGTATGTAGCCACATAACAGCAGCCACAACCCCCTGCATCCCCAGCTCTACCAAACCAGATTATCTTATAAGGCCAGAGAAGCAAAAGCACTGTGAAGGCCTATTGTATCTGTACTGTTTCTTATTATTCTTCCCGAAAATGAATTGGCTTTTTGAAGGCCTAAACAAATATGAAAACTCACTAAATTTGGAGAACGCATGAGTCGTGCGTGAAATATACCTTTTTTATGGGTTTCGCAAAAGTTAAAAAAGAAATGGCTCAACAGCGTCCCTCCAGAATGATTCAAAATGTTTTAACATGGAACTAGTCCCAAATGAACAGGAAGTCAGGCATCTTGGTTTGAACGTTTGATTTTGATTGGTTTTATACCCATTTTTTTGCCAAATTTTGCCTCTACATTTGATCAAACTACTCCAAGGGATTTTAACTGATCGGCTTGAAAATTAGTCAGGATGGCCTTCAGGCGTGTGGGATCTAAAGCTATCAAAATCCTTTCTTTTCGTGCATGCTGAAGAGGTGGGGCCAGGCCTCAAACTTTTAGTACACGCCAAGAAAAATACATATTTTTAAAAATAATTCCTACTGAGAAAGTCACAGAGACATAAAACCAACTGTGATTGGTAAACATCTGGTTCCCAACACATTTTATTAGTAAAATGCTGACAACACCTTAGCCCCACCCTCTGAGAACAGGGAGGGTAATGTTTTACTTTGAAAGGTCCATATTTTACACACTTAACCTAATCAACATGAAACTCTGCACAGTGACTGCAAACAAGTCGGTGTAACTCTGAGTCCAGTACTGAGAGGCTAGAAATGAGGGTGGGGCTGTGGCAACGTGGGGAAGTCTGGCGTCAAGCCATGGCCATACCATTTTCTCTAATTTCCAGAAAAATCATCTGATCTGGACCACATTTAAAGGGACTCTAAGGAAGTTTAACAGCAAAAAAATGTATAAAAATCCAATAATTTCTTCCTCATACATGATCCAGCAATGTCTTGGTCAGTAAAAAGAGCCCTGGCCTTTTCACCGTGGTTGACTCTAAATGCCTGTAAAATCACTTTATTAGTTATTAATAATTACTGTTCGGGTCGAGCAAGCAGCGATCCCGCAGCGCCTCCGAGAGGCAGCCTAGCGTGTGAATACGTCATGCGCGTGCACGCTAGGGCGTAGCATTTACTGTTAGCTAGAGTCGGAGAGCAGAGCTAGCGTTGCAAGCATGGATTCTGTAGAGGGTAAGAAGAGAGCTGCTTCAAGCACCGGTAACACTCCAGCACAGACCCCAACCAAGATAACCAAGAAAACCAGAGTGTATTCCAGTGCGGCAAAGAGGGTGAAACTGGAATCGGATCGACGTAGGCAAAAAACAAGAGTAAATATCGGCGCCGCGTTTGAGAAGTGGAAAATACTGAAAGAATCACTCGGCATGACAAGAGACCCGCAGCTGGCGTTATTTTTACTTGAAAGGTAAGAATTCTTTACTAAATACGTGTGGGGAAAAGCGTAGTAAATTGATTTCAAAGCGAGGGTTTCGGTACATTGCCATTAATATGAACACTTTTTTTATTCGGCTTGTCTGGCGTGCTCACAGCTGATTACATTGATTAGCTAAGTTCTTGGGAATTTTGAGAAAGAACTAAATTGTCTATCTAAACTTAGTAAAACTGTGTTGCTAATCAAATAAAGTGTGTATATTATTGATTGTCATTTGTAAAAATGTGTATATTATGATTGGAGCAGTAAAAGTGGCTGTGTTGTTTTAGTTTTGAGAAGCACACAGCATCGGAAGCACCAGTCACATCAACACCCCATCGGCCATCTCAAGCAGTTTTTGGAGGGACCCATCCCCCAGTTCAGTCACTGCAGGGGAGTCCGATAGGTAATTTTACTTGTAAACAACATGAAACTCCTGTTCCAGGTTATTGTCTCCACATAACATAAAATAAATCCTCTCTTATCTACAGGGATGACTTCCAGGTTGCACGAGTTCAACCTCTAAAAGAAGACAAAGAAATAGAATTATTGGAAGCAAGGTAAACTGCATGGCTTTTATATTATGATGAAAGTTACCCTATGTTTTGTTACTGATGTAGGCTCTAATTTTTTTAATTTTTTTAGCATCAAATCAATTGAGTTAGAGGATGATGCTTTTGATGAGAAACAAGCCAATAGTTTTCAAAACAGTGTGTAAGTAACCAATTACTCTTTTTGAAATTCTCTATGCATATTTATGTGTACATATTGTCATGTTTTGGTGTTATTTTGTTTTTCCAGAATTGAGCTTGATTTGGAAGGAGCTTTAGAACCATACGATTCAGATTATGTACCTCCAATCTCATTACGGTACGTTTTGTATTTGGCAGTTTTTTATTATCATTGTAAAATCTCCTCTCTCACTGTGCACTCTCTGATTGTATAAAATGCATTTTTCTTTTACAATAGTGGTGCATCACAGGATGTGGTTGATCAACTTCTTTGTATTGGCCTGGATGAAGCTGTATTTGACATCGCTGAATGTGTTGAGGAAGAATTCGAAAATGATCCTGAAGAACTGTCTGACTCATCCATTCCCATTTTCCCAAAACATGACAGCGTGCTTGTGGAAAGTGATCTTATAAACCAGCAAGCGTGCATTGCGTACTGCAAAAGTTTGCTCCAGATGGCCAATTTCCTCCAACTGCCTCTCAGTAAATGCCACTACAGTGACTGCAACACAGGCGCTGTGTCACGCTGCCCTATTCCTGCCTCATTGTCTTCACCTGTCTGTCTCATCATCCACACCTGATCCTACTCACCTCCTGCCTTTAAGACTCCTCACTTCCTTTCACTCCCGGCCGGATCATCCATCCTTCATCCTTCCTCCTAGTCCTCCTTCCTCCTAGTCCTATATTGTCTTCATCCCCATGGTGTGTCGTCTTCCTGCCTCTTCGTTCCAGCCCGATGTCCAGTCTCTCCATTCCTGCCCTCGTCTCCGTTCACCACCATCATCACGATCTCCTCACTTTAATAAACATCCTGCACCTTCCTTCAGCGAGTGCGTTTGGGTCCATTCTCCACACACCACGTGACACGCTGATTGTGATGCCCGTCCACCTTTTCATGTAAAGTCACGTCCACGAGGTACAGCTCTGATTTTGGAATGGGTGAGTTAACAATGTAATTCTTGCCACACGTTACCACAGGAAGAGCTAAACTTTTATGAATGTAAAATCTGTGTAAAGCACCCTTTTAATATTTTTTTTCGTTATTTTTTTTTATATATAGTTTTGCCAACGTGGACATAAACTGTGGAGTTGGAACAGCCAACCAATTCTGAAACATGGGATGCAAGGAGGAGATTTCATGCTGTCAACCAACATTCTGCTGTCAGGGAATAACTTCTCCAAGATTGCTCTGCTGTTCAGATTCATGAACATGGGCATGGTGGCATCTCCAACCTTCTTTTCAATCCAGGGTACCTACTGTATAAAATCAATACGGGAGTATTGGGAGGAGAAGAGGAATGCCATAATCCAAACATTACAGTCAAAATACCATGTGGTTGCTCTTGGTAAGTAAGGATAGATAATATGTAAGTATAGCTAGAAAGTATCTAAGCCTCATATTCGTTGTATGCCTAAATATCTCTATTTCTTTTATAGCTGACGGAAGGATGGACTCGCCTGGTAATGAAAAAGCTCTTCAAAAGCTAGTGGAAATAATTTAGCTCTTTTAAGATATGTTGTTTTAATAATTTTTCTATTTTCTGCATGTTCTTCCAAAAAGGTCACTCTGCAATGTGCTGTACGTACACAACAATGGACCTAGACACCATGGACATCACCAGTGTTGTCAATGTGGACAAAAGATGTGTTGGCCGTAAAAGTAGTGCCATGGAGAAGGCTGCCTTTATAGAGACCTTTGACAATCTCACAAAGGAGTTAAACATCAAAGAGATTGTTACTGATGCTCATGTGCAAATTGCTACCCTCATGCGTAAGAATTTTACAATACTTGCGAGTTTTGAACTGTTATATAGAATTATAGATTGTTACAATACCACTTTGCTTTTCTTTTTCTGAACAGATTCAGAAAGGGGCCGGTATAGAGATCATAGTATTACCCATTCGCTTGACGTCTGGCACGCTTCAAAAAATCTAACAAAGAAACTTCATGCTGTATGTCAAATTGTATTACAATTGAACTAACCCAGGTTTGTTCAGACTTTATTTTAATTACTTCTTTTTGTCCTCCAAAAGGCTGGAATGGTTTCTGGACTAAAGCCTATACTTGGATGGATCAAGAACATAATTAACCATTTTTGGTATGCTTGTCAGCACACAAGCACCAGAGATGAGTTTATGGTTTGTATGTTCATGTATACACTTCTCTGCTAATCTGTTTTTTTATATTTGCTGACATGGTTTTTTTATGTTGTGTATCTTTAGAATGTGTGGAGTGGTGTACTTCACCACGTGAGTGGAGAGCATGAATGGGCCTTTGGCAGGTGCTTTCATGGTCCTTTGGGGGAGAGACCAGGCAAAGAGCTGATTCTTTCTGGGTCTGCTGCACATGTAGCGTTGTCACAGATTGTCCTGAACGAGCGGTGGCTGAAGAATATTGAGAAGTTACTCACCTTTCGGTAAGATGTTAGTGACATGATGTAATGTAATCTAACTGTCTTAATAATTCCACATAAACGGAGAACGCAGTGACACTTTTTTTCTGAACAATAAAGATTACAATACGTAGATCTGAATTATTTTAGACACAGAGTACCAATACAGATACATCTAACACATACACAAGGGAACTAACTTGAACACATTTGGTAGTTTCTGCTCTGTTTGACGATGTAATTGTCACCTCAATAACAGCATCTGTATCGTTGCATCCCTTCCACAAACTGTGTGTGTGTGTGTATATGTTTATATGTATGTATGTGTATGTGTATATGTATATATTTGCAGTTTATTGCAGTAAGGTAGAATGTATTTGTTCTACAAACATTGACTTTTGTTTTTTGTTTTTTATTTGCAGAACCACTTCTACGCTGGAGTCTTTCCAAAACCACATACTGATGTACGGAGGGAAACGATTTGCATTTTCGTTTGGCGTCTATGAAGCAAGAACATTACTCGCTGCATTGGACTACAACCACCACAACCATCGCCCAGTGCAAGTGAACAGCAAAGGCAAAGTAATGTAAGTCATACTTTGTTGCTTTGACATGATTTTCAAACTGTGGTACAAGTACCGCCAGTGGTACTTGGAGGAATATTCTAAATATTATTGGAATATAAAATTAATTAAAAAAATGTATAATTCACACACAGTGTAGCTGTGGCAGGCAACAATCATCAATTAATACCCATAATTAGGAGTAAATAATCTTCCTTTATTAACTGTCTATAGTAAAAAGGGTAAGCCTTCTCTACTGTATGTTAGGTTGGTCCTGATGGTTGGTACTTGGATAAATCAACATGTTCTCTGGTGGTACCCACTGTACAAAGTTTGAGAGATACTGCTAAGGTTTAGCTTCAATAAATATTTTATTTCCCCTTATTGGATTAGATGGCTTGTAGTGCCAGGGTAAAACATAAAAATACTATACATCATACAGAACGGTTTGTGTACAATGTGACAAGGACAGGAAAAATTATAGTTGCTTATGGCACTTATGTGTTATTTTCCTTTGCTGTGGACAAAGCATGATTTATCATTACTTGTTGTGACCTATTGGTGAAAAAAGAATTCAACTACTTTACCAGGAATTTGCTAACTTTATCATCTGTCTACTTTTTGTTTTCTTAGACACAAACGAGTGTACAGCAAAAACTCGCAGCGTTACACTGTTCACACTGTGA
Organism: Valencia hispanica; assembly: GCA_963556495.2. Classification (NCBI taxonomy): domain Eukaryota; kingdom Metazoa; phylum Chordata; class Actinopteri; order Cyprinodontiformes; family Valenciidae; genus Valencia; species Valencia hispanica. Next base: position 42,932,946 of record OY747701.1, on the reverse strand, counting down.
AGGAGAACAAGGACTACGGCTACATCCCAGAGCTGCAGACAAGAATACTGCAGAAGCGCCTCAGCTCAGCAGGGGGACTACCAAAAAGGAGAAGAATTCAGGCAGACGACCCCAGGGCCCTGGGTCCTCTCTCCGGGATCATCCCTCCTCCTACAGCTGAGTTGGTGCAAACACAGCAACGCAGAGGACAGGTAATGATAACCATATGCCCTCTCCATTTTGGTTGAATAAAATTAAATAATTCTAATTTTCCTGTGTTTTTTTTCGCCACCAGGACTGGATATGTGATCCATAAACAGAGGCTGACGAGATTCAAAGCTGAACACAGCACATTTTATTTTTCTAAATCTAATAACTTGTATGAAAAAAGTTTGACTAAAATAACAATAAAAGTAAAAAGTATATCTGAGGTGGTCATGATTTTTAGTTTGTGCGGAATGGGGCTTCTTTGAAACCCACGTAAACCCCAAAAGGGTCGGGATATTTGTCTCTGATCCTCCAAACACAACATGACGGAATCACATGCCGGTTGCCTCCGCCAAGACGTCCGTGTTGCCAAATGGTGTACTGTCTGTAGGCAGAGTAACGATACTCCCTGTGATCGGTTCCAGGGTCTTGGCTGTCACGCAGAACCAACACGTCATTCCACGTCTGCCGAGCCAAACGCAAGATTCCCTCATCCAAGCAGAACAAGTTAAAATGCGCACGTCTGCTCAGACACCCTTCGGGATCCTGTCCACAGCACTTATTTTCAAGGTCTGTAGGCATCAGTCGGCAGTTGGAGCAAGTGCACCAAGCTGGCTGACCCTGGTGTGATGGAGGATTTCCTGGTGCGGCCTGTCTATACTCCATAATGTCCAGTAAAACTCCTGGCTGACGTGTTACTACCATCTGAAGGACTCCATCTTTCTCCTCAGGATTTAGTTGTTGCAGCTGTGCCTGAAAATTGAATCCAAAACTTATTTTTATAATACTTATGATTATGACATATTGTAGTTTTCTTCGCAAGACATACCTGTAACTCTGCTGTTCTGTCAGCAGACAGCTGAGCAACCCGTTCCCTGTCCTCCTCACTGATAGGTCCTGCTCTTCTTCCTCTAGCCTGGCTTCTCCTCCGGCCCGTGGCTGAACCTTCATTTCTGCTTCTCCCTCTTGCTGCTCCCCTCCTTGCTCCTCTCCTTGCTCCTCTCACTGCTCCTTTCCCTACTCCTCTAGCTGCTCTCCCTCTACCCCATTCAGAGTCACTGCTCTCCTCAGAGACTTCAGAATAAACATTTGGACTGGATTCCTCAAAGGAGAAGTATCAAGGTTTACATGTAAATGTAATGGAATGCATGTTTTATAAAAACGTCACTGAAAAGAAGCCATCAAATGTTTTGGTGATGGTGCTGTATTTACAATGACATAAACAATGTTGCTAATACTTATTTTACCTAGATGAAAAATATGAACCGATTTGGGTAAAGTACACAAAGTTGTACTCAAGTAATAGTGGCAGGAGCTCAAAATATTTTTACTTGAGTAAAGGTATCCATCCAACATGCTATTCAAATAAGGCTGAAAAACGTTTTGGTAAACAGGCTGCTTGAGTACTGAGTAACATATGATTTTAAAATTGTCATAAGACAGACCTAAACATGGATTTCTTGGCAAATTCAGTTATTTCATAGAGTGAAAAACAAATTACATCAATAACATCACAAAATAATTAGGAGTAGAGGAAATCCATTTCTAAGTCATTAATTTGAATATAAAACATACTGTAGTTATAAGTAGTGGAGGGAAAAAAACAATTGAACAGGACTTGTCGTTTAAAACTATTTTATAACTTTTCCAATAAGCTACTACAATAATTGCATCGGTCCGAGGAAATGTAAGGGTAGATATTTTTATCCTACTAACTGGCTTATTCTTGTAAAGTACCAACTAGTAAAATGATTATTGCCTACCAGTGGGATTAAGTAGTTTATGCATTCAAAATGTACGAGTGTTTTTATTTATTTTAATTATCCGTCTAATGTGAGTCATTCATTTAGCCTTATTATTTGGCTTCTTCACTCGATTCACTTTGCTGTAACTTTGCCCACGTATCACATCCTACAAATACACTAAAACTGATTTGGTCTAAATATCTTACATCACATTCATGATTTACCTCAGTCGAAGTCATCCCTGCAAAGCTATATACTGTCGAGTACCGTATTGACTCACCAGTTGTGAGGTATGGCTTGCGAGTGCACGTACAACATGCGCGCCTCATGCACGAGCTTAAAAATATGGCTGCAGTAACACGTTTGTCCTGATGGGGCAATCGCGAGCAAAAAAATTCCAACTTCCTTAGAGTCCCTTTAACATGATGAATACCCATCCAACCCCTGAAAGATGTTTATGCTAATATCTGGTGGGCGTAGCCTAATTCCTCCACAGCACCACCCACAAACATTAAAACATACAGCCCCAAGGAATACTTTATTCGAGGATTATGTAACTCGGTGCACCTATGTAGTGTCTCAGAACCTACAAAAAAGTCTTTTGGAGCCATGGTCCAAACCCCACAGGAAGTCGGCCATTTTGGATCAAATTTGCTATTTTGTGCCAGTTACTTGTCATTTGAACAAACTCATACAGCTTTTGACTTAGACTTCAAAATGAGTCAGGATAATCTCAACGCATTGGGGATCAGAATTTATGAAAAATATGGAATAAGATAGCAGTCAAAAAGGTGTGTCCATGATATTAACATTCGTATTTGTATTTATTTGTCAATTAAAGTCTTGTACACAAAACTCTGCTGTCATATACGTGAGTCTGAGAAATTGTGTTGATTAAGATGGTTTTGTGTGAGTATGAATCTAAAAGCTGAGTGCAAAGTCTTGTGAATACAACACTAATTTTCTAGACTACAAAGTCTTCTCTATGGACACGAATTCAAGTTTGTGGGTACGAGTTGAAAAGTGTTGAAATTACGTCACATGGGGGAGTAATCAATCCACCAGTAGGTGGCGGTAATGCACACTTACGTTGACTGCCAACCGCCATACAAAACCAAAAGAGGAAGAAAAAGTAATCAATCCGGGGATCAAACCAAACACAACATTGTCAAATTTCAAACATGGCCGAAAACGTTGTACAGGGTGGAGCTACTCCACTGAAGTTTCACAGGTAAGATACTTCTTATTCTTCTTTTTTTTGCTGTGTCAAAGTATGTGGGCAAGCCTAATAACTTCCACACACAAGATAACAGCTGTACCAAACTCCCTGTGTGTATTCCCATACACTCAACACATTCATAGGCTCATTTGTTCATGTCACCAGCCCCATGAGAACAGGAAGTGCAATTTTGTAATTTGGAAAATCTCCTATTTAACTCCTTTTATCTAATCAACATCTAAGTGTGGACAGTGACTGAAAACAAGTTGATGTAACTTGGTTTCCAGAACTGAGAGGTTTAGAAAGAGGGTGTGGCTGGTGAGGGATAGCAAAGCCTCATATCATGCCATGGAAATACATTTGACTATAATTTCCATTAAAATATTTTGTAGGTGTGGCCTACTTTTTGCACAGTGCAACCTCGAAACATTAAAACAGTACGCCACAAGCAATTATCTCAAATAGGAAAAATTCAGTATTTATTTATGTAGACCTATTAAAGTCTTTTGAAGCCAGGGTCCATAGCCCACAGGAAGTTAAAGCTGGTCGATTAATTTAATTTTAATTGGAAGTACGATCTGGGTTTTCAACGATCATAAAAATAAAATGATCCAATTTTGTTGCTCCTCCTTCGCGGTTTACTCTCACACTGTTCTGAGTTGCAAATCGAGCACACCTCCCACAGCCCCAACCACTTTGGTTTCATTTTAGTTCTCCTCACGTCTCAAGCAACGTTGCCAACTTAGCGACTCTCCTGCTATATTTATAAACTTTTTAGACCCCTCTTGCGACTCTTTTTCAAAAAAGCGACTAGCGAGTGTGGCTAGTGTTATTAGAGACTTTTGGAGACTGACGTGCAACACGTATGAATCAGACATGTCTCTTCTCACCGAGCAGCGGTGCTGCATGAGCTCCTCGTCTGTGCCAAGGCGCTAACAGCAGGCCACCAGTCCAGCTGCAGTAAGAGCGGATATTTACCCCACTACGTTCAGGCTGCAAATGATTCACGCTACCCGCACTTAGTAAGGGTAAGATATAAATATATATTTTTTTGTATAAAATAAATTACTGCAAACTAAAATATATCAGATTTCACTCACTCAGCCCAGTTACTCCACTGTGTCTGGCTTCTCTGTGACAGCCGTTAAATAGTCATCATGTTTCAAAAATGGTCTCTCAGGAATACAGAAAGAAGTGGGACTCCAAGCCTGAATTAAAAGGCTGATTGAAGCTGTTTATTGGTAATGCTAAGCAGGCATACTGCCTGTACTGTAAGGCTGATTTTTATGCCACAATTACATATAAAAAAATAATATATATAAAAACGCATAATAACAAAAAAACATACTTAAAGCAAAATGAACAACCCAGGATTTAAGAAGCTAATCAAAATTTTGGACAAACAGTATAGCTTGCCATCTCGTTTTGCACTGTATATCTTAATTTATTTATCAGTATTTGACTCCCATTTTTAATGTTTAAGATCCTAAAAACAATGTTTAAAAGTCACTGTTATTGTTTATTGTAAATTTGTTGTCAACGTTAAAATCATGCTAAACAATCGAGATCTCAAATCAAAACAATCGTGATCATAATTTTTGCCATAATCAAGCAGCCTTCCAGGATGTCGGCCATTTTGGCCCAAAGCTGCCATTTTGTGGCTTTTGAACAGTTTGTCTTGCAAATTTGACCAGCAGGCTCAGTTGAAGCAGTGAGGGGGAGTTGACTCGAAGTTGGTGGAAGTCCTACATTTGCAGCACAGTCCAAAGTGGCGCTAAGCTGTGAGGGCTCACATCAGTACTCTGCAAATGCATTGAGAGAGTTGTATGTGATTTTATGTCACACATGCTGTTTGGAAATCTGGATCCTCTCCACTTTGCCTACAGGGCAAAACGAGGGATAGAGGATGCGAGTTTGACTCTTTTAAACATGTCTGCACAACCACACACCCTTTTAACATTACAAAACACTGTTAAACCTGTTACTCTACTGCACTTCCTCCTGAAGTTACAGGCCCATCCCACCTTAATTTTATGGATAAGAGACTTTAAAGGTTAGGGCACAGCAGGTGTTTTCTAATGGTTTAAAGTCCAGTAAATTGGTTTTAAAGTTTAAATTAATTTACTTGTGTTTAAAAGTGTGTTTAAGGGTGTGTTTTATTCCTCAATTTTGTTCTCTATCTACACGGATGACATTACATGTAGCAGGGAGGGAATTAGTATTTTTACAATATGCTGATGATATGGGCCTGGTGGGTCAGCATGGAGGCTCTTACCCAGTACCAACTTGTAGTGGATGACCTGGTGAGAACCTTTAGTGCAAAATCGGTTGAACTAAATATTTCAAAGACAAAGGAGTTGTGCTGTCAAGTGTTTTTTTGGATATCAAAATATGGTCATCCTAAAAGAAGCTGTGCTTGCATTGGCCCAAAACTTACATTTACCGTCTAGAAAAGAACAAATTTACAATAGGTTGTTTTCTAGTTTGGATGAAGTCAATTAGGCTGCATTGTTTCCAGGATCTCATTCTTTTTGTAGTGATCTGAATCTCATTTTCTCATTTCAACCAGAGATTTGGTAACCATGACAACAAAGTGGGTAGATCTAATTTATTCATAGGAAATAAAATCGTGTATCTTCTGCTCTAGTCTGGATACGTGATGTCACTCTCAGAGACATCTGGAAGCGAGAGAGCGCAGCAAAAGAAGCTAGAGAGCGTTCAAGTGTACTATTGGGCAACTCATATCCACAAAATGTATTTCTGGTACAGGTCAGTGAGCCTCACTTGGTGTAATCTTGAGGCTCAGTCTTGTGCTCCGTTCTCTTTAAATGCTGTGCTGGCCTCCTCCGTGCCACTTAACCTTTCCAGTTTCACAAATAATCCATTTGTTTGTTCTAGATTTAAATCTTGGTATCAATTCAGAAGACAGTTTAAATTTAATTTAATAAGGGATTGACACACTTTAGAGATTTCTATAAAGAGGGTATATTTCGCACCTTAGAGGACCTCTCCTTAGAATTTGATCTTCCCTCTTCACATTTGTTTTGGTAGTTTCAGATCAGACACTGTGCCAAAGCGCTTTTTCCACTAATTTCTTCTGCGCCAACAAGCCCGGACTGGGAGCAGCTTTTCAGTCATGACCCTCTTCAAAAATAATTTATTTCAAAAACTTATGATGAGATATTTTTATTTGATCCTTCATCAGTTACTAATATCAAGATGGCTTGGGAACAAGAGCTGGGTCTGAACCTGAGGGATGATTGGTGAGATACAGCTCTCAAGAAAATTCACACAAGCTCAATTTGTGCTCGGCTTTCATGGATTTAGTTTAAAGACTTGTTTAGAGTACATTTTTCCAAGTCCCAACTGTCACAAATCTATGCTAGTGTCTCTGACAATTGTGTCAAGTGTCAGGCCCCCTCCTGTGACGTAACACATATGTTTGTTTCTTATTCCTCACTCACTTTCTTCTGGCAAAACTATTTTAACTTCATGCCGATGCTTTTTTCTAAAGATTTCGAACCCACACCTCAGTTGGCAATATTTGGGGTTCCGGCTGACTATAAGCGCTTCACTTCCAACCAACTAAATATCTTGGTGTTTACTTCTCGGTTGGCTAGGCTTGGCCTGCTTCTCTATTTAACTAAAGCCCCGGCTAGTACACAATAGCTTAAAGATACAATATAATTTCTGAAGATGGAAAAGATTAAATACACCATAAAAGGCAACTTCGAAAAGTTGTATGTACTGTGGAACCCCTTTTTAACACTGTTTTACGTTCCAATCTCCTTCAAATTAATGGGCTGCCATTAATGGGTTGTTGAAAAAAAAAACTTTACAGGAAATGAACCATAGGTGGACAGATTCTTATTAATTTTTGTTCTGCTGATCTCTTTTGACTTGCCTTAATTTGTGCTCACCATGGACATAGAATGCTTTTCTATATTGTTTTGTTCCTGTATAATGTCATTTCTGATATTTGTAAGGCTGTCACTGGTTGATTTGCTATGTCTTCCCTGTCAACAAAAATATTAAAGAAAAAAAAGAAGCGAGAGAGCATACTCCTCAGAAGTGAGAGGCCACACATCGAATAAGTAAAGCCTTGTTTATACTTTTCCATCAACAAGTTTGCACCTACACGCACACGTATTTACTAAGACGTTTTCTTTTTATACTTCTCCATTGGTATGTCAGTGTTGCAAAGTAGGTTTCCGCCAAGACAGCAGGGGGGAGCATACCTTTTCTGGCGGGTCTGCCTACCATTGCAGGGATTTCTCTGGTCAATGACAATTTACTTTCTTTAGCTTGTAAATGCATTTCCTCTCAAGGAGCAATAGCCAACAGATAGTGAGTTTTGATTGAACCGAAAAGCTTTTTACTAGAAGTTTAGCTCATTGAATGCTCTACAAAACGCATGTGTGGTCTGTTTTGTTGTTCTCTACACATCCTGGTGTTTAAAATCACCAAAAGACCATATTAGATGAACTGGGCTTGCAATATAAAGCATCTAGTGGCCAAGAGTTGCATTGACTACTAATTACAACACTGCCAAGTCCCCCCTTAGTAAGTATGTGTGTGTTGCAGAGAGGAAAGCCAAAAAGGGAAGAAAGACAATAGAAATCCTGTGATAATATATCGTGGGCCCTGCTGACAGGGAGGGTTAGCCTTACCTTGCTTGCACCTCCTTGCAATCTAAAGCACCTCTGCTTTCACCTGTTGTTCATAGGAGAGCTCCCTGTCAGGGACAAGGATGGTGTTAAGTAAGCATTTATCTGAAGGTGAGATACTAGCAGCCGGAGAGGTTTGAGTATCCCCTGTGGTGGGTCACCCATGGCAAACTGGTCTTAGGTGTGGGATTAGACAAAGCACAGTCCGAAGACCCCTATGAAGAAAGACAATATTGGACTTAGTGTTCCCTTGCCCGGATGTGGGTCACCGGGGCCCCCCTCTGGAGCCAGGATTGAAAGTGGGGCACATTGGCGAGTGCCTTGTGGCCGAGCCTTTACCCATGTGGCCCGGCCAGGCTCAGCACAAAGAGGTGACATGGGCCCCCCTTCCCATGAGCTCACCACCTGTGGGAGGGGCCATAGGGGTTGGTTGCAATGTGGGACGGGCTGTGGCCGACGGCAGGGACCGTGGCGGTCCAACCCTCGGCTGCATAAGCTGGCTCTCGGGACGTGGAATGTCGCCTCTCTGGTGGGGAAGGAACCAGAGATGGTGTGAGAGTTTAAGAAGTTCCAACTGGACATTGTCGGACTTGCCTCGATGCACAGTTCTGGAACCCATTTCCTCGAGAGGGGTTGGACTTTCTTTCTCTCTGAAGTTCCCTCCGCTGAGAGGCGCCAAGCAGGGATGGCCATACTTGTTGCCACCCATCGTGCCTGTACATTGAGGTTTACCTCGGTGAACGAGAGGGTAGCCGTGGGGTGGGAGGAATAGTCCTGACTGTTGTTTGTACCTATGCGCCAAATGGCAGATCTGATTACCCACCCTTTTTGGAGTCCTTGGAGGGGCTGCTGGAGAGTGCTGCTCCCAGGGACTCCCTTGTTCTGCTGGAGGACTTCAATGCTCACGTCAGCAATGACAGTGAGACCTGGAGGGGTGTGGTTAGGAGGAATGGCCCCCCCAATCTGAACCCAATGATCGACTTTGTTCTTGTTTCATCTGATCTGCGGCTGCAAGTTTTGGACACTCGGGTGAAGAGAGGGGCGGAGCTGTCCACTGACCACTACCTAGTGGTGAGTTGGCTGCGATGGGAGAATGCCGGTCAGACCTGGCAGGCCCAAACATGTTGTGAGGCTCTGCTGGGAATGTCTGGCAGTGTCTCCTGTCAGAAGGAGCTTCAACTCTCACCTCCCACCTCCAGCAGAGCTTTGAACACGTCCCGAGGGAGGTCGGGGACATTGAGCGGGCCATGTTCTGCGGCTATATTGTCGAGGCGGCTGACCGGAGCTGTGGCAACAAGATGGTCAGTGCCTGTCACTGCGGCAACCCTCGAACCTGCTGGTGGACACCGGTGGTGAAAGATGCTGTCAAGCTGAAAAAATGAGACCTATTGTGTCCTTTTGGCCTGTGGGAACCCGGAAGCAGCTTATAGGTACCGGCAGGCCAAGCAGAGTGAGGCCCGAATTGATGCTGAGCCAAAAACATGGGTGTGGGAGGAGTTTGGTGAGGCCATGGAGAATGACTTCCATATGGCTTCGAGGCAATTCTGGTCCACCATCCGGCGTCTCAGGAGTGGGAAGCGCTGCACCACCAATACTGTTTACAGTGGGGGTGGCGTGCTGCTGACCTCGACTCGGGACATCCTGAGTCGGTGGACGAGGTACTTCGAAGACCTCCTCAAACCCAGCCAGTATGAAATCACATGGTTTTCATACTGGCCGTGGAACACTGGACCAGCTCTACACCCTAAGCAGGGTCCTGGAGTGTGCATGGGTGTTCGCCCAACCGGTCTACATCTGTTTAGTGGATTTGGAGAAGGCATTCGATTGTGTCCCTAGGTGAGTACTGTGGGGGTGCTGAGGGAGTGTGGGGTACCAGGCCACTTGATAAGTGCTGTTCGGTCCCTATATGACTGGTGTCAGATCTTGGTTTGGATTGCCGGCAGTAAGCCGGCCTCGTTCCCGGTGAGAGCTGGACTCCGCCAAGTTTGCCCTTTGTCACCGACTCTGTTCACATATTGTATGGACAGGATTTCCAGGCGCAGCCAAGGTGTTGAGGGGATCCGTTTTAGTGCCCTCAAGATTGGATCTCTGCTTTTTGCAGATAATGTGGTCCCATTGGCTCATCTGGAAGATGATCTACAGCTTTCACTGGAGTGGTTTGCGGCCGAGTGTGAAGCTGCTGGGATGAGGATCAGCACCTCCAAATCCGAGACCATGGTCTTGAGCTGGAAAAGGGTAGAGTGCCTTCTCCGGGTCAGGGACAAGATCCTTCCCCAAGTGGAGGATATTAGGTATCTAGGGACCTTGTTCAGGAATGAGGGAAACATTGAGTAGGAGATCGATAGACGGATTGGTATGGCATCTGCAGTTATGCGGGCGCTGTATCGATCTGTCATGGTCAAGAGAGCTGAGCCGAAAGGTGAAGCTCTCGATTTACTAGTCGATCTATGTTCCTACCCTCATCTATGGTCACGAGCTTTGGGTAGTGACCAAAAGAACGAGATCATGGATACAGGCAACTGAAATAAGTTTCCTCTGCTGGGTGTCTGGGCTCTCCCTTAGAGATAGGGTGAGAAGTTCTGTGATCTGGGAGGGGCTCAGAGTTGAGATGCTGCTCCTCCACATTGAGAGGAGTCAGTTGAGGTGGCTCGGGCATCTGGTCAGGATGCCTCCTGGACGCTTCCCTGGTGAGGTTTTCCGGGCACGTTTCACCGAGAGGATGCCCATAGCAAGACCCAGGAGATGTTGGAGGAACTATATTTTTCGGTTGGGCTGGGAACACCTTGTGATTCCTCCTGAGGAGGTGGCCCAAACGGCTGGGGAGAGGGAAGTGTGGGTCTCTTTGCTTAAGCTGTATTCTTGCTTAAGCGGAACACAACCGATAGATGGATCGATAAATAAATGAATTTGGAATTAGAAAATTATTAAACACATTTATGTATTCATTTATTTCCAAATATATGTTTTATTTATTGAATTAGTTATTCTTCTTTTTTACTTTTTTTAAATTTTATTTTCTCATTTATTTACTTTCTCTTATATATATATATTTTTTTTTTCTCACTTTTGGCAGGGATGGTCCTCCATAGGGGCGACTATTCATATCTTCCACTCCATGAAACACGTATTATTGCTCAGTAGTCTACATATGTTTTTTTTCATTGCACTAAAATACATTCATTTTCAAGTAACATATATGCGGCTCAAACAGGTAGCATATTGTATCCCAAATTTTAATATTTTTAAATAACATTATAATAATTATAGCTTTTAGTAAAAGTGTTTTTAAAGGGGTTATAGTAGTGGTGTGATCAGGCTTCAGCTTTTGTCCTGAATGGCTTTTTTTTTTTACTTAAATTACTTTTATACTTTAAGTAGTTTTGAAACCAGTACTTTTTTTACTTTCCCTTGAGTAAAATGCTTGAATTGATATTTCTACCTCTACAGAAGTCTTTTTAAACTCGAGTATCTATACTTCTACCTGGGTAATGAATGTGAATACTTTTGACACCTCTGATTAGAAATGAAGCTTAGAATGTGTACGTTTACATCAGAGACAATTTTTGCACAGGTGTTCAACCCCATCTAAAACATAATCTTCAAATAAAATCCCCGATCTGATGCTGCAAGAAAGATAGACTGGACTAGAGTATCTGTTGTGATGTTCTTATTTACAAGGTAGTAAAAATGATAAAGTCAGAAATACCTTCAAAGCTGTCTCTGTCCATTAAACAAACAAGTTAAATGTAACTGAGCCGGTAATAAGTTCAAGTTAATGAAAACCAAAGACAATAACGTACAGCTGTATCCTCTTGAATTAAATGCACAGCAGCAAACAGGATTAACGAAATAGTCCATTAATTCTACTTTTTACAATTTACCGTTGACACAACAACAAGATTACCTGATTAAATGTTTACTTTGTTACATCCAGGAATGACACAAACCTGGCTTCTAACCTGACCTGATGTCATCTGTGACTAAACATTTGGAAGCTTGAACTGGGCAGCAGCTATTGTTTAAGTCACCTGATGATGCACTCTTTTGTAGGTTCGCATCATTATTCACTTACCGTGAAAAGTAGTGACAAAGTTTCACAAATGATGCTGTTATACATCAGTTTATACCACAAATTGCTGCAACATCATCTTCATACTGTTGGATTTGTTTACATTAAACCCTGCCATTTCCGTTATGCTACTGGATAAGCCAATTGCCATTGTGGCTATTGTTTATTACCCATCAGCTAAAACAAAGCAGTATGTTCAGAGAAGGCAGCATCAGCCATAGTGAGAGCCCATAGAGGTTAATCTGCCAGCCGTGTGAGCCTTCAGGACAGGGGTTGGTAATGTGATTTAGATGAGTTTCCCACGCTGGCATGTCACTGCTGTCTCCCCTCAGTGCTCGAGCGACGGTCCCTCATTATACACCATGCCAACGTCAGCCACCTCACCAATGAGCGTGACACTTTTTGACACTAGCGCAGCCACTTTGCTCAAAATGACAATAAAAAATAAGACAGCGTATAGAAAGATAGAGTTTACAGAATTAGAATTCTTGACTTCAAATTGCCATCCTGTTCACACTTAAAGTTACATGTTGCTTTTAGACAGTTGACATTTAACCTTTCTATGGGTTCTAAAAATATTTTTTTCGTAGACAGAGGACATTTTTTTTAGTCATTTGAAACATCAACTCTTTGACTGTGTGGAAATTTGGATTGTTTTTAAATCAGCATAGAAATTTAATTTTATGTGAACATTGCATATCTGAGTAGTCTGTACTGTTCATAAGTTAATGAAATAATGTAATAGTTATTCAGACCCAAGCCTTGTGCATGTGTACATAAGTCCAAAATGAAATAATTTACAAGGAAAAAAATATAAGTCTGACAGTTAATTGGCAATGTCTGAAAACTTAATTTAGATCTGCATCTTGCTAAATGGTTGCTTATACAACTGCATATTGGTGCTCACTTATAATAACTTAGTGGATGTTTCAAACTCTGCTTGCTGGATGAACTGGCTCAGAGACTGTAGCCTTCATAATGTATTTTATTTCCCTATAGCTAGGCTGGCCGAATATTACCATGTAAATCTCCCATAGACCATACTAGAGCCAAAGCATAAATACCAAGCAGCTCGACCTGTTGTGTGTGTCTGTTTGGATTTTCTTCATTGATCGTTACAACAAAGCAGCAAGTGACTTTCAGTCACTTTTCATTAACCCCACGATCAGGTTGTCAAAACGTGTATCTCTTTTAACTACCTCAAACAAAAGGAGGAAGCAGAGTGGCAACAGCAAAATTTCCATTTAGCTGCAGACCACGGATGTCATTCTTCCTGTTTTGAACCGAAAAGACTTTGAGAACTCAGGACAAGGACACATTTCTTCGTTCCTAGTCCCTCTGGTTTCCTTCAGCTCTAGTCTGAAATACATAGCCTAGTTATCTCCACAAAGCAATTATTTGATTAGAGAAAAGAAGGGTTTAAACCATTTAGACCACTTCATAATAAGTTTGGGGGGACTATATGATCACAGGGATCTCACAAATACCACAGAGCTAAGCCTCAGTATGACAGGATATAATCTAAAGAGCTTCCAAATAATTTCAGACTTGCAGCGACACATAGCAAGTTAAAGTGCAAGCTGACCTACATATATTAATAAAAACATTTTAATATTCACTTGAGCTACATGTTTTTGCAGTGCTTGACAGTCATACAACTGTCAAGCAAACCCTAAAACTGATCATGCTTTTAGAATTTCCAGAAAAATGTCAGAATTGACAATAGAATATTGTAATTCTCTTGCAAAAAAATAGTAATTTTCTTTAACCAGTTGTTAACCAGTTATTGGAGTATATGCGTAATTTCTCTATTCTATTTAGTGTTCTAATTTAAAACTTTTCTTTGCAAGCATGATGAAATTCCGCATTTTAGACAAAGGTTTCTATCTGGGATTTAACTGACATAACTACTAGGAAGTGTACTGCAATGGAAAACACAAAGAACAAAGGCATTTCACATGTAGAACAAAGTAAGCATCATGTAGAAACATTCAACAGCTTCTCATGCTCATAACTTGCTTTCATTGCAAAGGATATGATGCAAGCGGAAAGCAATATGTCCACATGGGCCATTGATTTGCAACTCAAACTGGTTAGGTTTTCACACCTAGATGCATGCATTAATATTGAAAGGAAACAGCAGGAAAACTGAGGTTCAAGGGAGCCAATAAAAGACAGACACTACTATCAGGTAGCAATTTGTCATATCTCATTTGGTCATACCTCTGTTGCCATTTGTAATACAGTTTAAATTTTTTTTTTGTCACTGTCTGACATTGAATTAGTCTAAATCTTTCCCGCTTTAGCTTAGTTAGAAACACCAAATCTTTTTCTGCTTGCTGAATTTCAGAAAAATAAGATAAACGTTTTTGTAACTTTCTTCAAAGTAAAACATTTGCTCATACTTCCTTAGCATGTCGTAGCATTACCTACAAACTGTATGACTGTTTTGGGTATTCTTCAGAAAACCCTCACATTATATTTGCTTGAGTTTTAGCCCATTTCTCCTGATCTAATTGGTATTATTGAATAAACCTTTGCGAGTCGCCATTTGCAAAGCTAAAGTTAGGATTTAAGATGGTGAGTCAAAGATGAGTCTTAGCAAAGTTTCAAAGAGGCCAAAAAAATTTGACAAAACAAGTCGGTTGACGATAAAATTTACAAGTGGGACAAAAATATAAATTGTGTAAAGTATACAAAAACCTTTAGTTCAGTAGTAATATTCTTTTGTACCAGTAACTCAACAAGGTTGCAAAGTGCTTTACTAAAAATGTTTACAGACAAAACCCCCAACCAAAATCCAGTAAATGTTTTTTTCCCAAGCAAACTGTATGCTAGAGTTGCTGTTAATCTAAAATGAATTGGGTGTTTATGCAACTCACTTGCTCACGGTCCAAACTGATGCTAAGCTCTCAACAGAATCTATAATCAGTCACCAATTTTGTGCCCTGTGGGGGTGAGAGGGGGGCATGTCTCACAGAGACTTTTATTGGAGTGTTCAACTCTATCCAACCAGCTAGCAGTAAGTTCAGAAAGACCTTAAAAGAAAAATTTAGAGAACTTGGGCGAAATTATCAACCATGTAGAAATACAGGACAAACTGGCACTTCCCTGATACTGAAGTCTAAATAGATCAATACATTAATGTTTTATTATTGCAAGAGTAAAGTAAATGTAGGAATGAGTTTGACCCTCCACACTGGGTAGGACAAAGTTGAATCCCCCTGATTCATTATCCAGGAAAATACCTTCACAATAATTCCCCCAAACTTTGCATTATCATGAATTTTCAGCAGCTGCACATCAGCTCTCAGGGGACCTCCTTAAAAACTATGCCACGTTCCCGAAAACAAAAAGCACTGCCACAGCACACCAACAGAGTAGCAAAGTGTAAAACTTAACACATCGTTGTGAGCTCTGGAATTGCCATGTGTCCATTCATGTACCTCTCAAATATTTGAATATCATGAAAAAGTTAAGAAATGTTATCACTTATTTCAGAAAGTGAAACTCATATTAGATATAGATTCATTACACATAGAAATATTACAAGCCTTCATTTGTTGTAATTTTCAGTCAATACATTGACATGCACATCTAAATCGAGCTTTAGGCAGAAATCGAGCTAATGCCTTAAACCAGAATGGATTACTTTATCCCAGCTTACATACAGTAAATTGAATTATTGAATGACGTGCGTTTGACTTCGCAACGCTAAGTGGAGACATAAGCCCTGTCACGTTGGCATTCTTGCGGTTGGCCTAGCACCTCACACAGATAGTAAACAAATGCTGGCCGCAGTGAAGGATATGGTGTAAAAGAAGGATATGCACAATAAGCAAAGATATTGACTACAACAACGTTGCTGTCATGTTTTGAGGTAGGGAGGACCCAAATACAGCAAAGTTGAACACAAAATGATTTAAAGAAAAAAGCATGTAACAGGAACTTACAGAACTCAGGAGGGTATAAGGCAGCAAACGGGGAAACAGGAACCAGATGGGCAACGAGGAAGGCAGGAACAAGAGAGGGAAGATTGACGGCGAACCAGCGAGTTGTGACTGGGAGAGGACTGAATTTATACTGAGGAGGAGAGTGAAGCAGAGAAGGAGCAGGACTAATTAAGGGAAGCGGTTGCAGCTGAGGGGGAGTGAGCAGGTGGAAGTGATTAGCTAGGACAGGAGGTGAAATGGCTGGGAGACAGAAGACTGGGAAACTAGAAGGTGCAGAAAACTAGTAGAAACAAAGAATAACTAAACATGATAATAGAACTAAACAAGCAAAACCATCAACAAAACACAAACACCTGGGGATCGTGACAGTTGCAGCACAGTGCATTTTATAAGTACTGTACTGTTTGATTGTGTTACACTCATAGTTGCTGTTTGTTCCCGTGTTGTTATTCCCACTTCCACGGTTTCGTCACTTCACGAAAAGGGAGTGCCCAGGCTGCTAATTGCTTGACTAAGCTGTGTTGGTGTTTACATGCAGAGAAATTCAGTTTTCTAACCACATTATCTGGGTGCGTTAGCTCAATCAAGAGAAAGCCAGTTCAATTCGACTCCAGTCGGACTAAAGCAATAATTTGGTTTTCTCTTACTGCATGTAAGCACACTGAGTGGGCTACACAATCATGGTCAAGACTTCTGACTGGACAAATGTCCAGAAGAGAGTCATTGAAACCCTCAACAAGGAGAGTAAATTACAAAAGGTCTTTGCTGAAGAACTTGGTTTTTCACAGACTGCTGTCTCCAAGCATATTCATTGAAAGTTGAGTATGAGGTAAAGTGTGATAGGAAAAGGTTCACCAGCAACAGGGATACCATATGAAGAAGAGGGTAGTCTACATATGCCAGAGCATTTTTGTAAAAAAAAAAGGATATCTGAGGACATTGTATCCTAATTGTGTGATTGACTTTATTAAATCAGTGATACTCCTGGTATAACATTAGACAGTTTGCAGGATGACATATGAACCTGTGTTGATATGACCTTTGACTTGTTGGATTATGTACATTTAAACGTGTGTCTGTGTGTGTGGGTGCGTGTGTGCATGTGTATGCGTGTGTGTGCAGTAAATGTGTGTGCCAATTTGCCACCTGGAAACACGGGGGAAACAGGCTCCTGGCCAAAGACACAAAGGGAGAGACGCAGAGACTCAAGAGAGAATCCAAGGTTTCTCCCCACACCAGCACTCCCCACCAGTGCAGATGCAGGGCAGGAACAGAGGAGGGCCATGCTGCCACCTTTGCCCAAAAGAGACCCTATGTCTGCATAAATGTTGTGAATGGCGACGTGGGTGTTAATATATATATGTCAATGGTCCTTTAGAAATTGGAGCTGGAGATGGCATTTGGGGAGACTCCACTGCTTGTTAACAGAAGAGCTTTCCCCATCTCAGGCCAAAAGCCCTATGTGTCTCACTTGCAATAAAATCGGGGTGTAGGATAGGCCCATGCAAATCCAGATGCTTCCACCATGCACACAAGGTCCAACATCCCACACGCCAAGCAACAATTCACTAGCTCGGACTACGCTTCAGAGATCTGAATTTAAAAGTTCATTAAAGGAATGGGATGAGGAATGAAAGGTCTGGGGAGATGCGCCGATGGAGGCTAGGAAGAAGACTCAGCGTGGGGGTGCAGTCTTCAGTAATTCGTCTTTCCTGAGCCTGCTGAGGACCCCCCCAGACAGAACCTGAAAGAGAGTTGTTAGGAGGCTAGAACTATGAGTGGATGTAGGGATATGAGGATGTAGGGATGAGGTCATGAGGGGAGGGGATGTAGGGAGGGGGATGCTTTGGTCATGACTTGAGCCTGTGACTTACCAGCCAATAGAAAAAAACAAGGAAAAAAAGAAAGGGGCCATAATAGCCCATCAGGAAATAGCACCTCTGCAGCTGGGTAAGATTGAACGCAACAACCAATGAAAATCATTCACATGATTCTTCCAAGTGTTTTGTTCTACACCAGTGTTGCCAACTTAACGACTGTTCCAGAGCCCCATAACGACTTTTTTTTCCAAAAAGCGCCTAGCGACAAATAGCGACATTTCTGACCACCCTTAGGTACTTTCTGTGAAACTTTGTCGCCGATATTCTCTACAGATTAGAGAGTCGGTTTGTTCTGCATCCAGACTGTTTCCACACACTCAGAATGGGAATGATCTGCGCATGTACATGCAGTATTATCACAGTTCTCAATTCATTTCACCCACTTACGAACAAAGTTGTTCTGTGTGTAAAATTAATTCAAAAGTAAAAAAGAAATCTGCAGTTATATAAGACCTATAAACAACACAGGAACATCACGCAGAAGCTTTTCTTTACTCTGCGTCACACACCTGTGGCTGTGGTGCATTCAAGCAACGTACGAAATGCATGGTGAGTTCACAAATGTAGGGCATTTAAAGCTTATAACAGTACAATGAACAACGTTCAGTCCATTCTGAGAGTTTTCTAGTTCTGAAAACTGAAGACAATAAAAAATGCAGATAGGAGACAATTAACAGTAATATTTCAATGTTGCTTCAGACTAAGTGCAGCCAAGTGATTGACCACTTTGCAAAAATAAAAACAAGACGTTACAGTTTACTCCCCAAAAAATTATTCCCTGAAGAGACACACAACAGTTGTTCATTTATTTTTCTACTATGAAAATAACAGAACCCAGAGATGTAGGGGTGCTATTATTCTATGTTTTTACTTTTTTAATTGTTCAGTTTGCAGATGTTTACTGAAATAGATATTTCAAAAAGCTGTTCCTTTTTGCTTTTATCAGTAATGGTTTAGAAGTCTAGAGTAAAGTGCACAAGTAGGCCAAATGGATTATCGTAGTACATTTCAGGTGATTAATCAAAGACCTAGACAACAACATAGTCTGATATGATTGAATAGTTTAAAGAACTATTAGTTTTTTTATTATAAATAAGTGCTGAATGTTTTTTTTCTTGCACACTTTGCACTCTCTCATGAATTCTTTGTGCCCCAGGTGTGCCCCAGTACAGTATTAGTTCTAGTGATGCCCCTGGGGATGAAAGTAAGAAGGGGTGAGTGAGGAGATGAAGGGATGCAGGGAGGGGATGAAGGGAGGGGATGAAGGAAAGGGGATGAAGGGATGTAGGGGGGGTGAAGGAAAGGGGATGAAGGGATGTGAGGATGAAGGGATGTAGGGAGGGGATGAAGGGATGTGAGGATGAAGGGATGTAGGGAGGGGATGGAGTGGAGGGAGGTGCAGGGATGGAGGGAGGGGATGGAGGGAGGGGAGGATGGATGTAGGGAGGGGATGAAGGGATGAGGGAAGGGAGGTAGGGATGAAAGAAGGGATGGGAGGATGAAGTGAGGGGATGGGAGGGAAAAGATAAAGGGATGAGGATGAGATGATTTCCATTTTATTTATATAGCGCAGATTCCCAACAGGTTAAAGTTTTAGCCAATTTTCTATTTAAGGAATCCCAGCAGATTGCATCGAGTCATTGACTGGCAGTTGTGCCCCATTGATGCAGGCTCCAACCACAGCAATCCCTCACACTGAGCAAGCATTTAGCGACAGTGGAGAGGAAAAACTCCCCTTCTACAGGAAGAAACCTCCAACAGAACCTGGCTCAGTGTGAGCAGCCATCTGCCACGACCATCTGGGGGTTCGAGAAGACACAGCAGAAACGCAAAAAGAAAAAAATAATTAATGTAAGAGCACTTTCTATATTAAAGAAAGTAAAAAGGATGAGGCCAATTAGAGGGTCAGGAAGGGAGGGTTGCAAAAACAATCAAGACAAACGCGGAGCATTATAGCACTATAGGCAGGCTGAGTTTATATAGACTGCAGAGGAATTAGACATGCGATCCTGGTATGTGACACCAGGTGACTCGAGTTTGGGTAGATTGCTGAGTGGGAAGTGGATCTTGGGGCGTGGTCCGATTCTCCATTTCCAAGGATTACTCGAGAATTCAGGAGAACCTCCCTTCCCACCAAGTGCGTTAGAGAAAGTATAGACCACTAGCTGTCAAAATGCAAATGAGACCACGCCCCTTCCGGGTACGCCCCTGACCACGCCCACTTCCGGTCACGCCCACTTCCACTTCCGCCCGCTCCCTGGCTGGCGTGACAAGCTCCGCCCTGTCACAATACGCTCCGCCCCCTGATGGCCACGCCCACCTGTCACAATAAGCCCCGCCCCCTGATGGCCCCGCCCACCTGTCAAAACGGGATACGCCCCCTGGTGGGCACGCCCACCTGTCAAGATAGGACACACCCACCTGTCAAAATGGGGTACGCCCCCTGGTGGCCACGCCCACCTGTCAAAATAGGACACGCCCACCTGTCGAAATAGGGTACGCCCCCTGATGGTCACGCCCACCTGTCAAAATATGGCACTAAATGGCTCCCTCTAGTGGTTCTACAATTAAACTAAATGCAAAAAATGAAAATACCTCCCCCTAGTGGCCCAATAAATACTATTACACCAAAACTTATAAATGCCTCCCTCTAGTGGTTCAAAATTAATATAACAGGCTATTGTATAATTGGCCCCCTCTAGTGGATCAAAGTAACATTACATGCAAATCTAAAAATACCTCCCCCTAGTGGCACTAAAATTAAATGACATGCAAATATGAAAATACCTCCCCCTAGTGGCCCAATAAATAGTATTACACCCAAATGTGAAAATACCTCCCTCTAGTGGTTCAAAATTAATATAACAGCCTATTGTATAATTGGCCCCCTCTAGTGGATCAAAGTAACATTACACCCAAATGTGAAAATACCTCCCCCTAGTGGCTCAAAAATTAAATTACAGCCTATAGTATATATAGCGCCCCCAATGGTTTGAATCTAACTCCTCAGTGTCATCAGAACTTGTCCGAACAAGTCCCTTTAATATTATACGGTCTGGGCTCTGTCTCAACATGACTCCTTGAGCATTCCATTTTATTTTAAACAGTTAAAAGGTGCTTTTTAGCTTCCTGACTTTAATTTAAAACCACATTAGCTCCAACACTCTAGAGACACCATTACATCTGATTCTAACAATTCAACCATGATAAATTAAACTTGTAAGAGCACTAAAAAGAGAATTTATTCACCCACAGCTATGTTGAAGCAGATGCTCATCCTTTTGTTGATTTTAAAAATGCACCATTACACAGTCTTTAAAAACAGATAAGGATTTTAAAAAACATCACTTTAAACCTGGGTGCTTTAAGCTGGAAATAAGAAATCTATCAAACTACTAAAGTTACTGATAAAAAACAGTCCACCAATCAGCGTTTGACACGCCCCTGCTCTGCTTTGTATTCGCTGTATTTATCACGCCCCTGTCTTCACCTACGTCCGCAAGTCGGGTAAACCGGTTTGGGCGGTGCTCACCGGGCGGCATTTACCTGTATAAAAGGCTGTCGGAAAACGGTTAATCTCTACAGCATGCTGGAAGGACCTCATTCAACAATCCGACCTTAAGGACACGGAGCGCGGTGCTGCGACGAACAAAGAAAACAGCGGTTTCACGAAGACTGTATCACCGGCTTCATTCGAGGGGAATCCCAGAAGCCCGCGTCATTGTCAGACCGCGTCAGAGCTGAGTCCAGGCGGGATTCCCGAGCTTCCCCTGCTAAGAGCTGGAGTTACGGGTTCAGCGAGGAAATCAACTTCACATCGACTACAGGAAGTCTTCACATCGGCGACCTGTATTATCGGTTTGGAGCGAGGTGAGTAAATGTTTTTTTTAGCTCGCAATTGTGCGGTCGTCTACGGATGTTTGATAGCACCAAGATGGATTCGGTGCTGGCTTATCGATAGATTCACCGTAGCATACATACTCTGTTACAGCTAGAAGTATCGCTCAACTGCAGTTACTGCTCTGAGCTGGTTTTGGGCTGGAGCGGGAAAAAGGCGGTGGAGATTGTTACAAAGCGAAACTTCGCTCTGAGGTGAGTTTACTGTTTTTAAAATTATGTTGACTGTTTAGATACGGGTATTACCGTATTTTTATTTATTTTATTATATTCCTGACTTTTACCTGCGCTTTATCATAGATCGTGATCGAAGCGCGGAGCTGTTTGCAATTGGACCTCAGCGGATCTGCCCAACGCCAGCCTTGCTACTTCAGTTAACAGTGAGACTGTCTGGAGCTTTCTCCAACTTGTGTATTGTCTGACTCTGAATGTTTTTTCATGTCCTTTTTTTTCTGATCGTGTGTTTAAATAGCAACATCAACCAGTCACTATGAATGTCTCACAGGAGCTAAATAGTCCTCAACCGTCTAGTCAGGAAGATGAAGAATTTCAGATCAATGTACGTGACGAATTCAATAACATAGAGATCCGACACAACTTTGTCCGGCCTGAGGGTGATCATCCGTGTCCGTATGAATTTCATAATCACATAATGAATATGCTCAGGGGTTTATCAGACCGGGTGACACCGCTGGTTAACACTAACGATATTGTGCAGATAGAGGTTAATGGACCCGGCGTGTCTCGCAGCGTGACTTTCTCTGTCGATGAAGGGGGGAGTAACGTCATGCACCAGTTCGAAACGTTTTTAGATGATCTGATGCAATCCAATGCTGAAATAGCCTCAACAGAGCGTTTGGAGTTTGTAATTCAAACAGTGCGTGATCTTAGCGGGGGAGCTAGACGAAAAGCTGAAATGTCTCTCGATTGCGAGCTTATACACAAGAAGAGACGCCACCTATACATTGTGAACAATGATCGAGATGATAAACTGTGTTTTGCTATTAGCTTAGCCTGTGTTGCAGACCCTAGCCTCGGCTCCGATGCGGCTATACAGCTCGGTAGAGAGTTGCAACAGCGTGCAGGCCTTTCAGAACACACCCCCGTCAGATCAGGCGATATCCACAAATTTGAGAAGTTGTTGAACAGAAAAATAGTTGTTTTTATCAGAAGTGAGGGAGAGAGAGCTCTAGGGAAGATTCAGACCGACTTTGAGGACCGAAGCAGGACTGTTTTTCTATTGCACTTCCGAGACCATTACTACGGGATCAAAAACTTGAAGGGTTTTATAGGGGCTCGGGATATTTGTCACTACTGTTTCGATCCTATAGGGCATAAATACAATCATGTATGCAAAGGTTCGTGCGCTGTCTGCAATGATGCAGCGTGTGCTCAGGGGGTTACAAATCCGATTCTTTGTCGTGACTGTAACAGATATTGCAAGAACCAGACGTGTTACGATAGACATAAAGTACCTGAGCTAAAACCCAGGGCGCGTGTGATGGTCAGTCATTGTGATCAGGTGAAGAAATGTCCCAACTGTGGGTTAAACTATAACCAGAGTCTCACAACAGGCAAGAAGCATGTGTGTCAAGGGAAGAAGTGTAGGATTTGTGGGGGTAAGCTTGACAAGGACCAGCCAGCATCGGACCATAAATGTTATATCCAAACATGCTCTGTCGATACCGAAATAAGTGACAAGGTGATTTTTTACGATATTGAAACTTTCCCTGGTGCGCAGGGTGAGCATGTTCCATTTCTGATCTGTTCAAAGTCCACATCTGGCGAGGAGTGGTCAGCCTACGGTAGTGATTGTATTCGGGAGTTTATTCGTGAAATCAGGAGGCCGGGCCGTCGGAATTACACATGTGTAGCCCATAATGCTAGAGCTTTTGATTCCTACCTTGTTCTGAATTCAATGACGGAGATGGGTTTAAATCCTGACATCATTATGCAAGGGTGTAAAATTCTGAGCATCACTGATCCTGATTACGGTTTGAGGTTCATTGACAGCCTATCTTTCCTTGCCATGAAGCTTAGTAAAATGCCTGAAGCCCTCGGTTTTCCTGACCATAGCAAGGGCTATTTCCCACACCGTTTCTCATCCTCTGATAATCTGAGCTATGTAGGTTCTTACCCGCTGCCATCATTTTACGGTGTTGAGCGAATGAATCGTGCTGAGCAGGAGGAATTCTATACATGGTACGCTGAGGTTAGCAAGGGCGTGTTTGACTTTAAAAAGGAGGCTCTCTTTTACTGTAAGAATGATGTGGAGATACTCCTACAAGGATGTACAAGGTTTCGTCAGGAGTTTTTTAACGACAGTCAGATTGACCCTTTTAACAGGATCACCATCGCAAGTGCTTGTATGAAAGTGTTTCAAAGCAATCATTTGAAGGCAGACACTCTCGCTGTGCCTTCACCTACAGACTACAGCGAACAGTTTAAAAAGTTTTCCACAGCTTCCGTTGAATGGTTGGAATATGTTTCACATACATGGAGGGTTGGAATACAGCATGCTCTAAGAGGTGGTGAGAAAAAGATTGGATCATACTTTTTAGACGGTTACCTGGAGGTAGGGGAGCGTAAAATAGGGTTTGAGTTCCATGGGTGTGAGCATCATGGCTGCAGCACCTGTCGCTATCCAACAGCTGAGAGTCCATTGACCGGTGTGCCTTATGGGCAGCTCTACGCTGCCACCATGGAGAGGGAGCATGTGCTGAGGACTGTGTACGGTATAGAGCTCGAGGTGATGTGGGAACATGTGTGGGAAGAAATGAAGAAGAGTAACGCTGATGTGAAGCAGTTCATGATGACCTACCAGGCTCCTGCACCATTTACCCCCCGTGAAGCGCTTTTTGGAGGGCGTACATGTGCAGTCAGGTTGAGGTACTCTGCAGCCCCCGGTGAGCAGGTTCTTTACCAGGACGTGTGTAGTCTTTACCCATTTGTTCAGAAGACAAAAAGCTTTCCTGTAGGGCACCCGATCATAATCAGGGAAAACTTTGATGATCCTAGAAATTATTATGGATTTATCAAAGCAGTCATTTCACCACCTCGTGGTCTTTATTTCCCCATTCTACCATTCAGAACAGATCATGGAAAGCTTGTATTCACCCTCTGTCGCACATGTGCATTGGAGAACAATCAGACACATAGTTGCACCCACACTGACACTGAGAGAGCCTTAACAGGTGTATGGGTGTCTGAAGAGGTTAAAGAAGCCCTTTCACACGGCTACAGAATCGATCAGATCGTTGAGGTGTGGCACTTTGAGCAGCATAGTGATCAGATCTTTGCAAAGTATGTCAACTCCTTTTTGAAGACCAAGCAGGAAGCTTCAGGTTATCCTGAGGGTGTAGAGAGCGAGGAGGACAAACAGAAATACATCCAGGATTTCATGATGAATCAGGGTGTAGAGTTAGACCCTGAAAAAATTAAAGTAAACCCGGCAAAACGTCAAGTAGCCAAACTGTGTTTGAATTCGCTTTGGGGGAAGTTTGCTCAAAAAAATGACCAAACCCAAACCTCAATCATTAAACACCCTGACAAGTTTTTTGAGTTCCTGTTTTCAGGGAAGTTCGTTGTGACATACTTCAGCTTTCTGAACCCCAAGATGGTCATGATTCAATGGAAGTACAACAAAAACTGTGTAACGCCCCCTAACAAAACCACCAATGTCTTCGTTGCCGCATTTACAACAGCTTACGCACGACTAGAGTTATTCAGATACCTACACCAACTCCAAGAACGGGTACTCTACCTTGACACAGACAGTGTGATCTATGTTGTGCGTGAAGGCGAGAGCTCTCTGCCGACAGGTAGCTATTTAGGTGACTTGACAAACGAGCTCCCACCAGGGGACACCATTCAGGAGTTTGTTGCCGCAGGGCCAAAGAGTTACTCGTATCAGACAAAGCACAGGGGGAAGGTCGTGATGAGGGCAAAGGGGATATCGCGAACCATAGAATGCTGTGAAAGGGTGAATTTTGATACAATGACAGGACTTGTTGACGGTTACCTGGGTGGTGAGAGAGGCGAGGTACTCAAAGCACCGCAGCATTCCATCAAACGTGATAAAAACGGGTTCCATCTGAGGAATCACTCATTTACCAAAACTTTCAGGGTGGTCTATGACAAGCGGAGGTTGTTCCCAGACGGAACGACGCTACCATTTGGTTTTTGAGGGGGAAAATGCAGCATCAGGGTGAACTGGAAGCGATTAACTTTGATCCAAGATTTAAAACTCCTTTTTCAAGTCTTGTGGTAGGCCCGAGTGGCTGTGGGAAGTCTTTTTTTGTAAAAAATGTTTTGATTAATTGTCTACATGTGATGGATTCTGTACCTGAAAATATTGTTTGGATCTACACTTCATTCCAACCATTGTATACGGAATTGATGAAGATTAATAAATCAATTAAATTCATCGAAGGATTGCCTCATTCCTTTGAAGATGATGTTTTATTCCCCCCAGATCAATCGCATCTATTGATTCTCGATGATGTACTCTTTCAAGCAGCTGAGCATCCAGAGGTCGTGAAAATATTTACACAATATCGACACCATAGAAACATGAGCGTTATGATGTTGACTCAGAATGTGTTTCTCAAGGGGAAACATACTCGAACTATCAGTCTTAATTGTAATTATATGGTCTTGTTTAAAAACCCACGTGACAGATTGCAGGTAGCAAATTTAGCACGTCAAATTTTCCCTGGACAGAAACCCTTTTTCATGGAGAGTTTTGAAGATGCTACGAGCCAACCACACGGCTATTTATGTGTAGACCTAACCCCTGACACACCAGACCAATACAGGCTCAGGACAGGTTTACTTCCTGGACAGTGGCCGGCTGTTTACATAGCTAAGAACAAGTGACCAACATGTCGGCACGCATAAAAAGAAATGCACCGTTACTAGGGGCTCTTTTTCATTCCACACCCCAGAAACGTAAAGATATCCTAACTCATTGTTCTCCCGACTTTCTACAAACCTTGTGCGAGATTGCTTTAAATGTGCTGAAAGGGAACATCAAGCTGTCCACAACACAATACAACAGACTTAAGAAGCAGAAAAAAATCCTCAGGCTGTTGGCTGATCGGAAGGTGGGGTTAAAGCGCAAACGACAGACATTGAAAACCCAGACAGGAGGAATTCTCCCACTGATTGCAGCTGTAATACCGTTTCTCGGAGAATTGGTGGCTGGAATATTCCGCCGGTAGAGGTGTATTATGACACTGAGAGCATCACAGAAAATGTTTCTAGTCTCACCGCATCAATTAAATCGTCTGAAGCAACGGGATAACTCCGGAACCATACGACAGAAGGCTCAGGATGACACTGATGAGGACATGCAGGCAATATTGGATGACCCAAACAGTGCATCGTACGAGAAAATTAAACGCTACCACGCATTACTTCAGAAATACCTAACCCTCCTTAAGCAAGGAGAGAACGAAGAGCCGCGTGTCACCCTATCGCTGCAGAGAGACCGTGCGAATGATGACCCCCCGAAGGACAACCAGATCGTTAGTGGGTATAGCCGAGGTTTAGACGGTCTAGACTCCTTAGAGACCTCTTCTACACCTGCCGTTGAGAGTGTCGTGGATGAGAGAGCAGGCAGGAAATCAAAAAATAAAAAGCGCGTATTGATGTCACCAGTTTGGCCGTCTTTAAAGGCTCCAACTGCTACAAAACGGCGGGAAAGAAGGAGGTCGTTCATGATGTCACCAGTTTGGCCTCAGAATGCGCAGGTACCACGCAGAAAGCGTAAGAGTGTTACCTTATCACCCCTCTGGACCAGAGCGGAAGATCATTTCAGTAAAAAGTCTCTTCGTAAGGCAACCCGAGCCCCCAGCTGGCTCACATTCT
This sequence comes from Valencia hispanica, assembly GCA_963556495.2. Classification (NCBI taxonomy): domain Eukaryota; kingdom Metazoa; phylum Chordata; class Actinopteri; order Cyprinodontiformes; family Valenciidae; genus Valencia; species Valencia hispanica. The sequence continues at coordinate 42,905,459 of OY747701.1, read as the reverse complement.
CCCCCTAGCTGCATTACTACTGAATAAGCGTTGTTTCTTTTCATAATAAACGATATGCGTTCACATAATTTCATGCGTACAGGTTTATTTCATTCCATGTTAAACATCATAAGTCTAATACATTTGATGCATATTCTCTTACATATCAAAACCCGTAACAATCTTTAAACACATCTAGAGAACAGGTTCTATGCGTGAAAAACGTTGTGTTTCGCTTCATAGCACATTTCACATACTTTTTGACAAAGTTAGATACAAGCTCATCATTTGATTCAGGAATTTGACAATACTTTGATAAAACTTGTTGCATGGAGAGACCACAGGCTCTATGGCATAAATAAAAAATACAGTGATGCCCACAAACAGAAGATTGAACGCTCTGAAATTGTTGGTTATGGTACATTATCACAGACGAACGATCTTTCAAAAAATCCAAAATGGATGAAGGGTAATAGACAAATTCTGGTGAGTACCCGTAAGAGTCAAAAAACGTTGCTTTACCACCCTCTTCCAGAGTGAGGGCTAGCCAGTGTTCCCCAGGCATGTTAGAAGGGTGTGTATTGACGATAAAATAAGCCGGTCTGGGGAATGTTAGTGGTAGCAGCTCCAGTTGGTCGCTGGCCCATACACCGCAGAAAAGCTTCCCAAGCAGATGACTGAGTATTGCATCGAGTTCGTGATTATTCATGTTTCCAAGTGGTTAATAATAATCCACCAAAACTCTTCTTTTAGAGTCTATTTCCAGGATGGAGTCGTAGCACGCGTATACAATCAGCGTTGTTGTGTGCGGTAACGGTGTTCTGAATCTCATTTCTAGCCTAATGTTACCACTGCGTACTGGTGATAGTGCTTCAGATTCAGCACATGGGTCGAGATTAAAAGCAAATAATGCGTAACCCGTGTTAAAGTCCTCCCTAGTTATGCTTAGGGGGAGATCCTTTAAATGCCTCCCTGTGGATGTAAACAGGTTGTAATATTCTCGTACAGAATTACCCTGATCGAAGTTGGGTTGGAAGGCCTTAGCAGGAATCTGTCTACCATCACGGGACAGAGCTAGATACTCCATATTATAATGGTTGAATGAAAACGGATTCAAATTGCGCGCTCCTGTGAAGGCCTGGTGATTAACCATCGAAATAACCACATATTTAGGTGTCATACCCAAGAACAGGTTCTCCTGAGTGCATATTCTTGAATGTTCAGGTATAGAGTATGTTTTTACATTCACACGCGATACCGGGTACAAAGCATTTCCTTTCATTAATGCGGTCTCATGACCGAGCCGTACGGCGGGAGATACAGTCACCTTTTTGACAAAGAGAGCTGCACCTAAAATCCATAGTTTGAAAGTAGAATCTGCAGCCCCCATAAGACAGAACGCATCGCTTGCTCGTGTTAGCTTAATTCTTATGTCAACAGAGTTCAAAAGTAGTCTTTCACAGAATAATATGTCAGCATGAAGCGGTCCTAGCAGGTGCACCTCTCGAGATTGGGCTGTAAAGGAGGCACGTTGGTTTAATCCTTCATTCGGTCCATCAATAGTCTCTGTAGAATCCATTTCATCGGCTGTATCTTTATAAAAAAGCCCTGCACTGAACTGGCTTTTAAGGGTTTGATCTGAATAATTAAGCAATGTTTCGATCATAGCTCTATAAGGATGCGTAGCGCTGGACTGCGATATTAAACGGTCTCCAAGGGTTACATCACATTGGGAAAAAATTGTGTTCAGAGGGTAGTTAATTAAGCCGACCTTAGCGTCACGAGCCATGGGCGAACCGTTAGCATTGCTAATTTTAACTCTGAGATGGATCAACATGTCATTTAAATCGGTATACGACTCGCCCCCACCAGGGATAAAAAATTCTATCGGTCCTCCATCGGTGATGGCTGAAAGGGGTGAAATCTCAGTGTACAGCTTATCCTCTACCGATAGTTGAGTCATAGGCGCTGAAAATAAGTCAAGCTCACCGAGCGTACACTCTCCCGATTTGACATGTAGTAGAGCCATATTCCTATTCGGTTAAAATATGTCAGAGCCTCTGCCGGACTTCCTTCCCCTCTGCCTGCTCACCCTGAGTGGTTTCTTTTTCTTTGTCTTGGCTTGTTTTCTAGTCATCCAAACACGCTCTCCAGGGGGTCTCTTTCGACCTCGTCTTGATAAGATCATTATTCCTGAACCTTCCTGAGCATCAGAATTCTGACCGATCTTGCTCTTGATTTTATTGACCGCCCTCCCAAAGACGTCCGAAGCTATATTCGATGCCGCAGCTTTAAGGTGCGGTTTAGCAATAGACACTCCTTTCTTAACAAATGGGGATATAAATCGGAAGAGGCGGGCAAACACAGATCCAAATCCACGACCATACATGACAGGCTGTCCTGAAAACCCGGGTAGCTCTCCACCCGTCTGGTTCACATAATATTGTACAAACCGCGTTGGTTCTGGTCTGTGTGTTAAATATGCCATTTTACCGCAGGTGTCAAAACCGGTTTAAAGTGCAGCTTCACGATCGTCTTCCCGTATACAAAGTTCACACACTCGTTACGATCTGTTTTTACCTGTATGCAGATTGTCTTAATATAGCTTTTTGAAACGGGGAGGTAATGCACTGTGTTATACCTCACACCAATCACGTCACCGAATTTACCATTTATGTTTACGACACCGAGCAGAGGTGAGTGACTGTCACCAACAGTTTGGAAATGGATTATGTCTGTGTAGACAAACAGGTTATATACACCAGTGCCGAGATCCGCTGGGTGGGGCGCAGGTCTGTTGGAGATGGTCCACCATTCGTCAGCGTTCAAACCGAGCATGATGGAGAGAGGGTTGCTAGCTCGAATTTTGTATCTTCCATCCCCCTTGAAGTCAAACTTTTTCGAGACATTATTGTAGGTTAGATCGATGCTCCTGTCATATTTCTTCACGGCTGGGACTAGAGCATCTGAGAGGTCTTGAGGTCTCTCAAAATATCCCCCTCCGGAAAACTTGGACCTGGCGTATTCTATACGGGGTGTATTCCTCTCATCTTTAGATTTGTCTCCCACCTCATAAACAACCTTCTTTAAATCAATGTACGAATGCTGATCCGACAGGTTATACCATGTATGAGGGTAGACAATTTCACACAGTCCCACTACCCAGTCTCCACTTAGCTCAATAGCCTTTGGAAGGTCTGTAGTATAATTTGAGCTCGTGTTATCTTTAAATACCTCTCCGCTGGCGTTGGAAGGTAGAGTTACATAGAACCCCTCATCAGACATTGTGAATTTGATGGAGCAAAAAAGTCATCTAAAGGCTTTGGAGGGTAAGGTTTACTAATTAATCATAGTCCGTAGAACCCACGCTTTATAGTGAATCGACGATGTGTTACACGGTTTTGTGGGCGATATTATTTGACACTTTTAACATCTGAGGCTCTGACCCAACTGTTGAATTTTTCGGGCCAATTTCTCCACCTCACAAAGACTTGGTCCTCCCCGTTGACTCTCCGCCGCTTTAAAATCTTGTCCACGTTATACACCCGCTCACCATTAATTTTTACTTTCTGCAATTCGGCCTCATAAAACGATCCGTGTATTCGATCCTGATCATAATCAACTAACTCGTACACTGGGGGGTAGCGGAGTATGCAACGGTCAACCGTAAATATTTCATCTGTGAAGCTGTTCTCATATTTCTTATCAAATACCCCACGTAGCTTTGATATTCTGACCAGATCCCCTTTCTTAAACTTTGTCTTTATTTTACCAGAGTCTATCGATGGGGTGATGCAATAGAGGTTTTTCATGACTTGAGGAGTATTCTCTGACGTCACTTGCATAGGTGTCATCTTAATGCTTGAGTGGAAGCTGTGGTTGTAACTCTCCACTAGCTTTTGAAGGACGTCGATGTACCGGAAGGTGTTATTAGCGGTGAAATATCTCCACATTCTACCCTTCAGAGTGCGATTGAAGCGCTCAACAACAGATGCCTTTAGATCACTGGCTGTACTAAAGTGGGTAATACCATATTTCTTCATCATTAACTTAAATTGTTTATTATAAAACTCTTTACCAGCATCCGTCTGTAATTTTTGTGGAATTTGACTCTCTTGAAAAACTGATTCAAACCCCTTAACGACCTCACACCCCGTCTTTCTCTTTAAAGCACGCACATACGCCTTTTTTGAAAAGACATCAATCACTGTTAGTAAATAGTTGAATCCGTCGTTATGTGTCGCCAAGGCTTGCATGTCACATAAGTCGGCCTGGAATTGCTTCAAGGGTTTGGTTACAAAAACACGATTCCGGGGAAACTTTACTCGTGCAGGTTTATGCAACGTGTAGGTGTCCTCGCCTGAAAGAAAGTCTTTTACTTTTTCGACACCGATCACACGTCCTTCTCTGTCCTTTAAACCCCTTCTCAATCTGTCAACACCCCCATAGCTCCCCGGATGGGCGGGGTCATAGTATGCATTGGTCAACACCCTCTGTTCTGACATTTTACTATCGAATGATAGTACAGGAGAACGGCTAGTGTAATTTAACCCTTGTATTAATCAGATAGATGAACCATATGATTGGATCAAAGTTTTTTTTTATTACAAGTTTAAAACCATAGCATTACACAATTATAAAAACAAATGAATAAAAAACAAAACACGTCAGGATTAAACTAGAGCATTTATATCAGAGGAGATATAACCAACATTAGTACACATCAGATTTCATAGCCATAGCATCGGGAGACAGTCCTGAGTTCTTCCAGGATGGCTTCATCATCCCTATCACCATACACAGCTTGAATCGCGTTGTAGAACCCCTGCATACTCCTCAGCTCATGTAGAACGGTTTCAGCTACTGTTTTCACCTTCAGATCATCATCATCATGTATGCTCCGATTTACCAGCAGAATTCGAATAGCTGGAATGAATCGCGGGGTAAGAAGTTGTCGCATGACTGATTGAAAGTGGAGTTGGTAATAATCCTCATCCATTAGCTCTAGGCATTGATGCTGCAACTGACTGGGATGGCTAATTTGACATCCATAACAGTTATCTTTCTGATAAGCAGCACTGGTCATGTGAAATAGATGCAGAACAGCAGTCTTTACAGCCTTGATGAACCTGGATGACATCAAACCGTCCACCAGGTCCCATTTGTCAACCTCAGTCAGAGTCGGAGAATCACCCCCCTCATCCTGAGACGCACACCCGTGTTCCGGTGTCGCGCATTCCGGCGCATCGGGGGTCCCACCATCGCTGGGCGCTGAAGGTCCATCACACTCTCCCTCGAGATCGGGCATAGGCACCGGGGTTAAAGTAGATAGAGGGGGTCTTACACGGCGATGTTTCGTTGTAGGCGGCCGATAATAGTTGAAATAAGGGTGACCCGCTCCCCCAGCTTCAGGGTTGTATGATCCCTCGACCCAAGCGTCGGGCTGGGCATCTGCAGGCAGAATCTCCGAAAGAGAGAACACAGGGGATGGTGGAGAGTAGCATGGCGAGAGCGATGAAATTGACGGTGGATGATACGGGTTAGCGTAGCCGAACCCCACAGGTGATGGCGGAGTGCTCATCGGCTCATACGGCTGGCCGATCCCCCAGTATGACGGTAGAGTGGTCTGCTTGACGAATCCTCCCATATCCATCGTCTCGGAGCGAAGATTACGGCGGCCTGGAAGTCCTGGATGTAATGCCGAAGACCAGGAGGTTTATATAGGAACCTAGCGTACGGGGCGGGGCCTGTAGACTTGTCTGGACATGTTCGGCATGAGGGGCGTGATAAATACAACGAATACAAAGCAGAGCAGGGGCAAGTCGAGCGCCGATTGGTGGACTGTTTTTTATCTACAACTTTAGTAGTTTGATAGATTTCTTATTTCCAGCTTAAAGCAACCAGGGTAAGCTACTAAAAGAGGGTAGGACCTGTTTGTAACAAATTTTGCTGGGAATAAAACATATTTTGCTTTATAGCATCTACACCTAAACACTGGTGCTCCTGCTGACTGCCTCCCATTTTGCAAGAGTTACATTGTTTCCGCAGTAAAGATATGCAGGCATAACCCATAAAATGGCTTAGAGCAGTTTTAATAGCACTGTTGACTGCGGTAGGTATCCAGTTCTCAATTTCCTCCATTTGATTCTCTTGATCCAGGAAGGAAATCGGAGTCTCGCTTAAAAGAGGAAAGTCTTCTGTAAAAGCCAATGTCGGATTTTTGTCCAGAGTTGTAGAGGTTGATTTATCGCACATTGAGCGTGTCGTCACGGATGGAATCCCATTTGACAATTCAGATAAAAGAACAGACGTTTCCTCATGAAGTTCTTCATTTTTAAATTCAACTCTTTTTAGGTCCATGGTTGGAGTTGAGGCAGAAGAGGCTATATGCTTGGACTCAGCTCTGACGCGGTCTGACAATGACGCGGGCTTCTGGGATTCCCCTCGAATGAAGCCGGTGATACAGTCTTCGTGAAACCGCTGTTTTCTTTGTTCGTCGCAGCACCACGCTCCGTGTCCTTAAGGTCGGATTGTTGAATGAGGTCCTTCCAGCATGCTGTAGAGATTAACCGTTTTCCGACAGCCTTTTATACAGGTAAATGCCGCCCGGTGAGCACCGCCCAAACCGGTTTACCCGACTTGCGGACGTAGGTGAAGACAGGGGCGTGATAAATACAGCGAATACAAAGCAGAGCAGGGGCGTGTCAAACGCTGATTGGTGGACTGTTTTTTATCAGTAACTTTAGTAGTTTGATAGATTTCTTATTTCCAGCTTAAAGCACCCAGGTTTAAAGTGATGTTTTTTAAAATCCTTATCTGTTTTTAAAGACTGTGTAATGGTGCATTTTTAAAATCAACAAAAGGATGAGCATCTGCTTCAACATAGCTGTGGGTGAATAAATTCTCTTTTTAGTGCTCTTACAAGTTTAATTTATCATGGTTGAATTGTTAGAATCAGATGTAATGGTGTCTCTAGAGTGTTGGAGCTAATGTGGTTTTAAATTAAAGTCAGGAAGCTAAAAAGCACCTTTTAACTGTTTAAAATAAAATGGAATGCTCAAGGAGTCATGTTGAGACAGAGCCCAGACCGTATAATATTAAAGGGACTTGTTCGGACATGTTCTGATGACACTGAGGAGTTAGATTCAAACCATTGGGGGCGCTATATATACTATAGGCTGTAATTTAATTTTTGAGCCACTAGGGGGAGGTATTTTCACATTTGGGTGTAATGTTACTTTGATCCACTAGAGGGGGCCAATTATACAATAGGCTGTTATATTAATTTTGAACCACTAGAGGGAGGTATTTTCACATTTGGGTGTAATACTATTTATTGGGCCACTAGGGGGAGGTATTTTCATATTTGCATGTCATTTAATTTTAGAGCCACTAGGGGGAGGTATTTTTAGATTTGCATGTAATGTTACTTTGATCCACTAGAGGGGGCCAATTATACAATAGCCTGTTATATTAATTTTGAACCACTAGAGGGAGGCATTTATAAGTTTTGGTGTAATAGTATTTATTGGGCCACTAGGGGGAGGTATTTTCATTTTTTGCATTTAGTTTAATTGTAGAACCACTAGAGGGAGCCATTTAGTGCCATATTTTGACAGGTGGGCGTGTCCTATTTTGACAGATGGGCGTGGTCACCAGGGGGCGTACCCTATTTTGACAGGTGGGCGTGTCCTATTTTGACAGGTGGGCGTGGCCACCAGGGGGCGTACCCCATTTTGACAGGTGGGTGTGTCCTATCTTGACAGGTGGGCGTGCCCACCAGGGGGCGTATCCCGTTTTGACAGGTGGGCGGGGCCATCAAGGGGCGGGGCTTATTGTGACAGGTGGGCGTGGCCATCAGGGGGCGGAGCGTATTGTGACAGGGCGGAGCTTGTCACGGCAGCCAGGGAGCCTGCAAAAGTGGGCGTAACCGGAAGGGGCGTAACCGGAAGGGGCGTACCCGGAAGTGGGCGTACCCGGAAGTGGGCGTAATCGGGGGGCGTACCCGGAAGTGGGCGTGGCCGGAAGTGGGCGTGACCGGAAGTGGGCGTGGTCAGGGGGCGTGGTCGGGAGGGGCGTGGTCTCATTTGTATTTTGACAGCTAGTGGTCTATACTTTCTCTTGCGTTTTAGACATGTATCACTCTTGAAAGCATTCCACCCAGCTGATCTCAGGAGATTACGGAATCACAGGAGGATTCCAATTGAATAACTTAAAGTGTAGTATAGAGGGGAAAAAATTTAATTCTATGTTAGTAAGTAGCATAAACTCACCATCCACTCCTAAAACTACAGTTATTTCTGTCCATGCCTTTTCCTTTTTCATGTTCTCCTTGTAAAAATGATCTCTGGTTTCATATAAATTGGGTGATTCTCCATTTCCAAGGATTAAATTCTAGTCGTACATGATAAAAACCAGCAAATTATATTCACAGACCGACTGACTTCAACCCTGTGTCACAGGTAGCGATGTTTTATTTTTATAGTTAAGCAATCTGTCTTTTATTTTGAAAATTTCTGGATCCTTTACACTACTTCCGTGTTTGATTTCCTGTCTTGCCCAATCTAAACTGCTGAGTTTGATGCGTTTTAGAAGCGTATATCATAAGAAATAAACCTGCCGCATAAATTTAGGAGAGGGCCAAAGCACAATGCTTCTGTGATGCGTCCGATTTGTGCTGCTTTGCTCCCGGTGGAAACGGTCCCATTGACTATAATGGCGGCTATCAGCTGCGTGTTACGCATCGCAGACATAACACGCCGCTTACGCATCCGGTGGCAGTGATTGACAGTAATGAAAGGAACATACTTTTTAGAGGATCCTTTATTTTTGATGGTATGTGATATTCTAAGTTTCTGTGACACTGAATTTTGTGATTTTTATAAACTGTAAGCCATAACCAGTAATAAAATAAATGACAAAAAATATTGAACTTTTTCACAAAGACAGGACAAACCAATGAAACTATTAGATTAGATATCTTTATTGTCATTGTACAAGTACGATGAAATACTGTTGGAACAATCCAATAGATGCCATGTCAAAATATCAAAATATACAAATAAAATACAAAATGCAAAAACACTATGATCAATGCACTTGAATATGTTGCAGTTAAGATATACACTACATTGAAAGTGGCATTTGCTGAAAAATTACATTGCAATGAATGTATTGCAGTTACAATCTACAAAATAAACAAAGAGTTGGAATTGCACTTAGTTTTGGATATTGATATCTTTCTGATTTTCTTTATTAACTCCTTATTACACACATTTTTATTTCCTGGTGAACAAGTGTCACAGTGTATATTGCGGTGGTGTCAAAAGATTTTATCATGTGGACCAAAAATGTCAAGTCAAAGGTTGTAGGAAAGGGATGTGTAAATCATTGCAGATCAAAAGCTTAAAAACCATTTTGCCGGAGAAGAAGAATGCGCAACAAAAACAAACGTATTTCCTTGGCAACCGTGGCTGTTCTGTGCAGAGAATCCCCAGTTTCACTACAGTTAATGGCATATTTACTTTTACTGCAGTTGTTTTATATTTACAACATATGTGAGAGAGATGAATAAGCCCATGCAAGAAGAAATTCTTGGGGAAACAGAATTTGTTTTATGTGGCTTTGAAGGCATCTGAAGTTCATAAAGTCGAATAGGCTTATTCAGCTTTCTGTCCTTTTTAATGATATGTCTACTTTCAAGCATGAAACATTTAATTATAATAATGTTGTATTGCTTGGAGGATGCGCACACGGGCCTGCGCCATTTTTGCATGCATGCATGCATGGAGCAAGTGATGATGCATGTTTAGAACACCTTTGATTAAAGAGATACCCGTTTATCAGTCACCTGTTGATACTGCACTCCCTTTTGAATGTTTGATTTTAGCTGGGGTGATGTCGCTAGCTAAAATCACACCTATGTGTAAAAGAGAACATCGGGTGGAATTTAACTTCTCTGTTAAATCTGCAAAAAACAAATATTGTTTCCCCAATAATTTATCTTTGCATGGGTTTATTCATCTCTCTCACATATGTTGTTGTAAATATAAAACAACTGCAGTAAAAGTAAATATGCCATTAACTGTAGTGAAGCTGGGGATTCTCTGCACAGAACGGCCAGGGTTGTCAAGAAAACGCGTTTGTTTTTGTTGCGCATTCTTCTTCTCGGACGAGTGTCTCCTCACTTTAGGGATTTTCTTTGTCTTCATTGTTCCAAATTCAAGACTACGATCTGTCGCGAACACAAATAGCCAACAGCGTGAGTAGTCTGGTCTCATCTAACATTGGTTCATAGATTGTGAGAATAATACTATTAACGTAGCTGTCATTGTTCCTTGTGCTACAATGTGAATTTTAATTATTGTTCTTAGGCAACAGCCTCCTGGTTTTCAGTCCTATTTGAAAAACTAGACAAAACAGTCTGGCTTTTAACTTTTATTGACTGAACACAGATACTATATATTCTACACTGCAGTGTATTTTGTAGTGAAACGTCAAATGGATGAATACATTACTTATCTATGAATAAGTAATAATAATTGTCCTCAGCATTCTTCAAACAACACCAGTTTATGGTTATTGTCTCTAGCAATGTAAAAAACAAACTGATGCCCTTCTTTAAGCACAAGAAAGTATCTGGTGTGCACGAGTTAGTAAGTAGGGTGCATGAGCAACCAACTATTTTTTCCCCAAGGAAACTTGCAAAGTCCACATGGATAGGTTGCCTTGCCGCTTTCTCTAGAAATTTCTCTAATAAAATAGTGATGAGTAGGCTAGTATTATTGGACAATTAAACGTGGGTCTCGACACTTTTGATTTTCAACTATTTTTTCCACTTGTCCTGAGTGCATTGAAAGGCAGGTGAATGTTTCAAGACATAATTGAGGAGCTTTCTCAGTATAAGACGAAGAAGAAAAAATGCCAGCAAACTCTAAATAAAAGAAGATCATTATTACCAAATATATGTAAATAAACAGACTCACAACGTAACTGCATTAGAACTCATACACTTTGCTAAATCACGGACTAAAAAAATGAGAAGGTAAATTATTGGGATTTTTTCAAAACAGTCTTACAATAATAAAAATTGTGAATTTATATATATCATATGTATCAGCCTGTGTGTATCTTAAACAACCCAATAGGGAAAACAATAGTACTCCCATATATTTGTGCTACACCACATTGAATTTCTTGCCTTAGGCATTGTCAGCATATGTTGGTGACATACTTATTTTGCTTACAAATCAGGGTATAAGCCCTTTACTACCAATATTCCAATTAATACCACAGTTGAACTCAAAATGAAGAATATATTCCCTAATAAAAAGAAAAGTCAATTCAAAGTACATTATACATTTAAATTAAATTAGGGAAAAAAAAGAAACATTTTATCCAGCCATGTACACAACACAAAAACTTGTCCAGTTATTGCATTAAATGTGATCTTGAACTTTGTATGACATGCATAAAGGACACCACAGGATTTGCAGCTTTCTGAATTTGTAGTTTAGATACAGAATGTATGTATTTTGTGAACCCTATTAGGTCCTTAAGGTATAATGGAAGCAGAACTTACCTCAGTGTAATGTTTTAAGAAATTATTCACACAAAACTTTTTCTATGTGGGGATTGGATCAGACCTTCCTTAACATTTTGAAAGTGTAAGCATTACCACACTTACAGACTAAGAAAACTACCTAATCAAAAACATTTTTACAATCTGTCAAGCAAAAAATGAGTCATCCTCCAACAGCTAAAATTGTACATACTGGAAAGATAAATGGAGTAATGTCATGCACTGAGAGTGACTAAACATTTTTATAAATGCTAAATAAAATAATATAAAAACACTTGATGTGTATTAAAATATGGATTATTCATAACAAACTAATTAAAATCTGCATCAGAGTGAAACTATGAAACTTATGACTAAGTTTCCGGATCAGAAGACTGAAAATGTGAAAAACAGCAAAGGGGGTTACAATGGATCAACAGCTAGTTAATAGATCTCTACACATAGTAAGACACTTCTCTGACAGCGCTGAGATGGGTCCTCTTGATAATAAGGATTGGGGCATATAATGTTGACAGGGTGCTCCATGGTTGGAAAGTTTATTTCCCTCCTACTCGGCTGTCAGCAACAGCTATCTATATTTAATATTTTCATTTCTCAGCATCTTCCCAGATGGCCAAACCCTAAGTAACTTGTAAACCACACAGCAATTCGTTAAATGTGAATTACATTTCTTGATGGGTATTATACATTAAAGAACTTGAAATAAGATTTAAGAAAAAAAACTTGTATGTTTCTTATTAACAAACGGCATAATACAGAATAAAAAAACTGTTTTATTAAAATAACTGAAACAGGCTTTAAAAACCACATAATCAGTTATTCCAGTATTTTCATTTTCCACATAAAAAAGATGTCATTCCATTCCAAGGGGGAAGAAATTGCAATACATTTCCATAAACACAGGTGCTTTAAAAACTCCATCAGGACTTCTGCTTTGTCAGTATTACTGAATTGTAATGCATGTTTGTGTTATACTCTGTTTTTTTATGTGTCCATTCATCATAGCAGGCTCTGCTTTCTTGTCAATCTCTCTACTCCCACAGGATAAAAAACAAGATTCCTGCAATCATATAACCGTTTGTTTATAATGAAGGTTTTTTTTATTAAGTCAGCTATCAATAAATGTCACTATGTCGTCTGACAAAGTAAATGTTATGATTTTCAAAAGAAGCACCAATAAAAATTAATTCACATATGGGCAAGCCTTTAAGCTTTCTTATGGTATCTCTAGTACGTTTGTCAAAATAAATTGCACTATAATAAAAAGTGTAGTTCAAGCAGAGGAACATTCACTTATTTTATTTCTTGTATTTTCATTTTTTTTTTAGTTTACTAAAGAATTCCACTATTTTCCCTGAGCAGAATTAGGTGACCATATTAAAAAAGGTCAGAAGTCAAATATAAGGTCTTTAAGGAGACACAAGACAAATAACCACAAACTCTTGCGTATACTTGTAAAACTGCTGGGTATCAGAACAAGCCAAGTTGCGTTATTTGGGTCAAAAATTAGATGATTTAAGATTTGGCTGATTTAATATAACAGGGGTGGGTTATAGGTTTGACCCAGGATACAGCTTTAACTTTTCCATCAAACGATTGGGTTAAGGTGACTGGTGTCCAGTGTTTCATTATTCTGAGTTAACATCTTTCATTCAGTCACAAAAGATTTGTTATTTATTATGGTTCTTTATGCAATAAATATTTTTTCCCATGTCCTGTTTGGCAGATAATAAGTATAATTTTTTACTTCTGCAAAAATGTAATACCATTAATGAATGTGTTAATTTGAACTCTACAGACTGGTACTAGTTTTCAACATTTAATGGGGGAGAAGTATGGTACACACAGAGCAGGTTGACAGTCCATTACAGTGTAACACATAGACAAACCAAACAACTAAGCATTTACACACTCATATCTAGTGGCCAACTAATTTTAAGTCCATGTTTTTTATCTGGGAACCTAGAGTACAGAATGGTTTCCCCACGCAGGTACTGGAGAACATGTACATTTCAGACACATTATGCCCTAGCCAGGATTTGAATCCATGATCTTATGCTTAAAGACACCGGGCAAGCAACTGCTGCACCATGTAGTTTACAGTGAATGATGAAAAAACAAGGATGATTATGTTATGAAGTTATTGACAGTCACTCAAATCTGGATACAAAAACAATCAGTGCTTAACATATAACACCATATCAGTGGTGTCAGTTCTCAAAGGCCAGTATCCTGGAGGAGGTATTTGGGCAATTAGAATTAACTGTGTTGGAGCACAGATGCAGCTAAAAATGTGCACACCCATGCACTATTTGTTATGCCTATATAGACTTTATTATCTTTCAATATATATTCAATCCAGGTGTGAATGCTGAACATAGCTAGCAGAAGCTTGTGCTAATTACTTAATGGGTAAAGACTACTGTGACCTAGCTTGTCCTGTAGTGTAAACTAAAGTCATTAATAAAACCCATTGGTATTACCATTGTCATCCAGCATAGGTTTATCATCTTTGCATTTCCTTTTGTGGAAGACATTGAGGAATAATCATTGTAGCAGATGGCAAAGGCACATCATTGTAAAAGCAGTTTGGGCTGTGTGAGGATGCCAGAGTACCTGGTGAAAACCTACACAACACCCTCTGTCTGCCGATGGAATACATTTTCTATTTCTTTCATTGTAGCCAGACAACATTTACTGAATATTGTGGTATTTCAGAGGGAGAAAAAATGTGTGCAAGATCACAGATTTATATTATTTTAAAACATTTTTACTAACTAAGAATACGTAATTATGCACAGAATATGAATTTATAATCTAACATAAGACTGATGAAACAAACAGTCAAGAAAATAGATGCAATTCGGATTATATTAGTGCAGTACATGGTGCACAGGGCTGTAGATTGGAATACAGTTGGCAGATTTAATAGATTACACAGCTGAGAGAAAGCCTATTAATGTTACAGCATGGTAATTGGGTTTTGTTTTAAGAGGCTTTTTTTCGGATTTATCCCCAGGGTCCTCTGCCATGCTGTGATCGTATACAGCCTCTAAGAAGAAAAGAGACACAGGAACAGCTGCTTTGGCTGCTCTCTTCCTGGTCCGGACCGAGCTGTCCTCATTCTATCCAAGTATCTATGTGTGATTCTGTCTCCATTGATTGAACGGTGTCTGCATTCCCACATTCCTTCTTAGATTTCCACCCTAACGTTAAGCTATACACAGGATAAAAAGGGATAAAATAAGGTGCTTCATTTAGCTTAGAAGTAATATCAATATTGGCAAATGCAATTCACATACATGTGTTGACACCGAATAAACTTGTTAAGTTTACTTTATCAGCTTTTCATCACATAAATAAGTTTCATTTGTCCTAGTCTTCCTCTGCTGCCCCTTTGGACATGTGAATTGGCCCCAGTTGTCTGACTGATGTGTTACTCTGGACAGGCTGCTCAGCTCTGCTCTGTATTCCATCGACAGACACAGTGGGGACTCCTCACTTAGTTGCCAGCATGCGAGCCGCTGGGAAAGTATTGTCCAGATGCTTCTCTCCCAAACCAGGAAGTTTCTTTGCCAGCAGGAACTCAAAGCTCCAATTTTACACTGCTATCTGTGCCACTGTGCTTGTTCAGGGGCTCGCTATAAGCTGATAACCCGATATGGCTATGTGACCGTAATATATCAATAGAAATATTAATAATAAACAGCTTTCCTATTTTCTAAAAAGCTCCAGCTTCTTAGGATAATGTTTTCTTATTGCTTCAAATTTTTTTGCAGATTGTTTTAGCTCGGATGGAAACCCCTTTATGAATGTCAAACATCAATGTAAAAGTTTTCCTGCATCACTTTATTCATTAATTATATATTGTAAAATAGCTCTTGAGGAATGGATGTAAATGTACTTATAGGAATGTCATAAAGTAGTTTTAGTACTAATATAGTGGCCTTTATTGGTTAATTTGCTAAAGTTTTTTGTTTAGCCAATAAATCTCAGTTTTTTATGTGTTTATTGTGTTTAATTAGCAGTTATTACTGTTGGTAATTACTGAACATCAATTAGAAGTGACTCATAGGCAGATAATTGTCTCACAATTGCTCACTACAAATTTATGATGACTTAGGGGACACAGCTGTTGCATCGCGATTTGAGTTGGTGTGGCTTTCTCATGGTAAATTACATTTTCTAATCTTTCAGTTTATTCAAATCCAATTCTTTTTCTCCTCGTTTTCTGTCCTCTCCCGCCATTTCTGGTATTTATAAAAGCCTTATGGTGCTTTTAACATTACTAAAGCAGTTGCCTGGGCCTTAATCTGATACTGTGCTTGTCATTATCCATCAGCGTTGACAGCCTGTCCTTTCCAATATCCTTTGTGCTTCCATCTTTCCTTTTCACACCTAGACATGTCTCTGTCTCCTTCATAAATATTCAACACATTGGAAGAATTCACACACGGACAATCTGACTCTCCCCATCATTTCTACACACAGACACATGGGCGTCGACATCCACCTCTGTCCAAATCTGTTTTTATGTCCTTTATTTATCACCTCTCCCTCTACTTTTCAACCTGTATCTGCTTTAAACTTCCTGCCTGTCCACTCTCCTCTCTTCACATGTAGCTCATCCAGTCTAACTTTGTCCCTTAAGCAATTCAAGCTCTGCTTGTTGAAGAAGTTTCCAAAGCTAATAGAGGAAAAAAGTTGAGCTGAATGGCCACGTTCTTAACCCCAGAAAAAAATAGGACTGGTGAAAGAAACAGTACAGTACTGCTATTTACTTGTTCATAAAGTTCTCAGTTGTATCATGGAGGGAGTGAAGGTCAGCATATCAGTTAAAAAATTCTGGTGCCAAGTTGTTAAAGGCCAAAAGTATACCTACAACGCGTCTTAGCTTGGAGGGCAATATAGCTTTGCTGTCAATACAGACCCAGAGAGTTAGTAAAAACTAATAATACAAAACTGATGGAATGTTACTTCCAAAATCTAAGATCTATATAAAGCAGTAGCTGGGTTTTTTTGTTGAGAAAAAAAATTGCCTTTTGTTTGTTACAATGTATCACATGCACACCAGACGTTGGGTGCCATGTTGTTGCTGGTATTTTAAAATATCATACAAGGGTATGTTTATTTTTCTAACAAATGACATCACGGGAAGATGATACAGCAGGAATTTCTAATGCAGCATTTCAAAAATGTGAAAAGTATTCAAAAGGCACACTGAATAAGAAATGGTTTATTCAGCATTTTAATTGGTGATATCACAAGAGGCACAAGCTGAGCTGATCAATTGGAATAAGAAAACATTACAGACAAATAAATTCTGACATAGATTCTAAAGCATTTGAGTTCAGTCTTTATTTAAAATAAATGATGACTTTCAAAATTATCATGTTCATAACTGGTATAATTCTGTAGGTATACCTCAGTTATGAAAAGCTGTATTCTACTTGAACCATAGTGACATGATTTGCCTGTAAAGTGGCACTGATTGCAGTCTGAACCTCTATTGCAACTTCTCAACTATCTCTTGCAGAGATCCATCCATCAATCCATTTTTTTGTACCCATTTTTCCTGTGCAGGGTTGCGTGGGGTGCTGGTGGGGGGTGGCCTATCTCCTGCAATCATTGGGCGAGAGGCGGGGTGCACCCTGGACAGGTCGCCAGTCCATCGCAGTCTCTTGCAGACATCATTTTAACTTATACTATGACTTAATAAAGGTAGTTTTGTCAGAATGATTCTCAGATGAATACTCATCCTGAAAGTGTTTTTTTAGGCAAACCGGAACATTTTATATTTGTGCTGTCAGCACTTTTTCCCAGTAACAAATATACAAATATTTACAGATCCTCAAATATCTCACATGTGTTCCCTTTACTAGGACATCAAAAGTATTCAATGTATCTTATATAAAGGTAAATCTAATCTGATCTAATCTAATCTACTCTCATCTAATCTAATCTAATCTAATCTAATCTAATCTAATCTAATCTAATCTAATCTAATCTAATCTAATCTAATCTAAAACAACCAATAAGATTAGCTACCATAACTATGCAGATGATGCTCAGCTCTACATTACAATGTCTCCAGGTGACTTTGAACCCATCCAAACCCTAAGTGAATGCATTAAGCAAATGGATAGATGTGCCATAATTTTCCCCAGCTGAACAGAAACAAAACAGAATTAAAGGACTGATATCAAAACAGGATCTCGAAAAACTCATCCTCGCGTTTATCTTTACTGATTGATTCCTGCAACAACGTCCTCACAGGTTTGCCTAAAAAGTCAATCAGACAGCTGCAGCTGATCCAGAACGCTGCTGCTTGTGTCCTCTCTAGAACCAGGAAAGTAGAGCACATCACCCCAGGTCTAAAGTCCTTACACTGGCTCTTGCTGTTTTTACATTATATGCTTTGTAATGCCTAGAAGTATCTGTGTATGCGTCTTGCTTTATTGCTGATTTTATATATATAAAGATATATATATACAGAGAGAGAGAGAAAGAGAGCAGTATATATATATATATATATATATATATATATATATATATATATATATATATATATATATATATATATATATATATATATATATATATATATATATATATATATATATATATATGTATGTGTGTGTGTGTGTGTGTGTGTGTGCGTGCGTGCGTGTTCTTGTATAGCTATTCCATTTAGGACCTTATCTGGCATATTTGCTAACCTTCTGAAGACCGATAGACCTTATAGGGACCAAAGCCTGGTCCTAATATGGTGGACCCCCTTTTTTAGGGTTAGGCAATAACTGGTATGGTTAAGGTTAGGTTAAGGGTTTGGGTTAGGCATAAATGCGACTATTAAAAAGAATGAAAGTCAATATAAAGTCCTAATATGGGAAGCAATGCAGACTTGTGTGTGTGTAGGTGTGTGTTATTTATTTTCATCAAACAACAAAAAACAATGATTGAACAAAAGAGAAATCTAAATCAAATCAATATCTGGTGTGACCACCCTTTGCCTTCAAAACAGCATAAATTCTTCTTGGTACACTTGCAAACAGTTTTTGAAGGAACTCGTCTGGTAGGTTCTGGAATAAGCATCTGTGACGGGGTAAGCCATATTGCGTCATTTCCTGTTGTCGCTGTTGCACTCACTCTAGCTGTTTGGTGTTCAGACTATCTTGAATTTATCTAATTTTCTCTGTGCTGAGGCCTTTCTAAGTTATTTTAACACACAAGCACACTAAAACACACGTTTTGTGGTGGTGTACTTTATGTTTTGGGAACTCCTTGTGTTTCACACAGTTTTTCTTGGGGTGGTAAGGTCTCGTTGGCTTAGTTAGCTTAGCTTCATTGCGGCTATGGCTACTCTTCTTTCTCCTGTCTCTAACTCTTCTCTCTTGCTCTCTCTGTCAGATATTAAGTTACTTCCCTGCCTCCTTTAGTGATAATGGTAACTGTAAGAAATGTAATATTTTTATAGCTTTGGAGGCGAGGGTATCGGAATTAGAGGCCCGGCTCCGCACTGTTGAAAAACCAGCAGATAGCCGAGGCCCATTAGCCAGCGCGGAGCCAACAAACATAGAACCCCCTAGCCGTCCTCCAGTAGAGCCCACGCAGCCGGGACCTCAGGCCGGCTGGGTGACGGTACGTAGGAAGCATAGTTCTAGGACCCTGCCCACGGGCCACCGCCAATCCGTCCACGTTTCGAACAGATTTTCTCCGCTCAGCGATACACCCGCTGAGAAGCCGACCCTGGTAATTGGCAGCTCCATAGTCAGAAATGTGGCATTAGAGACATCATTGACCATAGTCAAATGCTTGCCAGGGGCCAGAACGGGTGACATCAAATCCTACCTGAAACTGCTGGCTAACGATGAGCGTAAATACAGTAAGATTGTTATTCATGCTGGCGGTAATGACACCCGGTTACGCCAATCAGAGGTCACAAAAATGAGTGTGGCTTCGGTGTGTAAGTTTGCCAAAACAATGTCAGACTCGCTATTCTTCTCTGGTCCCCTGTCAGATCGGACCAGTGACGACATGTTTAGCCGCATGCTGTCATTCCATCAATGGTTGTCTAGGTGGTGTCCTGCAAACGATGTGGGCTGCATTAATAACTGGCGAACATTTTGGGGAAAACCTGGTCTGATCCGGATAGATGGCATCCATCCCACTTTGGATGGAGCAGCTCTACTTTCTAGGAATATGGCCGAATTTATTAGTCCTCCAAAACACTGACAACCCAGGGTCCAGACCAGGAAGCAGAGTCGTAGTTTAACCCACCTCTCTGCTGCTTCTGTACTGTTTCCCACTCATTACCCTATAGAAACAGTGTCTTGCCCACGGCCAAAATTAAATGGATTAAAAATTAAGCCAACAAAAGCAAATCATGGAAATCTCATAAAGATAAATACGACTTTGACTGAACAGAAAAATAAATCTATTAAATGGGGTTTATTAAACATAAGATCTCTCTCCTCAAAGACTTTGTTAGTAAATGACTTGATTTGTGATAATCACATTGATTTGCTTTGTCTCACAGAAACCTGGTTGCAGCAGGAGGATTTTTTCAGTATAAATGAGTCAACTCCTTCCAATCATTTAAATTTTCACATTCCTAGAAATACTGGGCGAGGGGGAGGAGTTGCAACCATTTTTCGTTCTGATTTACTAATTAGTCCCAGACCAATTGGTAGCTAAATTTCTTTTGAACATCTAACCCTTAATTTTCCTCATCCAAGTTGCAAAACATTAAGACCATTTTTGTTTGTGGTTTTGTATCGTCCACCAGGCCCTTACTCCCAATTCTTGGATCAGATCTCACATTTTTTATCTGATTTAATATTAAATACTGATAGGGTCATTATAGTGGGGGACTTAAATATTAATGTGGACACTGAAAGTGATAGCCTAAATGCTGTCTTTAATGCTATTTAGACTCAATTGGATTTACTCAAAAAGTACAGGGATCCACCCACTCGGGTAACACACTTTGGACCTTGTACTGACATACGGTAATGAGTGTGAGGAAATAACAGTCCACCCACATAACCCGGTCCTGTCTGACTACTTCTTGATAACTTTTGAATTTACTTTAACTGACCATCTTGAATCTGAAAGAAAATTTAATTATAGTAGAGCTTTATCAGACAATGCTGTAACAATTTTTAAAGAATCTGTTCCGTTCTTACTTTCCCCAGTGTCTCAGAGTAACAAAGTGGAGGGCAGCAATTCTATCTCTAACCCTTCAGAAATTGATGGTCTGGTTCACAGCGTTACTTCCTCATTGCGTTTGACATTAGGTAGTGTAGCCCCCTTAAAAAAGAAAGTGGCTAGCCATAGGAGGCTGACTCCTTGGTTTAACGCAGAGTTGCATACTTTAAAGCAGAATACTAGGAAGTTGGAGAGAAAATGGCGCTCTACACATCTAGAGGATTCCTATTTAACCTGGAATAACAGTCTACTGTTGTATAAAAAGACCCTTCAACAAGCTAGAACAGCATATTTGTCATCATTAATAGAGGCGAATAAAAACAATCCTAGGTTTCTTTTTAGTACAGTTGCCAAACTCACACAGAGTCATAGCTCTATTGAGCCAGCTATTCCCCCAGCTCTTAGCAGTGATGATTTTATGGGATTCTTCATAAATAAAAGTAATTCTATTAAAAACATAATCATTGGCATCCTCCCAAGCATGATTACTTCTTCCTCAGTAAATGAGGCAACATCGGAAAGAATTGTAGAACCTCATTTGTGCTTTGGCTGTTTTGATTCAGTCAAGCTTTCGAAATTATCAACAAATATTAGCTTGATCTAAACCTTCAACTTGTATGTTGGAACCAATCCCAACCAAATTATTTAAGGAAGTGTTCCATTCGGTTCCCACATCGTTTGCAGGACACCACCTAGACAACCATTGGTGGAATGACAGCATGCGGCTAAACATGTCGTCACTGCTCCGATCAGGCAGGGGACCAGAAAAGATTACCGAGTCGGACATTGTTTTGGCAAACTTACACACCGAAGCAACACTAATTTTAGTGACCTCCGATTGGCGTAACCGGGTGTCATTACCGCCAGCGTGAATAACAATCTTACTGTATTTACGCTTATCTTTAGCCGGCAGTTTCAGGATTTGATGTCGCCCGTTCTGGCCCCTGGCAAACATTTGACTATGGTAAATGGTGTCTCTAATGCCACGTTTCTGACTATGGAACTGCCAATTACCAGGGTCGGCTTCTCAGCGGGTGTGTCGCTAAGCGGGGAAAATCTGTTAGAAACGCGGATCGGTTGGTGGTGGCCTGGGGGCTGGGTCCTAGAACTATGCTTCCTACGTACAGTCACCCAGCCAGCCTGAGGTCCCGGCTGCGCGGGCTCTACCGGAGGACAGCTAGGGGGTTCTACCCTTGTTGGCTCCGCGCTGGCTAATGGGCTTCGGCTATTTGCTGGTTTTTCAACCGCGCGGAGCCGTGCTTCTAATTCCGATACCCTCGCCTCCAAAGCTACAAAAATATTACATTTATTACAGTTACCATTATCACTAAAGGAGGCAGCATCAATCTGCTGTGAATCTATCCTTATTAAACGGATACGATACAAGACTTTAAAATAGCTGTAATTAAACCTTTACTCAAGAAACCTTCCCTTGATCAAGATGACTTAGTGAATTACAAACCTATATCTAACCTTCCTTTCTTATCCAAAGTCCTTGAGAAAATAGTTGCTAATCAAGTCTGTGAGCATCTAAACAGTAACGAGCTGTTTGAAGAGTTTCAGTCAGGTTTTAGAGCTCATCATAGCACCGAAACAGCACTGGTAAAGGTTACTAATGATATTCTCATGGCCTCAGATAATGGACTTCTGTCTTTTTTGGTTTTGTTAGATCTCAGTGCTGCTTTTGACACAGTCGGTCATAATATTCTCTTAGAAAGGCTTGTACATGTTGCAGGGATCAAAGGAACAGCACTAGGCTGGTTTAAATCATATTTGTCTGATAGATTCCAGTTTGTTCATCTAACTAATAAATCTTCTTCACTCGCAAGGGTTACTTGTGGATTTCCACAGGGTTCTGTGCTTGGACCAATTCTTTTCACCATATATATGCTCCCAATTGGTGGAATCATTAGACAGCATGGGATAAATTTCCACAGCTACGCCGATGATACACAACTGTATTGATCCATAAATCCTGATGAACCCAGTCAGTTAGGTAGATTACAGGGATGTCTGGAAGACATAAAAAACATGGATGACTCTAAACTTTTTGCTCTTAAATTCTGATAAGACAGATGTTGCTGTCGTTGGACCAGAAGTTCTATAAAAGAAACTGATAAGTCAATCACTTCAACTGGATGGCATTAAATTGGCCCCCAGTAATAACGTAAAGAACCTCGGCGTTATTTTTGACCGAGTCTTGACATTTAAATCTCATATTAAACAGGTTTCTAAGATTTCTTTCTTTCACCTCCGGAATATTGCTAAAATTAGAAACATCCTGTCCAGGAGTGATGCTGAGAAACTAGTCCATGCATTTGTTACCTCAAGGTTGGACTACTGTAATTCTTTACTATCAGGTAGTCCACAAAATGCTATTAAAAGCCTTCAGTTGATCCAAAATGTGGCAGCCAGAGTTCTGATGAATATTAAAAAGAGAGATCACATTTTTCCGGTTTTAGCTTCCCTTCATTGGCTCCCTGTTAAATCCAAAATATAATTTAAGATCCTTCTTCTTACATACAAAGCCCTTAATAATCAAGCTCCATCATACATCAGAGATCTGATTGTTCCATATGTTCCCAACAGAGCACTTCGCTCTCAGACTGCAGGTTTACTTGTAGTTCCTAGGATTTCTATAAGTAGAATGGGAGGCAGATCTTTTAGTTATCAGGCTCCTCTCCTGTGGAACCAGCTTCCAGCTTTAGTCTGGGAGGCAGACACTCTGTTTACTTTTAAGGCCAGGCTTAAAACTTTCCTTTTTGATTAAGCTTATTTTTAGAGTGGCTAAGGTCATCCTGAACTATCTCTGTAGTTATGCTGCTATAGGCTTAGACTGCTGGAGGACAGACTTACCAATTTTCTTCACTCTGCTACTTCCTTTTCTACTACTACTCTCCAGTTGCATTACAGTACATTCTGTTATTTTGACTGTTAACTTTGTTTGCTCTCAGTTTTTTTCTCTCCATAGAAGATATACCTGCTCTGATATCCTGCTTAGCTACAATGCCCTGTTGGACGGGGGGCATCGATGATGCTCACAGTAACTGAACATCCACCGTGTCATGTTATCAACTTTTTACTTTCTTCCTTCCTTCCTTCCTTCCTTCTGTGTCTCTGCTCTGTCTTCTCAAACCCCCAGACGGTCGTGGCAGATTGCCGCTCCTACTGAGCCTGGTTCTGTTGGAGGTTTCTTCCTGTTAAAGGGGAGTTTTTCCTCTGCACCGTCGCTACATCCTTGCTAAGTATGAGGGATTGCTGTGGTTGGAAAGTCTGCCCAACCTCACTCCAATGATTGACGCAATGCGCTCGGATTCCTTAAATAGGAAACTTTTTGACTGATTGGAATGTTTGTATAAATGTATTGAAATGACTTCTTGTTAAGTGCCTTGAGATGACATCTGTTGTGAATTGGTGCTATATAAATAAACTGAATTGAACTGAATTGAATAGGTTGTTCCAAACATCTTGGAGAACTAACCACAGATCTTCTCTGGATGTAGGCTTCCTCAGATCCTTCTGTCTCTTGTAATCCCAGACACACTCGACGATTCTGAGATTAGTGCTCTGTGGGGGCCAAGCTATAACTTTAAGGGCTTCTTGTTATTTATGCTGAAGATAGTTCTTAATGACTTTGGCTGTATGTTTGTGGTCATTGTCCTGCTGCCATTGTTCTGCACCCCAGTTCCTATGTTTCTGAGCGTACTTGAATTGCTTGGTCTTGTTTCCATGTCGGAGGTATGGCTTTTTGGCTGCAACTCTTCAATGGAGATGACTTCTGGCCAGACTTCTCCGGACAGTAAAGGGGTGCACCTGGGTCTCACTGGTTTGTGCCAGTTTTTAACTGATGGCAATGCTGGACATCTTCCAATTTCGAAGGGTACTAAGCTTGATGTGTCTTTCACATCAAGTTTCCTTGGCTGACTACTGTGTCTGCAATCCTCAGCGTTGCCCATTTCTTTGTGCTTCTTCAAAAGAGCTTGAATAGCATATATTGAAACCCCAGTCTGCTTTGAAATATTGGTCTGGGAGAGTCCTTGCTGATGCAGTAGAACTACCTTTTATCTTGTTGCTGTGCTCAATCTTGCCATGACATGAAACTATATTCCACAACCTCACCTTGGTAGCAGTTTGCCTTGTCCTCACCCAGTTTTAAGCCTCATACACAGCTGATTCTGTTTCAATTAATGACTGTGTTTCAACTTACATGTGACATCGATGATCATTGGTACCTGTTTGGTATAGCCTAATTGGTTGATCATACACCTGACTATAATCCTACAAAATCCCTCACTTTGTGAAGGTGCACCTTTAATGCACCTTCACAATGCTGCACCTTCAATGATGCTGGTTTGAAGGCAAAAGTCAGTAACACAAAATATGGATTTGATAAAAAAAATTTATTTTGATTGCTCACTTTGCATTTTTTAGAATGATAAAAATAAACAATCACTATTTATATATCTTTGCTTACAGCGTCGTTTCACACTCTGCCTAAAACCTTTGCACAGTACTACATATTATATATATATATATATATATATATATATATATATATATATATATATATATATATATATTTTAATGGCATATATCTATATATTAGGGCTGGGTCTTATATCTATATATTAGGGCCGGGACTTTAACGCATTAATTAAGATTAATTAATTACACACAAATAATGCGTTAAACATTTTTTACGCATTTTAAACATGCTTATTTTTGCACCGCGGAACGTTTCTCACTGGATGGGTTTCGGCGGACCGATTAGACTGGAGCACCAACTAGCGTTCATTAGACAGTTAACAACAAACCACAGTGAACATGGACAAAGAAGCTGATGAGACTGCTTTGGTTGGCCCCGTGGATGGGAAATTTTGTTAAATGGTACATTTTATGTTGAACTATGTATTATGTTGGTGGTGCAACTGGCATTTTATGTTGAACTCTATTGTTTTGGCCAAGGTTATTGAGAGTTGGACTGAAATTAATTTAATTTTTTTTAAATAGCTGTTGGTAAATCAACAAAGTCTGTTATGGCCTCTGAAGCAACAGAGAGATGTTTTCTACAGTAATAGTCAGGGTTTCCAAAGTTCTGAATGTACTTGAAAGCATTGTGTTTTACTTAAAAAAATGTAATGAAATGTAGGCTACTATATTTCTAAATATGCCATTGCTACACATAATGGCAAAATTGCACTGGTCTGTTGGACTTGGTTGAACAAAAATAAACAATATTTTGTTGCTTATGTATTCCGTCATTATTCAATGGTATACTAAAAATCCATGAAAAACTTCT
Source organism: Valencia hispanica (assembly GCA_963556495.2). Lineage (NCBI taxonomy): Eukaryota > Metazoa > Chordata > Actinopteri > Cyprinodontiformes > Valenciidae > Valencia > Valencia hispanica. The sequence goes on along the minus strand of OY747701.1, from coordinate 42,879,390 downwards.
CACTTTTCTCAGGTCAAATATTTATATGCGATTAAAATGCGATTAATTTCGATTAATTAATTACCCTCTAATTAATTAGATAATTTTTTTTTATCGAGTCCCGGCCCCTATATATATATATATATATATATATATATATATATATATATATATATATATATATATATATATATATATATATATATATATATATATATATATATATGCAGTAGTGTGAATGAAACCTTTTCACTATGTGCTGTATTTTCTGCAGTTGCATAGCTAAATTTGATATCAGAGCCTTACCGTTCTTTTGAAGTTCTTTACAAGTTTATAGGAGTGTACTTGACTCTTAACACATCATTAACACATTTTGGAAAGCAATACAAAGTTGCACACGTGGGGAAGCAGTGCGAGCCCATGATTGCAGTGTAACATGGCCAGAAGCATCCAGTCAAGTTTCCTGGTGTTGGGAATGAAAGAAACCAGGGCATGGACAGGAAGGGAAACACAGGGTGAAAAGAGCACATAAAAAGACGAGAGAGAGCAGTAGAGCTGTAAGACCCACTATATAATAATTTTAGCTCATATTCAGCTTCTCTCTGTTGTTTGGTCTGCTGGTCACAGGCAGGACATTTACAGTCTATGTGTCTGACATAAATCATGTCACATGGCTGAATGAACAGACACTGCCAGCGTTTTAGCTCCTGCAACACCCTACACTCTGCATCCCACCCCTGGTGTCAAATACACACTGACACAGTGCAAAGTGTAGACTATCTGGATGCACACCTTCTTCACACAGAGATCCCGAGCTATAACAGGGCATCATGCATAAGGATACAGAAACACACACGTGGATGGGCACACTTTGGGTCTTCATTGAGTCAGTGACAAAGATAGATAGTTGCTGCAGAGCTATGGAATGTGAGGGATAAGATTGACTTCATTATTTCACATTTGAAGAGTGATTTTGAATTATTAATTTTCCTGTAACATTGTGTTGTTGTTCTGCGAGAGGCAAACAGAAGCTGCCGTCACACTCCCCTGGTTTTTGGGCCCAACCCCCCTTGCTGGATTGATATTATCTGGCACAGGTTTCACATGCTGAAGCTCCCTCCTTTTGATGCTTGTACAAACATGGGGCCTGAGACAACAGACTGCAAACGCTTTGATGCAATTAGCCAACAGAGTGTGAAGCAGAAAACCTTTGTAGCTTTCTACACAGCTCATGTAAGCAGTGTCAACACAAAAGGACGCGGAGATCAGTCGACAGAAGCCGAGTTTCTTTGTTGACGCCACTCTGTATCCCTCGTGTGTCTGTCACAGAGTGAACATAATGCTCATATGAAAAACAGGAAGGATGACAGGGAATCTGGTGGGAGTTACGCTGCCCTGTGGTGTGTGGTTAGTGAAGGGTGTGATCATACAAAGCCAGTGTATGGATTCTGGTGGAAAACCTTTAAAAAAGTATTCTGCAGAATATAAGAAAAAGGTCAGGGAATGACAGACAGACTGATAAAGTTGAAGCATAAAGGAAACCACATGAGTGCTGCCATTTAGTTTTGTAATGGATTTTTATCATTTAACAGTTTTCTGGTAAAGAACAAATTATAATGCATTCTGAAAGCCTAAAAGGATGTGTATATGTTTATTTACAAAAAGGTTTTATCTTTAATAATTGAATGATTTTTTATAATTGAATAATTTTAATTTAATAATTGAATAAATAGGGCTGCACAGTAGTGCTGTTACCTTGCAGCAAGAAGGTCCTGAGTTCGAATCTCGGCCTGCGGTGTTTCTGCATGGAGTTTGCATGTTCTCCCTGTGCATCCATGGGTTCCCTCCAGGTACTCCGGCTTCCTCCCACAGTCCAAAAACATGACTGTTAAGACGTTTTCAGACAGAAGTTCTGGGATATTTGCGGACAATTCCATTCGGTCTTTACCCAGAGTTTTGTTTTCAAACACACCACTTTTTTCTGGAACATTGCCTTACGGCTGCTTTCACACAGCAAGAAATGTACCAGAGGATCCTGATGAATGTCTGGGGGGTGTGTGGTGGGGGGGAGTGGGGGATTGTATGTGGATATGACGTAAACTTAGTGCAGCGGGCGTACGTGTCATTTCCCCAAACAAAGGGATTATTGCAAAGATGGTCGACAAAACAGCAGATCTAATCACAGTGCTCGACTTGGTGATGTGTGCAATTTTGTGCACATGGAAACGCTTAAGAGACATCGACGAAGAAGCTGAAAGGAAAATAGTGACATTTATACATCATCAATGCGTGCGCTCACAACGTTCCCTGCCCCACTCCCCTTTTCCCCACCGTCCCACACCCCTCCAGCTTTCCCGGAACATTACCTGATAATTTGAACGCAAACTCCATACCGCGAAAAGGCCACTCTTGTTACTAGGCCTTCATCTGTAAAATTACCGGTAAAGGGTATCGGGACAAAGTCCGGAAGATAGCTTTCAAACTCAAAAGCAAAACAGAAAAAGTCCTGAAAATTACAGTTTTTCATGGCCTGTTTGAAAGGGGCTTTAGGTTAATTGGTCTTTCCAAATTGCCCTTAGGTATGAGTGTGTGTGTGTGTGTGTGTGTGTGGGTGTGTGTGCGTGTGTGTGTGTGTGTAGGTGTGCATGCGTGTGTGTGTGTGTATGGTTGTTTGTTGTGTGTTTCTCTGTGTTGCCCTGCGATGGACTGGCAACCTGTCCAGGGTGTACCCCACCTCTCGCCCAATGATTGCAGGAGATAGGCCACCCCCCTGCAACCCTGCATAGGATAGGATGGATGGATGAAATAAATAAATAAATAAATAAATAAATAAATAAATAAATAAATAAATAAATAACAAAAACCCAGCACTTTAATGGTGTACAAAAATGTTAAAACACAAATATGAAAAAACATAATGAATCCCAAGACAACTTACTAAAATGTAAACAGAGGACCAGAATGGGGAGGTAAGAGGGTCAAAGTGACTGTGAATGTTGCATGGTGGTTGGTACCAAATGGGCTGGTCTGAGTATTTAAAAATGCTAATATACTAGGATTATCATGTTCAACCACAAAAGAAGGCAGCAGTAGTTCAAATAACCACTTGTTGCAGCCACGCTGAACATGCAGCATGTGGAACCTTAAGGCGGATGAGTATCAGGAGACCACAACGGGTATCCTTCTTGTCAATCATAAACAGAAATCCGAGGCTATAATTTAACCGAGGCTAAATAAACTAAATAGTAAGATATTGGGAAAACTTAATGTGATTAGTCTTGTCCGATTAGTCTGGATTTCAGCTCATAGGGTCAGAATTTGTCGTGAACACATTGATAGCATGGGTCTATCCTACCTTGCATCTGTGGTTTAGATTAGTGCAGAACTGAGGATAGCCTTAAACACCACAGCCTTTCTGAGCATCCTTCTTTCTGAGTGTCCTTCCCTTTATGGCCACAGTGTACACATTTTCTGTTTGCAACCACCAACACACCCTGTCACAAAATTATATATCTTACTCCGGTTTCTTGATAATATGATAATGGCATGTTAATGAGTTCACTGTGCTCCAATGGCCTGCACAGTCACCAGATTTCAGTCCAGTAGAACACCATCAAGATATGTCAGAACTAGGAGATTCAATCATGAATGTACAGGTGACATATCTCCCGAAACAGCTGAAAGATGTAATGTCAATATGAAACAAAATCTCTGAGGAATGTTTCCAACACCTTGTTGAATCTATCTCACAAAGACTAAATGAAGATTCCAAGGCAAAGCGGGCTTCAATTTGGTATTAGAAAAAATTGTTCCAAGTCATTGGTAAGTGTGCGTTTGCTGTTTCCATCATGACAAAATTTCAATCAGGTCATCACAACCAGTTAGCCTTGTTTCTTACACTGATTGTGTGCTATAGATGGGTGGCAATACTAGGGCTACTCTCTTTTCTTTATAAGCAATAGATAAACCCTTACCAGTGGAGATGGTGAACATGGAAGACAAAGAAGGAAGGCTTGGAAAGAAGGACAAGAAATAATTTCCCTGTTACCACGGTGGCTCTTTAAGAATGGTGAAGTATGAAGCAAGAAGAAAATGAGGCAGTAGGAGACAGCAAAAGTAAAAACAGAAAGCATAAAAACAGCATGGCAAGAATGTTTGGCAAGCTAATTCCCAAATATCGACTTTGCTTTGATTAGTAACTGGAGGGAACCTTTTAATGAGAGCATTCTTTAATCAAACTCCAACATAACACTGAGCTGTCTCTTGCATGGAGCTTCAGTCTTCCTCCTGTTTGCAAGTCAACAGATGATGATCATGCTGCTCTCTCACAAACTGAGAAAGTAATCGCCTGCTTAAGTATGTTCAGACACTTAAGTAGTTTATTGTGTTCTGTAGTTTTATTGCTGCAGATTAAAACTTCCTTTCTGGGAGCTTAAAGAGCTGTATGTGTTCAGGCGTTTCTTGTCAAATTCAAACATTAATGACATATTGTCATGTAATTGTTTCCAATATCTGGCCAATGGTTTTCTGTGTGGACTCCAGATTAAAAGGGCTTGAAGTTGATAGAGAACGATGGGGCAGGTTTTCTAAATAGTGAAATATGAGATCCAAAGGAAAAGCACAGCAAGTAACATGGATGGACAAAAGAAGAAGTGCAACCTTTAGGGACAAACACTTTGAGGTGCATTAAATGTTCTGTAGGCAGAAATATGTCGGTGTATGGCTGGTGGAGTCAGGGTTTGTCTTGGTGGTCTCCAGTGCACTCATTAGGAAGCAGGGACAGCATCTCAGTGCCCCTCCTTTCCCAAGAGAAGGAAAGCAACTAATTAGAGGTCTGTCCTCCTTCCTGACACATCCATGTCCCCAAAGGAGCATCCCAGCTAAAGTGGGGAGAAGAAAAGAGTAATTACAAATTGTATAAAAGAAGCTTTAGCCTTTGCTTTACACAATAAAAAAACAGAATATAGCCATAATTAGAGTTTGTTCTTAGTGGTAACCTATTAAACTTTAAATTTAGTCTTTCTGTTTGTTTATTCAGGTATGGACTTAAGCTACAGTATAGTGGCACCTGTCCAGGCACCATGCCACATTCTGCTCTCTGGCTGTAGAAACAGACCTCAGCCATCTCACCTTCCTCAAAAAGTATATGAATGTTTCAATTACAGTTTCACAATTGAAGTTATATTTGAAGATTAAAGGTCACCCTAAGCAGCAATTACCAGTTACCCCCCCCAACCCTCTACACCCATGCACCTAATGGCAAATCTTCTGCATTTCCCTTGTTGAGCTGGAGGAGCTTTCATATGTGTAGTGGAGAAATGCGCACAGAGAGGTAGAGGGGATTTTAATTGGTGACTTTGTTCTTGTCTTCCACACCTGTGTGTGCTAGTTTTGACTTGGCATTCAAACATGTGCCCAAGTCTGGGAAATAAACATGAAATGTTTTAAAAACACAATACATCAGCATATTAGCAGGCAGTGTGTCTTTTCTCTGTATTGTGTATCCCTCTTAGGCCCAGATTTTCCACATTTTTGAATATTTTCACAAATAATTTTTGTGATTTCTGCTATGACCTTTTTGCCCTAAATTACCATCTGAAATACATTAAATTTTCATCTTCTTGGCAGGGCCTGTTAGAAGTAATAAATAGCCCTTTTAGGCAAAATTTAGGGACACATGCATTTCCACAAAGCATGCAGAGTGATTTATTATGGTTTGCGTTTTCAAATTCTTGGTATTTGCATCAATGTTTACCGCTGGGGAAAATTAGTGAGTGAGTTTTTGACATGGCATGGGAATTACTGCTGCTATGTGAAAGATGAACGGGTGGGTCTGGAATATCTGTAGCATGGGGAGGTTGTTTGACAAAGTTTCTTTATTTCTACAAACATAATTTAGATTTTGAAAAGTCATCATCAGTGCAACAATATTCTTAAATTGCCAAAATACACCCTGGAATTTCTAACTAGCAGTCATGGAATACATGCTTTCATGAGTTTTATTCTTTATTATGTTTGTTTTGCTAGACGAGGATGTATGGAGAGAAAATAGTCTCAAAAGATCTGTGTGTGTGTAATACTTGATTTGTAACTTGTGTCAGCCTATTTGTGTTTAACTTAGGGTAGTTGTATGTGTAAAACATGATTTGTAATTCGTAAAAAACATTTTGTGCATAACTTCAAGTACTTGCAGCTGTGTGTTCAAATGTACACACAAATATCAAGAAAGTACGAGTACAAAATACATTTACACACGCACCATTTCAATTACACGAACTTAAAACTAACTATGAATTCAAAACGACTCCTACGCATACAAATTGTTAAATACTATGCACCGATCGCCTGATACACACAGTCAAAACCACATTTACGGACAGATCAAGGTTACAATTGCACGAGGAGTTTTGAGACTGATTTCACGTCTCCAGATTTGTGCATGCATGATGCGTTTAAATGCTGGTAGAATCCTGGGTCATTTTAGTTTTCTTATTACTTTCCCTCTAAACTTGCTGTTGAAGTGGCAAAAACATTTGTCTATGAAAGAAAGAATATTTCAGCACTGCTTAGTTATAACACATAGACCAAAATTTGCTTATTTTTTAATTTGAAAATGCTTTCAATTAAATTAAATGTTTGGGGTCGGACATCCAGGTCCTCGAGAAGTAATCGAGTCAAGAGTAATAGAACTGGACAGTTCCTACAGCATTGCGCCAGACAGTAAGCAGCTGAAGTTTTGTTCATAAGACGGTAGGTTTGAGGTTGTTACACGAAATAAGTTGCTTGTGTTTAGAGTGTATTTTGATCATTTACCAGCACATTTCTACTTGCTTCTATTTAAATGCAGTTATGCATAAGTGGCATATAGTTTGTCATGTAAACAAACCATAGCATAACTGCAGATGTTAGCTAAAACCGCTAGGTTAGCCTAGTTTGTTTACATGACGCTAAAATCTGGCGGTACAAAAGTTTAAAGTTTGTGTTGTTAGCATGGGCACCATAAAGGGGTGGAAGGTTAGGACAATTCTAAGGGCCCAGGCTGATGAAGGGCACAGAAGCAGACCCCTTTTTTTCTTTTCCTATCTATTTTCTCATTTTAATACATACGTTAAATGTGCTAGGGCCCCTCGTGCCCTTAATGTGTATTTTGTCTATTTTGACCATAGATTTAATATTTAACAAATTATTTATTTACTGTTTCAATCACACCCCTCCCCTTTACAATGGTTCATTCCACCTGTCCTTCCCAGCAGCTTACTAGCAGTGTTGCCAACTTAGCGACTCTGTCTAACAACTTTTCAGACTCCCTTAACTTTTTTCCCAAAAAGCGCCTAGCGACAAATCTAGCTACATTTCTGACCACCCTTAGCTACTTTCTGTGAGACCCAGCTTGCTCCTTCCCGACGCTCAGAAATGGAATAATCTGCATATGTGTATGCAGCAGCAAGATCAGAGTATGTCCACTGACCAATCATAAACCTTTTTCGGTTCATTTCACCCACTCACAAACGAAGTTGTTTGGTAGTTAATGTTAATCTGCATGTATATAAACCGATCTTTCAACGAGAATTAACGCAGAAGCTTGTCTGTACTACTGCATCGGCATCTCACACCTGTGGTGCATTCAAGGAACGTTCGAAATGTATGGTGAGTTCATAAACGTAGGACATTTAAAACTTATGACAAAAAACCCCACCAAAAATAATACCATAAGCAATAAACTTCTGTTTAATGGCAAGAAACATTTGATGCATGCTAAATATGCCCTACTTATTTATACAAAGTACTAAAAATCAAACATCTAAATTCTCTCTATTAATTTTGTCTTCTTGAGATATCTCAGCAATTTTTTCCCCCCAGAACTTTAAATCTTGTTTAAAAGGTCTTTGATGTCCAGTTGCAATTTGATATCTTGTAAATTTTGAACCAGTTTTCTCAACAGTTTACTTCAGGCAAAATAGTACATGTTCCACAGTCTCTTCTTGAAGACAAAAGTCACATTTCCCTGTAGCATGTTTCCCCTGTTTAAATTATATATTGTTTAATCCTGTAATCCTAATCTAAATATAATTATTTCCTCCTTTCTGTTTTATTTGTCATCACGTGATGATGTCATCATTATGCAAATTAGCATATGACGTCATCTGGTGACATCTAGAAACTTTCTGAGGCAACTTCAGCTACTTTATGTCAGAAAGTAGCTTACGTTTTAAAACTGTACAAGGCATGATTATAGGGGTAAATTTTATCTGTAAAAAATATGGGGGCCCAGAATTTCTCACGGCACCCCTGGTTGTTAGCCTTTGTCGTTTGCTTAGACATGTTTTTGTATACATTTCTTCAAACAATCATTGCTCGTAAAGGAGCTCATATGGTGTTCCCATGGTTTTTCATGTGTTGCCACTTATAAGTTAGAATTTTGCGAATTAAGCTTTTTTCATATAATTTAGGGGCCAAAGATAGGATTGCTTCTTTTAAGAGAAACTATAACCTCTTGACCGGGGCAAAGAGGTCACCGTAGCCTGTGGGTAGAAGAATAAATCCAGTTGCACATCTTATGCTTACAGTACACTTATATTAACCCTCAAACACTGTAGAACCTGGGATCTACACATAGATGTATGTATAACACACATACAGTGGCTTGCAAAAGTATTCGGCCCCCTTGAACTTTTCCGCATTTTGTCACATTACAGCCACAAACATGAATCAGTTTTATTGGAATTCCACGTAAATGAGAAGTGGAACAAAAATCATACATGATTCCAAACATTTTATACAAATAAATAACTGAAAAGTGGGATGTGCGTAATTATTCAGCCCCCTGAGTCAATACTTTGTAGAACCACCTTTTGCTGCAATTACAGCTGCCAGTCTTTTAGGGTATGTCTCTACCAGCTTTGCACATCTAGAGACTGAAATTCTTGCCCATTCTTCTTTGCAAAACAGCTCCAGCTCAGTCAGATTAGATGGACAGCGTTTGTGAACAGCAGTTTTCAGATATTGCCACAGATTCTCGATTGGATTTAGATCTGGACTTTGACTGGGCCATTCTAACACATGGATATGTTTTATTTTAAACCATTCCATTGTTGCCCTGGCTTTATGTTTAGGGTCGTTGTCCTGCTGGAAGGCGAACCTCCGCCCCAGTCTCAAGTCTTTTGCAGACTCCAAGAGGTTTTCTTCCAAGATTGCGCTGTATTTGGCTCCATCCATCTTCCCATCAACTCTGACCAGCTTCCCTGTCCCTGCTGAAGAGAAGAACCCCCAGAGCATGATGCTGCCACCACCATATTTGACAGTGGGGATGGTGTGTTCAGAGTGATGTGCAGTGTTAGTTTTCCGCCACACATAGCGTTTTCCATTTTGGCCAAAAAGTTTAATTTTGGTCTCATCTGACCAGAGCACCTTCTTCCACATGTTTGCTGTGTCCCCCACATGGCTTGTGGCAAACTGCAAACAGGACTTCTTATGGTTTTCTTTTAACAATGGCTTTCTTCTTGCCACTCTTCCATAAAGGCCAACTTTGTGCAGTGCACGACTAATAGTTGTCCTATGGACAGATTCCCCCACCTGAGCTGTAGATCTCTGCAGCTCGTCCAGAGTCACCATGGGCCTCTTGGCTGCATTTCTGATCAGCGCTCTCCTTGTTTGGCCTGTGAGTTTAGGTGGACGGCCTTGTCTTGGTATGTTTACAGTTGTGCCATACTCCTTCCATTTCTGAATGATCGCTTGAACAGCGCTCCGTGGGATGTTCAAGGCTAGGGAAATCTTTTTGTAGCCTAAGCCTGCTTTAAATTTCTCAATAACTTTATCCCTGAACTGCCTGGTGTGTTCTTTGGACTTCATGGTGTTGTTGCTCCCAACGTTCTCTTAGACGACCTCTGAAGCCGTCACAGGGCAGCTGTATTTGTACTGACATTAGATTACACACAGGTGACTCTATTTAGTCATTAGCACTCATCAGACAATGTCTATGGGCAACTGACTGCACTCAGACCAAAGGGAGCTGAATAATTACGCACACCCCACTTTTCAGTTATTTATTTGTAAAAAATGTTTGGAATCATGTATGATTTTCGTTCCACTTCTCACGTGTACACCACTTTGTATTGGTCTTTCACATGGAATTCCAATAAAATTGATTCATGTTTGTGGCTGTAATGTGACAGAATGTGGAAAAGTTCAAGGGGGCCGAATACTTTTGCAAGCCACTCTATATATGCTGTTTTTATTTTACCTCTTAATCATGTAGAGCACCTTGAATCACCTTGTTGTTAAACGTGTGCTATACAAATAAAATTGCCTTGCCATATATATATCCCTTCTTAGCATTGGCTATATTTGTTTCCAATTTAACAACAGTTCTAGAAATGTAATACAGGTTTCTGATAGTTCTTTGTTTCATTAGATGCTGTCATGGCTGGTATAGATGCAGGGCCCGTCTGTATTCTGGACCCACCCATGATCCAGATTCTGGTGGGATTCTATTGTCCCAAATTTAATTGTGTTCGATATTTGTGCGCAACATGGTGATAGCTTTGAGCTGGACGACAGTTAGGATCACTTTCAGCCTGGAGTTACAGCATTTTTAGACCATGCAGATACTGAGAGGAATTACATTAGATCAGAGTTGGAGTATATCACAGTGATGTGCTGCAGACATCTTGCATGTTTTTGACTGCTTTCAATGTATACCATAATTCTTACCCATGAATATACATTCAGTTTGTTGTGAACCATCTCAGTTTTGTCTTTTTCATATATATAATGTGTGTGTATATAACATCCGCGTTGTGACATTTATACAGCCCATCTTTGCACATGAAAAATTGATTTATAAGACCAAATTAGAAAATTGTCCACTGCATTCTAAATGTGAAGCATATTTAGATTATTTACAAATGTACTAGCAAATATGCCATTGTGAGTGTTTACACTTAACCACCAGTCATTCAGTTGCTAGGTCAACATGTTATTCCTGAAAACTTGTAGATTAAATAAAATTACTTTACCCGGAAATGATTATATCTCGGCCTAAGATATAAAAACACGCTGGTAACAGTGATACAGCAGCTGCAACTCCTTGAATATTAATTTGTGACCCGCTCCAGCTTAAGATGCCATGCCACAGGATGTACGTAGCTCTATTGCTCTTCGCTCGATTACTTCTCGAGGACCTGGATGTCTGACCCAAACAATTTAATTTAAGTGAAAGCATTTTCGAATTAAAAAATAAGTAAATTTTAGTCTGTGTTATAACTAAGCAGTGCTGAGATATTCTTTCACAGACAAATGTTTTTGCCACTTCAGCAGCAAGTTTAGAGGGAACGTATCATGTTTTACACATACAACTACCCTAAGTTACACACAAACAGGCTGACACAAGTTACAAATCAAGTATTACACACACACAGATCTTTTGAGACTATTTTCTCTCCATAAGGATGAAGTGACTGATTCAAAGCCACCAACAATTTCATGTATATATTGTAGATTTGTATGGGAACATTTCCTTTTTCGATCTAAGATACAGATTAAATGTTTATTCACCACACACTAGTTCATGTCTGCTGTGGTGATCCCTGCGTTTCCTGTGCCTCCTCCGTTCCATTTCTGTGTGTTTTTGCCCTTATCTGCCTATTTCCTGGTCCTCCGTCTCACCTGTGTCCTACTCCACGTCTCCCCAGCTGTCATGTGTTTCCCTGATTACCCCTTGTGTACTTAACCCACTGTGCTCCTCTCATCCTTTGCTGTTGTCTTGTTGTCCTTCTTCTCATGTCCGCTCGTCATTTCCCTTCCTTGTCTGATCCTCCTCTACCACTGTTCTTTTGACAATAGTGTGGACAATAAACACTGTCTAAATCCTCTCAACCACCTGCATTTGTGTCCATAACTATCCACATCATGACAGAAGACAACAGCCTTTTGGACCCAGCAGTTATAGACAGATGGAGGATTTCCCTCTTTGAGTTCAGTTGGAGGCTGGCAGGTTCGAGTATGCTCCGGTTCGAGGGCACCAGGTTGGGGATCTGCCCCCCGAGTGTTGGTCCCCTGCGCCAGCATACTTCCTCTCCACCGAAGCAGAGACTTTCCACCCGCCGTAAGGGCCACCAACCAGCTATCTGCTTCATGCCTGATCCCTCCGAGGGTAATGCTCCTCATTCCTTCCGAGTGGGTTACCACGGATCAAGGCGGGGAGATCATCTTTGGGGTCCACGGGTTCTAGGAAAGATTCTGACCCCAGCTCCTCGGCCTGCCCAACGCAGTCTCCCTGGAGATGTACACACCTGCTACAGAGTTGAAGCAACTGTGACTCAAATATCGCAGCAATAACATTAACATCAATTAATTTCACACTATGCTGTGTGCACCTGTGAAGATTCTGCACCTGGAATGCCAGGTGTTTGAACCTGAAAGGGAACTGGCTTAATGACGTATCTTCTGATTAATCCAGCTAATAATTGTCTGACCACTTCAGGGCACTTCTTAGAGCAGTGAACTTTCATTCCCAGTTAGTCATGTAATCCTTGAATATTAAAAGACGACATGCAAATCTCACAACAAAGCTAACATGACAGAACAGTGTGAATGCCACACCCTTGATTCCAACAGATATGCCAAATTCATAACCTCAGTGCATCAAAAACTAAACACACACTTCCGAGACAGGACATGATTTTAAGATCTCAATTTCCTCACCTTTGGATCCAGGCAACAGATGATTTTCAATACTCCTGCATACATGGCAAGGTTTAGAAACTGTGTGACAGCAGGTGAACAACTTGTGCGGGTAAATTATGTCATTGTCTTTTTTATTTTGTTGCTTTTTTGCATTGCAGCAAAGAAACAAGCTGCATGTGTGATTGGTAATTTGCAGGCTTCCATTTATCATCAGGTCTGCTAGTTTTTGACTTCATGGTGTGTTGTGATACCCCTTTGGTCATTATTGAAATTATATGGCTGATTTTGTGTTTGTAGATTAACATCTTCTTCCCTTTCGGCTTTTCCCTTCAAGGGTCGCCACAGTGAATCATCTGTCTTTATTTAGTCCTATCCTCTGCATCCTCTGCCGTCACACCAACTAACTTCATGTCCTCTTTCACCACTTCCATTCCACATTCTTCTCTGCCACTTCAGACAATCTCATACAATACCACAGCTCTTCTATCAGGATCCTGTCATACGCTTTCTCTAAATCTACAAACACTGTGTACTTCTGCATCAGCATCTTAAAGCAAAAATTGCATCTGTAGTACTCTTTCTTGCCATGAAACTGTACTGCTGCTCACGATTGCTCACTTCTGACTGAAGCCTAGCTTCCACCACCCTTTCCTACAGCTTTATTGAATGATTCATTAGTTTTATTCTTCTGTAGTGGCCACAATTCTGTACATCTCCCTTGTTCTTAAAAATCTGCACTAGAACACACTAGAACACTTCTCCTACATTCCTCAGGTATCTTCTCATTCTTCAAGATCTTGTTGAAGAACCTAGTCAAAAACTCTGCCACCTCTCCTAGGTACTTCCATACCTCCATAGGTATGAATTGAACTGAATTGAATTCTTTATTGTCATCATGCCAAAGGCATGACGAGATAAAAAAAAGGACAGCTGCCACAGTAAGGTGCATTTACATTTAAAACAAGTCATTTGTTGGGGAAGAAAAAAAAAAAAAAAAAAAAAAAAAAATATATATATATATATATATATATATATATATATACACACACACATATACGCACATATATATATATATTTTTATATATATATATACACACATACACACTCATACACATACACACACATACATGTATGTACATACATACACACACACATACATACTCTAAAATAAAAAGTCCTCAGATTTAAAACAGTAAATTCATAATACAGAGTTTAGTGCTCTAACTGCTCAGGGATAAAAGCTATATTTAAATCTGGTAGTCCTGCATCTGAGAGACCGAAGCCTCCTCCCTGATGGCAACCAGGTAAACCGGCTCTGACCAGGGTGGAAGGGGTCAGCAAAGATCCTCCGTGCTCTGCTGAGACTGCGGGATCGAGCAACAACCATCAGGGGGGCCAGAGGGCATCCAATTATCTTTTCTGCCGTCCTGGTTACCCTCTGCAGAGCTTTTCTGTCCGCAGCTGAGCAGGCTGCAAACCAGACCGACACTGAAAACAACAGCACTGATTTGATGGTTGCCCTATAAAAAGACACCAGCAGTTGTCCATCCAAGTGGTGCCTCTGTAGTAGCCGCAGGAAATAAAGTCTCTGCTGGGCCTTTTTAATCAGTGCTATAGTGTTCAACGACCAACTCAGGTCGTCAGAGATGTATATTCCCAGGAACTTAAAGGAGTCCACTCTATCCACCTCCCGTCAAGGCCGGATTATCCAATGGGCATTATGGGCACAGACCCAGGGGCCCACGCCCACTGGGGGGCCCATGTGAGCAGTTTAAGGAAGGAAATAAAATAGTCTTCATATTTCAAATATTGCAGAGATCGGTGCTGGCGGAGATAACCAATAAGATCCACACCATTTTTTTTACCTTAACAAAGTTACATAGTCCCTAAGGCGCAGTCATTGACTGCATATATAAGTTGTGAAAACCATGGTAACATGCCACGCCCCTGCCCCAGCAAGTAGCGCTCCACTGACCGTCACCGGACAGTAGGAGTAGTCCTAAGAGAATCTAAAATGAGCGAAAAAATGCGGTTTCTATAAATGACAGAGAGAAAGATAAGAAGAAGACGTGTTTATTAGGAAGTCTGTCATCTACTGACACGTTCTGAGTAAAACCTAAGGAGGAAAATCAGGAAAAAGAAGACATGGTGGATGATGGTGATTCAATGAACCTGTTCGGAGGGGACTGCGTTAGCTACACAACCTGAGGTTAGCTGTAGCAGCAGCAGCTCAGCCTGGGTTTATCCGGTGTGGGACGCAGTTTGTGGTGGACAGTTAACGTAAATTCTTACGCTGTTGTTATCGATGGTGGAGCTGCTGCTTTTAATAACCAGATATCCAGCTTCATCCCGTGATTGAGGTTTGGGCAGTACAGTGAGTCAAACCTAATGATCTGCTGTCACTTCCCAAGTGGAGAAAAAGTTTCTTCAGACTGGATCACATGTTCACCGACCACAGGTAGGCTAATATATTTTGTTTCCCCTGCATCTTATTTGGAGCAAATAAAACCAGTACATTAGTGGTTTCTCTAACTGGAAACACTGGGAATGCGTGTGTGACCATGAGCCACTGGTAGCAGGACAGAAAGCTAAACTGGACCAGCTGGAGGGAGAGACGTGGTACTGGTGGGAGTTCCTGCTCAGGGGGGTTGTTGCTGTAAGTCAGTTTTTAGGTGAAAGAGGTTTCTCTGGTGATGATGAATTACTTGGAACAAAGTGTTAACTTTGTTGGCATTTATCTGTCCGTTTGGTCATTTTCTTAGTGAACTCATAAAGAGATGGACAGAAAGGCTGGGGCAGCACATCATCGAGGACAGAGTCAAAAGTAGGGATGCACCGATCAAAACATTTGTTGCAATACAGATATTTGATGTTATTACTCTTATGGCCAATAACTATTATTTATAATGTTATAAATATAACATTAATTTCTTACAAAGATAGAAATAAATAGTGATTTTTAATATTGGCTCAGTTTTACTTATCGGACCAATACAATATGTTAAAAAATGACTAACATTGGCAGATACCGATGTTGGTGTCAATACATTGTGGATTCCTAGAGCCCTGTTCTCATGGTTTTACTTATGAAAAACAGGAGAGGAGGAGGAAATAGACAGGAGAGGAGGAGGAAATAGACAGTAGAGGAGGATGGAGAAACAGGAATTTAGAGATACAGATACAGGTTTATTAAACACATTATTATGTAAAAGGAAAATCATTTGATTTTACTTTGCATTCATTTTCCATTTATGATCAAATGCTTTAAAGTATGAGTCAATTTTACTTTGACTGATTGCACTATTTTTTATCACTAAAAGAGAAAGAAAAATAGGGGGAAGACAAACAGACACAGAAGGGCAGCATTGGAGAGCTGAGAAGCAAAAGAACTGAAGGAGCGCTTTGAGAGAGGAGAGGAGAGACAGGAAAGAAAAATTAACGAGTATGAGTGAGTTTTTGTGATTAAGTTATGGAACAATCTGAATTGTAGTCCTGGCCTGGTGGAGGTGAGATCAAGCAGGATGTGTTTACATAGGCAAGGGAGTTACACCGCTGTGTTGTGTCTTGATATTGTTGCCCTCAGATGAGCAATTTAGTTTTACAAGACTGTGGTGAAAATCCTATTTAAATTATATTATTTTTTTGGCGGCAAGGGGGCCCTTTGAACATTTTGTGCACAGGGGCCCCTGCCAACATAATCCGGCCCTGCCTCCCATCCATAGATGGTGAGTGGAGCGTGGACCTCTCTGTGTCTCCTGAAGTCCAACAGCATTTCTTTAGTCTTGTTGGTGTTCAGCTCCAAGTTGTTCCTGATAGACCACTCCGATAGCTGCCGTACTTCCTCTCTATATGCTGACTCATCTACCCCTGTGACCAAGCCAACCACGGTGGTATTGTCGGCAAATTTGATGATGTTGTTTGAGGGATGGATAGGAGTACAGTCCGAGGTGTAGATGGTGTACAAAAAGGGGCTCAGTAAAAAGCCTTGCGGGGAGCCCGTGCTGAGCACCAGAGTGGAGGAGCAGAACTGACCCACCCTAACAACCTGCGGTCGATTAGTCAGGAAGTTTTTAATCCAGGAGCAGATAATGGTGGGGAAGTCCAAGTCTGCCAGCTTCTCCACCAGAATGTCAGGAATAATGGTGTTAAAAGCTGAGCCGTAGTTCACAATCAGCATCCTGACATAGGTCCCCGGACGCTCCAGATGGTTAAGAGCCACGTGCCTAGATATGGCAACGGCATTTTCTGCTGAGCGGTTGGGCCTGTAGGCGAACTGATGAGGGTCAAAGTTCCTGGGGAGGCTAGCTTTGAGGTGTTGAAGGACAAGCTTCTCAAAGCACTTCATGACCACAGATGTCAGTCATGTACTTTACCCAGTACTCCATCCGGTCCAGCAGCTTTTCTTGGATTGATTTTAAGCAGAACCCGCCTCACCTGATGTTCCTGGAAAATAAGAGGGTGGTGACTAACCATTTGTTGTCTAGGCTTCAGCGAAGATGTAGTGCCAGTTGACTCGAAGCGAGCAAAGAAGTGTTTTAACTCCTCAGCTATCGAGGCATCCATTTTCGCGGTTGCCGCTGGTACGTTGCCTTTGTAATTTGTCAGCTGCTGGACACCTTGCCACACCCGCCTAGCATCGTTGTCCTTTAGATGTAACTCCACTTTGCTCTTATACGCCTCTATAGATGCTTTGATCCCTCTCGCTGCACTGTATAGGGCCCTGTCACCAGACTTAAAAGCTGCCTTTCTGGCTTTCAGCAGAGCCCTAACTGCAGGAGTCATCCAGGGTTTCCTGTTTGGGTAAATCTGGACTTTCCTGCTAACAGTGACAGTGTACGAACAGTGCTTGATGTATGTTAGTACGGAGTCTGTGTACACCTCAAGTTCTGAGTGGTCAAAGATGTCCCAGTTCGTGGTTAGGAAGCAATCCTGTAGCTTCTCGAGAGCTCCCTGAGGTCAGATTTGTATGACTTTTATCTCTGGCTTAACTTTTTTTCTGAGAGGGATGTAGGCAGGGACAAGGACTAGGGCGACGTGATCTGACCTGTCCAAATGGGGGAGGGGGACAGCTTTAAAAGCCCGTCTCAGGTTTGAGTAAACCTTGTCTAGGATGTTTTCCCCCCTGGTGGGAAAGTGGACGTATTGAGCAAATCTGGGCAACACAGTTCGTAAACAGGCTCTATTACAGTCCCCAGCAACCACTAAAGCTCCATCAGGGTGGTCCCGCATCTGTTTATTAATGATATCATGCAGAAGCGAGAGAGCTGTGTTGGCGTTAGCATCGGGCGGGATGTAAATAGCTGTAATAATCACCCCTGTAAGCTCTCTCGGCAGATAAAAAGGCCTGCACACGACTGAAATAACCTCCAAGTCCGGGCAGCAATGGGTGTGGGTTATTCTACTGTTCGAACACCAGTTGTTGTTTGTATTGATGCACATTTCACCTCCTTTACTCTTACCCGAGTCAGCGTTTCTGTCATGGCGATGTAGACTCCGGCCTGGTAGCTGAACAGCAGCATCAGGGATAAGTGGATGTAGTCCCGATTCCGTGATGATAATAACACAGCAGTCCCGAATTGTGTTGTTACTCGCCAGTAGCAGTTGTAGTTCGTCTGTTTTGCGATTGATCTAGCGTTGGTAAGGAAGATGCTCGGGATCGGAGGTTTGTGCGGCTGTCGTGCTAGCCTGGCTAGCAGCCCCGCTTCTGTTTGCGGTGTCTCCGCCGGTGACGCCTCCTCGTCGTGCCAACAACAAGCCAGGGAGAACTCGGTGCTCTGACTATTTCCTCCGGGATGTAGTGCAGACGCTGAAACTCGCGTGTAATTTCTATCCAACTCCTAAACCCTACAGCCCGAAGCTCGGAAAGGGTGTAGGAGAGTCTGTATCCATATACACATATGCACTCATACGAGACAAAGCACATTAAAGCAAAAAGAATGCACCATGGCTGGGAGCTATGAGCCGCTGCATACGTACACGCCGCCATCTTTCTCTCAGTGTGTCATCAGGACCAACTGCCTTTCCCCTCTCCATCCTCTTCAAAGCTTTCCTCACTTCAGCTTTACTAATCTCAGCTACTTCCTGGTTCACACCAGTCACCTCTTTTACAATAGATTCCTTCTCGTTTTCACATCCTTACCTTTTTTATCACTCTGCCTTGCCAAACAGTGCAAATCATTCTCTCCCTCCTTGCTGTCCAACCGAGCATACAGGTCATGTGTTTGTTGATCAACATAGCTTCAGTATATCACACTCAGCACCGAATATTGCAATAGATTCTGCTTCTAAGTTGTAACCAGATGCTAAATTCAAAACACACCAAATATGATAAATGCACCCAAACCTTTCTGCTGCTATACTATCCGTGCAAGATAAAGCAAAAGACAAAAAAACAGCAAATTGTGTGGATACACTGCTTCTTTTTTTTGTTTGCACTGAAAATAATTTGTTTGCATTGGCAGAGCACGGGATCATAAAACCCAATAACTTTTCTTTTTATTTCACCTTTCTTTTTTTTCTTTCTTATGACATATTCATTTCAATCATCTATTTTCTTTGAGGCTACCAAAGTAGCGAGACAAAATTGTGTGCTAATCATGTCTTGAAATTCTGGTTCATACTCAGGTTCCATCTTAGGGTATTTGATTAGATCTCATTACACTTGCCTTTCAGTTGTTTGTACTCTTAAAATAATTTTGCAGGTAGAAGCAGTATGAATGTGTGTGTTGAACTTAGTGTCAAAGAAAAATGTGTTGCTGCTTTTTTCCCATTGATTGCGACACTAAACTGCACGTTTACCATTGAACATCTACGTCTTTCTCTCCCTCTCCGACTGCAATGAATCAAAGGCTGCAGTGGGAAGAAAGCAGAGCTCGTTAGCTGCACTTTCCAGGGAACCTCTAGCTCAAACATCTGACAGCCTTGCTCTGATCGATAGCTGTCTTTCTGTGGTGTGTCTGCCTTTGCTCAGGCTTGTGAGTAAGCTAAGCGCTGCAGCGCTTCCAAATAGATGGACTGAATTACTCTGTGCTCCATGGGGAGGCTAGACTTTGAGCAAGTGCTGACTCCAACTGACATGTTTATATATTTTATTTTAAAGAGAATGAGCTGTCAAAACCCCTCAATCTTTCATGATATGAGAGGCACGCAGTGGGGGACAAGTACAGTGTGTTGTACTCAGTTAAGGTGTTGTTTGAAATAGAATAAAGTTTAAAATGCTCTGTGTGTGATCACTCATATGTTGTTCAAATTTCAGTTATTTGTACAAAAAAAAATTTCTAAAGCAGGTAGAGGTGTTAAGATGGCTGTGGTCCAGGTATAAGGTGGATTTATTGATCCTAATCCATAATGACTAGAAAAGTTTGTGGAAATTACAAATGTAAACAAGAATAACTAAGCAGTCTTGAGTTCCATCCAACAAGGATATGAATTTGTATTTTTCTTACATTTAACATTTTTAATCTTCCAACCATGACAGATTAACAACCACTGACTAAGCAATCACTGATTAACATCCTGATGGTAGAAATTATTTATTGATCACACACAACCACATTTCTGTATAGTTAACTATGGGCCGATAATAAGACATTACTTTACACAATCAGTTATCATACACAGTACAAAATGTTCATAAAGTATGACACAGGGTTTTAATCAAAATTTCCTTTTTCACATGGCTCCTGCTCATTCCTGAAAAAGGGTTTGGAAAGGGTTTAAATGAACAGTCTCTTGGATTTTTGCCAAATTTGAAGCTAAGCATTCCTGCTTAGGAGCTTGAACTTCTTTTTAGGAGCTTTACTTGCCGTGTAGGAGTTTTTTTTCTTACCTGATAGACTTGTATTTAGCCAATGTACCTCTTGAAAATGTCATCCTTCCTACATTTAGATGCAAAGTAAGTATCGTCTGTCGGGATAATTGCTATACCTCACATGTGACTCAGGATTATAGTATATGCCGTTTTTTGGGTAAAATACATTAACAGAAAAGAAGGTTGTTAAAAAACAACATAATTTACTAAGATTAATTTTGGATTTTATACAAAATTTCTTTGCAATTTGTCATTCCAAACACTGTTGCAAACCCTTTATCTGACAATATCACTAAAGAAAAGTAGAGTTAGGGTCATTTCACTCAGTTATCATCTTACTTCAGTTTTATTTTCGGACATTAAATAATAAGTTTGGTAATTAAAAATGAAACAACATTTA
Source organism: Valencia hispanica (assembly GCA_963556495.2). Lineage (NCBI taxonomy): Eukaryota > Metazoa > Chordata > Actinopteri > Cyprinodontiformes > Valenciidae > Valencia > Valencia hispanica. The sequence continues at coordinate 42,858,517 of OY747701.1, read as the reverse complement.
TGTAATCTTAAAAGGGTCTATGGAGTTGTTATCTCATGTAACACTGTAACCCAAGAGATCCATAATTCTTGGCTCTGATGTTGTTTAGCCAATCTTCAATAATATGGGCAGACTGTGTATAAACTCTTTGAAACACTTTGTTCCAGTTTAAGTTGTTTAATTGATGTTAGAAAGGCCACTGTTGAAATATATTGCCGTTAAATTGATAAGCATGGACCAGCCAACTAATACAGTACAGTACAGTCCTTTCTGACTTTATTGGTTTTGGTTTGTGATTTTCTGGTATAAACATTCTTAAGAAAGACAGCAGCTTTAACATAAACTGCAAAATAATCATATCAAATACATGTAAAACTTCCATATGTAATATACAGACATAAGAATCAAAGCATGAGGTAGAACAGGCAGACTGACGATCAGACATTAAAAGATTTTATAAAAACTAAAAGAAGATAAAAAATCTCCCACTGGGAAATATTTGATAACTTATAGGTTCAGTCACCAGACACAGCAGGGGGGTAGGATAAAAAGCAAGGCTCCTCTTCATTTAAAATCTCCCGAACACATACATTCACGGAGCATTGTGGGGCTTAAACAAAAAAAGAAGATTCTCATCTAACATGTATGGTGTCTGACAACCTCTGACACAAAAGGGCAAAAACCTTGCTCTTCTGTCCTTCCTTAGAGGAAAGGGAGAATGAGAGAAAAGGTCCTTGAGGTTGCCTCTCGTCCCTGCCTCCTGCTGAGTTGGCCCGGGCGAGTCTCATCGGGCTTTGGTCTAAATTAGCTGCGACTTGCTGTTAAGCCCCTGCTTAATATGCTTCTGATTGAGAGTGGAAAAGAGAGCCCCACAGGGGGAAGAGAGGAGGCAGACAGAGGAAACATCAAGAGGATGTGGAAGATGAGGCAAATTTTTCAAGAGGAATCAATGTGAGATGGAGAAAAAAGGGTGGATGAAGTGCAGAGGACTGTGAGTATATGGATAGGAAAGACTGGGACAAAGCAGCAGGAGAGAGAGAGAAAGAGTGAGAGAAACAGTCCAACAGCAAGAAAGAGAGTGAACTTCAAGGTTTGTATTGAGTTGGCGGTGGCAGCACCAGAGGACCTGAACAGGATAGCCTTGGCATTGCTTCTTTGGCCAATTAATGTGAAGCTGTCTAGGTCCGGGGAAGCTATTAGACTCTGGGAGGGAAAAAAACACATTAAAAAAGAACAGGAATAAAGTTCAGTGCTGCTTCCCCATAGTGCTTCTTATATGTAAAGCCCCTTGTTTTTCTTGACTGAATAATAGTCTTCATTTCCCCCCTCCCTTCTTTCTCTTCAAGCCTCTGGATGTAGGCAGACCATCTCTGCTTTATTAAACATCTCACTAGAGACAGGAGACCCTCGTTGACAAGCAGCAGCCTTTATTAAAGATGCCGCCGAGTGGAAACGAGTGAGCATTGAGATTCAAATTGAGGAAGACAAGTCAGAACTCTGTGGCCATAGCTTTGGTTAGCTAGATGTGAGCGAAAATTTGAGTTGATGTTAATCAAACAAGCGACTGTTTTTCTTAAGTTAAATAAGCCTTTCCTGCACTCACACATGCAAGGTGTGTACACTGGTTGCAGAGGATAAATAAGCCCAATGTGTTTGCATTCACATAGTTAGGTCTTGTGTGCGTAAGTATGTGTGTGAGTGCTCGCGCGTGCGTGCGTGGGTGTGTGTATCTGTGTCAGTGTGAAAGATGTTCAAATAAATTATGGATAAATATGCATGGAAAGATAACGAGTGGACGCAGATGTCTCTGGGATTTGCTGGTCAAATGTTACATAAAGGTTGAGAATAAAAATCACAACATTTCCATAATAGTTCCCCAGTAAACATAATTATAGTATAAAAAAAACACAAGAATAGATGTGTTGAAGATTAATATTTCAACAGGTTTTAGACATGCTAAAAAGTATAAACCCAAAACCCTATGTATTAGCTGGTCTACAAGCCTTCAAATCTTACAATGACATGTCAATGCAACGACAGCTTTTTTTATATCAACATAACAGTTTGTTTTAATTTTGCAATAGTTTTGTGTCATATTACATTAATTGGTGCACAGATCAAAGGAATGAAACATGTTAGATTCACCCTTTGCAGAACTATAGGATTATTGGCAGAGCTTATTACTTGGAAAAAGATCACACACTGTTGATGTCTGGCATCAAAACAAATAATTTCAAAAATGTTCAAATTTACTTTATTACTTTTCAGCACATGTGACCTACCAATATCAAACAAAAGACCCATAATGCAAATTTTGCATAGACCATTATGTGTGAGTAAATTTAGAGGTGATCAGTATAGCACCCTAATAAAAGGGGAAAAAGATTCAACAAAGGTAAAATAACACTGTGGAAAACATGGGGTCAAAGTGGCTCCTAACCTTGCTTGATGTATTAATTTAAAAAAATCTAATTAGGCAGATATGATGTTTTTGAGAATGCAGAAAAAACAATAGTACCAGGCTGATTCTCTGACAAAGGCTGATATTGAAAAAAATGTGAAGAGTCCTGTCAATCATACTTAGATGTAACCCCCCCCCCCTCCTGTTTGCCCACCTGTCTTTTTTGTTTGCTCTCCAATTTGCTCACTGTCATGGTGAACATATCAGCCAAAAGGGGGAAAAAAAACTGTTCATGCGCATTTTATATTATGCGTAGCAGCAGAGTCTTGCCTCATGTTTTTGAAGAACTATGAAACAACATTGCACATTTTTGCAGCTAAGGTGTGAGAAATGTCTCAGATGAATGCAATTCTGCTGTATATGTGAAAAGAAGATATTGCACAGACATGTGCAATGTGTCTTCTGTCCGCTTTTACATCAATTAAAAGTTTTAAACATGTCAAATTGCATAGATCTTGCTTTGATTAGGACTCCCTGTAACTGCCATAGCAGAAATAAAAAATAGCGCAATGAAAAAAAAGAACTCTGATTAATCCCAGATCTTTTTCACATGTTAGTTATGCTTATCTTCCAACTATACACTGTTGTAATTCTTTTTTCAACTGGATTTTTCCTATTATGCATGAATCTCTTCCCTGCTGCGCGCTTCACAAATCTTCTTTCTCCAAAGGTGCATTGCTGCCATCTGTCACTGACTCAGAAATGAACATGCACAGACACACACAAGCACAGTTTGGCTCAACACCAGATTCTTATCTGGTCAAGTGTGTTTACCACTACAGCACATCTTGAGCTTACGCTGCAAGTGCCCAATATTTTGCTGAGAGATTATTTGAGGGATTTGGCCTGTAGGTGTACCATTTCCCACTTGGGAAGCCCATTGGATATAAGTGCAATCACTTAATCATTCTATCACCACAAATCAATATGGCAAACCCTAACACTGGAGGAAAACAGAAACTGTGAAAAATCAAGGTTTTTCAGTAAAGTAATTCCTGGGAAAATCTGGTATGTTTCTTGGTCTATTTTTTGTGCTTTTCCATTTACTTCCTTTGATCCAACTGTTTCTAAAAGTAAATCAAGTAATATCGTTTTGCACGAGGCAAGGTAATTTTATTTGTATAGCAAATTCTCAACAACAAGGAAATTCAAGGTGCTTTACATAATTAGGTAACATAGTAAAAACACAAATAAAGCATAAAACACACACAAAACATATGATACATTAAAACATTACTCGGAGGCACTCTAAACAGATGGGTTTTTAGCCTTGATTTAAAAACAGCTCAGTGTTTCAGCAGCTTTGCAGTCGTCCCGAAGTTTGTTCCAGATAAGGGGAGCATAGAAGCTAAAAGCTGCTTCTCCATGTTTGGTTCTAATTCTCGGGATGCTGAATAGACTAGAATTAGATGACCTGAGTGGCCTGGGGGGTTGGTATAGTGACAACAACTCTTCAACATACTTCGGTGCTAAGCCATTCAATAATTTATAGACTACTAAAAGTGTTTTGAAGTGTATTCTCTGAGCTACAGGGAGCCAGTGTGAGGACTTTAGAACTGGGGTGATGTGCTCTACTTTCCTGGTTCTAGTGAGGAAACGAGCAGCAGCGTTCTGGATCAGCTGCAACTGTCTGATTTACTTTTTAGGCAGACCTGTAAAAACATTTTTGCAGTAATCAATCTTGCCAAAAATAAATGCATGGATAAGTTTTCCATGAGTTTTATGTCGATAAATATACACTATGAATTCTTCAACATATTTACCACTTCCTGGTCATTTAATGATAAAAAAATGTACTAGCTGCTAGCTGTATATAGAACAATAGATTGCAAAATACTATATATTTCTAATATTGTAGTATGGGGGCATGGGAAAGAACTATTATGAAGAACTCTACATGCCTGACAGCTTGATGAGGACTGATTAAGTCTTATGTATGCTGTTTCTCACCTCATTCTGATATGCTTTCTCTTGCAGGACCTGCCAGCTGAGCACAAAGATGATGACTCTACTGTGCTAAGGAGCTGTCAGTGATACAGAGGCTGGACTATAAAAATATATTTTGCTGCCACACCAACCAAAGATTGGTAATTTCATTTGAGTAAATGCTCACTGACAAATAAAGTCAGTTTGACATCTTCGAAGGCATAGATTCAAAAATAGTTTTTACTAAAAATTAAATCATTTTTGTGAAGGCTTTAAATGTACATACATTTCTACTGTGTTCAAATTTTAATAGTACAATTTTGATTTTGAATAGTTTAAAGGGGCATTATAAAAGCTGCAATTTCTATATTGCATTATTCAGCAAACATAAAAGGACTATTTGGCCCTGTTAAAGTTGAAAACCTTAATTTTTGGGTTTAGAATAAAGGCAGTTTTATCAACAACAAAAAAAGCATAACGGGAAGTTTCAGGTAAAATATTATGGGTCTGTAAAATAAGGTAGGAGAAAAGCTCACGCAATTTATTTTGATTCTCTACACCGTTTTTCATTCTGCTTTGATATGTTTTCTAATTTTAATCTTCCCTGTGAGATATTCAATATTAGATAAGTGAAAATGTTGACTTGCTATCTAATCAAATTCTTTAAGATCATTCAAAAGACCACATGCAAAGGCCAATTTTTAAATGCTATGGTATTCTTCAATACATTTTGTTCCCTCTTTTTCTTTTGGTTATACGCTTGGAAGTAAAGACATACAACAACATAATTATAGTCAAGTAAATTCTATACTCACCACTTCAAAATTAATTGTAGCAAAGTCTTTAGCTTGAATTTATGTTACTAAAGCAACTTTAAAAAAGAGAACAGGTTTTCATACCTGATAAACTTTCATTTCTCAAATGATTGTTGTCGTCTCAGTGGTCTGCCTGTTGACTCTCTAAATATCTATCTTAGCTTAGCTCACGCAATTTCCTGCAGAGATGCTCTTTGAAGCAATAATGGTCATTGTAACATCCATTCAACATACTTTCATTAGGAAAGTTTTTTAGTCGCGAAAATCTTTTGCTCATTACAGTTACAACTTTCCTGCGACTGCCTTACTGTTTTTATATGGAAGTGCACATCCAGTTTTAAGTGTGTCTGAAAACTTGTGAATTACTTACCTGCTTAAAAAAAAACAATAGAAAGGAAGATTGTGATTGATTTTTGTTAAACAGTCATATTTCTACATTGGAATTGATGGATAGTTAGTGTGGCTCCAAGTACTACCTTGAGTTTTTGATGTGCATTGTTTGGTCCGATTGTGAGAGATTTAAATTGCACATATATTCATAGATAATCTCCAAAAAGCCATTCCGAAAAGTTTAGGTAACAAACAAATAAACAAAAAGACAATGAGGCTTAACTTAAACAGTTGAACATTCAAAGTTCTAAGAACATTTAAAATGAGATCAAATATTTTCAGTCAAGTTATTTTCCTTTTTCTGTAACTACTGTACGATGACACCTGATTTATTTTTTTGACTGGAAGATGGAAATAAGCATAAATACTTTGACAGACACTTATTTTTATCTGCTGAAAGAATTTCTAATAGCGTCGCTAAATAGGACAAACAATATTTAAGATGATGGATGAAATGCAGTGCTTAGAAAATGAAAAAAGACAAAAACTCAGCTGTGTTTGTCTTCATAGATCTTTTTGCAAAAAGAAAAAAAGCATGCAAGGGAAAAGATTTGAATCAGTTTTCTACTTCCAAAGTCTCAGTTTAAAAATCTGTGATTTAAAGTTGCCTATATTGGCATTATCCCTTACTTGTTTTATGTTTAGGTTACATAAATAGCTTTCATGTGGTTGTAATATTGTATGTCTTGTTAGATCTACATGGTCAAATTTGGTTGCAGATTGTCTTTAAGAATTTTAGGATGTTCAAATAAACTCTCCTTTTTGTATATAAATAAAGGAAATAAGCAGAGACGTTGGTAGTTACTGGGTTTCACTTTGACACGTTTCCAATTTATTAGCTCACATAAAGCACAGAAAAAAACTATTATTCATATGAAGTAACCTAAATGAATGACCTCTTTCTAAATAAGGCCTTTCAGCAGCTCTTTGCCCAACACTATTCTCTCTTATTTTTTCAGGACGAGGAGGCAAAAGTTCTACCCAAAAGCCTGTTTTCCATTCATCTGTGCCATCCGTTTGAATGTGTGTTCAAGTTTTGGGTGGCTTAACATTAAAAAAAGAGCTATCTAACAAGAAACTCTATATTTGCTTTCCATTGAGCTCCAGCAAAGAGCTGCCCAGATGGCCCAATCAGGAAATAGTCTGGCAGATGCATCTGGAGCCAGTAGGACAGATGGAGAGAGGAACAGATATGGGTTGAGTAATAGGAAGATAAAACATCCACGGGTGAAGGACAGGGGCCACCCCTATGCTTGTTTGTCTTTTCTTTTTGCCATATTGCTTAATGGTGGAGCTTTGTTGAAATTTATTTTTTTATTATTATTTTCAACGTCTGTGTCAATGATGGTTGAATCTGTGATAACACAGTGAAAAGCCTAATAAGCTTAAGAAACTTATACCAATAATACCAGTAATAAATCGCTACTCCCAATAGATGTAGTATGCTTTGCAGTAAACTAGGGGTACACAGTTACATCACATTGACCCTGAGTTTATGTAAGTGGCCTTAAATGCAGATTGAAAATGTCACCACCTACATTGCTTTAGAAGATGACAGGTCATAGAGATGTACATGGAAAATGAAGAGAAAGTATTTAGACACAAAAGGAAATCACAAAATATTTATTTTCTGGTCAGGATGTGTCAGCATGGATGCAGTGAAACCAATAAACCACAAATAACAGTTTATCCCCTGCTTTCCACTGGACACGTAAGCGACGCATAACGTACAGTAATAGAAGCGTTTTACTCGCGAATCCCTTCCCACCGGGTGCGTTTTAGACACATATCACTCGTGAAAGCATTCCACCCAGCTGGTCCCGTTAGATCACGGAATCACAAGAAAATTGCAATTGCATAACTGAAACTGCAGTATACAGGGGAAAAATGTAATTCTATGTTAGTATGTATTATCAAATGTATATACACTCACTGGCCACTTTATTAGGCACACCTGTCCAACTGCATGTTAACGCAATTTTCTAATCAGTCAATCACATGGCAGCAACTCAATGCATTTAGGCATGTCGACATGGTCAAGACAATCTGCTGCAGTTCAAACCGAGCATCAGAATGGGGAAGAAAGGTGATTTAAGTGACTTTGAATGTGGCATGGTTGTTGGTGCCAGATGGGCTGATCTGAGTATTTCAGAAACTGCTGATTTACTGGGAAATTCACCCACAACCATCTCTAGGGTTTACAGAGAATGGTCCGAAAAAGGAAAAATATCCAGTTAGCTGCAGTTCTGTGGGCAAAAATGCCTTGTTGATGCCAGAAGTCAGAGGAGAATGGCCAGACTGGTTCGAGCTGATAGAAAGGCAACAGTAACTCAAATAACCACTCGGGACAACCGAGGTATGCAGAAGAGCATCTCTGAACGCACAACACGTCGAACCTTAGGCAGATGAGCTACAGCAGCAGAAGACCACACCGGGTGCCACTCCTGTCAGCAAATAACAGGAAACTGAGGCTACAATTCACACAGGCTCAGCAAATTTGGACTATAGAAGATTTGAAAAATGTTGCCTGGTCTGATGAGTCTCGATTTCCGCTGCAACATTCGGATGGTAGGGTCAGAATTTGGTGTCAACAACATGAAAGCATAGATCCATCCTGCCTTGTATCAGCGGTTCAGGCTGTATATATATATATATATATATATATATATATATATATACAATTTTGTTGACACTACACCTGTCCCTTTTTTGGTGTTGCAATTTGTAGACGTTTCCTGCGCAGTCGCGCACCAGCAGGCTCTGCATAGAGGCCAATGCAAGTCTCCCCGCGCGGAGGACGGCTCGTTTTGAGGTAAATTTGATTGTAGCTTGCAGTCTACCTTGCTGTGATTGCACTGATGTGTCGGTTTTGTAAAAGCAATGCTCCAATGATAAGTTATTGATCCGCAAAAGCCGAATCTGTGTTTTCTAACTTTTCAGAGCTTCTTCTTTTTCCCCCTAAAGACGTCGTCATCTGTCATTGGTTGTTTGGCTCGCCAGTATGGCGTCTCCTGGTTGGCCGTTAGTGGCACGAATTTGACTGGCCTTCAATCCGTAAAAACGTTTTGTGGTTGTAGGTTTTTGTTTTGCGAGCTCGTAGGTGCAGTGTTGCACACGAGCCCGAGATTTCGCACTCGTACAGATTTTTTGTATGGCGAAGATTTTACGGTTACAAATTTAATTTGCACACACACAGAAAATAACACAACTACAAAACTGATCTACATGTTTGCAAATAATATTTCTGCAGACAAAGGTTGCTTGCACAGCCACAAAATGTTTCTGCGGGATCAGATGTTTTTTTACAAGCACGACTTGTTTTATACGACTACAAACCATCTTTTCACATGCAAAATCTTTTTGCATGCACAAATCGTCTGTGGCATGATATTGAACCCATAGAGCTACAACAATTTCAGTTTTGGTTTATGTCATGCTAAAGGTTTGGCTCAATGATTCAAGCAAATATGTCAGCTGTCTTTGCTGAAAATATTTTTTATTCTAACAAGCATTTGTCAGACACATGCCAACTTACAGATAAAAAGTGACAAAAACATTAAAGCAAGATGCACGCAAACAACAGTATAAAAAGACACAGCTTTGGATGTTATTGAGAATCATTTATGAAAGAAAAATAACTTTTATAATAATCTTTCCAAGTGGGACCAAGCAACATGTTTTCTGCCTGCAGGGATCGCTCCATGATAACGACTGTTTTCTTTTCTGTTTCTTCGCCCCAGCCTGAAAAGGTCAGGGCTTGACTTGGTGCTTTACACACCCACGGTAATACCTTCTAGAGCTTGTTGCAACAGCAGCTAACACACAAGCTAATTAATCCAACCTGTCTTAAAACCACACGTCGAGTACTTCATCAGGTCCGGTCAGTAACTGCAGTAAGGGGTCAGTAGCTCCCAAACGGCGAGGGTGCTGAAGCGTGAACAGACCGCTGAGGAAGCAATTGCCAGCAAAGACAGAGGTGTCTGTCATGTGAAAGCTTGTACACTGTGAAGTTAATTTCTCTGGTAAAAAAAGACTGATGTGCTGATATGTTTACGGCTGGTTCACTTAGAATGTGTGCAGTAATGTCTTTTATTTAAAAAAAATGGGGCTTTTTTTACAGTTTAGAAAAACAAGGTTTAATTCTTTTTAAATGAATAGGATGAATTTGTAATTTGTACTAAAAGATAATTGCATATTTAGAAAAAGTATTCACTCTCATAAATGCATATTTACTGCAATAAATTTGATTGTATGTCTATACTTCTTGGGCATGTGAAGCTTGTTGCTGTGCATCTTTTGAGGGAATATCTACTATCGTTGAAGTTAATTAAAAAATGTGAACTGGAAATATAAATAGTAATTTAGAACCTAAGATGCGCTGCACAAAGAAATAATAAATAAAAGGATGAAAAAAATATTGTTATCCACAGCTTGGAACTAATAAATTAAGTTAAAACAGTTCCTGCAAGTGTGTTTGGTTTGGCGAGGTAATGAAGCTCTCGCAGGTTCCCTCAGTAGATACACCGTAATGAGGACAGATTCAGCTAAACAAGCTAGGAGACTTTTGCAGGAGGTAGATTTTGGTGTCTCGTTAGTTGTGGTCATTCGATTGTTGTGTTAATGCATCCACTTAAGATTTAGCTTGGCTGTTTTATGGAGTGTTTAAGAAGTGAAAGTGATGCTTGTATTTTACAGCAGATAATCAGAATTTGCTGTTCATGTCCTCAAAGACTGGGAGCTCTGGAGTCATTGATTCATTAAATGTAAGAAATCTATAAATGTAGTTTAAAGGTTAAATGTTTTAAACTGTTGGTTGAAGCCAGATGTTAACATGTATGAAGAATATCATCTGTTTCCAAAATGTTTTCTGTTTTAGGTGTGGTATCAAATTTGTATCAATCTGATAAATTCCAAAATAATGACAGATTTTTTTTCAGTTTCAGAAGTTTATTTTCATTTCCTTGCATGGTAGAATTGCCTTTTAACTGCAGACAATTCCTCCTAACAGAGCATGTGTAACTTTGTCAGTTTTTCTAGGGCGCCTTGTAATCTCTCCTTTTTCAGCTCTGCTAAACATTAACTTTTATTATTCTTTTGTCACTTTCTATCTAATTTGGTGGTATGATTAGGGTCATTGTCCATTTGGAAGACCTATTTGCCCCAGAACTCTAACTTCCTGACTAATATCTTGAGATGTCGCTTTAGTATTTTCACAAAATGTTCTCTCCGCAGCCTCACAATGTCTTTTGCTTTTGTTCTGGTCCTGACCCACAAATTTCCCTCCAGAATATGTTAATCCCAATGGTTAATCCTTCAGACACAGAACCCATCTTAATTTTACATTTTTCATTAGTTTTAGGTTTTATTTAGTTTTGATTTAAGATTTTTGAATTAGTTTTAGTTTTAATTAGTTTTACCATTTGTTAGTTTAGTTTAAATTTAGTTTTATGATAATGCTTAGTTTCAGTTTAGTTTTCATTAGTTTCAAATAAAGTTTTAGTCTTTTTGTAATACAAGTTGCATACTAGGGGCAAGACAAAAAAAGAAGGAAGGTGTACTAAAAAATCTCAGAAAAAGAATTACACTTTTTTTAAAATGTATTTAAAACACCTGGGGCAGATGAAAAACTATACATATCAGACAAGTATAAAAGATATATGGCAGAGTAACGTTCAAAACTCTTGTAAACACAATAACATCACCTGTACATTAGAAAGCCCAGTTCTGAAAAAAGACCCACTGAAACTGACTGGCAACACTACAAAACAGAGACATATTGCACATATGCTGGTAGTAAGTAATCCCAAATTTGACTCTGGCGCTTTCTGCCAACCTTTGCTGACATGACAGTTAGGTGGACCGCGGCAACACAGAGGACTTGACTGATGTATCTGCCATGTTAGCATAATGTAGTACAGCAAGTAAAACAACAAAAAAATCTAGCAAAACAGAAACTAGAGGGGGATTGTTTATCAACACAGCAGATGCGCGCACAACCTACACTGGCACTGTTATTATTTGCAATTATCTTGCAGTTACAGTGTTGGTTAGCGATGCAAGTTAGCCAAGGCTCACCTGATAAGTTATCGCTGGACATTGTCGCTTGTTTAATCATTGTTCCAATCGCTTCCTCTGACAGCTTGCAACCAAAGACGTCTTTTGTTTGCCTTGAAAGAGGTGGGAGTTGATAGAATTCTATAAACCCTGCCCGTTTTGTTGTTTTTAATCAAAGCTATTTGTGCAACCAACAGCACAACAAGACAGGTTTACATCTCTTTCTGCAGACAACGCACGCAATAGAGTAGGGACTGATGTAGAGCAATAATTCTTCTAGGCTTTATAGTCCTGCATGAGACACAGAAACAAAAACTAACCAAATGTTCTCAATAAATTTAGTTAGTTTCAGTTAGTTTTGTGAACACTCATCACAGTTTTCGTTAGTTTTTGTTTTGTAGCAAAGTCTAGTTTTTATTTTTATTTCAGTTAATTAAAATGTTTTTTACTTCTAGTTTTTGTTAAATCAATCAATCAATCAATCAAACTTTATTTATAAAGCACCTTTCATACAAAAAATGCAGCTCAAAGTGCTTTACAGATTAAAATGACCCCACATAACCCAGATTCCCATCCCTCCCCCACAATTATAAAAACGAAAAGACAGTTATTCCCCCTTCCCAAACCCATTTCCCAGACATACACAGACACACACTGGCACACATCCACCCACAGACATCTTCCCAAAACGCATAAGATCATTGGTAGACACTGGGCTGAGCTCAGATGAGTCAGGTACGTCAGGAAAACGCCATCAGGAGAACCGTCTGCTGTTATTGAAGTTCTTTAATAAAAGAGATGAGAGAGATTCCTTCAGATTCTCTGTGGTTTTAATACAGACTTGATTGATCAAACAAGGAGGTACAGCGTTAACAGAGAAATATGCGATACTGACCTGCCTTCTAAAACAAGACACAGGATTATATAGGTTCAGTAATCATGGCCTATCACCTATGACATTACAAACAAACATCTCTCAGTCGGTTGGCATTTGACTCATTAGGCGTAGAAGATTTGATATAGAAGCATAATCAATGTATGTCAGGACGTTCTTAGATGTAACAGAGAGTTGCCATGCCAATCCAGGCTGTAAGAGTCTGAATCAGCAGGTTTGACCTGACCTAAATTCATACAGTGTCACCTAATCAGATTGATCACCATACCATAAAGAAGAGACACATAGTAACTATCAGTATGTGAATTACACAGAACAGAACATTACAATTCTTCCACTACAGTCCTCCCTCTTTATCATATGTGATAAACAAAGCAACAATAACAATAATAAATTATCAAAAATGGCTCACTTGAACCCACTAATGAGAAGGCAGGCCGTGGGAAAACCCCCCAACAATAATCAATGATTTTTGTGCATTACATGTTACAGTAAGTCAATTTCTGAACATACAAATGAGTTCAATACATCCTTTCTGATGACAGTTATTGGACCCGATGCAACACCACATTCAAAAAACCCAGGGGCGTAAGATGATCAACCTCCAACATATGGTCGTGTTTGTCGTCTCACAACTTCTTGGATGAAAAAGAATGTGGCGACTCCTTTGCCCCCAAGGTAGCCATTTCTGCATCGCTCGTCATCAAAACCAGGATGTCCAGGATATACTGCAAAAATAGAGAAGAAAAAACAATTTTTAGGCAGAATCAGTCAAGTCTACCATGAATGAGTAAAATAAATTTTGCAGAAATTGAAACATATACTCTTCCCTTAAATGTGCATCCATTTTGAAAACCCCGAAATCAAAAGATCATCAGTCACTCATTTGTCAGCTCCACAGTGACCCTTTAAAGAGGTTATGCAACAAAAAAAAACCCCAGATCAGTGGTAATCAATAACAATAGGCTCAATTTCAGTACTGACTCACTGCTCATAAATGAATTTATAATCTCCTCCCCTTATTCATAGATTAATATGAATAAACAAAACAATGAAATAACTGAAAAGGAAATAATTGAATAACAATGAACTGGAATTGAATAAGAAAAATAAAAAATAAAAAGGAAAACTAACTGAAATCCCATAAGTGACCTACTAATGAAAGAATAAAAAAAATATATAATTTGAAAAATGAAAATCAAACCTTTTTTCTCTCTGCTTTACCTGGGATGAGACCCTGCTAAATTTTCATGGAACTGCCATGGAGGACACAAGAGAGTAGCCATAGAAAAAAACATTAAAAAAATCTAATTCACAAGGTGATTTAAATGTAATTGTCATACATCTGTAGTTCAATTACTCATATAGCTCGAGGTCGTCAAGCGTGTCCATGTCACATCCATCGTCTCCATCCCCTTCACCCCGTCTTTTGGCGAGACAGCAGCAGTTCCACTGCAGCAGGCAGGGCACTGACACAGGGCGCCCAGAGGTGGGAGGGTAGAGACCCCCGCCTCCACCTGAGCACTACCTGGTAAGCACCCAGGCCACCGCAGCCGAACACCGCCCCCAAGGCAGAGGGCTCCCACAGAGGAAACACTGGAAGAAGGATTAATAAGTAAAACTGTAAAATAACCAGAGCTAACATAAGTAAAATAAGTAGTAATACATATAGTAGTAAAAACAGTTAACCATATAGTAGCAAAAATAGCTAATAAAACTCTGTTAAAATATAAGCAAATAAAACATACAAAGCAATGAAACACACTATAATAAGTAATTATCAATTAAAAGCTAGGCTAAAAAGGTGAGTCTTGAGCCTGCTGTTAAAAACATGAACCTTCTCTGCGGCCCTGAGGTCCTCTGGCAGCCTGTTGATGAGGGCCATAATAATGAAAGGATGCCTCACCATGAGTGTGTGTCCTGACTTTTGGAATCACAAGGAGACGGCTGCCAGAGGAGCGCAGAGGGTTCATATGGTAAAAGCAGCTCTGAGAGATAAGAAGGCCCAAGACCATTAAGACACTTAAAAACCATTAAAAGAACCTTAAAATCGATCCTGAAATACACAGGGAGCCAATGCAATGATTCTAAAACTGGAGTAATATGTTCCCGCCTCCTGGTCTTCGTCAGGACGCGTGCAGCTGAATTTTGTAATAGTTGTAGACCTGAAATAGTCTTTTTGGGAAGACCAGAAAGCAGGGCATTACAGTAATCAATTCTACAGGTGATAAAAGCATGCATCAGCGTCTCCGTATCGGCCCGTGAGAGAATGGGACGGACTCTGGCAACGTTCTTCAGGTGATAAAAACCTATTTTAATGATATTTTTAATATGAGAGATAAAAGTCAGCTCAGAGTCAAAGATAACACCCAGGTTCCTCACTTGCTAAGAAGGATTAAAAGACAGTGATTGCAGTTTTGGTAAAAGTTTCTCTCTCTGAGCCTCAGGACCGATGACTAAAACTTAGGTTTTGTCCTGGTTGAGCTGGAGAAAGTTTTCTGCCATCAAGGATTTGATGTCTAAAATGCAGTTAAAACGTGCATCCATTGGCAAGATGTACAACTCTGTATCATCAGCATAACTTTGAACATAACCCTAGAGGAGCAGGTATCTAAACTTACCATAAAGGTCCTGTCTGTGAGGTAGGATGTGAACCATCTATGAACAGCACCAGAGAGGCCAATCTGTTTCAAACGGGTTAAAAGAATAGTGTGGTCTACTGTATCAAAGGAAGCGCTTAGATCCAGTAGAACCAACACTGTCACCTTCTGTGCATTATAGTTTAATCTGAAATCATTTAAAATCTTCTGAAGGGGCGTCTCTGTGCTGTGGTTCACCCTAAAACCAGACTGAAATTTCTCCAGGACATTATGAGCGTTAATAAAATCATTAAGTTTAATTAAAACAAGCTTTTCTAAAATTTTGCTTAAAAAAGGTAAGTTTGATACCGGTCGGAAATTGTTCAAATCATTAGAATCTAAATTGCTGTTCTTAAGCAGGGGCCTCACCACCCCCCCTTTAAAGGCGGCAAGAAAGACCCCCGTCTGAAGGGAGCAATTAATCACGGTTAAAATCTTATCTCTAAGAGAATCATATAATTGCTTAAAAAATCACACATTCAGATTTGTCTAAAACCATGTGACTTTGGGAAGATAAAATAGTACATCTGATGGTGTCTACCTTCCCTCTGAAGTGGGGTGCAAATTCCTCACAGAGAGCGTTAGAGGAGGTTTTCTGAAGTGAATTAGTGTCACAGTTAAAATGTTAGCAATTGTGGTAAATAAAATTTTAGGAATATTTTTATGATCTGAGATTATTTTGGAAATGTAAGCATTTCTTGACTTTCTTACTGCATCATTGTATGGTTTTAGTAGGTCAGTATAAATCTGCTTATTTATTGTGATCTTATTTTTTCTCCATTTTCTCTCCGCCGCCCTGCAATTTCTCGTTAGTTTTCTAAGGTATTCATTTCTCCATGGTGATGCATGTTTTGGCTGTAGATGTTTAACTTTAAGTGGAGCAAGCAGGTTGAGGGTAGATCGAAGTCTGCTGTTAAAATCATTGACAATAGAATCACAGGAGGCGGGTAAATTATAGAAGGAGTCTTTTTAAAAGCTTCAAGAAAACCAGCAGCCACTTCAGGGGTTAGATGGTGCTTCATTACAGTTCTCACAGAGGTCTCCCGCTTAATAAAACTGGTGATGTTAAAAAACACACAGCAGTGGTCAGAGACACCCAAGTCAACAACAGAGGACACGCTGGTGGACAGGCCATACGTGATGACCAAGTCCAGAGTGTGTCCTCTGTTGTGAGTTGGCTGCGTGACATGCTGGGTAAAATCCATGTAACTCAAGATGTTTTAAAAAATCTGTTGAAAAAGAGTCTAAAAGGTTATCCACGTGTAGATTAAAATCACCAGCTAAAATGATCCTTTCAAAGGAATTGTGCAGAATTGATAAAAACTCTGAGAATTCTTGAATAAAAAGTGCACTCTTTTTAGGAGGCCTGTAAACAGTTACACATAAAATCTGAGGAATGCTAAAAACAGCTGCGGTATATTCAAAAGTGGTAAAATTGTCAAGTAAAACAGGTTTGGCGGAAAGTTTTGATGAACTAATAGAAGCCGTCCCGCCACCCTTTTTCCCATTCCTCGTTGAATAGTTAAAATAAAAATTTGTTGGGGAGGCCTCTGTAAGAACAACAGGGGCATCCGAGCTCAGCCACATTTCCGTTAAAAATAAACAATCGAGATTATGGTCTAAAATCAAGTCATTTATAATAAAAGTTTTGTTCAGTAGAGAGCGAACATTTAAAAGAGCCATATTAAGAGTGGCTGGAGATGGATTGCCTAAATGACATATGGAACCTGTGATTTTTGGTAGCTGTTTGAGATTATTGAGATTACATTTGCTAGATTTATGTTTATTTGCTCGCTCTCTGCTAATAATAACAGGTATGTGAGTAGTTTGACAAGGTCCAAGTTCGTTATTTGAGTTATTGTTAAAATCAAGGCTGGGTTCATAGGTCCATGGACTGGCTGCACATCAGGCTGTTGGGGCAGAAGTGGGGGAGGGGCAAAGGGGACAGCAGGGGTTGGTGTAGGACGCAGGGGGGACGTGGACAGGCCAGGCTCATTGCCAGGGTGCATGTTCCTTTACTGTTTAGGTGGAGCCCGTCTGCCCTAAACAGGTGACTTGTGCCCCAGAAAATGTTGAAATTGTCTATAAAACCAATATTGTTCAGCGCCGTGGCAGAGGAGAGCTAAGTGTTCAAAGATAAAAGCCTGCTAAAACAACCAATTCCTCTGCTGACGGTGGGAGTGGGGCCAGAGATAAAAACCGAAACCGGTGTTTTTTAAAGGGTTAAAAAGATGAAGAAAATCCCGCTTCAGCAGTTTGGACTGTTGTCTGCGAATGTCATTGGTGCCGGCATGAACAATAACAGTACTCACGGTGGGTGGCGTTGAATGATGTCCAGGATCCGATCAGAAAGGTCCATTACTGTTGCTCCAGGAAAACAAATGGTGCGGGCTCCTTTCCTCCTCACATACCGGATGATTGAGTCACCGATGATCAGCGTGGTGGGTGCTGGCTCAGCAGGTCGGAGCTGGGCAGGGATTACCTCGCTGTCCAGGACCGGCTGAATGTTAAGAGCCTCCCCAGGGCTGCAGCGATGGGTCGTCAGCGCCGAGGGCTTGTTCCGGGGGTTAGGCGTAAAGTGAACCACTCCTCTGCGGGCTGCAGCCCGGGGATTGGCGTGACGTGGAAGGCTGCTGCAGTCTGGCTGCTGCTCCGGTGGTTGGGCGGGATCAGGCAGCGGTCCAGTGGAGCTACGGGGCCCCGGGGCTGCTAGAGGAGGAAAGTCCTGGTCGAGGACGCCGATCCGCTTGGCCAGTGGCAGCGTTGGTGGAGAAGGGCGATGACAGTGACCCCGCGCCTCTCCACTGCGGCCGGGGCCAACCGTGGTCCAGGCGTCCCGCTGGATCGGAGTGGAGCTGAGGGGGGCTTTTGGCCTAGCTCCCTGCTGGTGCCAGCAATCCTCCTCCATAGCAGGTGTGCGAGCCTCCGGCGCCCCAAACCCGGCAAGAGTCCCGGCGATGGATTCCGCCCCAGCAGCCTCGCCGGGCTGACAGGGGATGGTCTCCGCCAGCTGAGCGCTGTCAGCCGCGGCGAATGTCTGGCCAAAGATGATTTCCACGTCACGCTCAAAGTCCTGGATCTGGTGGAGTGTGGAAATCCTTTGCTCCAGCTCCAAAACTTTTTGGGTGAGCTTCAGGCACCCATCGCAGCCAGGGCTGCAGGTGAGTAGAGCATTGATAATCCGATAAAAGCAAGTTGTTTAGAGTTTGCGGTGCTAAAATCAGTTAAAACCAGTCTTTAAGAAAATATAAAACCAGTTAAAAAAGACAGTATTAAAAGTCGATCTCGGTGAGTCTCAGTGACGCTAACAAACGCCAGCGCATGTGCACTCGAGCCTTTCCCTCAAGAACAGGAACAGATTGCAGGGCATAGCACTGATGTTAATGATAACAACTCTCTCCTGAACAGAGTGATGGCCTACCATTCCAATGTTTTTATACTTGTACATTATTGTTTGAACAGATGAATGAGGCACCTTTGTCGATTTGGAAGTTGTACCCAAAAATGAATCACAGTTGTGGAGGGCCTCAATACTCCACTATTTTGGGTGATTTCTTTTCATTA
Source organism: Valencia hispanica (assembly GCA_963556495.2). Lineage (NCBI taxonomy): Eukaryota > Metazoa > Chordata > Actinopteri > Cyprinodontiformes > Valenciidae > Valencia > Valencia hispanica. Next base: position 42,839,794 of record OY747701.1, on the reverse strand, counting down.
TGCTTCAGGTGTGTCACCATTTAAAGTTAAAACTTCTAAATCTGAGCACAGTAACATAAATTGTCTCTCAGTTTTCTGGCGACCAGCAAAAATAAATTTTGGTAATCCTGACTGTCCAGAAACAGAACACTCATAATCTGATTTCGCAAGGACCACGCTACAGCTCAGAATTGAACAGTTTATTGAAGGAATGGAGGAACGAATGGTCTGGGGAGAAGCGTCGTTGCAGACCCGGAGGAAGACTCAGTGTGGGGGTGCAGTCTTCGGAAATTCGTCTTTCCGAGCCTGCTAAGCCCCCCCCCCCCAGATGGAACCTGAAAGAGAGAGATGCTAGAAGACGAGATACAGGAGTGTGAAATGGGTAGACTGCGCTTGGTAATAGATGCTGCGAAGAAGGGCAGGACCCAAAGGGGCGGGTTGGCAGGACCCAAGAGGTCCGGAGTAGCCTAATGGGATTATGTTCAGAAGGGAAAGGGGTTGGCAGGACCCAAAGTGGGAGAGGGGTCGGCAGGACCCAAAAGGGTAGGGAGTGGCCTAATGGGATGAGGTTGGGGAGGGGGTCAGGAAGGGAGGGGTGAAAAACGAATGAGACAGACGAATAACGATATGCAGGCAGAGTTTATATAAGGATCGCTGAGTGATTAGAGACCTGACAGATACCCGGGGCGTCAAGTGAGACAAGTTAGAACTGATTAGGAAGTGCGAAGCGGATTTGAAGCGTGGTCCTGCTCCTGAACCTAAGTTAACCTGTAAACTCCATTTAATGTCAGATAGTGGGGAAAAAGAGCGGAAATATATATTTTTACATATATATGTATCCAGTTTCAAATGTGTGACTTCAGCAAATAATCTCAAACAGATCCAAATGTTTTCAGTTGTACCAGTGCAGCTAGTATATTCAGTGCCTAAAGGAAGAAACTGCCCAAACACCTTAGAGGACTGTTTTATTTTACTCAGAGCAGTAAATCCAGCGATGACAAGACATACCAGCTGACAAGGCATTACACAGGCCAGACTACTCGGCCTTCCATGTGAAACCATTATGCAGGAGTTCTCCCTCCTGCTGAATGCAGCTGCACTGTGGGACCTACTTATTACAGCCCAGATGTGTCTGTAATCTATCACTGTCTCCCTTACCGCCCATCATACTCGGGAGGATGTGTGAAGCAGCGCCTGTGTAATTTTTGTGCATGTGTGTGTGTGATGTGGAAGCATGTAATAGAAAGCATGTCTGTTGGACTGTCTAAGATGAGTTTTTCATTGCCTAAAAAGAAATATTTAATTATTTTAATGCACTTTCCTTAGACGTGTTTCTGTGAGCTTGTGTTGTTTCATTAGGCTGTCTGTGCTACAGTTTTTCTCTTCTAAGCCTGTAGTTTATGCAATATTAATTAAAGTCATTAAAGGGTCTCTTAGAAGTATTGTAAATATTAATGCAGCTCACATCGAGCCTCTTAACTCCATCTTTTTTAAAGAGGCTCTCTAAAATTAGGTGACTTATTAATGCATAAGTACTGTGAGTAAAATGTCCGTACCTCACCCAGAACTGTATAGATGGTGTTACAGTGAAATGTGCTGATTACTCTTGTAACTTATTTATTATTAGATATGTTTCTAATCTTTATCCACAAACAAAATTAATCACTTTCTTTGTTTATTTTTGAGGGTTTTTCTGCCAAACCATTGGAACTAGTGTGGAGAAAGATCAAGCTGTAAGATTTGTTAGCACGTTTTCTCTACAAAAATAGCAAAGATACAAAACTAGGGTATAGAGGTAAATCTTTCAGCTCATGTTTTGCTGAATTACAATAGACAATTAAGGCTGTGGTTCCTAAAGTTGGACCATCAAGGGGATAGTTTCTAGTTGATTGACAGAAATCAAAACAGAAGTAGCATCACTGCTAAGAGACTATTTTTGCCAAACATTTATACAAGTGCTTAAAGATATTAATCATAAAGGAGCAACGATATAATGGCTGTAATGAGCATCTTTTATTTTTCCTCTTGACGTTTTATTCTGTTTATTATACTTTAAAATAATTGTTAATAACATTTTTTTGCGGATAGACGGAAAAAAACTAAATTAGAGACAAATGTAGGACGGCTGAGACTACAAATAAGACGGTTTACATTTTTATTCATGGAAAAGAACAGGATTACATTTAGTCACGTGCGGAAAGAAAATGTAAAATCTAATTTAGTTTTGTGGAAAGGTAGGCTAAATAATGAAATGCAAACGTAATTATTTTACTTTAGTGGAAGTCAAACCTAAAACAAATGAATGCCAAGGTGCATCTTTAGCATGAAATTCTGGGTGTAAATAATAATTTCGGATATTTAAAGAAACCGTAAAAAAAAAAACAGGTTCTTTTTGTGTTTTATACTCTATTAGAATTGCATATAAAACCGTGTTGCAAGTCTGAAACTAATTAAATCTTTTATTGGAGATGCTTAATCTCATGGTGAAATAATTAGAAAAAGCTAACCTTCATTTGAGTAGAAACTCTTTTTTTCCTTTCTTTTTCTTATTAAAATAATTTCTATTAACATAGAAAGAAATCCCATGTTAAAAAATAATTGTTTTTAGTTATTTTTTTAGTCAGTACTTTGTGTAACCACCCTTTGCTGTGTATGGTCCACAAATGTATGAATATGTATGAATTTTCTCTTCATCCTCCCTGCATTTCTTTTAAAGAACTCAGGTCTAGGCACTGAAATGGCCATGGAAGAAGGTTGATTTTGTTTCTGGTGCCTAATCATAGTGTTTATTTGGCCTTATGTTTGTTCCTGATATGACAGAGTTCATTATGCCAAGCACAAGGTGACAGGGACTTATGAAGAGAAACAAGCCTACAGGAAGGCAGATCCTACTATACTTGACAGCTGCCAAGAGTTGTTTTATCACAATAACATGCTTTGTTGCAGGTCACAACCACTTGGAGTCTTTACCAAAAAAGCCTTCTCTTATACTTTATTCATCTAACCAAAGCACACTGCTCCAACAGAGTTATGCAAACCCCACTTGTGTGCATTTGTGATGGTAGGATAGGACAGGCCTCTCTTATTTGCAGTTCTCTTACAGTGAACTTATTTTTATTTTTCTTCAATCCTGTTCACTATGTGTGGTAGCAGGACAATAATCTGATTCCCTCATTATGAAACCAGAAATATCTAAGAGACCATGGCTCAGCTTGTGCTCTTTGCTGGTAGCTAACTCTCCTTACATCTTATATCACACAATAAGGTAAAGAACCTTGCTGTGATGCTGGAACTGTAGCCAACCTGATCTGTAAAACCATGTGAATAATAAACAGCTTGACCGACTCCCTAGGTATCTTGGACCACACCACGTTCTCCTAACACAAAGCAATTAATTGCTAAACAGATCCCTCTTTTAATAGAGAGCTTTGCCTCTCTTTGTTGGTTTACATAGTATTTTACTGTGCTCAGCAAGTCTATATACTCTGTGGGTCCAAATCAATACAAAGATGTACCAATATATGTCCTACTGCTGCTGGCCACACTAATGTACAACTTGTTTAAATTACAAGAATCACAGATCAATTTTTTCATATTACTAGTAAACCTTTTATGTTGAAGTTGGTTAATTGTTGTTCTGCAGAGGGTCTGTGTACATTAGGGAGTCTTCATTAAAGCAGTTTTCCCAGTGTCATAACACCACATGTGCTCATACTCTTACTCTTCAAGCACCTCTGACCTTAGCTGTCTAAAGCATTGCAATAATTGGCCAATCAATACAACCTATGTCAATTGCATCATGCCAAGAAACCAAGGAGCAAAAACAAGAAACAGACACAATTTACCAGCGCTGTTCACCCCCAGGGTATAATGTTTCACTGAATCAATACAAACAGACACTGGGTGACAACACAACCGGTGATATAATCTTTCATCCAAAGCCACCAAAGGAGCCTTGGTACATGATATGTGACTGCTTCACTGGATTACTGTTACAGATTCTGCCACTAATCTTCAGTGTGTCCAGCAAACAAGTAGAGATACTTTTAACATTTCATTCTGGGAAAGTGATAGCAGCTAAAGCACAAGTCTGTCTCAAGTGCAGCTCTGATGATGTTAAACAAAATTTAGTACATCGATATGAGCTATGATTCTGTTTATTTCTTCACCTTTTTGTGTATCATAAAACACCCAGATAGTTTGCCATCAGCTTAAAAAGAAAAGATGTCAGTGTCTGCTGGTTAATCAAATTTAGTTGGTATGTTTTGTGTTTAACCGATACTGTATGTTCTTACTATGCAAATACTTTCGAAATATTTTGCTTGCATATGTATTCAACTTCTTTTGATCTGATTCACAAATAAAATCCAGTGCAACCAAAGCCCTTAAGAAGTCACTTAATTGGTAAGTAAAGTTACTGAATAAATGCAGCTGTTTTGTGATGGCCTAACAGGGGTTTTCTTTCCACAAAAATTAACAAAGGGCATCATTAGACTCAAGAAACATCATACAGGCCAGGGATAAATGTGGAGCTGGGTTTGTTTATAAAACTTTAAATATCTCAGAGTTTAGAGTGCTCATGACAGTTTTTAATGTATAGTTCATTAAAATCATTCATACGATAACCAAAATAAAAAAAACTTCTTGCAGAAGTGTGTATGGAGACTCACAATTTGAATCGCACACCATTGAAAAATCAATCATTTCTGACCCTGGCTGCAATTGGGGAGGGAGGCGGAAGTGATGTGATTGGTAGTGTGCTGTCAGTCAGCTGTTAGAGAGAAAGCTAACTTCTGATTGTTTGTCAAGCCTTCCCAAATTCATTTTTGAAGCAATGCCACATTGGTGTGTAGCAGGATATTGTTCCAACACCAGAGAAGCAGGACTAAACCGGTTTAGGTTTTCAAAAATCCGGTTCATTGAGAAGAGTGAAAAAACTAACAAAAAACAAAAAAAACACGTGCGCCCCAATGAGGCTGTGACATGTTTTCAGGAAGTTTTTTGACCCACATGAAGAACTCAGAAACGGAGTCAAGAAAAAAAGTTCAATAACAGATTTAGGATGATGAGGTTCTTCAAGAGGGAAATGGCTGGTCGGGTTTTGAGAATGACTGTCGATATTGAAAAACAGAAGACTTACTGGTTGGAGATAAGCGATGGAACTTTGAGGAGGGTGTTAGGTCCTGTCTGAGATTGAATGTGCAGGGAGATGGATCCAGGAGTGCTGTTACTGAGAGAAGATTGTTGGAGAGCAGGCAGGCTGTCTTGCTTGACATGATCTGGGCTGCGGGTTCTGAACACAGAACTAGGTTTCCACGGAAAACACTGGAAATAGGCACAGGAGCTGTTGGTATCCAGGTAGGTCAACAACCAGGCCTCGAATGAGCGGCTGACAGCTCCTTAAGAAGCTCCTAGAATGAGGGAGTCTGATGAGCTCCAGGTTTCGTCAATCATCCTGCTCCAAATCTCCAGCAAAAGTCTTCTCTGCAAAGATGCCTCACTCGGTACAGAAAAACACAGTTGCTCACAGAACCTAACACTTTGAGGTAAGCAAAGGTAAAGCAATTCCCCATTGATATGTCATCTGACAATTATATAATGATAATAATATAATAATAAATACAATAAATGTAAATCTACTGGATACAGCAGAGAAGATTAGATTCCCACTTTAAATCCACAGATCTTCTCGCCCAACATCTATGTACATATTCATATTAAAGATCATTGGAAAGCTGAGAGTCTTGTGATTCAAATGATGTATGCCAATCAAGGATACAATCATAACTGTAGACACAGCGATCACTTTTGTGAAACCATCCCCGAAAGAAACGGTGTCCGACTCACCATTTGTAGCCTTATACAGGTGACAAAACCGAGCCTTCTCAAACAAAAAAAGTATTTTTACATCAACAAAGTTCCGATTAATGTCCTCCAATAAAATTGTTAGTGCACGATAAGTCTGAGGCCCATAAACAGGCAAGATCCAGGATAAACATCTGCTGTTACTGCAGCTGGTCCTGGGCGGAGGAGGCTGCAGCACAAGGACTGCCTGCTTGCTGTGAGCACTCTGAATGGGAGAGGAGCCAACGCATTGCTTGGTGAAAAGAGTAAAGATACATGCTTCACATCAGAGTCTCCAAAAGTCTCCAATAACCCCAAAAAAGGTCACTAGATTGGTTGCCAGTCACTTTTTTGAAAAAGCGTCACTTAAGGGGGTCTAAAAAGTTGGTAAATATAGTGACAAATTTGCTAAATTGGCAAAGCTGCAGGAGGCAGCCGTACTGCCAATGATGTCATGGCAATATGGTGGGGGTATAAAGGCGCACATAGTGTGGCAAGAAAATTTTTTGGCTCACGGTTAAGCTAGAATCTTGTTATGAATTGAACTGGGCCAACCACAATGTAAAGTAAGATGTATATTTAAAAATTTTATGTCGTTTTACTGTTAAAAATTCGGTGTCATGAGTACTTTAATCCTTCATCTAAAAATGGAAAGGGTATGGCACAACTGTAGACTTATCAAGACGTGGCCGTCAACCTGAACTGGCATACCAGACCATGTGAACATCAGTCAGAGAAGCTGCTCCATGGCTCGAGTGATCCATAGCTCAGGTGGAAAAATCTAAAAACTAATACTCCAATAATCTGGCCTTCATGGAAGAGTGGAAAAAGAAAGCAATTAATAAGAGACAGGTGCTTGTAAGATATGTCATTGCCTGTCTGGATTTAGCTTCAGGCAAACTGTTCTAATGTTTATAAAATGTTTAACAAAATTTATGCTAAATTGTTTTTTATGTTGTTAACTTGAACATAAACATTTTAGTGGTTTGTGCTCAGATGTTTGAAAATAAGTATTTAGTTTGTTGAAATTCCAAAATCTTTATGAGAAACCTGGTTCAGATGTTAAATTAGGATTCTTAAACCACAATCATATATAGGACATTTTATTTGCTGGGTGTGGGCCACATCTGGTCCACTTGTGGGTGACTTTTGGTTGTCACACTTTGAATGATTCAGGGCTATCATTCCACTTAATACAGTGGCTAGCAAAAGTATTCGGCCCCCTTGAACTTTTCCACATTTTGTCACATTACAGCCACAAAAATGAATCAATTTTATTGGAATTCCACGTGAAAGACCAATACAAAGTGGTGTACACGTGAGAATTGGAACGGAAATCATACATGATTCCAAACATTTTTCACAAATGCGTAATTATTCAGCCCCCTGAGTCAATACTTTGTAGAACCACCTTTTGCTGCAATTACAGCTGCCAGTCTTTTAGGGTATGTCTCTACCAGCTTTGCACATCTAGAGACTGAAATTCTTGCCCATTCTTCTTTGCAAAACAGCTCCAGCTCAGTCAGATTAGATGGACAGCGTTTGTGAACAGCAGTTTTCAGATCTTGCCACAGATTCTCGATTGGATTTAGATTTGGACTTTGACTGGGCCATTCTAACACATGGATATGTTTTGTTTTAAACCATTCCATTGTTGCCCTGGCTTTATGTTTAGGGTCGTTGTCCTGCTGGAAGGTGAACCTCCGCCCCAGTCTCAAGTCTTTTGCAGACTCCAAGAGGTTTTCTTCCAAGATTGCCCTGTATTTGGCTCCATCCATCTTCCCATCAACTCTGACCAGCTTCCCTGTCCCTGCTGAAGAGAAGCACCCTCAGAGCATGATGCTGCCACCACCATATTTGACAGTGGGGATGGTGTGTTCAGAGTGATGTGCAGTGTTAGTTTTCCGCCACACATAGCGTTTTGCATTTTGGTCTCATCTGACCAGAGCAACCTTCTTCCACATGTTTGCTGTGTCCCCCACATGGCTTGTGGCAAACTGCAAACGGGACTTCTTATGGTTTTCTTTTAACAATGGCTTTCTTCTTGGCACTCTTCCATAAAGGCCAACTTTGTGCAGTGCACGACTAATAGTTGTCCTATGGACAGATTCCCCCACCTGAGCTGTAGGTCTCTGCAGCTCATCCAGAGTCACCATGGGCCTCTTGGTTGCATTTCTGATCAGCGCTCTCCTTGTTCGGCCTGTGAGTTTAGGTGGACGGCCTTGTCTTGGTAGGTTTACAGTTGTGCCATACTCCTTCCATTTCTGAATGATCGCTTGAACAGCGCTCCGTGGGATGTTCAAGGCTTGGGAAATCTTTTTGTAGCCTAAGCCTGCTTTAAATTTCTCAATAACTTTATCCCTGACCTGTCTGGTGTGTTCTTTGGACTTCATGGTGTTGTTGCTCCCAACATTCTCTTAGACAACCTCTGAGGCCGTCACAGGGCAGCTGTATTTGTACTGACATTAGATTACACACAGGTGCACTCTATTTAGTCATTAGCACTCATCAGACAATGTCTATGGGCAAACTGACTGCACTCAGACCAAAGGGGGCTGAACAATTACGCACACCCCACCTTTCAGTTATTTATTTGTAAAAAATGTTTGGAATCATGTATGATTTTCGTTCCACTTCTCACGTGTACACCACTTTGTATTGGTCTTTCACGTGGAATTCCAATAAAATTGATTCATGTTTGTGGCTTTAATGTGACAAAATGTGGAAAAGTTCAAGGGGGCCAAATACTTTTGCAAGCCACTGTATGTGGCCAGATAGTTGCCATGTGTGGTTTTCTGTCTGTGCATAAAATGAATGCAAAATGAGCAGATAATCATTAGTCTGTAACATATGTATCTTTGTATTATTTTTGCACAATAAATATGACAGAAAGAGATGACAAACACACACTGGTCACTGTATTAGGTACACCTGTTTAATTACGTTACAATAGTGAATCAGCCAGTCACATGGCTGCAGTTCATTTAGCCATTTAGATGTGTTGGAGACAACCTGCTGAACTTTAAAGACGCCGTCAGAGGTGGGGCGATACAGGATTTAAAGGGACTTCAGACCCTATTGAATGAATTCATTTGCGATGACGTAAAAACATCTGTCTTTTGCTTTTTTATTTTTTGCTGTCAAGCATATTCTAAATTAAGTAAAGATTACAAATTTGAATAATCCACAGTTAGGCATGACTCTGACTGCTGGATGGTTGCAGGTGCTTCTAGTATGATTCTTGGTACTATGTGTTTAATATAAGGATCAACAGGTTTACAAACACCACCTTGGCTGTGTGGTGTTAGCTAAGAACAGGAAACAATAGCTGCAATTCACACAGGCTCAAAAAAACTGGGCAGCAAAAGAATAATGTTGTAGCGTTTAACATTGCAATGGTAGGCTCAGAATTTGTCACCAACAACATGAAAGCATAAATCTTCTTTGTATCAAGGTTTCAGAATGGTGGTGGTACAATGATGTGGTGGATGTTTTTTTGCTGTACTTTGGGATTCTGAGTACCAATTGAGCATCATTTAACAACACAGCCTGCCTGAGTGTTGTTGCTGACCATAGATATCATTTTATGACATGGTGCATAATCCTGCTGGAAAGATGAAGCACACTGATGTCTCCAATCTCAAATAATCTGAAAATGGTATTTTACACACAAAAAGGAGTACTCTAATGCCCTCCATAGTCAAGAGATTTCAATCCAGTAGTGCATCTTTGGGAGGTTGAACGGGAGATTTGGATCATGGATATTCACCCAACAAATCTTAATGCTTTCATGTTAGTATGTACCAAAATTTCTGAGGAATGTGTCTGATACAATTTTGAAATTATGCCATGAAGAACTGAGGCAGTAATGAATACAAAGAGGGTCTGGTGAGTGTAAATAAATATCAAGACACCTGAAGAAAAAGATGCTTGGAAAATTGGGTGAGAATCAGGACTTGTCATTGCAAAAATAGATGGTAAAAAGGATGCAATATGGCAAGGCAATTTTATTTGTATAGCACACTTTCAACAACAAGGTAATTAAAGAAGCTTTACATGATTAAAGGGTAAAATAAAAATAGCAGTAAAACACAGACAAAGCATATAAAGTAAAAACAGCAATAAAGCAAGAAACTCATACAGATACATCAAAGCATTACAAAGCATATAATGTAGAAACAGCAGTAAAGCAAGAAGCACACACAAAACATGATACATCAAAGCATTACTCAAAGGCAGCTATAAACAGATACGTTTTTAGTTGTGATTTAAAGAAACTCAGTGTTTCAGCAGCTTTGCAGTTCTCTAGAAGTTTGTTCCAGATTAGAGGAGCATAGAAACTGAAAGCTGCTTCTCCATATTTGGTTCTAATTCTAGGGATGGTGAGTAGACTGGAATTAGAGGACCTGAGTGGTCTGGTGGGTTGGTATATTAACAGCAGATCTTCAACATATTTTGGTGCTAAGCCGTTCAATGATCAATAAACTAGTAAAAGTGTTTTGAAGTCTATTCTCTGAGCTACAGGGAGCCAGTGTAAGGACTTTAGAACTGAGGTGATGTGCTCCACTTTCCTGGTTCTAGCGCTCTGGATCAGCTGCAGCTGTCTAATTGACTTTTTAGGGAGACCTGTGGGGTTTCCTTAGATCCTTAGGTCAGTAGTAGGTCTCCTCACTTATTTTCCTCCAAGCGAGGTCCTTTTTATTCCCGTCTCTGTAGAGAAAGCAACTGGTGTCGTTTAGCTCCGGGTGATTAGCCACGGCCATTATCAGTATTTCCTCCATGTTGAATGAACAATTTTGCCGGACCTGACCCCATGAACTGGTTTACAGCATCACGTGACACCACGTCACCAGGCTCCTGGTTGATTGGTTGACGCGGCGTGAATTAACGGCAAAGTTCAGATTTTTCAACTTCAGCGGCAGACACTAAAATGTGCGTCAGGCGTGAATGCACAAAATGCACCACATAAAATGACGCGCGTACTTTCTGACGCGCGTCAAACATTTCATTTGCGCGAATTTGGTGCATGCATGAGGCAGTGTAGAAACCCTGAAGCGCGTCAGCGCGCTTCTGCATTGACTGTACATGTAAACGTGACGCCCTTGACGCTTCAAACGCGTTTGGTGTGAACGCACCGTTAGAAGAACATGCTGTACTGCTGAAGATTTTCATACATCATCCATAAGATACATGTTGTACTGCCAGGAAACTTTTGCTTTACTTTATGTGAATTCAAGCTACATATTCTTTTTTTTTTTTTTTTTCAAGCTACATATTCAATGTCTTGGCCCTAAATATTTATTGACATATGTACTATTTTTGATGAGTCATGTATTGCATTTTTATTTATTCAATAAAGATAGACACTGTTTTAAACAAATTGTATTGCCTATCCATTTTTCTCATAGATAACTTTTTATGAGACGAGGTATATTGAATATAGCATTCCCTGATGTCTCAGGATGTAGCACAATCACAGGTCAGATACAGAAAAGAAAATCCTTTTCCCACTTTGTTCCTCACTGTATTGCACAATAAGCACAAGTAACAGATCAGAGAACACAGAGAAACCACAGAAAAAAAGTTATGCATACAATAATGGAGAGAAGGGCTTCCCCTTTCATCCTTTTCAAATTGCTCTTCAATTTACTGATGCCTCGTTTAACTAAAATGTTACTTGTGTGCACAGACTGTGAACGAGCCTTGGTTTCAAATTACTGAGTTATCTGGATGACGAAAGGAATCACATCAGTAGCTCTGCTCTGCTTTTAGTACAGCCTTAAATTGGAAGTTAAGCAGGGACAAAGTAGGCTTGATAACATTCTCGAAAAAGATGACTGAATAATAAGCAGAGATGATCCATAAACTTGTCATACACTGGTTGATCAACTGACTGGTTGACTGATGAAATGGGCAACTCATCAAGTCATAGATTGCTCCATTGCTTTGCTATGAGCATTTGAATGAGCTAAACCTGCTAGTTTTTGACTAATGTTTTTGTATTTAATCAGAAGGGTTCTGTAAGACTTTTGCTATTAAGGCATATCGGTACATTCATCTCATTCAGCTCCTCAATGTTAAAAAAAAGGTTTTTCATCAAATATGTTTATCCTTATGATGTATTTTTTCTCAAATTGCTTCAGCTGCTGAAACTCTTTTTAGGATCTCTTAGATCAGAGATTATTAGTTTACCAATGATTTATGTAGAAGACAAAGGTGTCATTTAGAGACTTTCTGCAAACCTAAGATGGCATAAAACTGTTTCATCTCACGCACTTGTTATCTGTGCCAGTTACAAAACTACATTGTTTTAAAAAGATTCTTTAAAATATTCTACTAAACTTCTAGAACGTTTTCATCCCCTGATTTGTAAGCCCATTTTTAGTTTACAACCCAAAAATGAATCAATTATTGTAGGAAAATGAAAACATTTTGAGATACTTTGCTTTTTTACCACAACTGCCTAAAAAGGTTGAAAATAGTCTGTCAGTCTGTTTCTCACTACCCAGAGAGGCAAAAGTTTCTGATGGAAAAGATGAATCATTTTAAACTCTTGTTCTTGCAGTGTAACCAGAACTGTAAATACAAAATGTGTGCCATTTTGTCTACAAGTAACTGCTTGCCATAATTTCTGGGCAACAAGTTCATGAATATTCTTAGAATACTTTGAAAGTGTGCATCAGCTTCTTTATGCCATCTTGTTTATCTTCATCACAGACAATAGTTCCTTGCACAGGTGTGTACTACCAAACATGTGCCGCATTTGAGCAGCTTGGAGGCAGACTGAGAGCATTGTCTCAGGATGATGGGGGGAAACTGTGCAAGATCAACAGAGATGCCTGGTAATCTGCAGTTCTATAAACTCCATCTGGATGTGCGGCAGGAGCTCTATCCATGTCAAAAGCGAATGAATTACAAAACAGTACCAGATTATTTTTTGTGCTTTAAAGTCAGTGAGGTGACACCAGAACTAATTGCTCTATCTGCTCAGTTTATCAGCAAAACTGGAACTTGGGAACACAGCACGGCTGACTCCCAGTGTAGCTTGTGCACTCCAGTCTCTGGCTTCAAGTGATTGCAGGCATATATCATGGAAAATATCGTGTGATTAGTATGAGCTCTATGTAACTCCCACTAGCAGGCCATCAATGGCACATCAAATTATCTCATAGGCCAGACACAATTGAATCATGGACTGGATATGGCCCACTGCTCTTGAGATTGTCATGTCTGCAATAAATTATTCACCTATGTTTTCTGTACATGTGTAAATGTTTGAACTGTAATTTTTTGCTTTGTGTTGATAATGTTACATTTTTTCTGACATATATCCTCACATCTGCGATGGACTGGCGACCTGTCCAGGGTGTACCCCGTGATTGCTGGAGATAGGCACTAACCCCCCGCAACCCTGAAAAGGATGAACGGGTACAGAAAATAGATGGATGGATGGCATCCTCACATCAGTTAAAGTGTAACTGAACCCCCTGAAAAATCATAACCCCGCCCCCAGACAACATTTGAAAATTCGACAAAGTGAGCGGTGCCAGGAAGAACGGAGGGGTTGTTCTGTGAGACCATGCCTGTGACACAGGCGGTGCCTTTCAACACAGGATAACCTATGTGTGGCCTTTAGATGTATGCTGGTGAGTCTTATGTTTCTTTAGGGCCAGGGTTTCCAGAAGCAGTGGGATTCTCACTTGTTTATTCTGAGTTCTGGAAACCAGCATGTTACTGGATATGTTGTCTGCGCAAACACACATGCACGGACGCACTCACGCAAAACACACACACACACAACACAGACATATATTGATATATCCTTTTAAGAGACTTATGCCACACTTTAACCAACATTTACTTTGAACCAGGGCTTCATGACAACAGTTTTGCTTTGAAGTGTGATCATTGGGGCCTTATCAACATAAAAAAATTGGTTAAGTTATTCTATTTGATGTTTAAACTAAACTAAACGAGATGAATGGTGTCCCTCCCCTCATTAATAGGACTAAATATATCTTTAGTTTGGGACAAGCAATTTTCAGAAGACTTTACCTAATTTTCCTCTTAGTTGATCACCTTGTTACTATCTGTGATGCCTTTAGGTACTGCTGACTCAAGAAGAAATAGTCTTTTTCCTGGACATTGTCTTCCACCCATGCCCCCCGCATCTGCTGTGGGATATTCTGTGCCATATGGGAGTTTTACGGTCACGTTTATATTTTGTTTTTGCCCTAGGTGTCTCCAACTGTTAGACAGATGTACTCACATGATAACAGTCACATGGTGTCCTGATAAGATACTTGACACATCTGAACAGTTTGCCTCTTTGAGCTCTCCTGTCTGGGATTCTGCTGTCTCCAGGTCATCTGGGGTTCATGACAACAGATTAACTGCAATAGCAAATTGAGAGTATTTTTTCACTCTTTACAAAAATGGTTCTTGTTAATAACCCAAACATTATCAGGCTGCAGTAATCTCACCACAGACATCAAAGACTCTCATAAGTGCCCAACTAAAAAATAATCGCCTTTTAAAAAAAGTATTCTTTCTTTTTTACATTTTGTTCCTCTTAAAAACTCTATCTTACAGATGGCACTGATTTCTATTGCAGGTACTAATGAGTGTGTTCTTTATTACATTATTAGATGTATTTTGTTTACTGGCTGTGCTAATCTTTCTTTTATTACAATTATGGATAATTTAGACAAATATTATTCTTCTTCTGACCAATGTGGATTGACGGTCTCCGTCTGGCAGGTTTGTGGCCCTGTGGGGTGTTCCCGCTCATTGGTGCTGGGTGGCTCTGTTTGTGTGGGCACCTAGCCACCGGGGTGACCAGATTCCCAGCTTTACCAGCTCTCAGGAATGTGGCAGCAAGGCTGGGTGGGAGTAGGAATTGGTGGGGGGGGTTCTATGGTCTTTGTGTACCCCTGTGCCTATCTGGCATGGGGGTGGCTACTTTTGTCCTGTGCTGATGATCTACCTCGGTGTTAAGCAGATAGCTGCTCCAGGAGGATGCCTGGTAACTGTCTGCTGGGCAGTGCTGCAGCCTCCGAGAGCCGAGACTACTTGCCCCCTGTTGCTCTTGAGTGCTGTGAGGTTTATGCCCTTTTCAACATTATGCCTTTTTCTCAATTCCAGGTGACAGATGATGTGAATTCAGAATTCCTATCTGAAGATAAGATCCCATGGATCCCAATCCTAAGCCTTCTTTTCAGGTTCGTTTCAGTTTCTCAAATGAATAATTTTCTGGATTTCTTCGTATGCTTGGGTGATCAGACAATAGATAATAAAAAATCCTTTTGGTCTTGCTACATATTTTCAGATTTTAGTGTTTTTTATTTAATAGTGATAGAGACAACAGATAGAGGCTGAAAAGGTGATGCATGCAATGAAGAGGCATAGATGGGTGTCTAACCCAGTATGGAGTACATTCAGCCTCTGCATATAATCCCTATTTAACCAACTGGGCTGCACCAAATCCACCATTTTTATAATGTAAATAAGCAGGATGGTTGGGAGCACACTACATTGTACTTTTTAGACAGTCAACATATATATTAACATAAAACTTTTATTATCACTCTACATTCCCTTAAAAGTGAGAGCAGTAAAGGAGTATATCTGCGCTGCTAACTCATTAAAGTGGTTACAGTTAGCAACCCTATCAGGAAATGCGGAACTTTTCTGGCTTCATGTGCAGCACAATATTAATAATTAAGGTCAACCAGTCCTTGGCTTACAGGCTTATCCACAATTTGCTGATGCAGGCACAGATCTACTGTACTATCAGTAAAGCTCATTTACAGTAGGTTGCTGTCCAATTACAGGCCCAGCCCATTCCCACAACTGGACCCAAAGGGCTAAAACTCCAAGGCCTAATTTATGTTTTAACAAGCAAACTTTAAACTTGGTAAACCATATACTTTAGTGATAATTGAGCAGCCCTTTGCTGAAGCCTTCCTAACTTATTTGACAGCATGTCTGAGTACTGTTCACACTAGTGTCAAATAGTCTCGGACAAATCGTTACATAACAAGTGACTATGCAAGTAATTGCTTTAAAACAATACCAATGACTTGCTACAGCCAACTCTCTTGTTCCTATAGCTCCACACATACATAAGGCAGTCAAAAGCAGACAGATCTTCTCGTTTTGCTTTTTGTCTTTGTGGAAGTATACTGAAGGATTAGCTTCCCCACCTTTCTACTGTTAGAAAGCTCCTCAGTGACAATCTGTCTTAAGTATTTTACCATTACCATTGGATAGCCCCTCTGGGATGTTGATAGAGGCATAGGTAGTAGAGACATTTATTTGGCATGAAAAGCTGATATTAGACAAGACACCAGTGGTGACAAAAAAGGAGAAGAAAAACTACAAAGAAAAACAATGATCAAGAAGCACATGTAGACAAATTAAGTTAGGTATTAGAAGCCAAGAGAGAGTTTAAATAAAATTAGAGAATGTGATGAAGATAGTAGCTGAAATAACAGCCATTCACTGCTGTAATATACTGTAAGGAACAAATTGATCTGCTTCTTACCCTGCCATCCTACACACCAATCTTACAGCATTTTCAAGTCAACCAGAGTTTCTTATTTTTGCTGAAAACATATGCATCCATACACATACACACGTGGCAAGATCATTTATGAGTCTGATTATTACAAGATGAAGGGCAGTGAACAACAGCCTGTCTACAGTCATCTGAGTCTCAGGTGTTCATCAGGCTGTAATTTAGGAGGAGGTCCAATAGGCATATGGAGACTACTTTCTACATCATTTCTCTCATTCACCCATTTTGTGTTATTATTATTATGTGCATGTCTTTCTTTATCTTTTATATATTAAACATCCTTTTGATACTTGAAATTTTGATACAGCCATGTTCTTTCAACATTCTCCAATTTTTTGTTTTTTAAACTCAGAGCAACTCAAAGAAAATTGTCCTTCCTTTTTCCATGAATTCATCAGATTTTATCTTACAAATCAGTCTATTTTACAAGCTTTAAGTTTTAAAGCCAAAATTGTACTGCTTAAGCTGTTAATTATCTGTTTTTGTTGCCTAATCACTCACTAATGCATTTTTATAACTCAGGTAAAACATCATGGGTCTAATATAGGCATAGCGCATATCAAAATTCAGCTACTGGGCCATTTTGGTGCCCATTACTTTGAAAGGTAATTACTGCCTGTGATAATTATGTTAATGGACAATTAAGGGAGACTTACATTACTATGGTGTAATTGGGGATTGACTGAGTTTTCTGCATATACAGCTATTAGGGGAAAGGCCTGCACTATTAGGAGCAACTACATAATTTGTTACGCAATTTCAAATTATCTTTTTGAAATATTGATATATCCAGACAAGCACGTTGGAATTTAAATACAGAAAAGCCTGCAAAACAAAGTAAAAAGTAACTAATTAACCTAAATGAAACCTAACTCTATACTCCCTGAACACTTTAAGAGTTGCACCTGTACAACTGCTATAAAACAAATCAACCTGGTAAAAACTCCATGCATCTAGGCATCTAGACATCCAAACAACTTATTGAGTTTCAAAAACAAGCATCTGCATGGGTAAGAGTTGTATTAACAACAGGGAATATTCAACACAGATCAGATATTCTGAAGGACTTCTCACCTATAACAGAAAAATACAAGGTGGAAAAGACACAACACCAAGGCAGAGGTTCACCTAGGTTCACCCCGAGGAGAAAAAACTGGAAACTTTTTACCACTAAAATCTTGTGCATGAACTTTTTACCACTAAAATCTTGTGCATGAACTTATTCGAGAACTTGCAGCAATTTCAGCACCTCCTGCTGTTTTTGCTCAAATGATGGGTGTCTGGGGTAACAAAAAAAAGCCTATAAGCACACCACAAATTAGAGCTGAAGATCTTTGCCCGAACCCGTCGGGACCCATCAGGAGGCGACGGTTCGGGTTTGGGCTTAATTTCTATCATTGTCCGCAGGGTCGGGCCGGGCTCAGGTTTTAGCGGTCAGCTGATCATCTCATTAGCATGAACAAGATGCAAAATGGATGCTGAGAAGGTGAAAGGTTAGCCACTGGTGAATATGTGTTTTTGTTAGCAAATTATTTAATCTGATAATAGGTAGGCCTTCAGTTTCTTTATGTGTTTCTTTATGTTTAAAGAGGGCAGGCTTGTGCAATAGCCTTTATTTTAGAAGTCATGTGTGTGAGATAGCCTAATTGACGGTACTCATTTTATTTGTAAAGCTGCAGACTTAAAAAAAAGATTATAAATCGACATGCCTTGATATTATTCTTATAGGCAGGGCCTCGTTAATCATTTTAAACTTTTGATAATAGGCCTATTTGATGGGAATTTCAAACATTTGTTCAGTAAATTGAAAACCTGCCGGTCACGTTGTCCGGTGCCATTTTTGTCTAGCGGAAACCCTGATGTGTTACTTTTGAATAATGTCGTGCTGTAATCGGGTTCACACACTAACAAGCTGTCAATCAAAACATACTTTTCAGAGTCAGGCTGAATTCTATAGGGCTCGGGCCGGGTTGGGCCCAACTTTTAAGGCCCGATTACAGCTCACCTACACCTCAAATCAACATCTCAAGGATGGTTCATATGGCAGGATTTTTGAGCCAATTTAGGCTCTGATTCTCCCCTTCCAGCAATTGCAAGGATGCCTCAATTATTGGGATGGCTGTTAAAATAATCCCACTACTTTATGCAATGCCTTTTCTTTTTGTGTCGTTTTGTCCCTGTTAAAACAAGTTCATAAACTATTGCCAATGCTTCCTCCTTGGCTGCCGTGTTAATTTACTCCTTTGACTTAACTTTTGATCTCTTGAGGTTTTGTGAGACTTTTCCTGTCTGAGCTTAGAATGTTCCGAGTAAAATCGGTTTGTTTGTGGTGTATTGTGTTTAGCAGTGTGCCCCCACACCACGCACTGTAAGACCCGTGTGTTATTCATTTCAATCATGTTGTATCCACCGTATCCGCCCTTTTAAAATATTGCCATGTGAACCAAGAATAAAAGAATGTCCTGTGTACATGTATGCAAAAACTTTTTTAGAGAGGAGTTGCCATTTATTTATCAATAAAACAAACAAACCAGTCCCGATTAAAATACATAAGAATTAATTCATTTCATTAAAAACAATGAAACCGCACCTATTCTTTCCATGAAAATCCTGTATGCCATCAGATGATTTCTGGATCTGTTACTTCAAGGTAAAATATAGTTTTAAACCAGTTAAGCAAATTTAATGTCTTTCTAGGTTTGTATTGGGATTATAGGGTATGTTGAATGGAGATCAGTGCAGAAGCAATGTTTCAAAAATGTAAGAAATGTTACACCAAATCAAGCTCAGTTTCAAGAAAAGGCAACTTGTAAATGTTACTTTTACTTACTGCATAATGCAAAAGGTTCTGATGGGGCATAACTGTTGAATGATCTCTCTTTTTTTGTCTCCTGGGTCGTTTTGTTGACTGGCTCTCTAATACACGTCCTCAAAATTATCAGATGAGCTTCCCTTTTGTAT
Organism: Valencia hispanica; assembly: GCA_963556495.2. NCBI lineage: Eukaryota > Metazoa > Chordata > Actinopteri > Cyprinodontiformes > Valenciidae > Valencia > Valencia hispanica. The sequence goes on along the minus strand of OY747701.1, from coordinate 42,820,431 downwards.
TGGAAATATTTTTTTCCTCAATTGTGCTTCCATTAAACCTCTCTCTCCTAAGCTGTCAAATATCCGCCCGCACCTTTTGTCATTTTAATGTCATCCTTCTATTTCTTTTTTTCCCCCTCATTCTCTTTTGTTCCATCTCTCACTTAAACTGGAGGTTTTCATTCGCCGTTAAATGCCCTTTTTGTCCCTCTTTTTTTCCTTCATTTTTTGATGTTTGAAAAGTTTTCTTTTTCATGTTCCTCTTTATTGAATTTTTCATTTCCACTGTATCTGTGACAATAGCTCAGTTGATACTATCAACTTCTTATCTTTAGGTTCACTGTTATCAATTATTTCCAATGCTCTAATCCTCGTTCCTCTATGTTTATATCTGCTTCCTGTGGTTTTCTCATTCTTGCTTCCACCTCTGTGGGTCCCAAAGCAGCACATGAGGACAAAAAGCATTTGGTGCCGGTCCTTCTTGCACTCATTCCTCCAGTTTTTCTCTCGTTTTCCCTGCCCAGACAGTTTCAAGTTCTCTTTTCTCCTTTTCCTACCTGTCCAACTGTCTGCATCCCTTTCCTAAGAGTCCTATCTCCCTTTCTCTTCCCCTCTGCTATCCTTCCCTGTTCATTTCAGTGCTCCCATGGGTGCAGGTGGTAGAAAATGACGTCTTACTTTGATTGCTGCAAGGCTGCAGGCGTTCCTGGGGCACAGTGGCAGCGGCGCTTCAGATTGCAGGATGTAGTGGTAAATAATCCCGATTGGGGAGAGAAGAACAGAGAAGATAAAGGAAAAAGGGAGGAAGGAAAGAATGGACATGTGGATGAAAGGGAATTATATGAGAATTTGAGCACTTTTCATTAAAAATAAAGCTTTGTCGCTCATTTCCTTTTACAAAAATACAAGATAAGCACAAAAAATCACTCTGTAATGTATATATTTACAGACTTACATTTTATTTTGTAAATTACTTTAAAATTAGAATTTGCTTTAACAACATTTTATCATATTGTGTAGTATTAAACCAAAAAACAGTATAATATATAAATATTGAACACATCTTAGGTTTTCCTAATAAATTCATTTCTAAGGAGGGTATAGAAATGAAATTCAGATTATATGGTAACAACTCAAGTAATCCAAAGGAATCAATATTAGATTTTAAGCATTATTTACAAATTTATTTCTAATTTTCTGAATATTCTATTGAGATGTGCTGGTGCGATAATCAATAAGTCAAAGAAACATAATTTTACTGTAAAGAAAACAGGACCAGTTGAAAAAAAAGTCCAGAGATATTCAGAAAGATCTGAAATGAGCATCACAGGAATGTGGGGGTGTTTATCTGAAGCAAACAAGCATTGGAGGTGGTGTCGTCACTTTTAGACAGTGTCAAAATTGTAGGGAAATATATATGATGTCGGCAAACATTGTTATAGGCTATAACAGCAGTATTAATATCAGTTACTGACAATTTTTCATATCAGTGCATTCCCAATAAATGATCATCTTGTAAAAAATATAACCCTTCAATTGTCATTGCACACACGATCTATACAGGAGAAATAGCACTTCACATAATCCCAAAAACATCATACAAACATTAAAATTCTAAACTAGGCAGGGGTCGCTTTAACCAAATATTTTCTGTATTTGACTGTTTTTTTTAAACGGTGACTGAAAAATAAGAAGGCCATCAGTCATTGTGACAGATTAGCGAAGGTGTCAAGTAACGAAGTAAAAATACTTCGTTACCTTACTTAAGTAGAAATGTGGGGTATTTGTACTTTACTGAAGTAATTATCTATGGGTCTACTTTTTACTTCTACTCCTTACATTTTCACGCAATTATCTGTACTTTCTACTCCTTACATTTTAAAAATAGCCTCGTTACTCCTGCTTCATTAAGTCTTTTATTAAGAAGACACACAAAAAAACGATCTAAAAATGTGCCAACTGGATAGAATTTGACAGCGGTTTGATCATAACTTTAAACATCTACCATTCGGACACCCCGCTTGTATGCGATCTATTGCGTACTGTGCACACGGGGTCCCGTTACCCAAATATTTTCCATATCAGTCCGTTTTTTTTTTTTTTTACAACGGTGACGGAAAATCCAAACTCCACTTGTCATTTTGACAGATTATAATTCACAGCCCTGACCATTTGGTGCAGACGCGCGGACATTTTTAGGTTTGAGTTGAAGCGCGGAGTACAAGTAACTGAATCAATACATTTATAATAAGAACATTTCCAGGAAGCCATCTGAGCATCATGTCAGACCGGGAGGCTTTGGAACGTGACTGTTACCGGTGCGGCTGGTTAAAGATGCGCTTGAAGCATTGACTGTATAAATAATGGACAGCGTTTCCGCACTCCTCCCCGTTTACCAAAATGACCACGTTCATGGGGGGAATCATGGTGGATTTACAGACTCCTCCTCCCCGATTCTGACGCAGCATGTTCCTAAAAAGGGCATAAGGGCGGGATCTTCACTGTAGACTCGGCCCTGCTTGGCCCTCGCGGGGCGTGTATTTCTGTCGTAATCCTGCCCATTCTGATCCCGCGCCTTTAGCTCTGATGCTAAACTTGGCTAGCTAAGCTAAAGGCTAATCCGCTCATTGACTGTATGTATAGCACTCCCGCTTCATTCTACTGCAGCCATCTGTGCGCCTCCGACAGCTCTCTTTTCTCCCCAATCTCATAAGGTAAGAACTCATAACTTAAAATAATTATTAAAATGTAGTATTACTATAATTACAGTCTAACAAAATACAGCAAATTTAAACTGAATTATCACAACTTGATATCGAAGACAATTGGATAAAAAAAGTCTCGAGACAGATTGCTGTCAAAATGTATGTAAAGCCGAGTGGAGGATGTTTATTAGCCTAGTCTAATCTGCAACATGTTTACATGTGTGTCACATTGACTGTATATATAGTGTATAATAATGTGTCAAGTATTAAATTCCCTGTATGAAAAGTGCGTGCACTGTATGTGTGTTGAATGCGTGTGGATGAAAGTGCGTCGTGTGTATGACTGGATTAATACGGTAATAATTGTAATCTGTTAAGTATTATATGTTCATTGTTGCTATCCACTCTTACTCTTATTGTGAAGGCATTGTAATGTCCGGTTATATCCGTCACCTCCTGTCGATGATGTCACCATGTTGTGTTCTGTTCTGTAACGTGCGCGTATAAGCGGCAACTATATTAGCGGCTGGACAGAGCTGCTATATATGTTCTGTATTTCACCTTGAACAATAAATATGCCTAGAGGAGGCTAAAGTGAAGACCGATGCTTTGCTTATTATCCACCACGCAGAGAGGAAGACAGCTGTGCAACATAGTAATGCCTTAACATAATCTAATAACGATTTAAATTCTACTCCCCAGAAATGAATACAAATAAGGCCACGGTCGACAATATCCTGATACAGCCGAGGGCGGAGGGCTTGGAGTCAAATCAGGAGCACGTTTTTCACCTTTTTTTGATGATTTTTACATTTTTTTGTTCTTGAAAATAAAAGTTGTTAAAGATTGTGAACTCCTTTCTGTTTCTCCTGCAAACATATGCTTCATTATCAGAACAAATAATACTGATCCTCAGAGAGTTTGTATCTTTGAATTGATAATAGATTAATTATTATTAATTATTACAAATTTCTATTAAACAACATAGGCGAACACCTTCATAAAATAATGGCTGCAGTGTACGCGTTCCGTCTCCACAGCAGAGTTCAAGAGGGGATTCTGCGCAATCAACCCAGAATCCGTTTGACAGACTAGAGGGAGAATGATAAAAACACTCAACAATCTTCCCTTCATCTCTGCACAAAGCCCGGCAGGGGTCAGGTGAAGAAATAATGTTGAGGTTCATATGTACCCTCAGTTTAATAAAATCGATATGCACGTTTTATGTGCGCGCTGATTTGGGCATCCTGCTGGACCTTTTCAGAGCTTTAAACTGAAAAAGGGGTATTATTCCTTTAACTTTTAAACAGTACGACTAAGATCTCACTAGTGACTCCATACACATCAAATGCAAGATTTTTTTTTCAACGCTTTGAAGACAAACCGATCACGAAATTTATGGAAATGGTCCAAAAAGCGCACAGTGTATGTCCATCTTCCCTCCGGGAAGATGGACATACACTGTGGAGCTGGTATGGAGCTGGTAGCACAGCATAATTGGAATATATATATATATATATATATATATATATTCCAATTATGCTGTGCTACCAGCTCCATACCATATATATATATATATATATATATATATATATATATATATATATATACGCTTAAGCTTTATTTTTTTAATGTCATTTTTTTTAAATCCATTACTTTTACTTTTATACTTTAAGTAGTTTTGAATCAAGTACTTTTTTACTTTTACTTGAGTAAAAAACTAGATTTGATACTTCAACTTCTACAGAAGTCTTTTTAAACCCTAGTATCAATACTTCTACTTGAGTATTAAATGTGAATACTTTTGACACCTCTGCAGATTAGTATTCACACCTGTGATCACTAGGTTAACATGTGCAGATAATTTCAACTTTAAGCACGGAGTACAGGTAACTATATCAATCCCCCAAATAAATTCCATCAGAACATCTGAGCATCATCTTAGACCTGGACACCATACTCACTGCATTTTGTTAACTAAATATTTACTGAAGGGCCCGGTGTTGTGCCAACCACCGCCACATGTTGCAGGATTTCCTCCTGCTGAAGCAATAGTCTGCGGGTCAGGAAACGACTTGTTCAGACAGTCTTTCCGACTTCTGATCACTTCAATTGGAGAAATGTTCCCTTCTTTCAAAACTTTGGCTAAAGTGGTGCTTTATTCCCAGTGTGATAGAGGAGCGCAGATTCAGCCTCTAGAACAACATCGAAACTCCCATGAGAAGTTATCTGTCTGACCCGTGCTTAGCACCAGATGCGTAAGCGGTGCGTAATGTGATGGATGGAGAAGAGAAGAGTCAACAGCTAGAGATAAATACAGAGAGCGACAGCAATAGGTGAATGGTGTATGAATGATAGTATGTTCAGCGTGTTTGAGAGCAATCTAATTCTAAATAAATAAAAAAATTGGGGAGTTCACTGGTGGAAGGAGAGAGATGGAAAAAGCAAAGACAAATGGGAAAAAGAAAGGGACATTTAAGTAAAGAAGAGAAAATGAAGACAAACATAAGCAAATGAAGAAAGATTGATCTAACTAAATTATTGTTTGGTTTTGCTGTTTTCAGATGTAATTTTCAAAAACATAAAACATTGAACATCAAATATTAAATTGAACATTAGATATAAAAGTATAAGCCATTTTATATTAGATGACACATTACATTGTTTTGACATGCATGCATTGAAAATAAATTACAATTTAGGCACCTTACTATGTATTCTATAGTCTAGCACGTTTCTCCATGTTTGGTTCTAATTCTAGGGATGATTAGTAGGCTTGAGTTGGAAGACCTGAGTGGTCTGGGGGGTTGATATAGTGACATTCAGTGATTTAAAAATTAGTCAAATTGTTTTGAAATCTGTTCTCTGAGCAATAGGGAGCCAGTGTAAGGACTTTCGAACTGGGGTGATGTTCTCTACTTCCCTGGTTCTGGACATTCTTTTGGAAAGTTTGATCAAAACCAGTCCTGAGCAATGCATGTTACTAGCTTCTCCATACAGGATGCTCCTTGAAGTTGTCATTACCTCCAACAACAGGCTGAATATATTTCAGAAAAAAATTGTTTAATACTCAATTCTTCATGTATGACTTATTTATGGGATAATTTGTTTGATTCCTTCGTATTTGTGGATTATGTGAGCCGTTAATGACATCTTGTGTGAATTTAATATCAATAGTCTAGAAATATATTTACTTAGAAAAACAGCATTTCTTTGCCGTATGCTCATCAGACAGGTTAGTAGCTTTCAGAAAGCTCTGAAATAGTGATGAAATTTTTCTGAAAATGTGGCATTGTCAGACTGATTAATATTCACATCAGTGCTACTTGAATTTCACAAACAAATGTTTTATTCATCAATGATATGCAAGAAAAGCAGTCATTGCACAGCTAATCAAATGACAGGAGGGAAAGAAAAAAATCATAGGATGATTAAGTTTTAAATACATTCAAAGAGTGACCTGTCTAAGTTTTCAAATATATAGTTCACAAAACCTCATGTTTCAACTGGTTTTAACTGGTATCAAAATTGGGAATGAGGGTTTTAAGGTTGGCAAATCCCAAAAACATATGACTGTATACATTTTGGCTACCTTCTTCTTATTATATAAAATTGTTTTGCTTAAGTTCCTCCAACAAAATAGACCTGGTTTAATGCCGCTGATGAAATTGCTTCTACAATAAACATTTTACTAGTCATGTAGGCAAATTTATGTTTTAGCATAAGATTTAGATAATTCTTTTTTCTTTTGAAACCCCTTGGCCATTTCAATACGTATGCTGCAGATTTCACTCAAAAACATAAATAACAAAATAAAAAGCCATTTGAAAAAAAAAAAATTGGAATACTATTTCAAGCTCTCAAAAAATATTTTCGCTTTCAATCCAGTTCTTAGTTTTGCATTCAACATGTGTTTTTCTTTATTTAGTTGCTACAAAATTGTATTTTCAATTTTGTTATTTTTTGTTTCTTTTTGGGAATATCAAGTATGTCTCTCAGCCTGAGTTCTACTCTGCTTTGTTGTTTTTAAATGCTTACTGATCTCCAAAATTAGGCAAGATGTTTACTGAGATTGCTATTCATAATTTGGCATACTTTTAGGTCACTTCAGAGGTAAAACTTGGTGGATAATATTGAGACAGGTGAACAAAAAAGCAATAGATTTGGAGCCATGGCTCCATTATTAAAAATTGTTTTCAAGCATTGTGGTTCAGGATATATTCTTCCAAAGGAATCTTGGTTAGTTTGTGTCCACTGAAAATATGAATCCTTTTTGATGCATTGCATAAACATACAGTTGGTTTAATTAGTGAGAGAAGTGGTTTAATATTCAAATGTATGCTCTTCTAAAGCCCCTGGCCGAGTGCAGGCAGGATGACAGTATAACACCATGAGAGGTGTATTTGGCTTTCATGGCTGGGCATACAGAAATAGAATGCTGTAGTCTGTTTTTATAGACTACTACAGTTCGTATTTCAAGTATAGATAGTCTACTCTGCAGACAGAAATCTCAGGGGCAAAAATGTAATAGACATTTTTTGGCTAAATTCCAATAAATAAAATTTGAGTAAAGGTTTTGTAAGAAAATATATTTCCATTATATATATTCTGAATCTTGATTATTTCCTTTATCACTTTCACTTCCCCATGTTGTCTGAAAATTATTTCCTTTTTCTACATTATTGGGATCACCAAGGAATATTTTGGTCTATCTTCTGTGAGCCAATTAGTGTCTATTCCTTAAATGTCAAAGTAAAGGCAAAGTAACTATAGCAACTCTGTCTTTTGGTCTCTCTGTTGTGCAACTTTGTTTTCAGCTCTTCATTTCCTAATATGGGTTCTCCTTGACATCTTGCTAAAGCTGCAGCATGTAGATTCGGTGGAGTTTGACCTTTTATATTTTTCTTATTAGGAGCTCCTCTGCCTACTGTACATGATTTTGCTTTTCATTTGACATCCATATGTCTGTTTCAGAAAGGGATTTCCCCCCCTCATACTTATTACTTTCTCCAGCTGAACAAAAACAAATCAGAAGTAATAACTTTTGGACCTAAAGAGATTCGATCAAGAGTCAGCAAACACCTTCAGTTAATCCAGCTAGAAACTACTGATCAGGCCCAAAATCTAGGTGCAGTAATGGACTCAGACCTCAACCTCTGGGGTTACATAAAGGCAATAAAAAGGTCAGTCTTCTATCACCTGAAGAATATTTCTAGGATTAAAGGACTGATGTCGCAACAGGACCTCGAAAAACTTGACCATGCGTTTATCTTTAGTCAAATTTATTGCTGCAATTGCATCCTCACAGATCTGCCTAAAAAGTCAATTAGACCGCTGCAGCTGATCCAGAACGCTGCTGCTCATGTTCCTCACTAGAACTAGGAAAGTAGACCACATCACCCCAGTTTTAAAGTTCTTACACTGGCTCCCTGTAGCTCAGAGAATAGACGTCAAAATACTTTTACTAGTTTATAAATCATTGAATGGCTTAGCATCAAAGCATGTTGAAGATCTACTGTTACTATACCAACTCCCCAGAGCACTCAGGTCCTCTAATTCCACTCTAATCAACATCCCTAGAATTAGAACCAAACATGGAGAAGCAGCTTTTAGATTCTATGCTCCTCTAATCTGGAACAAACTTCCAGACTACTGCAAAGCTGCTGAAACACTGAGTTCTTTAAAATCACAACTAAAAACGTATCTGTTTAGAGCTGGCTTTGAGCAATGTTTTCATGTATCATATGGTTTGTGTCTGCTTCTTTATATGCTTTGTCTGTGTTTTACTGCCATTTATATTTTACCCCTTAATAATGTAAAGCATCTTAAATTACCTTGTAGGAAGTGTGCTATACAAATAAAATTGCCTTGCCTTTTCTTATTTTAATTGTATGTAGAAGAAACGAAAATACTCAATGTTTTTTTTCATATCAAAAAACAGTTAGTGTTAGATCAATAATTCTTAAAGTAAGAACAACACAGAAACAAAACCAAAACTAGAAAACTTTGAACTTTTTGTTTCCAGTAACCCCTAATAAGTAACCTGAAGTTATACTGTATACTATTAGAGTCTGGTACTACAGTACTGATTTCTTAAGAATGGTTAGAATCTGGGTTCAAATTACAGGGGAGCTAAGGGGAGCTCGGCTACCCTTAAAGGAAGATGGGCTCCCCTGAAAACCCTCAACTGACACACCAAGGGGGAGCTCTAAAATAGTCCAGTTTCCATTTAGTTTGCATCCTTTTTTTCTTTTTTTTCTTTTACAAGAATCCCAATGTGTTTTAGATTAAAATAAAATCCTAATTTCTCTGCTTTGTGTGTTAAAAAATAAATGGGTATTTACCAATGCAATCTTTCAGTTTGTGGGATTTTTTTACATTTTCGTGTAAACTTGTTTAATTCTACACTTTTTGGTCTAAAAACGTCTTAGTGCTGCCCTCTTAGGGTTGAACTGTGGCTACTGCATTAGAATTTTGTGATTGGTGGAGAGCGGTACATCTCTACGTCACAGGCATTGGCTGTGTCACAGCAGCCATGGTCTCACAGACACGCCCCGTGGGTTTGGGTATAAGACTATCAGACATACCGGCCCCGTGGCGAGTTTGGAGTTGGACTGCGTTTTCAGGTTACCATTATTATCACATTAGCACTTAGTTAGTTAGCATAGCTAACATACTGTTTTGAACGTTAGCCTATGTTAGCATCACCACTCAGAGACTGGACCCATCCTGTCTCTCTCTGCCTCAGCAGCAGCGGCAGCCTCGGGCAGTGTTGACTCATTACCTTGAGCCAGTGGCTCGAATAGAGCCACTGGCTCAAGGTAATGAGGTAACGGCTCGCGGCCGCTGGGCTCCATAAAGCCTCCCTCTACCTCTGGTGACGATGGAGGAGATCCGCTGGCTCAGAGCGCTGAGTCAGCGCTGCCTCAGGCCGGTGCTGCTGAGGCAGAGGGAGACAGGATGAGTCCAGTCTCTGAGTGGTAATGCTAACATAGGCTAACGTTCAAAACAGATCAATGTTGATCAAATTGATCAGTCGCAAAACGGCCAACGTCGCTTTGGTCACAGTCCATGTTTCAGTGTCATGGTTAAGCGAGCTGTCACTGTCCTGAACACACTCCCACGTTCCCCCCTCCGCTTTTCCTCCACACTTGGCCATACCCCTCTGTTCTTCCTGGCACCACCCACTTTGTAGAATTTTCAAACGTTGTCTGGGGGCCGGGTTATGATTTTTCATGGGGTTCAGTTACACTTTAAGTAACAATTTTGTAGCTTAATTCAAAGTGGTTAGCTAATGACCATTAGCACAGGACAAACTGGTAATGCTGCTCGCGCCATAATACATATCTGTTGGTACTGGGCAGCTAAAAGGGAGACATCGTTGCCAATTAGGATTACTGTAGATAACCTTATGTGTTGTAGAGCCCAACTGATTTATTTTGGTTAATATTAGCTGGCGAATATTAAAATGTTTCGTCAGTAGCATCGAGCTAGTGCTAGTAGCAAGCTAGCTAGACGAGGCTGAAAGTTGGGTTCTGTTTCTAGCTTCCGATTGCGGGAGACGGCTAAAGGGCAATTACACCAAATTATTCTTTACTCTGAGCCTCTTTAATCTGCTCTAGTTTAAAAAACACATAACCCAGACATTTCAAACCTGGACTAGATTATTCTACACTAATAGCAGAACAATCAAACCATCTATGGGATTTGTGAAACCGTTCTGTGATTTGTGAAACTTCAATAAAGGTGGATTTCAGCACTTTCTGCATCTGGACCACACTAGAACAGGCCCAGATAAATAAATAAAAACTACATAATCCAGACATTTCCAACCTGGACTAGACTATTCTACACTAATAGCAAAACAATTTAAATTAACTCTGGGATTTGTGAAACCTTTAAATAAAGGTTCATTTAATACTTTTTCATGCATCAGTTGAGCTCTACAACACATTAACTAACCATTTGAATGAAGCTATAAAATTATTATTCATTATTCAGACCCAAAACACACCTGTTCAGTCTTCTATCTAGTCATACAATCACCATTTCAGTCTTGTACTTTGTCTTCTCTTATTGTTGTTTTATTGATTGATTTTAATTGTTTCTGTATTTTAATTGTGTTTGTAGTTTTATGTCCTTGGGTGTTTTGAAAGGCACTTTTAAAATGTATTGAAATATATTATTTAGTTTCATCTTTTACAATATTAATGTTAAAGTTGGACTTTATTTACAAACATATTTCTCTTTTCCTCAGACTGTTCACCAACTCACTCAAGAGGAAATGTATTATAAAGGGCAAGGGGGAGAAGGGAAAATTTACCCCTTCAGAAGAGCAATGTTTATCGAGCAATACATGGCAAGTAGATTTCAGGCCTGTTCCTATGTCATTCTGGGCCCGATAGCAAAACCATTGCACATGTCCCCCCATTACGGTGGCTAAGAAGTGCAAAACACATTTACTTTTGAAACAACACATTAACAAATATGGAAACAAAATTACATTTCAGGTAACAAATGTCCATTTTCCAGAAACAGATTTACATTACAGGAAACAAGTTTACATTTCAAGAATAGTAGAATTCTACAAGAGGCAAAACACAAATACAAATCCTCAAACAAATTAACAAAAACACGGGTCCTCATGGAAAGGCATGTCTCTAACACCAGAAGTAACGTAATGGTGACCTTAATTTGTAGTCCAAATAAATAATTTGTAGTTCAGCTAAATGCAGGAAGTCAGTGGTGGTTCTTTGAGGTCAAGAACTGCAAGTGTTTCATGAGAAATCTCCAGGCCATCTGCACTCTGTTCAGCTGTCAAAAAACTTCATGAAATGCATACAGTACATACATGCGTTAGGTATGTGTGTGTAAATGTCTGTATATATATATATATATATATATATATATATATATATATATATATATATATATATATATATATATATATATATATATATACATATATATATACATATATGGTATATAGTTGTACATGGTCTACATCACTATATCTGTTGCATCTGTTTATTATTATTATTTTTTTCTACTATTCCACTCCTTTATGTATTTTGTTTCTTGTTACTACTACTTCTTTATACTAGTGACAACATCTGCCAGTGAAAAATTCCTTGTATGTGCTCATATACTTGCCGAATAACTCTGATTCTGAAACACAGCACAAACTTCCAGCGAGTAGCTGAATTACAAATTATTTATTTGAATTAGAAAACAAGATCTCCGTTACATTACTTCCGGTTTTAAGGATATTCCCTATCCGTGTGGAACTGTCTTTTTGTTAATTTGTTTCAGTATCTTAGTATCAAATAATTCAATACAAATCTTTATATTGAATGTACACCTGACTGAAGAAACAATCCCTTTTAAATAATGTATAAGCAGATTCCTGCATTCAGCATCCACAACATTCTGCAATACAAAGGTCTTTCTGTGCTTGCTTGGTATTTCATCTCTTCCGTTCTGAGATGTCACATCATCCTTGGCAGCTGCATTATGTTAAAACTAAATGTGTTCCCCCACATTTTCAGGTGCTGTGCTCCAACATTTCAAGGAGGGACAGAAGAGGACGTGAGGAGGAATGCTGGGGAACACCTCAAACATGCCCCTTTAAGGCGAGGACGAGAGGCCCTGAGCAACATTTAAAAATAAATATGTATAAAATAACTGATCATAATGTTTTTATTATTCTCTATCATCTACTGTTGCTAAGTATTATATTTGTATTTATACACCCATCCTAACCGTGCCCCATACAGTTTCAAATTATCCTGAAATAGAATATGTACGCTAATTTAATTTTGAAAAGATGTTAATGTTAAGCTTCATGATCAGTTCTGTATGCCCTGGCATACACACCAACTTTGAATTTAAACATTAAAATAGCCCCATGTAATGATTGGTTTTGGCAATGCTATAGTCCTCTAGTTAAGCAATATAACTATGAGTGGGGTCGGTAAAGGGATATTTCCGGTATTTGGCTGCAGCCTTAAGGCTGAATTCCTTAGATGTTATGGTTACAATATGTAATGAAGGTAGTAGATGTCAGCTTCATCTGGTAGTCAGGAGCAGAGGGAAACAAGACTTTATAATGCTGTGTTATTTGGAATAATTCCTAAGATAATTTTTTTTTGTAATTTATTTTGTAATTTATTTCAGTTTTGGTTCAGCCCCTTGTCTTCAGTAGACTTTCTCCCTCAGTTTCCCTGCTTGCATTCAGTCACAGCTGCTTCTCATGGGGTTTTCCATTGAGGAAGAACCGAAGTTGGTGTTAAGAGTCAGAGTTTAGCCGGTTCTTAGCTGGTTCATTCTAATAACCAGTTTGCATTTCCACAGAAATAGAGCCCAGTCAGTGCTGCGTCTTAACGTCATCTAAATCATAGCACACGCCGATATACAGTACACCCCCATGGGGGAGACCAAAACAGGGAGCGCACGAACAGAGAAAGATAACAATGGAGAACGCCATCCTGCCGTTTTGAATGCTGCTGTTGTGCTTCCACAGTTTGCTGGATTTGAAGGTTTGTGAAAAACAAAATGGCGGTTGTTTGTTTTACCTAAAGTAATCCCACCCAGCACACCTGGGTTGCGTCAACAGTGTGGGAGGGATAGAAACCGGTTCTTAGAAAGCACCAGTTTAGCCCAGCTTTGAGTTGGTGCTTGGCGAAGCACTCGTACTGAACCGAAAAACAGGTGCTTGAGCAGTGGAAAAACAAAGTACCAGTTCTGAGACAGACTCTAGCACTGAACCAACTCTGGAACCAGGTTAATGGAAAAGGCCTCTTATTGTCTCTGATTAGTTCGTATGATTCTTTGTTGTTTTTCACCGTCTCAACTCACTGGTTTTCTTTGTTCGTTGCTGGATTCTTCTGTTGCACTTCATGTTTTTTGCCTGCATTTCCTGACCTGCTCCTTCTGTTTTATTTTCTGTAAGTTTTTTTTATTTATTAACATACTCTGTTTTGCCAGTCCACTTCAAGCTTCAAACATGACCAAAAACATGCTCATGTAGCACATTAACTATCAGAGCTTGCATATAGGTTTGCTTTAACAGATTACATAAGATAAAGATTGTTAATAAGACTCAGATTCTCAAACCCCAAATTTATTGTTTTTGCCATTTTAAATAGACTCCAAGTCTGTAACTCACAATATTACTTAAGGGTAACCTCCAGTTACATCAATATAAACTTAGGAACGTGTTTCAGAAATATTTCTGTCACTTCAGCCCTTACAATGATGAACAGCATCCAAGTTAACCGTTTTAGATCTTGGGGACAGGACATTCTGGAAGAGAATAAATAAAATTGAAAAGTTGGAATGTAACTATAAAAGCAAGCCCATTGAAATAGACAAATCAACTTACTGCAATTTTTCCAATTAAAGATCTTGGGTAAAAGCAGGTGCATATTCTGCATACAATATATTATTATATGGGATAAATGAGAATCGTTTCACTATTGTGTCCTCACAATACTTCAAATATTTTAAAATAAATTCAATGTATCTATATCCTAGATCTAATTAAAAATTATAATAATAAAGCTTTATCATTGTAAGCTTATGACTTGCAATCTACTTTACTTCCTCACAGTTCTATTGCAACTCAGGAGAAAGAAACACATTAGAGCCCAGAGGCCATGAGTGTGAAGAAGGATCACCCCCTATTCCACAGCAGGCATCTCCTCTAATCACACAAGCTTCAACTCTGTTTCTTTAGAGAAGGGAAAGGTCACCAAAACAACACCAGAGACTCGTCTAGCTGTAACTTGCATGATCTTTCTCCTACCTCTTATGTTTGTGTTTAACTAAATCGGACTTTCACAACAAGTTCTACTTTATGACTTGGAGATATTTTAATTCAAGTTACTTTCTCAGTTTTCTGATCCTAGAATAACCCAATTAAACTAAAGGATATCACTGAGGAAACAATTATCTTTTATTAGGGATTACAGATTCTGAGGAATTTAATTACATCTTGTAATTGTTCATTATTTAATTATTCTTTTTAACATTGTAGTAAACATATTTATGGTCACAAGGCTAAAGGCTGAAAATTAAACATTTCTAATTCTATGGTTTACGTTTACGTTTTCCACAATAGATATCTTTCTAATATGTTTTTTGTCATTAAATGTTGGTAACAACCCAAGTAATCTACATATACAATGGAAAATACAATATTTGACCAAATTAAGTTGAGCATTATGAAGTAGAATGGGACAGGAAATCTCCATCCATTATCTGTACCTGTCCATCCTATGCAGGGTTGCGGGGGGGAATGGTGCCTATTTTTAGCAGTCATGGGGCGAGAGGCGGGGTACACCCTGGACAGTGCCAGTCTATTGCAGGACAACACAGAGACAAACAGCACAAACAACCATACACGCACACACTCACACCTAAGGGCAATTTAGAGAGACCAATTCAGCCAACAGTCATGTTTTTGGACTGTGGAAGGAAGCCGGTGTACCCGGAGGGAACCCACGCATGCGGAGGGAACCCACGCATGCACAGGGAGAACATGCAAACTCCATGCAGAAAGACCCCAGGCCGGGATTCGATCCCTTGGTGCAAGGCAACAGTGCTACCAACTGTGCCACTGTGCAGCCCTGAAAGACTTCACTGCTGAAGATGATGAATGTTGAACCTTATTGCAAAATATTTGGAAAATCAAGTGGAATACTTAAATAATATGTATAACCTGATCAGATGAGGTCAAAGCCGAACTCTTTTGACGTCATTGCACACACCAAGTTTGGACGAAAAATGGTTCTGCACATCACACCAAAACACCATGCAGAAAGTTTGCAGTTGTAGAGCTATGGGAAGAACTAAAGATCAGAGTTTAAAAATGATCAGAATCAGAAAGGTTTTATTGCCATATGTGTGAACAAGTTCACAACATTATGAAATGCAATAAATAAAAAACAAAATGGAAAAACAGATTTAATATATACAAAAGTGCAGGTTATGATCAACGCAAAATCACACGGATGCAAAACACAACACAGGGTCATGAGACTGAGACAGAGCGGGTGGTGGGAACAGTCTTAAAGGTGCCCTGTCACACGTATTTCATTACTTTTGTGGTAATTTCTGAAGTTTGCCATGGACTCTGTAACATTTTCTGTGTGGAAAAAAAGTGTTGGTTACCTTGTTTCAAGCCTGCAGGAAGACTCAGTTCTCATTATTATTCAATGAGCTAAGCTGCTTGACTCCAATTGGCTAATCGCTAGGATATGAGAGCATGGCTATTCCTTCACCCAGCGCAACAAGTAGGCTAGAGGAACTTTGTTTTTGGCGGCGTGGGGGCCCTTTGAACATTTTGTGCCCAGGGGCCTCTGCTAATATAATCCGGCTCTGTTTGCGTCAGTTTCCTCCATAACATGACAGCTTGGCAACAGCTGTTATCAAATAACTTTAACTTTATGGCATGAACTTAGCTTGGCCAGCGAGTGCTAGCATTGTCCAAATTAAAATAAAACCTGCTAGGCTAGTGAGTGCATTAAACCTGCAACATAGATTTTTTTTTTACCAGTGCACTGGCCGTAGACTGATGCGATGGTACTGCTCCAGGCTTCAACCGCAACTGTATCGCGAAGCCTTTGCTGTACTCCCCAAAGTTGACGAAGTCTCCCTCTTCAAAATGTGTTGAACATAGGGTTAGGCGATGTCCCCCAAATTGGCAGTTGACGATGTTTACAGTAAAACATCGTGATGGACATTTCACCAGAGCGCTGCTCTATAGTTGATGTAATAAGTAGTCATTGCAGCTTTAGAGGGCAAATTAGATATTACCATATTAGATTAACTGGCAAGGCCAGTTAATCTAATATGGTATTTTGGTGATTTTGAACAACAGGAAGTGAAGAGAACAACAAAACAGACCCCTGTTTGTTTGTTTCCATGTGTTTTTTGAGTATTCCATGTGGTGAACTTGTGGTAAAAAGCTTTCCAGCTCAATCAAAACTCGCTCTCTGTCGGGCATTGCTCCTTGAGTGAATGTGCGTTTACAGAGCGGTCACTGCGATGGTTGGCAGAGCCACCAGAAAAGGTCTGACCCCCCTGCTGTCCTGGAGAATTGATTTGCAACACTGACACACCGACGGAGAAGTATAAACGGAAAATGTCTCTGTCAATATGTTTGCGTGTGGGTGCAAACTTGCTGACGAAGAAGTATAATCCAGGCTTTAGGGTTATTTTTCATGAGTCTGACAGAAAAAAGGAAGAAACTGTTCTTATGGCGAGAGGTTCCGGTCCGAACTTTTTCCTTCCCACAGACTTCCCACTGAGGTGCCTTGATACAGCACTCTGGGAACAGCCTATTCGTTCAGAAATTTCTTTCTGTGTCTTACCCTCTTGCTTGAGGGTGTCAATGATGGCCTTCTGAGCAGCAGTCAGGTCGGCAGTCTTACCCATGATTGCGGTTTTGAGTAATGAACCAGGCTGGGAGTTTTTAAAAGCCTCAGGAATCTTTTGCAGGTGTTTAGAGTTAATTAGTTGATTCAGATGATTAGGTTAATAGCTCGTTTAGAGATCCTTTTCATGATATGCAAATTTTTTGAGATAGGAATTTTGGGTTTTCATGAGCTGTATGCCAAAATCATCAGTTTTAAAACAATAAAAGACCTGAAATATTTCAGTTGGTGTCCAATGAATCTGAAATATATGAAAGTTTAATTTTTCATCATTACATTATGGAAAAGAATGAACTTTATCACAATATGCTAATTTTTTGAGAAGGACCTGTACACGGGTCACACTGCCATCTAAAGGCCAGGCATATGTACTAAATTGTTTTCCATTGCGCGCCCTGTCGTGTAAACGCAGTGCGTTTTCACCTGCGTATTCAAAAAAAACCCGGCAACGTTGTCGTGTAAACAGCCCCTTAAACTGCTTCCTCACATCTGCTTCATGAATATAAAAGGTTGTTGTAGAAGAAGGTGATGTTGGGCCCTCATAGGTGTGGGGAGCTGAGGGTGAAGTCCTTGATAATGGCGATGGCTCTGAGGTGGGGGGAGCGGGGAAGATGGATGAGTGACCATAGTGTCTCTATTGTTGGGACTAGTGGAGGTGTGAGGGCTGCGTGATGGCTCATCAAAACGACATTAAAACTCATTTAGAGTGTTGGCTAAGGTTGCTTCTACACTAACATGGCTAAGGTTATACAGGGTATGTCCTACCTAACCTTATACCTGTCCACAGACACACAGAGCATCGTTTACGACCCCCTCTGCCCGCTGGTGCAATCCCGACCTAGTAGGCATGCGCGGAAAAAAGGCAGACCCACATATATGACGTCACAGTTACCCAGCAAACATAAACCTTGAAGAAGAAGCAAGAAGCTCATTTCTGATTTCCGCGACTTGTTGGGCACCAAAAATGGCTGTTCACAAGAAGAGAGATTTCTTTGTTTACCTCGGAGTGGTCACCGGTTGTTGTTAAGATGGCTGTGGCACATGTTTTCTGAGGTCACTTCCTTATCAAACTCAGTTGTTAAACGCCTAACAAATCCACTCCAATTCAAGAGCCAGAGATTTAAGAAATAGACAGCCCACTTACCTGTGTAAAAAAATATCCGGGGAGGGGAAAATTAAATGATGGGCTAGTTTGGCCGAGACGGGGTACTAACTAAATATTTATCTGTTTAAGCACTACAACTGCCTAATGTAGACATGGCCTAAGAGCACGTCACCAGTGGAGTGGGGGTTTTAGGCTTGTAGTAGGTTATTTTCCTAAAAATGTACCACACATAGGGCAGAGTTTTTCTCTGACATCTGCTGCTCCATATTCTCAGAGTGCTGGTGTCTAGCAATGTCCACCTCTTTGCTAAACCTGTACATGGCCTCTTTGTAGCAGTCAATGTCTCCGCTTCTGAACGCTTCTCTCTTTTGTAGCCACAGCTGTTTGAGTTTAGGCGTAAACCAGGGTTTATCATTCTTATAACTCACCCTGGTGCATGATGGCACAATCCTGTCCTCGCAGAAGTGGGTATAGGAGGTGACAGTGTCTGTAAACTCAAACCAAGCAGTCAAAAGCAGCCCTCATTGTGTCCCAGTCTGTAGATTCTAAACACGTGCGAAGCTCCTTCACAGTGATCCAGTGTACGCTTCTTTCTGGTTGGGCTTTTAATATACTGTTTATATTAGCTCAGGTTGGCTTTGTTAAAGTCCCCAAGAGCAATGATGAGAGAGCCTGGGAATGTCTGCTCCAAGCACAGTATCTGGTCCGTGAGGGCGCACTGAGCACCGTGTACGTCCGCATCTGGCAGGATGTAAACAGCAGCCATAATGAATGAAGTAAACTCCCACAAAGAATAAAACAGTTTGCAGTGAATGAAAAGATATTCCAGAGAGGGGATGCAGTGCTGAGCAATCACTGTCACATCTGTACACCAGCCACTATTGATGTAGAAGCAGATCCCTCCACGTGTAGTCTTACTGGAGAGAGTGGCTTGCTGGTCTGCGTGGAGAAGGTGAAATCCCTCCAGCTGGAGAGCGCAGTCCGGGATGTCCTCACAGAGCCACGACTCTGTAAAACATAAGACACAAGAGGAAGATAGTCTCTGTTCATGCTTTTCATCAACCTTCAAGATATACAGAGAGTTTTGTGGCACAGTGGGTCAAAATCACATCTGAGCGATACATGTGACTTGTTTCTCCACACAAGAGATGTCTTGAAGTTATTACCAAAAAAGGCTTTGCCACAAGGCAAGGCAATTATATTTGTATTGCACACTTTCAACAACAAGGTGATTCAAGGTGCTTTAAAACGTTAAACATATTAATGTAATTGTGTTTAATACTTGTTCCCTGTGTCATTTCAATTTTCTACCCTAACTTCCTTTGTTGACATATTTTCCTTGATTTCTTTGTGTGTGGAATACTTGGGTTGGTGCCAATATCTTAGATTAATTTTATGTCAATAGAAATATTAGAAATATAACACAACTATGCTCACCAATCTGTGCTGTTTTCCTGCATTAAATCCTTATTAGATCAGCCTAGATTTGGGCCATGATGTCCTTCATTTTCTATTCTACTCCACCACTGTTGCCACAGGCCATTTTACCCACAGGAATCATAAACGTGTGAATGTTATTTTCCTGGCTGACACTCAACTCATCCACTCACAGATGTCTGTGCCACCTGATGATCATAAAATCTGCAAACAGTGGTTTTACAGTAAGCCATAAAAGAAGTACATTTATCATGCTGAAGTCGGTGATAATTTCAGATAGGCGTGATTAATGCATCATCATCATTATTACTGCTGTTCGATGTAATGTACAAAGATAACTGAGTGTACAGTATAAACAGTATATGTGTTATATCTACTTGTCTAATATCCTGTACTAGGTTAGAATGTACTCCTGGAGTTTAAGTCCACTTGTATCTACATTTTAGACCTCTAAAGGAGCAACCCTTGATAACTTGATAAGTTCTTAAACAGAAACTGATTAGTCAATCACTTCATTTGGATGGCATTAAATTGGCCCCCAGTAATAACGTAAAGAACCTCGGCGTTATTTTTGACCGAGACCTGACATTTAAATCCAATATTAAACAGGTTTCTAGGATTTCTAACTTTCACCTCCGGAATATTGCTAAAATTAGAAACATCCTGTCCAGGAGTGATGCTGAGAAACTAGTCCATGCATTTGTTACCTCAAGGCTGGACTACAGTAATTCTTTACTATCAGGTAGTCTACAAAATGCCATTAAAAGCCTTCAGTTGATCCAAAATGCGGCAGCAAGAGTTCTGATGAATATTAAAAAGAGAGATCACATTTCTCCTGTTTTAGCTTCCCTTCATTGGCTCCCTGTTAAATCCAGAATAGAATTTAAGATCCTTCTTCTTACATACAAAGCCCTTAATAATCAAGCTCCATCATACATCAGAGATCTAATTGTTCCTTATGTTCCTAACAGTGCCCTTCGCTCTCAGACTGCAGGTTTACTTGTAGTTCCTAGGATTTCTAAAAGTAGAATGGGAGGCAGATCTTTTAGTTATCAGGCTCCTCTCCTGTGGAACCAGCTCCCAGCTTTAGTCCGTGAGGCAGACACTCTGTTTACTTTTAAGGCCAGGCTTAAAACTTTCCTTTTTGATAAAGCTTATAGTTAGAGTGGCTTAGGTCATCCTGAGCTATCTCTGTAGTTATGCTGCTATAGGCTTAGACTGCTGGAGGACAGACTTACCACTTTTCTTCACTCTGCTACTTCCTTTTCTCCTACTACTCTCCAGTTGTATTACAGTACATTCTGTTATTTTGACTGTTAACTTTGTTTTCTCTCAGTGTTTTTCTCTCCATAGAATATATACCTGGTCTGGTATCCTGCTTGGCTGCAATGCCCTGTTGGACGGGGGCATCGACTGGGATGATCCTCCCAGTAACTGAACATCCACTGTGTCCTGTTATTAACTTTTTACTTTCTGTAACATAGAAAGTTCTCTTATATCAGATCTTCTGTTCCTTCTGTGTTTCTGCTCTGTCTTCTCAAACCCCCAGACGGTCGTGGCAGATGGCCGCTCCTACTGAGCCTGGTTCTGTTGGAGGTTTCTTCCTGTTAAAGGGGAGTTTTTCCTCTCCACCGTCGCTACATGCTTGCTCAGTATGAGGGATTGCTGAAGGATTGCTGTGGTTGGAAAGTCTGCATCAACGGGGCCCAACCTCACGCCAATGACTGACGCAATCTGCTGGGATTCCTTAAATAAGAAACTTTTTAACTGATTGGAATGTTTGTATAAATGTATTGAAATGACTTCTTGTTAAGTGCTTTGAGATGACATCTGTTGTGAATTGGCGCTATATAAATAAACTGAATTGAATTGAAATGCATTTGTTATATATTGTCTGAATCATTAAACCAGAGACTGTTCAGTCCATTGGTGATTCAAGAATAGAATAGATGATAGTTTAAACAGATTTACTTTTTACATTTTAATGTTAAAATTCACTTACAGTCCAACAGAAAATGCTCTTTTATTGTTTTACTCCATATTCAATGGGCATTAGGATAGAATAAACTTTCAAGTGCTTTTGTGCTAATGTGTAAGGTTATGAGGTCCTCTCTTACACTGCCAACCTCACTCATCAATCACACAATAACAGATGGGAAATACAAAAAAACTTTTTCTAAATAAGATAGGGTAAGGATGAATAAAATCTGGGTTTTTCATATTAGTAAAATTTCAGCTCTCCATGAAGTGTTTTAGTCAGAGTAAAAAATTCTGGATGTTTTTTTTATATTTTGTTTTACTTGCCCTGTCTCTCTTTTATAGTATTGGTCTTTCAAATATTTTGGCCTAAAACAGAGCATAAAGGGGTGTAAAATGCAATAATGTTCTGTTTTCATAACAACCAGTTATAAGTCAGCCACGGGGATTCAGCAAGACACAAACCTGAACGTAAAATTATATATTTTTTAAACTGGTCCCTGAAGCTAATGTGGATCCAGAGCAGTTTTTATGGTGCAATGTGGCTTTACTGTCATGGACTGCCATTAATTTTCATTGCCAACAACCATTTGAAGGCACTTTAGTTTTTAAATTTTACATGCCAGTGGACTCCTTGGGTTGGGTGAGCAGGTTGCAGGGGCCAGTTATGTGCAAAACATGATATATCTGACGATTCTGAGCAATTCAGTAATTAATTCAGTGTGATCTTAGCTATTTGAATGAGAATGCAATTTAAGAACTCCTACATGGGGAAGGTTCTGCAGGGGCAGTGCTATTGTAAGTCTGGTAGTGCTTGTACAGACTACAAATACAGACAAATACATTTCTGAAAACATAAGTTAAACTTTTTATCTGTATAGTTGTAGATGGGGAGATGTGCCACTAGCAGTCTATGGCAGTAACAGAACAATTTATGAGGCAGCAGCGAGGTGAATAGTCACTTTATGAGCTGGCAACCATCTTTAGTAGGAAGGTGCTTAGGCATGTTTTTATTGCCATTAATCTCCTCATCCTCACTCTCCCATCATTCAGAAAAAGAATATCCTCATCAAGGACACTGGTAAGACAGATACATTAGCTCTTTCGACACATCTATTGTGCTTGATAAGCACAAAAAGATGTCCTCTTTAAGCTGCTGCTGTTCCCCTTTGTTTATTCAGACAGATATTTGTATACACAAATCATTGAATAAGCTGAATGGCAACAACAGCACCTACTGTGATATGTTAATGCAAAAAACAATCCAGTATGCAAAGTGGAAATATTTATGGTAGATCAAGAGAGGGTCAAAGAAGATTGGATCCTGCTAGAAATCATTGCATCAAAAGCACTACAAAGACACATAAATTATGTCAAAAACTATTCACACCTCTGGCAGTTTAGGTTTAACATTTGTTTTACTCAAGCAAGAAGTCTGTTTTTTTGATTGGAAGAAAAACCTCATAATAACTTATAATAAAACAATGTAAAAAACATAGTAGTTTTATTAGTGCTATGTATGACATCTCTTCAAGATTTGTTGGTTCACATAAACTACACTAGAGTGTAGAGAGATGATACTGTAGAGTCATTTACAGCTGTGTATAGGCCAGATACAAAAAATGCAAGATGGATATACATTGAGTGTGATGGGGGGGATTACAGTTTTCTCTCCTTTTGTATTTTACCTTTTCATATCCATTGTTAATGAATAAAGAACCTTTAAGCCAAAAAAGCAACGCATTAAAAAAAAAAAAAATTCAAGTCTTGGGAGAGTTTGACATCCCTCCATAAGTTATGAAAATTAAAATATGAACAGAGCTTAACAAACACTAACACTAGAAAACACCCCAAACTCTTTTTTAAAGTAAAAAAAGCAGGACAATATCTTCTTTATCTCAACCATACCAACTTGGTATTCCTCTTAATTTTATTAAGGTGTGCTCATTGTATGTGTGGGCTGATACTGTACTTCCACTGTGCCTCATGCCTTGTAACACTTGACTGCAGAACGATAACAAATACCTATTTGATAATCAATTATGTGATTGATGTACATTTGTTTATTTAATTAAAAACAGGATAATATAAAGTAGGTTGACTGTGTACTACACTGTTTAATTCGTTTTCTGTTACACTAACAGGAGTGTAACCTTTTGTGGCTTGAACAGATAATTGTAATTGGCGACTTGCATTTGATAAATTCATAACACTTTTTTGCAATGGTTGGTGTGTTTTTGCATCTCCTTTATTGCCTAAAAACTGCTTCTCCTTTATATTCTCAAATGGTGATCCACTTTTGATCTTTTTCTTGAAATTTGATAGACATAATCTTTATTAATCCTATCCTCAAGGTTTATATGTTTGGTCAATGATTTGTTATTATAATCATCTCCCGTTATAATTCATTGTGTTCATGTTGCAACAGCCATAAACAGAGAACTAACTAGCTAAAGCCGTTGTAGTTGCTTGGAGAGTTTTACGATAGGGTCAGTTAAGATAACAAACGTTCTGCCCTGTTTATTTTTCTTACTAATTTATTTGCTGTTCAAACAATAATTTGTACATCTTCTTTTCTCTGTGTAACAGAGTTTGTATTGTTACAAGCTGTGCCTTGAGCTACACAAGCGAGAAATATAAACAAACACTAGTGTCTAGTTAAGTCGAAAAAATGCTGATCGTCAAAGAAGCTGAACACATATTTGTGATGTAAATGATAATCAGAAACTCTGATGATTGATCTGAATCTTTACACCCAAGGAATTAGTAATAAAAGTCCTAACCTCATTAGTTTATTGCCTTGGGTGATTTACTTGTGAGCAATAGCTTCAGGCATGACATAGCAACCCTGTGTAAATATGTTGGTTAAGGGTTAATGTTTTATTATGTTTCAATTAGGGTTGATGTTTCAATTAGGGTTGAGGGTGGACGATGTCATCGTCCATCGTGATGGCTGACTGACATCACGATGGAGAACCACCATTGTGATGCCAGGCCCCCCTCCCTGTCAGACACACGCTAATCCTATAGTCTCTTCTATAGTTTAACTAAAAACTTTGCAGGGACTGCTCTGTAAACATTGAGAATATAGGCTAACTAAGAGCGGCAGAAAGGCAGCTCGAGGCAGATGTGCCAGTGAGTACTATTTCACCTCTGTTTTAAGAAGCGAGCAAGGATCGCCGCACAGGCTGTTACCTGGGAGGAGAACGACCTAGAGTAGTAGGTGGATCCTGACCGCCTTCCTTATGGGTGACTGAGGACAAAATCCGGATGTCAAGTTTTATTTCTTTTTTTAACTTTTTGGCATCAGCGAGTGGTCCACCACGAAAATACATTGTTGTGCTTTACAGCTCGGTTCATTAGTCTCTTTTTTTCCCCTTACGTGCAACCGAGTGCCATGTGTTAAAAAGCCCGGGTGAGTACAGTGGGTCCCATTTAAGTGGCCACTTCATTATTTCTTTCAGTGATTCACGCAGCTGCGTGAAATGTATTACAAGTTGAAACGTACAACGTATTACAACTTATAATGTATTAGTGTAGTAAAATAACTAAAGTCCAGTTTACGACATTAAGGTTTTTCCTACTTTATAAATAAAACATTTTTTTTAGGCCTATGTAAAGAGATATAGTAAAAAAAATAAAAAAGATCCCCCCGAGGCGACGATATCATCGTCCATCACGATGTTTTACTGTAAACATCGTCAACTGCCAATTTGGGGGACATCGCCCAACCCTAGTTTCAATTTTCAAAGACAAACATCAAAACAAGTGCTACTATATCAATTTGACTTATTGTCTCTGTAATATTTTAAGATTCTACAAAACATTTGTTTTGCACTTGCTGAAGAAATTTAACAGCACATTCACAAGACAAAAGACATAGATTTGCTCTTTTAATGTCCTTAATTGAACCACAATATCGTCTATGCAATACCTCATAAACAAAAACCCTGGCTGGGTTATTTAATGTGTTGGCAGGCCTTACAGGTGCAATCAGTTCTAAAATACATATTCACAGCTCATTTCTCTGCTTTTGGCTAGATCTTTTCCTTAGGCTTCCAAAAATTCTTTATTCATATCAACAATATAACACATTATAGAAAGAGGCTCTCAAAAACTATGTAATGTAGAGATTGTTATATGATGGGTCCAAACAATTTATGTGCCAGCTCACTGTACTGGCATAAGACAACAGTTTTACAAAGAGGCCTTATGATGAGTTATGATCTGTATATATAAGCCAACTTATTTAGATTACTCACTGTGTAGCCAGAAAATGATCTTTAGCTACTGTAAACATTTTTTATTTGGTTTCTTTTCACACAGAGAAAGATCCAAGCTATCCGAAACCTATGACCACAAACCATGTGAGAATGTTCAGTCTGTTTATTGGTTACATGTGTCCCGGACAAGAGAACCAAATATAATTACAGTCAGAGGTGGGTAGTAACTAGTTTTAGAGGGGATCTTTAGTATTTGCGGATTTTAGGTATTACCAGGCGGCTGTGATTCCTAATCCCCAGGGGTCCACAGATGGGTGTTCTGAGCAAGTAAAAAAAAGAAAATTTAATCATAGCATTAGTTTGTTTCTCTGTACCATTTCATGCAATATTTTCTGAGAAGAGTATGAAATGATATTGAGAAGATGTCTTGAAAGTCGCATAGGGCTTTATGCAAAAAAGACGCATCACCATTGTTTTATTACGGCAGTTTGTTTACCCTACCACACTCCACTGTTCATAACCTGGCTACTGGAAGGTGTTTAGCACATGCTTTCAGTGTCTACTGGTAGTTGCGTTGGAGGTCGGATCAAATTCACACCATTGTAGAGTACTTTCGGAACCATACTGAGAGTCTTACCGAAACGGGTAAGGTTGTCTTGGTACACATCCTAGTGCAATTGCTGTGTTCACATATACACAAATGAGTCACACCAAGAGGGGAAACTAACCAGAGTTAATTTTAAATGGACTAAACACCTGAAGTGGGAAAAAACCTTTAGTTTTATTTTTAAAATTGGTTACAAAGGTTGAGAGAACATATTGAAGGTTTCTCTATAAAATACTATTTGAGCTTTTTCTGATGTTAATCTGTATTTACTCAGACAAGCTATTTATTTATGATCCTAATATTACAGCCAAAATACCGGAATCTATGCGGAACATTTCCAAAGCACAAATATGCTGTGCTACTTTTCCCATGTCAGTTCTTTGTTATCCATGCAAGAACGTGTAAGCTAAATAGGCCCCATAGGCCGCCCCTGAGGGAGCCAGTTTGCTAAGTAGAAAACCTGTGTTCTGTCAGGTGTCATTAAGGTCCAGCGGGAGTCTGAGGGGATCTGTCACGACAAGGAGTAATGGATGTCTTCTTCGCTGATTGCTAGCAGGGATGGAGTCAGCACAAACAGCAAATTAGAAGTGACATCTTGATGGAGGCAAAGAGGGAGGTACAGCTTCGGCACACACCATACACAGAAAAAAAAGGAAGGTCCCAGAAAATAAAGTAACTAAAAGGAGAGGTGTCTGAAAAGACTTATTTGAGGTGTTGAAATACTGGAAAAATAAGTACTTTAGTCTTGAATTTTTAAATTTTTTATTGGTGAACAGAAAGAGATCCATGTTGATATTTCCTTGAACATCGAAACTAAAGACTTACACACTATTGATCAGTTCTACTTAAGTAGCCTTGGGTCAAGTTCTCTGTTTGGTGTAGTTACTTAGAAACAACCCAATCAGTTCTCATTCTGCTTTCCTGTACAAATGAATGTATGACAGAGTTTTAGTCATACTTCTGATTGTGTTTGTAAAAGTCTTTAAAAAGGGTACAAACAAGAAACATATCCATATCTTATCAAGTTCATGAAACAACATAATTAGATCTAAAGGGCAACGGCACTGCATCATTCACAACTCTGGAAAATTTCTCCTCCATCAATACCAACAGCTAACCAAACAACAGAAACACCATATTTCAGGCTAATAACAAATAGAAAACATCATCAAGGGAATTCCTGTGTCACTCAGCAAGCTCAAGGCGAGATGAGCACCAGAGCAGGCGTTATGAAATGGATTAGATTCGAGACCAATTAAAAATGAATTGCATGAAATGAGCCCTGACCCTCACTGAATTGGATGGCAGTGATCTCATTAGACAAGTTTCTGGCTATCTGTGAGCTAGCAGCTGGAGAACAGGCCCACCTGACTTGCTGTCAGAAAGGGTAAAAACCCTGGGGGTTGCTTTGAGCTCTGAGCTAGAAATGTTGTGTCTCTGATGTATTTAATTGTATTCATGTCTTTAGATAAACCTTTTCTGAGAGTGCATATTTATGTGCACTTTTTTATATTTCAACCCCTCTTGCTGGATATTGGTATTCAGTTTTATTGGAAAAAGGTAATGTAGTTAGTTGCTTGAGTGTTTGTAAAATATTTTTGTAAACTGCAATAATAAAGTCACAGCAGTTTCACCAACACAATACCATACGCATCTCTCAGCCAGAATTCATGACAATGTGAGCAGACAGAGATCTGAATTCAATTCAATTCAAAAATACTTCATTAATCCCAGAGGGAAATCAAGTGTTGTTCTAGCTCATACAATTAATTATTTAAGGAGTTGTTGTAGATCATGATGACTGTGGGCAGGAAGGATTTCCTGTAGCAATCTGTGTTGCTGCGAAACTGAAGAAGCCTCAGACTGAAGACACTCTGTTGTTATAGGATAGTCTCATGAAGAGGATGCTCAGGGTGGTCCATAATTTTTTGGATTTTATGAAGAATCCTTCTTTGCATCATCATCTCCAGATGTTACACAGTCAACTCCAGAACAGAACCAGCCGTTTTTATCAGGTTGTTTAGCTTTTTTTAGTCCCTGGCTCTGATGCTGCTACCCCAACAGATGATGACTGAAGAGATCACACTCTCCATAACAGACTCGTAGAAGATCTGCAGCATCTTGCTGCAAACCTTGAAGGATCTAAACTTCCTTAAGAAGTACAGTTTTCGTCCATATTATTTACCAAGAGAGTTCACCAGTGTTAATTTGGAAGTTGTTTACATTTCACCTTCAGCCGTTGCCAACAATGCATGTGATGTCATCAGTTCTGTTGTCGCTAAGCTACAGACCCAGCACCTCAATGCATTTGTGGCAATATCTAGTGATTTTAATCATGCCTCGCTCTCTACTACCCTTCTAACATTTCAACAGTTTGTCAACTGCTCCACAAGAGAAAACAAGATCTTGGATTTGTTTTATGCAAATGTAAAGGATGCATACAGCTAAAGCTAAAGCTAAAGAAGCCCTCCAGGGTTGTTTTGAGACCACAGACTGGATGGCACTTTGCCAAGCACATGGAGAGGACATCAATGCCGAGACTGAGTGTGTGACTGCCTATATAAACTTCTGTGTGGACAACATCATCCCCACCAGAACAGTGAGATGCTTCCCAAATAACAAACCCTGGATCACCAGTGACCTGAAGGAACTGCTAAACAAGAAAAAAAGAGCCTTCAGGGAGGGAGACAGGGAATTATTGAAGAGTATACAGAAGGAACTTAAGGTCAAGATCAGAGACAGCATGGAGGAACAAGGAGGTGTCTGGTCAGGAGTGAAAAATATCACAGGCTTTAAGCACGGGAAGGATTGGATAGATGGAAGTCTAGACAGAGCCAATGAACTGAACACATTCTTCAACAGGTTCAGTTCAGGATCTAGCTCAGCATCCTCCTCTACTGTTCCCAGTCAAACAGACATCCCACCCGCCTCTGACCCACAGGAGAGCTGTGGATGTTTTATCCTTCAGCTCAGCCATGAACTCTTCTGATTCAACAAGTTTGTCTTCAACCAAGTCAGGAGATGCTGCTACCTCCTTTGCCCCACCACTTTTCTGTCTCTAAAAGTCAAGTGAAAAGGCAGCTGGAGAAACTGAACCAGAACAAGGCTGTAGGTCCAGATGCTGTCAGCCTCAGAATCCTGAAGGCCTGTGCAGAGCAGCTCTGTGGATTCTGCAGCACCTCTTCAACCTTAGCCTAACTCAGGAGAAGGTTCCAGTGTTGTGAGAGACATCATGTCTTGTTCCACTACCAAAGAGAACTCACCCATCAGTCATCAATGACTATAGACCTGTTGCCCTGACATCCCACATCACAAAGGTCCTGGAGAGACTCCTGTTGGCCCCCCTGAGTAAGCAAACTAGAACATATCAGGACCCGCTATCAGTTTGCTTATCACCATAGAGTTGGAGACACCATCACCCACCTGCTTCAACCAACCAACTGTCATCTGGGCAAATCAGGCAGCACTGTGAGGATCGTGTTCTTTGATTTCTCCATTGCTTTAATGTAATTCAGCCTGATTTGCTTTGTTAGAAACTCCTGAAGACACAATTGGAGCCCTCAATAATTGCCTGGATCAATGACTACCTGACAAACAGACCACAGTTTGTGAGACTGAAGAATTGTGTGTCAAACCAGGTGGTCAGGAGCACCACAGGGGACCGTACTCTCACCATTGCTTTTCACTCTGTACACCTCAGACTTCCAGTACAAATCAGAGACCTGTCATCTAGAGAAATACTCAGAGGACTCTGCAATTGTCGGGTGTATCAGAGATGGACAAGAGGCTGAATACAGACAGCTGGTGGACCGCTTTGTGACATGGTGTGGAAATAATCATCTTACCTTGAATGTGAACAAAACAAATGAGATGATTGTGGATTTCAGAAGAAACAGGGATAAGTCAAACAGTGTTTCCATCATCGGAGAAGAAGTGGAGGTAGTTGAGGAGTATAAAACGCTCGGAGTTCACCTGGACACAAGACTGGACTGGAGACTGAACAGCGAAGCAGTGTACAAGAAGGGACAGAGCAGACTGTACTTCTTGAGGAGGCTTAGTTCCTTCAAGGTTAGCAGCAAGGTGGTGCAAATCTACAAATCTGTTGTGGAGAGTGTAATCTCTTTAGCCATCATCTGTTGGGGTAGCAGCATCAGAGCCAGGGACTCAAAAAGGCTAAACAACCTGATTAAGAAGGCTGGTTCTGTTGTTGGCACTGCTGTGGAATCACTGGAGATGATGATGCAAAGAAGGATTCTTCATAAAATCCAAAATATTATGGACCACCCTGAGCATCATCTTCATGAGACTATCCTACAACAACAGAGTGTCTTCAGTCTGAGGCTTCTTCAGTTTCGCTGCAACACAGATTGCTACAGGAAATCCTTTCTGCCCACAGTCATCATAAGCTACAACAAATCCTTAAAGAATTAATTATATGAGCTACAACAACACTTAATTTCCCTCTGGGAATAATAAAGTATGTTTGAATTCAATTGAACTGAATATCACATTCAAACATTTATTGAAAATAAATGAATGGAGAAATCATTCAAAGGTTTTGCTGTGTAGTTGTAATCCATCCATCCATCCATCCATCCATCCATCCATCCATCCATCCATCCATCCATCCGTTTGTACTTTCTGTGATTCTTTAGTTAATTCGTGTTTATTATTCACCGTCTCTCAGCCTGCCTGTTTTCTCCCTTACACAGCTTTTCCCAGACACCTGATTTCCTCACTTGAATCAAATGTTTCCATTCCATCCATCCATCCATTATTTGTACCCGTCCATCCTATGCAGGGTTGTGGGGGGGCTGGTGCGTATCTCCAGCAGTCACGGGGCGAGAGCCGGGGTACACCCTGGACAGGTCACCAGTCCATCGCAGTATTTCCATTTCTTCCTCCTTATTAAAGTTCACATAATTTTTGTTCTTCACTGGTAATCTAAATGTGCTTCATGTTCTTTTTGTTGTTTAGTTGTACATTTTCTGATTTCACTAATAAAATTCCACCATGATCCACCCAAGCCCCTGTCTGCAATTGGATACAGCATTAAATTCACACTAAATGACGGCTTTGGTTCTGCCCCAGGGTCCCCTCCCAGTGAGACGTTCCCAGAAAACATCAGAGGGGAAGTGCCCAGGAGGCATGCTGATCAGAGGCTCAAACCACCAGAACTGACTCCTTTCAATGCAAAGGAACAGTGGCTCCACTCTGAGCTCCCCCCAGATGATAGATATCCTTGTTTTATATGTAAAAGCTATCCCAGCCGCTCTACAGAGGAACTTCAGTTCGGCCACTTGTTTACAGGATCTCTTAGAGTTGTGATCCATATCCCTTGACCATAGGTGAGGGCTGGAACATAGATGGATTGGTAAATCTTCAGCTTTGCTTTTAAATTCAGTGATTTCTTCTTCAAAAGCAGACTGGAAACGCACCTGCATTAATGCAGATGAGGCCCCAATCTGTCTCATGCTCTATCCTGCCATCATACATGAACAACACACCAAAATACTTGTCTCTATCCTAGTCAGAGATTGATTCAATGGACCATAGGGAGAACATTATCTACATCATATTTAACATTTTTATTTATTCAAATTAGCTTTCTCTGAATTAAATATCTACACATCTATCTATAACATATTTACATCCTGTTAATAAGCATCTAACAGTAAATTTTATATATTTATACACTTACATAAAAATATTAATCATTCATAAAACAAATGGAGCTCCAGGAGTAGAATTTATAAAAAAAAATTATTCAAAAGACTAAAAATCCAGAGAAAATAATCTTCCAAGAAAATTACTTAAAAGACTAGAAACCTACAGTTTCTCAAAGTCACACATTTATCATTTGTGACTAGATGTTAACCTATATTCATCTCCACATTCATGTCTTAAATCTTTTACTAACACTGAAGGCATTAGTGTATGAGCTGATAGAAAAAAAAAAAGCTAACAATTTTTTTAACAGACTCAGTATATATAATAATTAATTTGGTCTTAAATTTTATGTGATCTCTTAATTAACGTTTCTTTTAAAATGTTCTTTACTTATATTCCAGTGACCTCCAGTGATCTCATAGTCCTAAGTGGATATTGAGTTTCTCTTCTTATTAGTAATGCTCAGTAAGGATAAGCATGCCGTGAAATTCTGATTAGTCAAAATTGTTGGTATCTGATTTGACAGGCTGTAAAAAGGAAGGTTAAGGGTTTCATATTCAGTTCACTGTACTAAATTGCCCCTATTTACACTGTAGATATTAAAATATGTTTAATGCAATATTAAAAACGTTATCTGCACAGGCTATGCAGTCAGTTTTTTGTTCATTGTATTTATCTACATTCAGTACAAAAAAAATGGCTCTTATTGTCATGTGGGACCATGGTTGATGGACCAGTCTGTGTCCCCTGAGAGGATACTTAATGGACCTCCAAGGTCGTCTGTTCTTGTTCTAAGAAGCATGGAGTGCCAACAAGCCCTGACAGCGTCACTGATCCAGCAGAACCTGCATAGGATGGTTCCTGCTCTGGGAAGCCATTAAAAATGGATAGATCAATACATAAGAAACCATGTACCTCAGGCCCTCTATGCTAATTTAGAGAGCAGGGGAATCAGCAAAGGATAAGAAGATGGAACAGAGGGGGCGTGAGATAAAAGGACAGGGGAGGTTTGAGGAGCTGAGGAGTTTACAACATCAGAGTTAAATGAAGGTAAGTAAATGAAGACAAAGAAAGAGGGATTTAATAAAGATAGAAGTTTGAGTGCTAGTTGTGGTGTAAAAGATAGATGACTGTGAGGTAGTAGCTAAGTTTAAAGTGGATAAGCTTAAAACCAGCAACAATGTTAAACTAACAGTGATTTTCAACCTGAAGTTCTGGCCCTCTCTACAGCCGTTTTCAGACAGAACTTCTGGAATATTTGCAGACAATTCCACCCGGTCTTTAACCGGAGCTGTGTATTCAAATACACCACTTTTTCCGGTACATTGCCTTTCGGCTGCTTTCTGTCAGGATGTGTTAGGAGTAAGGACCCAAACACAGACGCCGATGAAATGTGTAGGATGTTTACTGAAGGTGCTGCTGGCTGGAGTGATGATGATGATGGTGACGGCAGGAACGAAGTCACTTTGGGTACGCCCCTGGTAGTCTGGCGGACGCCCAGGTGGGCGGCCCCTAAGGACCTGGAAGTCTGGCGGAAGGCCGGGAGGGCGGCCCCTGAGGACCTGGAAGTCTGGTGGAGGGCCCGGGTGGCGTCCCCTGACAGGACGGCGGTCGGGTGTCCCCTGACTGGACGGCGTCCTCTGGCTGGACGGCGATCGGGCGGACGGCGTCCCCTGACTGGACGGCAGGCGGGCGGACAGCCCGGGTGGCTTCCCCTGGTTAGACGGCGGTCCGGAGGACGGCCCGGTGATCCTCCCTTGAGGACCTGGAGATCCGGCGGACAGCTGGATGGATGTCCCTTTGCCAGGCTGAGTACTGGTGGCCGGCCCGGTGGGCGGCCCCTGAGGACCAGGCAGCCAATGAGGAGCTCGACAGGTCGGCGGCGACGAAGAGGCCTGGCCGGTAGATGTTGGCGGCGAGAAGGAGGCCTGGCCGGTAGAGGTCAGCGGCGACGAGGAGGCCTGGCCGGTAGAGCTGAGCCTGGTGGCTCGGCGGCAGGCTGAGAAGGGTCTGGTGGCTCGGGGGCCGGCTGAGAAGAGTCTGGCGGCTCGGGGGGCGGCTCTGGCGGCTCGACTGACACCGGTTGACCGGGAAGAGGCTCCTTGACCCTCCCTGGGAGGTCTAGCGACGGGGACGGGTCCTCCATGACCCTCCCTGGGAGCTCTGGTGACCCATGGGGGAATGTCTGTCGCTGCAGAGCTGCCGCCGTGACTACCAGGAACTGGGACTGGCTCTCTGTCAGGAGCAGACTGGCTGACTGGCTCTCTGGCAGGAGTGGACTGGCTGACGGGCTTCTAGCTGAGACTGACTTCGGGATTGAGCTGGCTGAAGCTGACTTCGGGGCCGAGCTGGCTGAAGCTGACTTTGGGACCGAGCTGGCTGACGCTGGCTTCAGAGCAAAGTAGGCTGAAGACCATATGTTTGGTTTTGTCTGCATTGAGCACAAGTTTAAGCTGTAACAGAGTGTTTTGGACCACAGTGAAAGCATTCTGTAAATGTTCAATGGCTTGTTTAAGAGAGGGTGCGCAGCAGTAAATAACTGTGTCATCTGCATAAAAATGAATGACATCACGATATGTCATTCACCTACATTGGAGCTGTGATGGTACTATGTTTTTTTCTAAAACCTGACTGAACTGGGGATAAAACGTGCTGTGCATGCAGGAAGTCTTTCATCTGATCACTCACCAGGGATTCAAGAGTTTTAGCCAAAACAGACAGATTAGAAATTGGCCTGTAATTATTTAAGTTTGACGGGTGACCCCCTTTCAATAACAGACAAACAAACGCAGATTTCCATATTTTGGCAATGGTGTTGCTCTCTAAAGTGAGATTAAAAAGATACATTAGAGGCTTTGCTACACAATCAGCAGCGATTTTTAAGAAGTAAGGCTCCATAAGATCAGGTCCTGGAGGTTTTTCAGGAGCCAGCTCTTTTAGGGCCTTATGAATGTCAGCCACTAAGAATGGAGTGAAATTGAAGACACTTGCAGAGACTGGTACATCTCTACAAGGTGTCACAGTAGTAGGACAAGCAGTGTCAAACAAAGAACCAGACTGAATAAAATGCTCATTATAATGGTTCAATATCTCCAGCTTGTCATGAACAACTGCAGACTCTTTCATAATAAAAGAAGGAACATTAATACTATCTTTGTTTACAGAAAGTAATTTTATAGCCTTCCAAAATTTTCTGGGATCATTTAAGGTGTCTGTAGTGGCTGACAAATAAAAATTCAGATTTTGCTTTCTTAATAACAGAAGAGCATTTATTTCTTAACTGTCTAACAACAAGCC
This sequence comes from Valencia hispanica, assembly GCA_963556495.2. NCBI lineage: Eukaryota > Metazoa > Chordata > Actinopteri > Cyprinodontiformes > Valenciidae > Valencia > Valencia hispanica. The sequence goes on along the minus strand of OY747701.1, from coordinate 42,784,993 downwards.
AATCAGACGAAGAGCCCATTTTTCTTGCCTTGGCCCAAGCCAAATTGCGGTCATGAAGAATGCCTCCAAGCTCAGAGGAAAACCAGGGATTGTCACGCCCCTTAATTCTGAAGCTCTTAAGTGGGGCATGTATATCTATGACTTGCAGAAAACTATCCCGGAAAAAGATCTAGGCTGACTCCACGTCCGGAATCAGCTCTATTCTACTCCAGTCACAATTAAACAAATAGTGGCAAAAACCCTGTTCATTAAAATTTTTGAGATTCCTCATACAGATTACTCGAGGTTTACATTTGGGTATCTTACCCCTCCTTTCCACTGGACAAGTAAGCAGCCCGTTACAGAAGCAGCACATTTCACTTGCGTATTCTGCTGCTTGGCCCTTTCCACCGGGTGCGTATGAGGCGCATAGCAGCAAGGAAGCAGCTGTCACCGAGAGAGCACAAAATAACGCGAGATTAGCAAAATCACGCGTGGTTTTGTCAGTAAACACAACAACCATAGACATTGATAAACGTCTATGACAACAATAACCAGGAAAAGACAACAACATGGCTCCAAAAGGTTTGTGTTTCATGTTATGTCCGTTTTATATTGGCCAATAAGTTTATGTTATGTCAGGGAATATCCAAAATCGCTCATCTGTGTGATGACACACAAATGAGACCCTCCCGCGAGGTACTGACTTCTCACCGAGCCGCACAGGTAGTTACCTTTTTTTTAAGTAAAGCAACCACACACAGCACGTTTCTTTTATTTTGAAAATTTCCAGTGCTGCGCCGTTATATTTCCTGTCTTCCCCTATCCAAAATGTAGAAATTTACGTGTTTCAGAGGCGTACCGCGTAAAAAATAGGACTGCCGCGTATATTTAGAAAAGTGCTGCAACATGACGCTTCTTAGACGCGGCAGACTCGTGCTGCTTTTGCCTCTGGTGGAAAGGGTTCTATTGACTACAGTGGTGGCTATCAGCTGCGTATGACGTGCTGCTCCTGTAACGTGCTGCTTACGCGTCCAGTGGAAAGGAGGGGTTAGTGTTCCTTACAGCAGCAACAATACAGTGGTCGCTTAGGTTACTGCAAAAAACACCAACAGCAGAGAATTTGTGAGGGACATTAGTCAGAATTAAATCAATTAAGGTGGATTTCTCATGGCACTTGAGATTTGGACGAGTGGGAGAATTGATTAGCTGTGTAAAGTTGACAGAATCACAAAATGACTTAAATACATCTGAACAAGGTTTCAGCCAGTCCCAGTTTAGATCACCAGGGATAAGAGTTGCATTAGAGTCTGCAGCTCAGTACTGGGGGCAGAAGGAGGCCTGTAACACCCAACAACAGTTACATAAAGGCCCTTGGCCAAGCTGGTAAGCTGAATGCAAAGACCATACCGCGAAAAGTCCACTCTTGTTACTAGGTCTTTATCCGTAAAATTACAGATAAAAAGGTATCCGGACAAGTCTGAAGATTGCTTTCAGACTCAAAAGCAAACAGACTAAGTCCGGAAAATTACACTAGAAAATGATTTTATTTTTGTACATAATGTCCTAATGAAATTTCAGTCTGGTTTTAGGGTGAACCACAGCACCAAGACGGCCCTTTGAAGATTTTAAATGATTTCAGATTAAACTATGATGCACACAGGGTGACAGTACTGGTTTTACTGGATCTAAGCGCTGCCTTTGATACAGTGGACCACACTATTCTTTTAACCCGTTTAAAACAGATTGGTCTCTATGGTGCTGTTCACAAATGGTTCACATCCTATCTCACAGACAAGACTTTTATGGTAAGTTTAGATAACTGCTCCTCTAGGATCCAAAAGATCACATGTGGTGTGCCCCAGGGTTCAGTTTTAGGCCCAATGCCTTTTAACCTTTATATGCTCCCTCTTGGCAGTGTCATCGGAAGACATGGAGTTAACTTTCACAGTTATGCTGATGATACATAGTTGTACATCTCTGTGTCTCCCAATGACACACTGCCAATGGATGCACGTTTTAATTAGGGACAGGTATCGTTAAGGATTTATCGATACTACTCTTAACGATACTCCTTATCGATCCGGTACTTTATCGGTACTTTTTTTTTTTTTTAAGTCTAAAGCAAAAGGGGAAAAACACAAATTATGAACTGTAGTTTAAGAATTTTTTTTAAACTTAGATAAGAAGGAAGCTGTTGTTCAAAATGTCCAGCATTTATTAATTGTAAGAATGAAATGGCAAACTTATGTCCATGCTTCACGTGTTTGCTTTGCATACAAACATACATACCTGTTGTATCTGATTCAGGGGTTGTTGTTGCTGCAGCACTCAGGCATTCCAACACTGTGCATATTTCGGTTTGTAGTTGCTGTATTTTCACAAGGTGTTTGTTCAAATTACTTGTGTTCCCACCTTTGCAAGCAAAGCTTTTATTACATATGTGACAGGGTGCATTGTCGGCACCTATTTTCATAAAATGAAGCCAAATTTTGGATCTTTTTGTTCGCTCTGCCATCGTATCTGTAAGGCGAACAAACACGTGAGCGCGCAGCAGTCGCCACTCCGTCCCCACAGCGTGTGTGCTTGTTAAGGAGGAGTGGGCTGCAATACAGTGTTTGGCTTGTGTTTATATCTCCCACAAAACATGACTACGACCTTAATTTTACGGTTAAGAGGACCGATAAGGCTGAAGCTTATCGGTCCGGGTGGACCATCAGAATCAGCCCCGGGGCCAATTTAATACCGGGTTTCGGTACACACCCTTAGTTTTAACTGCATTTTAGACATCAAATCCTGGAAGGCAGAAAACTTTCTCCAGCTCAACCAGGACAAAACTGGAGTTTTAGTCATCGGTCCAGAGGCTCAGAGAGAGAAACTTTTACCAAAACTACAATCATTGTCTTTTAATCCTTCACAAGTGAAGAACCTGGGCGTGATTTTTGACTCTGAGCTGACTTTTATCCCTCACATTAAAAATATTACTAAAATTATCAACTTTTAAGGTTTTTATCAACTAAAGAACATTGCCAGAGTCCGCCCCATTCTCTCTCGGGCCAATACGGAGACATTAATGCATGCATTTATCTCCAGTAAAATTGATTACTGTAATGCCCTGCTTTCTGGTCTTCCCAAAAAGAGTATATCAGGTTTACAACTACTACACAATTCAGCAGCACGTGTCCTGACGAAGACCAGGAGCAGGAGCACATTACACCAGTCTTAAAATCATTGCATTGGCTCCCCGTACGTTTTAGGATCGATTTTAAGGTTCTTTTAATGGTTGTCTTAATGGTCTTGGGCCTTCTTATCTCTCTGAACTGCTTTTACCATATGAGCCTTCGCGGTCTCTGCGCTCCTCTGGCAGCCGTCTCCTTGTCACCCCAAAAGTCAGGACACACACTCATGGCGAGGCGTCTTTCCAGTTTTATGGCCCTCATCTCTGGAACAGGCTGCGGGAGGACCTCAGGGCCACAGAGAACGTTCATGTTTTTAAGAGCAGGCTCAAGACTCACCTTTTTAGCCTAGCTTTTAACTGATAATTGTTTATTACTGTTTGTTTAATTAACCTGCATGTTTTATACGATTATATTTTTATCAGTGTTTTACTATTTAATCTTATCATATTAATTTACTGTTTATTTTTATACTTTAATTTATCTAAATCCCCATTCCAGTGTTTCCTCTGTGGGAGCCCTCTGCCCCGGGAGCGGTGGTCGGCTGTGGCTGCCTGGGTGCTCTCCAGGTGGTGCTTGGGTGGAGGTGGGGGTCTTGGCCTTGCCTCCACTGGGCGCCCGGTGTCAGCACCTCGGCTGCTGCTGTTAATCTACCGCTGCCGGGGAAGATGGCTCCTCTGATGGCGTTTCCTTGCATGGTTCATCTGCACTCGGCCCAATGTCCTTTTTTACTGTTACTTTTAACTGTGTGTGCGCATGGGAGTTGGGGAGGGGGGTATAACTGGCCATGCTTTTAAATATGTTGGGGAGGGAAGGGAATGTGGTTTTATGTGGGGTCATTTTAATATGTAAAGCACTTTGTAATGCAACTTCTTGTATAAAAAGCGCTTTATAAATAAAGTTTGATTTGATTTTGATTTGATATATGTATATATATACATTTTGTTCTAAGAAACATTATGAACAGGAATTAATACATATCAGCAGGGTGTGAGTTTCTTGGGGGGGGGGGGGGGGGGGGTTTGTTCCTGTGAATTCTGCAACCCCTGTGCTTCTGCTGAAGGACTTAAACAACATAGGTGAACACCTTCATAAATTCCAACATGTGAAATACACTTGCAAGGCATGCAAAAAAAAATTTTTTTTTATTTTCAGATTTCTGTTGGATTTTTGTATAACATTCATTTATTTGAATATATTTTAAGCACATGAGGGGCCACTGCTTTCCCTGGCTGTTTGGGAGCAGTCATCCCCTGGGGCAAAGAATCTTCCTGTTTCTCTGTTGTCATTTCTTGAACATTTGATAGCTCTGCATGACTCTTCCACAAATGCAAAGAATGAGAGCCTTTGCATTTCAGCTGGAAGAATGGTCATTGGCAGATGAGCAGGAGATAACTTTGATTTGCTTCTCCTGAACTAGTTATCTGCTCTCTTATGGAACATATTTGGCAAAGGGTGAACCTTCTCTGGTGCAGACTGCTTTTCTTTTGACTGGACCTCACAGTTTTAAAGATGACTGGTGGAAAGACCTCAGTGGTGTAAGAGGGCAAGGGTTTTTACCAGCAAATCCCTCAACAAGCAGGTTGATTCCTAAGTACAGAGGGACTTTTACTGCTGCCTGGAGATGAGGAGTTATATCTGAAAGAACATTGACTCACACAAACGGAGCTGATTACGCATTTGCTTTGACCTGAACCCTACCTGCCTATATATGAGTTGAAAGTTTCCCATGTTTGTGGAGCGGTCAACTCGTAATGTGTCGTCCTGCACAGCAGTGCAGAGCTGGAAGGTTACAGTTTGAGAGTACCATTGTAGGGCTAGCATTGATTTCTATTAACCATGAGCCGTTTTCAGACAGAAGTTCTGGAATATTTGTGAACAATTCCACCCGGTCTTTAACCGGAGTTGTGTTTTCAAATACACCACTTTTTTCCAGAACATTGCCCTTCGGCTGCTTTCACACAGCAAGAAATGTACCGGAGCATCTTGATGAATGTCTGGGGGGTGGGGGGTGTGGGGGAGTTGTATGTGGATATGACGTTAACTTAGTGTGGCGGGCATACATGTCATTTCCCCAAACAAAGGGATTAGTGCAAAGATGGTCGACGAAACAGCAGATCTACTCCCAGGACTCGTCTTTGCGATGTGTGCAATTTTGCGCACATGGAAACGCTTAAGAGACCACGACGAAGAAGCTAAAAGGAAAATAGTGACATTTATATGTCATCAATGTGTGCGCTCACAGCATTCCCTGCCCTTCTCCCCTTTTCCCCACCGCCCCACACCCCTCCAGCTTTCCCGGAACATTACCTGGTAATCTGAACGCAAACCCCATACCGCGAAAAGTCCGCTCTTGTTACTAGGTCTTCATCCGTCAAATTTCTGGTAAAGGGTATCCGGACAAAGTCCGGAAGATTGCTTTCAGACACAAAAGCAAAACAGACGAAGTCTGGAAAATTACAGTTTTTTTTCATGGCTTGTTTGAAAGGTGATGAGGACTCAGGGGGGTACTGTTGCCTACCTCTAGCAATCATCAGGCAAAAGGCTGAGTATACTCTGGACAGCTTGCCAGTCTATCGCAGGGGAATGCGATAGACTGGCATGTCCCGTTAATTCCATTTTACTTTGTTTTGAGAAACTGGGAATTAGCCACTCTTGTCTCTAAACAATGTAGATAGGATTATTATTAGTTGGTCAACTTTGCGCAGACACTTGAGGAATTTGCACTTCCTCAGGCATAAAGCCCCGTCTGATATTCTGTCCCCCACAGTTTATCTTGTTAATTTAGAAAAACAGAGCTTTGTGAACTCCTGCAGCAAAGCAAAAAAAGGCAGAATGAAAACATACGATGTGTTCACAATGAGGGGTACGTGCAGAGGGGGAAGGATGGTGAGAGGGGCCGTTTGATGGATCAGGAGCCAATCATTTAGAATGGAACGCTCAAAATAACCGGATGAGGTATTTCCAGGATTGTACATTTCAGGGACAATTATATATATATATATATATATATATATATATATATATATATATATATTTTTTTTTTTTTTACAAAACAGTTTGATTGCCATTGGTATGTGAAGAGCATTTCAAGCGATATGGCAAAAAATGTTCCAGAAAAACATCACCTACCTCATTTTTAAAGGTGTAAATATGTACATTTGTAAATGACCTTGTCCCTAAAGTACTTAGTCAAATGATTTTAAAATCAACCGCAGCAGAAGTCATAACAAAAGGAGAGCTGTTAATGGAGAATGTAAAACATTGTTTGGACATATTGGAAGTATGCTTTAGAATAGTATTTCATCAGTAATAAAAGTCGTCTGATGTTGGTTTTAAAACCTCCCAGTCAAGATAATGGCCTTAACTAAGACAAAACTGTGAACACAGATATAAACTTCCAAAACCTACACTGGTTAGCAGTTTTCTTGTTTTTATATTATTTTCCAGTATTTTTTTATTTTGCATCATGTGTACACAAGCTTGTGTGTTTCTTATGAATTTTGGCAAAGATCTATGGACAGAACAATTGTCACTATTTTCAAAAATGGTAAAGTTTTTAAATGTTCTATCCATAACTAGGCAAACAAATACATAACTTTAATAAGGACTTGCAGTATTTGCAGAATATTGATTAATTGTTTTACATATTAAAAATGTTGCTATAAATTTCTCATGGAAAAAACAATAAAAAAGGAGGATTTGGGTATGTATTGAAATTTATAATTCATAAGAATTCATAGTGATGGAACCAACTCTGTTTGACCAGTATTAGTAACTGGAGGCTCCTCAAAGGCCAGTGATTATCCTCAGGTTCTGCCAGTCACTGACAGAGGCTGAAGGCCAGCTAATTAGCCTTTGGCCCACATGAAGTGGCGCTTTGGCTGGTTTTGTTGTGGTGTGGTTATCTACAAAAACGGGTGTGAAACCCATGCTTAATGTGTCAAGAGGCTGTTAGGGGTTTTTATGCAGTCTGACACCACTGCTGACCTAAGACAGGTGGATTAAGGAGAAACACACAAAGAAAGGAATACAATGATATGTATGTTATTCAGTGAGGCGTCCTGTCAGATTTACACAGCACAAAATATAAACTTATTTCTGTTTATTTTTATTCATTTTAAATATATAAATTGACATTTTGTCTCACATCTGTTGAAAGAAGGATAACTCAAAACAGGAATATTTTGAAAATTTTACATGTGCAAATGAATCTGTAAGAAATGATTAAACCATTTCAGGCACAACAGAATAAAAAGCAGCTTACCTGAAACATAATTGTTTGTATCATTTGTGATTATTTTTTCCCTTTACAATAATCCCAGATCAAATCAAGTATTGTGTTGTGCTCGCATGCTTACTTTTGATTAAGTGACCTCCAAATGAAAATGTGTCACCTCTTCCATAATCCTTGACAAGGGAGTATATTAAATGTTAATCCCTCACCATTAGGAATGGTGAGAATTGGAGAATGGTTGGCTGGATGAGAGAAGGAAGAAAGGGGTAGAAGGTGAAGAAGAATGGGATAAGGTATGTCACAATACACACAAAGATTAGAAAGCAATAAAGACTTGAGAGGACAATTTTTTTTCTGGTCCTTATGATCCCGCCCACGGACACATAAATTGTGCTATTAGCTTCCTCTTATGACTCCAGATCCACCAAGGATGTGTAAGATTAGTCTTGGATCAGTGCTCAATGTTGTTACCTTCTGTGGTCAATTTGTATTCACTCAACAGTAGTCTTACAGGTAACATCAGAGTAGAAAAACAATTAGAGCCATGAAAGCTGATAGCATGGGGCTCTCCAGGGCATCTATACCATTACTGAGTTATTAGACACTGAGGGTTGGGAGGGGTGTCTTAAATGAGGGCACAGACAGAGGCAGAGGAGATAGAAATGAGGATGGAAAGGGAACAGAAAGGGGAAATGTAGCTGAAATGAGAAGGTACCTTATGGAACAGTCTCCCCCTCACTGTCAGGGAATGTCCCATATTTCCTATATTTAAAATCAAACTCAAAGTGTGACTTAAAGCAAACCAGTCTTATGACCATTAAGTTACTGTTCTTCTTTTACTTTTCTTGTACTTATTAATATCTGTCACATTGTATGTTATAATTTTTGTGTTTCTGTAATCTGCCTAGGGACTACGGATGTAAACTGTGGCTATAATCCGGCATGTTTACCTCTGTTTTGTTGTTTCAATGCAGATGTTCATTAATTTGCATTGTCCCAAATAAAATTAAAAAAGGAATATGAAAACACCAGTGTCACAAAACTGTTGACAATAGAGAATAAGAGAAGTAAGGCATGTCTAACAATGGGATGAGTCGGATTGGGACCAGGATTACACAAGCAAGCAAAGTGAGTCTGTACAACCATGACTACAGACAATTGTTGAGCAGTTGTTGAGCAAGTTGGTTCAGAAAATCTCTCCACACAGGAATGAGGGGACTTGAAAACAATGTGTATAGATGCTGTGATGTTTATCTTCTTGTGTCTCTGCTGAAATTAACATATTCATAGCAATAATTTAAAGTTCTAGGGTTTACACTGAAGGAAGTCTTTTTGCCGCTAGTCTTTATTCCAAATAAGGGTAATCATGTAATCTGAATGTTAAATAGGCTTCATATAACATCTTTATATAATGATCTTTATACGTCTCTGTTTCCAACTGTTAACTTTGTTTACTTTCAGTGTTTTTTCTCTCCATAGAAGCGAAACGTGGTCTGGCATCCTGCTCTGCTGTGATGCCTTATTGGAGGGGGGTATCGGCTATGCTTCCAGTTAGGGCTGGGCAATATAGAAAAAAAGAGCATATCGATAAAGGGAATAGTCATATTGATCGATATCGATAATTATTGATAAATATCACAAAACGTAAAAAATATATTTTAACTGCCTCCCCGGTCATTTTGTTATTCTTCAATGAACTAATTTAAACTAAGAATTAAATTCATTCATTTTTCAAACACCTCTTTTTATCATGAATAAGTTTGTAAGACACAGAAACAAATAGACCTGAGTAACATCAGTAAATACAAAGAAAAGTCATATTATTAACCATTATATTATATATTTTTTAATTGTTAGTAATTAAAATTAAAGGCTTATCTTTATGCATTTTAATCTTTTAAACATTTTATGACACGTATAATATTAATGGCTAAAACCTTTGGTTTAGTTTGTCAATAAAGCTTAGGCACACGTAGCCGGGTTTTTTTTTTGTTTTTTTTTAACGAATATCCTCAACACCTCGTTTAAAAAAAAAAAATCTCCGTCCACACCTAACCGCATAAAGTGTGTTGTTAAGCACATTCATAGACATGCTAAACCTGTAGGGGGCAGTAGTTCCCCTAAATCCTATCCACTCAGAGTAACGTTCTATGTTCTAACCTCTAACTTCTACATGAGCTTGTAAAAGCTAGCAAGCAAAAAGCGCTTGGACAATCGATGATGCCACGTCTCTGAGGGCAAAAATGCTGTATCTGAGTGTAAACACAGATAGCACAAGTGATGTTGGAGCATTTTGGTCCCGGAAAGTGAGGTTGCGGAGCTGAAAACACCGGTTATTTCTGTCCACACGCAAACACTTAAAACAAAGAAAAAGCAAATCTCCACTTTGGCCGGAGTTTTTAGAAATAATCGTTTTCTGTGATAAAAACGGGGTTTTCGTGTAAATGAGAGGATAAACCACAGGAAAATAGCTGCGTTTTTCCTTTGTGTAAACGTGGCCTTATTCTAATTAATTTCAGCCGGCTGGCCTATCCAACCCTGTTGTGTTTTTTAAAGCGTTTTTCGCTTCTGAGGACCGGGGGTAGAACCGAGGGGGACATTTTAAAAGCCACAGATGTTAGCAGCGCGACCTGGATAAGTTTCCTGTGTCTCTCTGTAACTGATTCGCAGCGAGCTGGGAGGGGGGAGTCCTGCTAAGACAACTGATCGTAGTATTTTATTTGGTTTATTATTGGTACGTTTAGTGTTTTAGTGCGTCAAGGATCGGTTCAAAACGGGATGCAACCTTTTCCTGAGTCACTGAAACATTTATCTGGAACAACTTCCTCCGCTGCTCCCTTGCTGTAAGATCTGACCGACGTGAAGTTACAGCGATGGTTCGCTTAGGGACAATAAAAAAAATGATGTTTCAGCTTAAATCATTTCATCCTTTTTGTGGTTTGAAAGGAGAGAGGGGTGCCTGACAGAGCTGTCTATCAGTGGTAATGATTTCTTTGGAGTAAGTAATAATTGTTGTTTTAAGCTACCTGATAGGCTATAATGAAAAAATGAGGGAAAACTTTTTTTTTTCTATTGAACTTTTTTATCAACCCCTTTTTTTTCCTTTCGCACCACACGTCTATCGATCGATCGATAATTCTAATTTTCCTAAAATCAATTAGCATTTCTTTGTTTTTATTTATGTTTATATTCAAAAAGGAGGACCTGGCTTCCAGTTATAACACGCAACTGAGTGATGTGTGGGGCTAGGCTTCGACAGAATTATTATATTTCTTCCTTATATATCTAACTCGAGCGATTTGTGACCCAGAATACTTGATAGATATAAGATACATTTCACATGATGTCGAAAGGCCGAGGGAAAGGACGACCGAAGGACGACAAAAAGACAGACTTTGAAACTCTCCATGCGGATGCTAGGGAAGACCAGGCAACGGGCGAGATGCTAACTCAAGAAGCTAGCTGCAATGAGAGCCAGATCTTAGCCATACAATCCCTGAGAAATGACTTCTCCACACAGCTGCATGAGGTAGTTTCATCCAACCGAGAGATGAAAGAAGCCATAGGGACATTTTCTGAAAGACTCAGAGGCAGAAACCCGTATTAGCACAGCAGAGGACCAGATAACTTTAATAACGACCCTAGCCGATACCACACAGAAACTGGTCCAGAAACTTACCTCACAGATTGAAGAGTTGGAAAACCGACAACGTCGTTGCAACCTGAGGCTGGTCAGACTACCCGAAGGGTCGAAGAATGGAGATGTGCGTGCATTCTTAATGGCATGGCTACCTAAAGCTCTTGATTTGGAAGCAGTAGGACAACCATTAACCATCGAGCAAGCCCACAGGCTGGGGAAAATGCCACAGCAGACACAGGAACAACGGAGCTTGGATGGAACACGGCCACAGATTCTTATGGTGAAATTCTTGATATATCGAGACAGAGACCGAGTTATGAAGGCAGCGCATCTGAAGGGTGACATTATGATTGAACATGGTCGTGTCTTGTTTTTCCCTGATCTTTCCGCTGAAGTGCAGAGACAAAGAAAACTTTTTGATGGAGCTTCACTTCTGGAGTCCAAGCGGAAGAATTCATCCGAAAGATTAAGGAGGCGAACATCAACCATGACGCACCTCAAGGATCATCAGCGGAGGAGCCCCATTCGGAGAACTCTGACTAAATAGAAAGATAGTCTATCCTACGTTCTTTCAGAGACTGTTATGGTAAGCTTCAACTGATGGCAAGTTAAAATTAAGGATGGCATAGACACTTGGTCTGTGATGCTATTCATTCATGTTGGCTACTGTAACTAAAGACTCTAATCATACTGGGTCACAGATTAACATTTTCTTTTACATACGCATTAATATGCATCCGTCGGCACATGCCCGACCTAATGCAGTTTATTCTGTTTTTCTTTTCAAAGTGCTGGTTGGTACACTGCTCCTCTAGAGGATCAGACTTCAGTTTAATCGGGATCCAGTCAATGGGAGGGAGGTGGGATGTGCGCGTTTAATCGCACAGGGTTTAGGCTAGGCCTATTTTGTTGTTGCCTCATTTGGAAGAGGCTTCTGTTACTTCCTGTTCCGTTTGTTCTGAAGGCACAATGTTAATTTTATTACAAGGCATGGTTAAAAAGAGGGTTGCAAATAAGCTCAATTTACTGATTTCATCATGAGTGGTGACACTAAAATAAGGTTGAAAACAACTAAAAACACAGCTTTTATTCAAGAGACCCATTTACTTTCCACGGAATACATTCCTTTAAAAAGGAGATGGCCAGGTCAGGTCATATCTGCCTCATTTTCCTCAAGCAAGAGGGGTGGCAATACTTATACATTCATCTGTACCACTACACGTTTATAATAACATAAAAGACACTGCAGGGAGATTTGTTATTGTCCAGGGCTCTTTACTAAATAAAGATATTAATTTAGTATGCTTGTATGGTCCTAATAGTGATGATACACAGTTTTATAACTTGTTTCTAACTATCAGCACTACATGGTCTTATATGTATGGCAGGGGACTTCAACTGTGCCCTCAACCAAACACTGGATAAGTCATTGGGAGTGGACACCTCACATACACAGAGTAGGAAAATACAACACTTTATAGGCGAGTTAAATCTTTGTGATATCTGGTGACATAGGAATCCTTCCAGACGGGAACATTCATGTCACTCTGTTACCCATAACTCTTACTCCCACATAAACTATTTCCTAATTTCTAGGTCTATGATACCCAATGTGAATGACAATGTATAAAAGTATTGTCATTTCAGATCATGCTTTACTACTTGTCAATTACACTGTAGAGGCAGCTACTAAGGCCCCAACCATGTGCCGATTAAGCCTGCGATGGCTATATAATGAGTTTTTCAAATTTGTTGAAACTAAGTCTATTTTAAAGTGAACATTACTCAAACATCAGCGTCTACAAGGTGGGAGGCATTCAAGGCCTACATACGAGGGCGAATGATAAGTTATACAAGCAGCATCTCTAATAAAACACCTAAGACTTATAGAGTTAAAAAAAGATATCAAAGAATGAGACAGAAATTAACCTTAATGATATGAAAGAGACTAGACAGAAATTGGCCATTCTAAGAGCACAGTATAATGAATTATCTACAAATGAAGCATTATATAGCATAATGAGACTGAAACAGACATTCTATGACCAAGGAGAGAAGGGAGGGAAGCTTTTGGCCTGGCGTTTAAAATCAATGCAGAATGAAAGAAAAATCTTAGAAATTGAGTCAGGAAGAGATAACTATCACTAACCCACAAGAAATTAGTAATTCCTGCCAGTCATTCTACTCTAAATTGTATACGTCAGAAAACCCAGCCACAACTTTCATGCTCCACAGCTTCCTAGATCAGAGAAATACCGGTTCTATCAGAATGCAAGAAAGGAGCTCAACTCCCCAATTGTTTGAGCTGTCAGAGGCCATAGACGGTATGAAAGGAGGGAAAGCACCAGGACCTGACGGTATTCCTATTGAAATATATAAAAAGTTTAAGGACATGCTGTTGGTTCCTCTATTGAACATGTGTGAAGAATCATTTAAAAAGGTGAGCTGCCAGTATCATTACAAAACGCACTTATAACCTTAATATTAAAACCTAGAAAGCCCTCCACAAAGTGTGAATCCTACCGTCCCATTTCTTTAAATCAACAATGTGAAAATAATAGCAAAAATTCTTGCCAGAAGGTTAGAAACACATTTGCCATCTATTGTTGCTCTGGATCAAAATGGTTTCATTAAAGACAGGCAGGGCTCTCATAATATTCATAGGTTAATAAATATATATGACAAGAAAGAAATACCTGATCCGGCTGTTATAGGACTTGATGCTGAGAAGGCCTTTGATTGGGTCGAGCATAAATACCTATTCAATTCAATTCATTTATATAGCGCCAATTCACAACAGATGTAATCTCAAGGCACTTAACAAGAAGTCATTTCAATACATTTATACCAACATTCCAATCAGTTAAAAAGTTTCCTATTTAAGGAATCCCAGCAGATTGCGTCAGTCATTGGTGTGAGTTTGGGCAGACTTTCCAACCACAGAAATCCCTCATACTGAGCAAGCATGTAGCGACAGTGGAGAGGAAAAACTCCCCTTTAACAGGAAGAAACCTCCAACAGAACCAGGCTCAGTAGGAGCGGCCATCTGCTACGACCGTCTGGGGGTTTGAGTAGACAGAACAGAGACATAGAAGATCTGAAAAAGGAGAACTTTCTATGTTACAGAAAGTTAAAAGTTGATAACAGGACACAGTGGATGTTCAGTTACTGGGAGCATCATCCCAGTCGATGCCCCCCGTCCAACAGGGCATTGCAGCCAAGCAGGATACCAGACCAGGTGTAGCTTCTATGGAGAGAAAAACACAGAAAACAAACAGTCGAAATAACAGAATGTACTGTAATACAACTGGAGAGTAGTAGTAGAAAAGGAAGTAGCAGAGTGGAGAAAATTGGTATGTCTGTCCTCCAGCAGTCTAAGCCTATAGCAGCATAACTACAGAGATAGCTCATGTAGCACGTTATTTAGAGCCAGGATCGCTTATCTGACCTTTGCCAATAGATGGAATTTTGACATTCAGAACCAGGTTTGGCTATGGAGCCAAAGTGTGTGAGTGAGTCAAGGACACAAAAATAAGTTTCAAAAAGTGCATTAAAATTTAAGACAAACGACATACAAAACATAAAGAACTGTTTAAAAGGAAAAACATCCCATAACAAAGGACAAGCACACGCAAGTGTGTGGATCAGGGAATCTCTTCTTAAGGATTCAGGTCAAAGAGTTCAGTCAGTTCCAAGGTTCGGTTCTCCCGTTAACCAAAATTAGTTGTTTCCTAATCCTTTTGTAGTAGAACATGGGTAGCTCGCCATCCAGATGAAACAGGTTGAATCCAATTTAAGAGTCCACACATGGGGAAAAAAATAAAGCAGACTTTAAAAAAAAAAAAAAAAAAAAAAAAAAAAAAAAAAAAACACCTCCCAAAAAACCTGACCTAAAATGAGGCCAAAGAGAAAACAATTAGTCATACATACTAAAAACAAATTTAACAAACAGTTAAATTAAACAATGAAATACTACAAAGTAACTGATATTCAAAAGGAATATCAAAGAAAGTATATACATATGAAAAAAGGTTTTAAGCTTCACAAATTCAAAAGTAAACTTAACATACTTACATTTAATCTCATTAGCATAAAGCTAAGCGTCAGTCTATATTCCAATGGGGGAAAAAAAACAAATCAAATGTTGCACAACTAATTGGTGGTGTTAAACCAAATCAATACCACACTACTATTAATTATATAGTGTGAAATCAAGGTGCAGCCAGAATGGTAAAAATCAAAGGAAACAAAGGATTACTGAAAGTAAAACCAAAGTATTAACCATTCAGCTCAAATATCAAATCAAATGAAGACCAAGCACTAAAAAAACATTCCAATCCATGCTGACCATGTGATTAATTGTTAGAGGCTTGGTTACTATTATGCAGCAAAACAAGATCTGGATGCCAAAAATTACAGTTGAAGCCAAGGTTTATGGAACAGGAATCTATGATGATATGACTTGGTCAATAAAGATAATATAACAGAACTTGAGTTGAAGAAACTGATCTGTAAAACTCAACAAGATGTCAACCCTTCTTATTTCCACTCCGGGTTTGCTCTGAACAGTTGTAGTTTCTTTATCTCTTAGGTTGAATTTTTAAACAACCATCAAGTAACCACAGCAAAGGCAGCAATGAGCAACCTCCTGAGTGGAAAGCAGCAGCTCAATGTTTGACCTGCAGCACTACCTGAAGCAACAGGTGGTAATCAGCTGCAGAGCAGCAGCTGCTGATTAATAGGGGAGCTGAGCATTAAAGGGACAACCCACTAAACTAAGAGCATAGCTCATGACCCCCAGGTCATGTGGGTTACACTCAGGATGACCTAAGCCACTCTAACTATAAGCTTTATCAAAAAGGAAAGTTTTAAGCCTGGCCCTAAAAGTAAACAGAGTGTCTGCCTCACGGACTAAAGCTGGGAGCTGGTTCCACAGGAGAGGAGCTTGATAACTAAAAGATCTGCCTCCCATTCTACTTTTAGAAATCCTAGGAACTACAAGTAAACCTGCAGTCTGAGAGCGAAGGGCTCTGTTGGGAACATATGAAACAATTAGATCTCTGATGTATGATGGAGCTTGATTATTAAGGCCTTTATATGTAAGAAGAAGTATTTTATATTCTATTCTGGATTTAACAGGGAGCCAATGAAGGGAAGCTAAAACAGGAGAAATGTGATTTCTCTTTTTAATATTCATCAGAACTCTTGCTGCCACATTTTGGATCAACTGAAGGCTTTTAATGGTATTTTGTGGACTTCTTGATAGTAAAGAATTACAGTAGTCCAGTCTTGAGGTAACAAATGCATGGACTAGTTTCTCAGCATCACTCCTGGACAGGATGTTTCTCATTTTAGCAATATTCCGGAGGTGAAAGAAAGAAATCCTAGAAACCTGTTTAATATGGGATTTAAATGTCGTCTTTGTCAAAAATAACGCCAAGGTTCTTTACGTTATTACTGGGGGCCAATTTAATGCCATCCAGATGAAGTGATTGACTAATCAGTTTCTGTTTTAGAACTTCTGGTCCAAAGACAGCAACTTCTGTCTTGTCAGAATTTAAAAGCAAAAAGTTTAGGGTCATCCATGTTTTTATGTCTTCCAGACATGCCTGTAATCTACCTAACTGACTGGGTTCATCAGGATTTATGGATAAATATAGTTGTGTATCATCGGCATAGCTGTGGAAATTTATCCCATGCTGTCTAATGATTCTACCAATTGGAAGCATATATATGGTGAAAAGAATTGGTCCAAGGACAGAACCCTGTGGAACGCCACAAGTAAACCTTGAGAATGAAGATTTATCATTTTGATGAACAAACTGGAATCTGTCAGACAAATATGATTTAAACCAGCCTAGTGCTGTTCCTTTGATCCCTGCAACATGTTCAAGCCTTTCTAAGAGAATATTATGATCTACTGTGTCAAAAGCAGCACTGAGATCTAACAAAACCAGAACAGACACAAGTCCATTATCTGAGGCCATGAGAATATCATTAGTAACCTTCACCAGTGCTGTTTCAGTGCTATGATGAGCTCTAAAACCTGACTGAAACTCTTCAAACAGCTCGTTACTGTTTAGATCCTCACAGACTTGATTAGCAACAATTTTTTCAAGGACTTTGGATAAGAAAGGAAGGTTAGATATAATGTAATTCTGTAATTCACTAAGTCATCTTGATCAAGGGAAGGTTTCTTGTGTAAAGGTTTAATTACAGCTATTTTAAATTCCTGTGGTACGTATCCGTTTACTAAGGACAGATTCATCATATCCAAAATGGGGCCAGGAAACAAATGGAACACTTCCTTAAATAATTTGGTTGGGATTGGGTCCAACATACAAGTTGAAGGTTTAGATGAGGCTAATATTTTTGATAATTCCGAAAGCTCGACTGAATCAAAACAGCCTAAGCACAACTGAGGTTCTACAGTTCTTTCCGATGCTGCCTCATTTACTGAGGAAAAAGTAATCATGTTTGGGAGGATGCCAATGATTTTATTTTTAATAGAATTAATTTTATTTATGAAGAATCCCATAAAATCATCACTGCTTAGAGCTGGGGGAATAGTTGGCTCAACAGAGCTATGACTCTGTGTAAGTTTGGCAACTGTACAAAAAAGAAACCTAGGATTGTTCTTATTCGCCTCTATTAATGATGAAAAATATGCTGTTCTAGCTTGTCAAAGGGTCTTTTTATACAGCAGTAGACTGTTATTCCAGGTTAAATAGGAATCCTCTAGGCGTGTAGAGCACCATTTTCTCTCCAACTTCCTAGTATTCTGCTTTAAAGTATGCAACTCTGCGTTAAACCAAGGAGTCAGCCTCCTATGGCTAGTCACTTTCTTTTTTAAGGGGGCTACACTATCTAATGCAAAACGCAATGAGGAAGTAACGCTGTGAACCAGACCATCAATTTCTGAAGGGTTAGAGATAGATTTTCTGCCATCCACTGTGTTACGCTGAGACACTGAGGAAAGTAAGAATGGAACAGATTCTTTAAAAATTGTTACAGTATTGTGTGATAACGCTCTACTGTAATGACATTTTCTTTCAGATTTAAGATGGTCAGTTAAAGTAAATTCAAAAGTTATCAAGAAGTGGTCAGACAGGACCGGGTTATGTGGGTGGACTGTTATTTCCTCACACTCAATACCGTATGTCAGTACAAGGTCCAAAGTGTGTTTACCCGAGTGGGTCGATCCCTGTACTTTTTGAGTAAAGCCAATTGAGTCTAAAATAGCATTAAAGGCTGCATTTAGGCTATCACTTTCAGTATCCACTTGAATATTGAAGTCCCCAAATATAATGACCCTTTCAGTAATTAATACTAAATCAGATAAATGTGAGATTTGATCCAAGAATTGAGTAAGGGCCCTGTGGACGATACAAAACCATGAACAAAAATGGTTTTAATGTTTAGCAACTTGGATGAGGAAAATTAAGGGTTAGATGTTCAAAAGAACTGTAGCTATCAATTGGTCTGGGACTAATTAGTAAATCAGAAT
The DNA here is from genome assembly GCA_963556495.2 of Valencia hispanica. Lineage (NCBI taxonomy): Eukaryota > Metazoa > Chordata > Actinopteri > Cyprinodontiformes > Valenciidae > Valencia > Valencia hispanica. The sequence continues at coordinate 42,766,454 of OY747701.1, read as the reverse complement.
GAAAAATGGTTGCAACTCCTCCTCCTCGCCCAGTACTTCTAGGAATGTGAAAATTTAAATGACTGGAAGGACTTGACTCATTTATACTGACATAATTTTCCTGCTGCAACCAGGTTTCTGTGAGACAAAGGAAATCTATGTGATTATCACAAATCAAGTCATTTACTAACAATGTTTTTGAGGAGAGAGATCTTATGTTTAATAAACCACATTTAATAGATTTCTTTTTCTGTTCAGTCAAAGTCGTATTTATCTTTATGAGATTTCCATAATTTGCTTTTGTTGGCTTAACTTTTAATCCATTTAATTTTGGCCGTGGGTAAGACACTGTTTCTATAGGGTAATAGGTGGGTAACAGTACAGAAGCAGCAGAAAGGTGGGTTAAATTACGACTCTGCTTCCTGGTCTGGACCCTGGGTTGTCAGTGTTTTGGAGGACTAATAAATTCGGCCATATTCCTAGAAAGAAGAGCTGCTCCATCCAAAGTGGGATGGATGCCGTCTATCCGGATCAGACCAGGTTTTCCCCAAAAAGTTAGCCAGTTATCAATGTAGCCCACATCGTTTGCAGGACACCACCCAGACAACCATTGATGGAATGACAGCATGCGGCCAAATATGTCGTCACTGGTCCGATCAGGCAGGGGACCAGAAAAGATTACCGAGTCTGACATTGCTTTAGCAAACTTACACACCGAAGCAACACTAATTTTAGTGACCTCTGATTGGCGTAACCGGGTGTCATTACCGCCAGCGTGAATAACAATCTTACTGTATTTACGCTTATCTTTAGCCAGCAGTTTCAGGTAGGATTTGATGTCACCTGTTCTGGCCCCTGGCAAGCATTTGACTATGGTCAATGGTGTCTCTAATGCCACGTTTCTGACTAACCTCAGCGGGTGTGTCGCTGAGCGGGGAAAATCTGTACCTATTTCAAGTGCTTACCCGTTTTGGAGTAGGCAGCTATTTCCTTAGTTGGATTAAAATCTTATATCATGAGTCAAGGGCTTCAGTGATGACCAACTATAGAGTTTCAGAGCAGTTCTCTTTTTCCAGAGGTACAAGGCAGGGATGTCCTTTGTCCCCTTTGCTTTTTGTTCTAGCCATTGAACCTCTAGCAATTGCCATTGGAAGCAACAGTGAGATAACTGGTATCAAAATTAATAATATTGAAAATAAAATAGGCACCGGAGAGAAAAGAGTTAAGATTCTTAACCAGCTTAAAAGATTGAAGGCAGATGTCGTCTTATTACAAGAAACCCATAAATCTACCTCAGCTGCAGATAATCTTAAATCCCCTGAGTTTCCTAATGTGTTTTCTGCATGCTATAACTCCAGACAAAGGGGAGTAGCAATATTAATAAATAAAAATGTAAATTTTACAGTAATAGATACAGTTACAGATCCAGAGGGTAGATTTATTATAGTAAAACTATCTATACATAACCAAAAGTTATGTATTGTCAGTATATATGGTCCAAATGTTGATAACCCCTCATTCTTTCATTCCTTCTTCTCTGTGCTCCTTGAACACATGGATTGCTCACTTCTTCTTGGGGGCGACCTCAACTTTGGTTTAAATGAAGAAATAGACAGGCTCAGCACAGCAGGGACTCAGCGCAGCTGGAAATCTATAGATATAGTCAAACAGTACATGAGCGATTATGGACTTTGTGATGCATGGCGATCTCTTCACCCCAATGACAAAAAATATACTTTCTTCTCAAATGTCCACCATTCATATTCTCCACTGGATTATTTGTTAGTCAGCAGCTCACTGTTGACTGACATTTCAGACACTGAGATACACCCTATAGCTGTTAGCGATCATGCTCCTGTTTCTCTAACTTTAGTAAATAAAACAGAAACAACTCAAAGCAAAAATTGGAGATTTAATATATCCTTACTTAAGGATAAAGAATTTATTAAATATTTCAAAAAAGAGTGGGCCTCATTTTTGGAATATAACGACCTCCCTGGTACGTCGCCATCCATTCTTTGGGAGGCAGGAAAAGCTGTGATTAGAGGTAAAATAATCTCATTCTCATCAAATAAAAATAAAATGGAAAAAAAACGTATTCAGGAATTAGAAGAAACTATTAATTCATTAGAAGCTTCTCTAGATGAGGAGAGACTGTCATGGTCTTTGTATTTTGTGTGGCAAGTTTGAGTTTTTCCTTCCACTTGGTTTTCTTCCCCTTTTTTCCCCAAGGTGCCCTCTTGTTTTGTTCCTCCTGTTTGTCTCGAGTTAGTAGTTTTTCTTATTCAGTTTAATAATGTTTTTGTATTCTGGCACTTCCTGGGTTCTGTAGATGTTTTTCACCTTTGTCTATGTCCACCTTCCCATTTGTGTTTCCTTTATCTCTTTATTTAATTCCTCCTTCTGTTCTCCAGTGTGTCCTTACGTTTCCCTTAAAGTTCTCTTAGTTTCTTAAGTATCCTTTTAGTTTCTTTAGAGTCTTCTGTCTCCTAGCCAGTCACCCCCTGTCCCAGCTAATCACTTCCACCTGCTCACTCCCTCTCAGCTGGAACCGCTTCCCTTAATTGGTCCTGCTCCTTCTCTGCTTCACTCTTCACTCTCCTCCCTTAGTATAAATACGGTCCTCTTTCAGTCACAACTCGCTGGTTCGTCAGTCTTTCTTCCCCGCCTGATTCCTGCCTTCCTTGTAGCCCGTCTGGTTCCTGTTTTTCCCTGTTGCTGCCTGTACCCTCCTGAGTTATGTAAGTTCCTTGTGTTTTTCATTAAATCATTTTTGTATTTACTCTGCTGCTTTTGGGTCCAGTTTAAACTGCAAAACATGACAGAGACTAGGCAAAATCCGTAAAGCAAAGCTAGAATTAAATCAAATTATTAATAAACAGACCCAGTTCTTAATTCAAAGATTTAGGATAGAAAACTTTGAACAAGGTAATAAATCAGGTAGATTTTTGGCTAACCAGCTTAAAATTAATAAAGAAAAAACAACTATATCTGCTATTAAAGATCAGACCGGGAATACAGTATATGATCCTGGAAGAATAAACACATTTTAAGAATTTTACAAGGCTATATACTCACCAGAGATAAATCCATCGGATCATGAAATAGAAATTTTTTTTGATAACATAACACTTCCTAAATTATCTGAAAGTCAAGCGATGGCCCTGGATTCACCACTAGCAGCGGCTGAACTCCAGGAGGCCCTCCAAGGCATGCCCAATAAAAAGGCTCCAGGCCCAGATGGATTTCCAGCAGAGTTCTATAAAGAATTCTGGAATATTCTGGCACCAACATTCCACAGAATGCTGCAGGAAACCAAGGAAAATGGCCGACTCCCACCAAATATGAATTCTCCCTACATTAGTCTTCTACTAAAATCAGGTAAAGACCTTTTGTTTCCTACCAGCTATCATCCCATATCCCTCATTAATGTTGATCTTAAAATAATCTGCAAAGCCCTCGCAAAAAGGATAGAGAAAGTAACCCCTCTTATAATGCATCCTGATCAAACTGGTTTTATTAAAGGGAGACTGTTAGGTTAAAAAGTGGTTGACCTACAATGAATCACACACAAAGGGTCGGAGAGAATATGGAGTCAATAAGCTCTGCAGAGGTAGATGTGGATAATCAGTTCTGCAGAGGGAGACCAGGAAAATACTATAAGGAATGAGCCAACCATGTCTGTCTGTTCTCAGCCTCCCAGTGTCATAGTCTCTGGTCTCTGGTCTCAAAGAGCACCCCCTCTGCAGTCTCTCTTTATTTAGTCACACTTCATTAACATATTAAAAGAACAGGATGTCATGCAAATGAGCATGTGACTGAAACCAAAATGACATTTAAAAAGTACATTAGAAAGACACCTTAAGAAAATAATAATACATTATTATTTTACCTAACATTTCCCCCCTGAAATGTGGTTTTTAAATGTGATCACGAACAACAAAAAGTTGTAAAATAGGTAACAACTCCAATAATGTAAAAATATAAGAATCATAAAAACCAGACAACAAAAGGTTGCAAAATGAGTAGCATCCCAAATTTAAAAATAAAAATAAAAAATGATAATAAGACATACAACAAAGAAATTGCAAAAGTAAGTAGCAATTTCAAAAAGATATTAATGCGAGCTTCACCTAGACATCATCCAATTAATCGCTACCGGAACTGTAGTTTAGATTAATGGAATCATAAAAAGGTTTTTACACATGTTAATTACACCCCATCTTCTTCTTCATTTCTGTCTTCATCTTCAAGCCTCTGATTAAGAAGAGAGTATTAGACCATTGTGTTAGTTATCATCTTATTCATCATTTGTTTTATACATGGGAGAACACAACTAACAAAAATGCAGAAAAGTATCAAAATTACAATGAATGCCATAGCTATTTTTAAAAGAACCTGATACCACCTTCCAGTTGTCAGCCAGCCCATGAGATCCCATTGTCCATTACTGCTTTCTTGTGATTCTAAAAAGTCAGTTAATCCCTGCACCCGGTCATGAATGAGAGTCCAATTATCATGTGTACTAGGAATGTAAGTACAACAGTGTTCACCAATTACAGTACAAAGTCCACCTTCAGAAGCAAAAAGAGTGTCCAGAGCTACCCGATGTTGCATTAGCATGGTCTTCATCGCCAGTTTTTCAGGATCGTTGGCCAGCAGGTTGGACATTTCAGCAAGGATGTCTGTGATGTTTTCCAAAGTCCACCAAACCTCGTTCATCCGTTTTGTCAGGCTTGCAACTCCAACAGGTGGGAACATGGTGTGGAAGATTCCTTTTGCATCACTGTAGAGAGGTTTTCGTCCACCATTGTCAGAGAACGGGTTGAACACTTGTGGAGGGTTGAATTCCCGTTTATTCAGCTCTGTAGGTTCAGAAGGTGCTCCGTTTTCTGTTATGATGTATGAGGAGGGTTGCAGTCGAGCCAAACTGCATGTGCCACACCAATCCTTAGGTGGGTATTATTTAAGGTGGTTGGGAGAGCAGTCATCGATGAGACTTCTTCAGAATGGTGTGGGATCCATGAACAGACATAACAGCTGGTATTGAAACCTAAACGTTTTGCAGTCAAATTAACTATTTGGTACCAGGTGTTCTTGAACGCATGGTGGGTTAGAATTTTAGCTCTTCTTTCCGTTGATGTCTGGGCGTCATCAGGTGTGAGGAAAAAGCAGTGGAATAGAGGCAGGCAAACTGCCAGACAGGAGTGGAGCCAAACTAGTTTCATGTTGGCTAGAGGCAAATAAGAGGACTAGCCCTCCAAAACAGAGGTTTGACCACTAAGGGGACAGGGATGCTGTTCTGCTGGGTTTGAGACCAGAGGCCCTATTGGTCATTCTGTCCTTTGTAGCCCAGACTTCTCCACTGTCCCGTGTCTAGTCCCCTAATTGCCTTTGCAATTTGCAGTGTGAGATGTGTATCCACGAGGGTCTCTCAGCGATTTTCACAGCCGTGGGCGTGGTCAGCAGGACTTCGAAAGGTCCTTCCCAGCGGGGACTCGTCCATTTAATCACCTTGATGAATACCCAGTCTCCAGGTTTGATTGGCTTTTCAGGATCCTGCAAAACAGAAGGAGATATAGGTTGATTGTGTGCGTTTTGCACTTCTTTGGTTAGGATAATTTTCCTCATGTAATCAGCTAATGTGAGTTCCTCGTCTGCTTTTTGCAAATCGGGCGCAACTAGAAGTAACCTGTAAGGTCTGCCATAAATGATTTCAAAAGGTGTTAAACCTTGGTTTGTTGGCGTGATTCTCATGTAAAGTTTTACTAGGTCCAAACACTCAGGCCATGGTGTTTTAGTCTCTGCCATGCATTTCCTGAGTCTGCTTTTGATGGTCCCATTATGTCTTTCTACTAAACCTGCACTTTGGGGGTGATAGGCACAATTATTTTTTAGTTGGATGTGTAAATGTTTTGCCATATTTTGAATAACCTCATTCACAAAATGTGGTCCATTATCTGAATATATTACTTGTGGAATACCATGGTTTGCAATGATAGTTTTACATAGTGGTTTTGCCACTGTTAGAGCATCATTCTTTGCAGTGGGAATTATTTCCAGCCATTTGGAGAAAGCGTCAATTATTACTAAGCAATATTTGTATGAGCCGCTCTGTGTTAGTTCAATGAAATCCATGTGGATTGTGTGGAATGGGTAGGCTGGTTGAGGAAATTGGCCTCGCTTGGGTCTCATATTCCCTTGTGGGTTGTGTTTGATACATGTTAGGCATGTTTTGCAAAAATGTTTTAAGTATGTTTCAAGGTTGTATGTTGTAAAGTGTTGCTGTATTATTGATACCATCCCCCCTGTGGAGACATGGCAAGGCCCATGGCTCACAAGCGCAGCAGCTTTAAACAGTGATTTGGGTAGGATGGGTTTATTACGAACTTCATAAAGTCCATTTTCGTTTAGAATGGCACCTTTGTTTTCCATAAATTGTAACACAACTCCGGCAGCATCTCTTCCTGTGTAATTTCCTCCTACATGGTGCCAGTCTTTTCCCAACGATTCAGCCATAGCCTGTCCTAATTCATGACCGTTTAACCGGTAGGATTTGACCACATCAACCATATCCTCTGTCCATTTTTCTGGATCCTCCTTATGGCTGGTGATTTGTTCTACAACCTCTTTAACGTCTTTAAGTGACCATGGTCTAAAAACATATCTCGGAGTGCCATCGGCAGATGGTACTTGAATCATAGGGTTAACATCTATTGAGTCCTCTGGTTCACTCTCATAAGACTTATCCTCAGATTGTTTTGGACCTGACTTCTTTGTAATTCTAAGTCTTTGTTTTATTGTGGTACCATCTGTTTTTTCTTCACTTGCGAATTGATCTCTTGGAACAGGAGGATATAGACCTTCCCCTAAAGCCCCCGGCTGGTCTGATGGGGGTGTTAGTGCATAAGGTACTCCTCCAACAGCCCCAGGGGGGTCTGTCTGGGCTGTTGGTAGAGGTGCATAAGGTACTCCTCCAACAGCCCCAGGGGGGTCTGTCTGGGCTGTAGGTAGAGGTGCATAAGGAGGAGGACACAGTGTGAGTTCGTCACCGAGCTTTTTCATAAGAAAAGCCTCATCTTTAGAGCCTTTGTTTTTTTTCCTGTTTTTTATATTTTGCTTCCTTTTCTCTGTTTCATCAGCCCACACACGTGCTATTTTTAACTGTGTCTGTTTAAGTTTTTTCTTTTTACCTTTAGCGATAAGTGTTTTTTTGCTTCGAGAACACATACCAGTTCTTTCCATTGATTTCCTTTAAGTTTCCCGTCTACTTTATACTTTTTGTGCCATTTTTGTCAGAAACTGAAGATTTTCGGGGTCCTTTTTATGCATATACTTTGAATCTCCCTCTAATTTGTCGGTGGAAACATCGTTTCCCATCTTTGCGTTGTTTTTATATAACCCTTATTGGGTTCTATTAATTGGTCTGTTAAAGTCTAGTGTTAGAATACCAAATAGTTCTAGGAGGATAACGGCAATTATTAAGGTGAATGAAAAAGCAAGAACTATTAAATTAGTCTGTCGAGTTAAAGTTAGTCATTTATTCTTTAACTAATTAAAATAATTTTTGGTCATTTATTTGAGATTTGTAATTGTAATCAAATTCTGCTAAAACTGGATCGTATAGTTTGTACTTTTGTGCAACTAGATTGAGCCGTTTTATGGCTTTCTTAATGTGTTGTGTTACCTATAATTCCGCACAGAACATCTCTTGTAGTGCACGTCAAACCGTACGTTAACACCGTTAGGTTTCAGGTTGGACTGGCATACATAAAGATTATGTCCTGTGCCTATCTTACTTTACCCACCTGGGGTAAAGTGTATATATATCGTTTTGATTCTGCTGTTTGTGTTTTTACTCCCACACACTGGTGTGCTTTATTTCCCAGCGAGGTGGATTGGCTCGCAAACCTAACCCGTTACAACCGTTTCCCAGCAAGGTGGACCGGTTCGCAAACCTGGTCCGTTACACCCTTTTTTCGAGGTGGACAGGCTCGCAAACCTGTACCGTTACACCCTTTTGCTGTAGTAATTAACGCATTAATCACTTCTGGATCAACACCTGATATTTTATCAGAGAGGCTAAAGCGTCCTTTAGGCCCAAACAGCAGAATATACCCTGACTATCTTAGAATTGTTTGTTTTTTTTTAAATGTGAAGGTGCACAAAAAAGACGTACTTACAATCTCCCCCCTAAGCGAGTGATTCAAACCGAATCGATCGCACGGGAGCACGCGCAGGGGGTCCTCGTGGAAGTTATGCAGCCGGCCAGTGCAGCAATTCAGCGATCTGGACATCAAGAACAGTCCTTCGACGGAGACCACCAGCGGGAGTGCTCCGTACGTCGAGTCACGGCACCAAGATGTTAGGTTAAAAAGTGGTTGACCTACAATGAATCACACACAAAGGGTTGTAGAGAATATGGAGTCAATAAGCTCTGCAGAGGTAGATGTGGATAATCAGTTCTGCAGAGGGAGACCAGGAAAATACTATAAGGAATGAGCCAACCGTGTCTGTCTGTTCTCAGCCTCCCAGTGTCATAGTCTCTGGTCTCTCGTCTCTGGTCTCAAAGAGCACCCCCTCTGCAGTCTCTCTTTATTTAGTCACACTTCATTAACATATTAAAAGAACAGGATGTCATGCAAATGAGCATGTGACTGAAACCAAAATGACATTTAAAAAGTACATTAGAAAGACACCTTAAGAAAATAATAATACAACATTATTATTTTACCTAACAGAGACATTCATCCACAAATTCATGTAGATTAATAGATTTTTCTTACTGTAAAAACATTAAAACTAATATATTATCTTTAGATGCAGAAAAAGCATTTGATAGAGTTAACTGGAAATTCTTATTTGTAACCTTACATAAATTTGGCTTTGGAAAATCTTTTATAAACTGGTTGAAAATATTATACAGTTCACCAACAGCATGTATCAGGACAAATAACCAAACATCATCTAGGTTTTATCTTCAGAGAGGTACCAGGCAGGGATGTCCTCTCTCTCTCTCCCTGTTCGCTATTTTTATTGAACCCCTAGCTGCAGCAATCAGGCAAACTCACAATATTAAAGGCATAAAATGCAATAACATAGAACATAAAATCAGTCTTTATGCAGATGATGTATTACTTTTTCTCCAGCATTCACAAACCTCTTTCTCTCAGGTAATCGGGTTGATAAACTCTTACTCAAATGTTTCAGATTATTCTATAAATTGGTTAAAATCTACAGTTCTTCCAATCAATTGTTCTGTTCAGAATCCAACTAATACACAACTGCAGTCAGGGAATATGACCTATTTAGGTATCAATGTCTCACCAAGACTGGCAGATTTAATAACGCTAAACTACATCCCACTTTTAAAAAGTGGAAGATGATCTTGCTAGATGGAAATCCCTACCCATATCACTTATGGGAAGGGTTGCTTCAATAGAAATGATGGTTTTGCCCAGAATCAACTACTTATTCTCAATGATCCCAAGTAAACCATCACTAGACTGGTTTAGATCTCTGGACTCCTATCTCTAAATTTCTTTGGAAAGATAAACCCCCACGTATCAGCTTAAAAACACTGCAGAAGACCAAAGAAAAAGGAGGTCTAGATCTACCAAACTTCCATCATTATTTCTTAGCCAACAGGCTCCAATACATCTCAAGATGGTTAAAACCTAGCTACCTAGACGAGTCCTGGATAGACGTAGAACAGACACTATGTAATTAGATAAAACTTTCAGACCTACCATTTATTAGCTCAAATATAAAACAATATGAATGCTTTAAAAGCATAAATATCAGCTCCTCTCTGACAGCATGGTGGGAGTTTCTAAAAATGACAGACTCCACAATAATCCCATGCAGACGCACACCCATCTGGAATAACCCCGACATCTTGCAAAAAAAAATGTATGATACATTTCCCAGTCTGGAGGTGCAATGCAATTGAATACCTGGAACATATATTTGAAGGAACAGACTTTATCCCATTTAATACATTAATTACACAATATGGAATTGATAAAAACAAATTCTTAGAATATCAACAAATTAAATCTATTATTAAAGGTAAATTTAGGCTCAATACAGCTGAATTACAAATTCCAGCAAGAGTTTTAGATTTTCTTAATCTCAACCCCCCCAAATTGCTGTCTAAAATATACAAAACTTTATCTACATTAGATGAATCAATAGCCATCCCTATTTCAAAATGGGAGGTGGATTTATCAGCCAGCTTTGACCAAAACGTCTGGTCTCAGATATGTTTAAGAACCTTTAAAATAACAAAAAATCCTCATTTGCAATCAATACAATACAAAATCCTTCATAGAGTACACTATACAGGTCAACGAATGTTTAGGATGGGTTTTACATCGTCTAATACCTGCTTACAATGCACAAGCAATATACCAGATATTTATGTTCATGCGCTTTGGTTCTGTCCACCTGTTAAGAAATTTTGGTTCCAGATATGTGAGGACTTATCAAAGTGTCTGAAATGTAACATCCCACCATCTCCCTCAATTTGCCTGTTAGGAAATTTAAATGATGTCACCATAGACACAAAGTCAGTTCTAATGGTTCACATTGCCTTATGCAACTCAACCTGGGTGTCTTTTGTGTTTTGAGAGTAGAGCGAATGTCAGGGTGGGTTTAGTTCCCCTTCTGGGATGGGGCTGGGGGGACTGCCTCGGGGTCCGTGGGGCTTTGTGGTGCTGTGGCCGTGGGCCCCGGGTCGAACGTGCCATGGCCTCCCTCCCCTGGTGGATCCCGGTGAACAGCGGTGCCTATTGGGGTCAGTGGGGGAGCTGGGTCCCTGGGAAGACATTTTGTCTCCCAGTCCTTCCCTCCCCATCCCTGGACACCTCTGTCCACCTGCTCCATCACTTTACCACTCATATAGGGTCTTGGGGCATGGGCACATCACTGGGGTGCGAGGAGGGGCTTCCCTCCTCGCTATCCCGTGGTGTCCTGGGTCCCAATTTTAATATACAACTTAGACACTCCCACTTATAACATTCTCACACGACACATATGTAGGGACTTTGAGGTGGGCACAATTTTCGGCATCCAGAGGGGGAGCGGTTCAATCAGCTTCACCTCTGGTGCCGGTGCCCACTGTTAAACCACATATTGACACTGAGGGCTCGGGGTGGGGGTTGGGGGATGTGTGGCTGCCTTCCCCACATCCCACCCCTCTGTTTTAAATGCACATTATAACAACACGCATCAACACCATACTCGAGCGGGAGGATGGAGGCTCGGGGTCTTTTCACACCCCTGTTCGCTAGGGGCCATCAGGGGTTGGGGTCCGGAGGAGGAACAGGCGGTCTGGTTGGGGTCCTGGGCTGTCGGGCTGCTTTGCCACTGTGGGGCCCTTGGCGGTCTGCTTGTCTCCGTCCTAGAAGGTAGGGGGTCCATCTCCCGGGTCCGGGGGCTGGTGGCTCTACTGGGGCATCGGTACCTGGACCTGGGAGCATAAAGTGTGTATGGGGTGTGTTAGTGAGGGTACAGAATCATTTTTTTTTGGGTGTCTTGGTGAGTCAGTGAGAATGTATGGGTTTAAGAGGGAGGGAACGTATGACTGTGTCTGTATGTCTTTGTCTACCTGTCAGGTTGGATCTTGGTCTGCCCCCTCGCCTGGCGCACCTCAGGCCTTACACTTAATGGGGGGCCTGTTTCCCCTCCGTCACTCCCCGCCGGTGACGGGGGCCCCTGCCTGCCGATGCATTGGTGGTCAATCCAGTTCGGACCTGGTGCGTGCCTGGCCGGGCCTGGGGGGGCCGGTGTGTCGGTCGGCCGATGCGCTGGGCCGATATCTTCCTTTGGTTGGTTGGGACACCTCTTTTAGAGGTGCCAGGTTTGGGATTGTTGGGTGGTGCCTGCTTGGTGGCTCGGCGGGATGCAGATCCGGCATCTCTGCACGTTTGATCACCTGTTCTGTGCGCACCCTGCGTGGCCGGTTCATTGGCGGGTTGGACCGGCCCTGGCCCTCGTTGGATGCCTGGTCTCTGCGCCCTGCGTTGTGCGGGATCAGGACCCGGGAGCTGGTACAACTTGGTGTCCAGATGCTGGCTGAGCCCGGCCTGGGGATGCTGTCCGTCCCCTGCGGCAATCTGTGGGGCGCTGGGATGTTGGCGGTGGGGATTGGCCTAGGGTGGAGGTGGCGGCCGGCCGTGGCCCCTGCGGAGCCGGGGGCCCCTCGTAGGCCGGTCTCTTGTCGGGTCCCTGCTGGGGGGTGGGGTGCCCCTGGACCCCGGCTCTCCCGGTCCATTGACTGGCCCGCCCCGGCGCGGCCGGTTGCCGGCGGGGCCCGTGGGCTCGTCACTGCTGCCCCCCGGGCCCCTGCATAGTGGCCGCTGGATGTTCCCCTGGGGTTCTCCTTTGCTCCACTCTTGGGGAATGCGGTCGGCCCTGCCCGGGTCCGCCTGGGGCTCTGGGGGTCCTTTGGACGTCTTTGCTCTGATCTCCTTCATGTCTGCATCGATTCCTGGAAGACGGATTGATGCCTGCTCACACCAACTATCGACCACTCTTACGGAGAAACCTTATATGCACCAGCATGCTAACACACACACAGAGATGTGGGGTCTCTGGTGTTTAAGGATATATTCTTGGGCTGAGGTTATCATTACTAGAGCTTGATTAATTGGTACCATGAGTTTTTCTGTGACATTGTTGTTGTATTTTTATATCTATTTTTGTGTGATGTGGTTGTGTAATTCTTAGTTCACAATGTTTGGTTTGTTTTGTCGATGTTCCTTTTTTGTGTTTTGTTTTGTTTTTCCCCCTCTCTCTGCCGTCCTGTGGGTATGGAGGCAGACTTCAATGTCTTCCTGTGTTTTCTTTGTTCCCCTTCCTCTCTTGTATTTTCAACTCAACCTCTCTCTTGACTTTTTGTTTCCTACCTCTCTTCTTCATCTTCCTTCTTTCTTCTCCTTAATTTTCCGTCTCCGTGTCCATAACATCAGGAAATAAAAACCCCAACAATTCATAATAAAGATTTTTCACACATATCAAGTGGAGGACTATAGCAAAAGCTGTACTGCTCCGCTTGTGAAAGTAAATCTGTTGGGCTTCTACTTGGTACTCAGACACCAATTCTGAGCTCCACACTGCCAAACAGGACACGTAAAAAAATAAAAATAAAGTAAAAATAAAAAAGGATTATTTGCAGATGACATAGTTCTATTTTTGACAGACTTCAAACAATCCATACCTACTCTATTAACTCTAATAGAAAAATATGGCAGCTTCTCAGGGTATAAGGTAAATGCTTCTAAGTCTACAATCCTTTTTCTGTAAAGATCTGTGAGATTAAACTCTCCATTGTCTACACCTTTTAGGAATATTGTGGATAAATTTACATACCTGGGTGTTAAAATCACACCTTCAATAGAATCTATGGTACCTACTAACTACAACCCGGTGGTTGAGTCAGAAGTAGAATCTATTAACAGATGGAAATCTTTACCACTTTCTATGATTGGACGTATTAATGTTCTAAAGATGAATATTCTTCCTAAATTTCTATATCTTTTTCAAACCATCCCACTTGCTCCCCCTTCAAATTTCTTTGTTAAAATGAAACAACTTTTTTGTAATTACATTTGGAACAGTGGACGCTCAAGGCTGCGCATGACCTTGTTGTACTTACCATATGATAGGGGTGGGTTAAATCTCCCTTACCTCCAGGGATACTATTGGGCGGCCCAACTAAGATCAGCTTCATATTGGTTTGAACATCAGTCACCGTTGCACTGGGTAAAGATGGAGGAATTCACAACTTCTAAAGTCCCCTTACACCTCTACCTTTATTCAGCAGATGTATCCACTCTGAGAAAACACACTGCAAACCCCTTTGTAAGAAACACACTGATAGAATGGCATGTGGTTTTAAGTCGTCTTGGGGAAAATGCTCCTTTATCCCAGTTCTCTCCTATTTGGGGGAACAGAAACTTTTCACCAGGTACTAATGATCTTGGTTTTAAGTTATGGGCAGACAGAGGTATTAGTAAAATTTCAGATCTGTATGAGAATAATACTCTTTTAAGTTTTAATGAGATTAAGCTAAAGTTTGGCATTAACCCTAAACATTTTTTCAAGTATCTTCAGATAAGAAGCTTCATAACAAAATCACAGAACTCTATAAACTTTCCTGGTCCAAATTCTTTAGAAAATACGATTTTGAGCCATTATGGAACAGCAGGACTAATCTCAAAATGTTATCAGATTATCATAACTGCATCAAGAGAATCCTCAGAGAATAAAAGATTAGCTTGGTGTTCAGACCTTACTGAAGGAATCACTGTAGAAGAATGGCAGGATATATGTCACCAATGCCAAGTACAAACAATAAACACAAGGTTCAAACTCCTACAATATAAATGGGTGATGAGGATATACATTACCCCAGAGTTACTACACCGCATTTACCCTAATACACCAGATACTTGTGTAAGGTGTGGTATACAGAAAGGTACCTTTTTCATTGCCTCTGGGAATGCACACTCATTCAAGAGTTTTGGAAATAAATTATTAGAATTATATCTATGTTCATCAATGAGCAACTTCCTCTTTGTCCCAAACTTTGTATTTCTGGATGTTTCCCAGTAAGCTGTACACTGAACGATAGCAGGAAGAAGATGGTTGTATTTTGCCTTCTTGAAGCTAAACATAAAATTGCACTGTCATGGAAATCTGTTTATAGACCAAGCAGAAAAAGTTGGGTTGAGGGACTACTGCAATGCCTTGCTTTAGAGAAACTTACATATGCTGTTAAAGGAAAAATAACACTTTTGAGAAGATTTGGGGCTCATTTATGCAGTTTCTGGAAGGGGAGGATTTCATTGCGCTTTTGTAGTCTACTGTTGTATTATATATATATATATATATATATATTTTATATGTAACGTTTTGTTTATCTTTAATAAGATCACTGATAACATTTTGGACTGTGGGAACATTCTATAAGCACACAATGTGTCTCCATCTATGTTGTACATGTTGGACACAATAATGTTATCCTTCTCGCCCCCTTAAACACCATGATGAGATTTAGTCAGTTACCACAACAGTATCTCTTGTATCTCTACATTTGGAATATCTTCAAGTGCCTATTTGTACTTATTGATTTGCCTTGTTTTGTTCTGTGTTTTTGTATTATAATTGAAAAAGTCAATAAAAACATTTGTCAAAAAAAAAAAAAAAGGAGGACCTACATCAGTCAGTGAAATCTTCCACTACGGGTCCATGATCACGGTCATCACTGCTGAGCAAGGAGACAATAACTGAGTTGTCCGCAAACCCTATATTGCGATGCTTTATGTGATGGCTGCAGCACTCATTTGTGTATAAAACAAGGTGAGAGAACAGTGGAAGAAATAAGAGTGTAGGACATAACACCATTAACTCACACATTGTGGCCTCTGTGTTAAAAAGTTACCCAAGCTATTAGACCTAGATCAATGCTGTGATGGTCTTGGCCCCAAAGCTGTCACATGACCTTCCCTCACTGTTTTGTTTGGTTGATTGACTGGATTAGTTAAAAAACAATTAAGAGCCCATTTATTTAGTCAGGCATTTGTATAGGGTTTTATACTGGCATTTGTATTTTTCCTTCTTTTTTTTCAACTAGATTTAATAATAGTTTTATGTTTTTATGTCAAAGATTTGTGGAGTACATATTTTATTGTTGTTGGAATTCATTTTTCACGAATGAACTGAACAGAACGCATTTCCCAGCATTCCTAGTGCTGCCCTCAGCGTATTCCCATTGGTCTGTGGCCAATGATGACATCACAGTTTTTTTTAACCGATGCAGCTACATTGCACACCGCCTTCATTCTCCCGACGGTGGACGTGATAGGATGTGCAAATCGCTAGCAAAAATGTCCCCTTTTTTGTTCTATACCTGCGGGACCAGGGAAGAAGTCTCCTCAAATCTTTAAAGTGCTTTCTGTCCAGCGATCCGACGTCCTGTGAGTGCAACTAGGAAAGCTTGTTGGCAGCAAGGACTGTTCCAAGGCAGTTCTTGAAGAAGACGGGCCCTAGCTGACTTGCAGCTTTGGCGGCCTGCAACGGATTCGCGTTTCCAAAAGACTTCGTCGTGCGCATGACATTTTTCCCACCTTTTGACATCGTCAAAGTAGGGTCAATCCTGTTTCATTTATTTCTACTCTTAAGTGTCTGGGCAGAGAGATAGGTCAGAATGACTCAGAGATCGTTCCTTGTTGGTTTATTGTGTAGACTCTGAAACCACTGTTTGCTCATTTAGCATTGCCGCATGCTGGTGTTGAGCTGTTTACATGCTGTGAGTTTGATGCTGGTTTTTATCGCAAAAGGAATCCACAGTTTATTTATTTATTTCTCTCCTTTCGTTCTTCCCACATTCGACTGTATACTTTGCGCAGCGCCACGTTCAATCCGGCTGGATCGCATGGCTTCCATTGTTAAGCAATGGGAATTTTATGGTCCTTCTTTCTCCACACCACGTCCATTGTCAGCTAAAGCTAATACATTTGTTAACTTTAGTTGACCCCATTGTTAGCTAAGGCTAATTTTATGGTTCTTTGTACTCCACACCACTTCCATTGTCAGCCAAGGCTAATACCCTTGTTAGCTTTAGCTGACCCCATTGTTGGCCGAAGCTAATCCCATTCCCCTTTGCCTCATGTGGTCCTTTGTTAGCACCTTAGCTTTGCAGAGGGGAAAGTTAACGCGACCAGCTGATAAACACCCAAATCCTTTCTCCAACTCCCACGCGCAACATGTACACCCCCCACCCCCTTTCTTTTATGAGAAGTGATGTTTTGAAATGATTCAATGAAGAATGTTTGTTGCATCCACATATCCATTTTACTAAGCTCAGTAGTAGTTGCATGTGGTAGGATAAGCCAGAACTATTTATTTTCTTAATAAATTCCCGGTTATAATTTTAAGGAGAAGTTTTCTGTGCTTTGTCTGGTGTTTGGGTGCAATTACTGTCCACAGCGTGTGAGCTCATCCTTCTAGAAGAGACTGGTTGTCTGGTAGAGTCTAATCGTTTGAAGAACTGGTGTTCCTATCTTAATAATCTATTAATTAATAGATTAAAGCTTAGTTACCATATCTGCCTCACTAAAACCTGTTTTTTCCTTTAATAAAATACAGACATTCAAAATAAAAAATTTTAGAGCTGTAATCATAATACAGTGAAACCGTGATATTTTTGCCTACGGTTATCATGCTGTCAGAATCTCATACCGGCCCATGCCTACACGCACACACTCCTACCTAAAGGCAATTTAGAAAGATCAATTAACCCTAACAGTCATGTTTTTGGAATGTGGGAGGAAGCCAGACTTTCCGCACCCCCTGCATGCACAGGGAGAACATGCAAACTCCATGCAGAAAGACTATTGTGTACATTACATTGTGATTTTCTTCTGTGAAAAACACCTTGTGAGTAATTAATTAATTCATTTGTTATTATCTTTGGTACTCTACTCTCATTCATTGCATTTTAGCAATGAATGTATTTAAAAAAAAAAAACAGACAACTTTCTATAAAAAAATTTTTAATTACATTTCACTTTCATGCTAGTTCTCTGGACTGATGTTCATTGGCCATGGAAGCTTTAATTTGCAATCTTATCTCTAGAGAAATCCTGACAAACGCTTACTGAAGCCTAAATTAGTTTGACTCCCTTTTTTTATCTTATCTACCTTTATAAGACGAGTCAAAACAACATTCCTGAAAGACCTAACACAAAGACAAATGAAACATGATACAGTTCATGTGGGACTGTTAATTGGGAACAAAAAGCTTCTGCAAAACAAAAAAAGAATTAAATGGATAATAAATATATTTCTGGAGGCAACAACCATGCTTTGTTTGAAAATGAAATCCATCTGAAGATGGTATGCTGCAGTGTTTATTGCCCTTTTGGGCTTCTGCATTTCTCAGAACTCTGTGCCAGTGTGTTAAGGACCCTAGTTATGACGATCATTTATGCTGTGTAGTACTATTGCTCCCTCCATCTTTTATTTTTCACTCTTTCAGTCCACCTGGGCCTGGCTATATCTGCATTTTAATTGCCTGTGTTACAATCCCTGCAGTGAAATTCAGCACCTCGTTAAAGCTTTAGGCAAAACCTGATTCATTCAGCGAAGATCAGGCAATTAAAGGGATGTTGGCATGGTGTTCCTTTTGGCTGATTTATTGATTGGCTGACTGCGGCTGGCTCTGTCTTCCATCAAGCCTCTTTGCTCATGATGTCTCTCCAAACTCCCATTTTTTTTTAGAGAAAATTAAAATCCAGCGAGCTCATGCAGTTGCGAGGTATTGACCACTGCATCTTAGATTTTTGTTTATTCATTTGTCACACTAGGAAATTATGAATTTAACATGTTTGTAGAAAAATAAATAAGCACAAAAAACATAAATGATGAGGCATTACCTTGATTATGTTCAGGATTTTCAAGAATTGAAGTATGTAACCTTAAAGTCTTCAACTAAGAGGTCGCTAAACCTGACTTTATTCTGCTTCTTTATTCCTGCTTTAGGCTTAATTGTCTTGGAATCTAACATGCAAGTAGTTATGGCAATTTTTGACTTTTACAAAATTGCAAAGAGAAGCAGAATATATGTATGGGAATGAAAAAAGGACCTGGTGTTAAAAATGTGTTTTTCTTTTCTATGTCTGTAAGTGCAAGGCTCAGGCTTTAATTTGAGCAGCGCTCTGGCACAGATGATTAATGGACTTCCTATGCACTCAGATAGGTTCTCAAAGGTGATTTAAAGGTATAATAATCCTTGACGATATTGCTCTGTGGTTTCAGGGCCATTAAAATAACACCAAAGGTGTCAGAGGAACATAAACAGTTCATTTAAAACAGATTGCTGGTGTAGCATGGGACCGGGCCCGGGACACTGGGGAGCTGTTGCAAAGGAGCCACTGGATGTTACCACGGAGGAGAAATACAAAACATTTAGTGTGGCTAACTTCTTAGATTTCCTTGTTAATCCACATAAACGCAGGCAAGAAAGTCCCTGTGTAGTTGATTACTTTACATCAGCTACATGCTTTGTCTCTATGTGCACAACTAATCAGAAATTAATGAATGTCTTTAACATAAAGATATCTAAAGCATTTTGGTTGTCACAAGTAGCCAATTTTAGCAATTGTACATACAAAAACTAAGAGTTTATTTTCCTGTTTTTGTGAAGGTGTACAATATTTGAACTGTCACCAGACAAACACTGTTAAACCTCAAGCTTTTACACATCATTGGGTGCTGTACAACATAAGACCAAAAAAGTAAACCTACAAATGTGAATAGTGTTTACTTTAAGCTTACTCTTTTCTTTGTTAGAGTCCTTTAACCTCTAAGGTTAATTTATTTACTGAAAGCAAGATAGAACTAAGTTAATTATGAAATATACACATGTCAACAAGCTGCATGACATGAGAAAGAATCATTTGCTCTAATGGTAAAATGTGAAAAAGTGGTGACTAAAAGTTTGGTCTGATGCCTTATTTCAGTCTTGGGCCAAACCTGATTTCACTGTTACATGTTGTTTGTGTGCAGGGCTCAGTTAGAAGTGCTTTTATG
Source organism: Valencia hispanica (assembly GCA_963556495.2). NCBI lineage: Eukaryota > Metazoa > Chordata > Actinopteri > Cyprinodontiformes > Valenciidae > Valencia > Valencia hispanica. The sequence continues at coordinate 42,746,876 of OY747701.1, read as the reverse complement.
TGTGTGTTATGAGTGTTTTAAGCCATGTTTTTTTTTTCATATAATGGAGACTACAAAAAGGAATAAGGCCTTATATTCTTTTCTGGTCTTTAACTGAAGCCATTCACCAAAATCATATAAAAATAATGCAAAGTACAGAATTTTAGACTGCTATCATGTAAGGCTTTCATCATTACTTTTTGATACCTAATCATCATGTAGATATTGACAGAAACAAGTCTGCTGTAGAAGAACCATACTAGACGTGCAGTTGATTCTCTAAATCTATGGTCCAAAGGCCTAGTCCCCTGGGCCCAACGTCTTGCATGTTTTGGATGGGACCCTGCCTTAACACACTTGATTGAAAGGATTATGTTACCTCTTATGTCATCAGGTGCTGCAGAAGCCTGTTAATCACCCAATCATTTAAGTCAGGTGTGTGACAGCAGGGAAAGTCCTAAAACATGAAGGACAGTGGGCACTGAGGACCAGGGTTGGAGACAACTGCTCTAAAGGACCAGCTTTCAAAACAGCAACAAATAGGTAAAAACTAGAATTTGATTAAATCTGATCTCATCATTTGCATATCATATGCAATAGTTTTGTAGTCAGAGAACCAAGCAATAAACTGTTTACCTTTGGCTTGACCTTTACTTCTCTGAAACATTTAGAGGAGCTGACAAAAGAAAAGAAGTAAGAATTATTCTGCTAAGAAGAGACAGAAAGGTTAAAGGCTACAGGTTTTGTACTCGTGGCTGTCAGGCACTTTAAATAGCAGGCATATAACTTAGAAAGCAGGGAGATACAAAGGGGCCTAGCCAAAACAAAGATTGTGTGCTAAGCCCTTCTCAGACGAAACTCATTGTAAATATGCTCAAACCAAATGGACACAAATACGACTGCGTTAGGTCTTCTTAAAATGTTGTCAATTTGGTACTAGTCTGTGTGGATATAAGGATATAAATAAATGCTGCTGTGACACGATTCCTGGCAGTGCTTCGTTTTTGACAGCTGTTTACTGAAGTTGTCTGGAAGATGGATTGGATACTTGAAAACAAAGACGAGCCATTAGCAGTCACAACCTGCATAACTGACTATCATATTCATCACATATAATTATTGTCTGCTAAAATTAGAAATATATCTTTAGGGTATCCTATCTCATGTCATGGCCCAGAGTGACTAATCAGGAGGACTTTCTCGCAGAGTGCAGTCTGCAGGATCATGATGACGTGATTATATTTGAACAAGAACATTTCTAGGATTAAACGACTGATGTTGCAACACGACCTAGAAAAACTCATCCATGAGTTTATCTTTAGTCGGATTGATTACTACAACAGCATCTTCACAGGTCTGCCTAAAAAGTCAATCAGACAGCCGCAGCTGATCCAGAACGCTGCCGCTCGCGTCCTCACTAGAACCAGGAAAGTAGAGCACATCACCCTAGTTCTAAAGTCCTTACACTGGCTCCCTGTAGCTCAGAGAATAGACTTCTAAAATACTCCTACTAGTTTATAAATCATTACATGGCTTAGCACCAAAATATGTTGAAGACGTGTTGTCACAGTACCAACCACCAAGACCACTCAGGTCCTCCAACTCTAGCCTACTAAACATCCCCAGACTCAGAACTAAACATGGAGAAGCAGCTTTCAGTTTCTATGCTCCCCTTATCTGGAACAGACTTCCTGACGAGTGTAGAGCTGCTGAAACTCTGAACTGCTTTAAATCGAGACTAAAAACCCATCTGTTTAGAATTGCCTTCGAGTAAATGATTGATGTCATATGTATGAAATGTGTTCATGCTCTCTTGCTTTTTTGATCTTTCTCTTGCTTTATTGTGTATCATGTGTAATGTGTGTTTAGTTTGTGTGTTTTTTTTTAAATCACCAAATCATGTAAAGCACCTTGAATTACCCTGCTGTTGAAAGTGTGTTATACAAATAAAATTGCCTTGCCTTGCCTAACAGTGAAGAGCAAGGCCCAGTAACCAAGCTCCAGTCATGAGCCCAACACACCAGAATGGGCAGGTAGGATTCTCATTCAGAACAACTAATAGTAATGAAGAGCCCTGCCCTGCGCAATGAAAAAAGCCCTGAGATAATTAATGATACCTGATGATTCAGCAATATAATAATGAAACTGAATTGAGTTGATTGGAAAGCTTTGTAAAAAGGGGATATTTGTGGTGAGAATTTTTTTTTTTTTAAATTTCATTTTGTGTCAGAAACCGAGCCAGGAGCCAGTTGTAAAGAGACTAATGCTCTCATTGTGAAAGACACAGGTAAGCTGTTGTTGTGCATAGTGTGTGAATAAGCAAGCATAATCACAAAAAATGTTTTTTTCTTACTTAGCATCTTACTTGTTTCCAGTTCAAAAATCTAAATATTCTTAAAGGAGTCATAACCTAGTATTATCTTCAATTCAAATTCAAAAATACTTTATTGATCCCAGAGGGAAATTAAGTAAGTACTTGGATACCCACGCTGTATTATAGTCTTTCAGGCCCTTCTAAAAAAAAAAAAAAGTTGAAAAAAATAAACACAGAGCTCCTCTGACCCTTATTTCTGAAGGCATTGTCTCGCGAGATCTGATGCGATACTTTGGCTGTCGTGGACGGGCATTGTAATAATGCAAATGAGGGACGCGTTGATTGATGGCAGGAAGGAGGGGGGTTGACACCGCAGGTAACGCTTAACCCATATCTACTACTCCCGCTAGCATACAATAGCCACATTAGCAGTTAGCTGCTGTTTGTTACACACAGCAGAGCAATAAAAACACAGCCTTACCGTTTCAATTGCAGGCAAGTCTCTGATTGTTGGAATGGTCCCTTTTTCCAAACGGAGCTTCGATGGCAACTTCGCCTGATATTGTCCCAAATTCGTAAAGGATTCCGGCTTAAAAAAAATAGAAAAAATATTTCCATGTTGATTCTGGCAGTCAACAACAGAGCAACTCACGTGTGCACTACGTTTCTGGTAGAAATGGTTTTAGCTGATTAAAATAAAAGGCTGACACGAATATGTCTTCTTCATGCATCATTGCTTGAAGAAACTTTCTGCACCTTTCACGTTGGAGTTCGTACTTCGAATCGGTGATGTGTCGGTCGCAAACGAACCGGCTCTAAGAGCTAACCATTTGAAGTGAACGATGGGAGCTGGCTCGTCATTGGGAAACGTTTTTTTTTTTTTTTTTCATTCCCCCCCGCTTGTTTTGGTACATTTGGTACACATCGTTTTGCATTAATTTTGGTAATAAATACACTTTAAGCAACAGAAAATCAGAGGAGCCGAAAGAACCGGCTCGTTATGGTGAGCCAAGCCAAAAGAACTGGCTCTCCAAAAAGAGCTGGAATTCCCATCACTAGAATTCAGTAATGGCGGCGCTCGACTGAATATGAGGGGGAGAGGAGCGGGGCGGGCTTCCTGCAGCATAGGTAGGTCTGCGATGTCTATATATGGTATATCCTGCGCCGACTTGACGTCAAGTCGGCCAGAAATTAAAACCACGTATTTGAGTGCACGTGGGCTGGTTGACGAACCCAGGGGTAAACAAACGCTTCACTTTTAAATATCTGCTTCCCGGGCAGTGTATAATCGTTAGGCAATCATAACATACCTTTTTTCTCATGGAAAAGTGAAAATTACAGGTCATGACTCCTTTAATTCAAGATACATTTACTAGACAAGTGAAATGACATAAGAAATGATGTCTTGTTTTCTGAAAAACATCTAAAAATGCAGTGATATTTTTTGTTGTTGTTGCTTAAAACAAGCTAAATCTAAAACAATTATTTTTCTTACCCCATTGGCAGATAATGTACCTTGTTTTAAGCAAAACATCACTCAATTTTGAGGTGTTTTCTCATACTTGTTCAGTAAATGCATCTTGATGTAAGTTTTTTTTAAAGATATTTAGACTTTAAACAAGACACAAATACTAAGTAAGAAAAGCATGTCTTTTATTTTGCAGTGATCACATTAGTTGCAATATACCATAACAACTTTATATGCCCAAGTGTTACTAGTGACCCATTATGTTTTTAAACAAACAATAGCGAATATTCAAAGCCCTCGACTGAAAGGAAATAGGATAAAAGTTCTATGAATTAAGTCTGCATATTTTACCATTTGGATATTTTTAATTTGCCTTGATTTAATTCAATGTAATTTGAACGTGTATGGGATCAGAACAGTATCACCTTGAAATGAAACTGAAAATAAATATTGGGATTGAAAAATATTATTGTAACTGAAAATATTAATTTTGAATCTGAAATAAATCTAGTGAAAATGTTTGTATTGAAAGTGATTTTTTTCCCCCTATGAAACTCATGTATATGCATTGAAAGAAATAACTCAAGTTTTCAAACTTTCATTTTTTTTACAATGCCAATCTTTTTTTCAATACCAATCTTTTTTTCAATGCCATAATTTTTTTCAGCTTCATTCAGGTGATACTATTTTGACGCTTGTGTGCATATGTGCATGAGGGGCGGGGCTTCAGCCCCCCATATGTTTGCATGAACGAGGCAGGAGGGAAACTCTGACTGTCCGAGGCGAGACACGAGAAACAACAGGACATTTACATTGCTAATAATGTGGTTTGTGGAAGATAAAAAGACAAACGGTTTCTTCTCAGTTTCTTCTACTGACCAGTAGACTAGGAGTCTTTGTGATAAAGTTTTATGCTTGTGTAGCCTCTTTGTTGGAGGCTCTCCTCATTACAGACAGTGTGGTATGAAGGGATGTAAATACACACTATATAGGCTATACCATATTAAATAACTGTATATATTTCAGATCCACAATACATATTTACAATACATGTCAATAACGTTAACAAATCAATTAGACTGGTGTAAGCAAAGCTAACAACACTGACAACTTGTTTTTTATTAGCTTGCAAAACGTAATTGTGACACACACTCTAAACCAGAACGTGGCGGTAATGCATGCCAACTGCCATGGCAAACTGAGAATAAACGGTTTATACCTTATTTTTTTAATTATTAGTATTCCACAAACCACATTATGCTTTCTGTACACCTAGAGACTTTGAAACGATTTAGAAAAGATTCTTAAAGATTATCAGCTCACATCTAAAGACTTGGGTTAACAGTTTTTTAGTCTGACTAAAGATTTTATAAACACTGAATTTGGTTGGGACACTATTTAAGACTACACCTTGGCTATTTTAGCATCCCGCAAAATTCCTCCCATTATGCTCAGCATTATACAGTTTCTTTATGTGCGAATGTTGTAGCATTCTTTGCCAAGATTAATGTTATATCAAATAAAGACTTTCATTCAAAGTGGGTACTGTATCATCAAGTAACTGGTTATCTCATATCTTTTTAATGCAAGGTGTTTATGCTGTACCACTTGCTCCATGCAGATGCACAGATAGCGCTGGTTTGTGCCTGTATTCCAGGGGGCAAGGTTGGCATACACTTTGTAATCTATGGCCCATTTCTCAGCCATGCAACACAAATATTGTATATGTTGTGTATAGACCCTGCCAGGGTCCATAGGTGGCTACAAAACTGTTATTTAAAAATATGAAACCTATGTTTATAACCTACTTTCCCGCAGGAACAAAAATAAATTTGATATGTGGTGAAGAGATAGAAATTCTGTAAATGTTGTATGAGGATTTAATTTTGTAGTGCATGTGGAAACACTTAGAAACAGTGAACAATCAAGAGGAATGTGGTACATCCTGTGTGCCTTGTGTGAAGAAGCTGTGACTATTCTGTGAATGAAGATCTATGTGGGAGGAGTTTCCTTTTTAACTCTTGTTTCAAATAAAAACCTTATGATGAGATAAAGCTATACTCGGTTACTAGAACTGAGTCCAGCGAACGACGTCTCGCTGTTAAAATATATAATTGTTGTTTGTTGTTATTGCTCCTTTTTACAGAAATGAACGAGCACGCGGGAAGGTGAAATGAGAGCTCAGAGAGCCCAGGGCCATAAATTAAATGTGTGTCTGTTCCTTTAAGATAGGCTTTAAATTAGAGTGAAAACACCTTCTCAACAAAATGGTTACCCCGACGTGATTTCTGGAGGAGCAAAGGAAAACGTGAGTTTGGAAATTGTTGTGATCAACAGATACTGGAGATCGGAGGACGGAAGTGACCCAGGTCTGAAGTTAGTTGGTAAGCGCTGACACACGAGGCGCAAAATTGACTAATCTAAAAGTATGTTCTGTCTGTAGTTCTCCGGTAAATGTTGATTTCTGTTTCTGCTGAGTTAAATAGACGCCGGCCGGGTCGGTAAACTCAGGGTGTGGCCGGCCCTAAGGTAAGCTAGGACGCTTCTTACTGAAAGCCTGCGTGTTTGGAACCGTAGGAAGGCTGAGTGGGATCAGCTCGTGGATTGAGAAACCACGGAATGTCAAAAAAAGAAAACTCAGAGATGAGAGAGCGATTTTGACCCTGGCATTTCTTGTTCCTGTGAGCAGGATCCCAAATCTGATTGGATCTCCGGGAGGAGCCACAGGCTGCTGAGCCCGTGCGTGGCCTGGTCTAGGACCAGCTGGATCCTGGAGACCTCCAGCTCAACGTGGAGGCCGGCAGATCCGGAGTTCCTCCCGGAGCAACAGTTGGATGGGGTCTTCCTTCACAGGGACAACAGCCAGTGAGTAAAAATTTGATGCGTGAAAGAATTAAAAATAAGAGAGAAGAAATAACTAGGTCCGGGACCTTTGTAGTACGAGTTTGTGTTTTGCAAATAAAGATCGGGGATCTTTGCGTGATGATCCGGGATCTCACAATGAATATCCATGTTAAAGGAGTTTGGACTCCAAAGCGCGCAGAGGTCTGGGATCTCAATTAGAAATAGGCCTAATGATAAATAATATCTAAATAATAATAATACTAGTAATGAAAAAGCATCATGATAAATACATAATGATATTAATGTGTGATAAACCGGTTGTGTGACTGTGTGTGTGAATGGAGATTTCTATGGTGAAACTGCTGTAGGCTGAAAGCAGTCTCATGGTTAGAAGATTGAGTAAATAACACTGCGATAAGATAAATAGATCAGATAAAACAGAAATAAAAGCTGAATTTACTTCATTAACATGAGAATGATAAATATTTAAAAATGAAAAATAAAAACAGTAAAATGTAACTTATCGAAATATGGGGAAAAAATAGCAAAGATTTTAAAGGAGATGCAAAATTAATGTAAGAGAAAGGACAATACATTTCTTTAAAATAAAGATTATGAATTTGAAACGACGATTGACTTAGTAATTTCGCGCACTTCTTGGTAGTTGCGATCTAAAATAAAACTAAAAGATCAAAATTGAAGAATTAGACATTTGGCGTCTTAAACAAAGGAATTCCTCTTGAAGGAGCGAAGAAGAGAAAAAGGAGGGGTTCAACCGTGAAGCTGATGTGTTTTTTTAGCACTTGGGAGGATAAAAAATTTTTTAAACTTGGTTTTCTCCTAAAGTTCCGCCGAAAGAAAAATAAAATAAAAGAGAAAACTCACTCCCATATTTTAAAAAATCCTATCAAGAGTAAGGTCAACTTTACTGTGATCTAAATGAATTATCTTAAACAAGCGACCACCTTCCCCCCTTCCCTTCAAGGAAGGGCTGTTCTGATAATAAACAAGACCTCCTCCTCCTTCTATCCCTCAACAATGGGTCGTTAGTTGTTCTGTTAATAAACAAACCAACTGAAATGGACTTCCTGAGAAAGACTTCGTTGAAACCAGATTCATCATGCATTTCAAAATTGTTAAAGGTTATCCAACTGCCGGAAGGCAGAAGGGAAGGGAAGGAACACACCTCCCCCCGCTAGCTGATAAGGAGGGGGATGTTTTAGCTGCGTGCAGCTCGCTCAATACAAAAGGTTGGGATTTCTTGAGTGCAGCGGCAACTTTTACTCTATAATAATAAAAAACTTAGCTAATATTTTTAATGATATTCATGGGATTTCTGTGAGATCTCTCATATAGTATAAAAGAAATGGTTTAAAATGACGGATTATGAGAAGAGTGATTTTATTTAGAAATTCAGGCGGATGTCTACAGCTCCTGTGGGGTAGCACCTGGGTGGCTACGTGAATTTATTCTTTGTAACAAGCGGCAGCTTCAGATGCTTGCTTCTAACATTTTAATGACAGGAAAGGAAAGGAAAAATCTTGTAATGCGCTGGGTTAGAGACTGAAAAAAAGAGAAGAAATGTTCATTACGGGATTACCATAGTAAAGAATGTAGTAACTCACTCCAAAATTCAACTTTAGTTACCGTAGCACACTGAGTATAAGCGCTCAACTCAATGGAGTTGTTGATAATGGGACAAAATTAAGGGTCTGATTAAGCAAGAAAGATGTCTGGACCTACACCTGAGATTGGGAGAGGATGCCGGCCCTCGCCCCAATCTCAGTTGAGAATAGTTACCACGTTTTTGGGCATCTAGCAACAGACTCTTCCACATATAATCATAATAATAAGCTAATTTGTAGAATCTTTATGAAGGAGCAGATAAGCAGAGAGCAAGGAAGATAGAGATGTGATGTTTTGATTATGGAAATATCAGTTGCTGATTATCTCATTGACAAAATGGTAGGAAGTTAGTGAAGCCAGATGGAGAAAAAAAAAATTAGGAATTTTGTTTTCCACTAAAAATGAGATTGAGTTGTTAGAAAAATGAAATAAAAATAATAGATTTTGCTACAGGAAAAATCTGTTGTGTTAGTCATATTATCTAGAGATTATTTTCTAATTTGTTAGGAAGAGATTTCCTATTTCACTTGAAGTTGGGCATGTTCTCTGTAGGGGATAAATTAATAATCAAAATTTTAGATTTCATAAAATTCTTGAAACGGGACAGCTACCAAATAATTGTTTTACTTGGAAAAAGAAAAATTAAAGTTTTAACTGAAGTTTGTAATCAGATGAAGATAAATAATCATATTATTGCTAACAGAAGATTCAAATTGAACTTTGCATGTTTTTGGCATTTGGCCAACAATGGGGAACTAGGTATGGTGACCTCTAGTGGCGAACTAATTAAAAGCATTTCTTACGGACAATTCAATTCTCAAACTGATTAGTTCATTGACAAGAAGTGTGTCAGACATGGAAAAAAAGAAAAGCTTCTCATATAAAATTAAGAAACAGCTTTGAGCAAACAAAGGCTGTATTGAAGAAGCTCTATTTAGTAAGAAAAGATCATTTCTCCTAATGGATTTGTAATGTTAACGGTGAAACATTTAGATACACTAACTGTTGCAGAAATGTTGTTTAGAGAAATAATGCCTAGATTTGATATCCACAAATGACCTATAGTGGTAACGGAACACATTTTGTGAATGAAATAATTGCTAAAATAGGACAAAGATTATAGATCATTTTTAAGAGACAATTGGATTCTAAAAGCAGATTAAGAAAGCCCATGGATAAGACTAAACAGAATTGGAGATACTGTTTGGTTATGATAAAGTTATATATAAATATAACACCAAGTAATTGAACGGATTTGATGAGACCTTATCCTTCCTACAGTTTGGTATATTAAAATAAGAGGAACAATTACAAACTTATTTATGACAAATGTTGCAAATTGAAAAAAAAAAAAAAAAACGATGGAAGAAACGGGACAAAATTTGAATATTGGCCTAATTATATTTTAAATAATCTATGGGCGTAGATATAGAATTCCTTAGATTGGTTTACTCTATTCTAAAAAACAATTTGATTAAGATCTGGGAGTTTTCATGATCAAAATACTGATAAGTACATGAGTTATAAATGCAAACTAATCAAATGCCAGATGATCCTATATTCCTACAGGAAGAAGTGAGCTGAAAGTAGGTGACTGGATTCTGATTAAAAGCTGTAAACAGAAAATTGGTCATCACCCAGGTGGAAGGGGCCATTCCAGGTGTTTTTGACCACACCAATGGCTGTAGAGACTGAGTTGGATACACTTAATCCATTATAAAAAGCAGTGACCATTACTAGATATAGGGAAAGCAGTCTAAGAAAAGTGGGGTTAAAGACTGATTACAAAGGGAGGTAGATACATTAGGTTCTACTTGTCTCAACCTCAGTGAAGAGAACCAGGAGAGCCACTTTTCTATAGAGACTGTAAGAAGGGAGAGATAGTAACTATGAAGGTTTTTCTGCTATCTAGTACTTTTATTTTTACAGTTTTTTGGTGGTGTTACTTCAATAGGAATGTTAGGACTCACAGAAAAATGACATATAGCACATGAGAATGCTGATTTATTTCTTTGGTTTACTCAGAGAAGGACACACAGAAACCCATTTGAAACTAGTGTATGGTGACAATATGCAAGATATCTAGCAAATAAATGAAGCATTATTAACTGTTTTGTTTGTTCTCAGATGCCATATTCTGTAGGACATTTACCCAGATATGTAGAAGCTTTCACTAATCTTAATGATCTGTTTCCAGATGTTATACTCCTCTCCAGGATTTGGACAAATTCTGAGCGTGCAGTACATGAACAAACAGGAAGTTATATGGGTAATAATGTGTATACTTCCATGACAAAAGTAAGGGTAAATTGGAGACTGGGATTAATCTAAATATTTAAAAGCTGGACCAGTACACTTAAAACCTGACCAAAGATTTATTTGTTTTGAAAGTGATAAAAATCGGACCACACTTTCATACCAATCTGGGTGCATGGGAAAAAATATATAGTATGTGCTCCATTCTTCGTGAATGTGATGGGAACTTTTCTATGGACGACCGGCTGATTCTCTGCGGATTTTGGCTCTGACACAATTACCCTCAAATTGAGAACGGTGGATGTGCTTCTGTTGAGACCTTAAGAGCATTCTTTCTTGTATTTGCAGAGGAGATCTGACACAGCAGAAGGAGGAGGCGTGATTTCAGCCCCTCATGGTCCCATCTGGGCTCCGATATGCCCCCTGAAAACAACTTATGGAGTGATTGAAATAAGGTTCTATTATCTTTTTTCCCATGGACCGAGGTGGGTAAGGTCATATTTTGATTGGACACATTAAATTATAGATTCAGTGGTTTTGTTAATTATTCCCTGGCAGTTCTAAAAGGAATAGCAGCTGAGATCTAGGAATTGAGCTTAAATACTGTATACATGGAGATTGATCTACAATACAGGTGTTTATTGAACTATAACATCTTTCCGTAACAAGCTGCAGATCTAGTCACACCTGATTAACAGGAGACTTAAATAATTGGATGTTTCTGAAACAGTTCTGTTTCAGAAAAAGGGAGGAGATTCTTAGGCACTAGGGGAACTTAAATTTCAATTTTTTTTTTTTACAAAACAAAGCCTTTCAATTTGTTGCATTAAAAGTATTTCAGATAAATGAAAAAATAAATAAAAAACAGCATTTGTTTAGGGTTCAATGGTTTTTTTTTTTTTTTTTGGTTAAATAGGTTGAAGTTATAGTTTTCTTTTATAAGTACTGGGCTTCATCAGCTCAGAAAAATTAATAACAATAGTCGGTGATGTGGTAAAATCTTATAAGACTATAGGTTTAATGAACTAAGGCTGTTAGCAGTGTGAATGAATAAAATTCAACTGATCGTTTTCTGCGGGTTGAGCTTTAAAGCAGCACATTTTTCTTTTGAGTGGTCTGTCATGCTCATGATGCCATTTCCACAATCCAAAAAGACCAGATGTTTCCTGTTTTCCATCCTGTTTTGGCACCTTTGTGCGGTTGGTTGTTTTAGCACACAACCCATTCATCTTACCTTGTGGCATGTTTATGCATTTAGTCTTTGTTTGGAAGTTTTTATTTACATTATAACCTCTACTCTATATTTTGATGGTCTAGGTTGTTCCAGTGTTGCTCACTTTTGATACAGGATTTTTAGAGTGCACTTTGCGTCAATGATGATTTTTGTGATTTGCATACAGCAAAAGTATTAGTTTTATCTACAGATAGACCTAGTTAGTAAGCAGTCTGGATAATAGTTTGATTTTGTGTTAGTGCGGCCGATCAGTGCGGCACTACTTAAGACTATGAGGTGAGTGAGGGATTTGATTTTTAAAAAAAAAGGACAAATGCATAAGAAATGAATCTCAAAACAGATACAATTATGGATAAAGCAAACAGGAAAAAGCAAATTAGTTGCAAGGTCTTCTTTTAGGCTTTGTTGACCAGGTGAGAGACCAGCAGCCAACCAGACCACAATCTCTCAGGTAATCATACTAAAAAAAAAGGCTGGAGCCAATGCACTCCCACTGAGGAGTCAGGACGCACCTGAGAGGACATCCAGGAGCAGCAAGCCAGAGTGGGAGAAGAACAGCAAGCCAGAGTGGGAGAAGAACAGCAATGAGCAGACCACACAACCTACTTGAACCCTCTGCTGAGAGGTTTCCAACTTCAGCACACCTGCACCATCAGGTGGCAGGACAGCTTGGAGCACAGAGCTGCCCAGCTGGGGCAGCAGGGTTTGAAGGAAAAGAAGCTGAGACCCCTGCCAAATGGGGTAGAACAATCCTCTGGTCTGCGTGCAGTCCTTAGAGTTTTCAAACTCAGGGCTACTGAAAAGATACATTTTAGCTGCATATAGGTGATGTGCTGGCAACCTCTCACCTTAGGTCATAGAAGAGCGAGCCGGACGACCACTATTCCCGGCCAGAACAAGATGACTTGACTGCTGATCCGAAAAGTTCCAGAGAAGATGGACTCAAAATTGATATGATTCTATAAGTGTGATGCCTGACATTTTTCCTTATATATGGTGATCTCTTATTTTAAGAGATCAAGAGAGGGACATGAAGAGATAGAAATTCTGTAAATGTTGTATGAGGGTTTAATTTTGTAGTGCATGTGGCAACACTTAGAAACAGTGAACAATCAAGAGGAATGTGGTACATCCTGTGTGCCTTGTGTGAAGAAGCTGTGACCATTCTGTGAATGAAGATCTCTGTGGGAGGAGTTTCCTTTTTAACTCTTGTTTCAAATAAAAACCTTTGAGATAAAGCTGTACTCAGTTACTAGAACTGAGTCCAGCGAACGACGTCTCGCTGTTAAAATATATAATTGTTGTTTGTTGTTCTTATTGCTCCTTTTTACAGAAATGAACGAGGATGCAGGAAGGTAAAATGAGAGCTCAGAGAGCCCAGGGTCATAAATTAAATGTGTGTCTGTTCCTTTAAGATAGGCTTTAAATTAGAGTGAAAACACCTTCTCAACAGTGGCAAGGTGCAAGACAATATCATAAACGGGACTCGAAGTCACCATCATCGGGGATCTAATCCTGCTTATTAACCATTGTACCATAGCAGTAAAGTACAACCCCAAACAGCCAGGGTACACTGTGAAGCGGAGAGGACCCCCACACGGTCATATAGAATGAACGGAGGGAACAGATTACGACTCCATGCGCATGGTTTAATAAACCGAGGGTACAGATTCTTACCCCTCAAAAATTATTTCTGCACCTGACCCCTGCCGGGCTCTGTAGCTTTGTGCTTCCGCTTGTGTGAGAACAGCTTTATTGGTTGTTGATTGATTTACGTCACGGCGACTACACTAGGACTTGCAATAATATCAAACATGTTTGATTCAAAAGACTACAGAAAATCTGTCATAAATCGGATCCCCAACTGCAGATTATCACCTTCCACAAACCATATTAGAAGCAAAGAAAATGTTGATCCCACTCGAAAAGTCGGAGTTTCCCTCCTGCCTTGTTCATGGAAACATATGGAGGGCTGAAGCCCCGCCCCTCATTCCCCCTTGCACACACAAGCGTCAAAACAGTATCACCTGACTGAAGCTGAAAATAAAGATGGCATTGTAAAAAAGGATTGGCATTGTAAAAAGAAATTTCACTTTCAATACAAAAATTTTCACTAGATTTATTTCCGATTCAAAATTAATATTTTCAGTTACAATAATTTTCAATGCCAATTTTTATTTCCAATGCCAATATTTATTTCAGTTTCATTTCAAGGTGATACTGTTCTGATCCCATAAACGTGCTTTCCATGTCAAATATGTTAAGATTACAATATTGTCACTAGAAATTGCAATATATTTTATTTTAAAGTTTCTTTTTTATTTTGTTTTATATATTTGTTTTTATTAGATTTTTTTTCTTTATTTCAATGTTTGGATGTTTATGAATACTAAATCTTAAAGAAAATAGATTCTGATACTATCCTGTTAATTACTGTTCTAATACATTTTCACTGTGAAACAAAACTTAGGCTACTGTTTTTGCACTGAATTGGAAATTATATTTTTCAAAAATACAATGAATTACAAGGCTGTAGAGAACAGTGTGCCTATTGCATACTTATATTCTGAGGTTTTAATTACATTATTTTATTATATCAGTCAAGAACTAAAGTGGGCTGGTCTAAGGCATGAAACTCCAGGGCTGAAAATGAGTTTCCATCCGGCCCTGGAACACTCAGTCAGTGGTGTTTGAAGGTTGAAAAAGCAAGGGTGGCGCAGAGAGAAAAAGAGCAAAGCTCAAACAGATGCTGCTAAATGTGCAAAAACTGGCAACTTTTTCACTATAACAAGCTTGTGGTTTGTGACAACAAACGAAGACGATGAAACGGTTAGATAGACGAAACGGGAGGGCTGGGCAGCGTCAACCCTTCCCTGTATTCCAACCCGCTATGGAGGCGTGGTCGAGACTGCGCTTGTTTTATACTCCACAGTGGCAGGAAGGCTGACATCAGTTGCACCTGCTGTCAGTAAACCAAGATGATCTAGTAGTGATGCCCGATTCAAATTTAATTGCAGTGTAAAGTTTGCACTTCACTAACGGTTTTTGGTTGAAAATAAATGTTTTTACTAAAATGTTTTAAAGTCCAAAAAATAAGGACCAGACATGTAGATAGCACTATTAGACAATCATTTATACAATTTATCAGCAAAAAAAGTTGATTTGGGGGTGAGTTACTCTTTAATGGATATGTTGTAAATGTACAGTAGATGTGAACACATGCTGAATTAAATCTACCTTGTGAAGCAATTAACCCTTATTTGCACTGAATTCTAAGGCTTTACAGAACAGTGTGCTGTTGTAGCTTTAAAGACCCACTCCGATCATCTTTTGAAGTGTTCTCAGCGGAGCAGGAGCTTGTAGCCCGCCCAGTGCTTTTGCTATGTCACAAACACAGTCTGTTTTAGACTGCCTTTTAGCATCTGCTACTGATTCAGAGCGATTTGAAAGCAGAATACTCAGAAATGCAATTTCGAGCTTAATTTTCTAAAGATATGTCCTCTGCCATCAGAAAAATGCAACACGAACACATGAAAAAGAAAATTTTCAATAGAGTGGGTCTTTAACATGTAAGGTTATAATTACATGATTTTAATAATAGGTTGTGATGTAAAATGGGCTGGTTTGAGGCATGAAACTCCAGGGCTGAAAATGAGTCCCACCCTATCCCTGTCATGACTTCTATGCTCTTCAGGTGCTAGACTGACAAGAGGTAAAATGCCAGATGTCTAAAGCTGTGTCTTCATAGCTCTTTTAACTTGCACATTTTTCAATTGCATGCACCATGCTAAAATTTGCAATGTAAGCAAGCATGTCCAAACCGAGCAGAATATCAATAACCCACCTCTTAAAGAGGTAATGGCCACCTCTGCACACTCTGCAATGAAGGTGACTCTCTTTTAGTAATGGCTGTCACAAAGACCAATGTTGCAACTTGAATTGATCTGCAGTTATATTGTCTCCCTCTTGTTCTTAAAACCCATGCATCAGTTTCTGTGGTGCATGCTGATGCCAAGGTCATTTTGAACGTAAGAATGATAGAGTCTGACATTAGCCCCATTCCCTCTGAATGGGCAGATGCTTTGCTTCGGAAAGTAGGTTGCCAAGTGTCTGCTTTGATAACCCATTGGGGTTGGCTGAGAAGAGTTGGCAGGCTTGTGTAGAGAAACTCCCTGTGCGTTTACTCAGTATAGATAGACTCAGCTGTGCTACCATTTAGAGGACAATGAACACACAAAATTGGTTCACCACACACACACATGCACACAAACGTTGCTAAAATACCAATGACTACATAACAGTACAGCTATTCTCTGCTATTCTCTTACAGTATGTACAGTTTCAGGACTTTTCTAATTTGTTTTGAACTTATAATTTAATAACTTATAATTTACTAAATTCAGATGAAAAGGTAGTAAAATACTATGCTTAAGCTTTAAACATCACAAACTGTTTTGAAATCTCTTAAAAATGTGTGAAAATTGAAAAAACTCAGAAATTTAAAAAATCCCTAGATTATCATTATTTTACATTTTTATACGTTTAGTTCAATACAGCCCATTTGTTAATCCACAGTACTATTATTCCATCTGTCACTTCCAATAAAAGCTGAAAGGGTTATTGCTTTTGTTCAGCTATTTAAAATGGCCCATATATTATCTTATATATGTCTTGGGAGTGTCACAGTCAGTGTTGCACTATGTTTCCACAGAGAGTCATTATCCTCATTTGAGCTGTACAAAAACTCAAAGTACGTTACAGTTGAAGCTTTCAGTCACATACATCAAAGTGGTTGAGTTATTTGCTCTTAATTACTTTAAAATGCTTCAAAAGTTGGTCTTGTATTGTTTGTACACTGTTTCAACATTTTACATCCTGATGATCAGTGTGCACTCACATATTACTGCTTGTGCACACTTTCATTTAGTTCTACCCTCAGTTTTTTACTCAAGTAGGTTTCCTTCAACATGATTTGTTGGAAAGGCATGCAGGATCTGTCATGTATTTCGTATACTCTTTTTCTGTTTGTTTTCAATATCTCTGTCAGTGTAGCCTAGTTGACATTATTTTTTGTATTATGTGCCTGCTTAATGCTGAGGGTTCTCAATTTTGTTGTCCTTTTTTATGAATTGCATCACCCAGGTTAGAGTCTCTCTGCTTTAAAACTCTAGCTTTTTAAGGGTTACATAATCCAACAAATGTTGAATCTCTAATAGTGGGTTTCTTTATGTAGAGAACACTGCATTCTTTTTCAGTTTAGACCTGCTGTCACCACATCCCCATTAAAATTCATATGGACAAAGTTATAGGACTCCACCCACAAAAAATGAAGTTTTAATATTTTTTTATGTGGATTCATGATTTTTACTGCCTCTTGTCAATTTCAAAAGAGAAAAAATAGAAAGTGTTCTTTATCTACATGTCAGTGATACATACGTTGTTCATTTTGGGAAAAAACATGTTTTTGTTCACTTAATTTTGACAAAGGCAGTTTTATAAACACCCACTAAGATCTTTTGAAGTTGTCCATTGCAACTCTGTATCATGGCCAGGGAAAGCGAATGACTATTAACCCTATTGATATCAGTTTATCCAAACTGATTTTTCATTTTACAATTCAACATTGCTCATTCTGTAACTTAATTAAAATTAAATAGAAAAGGACATTTAAGATTTAATTTTCAAATTGCATCTCAGCAAAATAGTAACAAAATTCAATTTGAAATGTCAAAGTTGAAAAATAAAATGCATTGGCAGAAATGCTTTTTCATTTTCTGAATACAAATACCATTTTTGACTCATAAATTAAAAACGAATCATCCTAACTGCTTTTTCATTTTGCAATTCAACAGTGCTCATTCTGTAGCTTAATTAAAATTAAATAGAAAAGGGCATTTAAGTTCTAATTTTCAAATTGCACCCCAGCAAAATAGTTACAAAATTGAATTTGAAATGTCAAAGTTGAAAATGCATTTGCAGAGTATTTTCATTTTCAGAATACAAATGCCCTTTTTGATTCATAAATAAAATTAAAAAGAAATTATCCAAACTGCAATTCAGCGTAGCACGTTCCGTAACCTAATTAAAGCAATAAAGAAAATTATATTGCTTTTTTGTTTTCATCCCTACCCCCGCAAAAGGTGTAACATAATTACGCGGGAGAATGACGTCAGGGCTCCTTCTTCTTCTTCAATCCCCAGCCTGACTGTGCTTAGCAATCAATACGTTAGGGGGCGTTTATGTATAGTTGATGCTAGTGAAAGAGAGGAAAAGTAACAAGAAGACAAGTGGAAAAGTATGACAGTGTGAACATACACATATATAAAGGCTGTGTGGTTCAAATTCAGGGGCTGCATCATTCTAAGGATCCGTCCTCCCTGGTCTTCGAAGGACGTCGGGTCATTCGTCGGCCAGGTGGACCACCGCATGTTATCCCTCCTTTCCACCGGACGCGTAAGCGGCACGTTACAGGAGCAGCACGTTTCACTTGCGTATTCTGCTGCTT
This sequence comes from Valencia hispanica, assembly GCA_963556495.2. Lineage (NCBI taxonomy): Eukaryota > Metazoa > Chordata > Actinopteri > Cyprinodontiformes > Valenciidae > Valencia > Valencia hispanica. Next base: position 42,728,650 of record OY747701.1, on the reverse strand, counting down.
GGCCCTTTCCCCCGGGTGCGTATGAGGCGCATAGCAGCAGGGAAGCAGCTGTCACAGAGAGAGCACGAAATAACGCGAGATTAGCAAAATCACGCGTGGTTTCGTCAGTAAACACAACAACCATAGACATTGATAAAGGTCTATGACAACAATAACCAGGAAAATACAACAACATGGCTCCAAAAGGTTTGTGTTTTATGTTATGTCCGTTTTAAATTGGCCAATAAGTTTATGTTATGTCAGGGAATATCCAAAATCGCTCATTTGTGTGATGACACACAAATGAGACCCTCCCATGAGGTACTAACTTCTCACTGGAATTGCAAAATGAAAAAGCAGTTTGGATAATTTATTTTTTATTTTATTTATGAGTCAATAAGGGCATTTATATTTTGAAAATGAAAATGCATTTCTGCAAATGTATTTTAATTTTCAACTTTGACATTTCATATTGAATTTTGTAACTATTTTGCTGGGGTGCAATTTGAAAAAGAAATCTCAAATGCCCTTTTCTATTTAATTTTAATTAAGCTACAGAATGAGCACTGTTGAATTGTAAAATGAAAAAGCAGTTAGGATGATTCGTTTTTTATTTTATTTAGGAGTCAAAAATGGGAGCTAGATTTTGAAAATGAAAAAGCAATTTGATTTATGTTACACATACGCTTCCATATACTTGCAGTTTTTGTTTACTGAGAAAATCCAAAGTTTTGATCATAGCTAAACTAACAAAGATTTTTAAGTCATAGCTTATTATTTAAGGACCTTTTAAATTAAACAATAATGGGAAAAAAATCAAAGAGAAGCTGGAGAATAGGTGACTTACATTTTTATAAACATCTTGGAAATGTCAGGGCACTGTGAGAAAAAAATGGGTTTGCTCACATATTTTTATTTACTTTTGGGTTGTGGTCTTTTTATATTTCACTCTCTCCTGCTTTTTAGAGAACCTCAAGCATTGTTCTAATCCCGTCAACATATTACTGTGTTGCCACCAATAAGCTTGAAGTAATTAGTAAAACTAAAAAACAAGATGGAAGATCTTGGGGACATCAATTGTAATGAAGTGTAACCTGAGTATCAAATTAGCAAAACACCTGATTTGTCTACAGCGTGCAATCAGTGAATGTAAATACTGTTACTAGAAAACACAGTTATGGAGTAGTGAACTGATAGCTTAATTAATGCAACCAGGCACACTTTAAAATGTAAGTCCTATACCTCCAGGTGCTAAAATTTTCCACCCCGACAAATTATTGCGTGATTCGTGTTAGACTTCAGAAGACATTCAGAAAATACCACTATTATCTTCAAAACATTTATACTGCCTTCAGATTGAAACCCCAACCGCAGCTTCAAAATGGCCTGTCAGGGTCCCTCCATTTCCAGTTAATCATCTGTGTGGCTCATTTTGTGGTGACCCTCAAGTGACTATAGTACTGAGCAATAATAATCAAGGCTATAGCAGAGGGCACAGAAAACAGCGGCATGAATGTGATAAAGGTTGTCCATTATTTGCTGCAAAGACCCGAATGCTCTCAATAAGGTTCAGGTAAGACCAACATTATTAGAAAAGCTCAGAAAGGGAGGCAGGCCAGTGTCCCTTGGATTTACTGGGGGCAAAGTCAATCATAACCAATTTCGCATTTCTTTTGTGTGAATGCATCTTGTCTTCCAGAGTGGAAGAGAGATTGGTTGCTGTGTGTATTAAGTGTTTGTGTGTGCGTGTGTGTGTGTGTAGGGGGTGTGGTTGCTTTGAGTGGCACACCTATCTGTGCTTGTCTCTTTAACCACAATAATGCTTTACAAATTAGAGAGCATCGAACGCCAAAATGTAAATTGTTTATGTGACTTATCACTTTGTTCTCTAGCATTGATTTAAACATATGTCTTGTCTTAAAATTCAAGCTGGATAATAGAATACACAAGGCATACTAAACTGCAACAATACCTGCTTACGGCAGCTACCATGTAACAGCAGCCGGTAGTGAAATCTGAGATAACTTTTTTGCTATCAAATGTCTAAGAAATTATTTCTGGCAGAATGTTTTACAACATCCATCCATTTTCTATACCAGTCCATCCTGTGCAGGGTTGCAGGGGGGCTGGTGGCTATCTCCAACAATGCGAGAGGCAGGGTACACCCTGGACAAGTCACCAGTCCATCGCAGGGCAACACAAAGACACACAGGACAAACAACCATGCTCATACCTAAGGGGAATTTAGAAATACCAATTACCCTAACAGTCAGGTTTTTGAATTGTTGGAGGAAATCAGTGCACCCAGAGGGAACCAACTTATGCACAGTGAGAATATGCAAACTCCATGCAGAAAGATTATTTTATAAATTGGTTATATATCTATGGTTCTTCCAATCAATTGCTCTTTGCAGAATCCCATTAATACACAACTGCAGTCAGGGAATATTACGCATTTAAGTATCAATGTCTCACCAAGACTGGCAGACTTAACAAAGCTTGACTACATCCCACTTTTTAAAAAAAGTGGAAGATTAACTTGCTAGATGGAAATCACTACCCATATCACTTATGGGAAGGGTTGCTTCAAAAAAAATTATGGTTTTGCCCAGAATCAATTACTTATTCTCAACTATCCCAATTAAACCGTTACTGGATTGGTTTAGATCTGTGGACTCCTCCGTCTCTAAATCTCTTTGGAATGATAAACCCCCACGTATTGGCATAAAAACACCACAGAAGACCAAAGATAAAGGAGGTCTAGACCTCTATTAAACTTTCATCATTATTTCCTAGCCAACCGGCTTCAATACATCTCAAGATGGTTAAAACATAGCTACCTAGGTGAGTCCTGGATAGACGTAGAACAGACATTATGTAATAAGATATCCTGAGCCATTAGACTGCAGTTGTCGCTGTGCTGAGGATAGGGGTGGTGGATGTCGGCCTGGTGTGTCAGCTGGCCGGGGCATCGGTCTTTTCCTGGCCTAGGTGGGTATGTTGCTGGGGTCCTGGGCCGGTGCATGCGATGGGTTCATGCCTGGGCACGGGGGCCTTCAGTGCGTGGGTGGTGCTGGGGGCCTTCTTTACCGGCAGGGAGGCTGTTACTCTCTAGCTACAGGTGCTCTCCTTCTATGTGGTGCATTTGGACGGGGGGGTAGCTGAACTCAACCTGGGTGTATAGTGGCCCTTCTTCTGGATGGGGCCAGGGGGACTGCCTTGGGCTCCATGGGGCTTGGTGGTGCTGCAGCCATGGGCCCCGGGGTGGACTTGCCAGGGCCTCCATCCCTTACTTAATCTTGGTGAACGGGGGTGCCTATTGAAGTCAGTGGGGGAGTGTTCTCCCTGAGAAGGCATTTTGTCCCCCAGACCTTCCCTCCCCATCTCCGGACACATCTGTCTGCCCGCTCCATCACTTTACCACTCATGTAGGGCCTTGGGGTGTAGGCACGTCACAAGGGTGCGGGGAGGGGTATTCATCTCAGCTACCCTGTGGTGGCCTGAGTCCCAATTTTACTGTACAACATAGACACTCTCTTCCACACCCCTGTTGGCTATTGGCCATCAGAGGTTGGGGTCCAGGAAGAGGAACAGGTGGCCTGGTCGAAGCCTGGGCTGGTGGGTTGCTTTGTGACTGTGTGGGCTTTGGCTGTCAGCTTGTCTCCATCCTAGAGGGTAGGGGGACCACCTCCTGGGTCCGGGGGCTGGTTCCTCTGCTGGGGTAACGGTACCTGGACCTGGGAGTATAGAGTGTGTATGGGGAGTTTAAGTGAGTGTGCAGCTTCCTTTCTTGTGTGTCTTGGTGTGCAGGTGAGAGTGTATGTGTGTAAGAGGGAGGGAATGTATGACTGTCTGTGTATTCCTGTGTATCCATCAGGTAGGGTCTTGGGCTGCCTTCTTGCCTGGTGCATCTCAGGCCCCATGCCAAATGAGGGGCCTATTTCCCCTCCATCACTCCCTGCTGGTGACTGATGCCTCTGCCCGCCGGTGCATTGGTGGGTCTCTGTGTCCAGAGCTGGGTTCTCGGGGGGCATGCCAGTTCACCCTTGTGCCTGCATGGTTGGGGCTGGGTGAACTGGGGTATCAGGTCAGCCGGTGTGCCAGGCTGATGTTCTCCTTTTTCCTTTGGCCGGGGCACCTTTTTGGGAGGGGCTGGTTTGGGCATTGTTTGGTGGTAGCTGTCGGGTGGCTCGGCGGAGGTCGGGTCCGGCGTCTCCACTTGATTTCCTGTTCTGTAGTGCAGAACAGGGGGTAGTGCATTGGGATGTCGGCTGTAGGGATTGGTCCGGGGTGGCGGTGGCGCTTCAGGTCGGCATTCGGCTGTGGCACCCACGGCCTGGGGGCAGCGGCGGGGGTAGACTGGTCCCCTGGACGGGTCCCTGCTGGGGGGTGGGGCGCCCTCGGGTCTCCAGGCCAAGGGCGTAGACTTAGCATGAACGGAAGGGATATGTCCCCACCAATTTTTAGCGATTAATGAATTGTCCCCACCAATAATTTGATCTCCTCGAGAAAAGAAAAACAAACCCAATAGAAAGCAAAAACGAGAAAGAAATAAGGGCTGCAAGGGAAATGTGTTTGTTTTGTTTGTTGCACATTCTTCTTTTGGGGCGAACATATTATTAATGTAGCCAAGACTATTGTTTGTGCTACGATGTGGATAAACATTATCTATCCCAGACAAGTCTTCTTTTGATTTTTGTTTTAGACAACAGTCTATTAACAAGAAGTCATTTCAATACATTTTTACAAACATTCCAATCAGTTAAAAAGTTTCCTATTTAAGGAATCCCAGCAGATTGCGTCAGTCATTGGTGTGAGGTTGGAACCCGTTGATGCAGACTTTCAAACCACAGCAATCCTTAAGCAATCCCTCATACTAAGCAAGCATGTAGCGACGGTGGAGAGGAAAAACTCCCCTTTAACAGGAAGAAACCTCCAACAGAACCAGGCTCAGTAGGAGCGGCCATCTGCCACGACCGTCTGAGGGTTTGAGAAGACAGAGCAGAGACGTAGTAGGAACGGAAGATCTGATACAAGAGTACTTTCTATGTTACAGAAAGTAAAAATTTGATAACATGACAGGATGGATGTTCAGTTACTGTTTTGAAACCCTTAACTTTTTTGAACAAATTTAATAAGTCGTACTGAGCATTGCTGTTTGGTTCTGTCAGCTTGGGGAGAACCAACAACAAAAAAAACTCTGCCTGGGAGAAAGTGACACAGGCAGTAAATGCGGTCGGGACAGTGGAGGTTCCTGTTGGAAATAAAGAAAATAATGATTTGATATCAAACTGAATACAATAAAACGTCCCCAGCACACATCCGCGCCAGATCTCCTACTGAGGGTGCACCGATCATCTTATTTGACACTTGTGTTGCCATGCGTAATTGGAGAAACAGCTTTGGCTGCCATCAGTACGCAAGGAAAAAGCGACAACCTGCGTCACTGATAAGCGAGATCATTGTCACAGTACAGTTTGCAAACCTTTTAATTAAAAGTGTAACAACATCCCATTAAGCTGAAGCGCTTGATGTGACAAATAAACAAATAAGGGGGGGATCTGCGCACGGAGAGCGCAGATTGCGAGTGATAGGATCTCCATGAATGATCAATCCCAACATTAAATTATGTCTTTCTTGACAAATTAAAAATATTTCCTGAAAGTTTAATGCAAATCCTTCCATAACTTTTAGAGTTATTTTGCTAAAAGACTGACAGATGCCAACATAAGCTCATTGGCGGTGGCGATAAACTGCTGAGAGAAATATTATGTCAAAGTAAAACTGTTTCAGTGTTGCAGTTCCTCTATTCTAACAGTAGATGCTGTGCGTATGCATGATTAGAAGTGTACTTATATTTAGGAACATTTCTACGCACAAGTACAAATTGATAATACCACACAATGCGCAGAATTGTTCCTATGCACAAAATATGCACAGATCTGTGCGTAAGTATGGTTGACAAATGAGGCCCCAGGTGTACATTCTTTCAGACATTATTATTATTGTTTGATTGCCATAATGGCTCTGGATGAATACAGGTACTGTTATACCATACTAAGTTTATTTGATAGGGAAGGTAAGGTACGTTTATTAGTATGGCACATTTCAGCAACAAGACAATTCAAAGTGCTTTACATAATGGAAATGGTAGGAAAATGCATATTTATGTCTCTGTTAGGTTCCTTGAGTGTTTGGGTTTTGAATTCGAGTTATTCCTTCCACTGTGTTTTTTCACTCTCTGATGCTCTGTTTGGTTACTCATGTCTGTGTTCATCCCTTATGTATTTTCTTGAGTTCCTATTGATACTTATCCATTATTACTCCCAGTTAGTTCTGTTATATTTAATTCATCTTTCTAGTCCCTCTTTAAAGAATTCTTCCTTGTAGGTTTACTTCCTCAGTTCTGTTTTCTTCACTCTAATGCTCTCCAGTTTCTCTTAGGTTTATAGTTAGTCCTTATTCGTCTTTAGTATAGTCCTCTGTCTAATCCTTATGTTTTGCTCTTGGTCTTCCTCCCCGTTTCCCTAGCCATTCTGCTTTCCGTCCCAGCTACTGATTGTTTCCACCTGCTCTCTCCCTCTCACCTGCAACTGCTTCTCCTAATTGGCCTTTAGCCCTCTCCCTGCCACTTACACACCTCCTCAGTATACTTAAGCCTTCCTCTGACAGTCACTACTCGCTGGTTTGTCGTCTATCATCCCTGTGTTTGGTTCCTGTTCCCCAACACTACATTTTCTGGTCCTCCTGAGTTGTGTTCTTTGTTTAATTAAATCATTGTGTTTTACTTTGCTGCGTTTGGGTCCTTAAATCCACAAAAACATGACAGTCTCTGCTATGGAAGCAAATAATTTCTCTAAATATAATTTTACAAAAACTCTCAAAATCATAATTATGATCTGATTCATATTTTACACAGTTTTCATTTTTTTATAGTATCCTACCCTGATCTAAATTAAAATTATTACCAGATTATGCTTGAATCTAACAGCCCCCTGCAGCTTTCTGTTTTCTCTATCTTATTTTCCATAATTTTTGTAGTCATTTTTGGTCCCACACTGTTTGCTGCTTCATCTTTTGCCACAACATATCTGGCAAATGCATCTGAGACAAGTGTTAATGTCTTATCGAACGTGGAACAACATAATATGTTTGATGCCTGCACAACAGGGAGACCAACCCCCAGGGAGACACCAATCCAAGGATTTTTAAGACATTGATAGGGATTGTAAGCAGAGAGTGACGGACATTCTTCAAAGCTGCTTTTTCTAAGAAGCATGACAAAGGAGCAGCAGTAGGGGAGGTATATCCTCCTGTGACAGATAGCATGTAAGTTTTGGTGACATCTTGAATGTTGACCAGTGGGGCTGAAAAGCTGTGATGTTATCTGGACTCACAAGCATATGGAGTCCTAGGATAACACACACATGCAAGCCTTTGTCAGATGGTGAGATTACATCTCCCTCTGATCTTTAAAAAAAAAAGTGCTGCCCCGCCATATAGGCCAGATGGTGAACAAAAATCACAAAATACTCCACAGTTGGGATGCAAGAAGACTCAAGTCACCCCTGGAAGATTAAACAAGCAGTTTGAAAATTTTGTTCAGTTTTACATTATTTTATTTTTATTTATCAGTCAGTGCTAAAAAGATTATGAAGTAGAAGAGACAAAGATATTGGACAGAGATTTCCTACAAGACACCAAAGATGGAGATGACGACAAGGAAGCAATGGAATAAAATTCAAAATAATTTGACTTAGCTTGATAAGAAACCTAACCTTCATTCAAAAAATGTAAGAATATATGGTCGTCCATGTGAAATTGTGATGACATGAAGTAGTGATATATGATGTAAAGCAACTCTGGAAGCCACACACTAACTATAGGCAGTCATATTGTGGTAAGCAACTGATGTACTTTCTATATCTATCCTATTTTACCACATTTTAATTATGTATTTCCCACAACTTTGTCTCCTAACACAGGATGTGTTTTAGGATTAAAAAACCGATGATGGTCAGCCCCACGCTCAAATGTCCATTTTAGCTCATACACGTCTTCATGCTCTCTTGTGACTGAATATCATTCTGCTTATCAAGAGGCCTGACAGAAGGACGTGGCTGTTGCATTTTTCAAAATAAAACCACTCCCAAGGTAAAGTCATCAATATCACCATAATTATTAAACATATTTAATTTTTTACTAGTAGTTGGGAATCTGTACTCTGGAAGACCTCTACTTTTCTTATCTTATGTTTTCAGAATGTGAACAGAAATGAGTGCATGATTTTGTATTCTGGGATCATGTTCATGAATAAGGTAAGGTGAAGAGATAGAAATTCTGTTAATGTTGTATGAGGGTTTAATTTTGTAGTGTATGTGGAAACACTTAGAAACAGTGAACAATCAAGAGGAATGTGGTACATCCTGTGTGCCTTGTGTGAGGAAGCTGTGACCATTCTGTGAACGAATATCTATGTGGGAGGAGTTTCTTTTAACTCTTGTTTCAAGAAAAACCTTAAGCTGAGATAAAGCTGTGCTCAGTTACTAGAACTGAGTCCGGTGAACGACGTTTCGCTGTTAAAATATATAATTGTTGTTTGTTGTTCTTATTGCTCCTTTTTACAGAAATGAACGAGCACGCGGGAAGGTGAAATGAGAGCTCAGAGAGAGCCCAGGGTCATAAATTAAATGTGTCTGTTCCTTTAAGAGAGGCTTTAAATTAGAGTGAAAACACCTTCTCAACAAAGGTCATGAAAAAATAATTATATCCCAATTCTGAAATAAAATCCTTTAGCCATCTAGATGATAATTTTAAATCATTTAGTCTTCACAAGGTTTTACATCCAGCATTTAATTATTTTAGGTTTTATATTTGTTTAAATGTAACAAATGTAAAAACATATATAAAGTGTGTTCCATCATATCAATATTTATTCAGCAAAGAGGAATCCATGGATTTTTGTGAGATAAACTCACACATGCTGAATCCACATTAATCTATATTTAATCTATGTGATTTAAGAGGAAAAGAGTGTGACCGGCTCAAAAGAGTAGCATTGGTAGCTTGCTGGTGTTGTAGATGGCAGTGTTTGCAATGGCCTAGACAAAGTCCAGACCCCAACATGATTGAAATGCTTTTGTGGGACCTTCAAAAAACTATGCAGAAACTCATGTTTGGAAGCAACTACTGGAGGAGAAATAGGCCAAATGTCCTCCACAAAAATGTGACACTGTAAAAGTAATACAGAGAGCAACTACTACATTCTCTGTAATCTGTTTCATAAACCAGTCAAGCAGCGGGTTTCGTCTGAATTTAATAAGTTAACTGAATGACTGGCTGCTGGTCCCGGCGGCTGGGTGGCGTTTCTGGGCCGGATCAGTCCTTTTTTGCACTGGACTTGGCTCCTGGGTCTTGGTCTTTGTGCGGGGCGCTGGGGTTGGGCATTTGGCCGGGTTCGGTCGGACTTGCGGGTGGACTGGCCGGGTGGTGGGCGTGCAGGGCAGGTGGGTGGGGCGCTGGGTTTGGTCTCCTGCCGGGCCGTTGAGCAACAGTGGTCATTCCACAAGGAATGAGGCTGGTGGATGTCGGCCTGGTGGGTCGGCCGCCCGGCTCATCGGTTTGCTCCTGGTCTGGGCAGGTACGTCGCCGTGGTTCAGGCTAAGGGGGCCTCCGGTGTGCGGGTGGCGCTGGGGGCCTCCTTTGCTGGCGGGGAGGCAGCTGCTGTGTAGCGACAGGTGCTCTCCCCCTACGAGGGCACTTGGACGGGGTGGGCGAACTCAACCTGGGTGTCTAGTGTCTTTTGTGTTTTGAGAGTAGAGCGAATGTCAGGGTGGGTTTAGTTCCCCTTCTGGGATGGGGCTGGGGGGACTGCCTTGGGGTCCGTGGGGCTTTGTAGTGCTGTGGCCGTGGGCCCCGGGTCGAACGTGCCATGGCCTCCCTCCCCTGGTGGATCCCGGTGAACAGCGGTGCCTATTGGGGTCAGTGGGGGAGCTGGCTCCCTGGGAAGACATTTTGTCTCCCAGTCCTTCCCTCCCCATCCCTGGACACCTCTGTCCACCCGCTTCATCACTTTACCACTCATATAGGGTCTTGGGGCATGGGCACATCACTGGGGTGCGAGGAGGGGCTTCCCTCCTCGCTATCCCGTGGTGTCCTGGGTCCCAATTTTAATATACAACTTAGACACTCCCACTTATAACATTCTCACGCGACACATATGTAGGGACTTTGGGGTGGGCACACTTTTCGGCATCCAGAGGGGGAGCGGTTCAATCAGCTTCACCTCTGGTGCCGGTGCCCACTGTTAAACCACATATAGACACTGAGGGCTCGGGGTGGGGGTTGGGGGATGTGTGGCTGCCTTCCCCACATCCCACCCCTCTGTTTTAAATGCACATTATAACAACACCATACTCGAGCGGGAGGATGGAGGCTAGGGGTCCTTTCACACCCCTGTTCGCTACGGGCCATCAGGGGTTGGGGTCCGGAGGAGGAACAGGCGGTCTGGTCGGGGTCCTGGGCTGTCGGGCTGCTTTGCCACTGTGGGGCCCTTGGCGGTCTGCTTGTCTCCGTCCTAGAAGGTAGGGGGTCCATCTCCCGGGTCCGGGGGCTGGTGGCTCTACTGGGGCATCGGTACCTGGACCTGGGAGCATAAAGTGTGTATGGGGTGTGTGAGTGAGGGTACAGCGTCATTTTTTTGGGTGTCTTGGTGAGTCAGTGAGAATGAATGGGTTTAAGAGGGAGGGAACGTATGACTGTGTCTGTATGTCTTTGTCTACCTGTCAGGTTGGATCTTGGTCTGCCCCCTCGCCTGGCGCACCTCAGGCCTTACACTTAATGGGGGGCCTATTTCCCCTCTGTCACTCCCCGCAGGTGACGGAGGCCCCTGCCTGCCGGTGCATTGGTGTTCAATCCAGTTCGGACCTGGTGCGTGCCTGGCCGGGCCTGGGGGGGGGGCGGTGTGTCGGTCGGCCGATGCGCTGGGCCGATATCTTCCTTTGGTTGGTTGGGGCACCTCTTTTAGAGGTGCCAGGTTTGGGATTGTTGGGTGGTGCCTGCTCGGTGGTTCGGCGGGATGCGGATCCGGCGTCTCTGCTCGTTTGATCACCTGTTATGTGCGCACCGTGCGTGGCCGTTGGATGCCTGGTCTCGGCGCCCTGCGTTGCGCGGGATCAGGACCCGGGAGCTGGTACAACTTGGTGTCCAGATGCTGGCTGAGCCCGGCCTGGGGATGCTGTCCGTCTCCTGCGGCTATCGGTGGGGCGCTGGGATGTTGGCGGTGGGGATTGGCATAGGGTGGAGGCGGCGCGTGGCGGCCGGCCGCGGCCCCTGCAGTGCCGGGGGCCCCTCGTTGGCCGGTGTCTTTTCGGGTCCCTGCTGGGGGGTGGGGTGCCCCTGGGTCCCGGCTCTCCCGGTCCATTGCCGGCGGGACCCGTGGGCTCGTTACTGCTGCCCCCCGGGCCCCTGCATAGTGGCAGCTGGATGTTCCCCTGGGGTTCTCCTTTGCTCCACTCTTGGGGGATGCGGTCGGCCCTGCCCGGGTCTGCCTGGGGCTCTGGGGGTCCTTTGGACGTCTTTGCTCCGATTTCCTTCATTTCTGCATCGATTCCTGGGAGACGGATTGATGCCTGCTCACACCAGCTATCGAACACTCTTATGGAGAAACCTTATATGCACCAGCATGCTAACACACACACATAGATGTGGGGTCTCTGGTGTTTAAGGATATATTCATGGGCTGAGCTTGATTAATCGGTACCATGAGTTTTTCTGTGACATTGTTGTTGTATTTTTATATCTATTTTTGTGTGATGTGGTTGTGTAATTCTTAGTTCACAATGTTTGGTTTGTTTTGTCGATGTTCCTTTTTCGTGTTTTGTTCTGTTTTTCCCCCTCTCTCTGCCGTCCTGTGGGTATGGAGGCAGACTTCAATGTCTTCCTGTGTTTTCTTTGTTCCCCTTCCTCTCTTGTATTTTCAACTCACCCTCTCTCTTGACTTTTCGTTTCCTACCTCTCTTCCTTCTTTCTTCTCCTTAATTTTCCGTCTCCGTGTCCATAACATCAGGAAATAAAAACCCCAACAATTCATAATAAAGATTTTTCACACATATATCAAGTGGAGGACTATAGCAAAAGCTGTACTGCTCCGCTTGTGAAAGTAAATCTGTTGGGCTTCTTCTTGGTACTCAGACACCAAACAGGACACGTAAAAAAAAAAAAAAAAATAAAAAAAAATACATATATATATATATATATATATATATATATATATATATATATATATATATATATATATATATATATATATATATATATATATATAAGTTAACTGAAGTATAAATTTCATCCACTCCAAGTCCAAACATACTGCTGTATCTTCCCGCTGGGGAATGCTGAACAGACCATAATCCTAACAAAAAAAGGGAAAACAAATTAGAAACAAAATGTACAGTATCTGGAAACCTAAGTTTCAACAAGCTCGAAGTTTATCAGCTTTAACAATAACTGTCTCTGAATGACAGAGGGCAGCTTTGCTGAATCGAGGCAAATCCTATTAAACATCTTTATTGAATACCTTTATCTTTTGATAGATCAGACTTGATCAGTTTGCTGAATCCTCCTACTCAAGTAAATTACTATCTAACCAATAAATGGCAAGGCAATTTTATTTGTAGAGGCCACTTTCAACAACAACAAGGTAATTCAAGTTGCTTTACATGATTGATTAAGGAGTAAAATAAAAATAGGAGTAAAACACAGACAAAGCATATAAAGTAAAAACGACAATAAAGCAATAAGCATACACAAAACATGATACATCAAAGCATTACTCAAAGGCAGCTCTAAACAGATACGTTTTTAGTTGTGATTTAAAAGAACTCAGTGTTTGAGCAGCTTTGCAGTTGTCTGGAAGTTTGTTCCAAATTAGAGGAGAATACAAATTGAAAGCTGCTTCTCCAAATTTGGTTCTAATTCTAGGTATGTTGAGTAGACTGGAATTAGATGACCTGATTGGTATTGGGGGTTGGTATACTAACAGTAGATCTTCAACATACTGTGGTGCTAAGCCATTCAATGATTTATAAACTAGTAAAATTATTTTGAAGTCTATTCTCTGAGCTACAGGGAGCCAGTGTAAGGACTTTAGAACTGGGTTGAAGGACACAAGCAGCAGCGTTCTGGATCAGCTGCAGCTGTCTAATTGACTTTTTAGGCAGATCTGTGAAGACGCTGTTGCAGTAATCAATCCGACAAAAGATAAACGCATGGATGAGTTTTTCGAGGTCCTGTTGTGACATCAGTCCTTTAATCCTAGAAATGTGCTCCCATGAGAGACTTCTCAGACCTGTAGCCTATATTAACCATCTGTGAAAATAGTTGTTCTAAAATATTAACATTAAAACTTTGGGCCAAAAGGAATGCAATATGGGGTCAGATCAGTCTCATTAAGAATAAACTCATGCAGGGTTTTTCACAAATTCACATGCTCATTCACAAATGCACACGCTCTGGTTCACAAATATAATTTTGAAGAAACACTTGTAATATAACTTCACAAATCCACACGATCTGTTTCACAAATGCACACGATCCTATTCACAAATGCACACGATCCTATTCACAAATGCACACGATCTGTTTCACAAATATGACTTTGAGGGAAGCTTCAAATATAAACTCACAGATCATACAAATCGCTAAATGTGCATTTACGAACCACTTTTCATTTGCAAATCTCTCTGTATTTGTGAGAGAATTTTGTGTGGTGAATTTTGAGACTGTTGTAACGTTGCAGGTCAACAAACGACACCATTGGCTGATGAATCTGTCAATCAAATTTACGATTCTGATTGACAGAGTCGTCAGCTAACCAATGTCTTCATTTTCAGCCAATCGTATGGCTGCTTACATTTTCTCCTCACTAGCAGAGCTGTTATGTGCGCATGCGCCGTGAAGTTCAACCGCGACACATGGCGAAATGTGGTACTTACCGATTGAGACTGTTGCATGTAGCTACCATAGACTGTATATAACGGTCGCTACTTGTCGCCATGTGTCGCGGTTAAACTTCACTGCGCATGCGCACATAACAGCTCTAACAGTGCAGCCTCATAGAGATAGAGTTACGACAGACTTTGAACTAGCCGACACATGGTCACGTGGTTCATGGAGTTCTCAATAGTTTCAAACATCCCAGCGCTGTCAGTCAGTCTGAGCAGCTTCTGGCGGGACAGAATACAAAATCGAATATTTCTCATTTCTCCTGGCGATTTCTGATCATTAATGACTAATAATGTGTACTGATTACATTTACTGAATAGCCTATGCATTTTTATTTTATCAAAGCATTTCTAGAGGAAAAGAGATTCGTCACTGTTCTACATTTTAGAGGGAGACAAGAGCACTAACACATTGTAGAATACATGTAGATCACCGATCATATTTATTGATAAATTAATGCACTACACTGCTCAATATAAGCATGTTTAATAACTTTATGTGCCACAAGAAACCCTAAATTGGAGTAATAATACCCAATTTATAGCCTGTTTTCTGAATGCTAGCATGGTAATGCCATACCTTGTCCTCCTATACACTTAAAACATGCCAGTGGTTAAGACATCTGCTCCAGCTTACCTTTAGATCTCCATCTTTCAACAAAGCATGGGATATTACTGTTCCCAGGATTTACTTCTAAAACACCCTATATGTCTAGCAGATGACATTCAGTCTGTTCTCTGCCTGCTGTTGGATAGAAAATTATTTGAATGTAAAGCTGATCTAAGTTACATGTTTTGAACCAGTTTTAAATAACTTGGAGGAAAATATGCGGCTTTCTATGTGATGACTGATGACCTGGGAGGAATTTTTTCGGTAGAAGACATCATTCTATAATTATTTCCTTTCTTATAAACTCATGCATCTATAACCTAGTTAGATTGTGGTTCTAGCCTGACTACAGTAAAATAGTAATTCATTGATAATATTAAAACCAGTATATGTAAAGAAATAAGTGTGTTAATTGAGGAAAAAACAATATGCAAACTTTGTATTAAATATTATGCAAAATGTAAAACAAGCTTTAATGAAGTATTTTTACTATCATTCTCACTGTCATTACATCTATACAAATACACTGCATGGATCAAATTTGGGCAATGTGGAAATGTGCTGAAGTCCTAATGAAGGTTCGTCCTTGGTAACATTAACAGCATCACTGGTGACCTTCCTGAAAACAATAGAGAAACAGTTCATTAGTAAAATGTTTTGCTTTGAAGGACTTAGTGGGTGAAAAATTCAAATTACAAATCAAGATGTTTAGGGTGGAACAAGAGAAAAGTTTAAAGTGTAATTATACATATAATTATATTTGGTTTTGTACAACATTTCATATGTATAAAATGTATATTTAAATAATACCTTTATATGTTTATTGCTTTACCATGACTGGCTGTGCTGCATTTGGATGCAGCAATCGGTCCAAGAAAGCGATCAGATCGTACGGCTTCCCTAAAGACACAGAAAGAAGAGGAAATGGTTGGCTCAAGTCAGCAGGAAAAACCTCACCATCGCCAGAGGTCATAATAACACAATAAGTTTAATCTGCACTGTCATATATTTTCAACCAGGGCTCTACACGCCACCCTGTGATGGCACTTAGGCATAAGATGGAGGAGTACAACAAAGCCATCACATTCCTCCAAGACATGATAACACTCTTCTGTGGACTTAAGATTGGTCAAACAGGTAGCTGGGAACCAGTGCAAAAAGGAATTGTGATGGCAACATCTACAATTTTATCAATCCAAAAGACATGCTTAACCATGGACATATTCTGTACCATCTAACAGGAAACAAACAAAATCATCAAATATTCCAACATCTGTGATGGATGCTCTAGTTCATTAAAGCAAAAATGATGACAGTCTGGAAGGAGAGCATCGTACCCTATTGACACTGAAGGAATTCAAATCAGGAGTGCTGTGTCGACCATCACATGACGCCTTCGGTCTGGTCCAAAAAGTTGAGGAGCTTTTCCGAACAAGGTCTGATGCATCTCTCATGGAGCTCCCAAATACCATGGCCACTTTAGAGAGAAAAGCAAGTCTGTTAGAAAGCGTGCTCCCTGTATGTCATGATGTGCAACAAAACCCCAAAAACCAGCAGATTCATCAGGCTGAGACTACAAATGGCAGCCAAACAGATTTTCCATAAGAAAGAAAAAAAGTGCTATCCAATACTGGGCATCTTCGAAGTGCAAGACAAACAAAAAACAGCAATGCAAAACAGCATCTGATAGCACAACAAGCAAGCCAACACCAAACACCTTGATCGTTGCCATGGAGGAACTTGGTCTCTTTTTTGCAAACAACCCCCCACCCACATCAGCTTATATATATATGAATATATATAGTATGTTTTGGTGGGATTTTTTTGTCCCTTGTACTTTAATTTAAACGATTCTACATATGTTATTTTAATTATACATAGTCTTGGCATGTTCAGGGAATAATAATTTAAAAAAAGATTGCAATGCTTGCATTAGCTTTGGTATGAAATGAAGTCATTTCTGATCATTTTGATTTTATTTTGACAGCCTCCCCATCAGCTTTTCCAGACCTCTGCTACTCACAATTAGCTAGCTGCAGGTAAACTACAACTAGCTCATCAACACAGTTAATTAACCAAAACTGGCTACATTAAATATGACCTTTGACTTATTTTTGGTACAGAGCAGTCAGCTAACGCTTTTCAATGCTAAAAAATGTTTTGATTCCATTAACTTACCTGAACAATAGTTCCAAAACGCCGAGGATGAACTGCGGTCAATGACGCTGCGCTGTTTGGAAGTATCTGCAGCTGCAGACCCACGTGACTTCCCCATTCCATTCTTTCCATAGAAGTCTATGGGGGTGTCAGAACTCTCTTGTAAGTAGCCATACGATTGGCTGAAAACGAAGAAATAGGCTAGTGACGAATCTGTCAATCAGAATCGTAAATTTGATTGACCCTGCATGAGTTTATTCTTAATGAGACTGATCTGACCCCATACTCCTCAGCAGCCAAAAATCCGGTGCTCAAAAAAGAAAGGAAAAAGAAGGGAAGAGGACAATAGAGACAGAAGGGATTTTTTGTCCAATATTTTAAAAGAGGTGAGCAGGATGCAGAAACTGAAGCTACTGACACTGAACTACGGCAGAGTAGCCTAAAGCAAAGCACCGATTTTAGCATTTAGGCTAATGTTTAGCTATTAGTTTAGGCTAGGCTACGTAGTAGGGGTGCAAGGATAAAAAATTAAAAATTCAAGGTTCGGATCAGTTTGTGGATCAGAGACATGGATCACGGATTTTTCGGATCAGCAAAAAAACAAAAAAAAGACAAACAACTGTCTTTCGTTTTATTGTTCAATTCAAATATAGCCTATCAAATCAACTTAAAGTGCATAAAACACAACATCTCATTTTTAACATAATTAATGTTCCCCCCACGGCTTGTCTCAGCACCTGCGCCAGGTGAGAGACTGTGTGACTCTGAGTCTGCAGCACATACTTCTCATTTCTCAGTCTGCTGTGATGAGTGAGCGCTTACTGTCACATAGCTATCCGTTCCCCTGGTTTTGCACCGCTGTCTGCAGCTATAAACACACTGATAGTGTTGATGGTGGCTTCACCCCGGACAGATTGTCAGGGAAGCAAACACGGCGCTTTTCGGTGCCTCCCGCTTTTCTCATGTCAGTTTGGGTGACTTGTGTGAATCGTGGAGATCGGAAGAGGTTTTTTTTTTGGGGGGGGGGTGGGGGGGGTAATGTTCTAGCTTCATCAAATTCACCTTTAAAATACATGGTGCTAACTAGGTTGAGGTTGGATACTCGTAACAGATAAAGCATTTTTGACGAGTACGAGCATGATACGAGTAAAACAGGTCAATATGGTCAATATCTGTGCTCGTGCTGAGGAAAAATCCTCATTTGATAACTGACTGTCCTCACGCTCTGTGATTGGCCAGTCACACACAATGCCTGCCCCCCTCTCTCAAAGTCAAACAGTCAAACACACACAGACAGTGACTGAGGTGAGAGAGACAGAGGCGAGCTGAGTGACTCTAGCTCATGTTGCTCCCTTCAGTCCTCCTCAGGTTTTATTCAGTTCACCTCTATTTCGGTTTGTATGATTTTTAAAGTTACTTGGTGAACTTGTTTTGTAACGTACGCGGTGCATTTGACAAGACAGAGCTGAAAACAGCTCGTCCAGCATCGGTCACTGCCTCCACTCCGGTCGGGTTTTTTTTTTTTTTACTTTGGCTGGTGATGTAAAGTTGGTTGGAAAACGTTGCTCATACTGAACGCGGTGCTTTTCAGAAGAATTCAGTGAACAAGGCTGC
The DNA here is from genome assembly GCA_963556495.2 of Valencia hispanica. Classification (NCBI taxonomy): domain Eukaryota; kingdom Metazoa; phylum Chordata; class Actinopteri; order Cyprinodontiformes; family Valenciidae; genus Valencia; species Valencia hispanica. The sequence goes on along the minus strand of OY747701.1, from coordinate 42,710,287 downwards.
CATATTATTTCCCTGTTTGCCAACACTGGATGATGTTTACATGAATCACCAACTTCACATATCATTAAAATATAGACAGTTTTAAGACCACTTACTCACATATAGCTGAACACACAAAGTAGCCTAGTTATATTTTCATTGTATATGGCTGTTCATAAAAATAAATATATTATAAATATTGCAAATTAAGCTCTATATAACCTACTGTATGACTTTGTGTGGAAAAAAAAGCCAAATACGTAATATAGTAAAGATCAATAAATAATTGGGGGGAAAAAACTGTTTGATCATAAAAATAAGTAAATAAATAGAAAGTTGTTTTGAGTATGACAACTCTTGTTCATGCATATTTTGTAGTTCATAATTTCCTACTTCATGCGTTGTATTCATTCACTAGGTTACTTAAAAATATTCATGTTCTGAGTTTATAAAAAAAACTTGTTCTATGAATAATTCGTCTACTATTGTGATCAAAAACATTGAATCTCAATTCTGAGGCTGTTCTGTAAATAGTTTTCAAATAAACAATAAATAAAGCAATTTCTGATCAATCTATATACATATATATATATATATATATATATATATATATATATATATATATATATATATATATATATATATATATATATATATATATATATATATATATATGTATATATATATATATATATATATATATATATATATATATATATATATATATATATATATATATAAACAATCGGCGGGTGGGTGGGGGTTTTGAAATTGGTAAAAAAACAAAAACGTTTGTGCGGATGGATGGCGGACGGATGATGAGTTTTGTGATGCGGTTTCGGATGCAATAATAGCCCATCCGCACATCTCTTTCTGTCACTCTCGTACGGCTTTCTTGTGCCACAGTGCCTACACGCAGTCATGGTTTTGTCTACAAAACTCTTTCCTTCATTACATTTAATAGGGAAGCAAATATTTTTCTTACACAGGAGATTTTAATATCGCGGGACGTTCAAGCTTTTTCCGAGTCCTTTAAAAACTGGAAAATCGCCACAACGAATATTCTTCGCTTGTAAACGTAGGCATTGATGATCCGTTGCACCACTACTACGTAGTGATTGTAATCTCTGATAGTTGTATGAAATCGCAACACATCATGTAATCTCTGGCAGAAATCGTTGGTTTTGGAAGCGATGTTGGAGAGGAAGAGACATGGGGGGGCCCTCTGGGCATATCCTGTCCCGGGCCCAGGCAAGACTGGCTACGGCCCTGAAAATATGATAGTCATGCAACGCTGCTACACCAGAGTTAGATAAAGAAAGAAATGTCAAATTCTTATTTTCATTACCTCATTTTTGTTCATTCTTTCAAACAACAGATCTTATCTTTCTCACACTGCAAACTTTTATTCCCTTTCATCTTTGTCATGCCCTTAAAACTATTTCAGACTTTAATGTAGTTTGAGTCAAGCCTGAAACTTAATTGTTCTGTAGCGTTTGCATTGCTATCTTAGTCTATAAATATAAGGTTTTTATTATTCAACAAATTAATTATATTTCTGTATTATAAAATAGAATGTATGAAATTACTGTCCTATTGAAACATCTGTTTTGGGCTTTTAAGGAACTATTATATTATTGAATAATTATCTTACTGAATCAATACGGTAGCTCTCAAGCTTTCAATATGTTTTGAATTTTTCTTTGCTGCTACTTTTCCCTCACTGATCTAAGACATTTCCTTATTTTTTAGTGACACTGTCATCTTTACTTTCAACTCCTTCTTTCCCCATATGCTTTGACAATATTTATTTACCTTCTCTCTTTTCTTATAAGATCGCTCGTGCTATTTTTTTTCTATGTAGCTGCCAGTCTGTAAAAAGAGCAGGTCAAAAACACAGTCACCCTCAAAGGGTTCATGCAGAGAGGTCACTGCCAGCAGGGCCTCCTGACAGCTGGAGGCTCGTTATCCAAGGCTGATAGTGGGAACAAATTAGATCCCTGCCGTGGAGGGAGCTGTCCAGACTCTACAGGTGTGGATGAATGACAGCCATGAAATCTGCATTACTTTACACTAGAGGTGGTGTTTTTAGGCAATTAACTGTTACAAATAAATAGTCCCGAAAGCATTTATTAATGTACCTATCTTCTTTGAAGGGCACTGAAGACAAAAAACCGTGATTGATTTATTATTTGAGGCGTTAAGGTTTTAAACTGTGAATTTCTGCTTTGCTTTTACTTTGCTTTTGTTACACTATTTTGCAACCAATCTTGTTTTTACAGGACCCAATAACCTCGTACCTGCCCACCCCTAAACTACTGGAGAAAAACATTTCTCTCCTCTTAAAAAAGACATAGAGCTATTTAACAGGGGATGCAGTGCCTTGAACAGAGAGAACAGGATAGGGAGCAGTTGGTGTACCATTAAGAAATGGCCTCTAAACCACATGTGACAATAGCCAAGATTGCATTTGAACCCAATTCATTGCAGTAAAGTGGCTATTCGAGCAGTGGTGGTGGAGAATTGGTGTTCCTGGAGTGAGATAGTGGAATGCAGATAGTATGCCTTGTTTGCTATATCTACTGTATGTGCAGCTCCAGCTCATTCTAGAACAGTACCACTTATGTCCTAGAGTGTAATACGTCAACACTCAAGCAGGCTTGCATGGAAATACATTGAGAAATAAAATCAGAGAAGGGATATATGAAGAGTTCAAATATAATATTCATATGCTAGCCTTTTAGGGCTGATGGAAGTGTACCACTTAAATCTGGCAGTGCCCAATTGTCTTTGCTCTGTTAAACATAGCCAATATGTCTTTGACTGACAAATGCTATGTAAACAATTGATGAGTGTTCACCCAGAGACAATATAAAATGTTTTAGAGGCTAAAGTTTGTTAGCTGGCAAATCGAATTAAGAATCTTTAAAGGTTGGATATGGAACATGAACACTATAGTGACATCTAGTGGGTCTAAGTTGTAGCTACAACAATAGAAAAATAATTCCAGCTGATACGCCCAGTGACCAGCCTGAACTGTGTCCAGTGAGGAATGTATTTTAGAGCAGTTTAACTGACAGCTAAAGTTAGCAAGTGAGTTAGCTTACCGATCCAGGAGGAAAGTCGTCGTTTCCGCGTGTTGACACCGTGGACATGTTTTATGTGGGTCCATCCAGTGTAGGCTTCCCCTAAAACTACTCTAGTTTCTGTTGTTCTCCAGTCACTCCTCTCCTGAGACAGATAACGATATCTCCTCCAGGGCTCTGAAGCTGCTGCTTGACTTGCAGACTCAGCCATTTTTCCCAATACCAGCCGAGTTGTACTGACCACATAGTTGGATCATAGAGACCGTATCTGGCACCCCGCGGCCGCTACTGGCGGTAGGTGTAAACATTACGTCATTGTCGTGCCCGTTAAAATTTATATTTTAATTCTATTTTATTATATTTTAATTCAAATTATTTCATTTTGTACCATTTGAAACACCCGTGGAGGTATTTTTTTTTTTTTAATAGCTTTTAATTAAAATTTTCCATATTCAACCTTTAACTGGATGTCATTGACAGGGGATAGAAGTGTGAACTATTCCAAGGAAAATAGCCCATTTACGTAATTCAAGGTAAGCACCTTGAATTACCTTGTTGTTGAAAGTGTGCTATACCAATAAAATTGCCTTGCCTATTCAACAGGGAATAGATCCGATTTTGTTGTCAAATAATTTAGAGTAATTCAGAAAGCCATTTTATATGAACCTAAAACCTATAACCTTTTGTATTAGCAGTTGCATGCTAAGGTGTATAGGATGTACACTGCAATGTTGATCTTCATGGATGTACAAGTCCAGTTACTTTTTTAGTTTTAGGTGTTGCGATTAAAATGATCTGAAGTATTTTGATTCAATGGGCCTATTGAGCTACAGGACCTACAAACACTTTTACACCGTGTTATGAATGTTTTTTATTGTCAAACTATTTTATTTAGAGGAAAGCTATGACCTCTTGCAATGAATTCAAAATTCAATCGAGAGCATTTTAGCTTGACTGAATGGCCATGTCACACTGACAACCATTTACATATCTAAATTCAAAAAGGCAATTTTCAAACCTGTCAATGTGGCTTTCTGTCAGGTAAATGAGAATCCAGTTGGAAATGAAAGTGTCACCATGACCCTTACAAAATAAGTGCAACTTGCCTGAATAGCTTTAATTCCGGTATATTTTAACCAATTTTGCCAAAAAAAGTTAACTTATCTCTGAAGTACCAATATTATAATGTATATTATATAACATTCATGATATTTTTTTGAAAGTTCTTCATCAATTTCATCTTCAACTAATCTTTCTAGTACCTTTTCATTCATTTAAAAACTGCAAGAGAAATAAAAACCAAACTAGTTGCTCTTTGAAGTTCTACAGCATTGAAAACCAGTAATTTTTGACGAAAAGAAACATCACCTTCTTAGCATTTTAGATAGTGTACATGCCAATTTTAAGTAGGTTGTTTTGAATCAGGAAAAAGAGTCACGAAACATCTGGAAAAGTTTACCATAAATTTGTTTTGTAACACATAAATGCAAACCTGCTTGTTGGGTGCCAGTGAAGCAGTCTGAAAAACTGCAACAATCTGGAGAGGATAGGTATGTTGGCTTAGTTAAGAGGATATTTGGGTAAGTATGAGATCGTAATTACTTGTGTTGAGTTGAAATGCAGATTCAGATGTGGCAGGTCTGAGAGATGTGGCAGGATTGAGATGAATTGATTGTGTTTAGAAAGGAGGACTGGCAAGTGAGATTAACCTGTGTGAAAGATGTGTGCTCAATACTCGCATAGAAAGGGGAGTTTATCTGGGAGGTTTTGCAGTTGTAGGTATCTCAATACTTGGACAATATCTTTGTTGGAAGTAAGACATTACTGGCTTGATCTGGAATACTTGAAATTTGATTCTTGATTGGAATGAAATTGTGATGAACTCAGAATGAAAGTGTAAAACACATGGCACTGGGATTTATGATGGATTTAATCTAGAAAAGACCAACATGGCTTTGGGAATGTTTCTTGTAATATGATAGCATTACAATATTTATGGGGAAAATCCTCATCTGATACTGCCATTTGTTTTATCCGGGTGAGTAATGAGGAGTCAGAACCTGTTCAGCTGAATACTAAAATGCAGCCAGGGTCTAAACCCATTTTTTATACATCAATAGATGTGGTATGGAATGGATTTTCAGATTAAAGCAAAGGAGAATGGTATTTGAGGAAAAAATTCCAAAGGAGAGATGCCAGTTGCAGCAGGGTTTTTTTGTGAAAATCGGCAAAGTGAGTCCTCCATTTGAGTGGCTAAGATGAGTGACAAGTTATTGTTGCTAAAGTTGAATTCTCTATTCATGTCTTTAGTTTGACCATTGCTTTAAGGATAGAATATGTGGGAAATAACTAATTTCACTCTATTTGCTGCACAAAAAGCATTCCAGGCTTTAGATATGAACCAACGTCTTCTTTCCGATAACATTTCTTCAGGGGAACCATAAAAATGAAGATTCACCAGTAGAAAGTTTGTTTATATATATATATATATATATATATATATATATATATATATATATATATATATATATATATATATATATATATATATATATATATATATATATATATATTTTTTTTTTTTTTTCTATAGAATCAAGTGAAGAATGTATCAACAATAGTAAGTATTGTATGTAGGTTTTCTCTAAGAGGACATGCAAACAAATCTAGTGTATTCAGATTTTTAGGACGTTTTGGGATGTAAAGATAGCTAGTTACAGACGTCTGGCACAAACAATACAAGCTGGAATGTACTCTCTTATCTCTTCTTTCGATTATGGCCGTTAGAAATGTCTTCAAATCAATGTGACGGTATGTTTAATGTCTGAATAACAAGGAAAACTTTCTGTGTGAACAAAGTAGATGACTCTGGACTGATTGGCTGATGGAATGTAGGTGTGGTTGGATGAACAGTAATCCAATTAAGAAAAAAAGAGTTGGTAAACAACTTCTTTAGTCTCTCAAGAATGAAATCAAAACATGCAAGATGTAGGAAAGATACTTTCAGGTTCATCGGTTCATCATTATGGGAGTAATGTCTGAAGAGGGCAAAGCGCTTAGTGTGTGGTAAGCAGGGTGGGATAAGTAACTTTGAAACAGAGCTAAAGATCTTTGCCTGAACTCATCAGGACCCGACTGGTCGGGCCGGGTTCGGGCTTAATTTCTATCATTGTCCACGGGCTTGGGCCGGGCTCAGGTTTTAGCGGTCAGCTGATCATCTCATTTACGCGAACAAGATGTTTAGTATTAATCTTGATTTACGTTGTTAAAGTATTTTTTCTCCAAGTTCTAAGTGAATAAATGATGTTAAAATGTATAAATGGCTCATTTTTGACAAAAAAGCGAAGCTTTGTGTGTGAATGGGTTTCCAGTGGTGTTAATAAAATTCCCGAAAATGTCCAGGTTTTGCTCAGTTTTACAGACCAAGAATATTTATAATAAAGCGCTGCACTGGGCAACTAATATTATTCTGATCTACCTGTCAAATGTGGCATGCACACTGCATGCGTCATGATGTGAAAGACCCAGGCGTCAGGCCACTCCTTCTCTCAGATCAAAACAGAAAACATGCTCTGACTGCTGTCTCAGGCAGAAAATGCTGAAGTGTAAATGCTCTGTTACCAGACATCCCCAGTCTCAAGTTGCAGAAGTTTCTTGCATTTATATAGCAGCTCCCTGATGCCCACAAGTGAGATAAAATCTCCTGAAATTTAGAGCAAGAGGTCAAGAGCGCACATAGAAACACGCAGGTGAGACAGACTTTTACGCAACAGAAGCGGTCAAAGCTGAGGATCTTACTATTCTCAGTCACTGCCAAGGTCCTCTTTTGGGTTTTCAGACTATGGTCACCCTATAAAAAGTAAAATGTCATAATCCATGTTCAGGGATATTTCAGTTTGTTTTCAGAGTTCATAGTTTTTATTCCATCTTTATTTGATTTCATATCGGCAGCACGCTGCGTTATCAAAATGGTACGACCAGTCCAGATGCGTTTTTGTTTGCAAATTATTTAATATGATAATAGGTAGGCCTTCAGTTTCTTTATGTTCATGTTTAAAGAGGGCAGGCTTGTGCAATAGCCTTTATTTTAGAAGTCATGCATGTAATTGACGGTACTCATTTTATTTCATAAAGCTGCAGATTTAAAAAAAAAGATTATAAATTGACATGCCTTGATATTATTCTTATAGGCAGGGCCTCATTTATCATTTTAAGCTTCAGATAATAGGCTTATTTGACAAGAATTTCAAACATTTGTCCAGTAAATTGAAAACCTGCCGGTCACGTTGTCCGGTACCATTTGTTTCTAGCGGAAACCCTGATGTGTGACTTTTGAATAATGTCAGGCTGTAATCGGGTTTGGGCTTTTTATAAGCTGTCAATCAAAATATACACTCCAGCCTCGGACTGAATTCTCTCGGGCTGGGGTCAGGTCAGGCCCAACTTTAAGGCCCGATTACAGCTCTAGAAAGCTTCTAGAAAATTCTATAATACATTCATCTTCTATTGGAATTTGATACTTGTTAAGTAACCACCTCTCTAAATGACAAAGAAGTGTAAACATATTTTAAAATTAAAGGATTATAAACCTACTGCTTTATTTTCTTTTTCAGAATATTTGTAAATGTTATGCAAATTATGACTGTGTATTTTCAATGGTATCTGTATTTTAATCACACTTTTTCTACAGTATAACAAATTAGGATTTTTTTTCTTTGGAATTAAATTATATAATGCAGTTATTTGTAACTAATTACTCCCCAACCCTAGTAGTAAGCGCTAGTGAAGTTGAATCGGGGAGAAAAACTGTTACAATTTCCCCTGCCATGTGTCTCCTGTTGATTTGAAGGTTGGAAATATTTAGTTTTTCTTTTTTCTTTTCTTGTTTTTTACGTGTCCTGTTTGGCAGTGTGGAGCTCAGAATTGGTGTCTGAGTACCAAGTAGAAGCCCAACAGATTTACTTTCACAAGCAGAGCAGTACAGCTTTTGCTATAGTACTCCACTTGATATATGTGTGAAAAATCTTTATTATGAATTGCTGGGGTTTTTATTTCCTGATGTTATGGACACGGAGACGGAAAATTAAGGGGAAAAAAGAAAGAAGATGAAGAAGAGAGGTAGGAAACAAAAAGTCATGAGAGAGGGTGAGTTGAAAATACAACAGAGGAAAGGGAACAAAGAAAAACATTGAAGTCTGCCTCCATTCCCACAGGATGGCAGAGAGAGGGGAAAAAACAAAACAAAACACGAAAAAATCAAAAACAAACCTAACATCGTGAAATATTGTTGTAATCTGTTCTGGTCAGGCTAGGATGTTTAGCCACTCTTCCAATGCAAACTTTAAACCATTCAGTCATTCACCCATTCACGCACGTGATAGCTAGCTACATTGTAGCCCTGGGGCACACTGACAGAAGCGAGGCTGCCGGACATTGGTGCCACCGGGCCCTCTGACCACCACCACCAGTAGGCAGAAGGGTAAAGTGTCTTGCCCAAGGACACAACGACTGAGACAGACAGAGCGGGGACTCGAACCGGCAACCCTCTGGTTACAAGACATACTCCTCACTCCTGAGCCACAGTCGCCCCCACAGGTAAGCATGACAGCTCATGGACAACTGGAAATTAAACATGGAATGTTTTGTCAACCAATCAAACTTTATTTATGAAGTGCTTTTCATACACAAATTGCAGTTCAAAGTGCTTTACATGTTGCACATCTGTTATTGTTAAGTGATCCTACTTCTCGATATTAAATTAAAAGAAAAACAAACAAAAAAGCTTTTAACGGATCAGAAATATTGCTAACTCTCATAAACAGTCAAACATCAAATGCAAGTACAATGTTACCATTTAGTTAACACATTGCATTGCAAGCTCAAACTGAAGTGGTTTAGTAAAATTGTGTCTGTGAGATTAATCTCTGGGTACCATTTGACCAGTGCATACACTTGTGTGCATCCGCCAAGCACTCAAATTCCTGCCATTGCACAATGTCGCAACAATTTTATTTATTTTTTTCCAACTGGGCAAATTTCTTTTCATTTCACTTCCTTTGAGGCATAAGAAAGACCACTCAGGCTAGTATACTGGCAATCAAATAAATTTGCCTCTACCTCAATATTTAATGAGCTGAGCGAATTAGCCATACAAAACAATCTAGTGAGCCTTTATTTTCCACTTTGCTGATACACATGGAGAGGAAAGCACCTCAGAAAGCTTATTACAGCTGAGCCAACACTTAAAATCCATAAGTAGAGTGAAGTATATTGTAGATCCAAACATTTTTAGGCCTCATGTACAGACACAACACACACGTTCACATTAACATGCAAAAATCAACCAGCCTAATGCTGCAAAGCACTGTATAAATCAATGCACTAAAACAGCTTCAGCTAACTGTCACAAAAACTCTAGATTTATAACAGGGGCAGCACTTTTAATATGAATGAAAGATATAACCATGATTACTTAAGTCAGTCACATCTCAGTACCTGGGCTATGTGTTTGTTAATTAAAATGTGGAATGAACCTTGACAACCCTCAAACTCCACCGTAACTTAACGAGCTTATTAAAAACCTAGTTAAGAAAACAGTTGATGAAGCTTCTCCCAATGAGATTAAGTCAGATCGTATCTCGTTGTAAGGTTTAGGAGGACAAATGGTGGTTATCAAATGTGCATATTTTGAACCACAAAGAGACTGCTGGACATGATTCCCAGGTGTGGTTAGGTCCAGCAAATGATTCTTAAAAGAAAGAACCTTCAAATCACAGGAACGGATGACTTTAATTTGGGTTCAAAATGTTCATTAACTGTAATTTAAATATTTTAAGGCTAATACAAATACAACCCTGGGGAAATGAGAAATTTCCTTCTATGAATGACATCCTTTCACCTGTTTCTAATATGCAAATGAGTTTGTGGTACAGAGAGTGCTCGCAGACCATAACAAGCTGCTGCAACTTGCCGATTGACAGGAAACATGGCACGAACAAGAAAGCCGTCAGCTGCAGTTATAAAAAGGATTATAAAATTCATTCAGGGATGTAATTCAACACTCTGTGTCATGAGATGTTTATCCCTGTCAGCTGTGTACTCTAATCTGAAGCAAGTAAAAAAAAAAAAACTAGGCCAGTTGGGATATGAAGTTGTAGATGAAAGAATACAAAGTATCAGGGAAGATAGAAAACAGAAATCAATATGGGTTTAGGACAGGAAACGTACAACAACAAGAGGGAAAACATAACAGAAGTCAGTCAGTAGTAAACTGCAAGAAATTGGTCTAAAGAAATAAGGTTTTCTACACATGTACACATGTACACATGTAGAAATCACAATTTAAAATGTTAGTTTGTAAGCAGTAATCACAAAATAGGTTTTGTACAGATTGTTTTTGATTAGGTGAAAATGTTAAGCTTGTAAATTAAGTTGCATGTTAGTGATCTGTTTTTTTTCCTTAGTAAAATAGAACATCAAAGAACTGACAGTTGTCTCAAGATTTTGAAAAGCCAGGGTTGGTAAGTTGAGTCTTTCAGAAAGTCAATTGAAATGCGTAGCAATCCCTATCAGAGCAAATGTGTGTTTGATCAAAACAGAGAGAAAAGAGTTTGGCATATGGATTCCTGTATATATATATATATATATATATATATATATATATATTAATCTGGGGCATCAAGTGGCGCTGTGGTTTAAGACGGGCGCCCCATGTTCAGAAGCCTTAGTCCTCGATTACTAAAAAATGTTTGTTTGTGAAAGTGATTTTGTGCTTAACACATGGGGATTTTTTTTGGGGGTGTCTCTATCAACTGTCACTGGCCAAATTGTAGAAGCTGGAAATCTAAACATTCAAAAATAAAACTGACATTCAATGGTTTTGTGCGTAGAACTGTGAAATTATTCATAAGGGGATAACATAATTTGGGTCACTTTCAGTGATAAGAGACCAAATATTTCATGACCAGTAATTACTCCAACTTGCCAACTAACAGAAATATCCTTAAAGACGAGGTTGCAAACAGTGCAGCTTTTGCTGTGGTATTTTAGTCAGGTCACTGGGCCTACTCACCAATCAGATGGGGGAGTCTGGGACAGTTGTGGACGCAGGAGGAGGAGGTCTCAGCAGAAAACCTTGTTTCACTGGTGTAGAAGCCAAGGTTATGGCCTTCTTCTCATAGCTGACAAAAACAACAAATAAGAGTCCTCATTCTAGCAGCATAAAATATATCATATGACCAAGTTCTCATGAGTGTAATACAGCTGATGTAAGTCAACAAGTTACACACTTCATTGTTAGCCAAATTATCAAACCTGCTGCAGTATAAAAATGCTAGAAAAATTATGAGCATTGTAGTTCATCCATTTCATTTTAGCCTCAACTAATCAGATACGTGTTAAAATGAAAACATAATGCTGGGTAATGTCAAACAACCATAAAACATAAGGTTATCTTACCAATCATGGAGATTTAGAGCCTCCAGGACACCATGGCTCAAATGCAGCACCAAGCACACTCTGCTCTTCTCCGGTTTCGCTCTTTATCAGCTTTTTCTTTGGTCATTGTCTTTGCAAATACAGTTTTTATGTTTTTTGACCTGTTGTTGGCTCATTTTCCGGCATGATTTCTAACGTAACGCACGTACGTAAACTTATACCAATTTAGCATGCAAGCAATAATGGCTAACCTAGCTGTGGCTTCACCTTCGCTTCCCGTTTACTGCTCCAAGCCGAAAACACATGATGCGTGCACAGAGAGTGGAACGTGTAGAGGGGGAGGGATGGTGAGAGGGGAGTTTGATGGATGCAGAAGAAGCCAATCGTCTTGAATGGGCCACTCAAGACGATTGGATGAGGTTTTTCCAAGATTCTATGCTTCAGAGTCAATTGTAATTTTTTTTTTCTTTGACTCTAATTTATTTGTTGCTTTCGGGATGTAAAGAGCATTTCAAGCCATATTACAAAAAGTGTTTTAGAAAACCCCCCACCTTTAAGGGTATAGTTTTAATTTTCAAAAGCTGTGCTTGGATTTAGGCTAAATTGGGTTTGAGCAAATAAAAAACTAAAAACTAAACTAAGTGGTATTGGTAGCACTGTTGCCCTGCAGCAAGAAGGTCCTGGGTTCAAATCCCAGCTTGGGGTCTTTCTGCATGGAGTTTACATGTTCTCCCTGTGCATGCGTGGGTTCTCTCCGGGTACTCCGGCTTCCTCCCACAGTCCAAAAACATGACCGTTGGGTGAATTGGGTCCTCTAAATTGCCATTATGAGTGCGTGTGTGCCTCTGTGTATGTCTCTGTGTTGCCCTGCGATGGACTGGCGACCTCTCCAGGGTGTACCCTGCCTCTCGCCCCATGACAGCGGCAGATAGGCACCAGCCTACCCCCCTGCAACCCTGCATAGGAATGACGGGTACAGAAAATTTATGTTTTTTTGACGAAGCTCCTAATTTATTTGGCGCTTTTGTTATGTGAAGAGCATTTCAAGCCATATTACAAAAAGTGTTTAAAAAAAACACCTTTAAGGGTACAGTTTTAATTTTCAAAGACTGTGCTTGGATTTAGGCAAAATTGGGTTTGAGCAAATTAAAAAACTTTAAACTGAACTAAGTAGTATTGGTGGACTTTTTCCATAATAGCTTTGGTTATAACAATATTGTTTAAGAAAGTAATTACAATGATTAGATGAAAAAGAAAATTAAACCACACTCAACGTTTTACAATTTTTTCTTTTCAATTGCTTTTGGGCTTAAAGCTTATAAAAGGTATGTTTATTTTAAAATAAAAATGACCTTTTAGGTAAATTATGCAACTTCTGTTCTCGTTTTGACAAGCTCTGAGGTGTCAGCCATCTAAGTTTGAAATAAAAAAAATCATGCATGGGAAACTAACTTTTCTATAAATAATCAGTCCATATATTAACTATGGAAGATTATCTACATTACAGTAATGTAACTGTCAAACCTATTTAATTTGTCACTCCACGCAATCAATCTCTATAACTCAATCTGCAGTTAGTCCATACAGCAACATTTTGTTTGCCCCTAGAAAGTTACTTCATGCTAATGCTACACATACAATTCTTGGAAGGGAAGTTAATATACTTAAAATTGTTCCTTTGCTTTAGTCCTAGATTCTAATTAATAAATAATATTGGCAAAAAGTATTACTAATGGAGAGACTGAAATGGTGAACTGAAATACATCTTCACCTCTTGATTTTCAGGAAGCTCACTCAGATTTTCTGAATAGCGCTCTGTACATTATTTTCTATGTTACCAACAAGCAGTCAAACATCCACTCAACATATTCCTTTTAGAAATATTTTTGTCAATGAAAACAAATCTAATTTCTGTTTTCAGAAATGGAGCATAACAAACTTCATTTTTAAAGAATTGGAAGGATGACCTAAACAAATGGGCTCTGATTACATATACAGTACTATCTGCACGCGGACTATCCAAATTAGTCACTGAGAGGAGAGAACAGGGATCTGTCGGACACGCTGAATCCAAAGAGGACACATAAGAGTCCTTACTGCAGTTCAAGGGTGTTTATTGTGCCCTATGAAACATATCCGTTGATATACATTTCATTTTTATATACAGTACTTGCAGAACTGGACTTAACTGTTGTGAATCTTTGCGGTCAACAGAAATATTGGCACCCTGTCTCAAGCTCTCTCTGAACCAAACAAAAAAAATAGATTCACAGGCAGATCCAGGTGATATTCATTAGACAATCATTCAGCTCCAGTGACACACATACACACACACACTCATAGCTCCGCCCAAACACGCATCCATGCACACCTCCAGACATGCATATTACCCCTAGTGACAAGTGGGAAACACAGCCTTGCCTCAACACTATCATATTTATGAAGTAAACCAACATTACTGCTACAGATGAATGATGGAAGTAAAAATTAAACTTAAAACATCATGGATTTGGCGTTATATTTGGTTTTCAAATCACCAAGCGCATATTAGTTGGGTATTCAAACATTTCAAAGTGCAGTTAGGGATACAAAGATTGGGATGTCATGTACTAATTAATTATTATTGATCATAAAAATCTAATGTTATTTGTTTTGTCTGGATACTAGAATAAGACCTGACCTGCTCTCAGCTGGGCTATTAGTTCTCTTCAGAAGTCAATATTTCTGGTGGAGTAAGTGGGGTGGGGGTAGGAATTTTCATCCTCTGTGGGCTTTAGTTTACAAGTGAAATAAGAATATAGATTCTTCAACCAAATTAGTCTTGAGTCCTTGTCATGAAAAGCACTTTGAATTGACTTATTGCTCAAATTGTGCTATACAAGTAAAATTGCCAGTTTCTTTTGAGTGGATATTAAACATGGACCAGCTGAGCCACAGGTTGATCTTTGTCTGACTAAAGTTGCAGCTGGAAACAGCACAAAAAACAGGCATTATCAGATAATATGACTGAAAAGGAACTTTCTGTGTCAGAAAAATGTGTTTTAGAATTACATATCTGCTTTGAAAAACATAGAAACCATGACTGATAATTCTTTTTTCTTCATAGTCTCAAATTTTGTAGGTTTTCTTGATCTATAATATGATGTTTAGCTTTAAAAATTTTCAAAGTTCAACATTTAGCTGAAATCTGATGCTCTGTGAGCTCGGTCATCTGTCTATGAAATGTCATTATTTTATCCCTAGGGTCTTTCAGTGTGACGTATGCATGTTCTCCCTGTGCATGCGTGGGTTCCCTCTAGGTACTCCGGCTTCCTCCCAAAGTCTAAAAGACTGTTAGGTTAATTGGTCTTTCCAAATTGCCGTTAGCTGTGAGTGTGTGCGTGCATGGTTGTTTGTCCTGTTGTGTCTCTGTGTTGCCCTGCAATGGACTGGCAACCTGCCCAGGGTGTACCCCGCCTCTCACGCGGTAATTGCTGGAGATAGGCACCAGCCACCCCAGCACCTCTGCAAAGGATAGATGGGTATAGATAATGGATGGATGAATTATTTGATTGCTGCAGTGATTTTAAACTCTCACTTCATAAAAATAGTCTGTGAGGCAGGCACCCTGTCAACTCTTAAGACTCAGCTTAAAACTTTCCTTTTTGATGTAGCTTATAGTTAGTGGCTTAGGTCATCCTGAGCTATCTCTGTAGTTATGCTGCTATAGGCTTAGGGAGTTTGAGGACAGTCAGTTAACTTTATTTTCTCTCTGTGTTTTTTCTCTCCATAGAAGTTACACCTGGTCTGGCATCCTGGTCAGCTGTGATGCTTTGTTGGAAGGGGGCATCAACTGGGATGATGCTCCCAGTAACTGAAAGTCCTCTGTGTCCTGTTCTTTCTGTGTCTCTGCTCTGTCTTCTCGAACTCCCAGTCGGTTGTGGCAGATGGCCGCTCGTACTGAGCCAGGTTCTGCTGGGGGTTTCTTCTTGTTGAAGGGGAATTTTTCCTCTCCATTGTTGCTACATGCTTACTGAGTATGAGGGATTGCTGTGAAATCAATGACAAAATGCAGGCGACTATCTACCATCTCTATATGTTCATTCAGGAGAAGTGAATGCTGCAAGTCAATGACTTAATGCAATCTGCTGAGATTCCTTAAAGTTCCAGTGTGTAATACTTTTACTTGTTTACTTTCAAATTCAGTGTATCCCTTTGACAAACTTTTTTCATTAATATTTATTTTTAAGAAGCACTAAGTTCTTCTTTAACTGCACTATATTAATTCTAGACTCTGGATGTATTGTGAACATGATGTGTGCCAAAGTTAAAATGCTTGTTTGTTACCATAAGGGTGTGTCCTCTGTGGCAGCCATCTTGTTGGAGCTAAAGAGGAAGCCTGCCTCAAATCCAGCTCTTCTCTAGGAATTGCTTGGTTATCAATGGGAGGAAAGACAAAGAAATGAAGAGTATAAATGGCTTGTAAATTGTGTATGTTATATATATGTTAGCTATTTCATTATTGAAAATTAATTGTTAATGGTGATGTAAAAGCTGTTTTTCTTTTTGTGGAAGGCTAAGGTTATTGGCCAAACTAAATTCAGAAGGATGGGTTTTAAGATAAGAGACACTTTAAAGCAACAGCAAAGTTTTTTTTACCTTTAAAATAATGTTTCCTAACTCGTGTCAGTGGTTCATCAACTCATAATAGGGTGAAACGGCACTTGTGCATACGCTTTGCGGCCCTCTATCGGCCATAACAGCACGCTTATATAACATATATAACATAACGCTAGTCAATGCACGTGAATCCCCTGGTGTAACCATAACAGATTTTACGACAGTAGTAGAAAACAATACCTTTTTCCCAACTGTAGGGGGACCCTGAGAGCAAAACCTACTTAGTGTTGCTTTAATAATCCCCATGGGAAAATTCTGTTTCAAGTGCAACCAATCCAAGATCATATAAACACTTACAAACATTAACAGAATACAGGATGTGGAAGACCGTGGTGGCAGCCAGCTTTATCAGCGCCCCTTTAGCAGATGGAAAGGGTGTATATAAAGCAGAGGCGGAGTGACAATCGGGATGACCGGGACTGTTCCCAGTCGGCCGGCTGAAGGATTTACATAGCGGATTACATTTTAGGAGGCCGCGAGGCGAATGCGACCGGCCTCATCAAAATCATTGACGTTATTAAATTCACCACGAATAGTGGCCATATACTCCCAATTAAGCTATCTAATACGTCCAACCAGTATTTATATCAGTTGTTCACTCGCTATATCTTAGTCATGGTCTTATCTTGCAGAACATTCATGGTCACAGATAAAAAAAAATAAAACTACTTGATTTGTTTGTTTGTTCTTGAATTTCCCCTTGGGGATTAATAAAGTATCTATCTATCTATCTATCTATCTATCTATCTATCTATCTATCTATCTATCTATCTATCTATCTATCTATCTATCTATCTATCTATCTATCTATCTATCTATCTATCTATCTATCTATCTATCTATCTATCTATCTATCTATCTATCTATCTATCTATCTATCGTAGAATGGAGCAAAGCCTCTTGGGAATGGGGAACGCGTTTCTCCAATGAACCGATTGCAATGAACGTCTCAGACAGCTAGTTGCAGCAAGTTCGAGGAAAACTAGGTCAATTGTTTGGCAGTGGACTGTGTGGTTTTTTGCTAACATTTTAACGTTTTACCCATGGACTGCAAGAAGAGAAAGGAAAAAGGAGGGGATTAAGGCCAGAATTAAGAAGAAGCGGATGCTGGAGGAGGATGCATCAAAGTGCTCGAAAATTACGGATTTTTTCCGAAATCAGGCATCGAGTGCTGCAGGTGAATTGACGTTATTGCTAGCTAGGCGTGAACTAGCACAAGCTAGTCAAATGTTGGTATGGTAATGACTTAGTGGCCCAGGACTCTGCAAAAGCTGGTATATTTCAGACGAATTAATGACTTTGCCATAATAATCCTTGAGTGGCTCTTGAATTAGACCATTTGTTTGTCAGTGACTAGTTAGTGTTCAGTTTTCTTTATAGCCTTGTTGCTACTAATGAATAGGCAAGAAGCTAAACTAGCAGAAGTTAAAGGAGCAGGGGGCAGAATGAAGAAAGAAACTCACGAGCGACACGGCCGGCGCCGCACGGGAACGTGTACAAACGCTTAAAAAAAAAAAACATACCTCTTCACAGTGACATACTTCTTTTTCTTAGTGCCACTTTTTAGTGGGCTGTGAGTCGTCCTTGGTCGGTTCCCAGTTGCAGAATAATCCATTCTCACAATTGAGGTCTGTGACCGTTTTTCTTCCTCTTTTAAAGCTGTCGAGAACGCACACGCAGTGTCAATTGACGTCACACTAAGACTGCGCGGGAAATTCGGAACTGCAGCACATTTTGCAGCACATAGGCAGTTTAAGAAAATGGAACGATACGTTGGGGGGCTCATTCTTTTTGGTTTATAACGCTTCATCACCCAACAGCATTAAAAAGCTGGACATGCATGTTTAGTTTATTTACAAATCCTGCCCCATGTTCCTTTAAATAGTATTCAGCAATCACAGTTTATCTCTGCAACACGTCTTCCTCACTCTTCATGTTTTTTTGTACATTGGTTCCTCTATTTTCTTAAAGAAGATTGCATTCTTTTGACCTGTATACTTTCTAGTTTTTGGTGCTGTGAAGCTGGAAGGATTTTTGCTGTAAACTTTTCCCTTTTTGACAATTTGTTATGATGCGTAACCATGGCAACAATGTGGTTTACAGCCGGGAGCAGCTGATTGACATCGCAAAAGCTGAAATAATACCTCAACTGAAACCACAAATCCCTGATGAGTTGATAAGGAGGAGACGTGGATGCAGAGCAGGAGCGAAAAGGAGACAGAGAAAGAGGAGTTCAACCCATCTCTTCCATCGATCATGATGGGCAACGTAAGATCACTGGCTAACAAGATGGATGAACTCCAAGCCCTTACAAGGACTCAGCCAGAGTACCGTGAATGCAGTGTTATGTGTTTTACGGAGACGTGGCTGCTGGATCATATCCCCGACTCCAACGTCTCTCTGCCAGGCTTCCTGACTGTACGAGCAGACAGAGATCTGAAGACGAGTAGAAAAAGGAAAGGTGGTGGAGTAGCAGTGCTTGTAAACAACAGATGGTGTCATCCAGGACATGTTACTGTGAAGTGTCGTCTCTGCAGCCCAGATCTCGAAATCTTGGCAGTAGGTTTTCGTCCATATTATTTGCCAAGAGAGTTCACCAGTGTAATTTTGGCAGTTGTTTACATTCCACCTTCAGCCGTTGCCGACAATGATGTCATCAGTTCCATTGTTGCTAAGCTACAGACACAGCACCCCAATGCATTTGTGGCAATATCTGGTGATTTTAATCATGCCTCGCTCTCTACTACACTTCCAACATTTCAACAGTTTGTCAGCTGCTCTACAAGAGAAGACAGGACATTGGATTTGTTTTATGCAAATGTAAAGGATTCATACACGTCCAAACCAAGACCTCCTCTGGGACAATCAGATCACAATCTTGTTTTTCTCTGTTCAGAATATAAACCACTTGTTCAGAGGCAACCTGTGACAAAACGAACTGTGAGAAAATGGTCACAGGAAGCTGAAGAAGCCCTGCAGGGTTGTTTTGCAACCACAGACTGGATGACTCTTTGCCAAGCACATGGAGAGGACATCAATGCCATGACTGAGTGTGTGACTGACTATATAAACTTCTGTGTGGACAACATCGTCCCCACCAGAACAGTGAGATGCTTCCCTAATAACAAACCCTGGATCACCAGTGACCTGAAGGAACTGCTAAACAAGAAAAAAAGAGCCTTCAGGGAGGGAGACAGGGAATTACTGAGGAGTATACAGAAGCAACTTAAGGTCAAGAGCAGAGACAGCAAGGAGGCATACAGGAAGAAGCTGGAGAACAAACTACAGAGGAACAATATCCGAGATGTCTGGTCAGGAATGAGAAAGATCACAGGTTTAAAGGACAGGAAGGATTGGATAGATGGAAGTCTGGACAGAGCCAATGAACTGAACAGATTCTTCAACAGGTTCAGTTCAGGAACTAGCTCAGCACCCCCCTCTCCTGTTCCCAGCCAAACAGACATCCCACTATCCTCTGATCAACAGCTTTCCTGTTACACCTCGGATGTTTTATCCTTCACCTCAGCCATGGACTCTTCTAATTCCACAAGTTTGACTTCAACCAAGTCAGGAAATGCTGCTACCCCCTTTGCCTCCCCCTCCCACTTGTCTGTCTCCAAAAGTCAGGTGAAGAGGCAGCTGGAGAAACTGAACCGGAACAAGGCTGCAGGTCCAGATGGTGTCAGCCCCAGAGTCCTGAAGGCCTGTGCAGAGCAGCTCTGTGGGATTCTGCAGCACCTCTTCAACCTTAGCTTAACTCAGGAGAAGGTTCCAGTGTTGTGGAAGACATCCTGCCTTGTTCCAGTACCCAAAAGAACTCACCCATCAGTCATCAATGACTATAGACCCGTTGCCCTGACATCCCACATCATGAAGGTCCTGGAGAGACTCCTGTTGGCACCCCTGAGTAAGCAAACAAGAACGTATCAGGACCCACTGCAGTTTGCTTATCGCTGTGGAGTTGGAGTTGAAGATGCCATCATCCACCTACTTCAACCAACCCACTGTCATCTGGACAAAGCAGGCAGCACTGTGAGGATCATGTTCTTTGATTTCTCTAGTGCATTTAACACAATTCAGCATGATTTGCTTTGTCAGACACTCCTGAAGACACAGGTGGAGCCCTCAACAATCGCCTGGATCAATGACTACCTTACCAACAGACCCCAATTTGTGAGACTGAAGAATTGTGTGTCAAACCAGGTGGTCAGCAGCACAGGAGCACCACAGGGGACCATACTCTCACCATTCCTTTTTACTCTGTACACATCAGACTTCCAGTACAAATCAGAGACTTGTCATCTGCAGAAATACTCAGATGACTCTTCAATTGTCGTGTGTATCAGAGATGGACAAGAAGCTGAATACAGAGAGCTGGTGGACCGCTTTGTGACATGGTGTGGAAACAATCGTCTCACCTTGAATGTGAACAAAACAAAGGAGATGATTGTAGATTTCAGAAGAAACAGGGATAAGTCAAACACTGTTTCCATCATGGGAGAAGAAGTGGAGGTGGTTGAGGAGTATAAATACCTCGGAGTTCACCTTGACAACAGACTGGACTGGAGGCGCAACAGTGAACCCGTCTACAAGAAGGGACAGAGCAGACTGTACTTCTTGAGGAAGCTTAGGTCCTTCAAGGTTTGCAGCAAGATGCTGCAGATCTTCTACAAGTCTGTTGTGGAGAGTGTAATCTCTTCAGCCGTCATCTGTTGGGGTAGCAGCATCAGAGCCAGGGATTTAAAAAGGCTAAACAACCTGATAAAGAAGGCTGGTTCTGTTCTTGGGACAACTGTGGAAAATCTGGAGATGATAATGCAAAGAAGGATTCTTCATAAAATTAAAATATTATGGACAACCCTGAGCATCCTCTTCATGAGACAGTCATACAACAACAGAGCGTCTTCAGTCGGAGGCTTCTTCAGTTTCGCTGCAATACAGACCGCTACAGGAAATCCTTCCTGCCCACAGCCATCATTATCTACAACAACTCCTTAAAGAATTAATTATATGAGCTATACCAACACTTAATTTCCCTCTGGGATCAATAAAGTATTTTTGAATTTGAATTTGAATTTGAATGAACCAGCTCATCCGAGGTCAGACTGTCCTTAGTTATCTTGCTGCCCCGTCGTCTGTGTCTGGTGATCTGACACATCTTTATCAGAAACATTAACCTTGCTTCCCCCAACTTTGTCATCTCACCCTAGATACATTCACTAGACAGAGAATATATACTTAAATCCTAATTACATAGGAATTTTCCCACCACAGTCCTCTCCCTGTCTAAACTGACGCTGAATCATCGGATGACATCTGAGTCCATTTACAGAAGGGAAAGAAATACTACCTTGTATACATCCAAAATGGCAAATATTTAAAAGCCTCAAATATATAAAATAAACAAAACAATATAGTTTGTTTGTTACATTAGCTTGGAGTCATTACAAATGTACTAGTTGCTGTTAGCCATGAAATACAGCAAACAATTAACATCAATATAGCTAACAAAACAAAAAAGATTTTTATTACTTAACACATATTTCGATAAAATTTAGGAAACAATACAGATTAAAAGAATGAACCAGATCGCTGGATTGCAAGGCTGGAAGCCATTGATGACATATTGCCTTTTTCATGAGTGTACGCTACCGTGGCTGCAATACCTACTCTGAACTGTGTGGTGCTTAAAGAGTAACTAAACCCCAAAACAAAATGTTTTTGCTTCAAAACTGTATAAACGGGTTTACCAATGCTATCTTTCATTTTCTGGGAATTTATTTACATTTTCGTGTAAACTTGTTTAATTCTACACTTTTTGGTCTAAAAACGTCTTAGTGCTGCCCTCTTAGGGTTGAAGTGTCGGCCAATGCATTTGAATTTTGTGATTGGCGGAGAGCGGTACATCTTTTCCACTCTTTATGCAGGCATGGTCTCACAGACATGCCCCGTGGGTTTGGGTATAAAACCATCTCACAGACACACTCGCCCTATGGCGAGTTTGGAGTTGGATTGCGTTTTTCAGGTAACCATTATTATCACATTAGCACTTAGTTAGCATAGCTGACATACTGTTTTGCATCATCATCTCCTATGAACCTATGTTAGCATTACCACTCAGAGACTGCACTCCTCCTGTCTCCCTCTGTCTCTGCAGCGCAGACTCAGCGCCCTGAGCCAGCGGCTCGAATTGATACAGCTCGGGGCCACTGGGCTCCATAATGCCTCCCTCTACCTCTGGTGATGGTGGAGGAGATCTGCTGGCTCAGGGCCCTGAGTCAGCGCTGCCCGAGGCTGGCGTTTCCGGTGCTGCTGAGGCAGAGGGAAACAGGATGGGTCCACTCTCTGAGTGGCCATGCTCACATAGGCTAACGTTCAAAACAGATGAACGTCGATCAGATCAGTCAGTCAGTCGCAAAACTGCCATCATCGCTTCAGTCACTGTCCATGTTTCAATGTCAGATTAAACGAGGTGTCACTGGCCTCCTGACCACACCCCCACATCCCCCCCTCCGCTCATCCTCCACAATTGGCAATGCCCCTTCGTGCCTCCTGGCACTGCCCACTTTGTAGAATTTTTCAAATGTTGTCTGGGGGCGGGGTTACGCTTTTTCATGGGGTTCAGTTCCACTTTAAAGGAGTCATAACCTAGAATTACCTTTGATACCCAGGCTCTATTATAGTCTTTCAGGCCCTTCTAGAAAAGGAAAAGTTTAAAAAAAATGAAAAAAATAAACACAGAGCTCCTCTGACCCTTATTTCTGAAGGCATTATTGTCTCGCGAGATCTGATGCGATACTTTGGCTGTCGTGGATGTGCATTGTAATAATGCAAATGAGGGACGCGTTGATTGGTGGCAGGAAGGAGGGGGGTTGACACCGCAGGTAACGCTTCAGCATATCTAACCCATATCTACTACTCCCGCTAGCATACAATAGCCACATTAGCAGTTAGCTGCTGTTTGTTACACACGGCAGAGTAATAAAAACACAGCTTTACCGTTTCAATTGCGGGCAAGTCTCTGATTGATGGAATTGCCCCTTTTTCCAAACGGAGCATCGATGCCAACTTCGCCTGATATTATCCCAAATTCGTAAAGGATTCCGGCGTAAAAAATATTTCCATGTTGATTCTGGCAGTCAACAACAGAGCAACTCACGTGTGCACTACGTTTCTGGCAGAAATAGTTTTAGCTTATTTAGCTGATTGAAATCAAAGGCTGACACGAATATTTTTTTTTCATGCATCATTGTGTGAAGAAACTTTCCGCATCTTTCACGGTGGAGTTTGTACTCCGAATCGGTGATGTGTCGGTCGCGAACGAACGGGCTCTAGAAGCTAACTCTTTGAAGTGAACGATTGGAGCCGGACCGTCATTGGGAGCGTTTTTTTTTTTTCATTCCCCCCCGCTTGTTTTGGTACATTTGGTACACATCGTTTTGCATTAATTTTGGTAATAAATACATCCTGCGCCAACTTGACGTCAAGTCGGCCAGAAATTAAAATCACGTATTTGAGTGCGCATGCACGTGGGCTGGTGTACGAACCCAGGGGTAAACAAACGCTTCACTTTTAAATATCGGCTTCCCAGGCAGTGTATAATCGTTAGGCAATCATAACATACATTTTTTCTCATGGAAAAGTGAAAATTACAGGTCATGACTCCTTTAAGAGTAATTTCTTTTACACACTGTACCTTTAAATGGAAACTTTTAAACTGATTGGAATGTATGTATAACTTATCTGAAATTACTTTTCTTCTAAAGTGCCCAGTGCTTAATTTGTAAATAATTAGGTGCCGGAACGCCGTAAGCATAAGCAGCGTAAGCATGACCATATGGTGGACGTGAGCAGAGAGGCACGGTTTGGAGAGCAAATCAAGTTCCTTTGAGAAAACCCTCGCTCACATTCAGCACTTGAAATGGGAATGCTGTTGACAGCCACATGTAGCTCCATCAGTTCATCAGATATGTTGTTTCCACCCAAGTCTCTGTACTCTCTGTAGGCCTGTATGACTGCCCACGGGTTGGCAATGTTAAAGCGCTGACACAGTGACTCAACCTCAGTCTCTCCATACAGTGCACCTGCTTCATCGGGCCAATGCTGTGCGTAAAGGACCTTTAATTCCTCAATGAACGTGTTATAGCCAGTTTTGTCTGGCAACCTGCCTCCTTGGGATAGCATACTGCTCTCCAAGTTCTCGGCCACAGTTTGGAAAAACTGTTTGGGGTCGAGTGTTTTGTCTGTGATTTTCCTCCATTCAGTGTGACGCCACGGAAAGAGTTTTCTTCAATCCCCCTTTGGCTCAGTTCAGTGTAGCGCCCTGGCCGATCTGACATTGGCTCAAGCACCCTGATCTCTCGACAAATTGCCTTGTGTGCTGAAATTATGGTAATGTCTCGTTTTTGTAGCTCGACTAAGAGCTCGGATAACTCTTGCAGTGCATCGCACATTCTGCCTAAATTGTTCACAAACGCATGTGACGATATGCGCATCGCAAGCCCACTGTATGTTTGCTTTGTGGTGTCATCACAGGAAGGATCTTCTGATGCAGTTTTGAAATGTTTGTAAAGTGCTGGATACTTCTTCCACACTGCATCAACTGTTCTAAAACTTGATGCCACCCACCTAGTGTCTAGAATCCGACCAATTTTGCATAGCTGGACATCTAGGCTCTCAGCCGCCTCTCTCAGCTCCATCCTGTTTTTGTTAGATGTGCTATATAGTGCGTAAAACTTATCCATCTGTATTTTAAAGTGATTTATAGCGCCTATCTCTTTAACCACATCTGCAACCGCAAGCTCAAGCCTGTGGGCTGAACAATGCCACATGGTAATGTTGGAAAGAGGACCTGGCGCCGAGTCGCCACTCCGCTTTTACGCCCTAACATTACAGAAGCGCCATCACATGTTACTCCAATGAGGGTTTTGGAGAGGAATCTTGAGTGAAATGCAGGTGCTCTAGAGTACATAAAAGTTGGCGAACAATACCTTCAGCAGTTAGATCATGTAGCTCCACGAGCTCAGTAAAAATGTTAACAGGCTTGTTCATATCAGGCAACTGAGCCATAATGTATACTATCAAGCAGCTCTTTTTGCTTAAACTGGTTGACTCATCCAGCATTACGCTCAGTTTGGGTGCGCACTGTACTATTTTATCAAACACTTTCTTTTTCATTTCTTCTGATATATGTTTTTTTGTATGTTTGAACTCGCAACATTGGAGTGTAAAATCCTTCCCATATCGAGTCCATTTAATTCTTGGCAATCAATCTCATGCTCGAAGCCATATGCAGGACGGTGGCGTCTTGCGTCCTTGTACGCCGTGCGAAATACGCGTGCTGTAGTGGCCACTTGATCAGATAAACTATACATGATAGACTGTCCTGAAGTGTCGACTTTAGCTTTTTCGAGGATGTTGGCTGCTCCTAAATGAGCCTTTGTATGGGCATGTTCAAACACTTTTTTGCTCAGTGCGCGTTGGTGTTTTTTTATATCTGAGGCAGATGATGTCACTGTATTGGAAAGCCACTCTTTTGCGAATTTCATCCCACCCATCTTCTCTGGCCCCAAAGTCCTCACCTCTTTACACATTGTGCAGCCCAAATCAGACTACCACTCCCCTGATGCAGGTTCTGCCGGTCAGCATGACCGCTGCAGCTGCCCTCATCACCCCTTATTGTTCGGACTCGTTTTGAAGGAGCATCGTCTTCCTTCTTTTTGAAATAAGACAGTAAATTCAACTGTCTTTTTGCCATGTTTGCAAAATCAGGTAGCCACCGTTAGTTCCTTTAATGTGGGAAATTTCACATGTTTATTAGTGGCGTGGTTGCGGATCTTTCAGAAACCTAGGCTGCATCAACAAATCTCCGACTCTTTCAAATGACTTGGTCTAGGCCTAATATCGCAATATACACTGCATTACAATCTCGGGATTTGGTCTATGAATGCCTACGCATATTAGTATTTTATTTGATAAATTTAAAATAGTTTTGTTTTTACTTTTTTTTATTTTATACATGAGAGGGGTGCCGGATCGGCCAAAATAGGTCCCGGAACGCAGGTAGGCCAGAATCAACAGGTGGGGGATCCTGTTCCGGCAGGATCCGGCTCAAATTATGCCCTGAAAGTGCCTTGAGATTACATCTGTTATTAATTGCCACTAAATAAACAAATAGATTGCTAGATTTTGTTTTACCTCGTAAACGGTCAGTATGATTCTAAAACTCCTAAGATATTCTCATTTGCATTGTAAACAAACACGATTGTCATACATGCGCCAAATCTCATACTGTATCTCTTGCAAATACAGAACAGTCCAGGGCTAGAAGATATTGCGTGTAGTTTTTATTTCTGCTGCAGTTCCCAGTTTTTTTTACACCTGCCCCAAAAAAATAATTTCTTCGTCCAATTTTTTGTGTAGACTTTGACATTTTGTTTTGTGTCTATATTTTTCTGTTACCTTTTAACCCTTTATTGTTTCTTGCCTTTCTTTCACTGACACTTATTATCACACTTGTCCTTGGCTGTTATTCTGCCAACTGTCTCACTTAACTGTTTCCATTTATTAGGCCAGGATTCTTTCCTCTGATCTTTTGATACCTTTCCACTTCGGGGAGCCTCGTTGTAATTAAACTAGGTTGTGGGAGGATGATTTCTAAGCTGCAGCTAACTTGTTTCTTTTCCACCTACTTTAACCGTGACTCATTTGTTCACACTGAGCTGAGACACTACTGCAAGACTTTATTAGAACTGTGTTTATATGTCTTCACCAAAACTAAAGATTTTTTTTGTCTTAGAATAAATGACTTAGCACTACACAGATTCAGCTTTTACATTTTTGCAAAGAACTGCAAACAGAACACATTTTTATGCAGAATCTAACCTGTTGGATGTGTAGGTCTTTAGTTCTAGAGAATGTGAGAAAAAAACTTAATAAATCAATCTTGAGTAAAACCTCTCGTTTATTTTCTACCTGGATTTCCCAAAATAAAAGTAATGCATTGTGCAATTGTAAATATAATAAAAACAGTGAAAAAGACTGGGCCTAATCTGACAGCAATTTGTGTTTTTTGTTGTTTTTTTTGTAACTATACATCACTATGTTAGAGATCATTAATGTGCATTAATCTTTCATTAGCATTTAGTGCTTTGACAACCCAGGAGCTCATTAAAGCAGACATAGCATGCATCCACATAGTCATTTATTTTGTCTGATTGGCACAATTCTCTTGACAGTGTGGATGTGCATTATAAATTGACATTTTATTAGGTAAAGTTTAGCTATAATATTGGTATATGTTGTTAAAATGTGTCGGATTGCTTTGGATTGACAAGTGAAATACACAAGGCTAATGGCTGTTAAACATGTTTTAAGTCGTGTATAGCGTGTGTTAAAAGTCTAATTTACATGAAAGTCTTAGAACTTGCTATGATTAGGATTCCTACTCCAGTTCCAAATTTCCAAATTCAGCTATTTCTGCAGCTCTGACCTAGCCAAAGTACATGGAGGTTTTTTTTGCAACCCTGTGGATCCGGTTCTCCCACTTCCAGCTGTCACAGGGCCCAGTCTGTAACACTGCTCTTTCCTGTTGGCAATAACCAGTAGACCTGAAACTAAACCCACTTCATAGGGTTAGTGGACCAGTAAAGCACAAAGCACTTCTCAGGGGGAACTTAATGAGGGGCTGGTGAGATGCAACTTCTGTTTAGCCTCTTTGTAATTTGGTAAATGTGCACCTTCACAAATATGCTGACACAGCCAGTATTTGTGATAAGATACATTCCTATTTTAAAGGTGTGTGAAGCCGACAGTTTCAAGGAACATTTAGTTTTTATTATTATGTTTAATGGGGTTGTGTGACAGGCTTGCAGGACAAAATTCTCTTTCAGCATTGAATGAATTAATGGGCATACAGAGACGGGAACATTTTCCAAGGGCAAATTGGGTTGATTGGTACACCGTCGATTCAATAGTTTAATGCTTTGATATGCTCTTCTTCCTTGTGCTATTATTTGAAATCTCAAGTTTTCTTCTTCACTCTGATTCCTTCCATTTTCTCAGAATCTGAATAGTGTGCCTTGAAAAAAAACAGTAAAGTGTTTTTCTCTGCAACCAAACAAGCTATTCAGAGAAATTAAAGTAGCTGTCTTTGCAATTTTATTATTCTGATTGTAAGACATATCTTTTGCTCCTGTCTATCTAAGCCCAGATTTGTTCACCTCGGTGCTCTGATGAAATATATATGTCCCAACATTAAGAGGAAGACAACTCATGGATCACTTGTCAAATCCTGGATATCAGACAGGAAAGTGTTTTGGATGCTCTATCAGGCCTTCTAATGCCTGCTTTATTAGGTCTGTTCCATCTTTCTTTGTTTTACTTTGAAATTAAAATAAACAAGACCAGAGGCAGTGCTAGAGGGGAGGCCGGGGTAGCACCGGACCCCCCTGAAATCTGATTGGACCCCCCAGGTGCAACCCCAGATGATTGACATGTCACGGCACCGGCACACGTCACAAGTCTTGTCGATAGGAACCAGCTGCATTTTGAAATCGGTGACGCATATTGACGCCTAAGTCCCTCCCGTCCAGTAGTTGGCGCTGTACCACAAAGAGTTGTAACCCACCTTATTTAGACAAGAAGAGAATAAGAGGCGGATTTGAGCGTTATTATACAGTTTATGATTTGAACTTAACAGTTGGTTTTTGCTGGATCCTGGAGCCTGGTTTGAACCTGAACACGACAAGATTGAAAGAAGAAGAAGAGGAGAAGAATAAAACGCTTTTATGGACAGTGAAATCCTGATTCTAAAGTAAGTTTTTATGGGGGTTTCCTAATGAGTGACTGTTTAAATCGCTTTTGTGTTCAGATAGGAGATCGTTTTTCTATGGGTATGAAGTCAACGTTACATCTCATGATGTCTACAGATGACAAGATGCTCCACATTAATGTCTACATTTAAATCGGGTTGCCGCGCCCGCGTATATTTACGTGTTTCTTTAATGATTTAGAGCAGGTGTGTGTGCCCAATCCTGATCCTCGAGATCTAAAACTTTTAGATGTATCCCAGCTCCAACACACCTGAAGCAAATTGTTCAATTTCCTCATTAGCTGTCTGTCAGCTCTAAAGAGGCCTGGTAACAAGGCCTTCATTTGATTCAGCTGTGATGAGAAGGGATGCACGTTGCTGTATAAGTAGATCTCGGAACCAGGGTTGGGTACCCCTGATTTAGAGGAATTAAACTAGCAGACAATCAGCTAGCTAGCTGTTTCATGCTTTATCTGATTAAATTAAATGTAACGAGAAGATGATATTAAATAAAGTGGGGATTTAATATCGTGTGATTGTAAAGGAAAAACTTTTTATTTTGTGTATGTGTGTCTTGAGTAATAGGCATGTAGATATATGTGTGTGTATAGATATAGACATAAGTATGTGTGGGTGTGTGTGTGTATAGATATATATATAGATATATAGACAGGTAGATAGGCAGGCAAGGGGTAGGATGTAAAGTCTTTTATTTCTTCCTACTCCTTTTCGAGTATGACATTCAATGCATTTAGCATTCATGTTTATTAATTTTTGTCTATTTCTTTTGTTTTTGTTTTACGAAGGTACATTTATTATTTAGTGATTATTTTTATTGGTTTGTTTTTTTTGTGCTTGTGTTCGAAATAAAGATATCAATCAATGAAATAAGTTATAGGAGTAACAAGACTGGCTTTGGCTTATTTTTTTTCATAGGGTCAGATAATATATATGACTTCTTTGTCAAAAGAAGCAAGTCAGGAAAAGATCGAACAGACAGACAGCGGCATCAGCAGTCCTGGCAGCTCCCATCCTGGGACTAGTCAGGAAAGTGAATATGGAGCAGAACCCAACCCATCATCACCAGGTCAAAGCATCTACAGAAGCAGTAGTTCAGTCATTTTAAGTTTTAGATAGTTGCACTTTTGCCAAGAATGGTATCATGGTGTTGAAATCAAGACTTAGTTTTGTTGATTAACGGGTTTAGGTTGGATTTAGGGGAGAGAAAAAAAATTTGCATGGCAGCACCTATGTCCAACTAGACTCCTTGCAGTCTGACCAGGACTTATCAATTCTGTACCTTCCTATGTGATTTCTTGCTTGTGGTGTTCTCTCAAATTTAAGTTGCTTTGGATAAAAGTGTCTGCTAAATGACAGTAGTAGTAGTAGCAGAAGTATTTTGATAGGTTGGTTACTGGTAATGTATTTTGTTTTTGTTTTTTTTTTAAACAGGGATTGCATTTTTGTTTTGAGTTTGAGTTCATTCAGTCATTTTCAAAGCAGACAAAATTTCAACATAATGAAAGATTTTTTAATGTTATATTTTGATTACACTAATATTTTTTTATACAATGCAGTGCCATCGAGGGAGGACACAGAGACCTCTGCTTCTGGTGAGGATGATGGTAAGCCAGAGCTCACTGTATCCAGCTCTGCCTTTGCTCTTCCAAGAGGACCCAGTGGTAGGTCTACTTATCTGAAAACCTGCTAGTTAGCTGCAGTTATCGTCTAATAATCTTCTGGACCCTTAACTTCCATGGCCATTTTTTTTGTATTCCAGATATTTCAAGATCAAAAGAAGAGGGTCATGTTCAGCCGTGTCTGACAAAATTCCCCAGAACACAGCATTTTTTATATTAATGAATTAGCTTGTTCTTAAGTTACCTTTAATCCTTAACTATAACAACAATATTGAGAGGAGGGCCCCCCTGGTGTTCTCTTCTGCTGCTGTACCCCATCTGCTTCAAGGTTGGAAATCATTTTTAAAATTTCTAATTAATTTCTTATTTATCCATTAACAAAATACTTTCTCTTAAAAGCTTTTTTGGTCTCAATTATCATAATTTTTCTATCAGTGTGTTTTTTGTTTTTTTTTCCTCTCAAATATATATATTTTCCTTTCAAAATTGTTTTCCCTCTCAGATCGCTTTTGTTCTTGCATTTAATAAAAAAAAAACATATATAGTATAGCTCCATAGACAGTATCTCTGGTCAGTTAAAACTTGCACTATGTTATTCATGCCAAAATGGTGTCCAATTGCTTGTTGATCAATTGATACCTTTTTTTGAGTAACTGTGTGTGTGTAATTGGGTGTGAGTGAATGTGTGCATTTTCATTCATGTAAAATGGTTATTTGTTGAAAAATTGTTCCAAAGTTGTGTTTTACATTTTGAATATTGTTAATAAACTCCAAATTAGATTCATAAATCTCATCTTCTGTGTGCTTATTATGTACTTAAATATATTTCAACATTTAGACACTCCGAGTGCAATTGATTGTTCGAGACACAAATTTATTGTCATAGTCTTTGGACCCCCTGAAATAACCTTGGTCCCCCTCTGGCCACCCCAAGTATAAAAGTCTAGCTCCACCACTGAACAAGACTTCAACTGGAATGTGATCTAAGGTAAAGATAATGGTGTCTTGCAGTTTTGGAGGGAACATTTGGCAATCATGATTTGCAGCCCTATGTCTCAAACATCAATGACAGGAAAAGCTTTATTCTTATCACATTTAAACTGATTTATACAATAAGATTAGCTACCATAACTATGCAGATGATACTCAGCTCTACATTACGATGTCACCAGGCGACTTTGAACCCATCCAAACCCTAAGTAAATGCATCGAGCAAAACAATGGATGGATGTGCAATAACTTTCTCCAGCTGAACAGAAACAAAACAGAAGTAATTACTTTTGGACCTAAAGAGGAACGATCAACAGTCAGCACACAGCTTCAATTAATACAGCTAGAAACTACTGATCAGGTCCGAAATTTTAAGGTGTACTTATGGACTCAGACCTGAACCTCCAGGGTCACATAAAGGCAATAACAAGTTCAGCGTTCTATCACCTGAAAAACATTTCCAGGATTAAAGGACGGGTGTCGCAACAGGACCTAAAAAAAAAAAATCATCCATGCATTTATCTTTAGTCAGACTGATTACTGCAAAAGCGTTCTCACAGGTCTGCTTAAAAAGTCAATCAGACAGCTGCAGCTGATCCAGAACGCCGCTGCTCGTATTCTCACTAGAACCAGGAAAGTAGAGGACATCACTCCAGTTCTAAAGTCCTTACACTGGCTCCCTATAACTCAGGCCACGTCCACATGAAACCGGTACGTTCCCTATCCGATAATTTTTTTCCTCTTTCTAAAAGTTAAATTCCATAAACACGGCGTCGTCTCAAGAAATATCTGCGTCCACACGAAACCACTGAAACCGACTGTAAACGGTGTAGTATATATGCCAGACCAGTATGGGGCGCTGTAATTCTGCCACAGAGATACACTATACACGGAGAAGAAGACTTTGAGCATTGCCAAAACCTTGCGCGCTGTATACGAACCAAGAAGAATAAATTTATAAAAAAGCAATAGATTTTGCTGTAATAAAGCTAGTAGGCTTAGTAGCTTCTGCAGCACGAACAAAATCATGTAGTCCGCCATTATTGTTGTTGCAGTTACGTGTGACGCAGCTGAAACGTGATGTGATGACATCATCGTTTCACAAAATATACGGATTGGCAATACACATGAAACCGCAAGGTCGTCGTTTTCAGATTTATCCACTTTGGGACCCGGTTTCAAAATATAGCGGTTTCAGTCTCCGAAAACGCCGGTTCCGTGTGGACGAAACGCTAATACGATAAAAAAAATTATACGTATACAGCGAAACGCGTCTCCGTGTGGACGGGCCCTCAGAGAATAGACTTCAAAATATATTTACTAGTTTATAAATCATTGAATGGCTTAGCACCAAAGTATGTTGAAGATCTACTGTTACTATACCAACCCACCAGAACAATCTGGTCTACTCAACATCCCTAGAACTAAAACCAAACTCAGAGAAGCAGCTTTCAGTTTCTATGCTCCTCTAATCTGGAACAAACTTCCAGAAAACTGTAAAGCATTGAGTTCTTCTAAATCACAACTAAAAAAGTATCTATTTAGAGCTGCCTTTGAGTAATGTTTTCATGTATCATGTTTTGTGCATGTTTCTTGCTGTTTTTACATTATATGCTTTGTAATGCCTTGACGTATCTGTGTATGCTTCTTGCTTTAATGCTGTTTTTACTTCATATGCTTTGTCTGTGTTTGACTGCTATTTTTATTTTACGTCTTAATCATGTAAAGCACCTTGAATCACCTTATTGAAAGTGTGCTATACAAATAAAATGGCCTTGCCTTGCATTGCCTTGATTGGAATAATGATCCTACATTGCACCCGACCCCTATGGCCCCTCCCACAGGTGGTGAGCTCATGGGAAGGGGGGCCCATGTCACCTCATCAGGTTGAGCTCGGCCGGACCCCATGGGTGAAGGCCCAGCCACTAGGCGCTGCCAACGTGCCCTTCCTCCAGGCCTGGCTCCAGAGGGTTTGTTGTGCTCATCATAGGGGTCTTCGGACTGCACTTTGTCTGATCCCTCACCTAGGACCAGTTTGACCCTACCAGGGCCAGAAAGCCCCCGACAACTTAGCTCCTAGGATCATTGGGACGCTCAAATCCCTCCACTACAATAAGGTGGCAGCCCAGGGGAGGGGGTGCTGTGCCGCTGCCAGATAAAAACAAACAGAAATTAATACCGAGCATGCGCAGTAAACCTTGCGCTTGAGGTGAACAGAAACATGGCGGCGATTATGAAAATTCCAACTTCAAAAGAGAATCTGGTCTGGACTGATGATGAAGTTGAATTGTTACTTCCATAATAAGCCCAGTAATGTCTTTACTTTGTCCGCAGCACTGTAAGGCGCCATGTTTGTTTACTTTGTGTAGTTACTGAGTGTGGCATGCACATTCGGTATAGGAGAGGGGCGGTGAAGTCATGTGTTTCAGACGTATGCTGGAGAGCTCGTAAACACAGAGACAACTGAGCTGGCATTTTCAGATTTCTGCACTTTGGGACCCGGTTTCAAAAACGCCGGCTCCTTGTGGATGATACACATATTTGATGAAATATCTTTGCTGCTACACATGTTTTCGTCTCCGTGTAGACAGGGCATAAGTCATACCAGTTCTGTCTGGAGGAAAGGGCAAAAATTCTTGCAACCTCTTGGAAGTAAATTGTATAGAAGGAGACTGAATTTATTTGACCCAAGTCATGCAGCTTAAAAGGCCTTTCAACCAAATGCTAAGTAACTGTGTAAATATCTGAATTTGGAAAAGTTTTGTCCGATTAAATATCAGACACTAGTGATGCAACGGAACATCATAGATCCGTGATCTGTTCGGATCAATATCTTCGGTTCGGCACACACATTATCCGCGGATTGATTTATAAAAAACAAAAGTTGTGCGCAAACAAATTGTAAAGATTTATTTGTTTATTTGTGTATATGTATATATATATATATATATCTCAAACTAATTGTGAAGATTCTTGTAAAGTGCCTTGAATTAACATATAAATATATATATATATATATATATATATATAATTTATATAAATAGACTGAATTAAATTTAAAATGAATTGGTGTTTAGTTAGCCTTTGCTTTAGATAGATTTATATGTTTTATTTATATATGTTATTTATAGAAGATTTATACCATCTGATCTACATTTGACAATTATGTTTTGGTTCTCTAAAAAACCAAAATCAAATAATATTATGACTTTTCAGCAAATAAGATACGATGTTTGACACAAGAGAACAGCAAAAAGGTCAAACTAGTGTTTGACAAGCCAACTTGACCTGAGTCCCAGATGTAAGAAGCCCAATGAAGCCACACTCTAAGCAAAATGTTCTCTGACAAAAAAAAATTTTCCCTTCAAAAAACGTTTATTGTCAAAGTTGTGCTGCTGTCAACATAAAGACCCCGAGACAGTTGTGGATGCAGGGGGAGGAGGTAGTCTGAGCAGGGAACCTTGTTTCACTAGTATAGAAGCCCAGGTTATGGCCTTCTTCTTAAAGCTGACAAAAAAAATAAACGAAAAAAAGAGTCCATATTCTAGCAGCATAAAATACATTGAATGAACAATGTTCTCACAAACGTAATACAGCCAACATGAGTCAGCAAATAACTCACTTCCTTATTGGCCAACTTAGCAACCCTACTGCAGTATGAAAATGCAACAAAAACTTCAGAGCATTGTATTTTATCCATTTCATTTTAGCCTGAACAACTCAGATACGTGTTAAGTGAAAACATGCCAGGTATTGTCAAACAAGTATAAAACCATAATGTTATCTTACTGATAACGGAGCTATAGAGACTCCATGGCATGGTTTGCAGCTCTTCCTTTAGCTGACGGCATCGCTCAAATGCATCACCGATGCACACATTGCTCCTCTCTTGTTCTGCTCTTCATCAGCTTTTTATTTGGCCATAGCCTTTGCAAATACAGTTTTATTTTTTTGACCCATTGTTGGCACATTTTCCGCCATAATTCCTAACATAACGGACCTACTTAAATGTATACTAATTTAGTATGCAAGCTAAAAACAGCTAACCCAGCTGTGGCTTCGTCTTCACTTCCTGTTTTCTGCTCCAAGCCGAGAGCGTGCGAGGTGTGCACAGAGAGGGGGACATGCAGAGGGGGAGGGACAGTGAGAAGGGAGTTTGATGGATGGCTCAGGAGCCAATCGTCTTGAATGGGCAGCTCAAGACGATTAGATTGGGTTTTCCTTGATTGTGCGCTTTAGAAGCAATTAGAATTGTTATTTTTGACAAAAAAACTAATTTATTGCTTGCTGTCAGCATGTGAAGAGCATTTCAAGCTATATTGCAAAATGTATTTCAGAAAAACATTACCTACCTCACCTTTAAGTCTTCCATCTGTGATCATTGACACAGCTTTGTGGTACTCATGGATTAGACTTAGGTGGATTTTTGCGATATTAATCAATGCCGACAATGATGGACGATTTGAAAAAGATCTCCCCTGTCTGAAACACTAACACAATATTTTAGTTCAAATAAAAAGTCTAACTAGGTCAGTTAAAAGACACTACCATGTCAGGGTCTTTGAAGACCTGAAGGGAAGGCCTAGATACATCTTGCATGTAAGTCCTATGCTCTGTCAATTTTGCCAGGGTAGAAAAGCATATTTCTAATCAGGCTCAGGGCCTTTACTGGTGAGTACAAGCCAACATGACAGACTGGAGAGAGAGATCCCTGGGGTAGAAGGGCAGCTTGTGACCACAGGAAGATTCTGACTTGATTTCTTTATCAGCAGGTGCCAAGGTCCCCTGACACTTGGACATAAGCAGGTTTGCACACGTAATGACACATGGAGTATGTGTTGCAAAGCCATAAACACATGCAAACATGTACACACATATTTGACCCCATTCAAGTAAGGGTTGAGTCCTCGTGTTTAGCTTATGTGCTGTGGCAACCCCAGAAGACCCCATATGATGACTTGAATGTACATTTGACCTCTTTGATGTCATCTTCCTTTTTGTGTGAATAAGGTAGATTATCTAATTATTTAATAGTCTGGACATTTGCAACCAATACATTTCTTTTTTGAAGCTGTTGCGGTATGATCACTTTTTGCTTCAGTAGATCATAAAAAGACATTTCAGCACTCTGGGCAATAATATTTGTATTCAATCCACCCAGTTCAAACTTACTGTACAGTTTGGCCTTTCTCACACCATTATTTTTGTGGATTCCCATTACCCATCTTCTATGCTTAATTAACAGTCAAACTTGTCAAACTCTAGCTCCCTGTCTTGCTGACTGCATAGTCCTCTAATCAAATCCCCAGCTGGTATCCACTGGGGATCCATACCACATGTCCTTATGCTACAGAGGTGGCAGAGTGAATTTGAATATTCCTTACTTATTCATTTTTAACATCAATACGGATCCGAGTCCTGCTCAATCACAGGTCTGATCAACCCCAAACGTGTACTATTGTACATAGTTTTTTATTTGCAGGAACATTAATATTTTTTGTGATAAAATTGGATAAAAGTTTGCTCAAGACCTTTCAATTTAAGGAGGAAATACTCCCAAAATATGTCAGTGATTTAAAAATGTTATTGCTATTTTAATATACTTGTCCCTGTAGACTAAGACTAAATGATTTTTTTAAACTACAAGGACTCTTGTCATTTGAACAACTGCCAATAGTATGATGATCTTGATTGTATGAACACCCTTAGAATACTTTGCAGTGATATTTCAAAACTTGTAAACATGTATCTCTACTCATACTGTTGCTATTAAAATATCACAAAATTGCTAAAATACTGATTGGTAGATTTCTTAATATAGCTATAACAGTGTTGTTCGGGGCAACCTGTCCTTGCCTCTCACCCAATGACCGTTGGAGATAGGCACCAGCCCCCTTGCACCCCTGCAAAGGATAAGAGGTATAGAGATCAATGGATTATTGTTCAAAAGTGTTAAATATATTTTAATTTTATTGCAAATACACATGTCAACTAGGAAAAAACAAAAATAATGTGTTAACAGTCAGATAATCAGTTGTCTGCTATGATACAAGATAAAGAACAGAGAATTTTGTAATTTCAGAGGTGGAAATGTAATTTAAAGCCAGTGATTCATGAAAAAAATGTTACCTAACTGTACTTATTTAACAACAACTTATATATAGGGCAAAAATGTTCAAAGGTTTTCTTTTGACACTCAAAGTGTATTAAATTATGATAAACGATGTTAAACAAATGTGCACCAGTGTTTTTAAAGTGGATATGGACTAAATTTATGTGGTCCACTAACCCAGTTCTTTGAGAGGTGTCGCTGAGGGAAGTTTAGAACAATGGACTCCATACAAAAACCTTAATGAAAAAAAAAGAAACTCACGGTGGGTATTTGTCATTGTCACCTGTGAGGAAGCCCCAGATCATAGGGATTTATCTTTGCTACAACAAAGTGTAGTGGTTACCCTTCCTGTGCATTTATTTAAAAAGAGAAACCTACAACAGCCTGATTTCACAAGACCAGTTCTCCAATGAGTAAACCCCTCCAGTGTGCAATGAAGGTTAAATACAAGCCTGAAATACTGAAGCACTATTTGTGAATACTTTCCAGTATATTTTGCAGGGCTTAAATTCACCTGTTCACTAGCAAAGTCTTGCAAATACTCAATTTTGGCTTTTTGGAGTTAATTTCCCTAAACTTTATTAGCAGCATTTTATTTTTTTCTTTTACGGCTGAACAAAGTCTGAGATATACTAAAAGTGACTTAAATCTGGCTTACCATGGTATTGCAACCTTTCTTTGCAGTGATGGAATGCACAACTATTCTATTAGGATACATTTCAGACTGTGGTTCTTCAAGTACTTTAGCATCAATAACTGTAAGCTACTACAGCCACATATTTCCTGAAATAGCAAAACAAAAATACGTAATTGTTAAATCTGTGCACAAAACACATTGTAACTATCTCCTTATACCCCAACAAGTTTTTTTTTAGTGTGACAAATTTTCTGGAATGATTTATCTGTGACAACACATCTAACTCCCAGCAGGGCTTTATGAATAAATAATGTCATCCAGTTTACATGTACTGAGGGCCAAAAGACAGTTGGTCGATTCATGCAGGGGGAGTCTTTCACTAGTCTTGGAGTGAGTTTCTTGTGCAGATGAGACTAACAAGAAAGTATGAAGAAATGTGCAGAGGCCCATTGAAGTCCATGTGCTGAAGAAAACTGTTTTAGTGAAATTAAACTATAGCTTCATTCTAGAAAACACCCTAACATTCCCATAATAAATTCACAATGCCATGTTAATACCCAAAGTTTTATTATAACATGGCATCAGAAGAATGTCATAAAACTGTATACAAACATGATAAATTTTGTATGAATCAACATTGTAGAACCTGTGGATATTGCATAAGTATTCTACGGAAAAAGATGCATGATCACCTCAGTAGTTTTAAACAACAAAAAATGTTTTCTTCACAACTTCTCCAATTTCATTTGTTTTTGGGGCAGTAGTTCATGATGGATATTTTATTTTAATGACCAAAATTGACAAATATGCATAAGGATGAAAGAAAATAGTGAGCACACGGCAGTAGAAAACATGACTAAGAGTGCTAATAGGTGATAATGTTACACCTGGAGCCAAAACTGATGAATAACACAATGAGGCCAAAGATACAGTAGTAAATGAAAATTCTTCAGCTCCAGTTTAAGGTATTGATGAAAGTTTAAAGGTCAAAAGGTAACCAGACCCTTAACACAAAATTGAGTACTAAACAGCATTCAGATTCAACTTCACTTAGGTCAGCAATTTAGCTGTCAGAAGATTATTCTTTGAACGTTTTTCTTGGGACACTTTGTGTAATGCTAATACAACTTTATGTACTTTTATCCATTTACAGTTATGTATCCATTAATATTTTTCTATCAAGAAATTGTTAATACTTAAATTCATTTCAAGCTAGTGCCACAGTTGGAAGGGCAGTTAAAATACTAGTGTACAGTCAAGCAGCAGTGGAAATCAAAGGGTCTCTTCTTAATTTGGCTTAATCCACTCAGAAATTGAGAGAAAGAGAGTCACTGCTGCAGTGGGTAAATTGTAGTGGGTAAACAGAAGGAATCTTTGGAGAGAGTGGATATTAGTTAATGTAATAACGCAATCAGCAGACACCAAGAATTTACTAACAGGGGACAAATAGAAAATAAAGACCACTGTAAAACAGTAAATTTTCTTACCTAAAAATGTCATGCTAATAAAGAACACCAATAGTTCCCTTGAGTTGTTGGCTATAGTAAA
This sequence comes from Valencia hispanica, assembly GCA_963556495.2. Lineage (NCBI taxonomy): Eukaryota > Metazoa > Chordata > Actinopteri > Cyprinodontiformes > Valenciidae > Valencia > Valencia hispanica. The sequence goes on along the minus strand of OY747701.1, from coordinate 42,670,389 downwards.
ATATCTTACTAGCAGTGGAATGAACAGTTTTTTGGTCTTGTATGAAACCAAGTTTCAATTTGTTAAATAATCCTGATGCAAAAGGTGTTTCCAACAGACTGGTTTAGGTGGTTGGGGAGAAATTCAACCTTTTTTACCAGTTTAGTTTCACAAAGCTTACTGTTTTCTCCATCAAGGATCTTTGAGAAAATATAAGTGGGTTCCTTCTTTCTCTTTCCTGTTGCCAGAAGCAGACACACATACATTTGACATATTTTCTTTTTTGTCAGGAAAACAATCTGTTTTATGTTTACCACAATAGACAGTGAAAGTGACAGATTTTTTTTTCTGCTTTAATGGATGAAAATACCTACTGGGCTGATTGTAGCATCCAGCCAGCCACCCACCCAGCCAGCCAGCCAGCCAGCCAGCCAGCCAGCCAGCCATCCATCCATCCAGCCAGCCATCCAGCCATCCATCCATCCATCCAGCCAGCCATTGCATGGTAGGAGAAGGGGGTAGAGGGTTAGTGCCTAACTCCAGCAATCATCGGGCGAAAGGCAGAGTACACCCTGGACAGGTCGCCAGTCCATCGCAGTGCAACACAGAGACACACAGGAGAAACAACCATGCACACACACTTTTATATCTAATGGCAATTTAGAAAGACCATTTAACATAACAATCATGTTTTTGGGCTGTAAGAGGAAGCCGGAGTACCTAGAGGGAACTGATGCATACACAGGGAGAACAAGCAAACTCCTTGCAGAAAGACCCCAGGCCAAGATTGGAACCTAGGATTTTGTTGCTGAAAGGAAACAGTGCTACTAACAGTGCCATTGACAGAGATTATGTTTAATTGATTCTGTTGACAAATCTCTGTCAGATATAAATTTTTTCTGGCTCTAAAAGGAATGACTTTTCCCTTAATTTAGCTTGCAATAACTCCAGAAACTCCAGCTATTTATGACAAGACACCTTCTATGAGTCTTGCTGTAATATTGGTTTAAAAAAATTGGCACATTCTTTTTGTTTTACATAACTTTAGTTAGATTTTACCATAACATGCCATGAGTTTAAATTGGAACGTGTTGGAAAAATGTTGTAACCCTTTAGTTTTTTCCCCTTGGTCTGGTCTCTGACTTGTTTTTTTGTTCATGTTTCTTTACGTTCTTCACAAACACACACCTAATTTAATTTACTCATTGGCACAACCTGCTCAGTATCCTCAAAAGAGAAAAACATTATAGGGTAAATTCATAGGTTTTTGCACTTCACATCGATGACAAATTTTCATTCACTTGGATTGAGTAGTTTTGATCAAGATATCCAAATAAAATTTATGGGATTATGTCCTCAGACAGAATTTTTTGCGCAAAAATAAAATTTGTGCAAAATAACAAAAAAACCTGAGGTAATTATAATGAGTGATCTAATTTGTGTATTTGCAATAGATAATTAAAATTTGGTTTGATTTCATTCCAATGAAACTGGCAACATTAACAAATGTATTCTTCATTCAAACATTCTGTGTATTTTATATAAGTTTAATTTAGACTTAATAAGGAGCTATAGGTACATTTAATCTATTTATGTTCATTTCCTTAAAGAAGAAAAACATATGTTTTAGATTTGAGCAGTTATGTTTTTGCTAGGCTCTTTCTGTCTGTCTGTTTGTTTGTTTGTTTGTTAGCAAAATAACCCAAAAAGTTTTTAACCCAAAAGGATTTTGATGAAATCTTCAGGAAATGTCTGGAATGGGACCAGGAACAAGTGATTTGAATTTGTGAGTGATCTGAAAACCGCCATTACCAAACATGTGATTTTCGGAATAACTGCTGAACTAATAACGCTATCAGTGTAAATCCAGCAAGGAATCTAAAAAAGTTAGATTTAGATCACAAAAATGGGCTGGGGGACTGAGCTGCCTTGGGAGGCAGCTGTGAGGTCTTTGCTCTCTGAATGGTTTTCTAGTTGCTATTACTAAGACAAGGTGAAACTTAAAGTTGCAAAAGTGCCAGAAACCACGATTAAACTTTCAATCTATTAATCAGATTGGTGTTTGTTTTTATTTTTATATTTGCTTCTTTAACACATTTGGGGGAAAAAAATTACAATAAGAAATTTTCTGTCATTGGTTCGATGCATTAAGGGGTAACATTTAGATGAGACTATCACAGAACATATAGATTTTCAGTACGGATTTTCTCACCATTGCAGAATATTTGACTTTGCCCATTTAAAATGTACTTCAGAAGTTTGAGACTTCAACCCTTCACTCTAAAATTACATGAATTAGGTAGCCCCTATGTTAACTTTTTGACATACCATTTTGACTCATGGAGAATAGAGAGCTAAGTTTTGTTCTTACTTTAATAGAAAATACATTGGAACCTGAGATTAACTCGACAAGCAGTGCTGTCTTGGTACCTTTAGCTTTACTTTAGATCCCAAGATGACCTTTATGAATAATGAGGTACACCAGCAGTAGCCCTGACAACAGGTCTACTTTGGAGGTGGTTACCAGACGCTGAGATAAAGCAATTTAACATCTGACAAGGAAGTGCAGTGTGTCTGTTCACCCTCTGAAAAGAGGGATGAAAGTCTCCTGATTAACGCTGACAATCTGAAGAGCACATTGTACAAGCACATTAATAATAAACTCCTAAAAAGGCTGAGCGTGCTTTTACAGCCTTGAAGGGAAGGTGAGATGTGGGAATGAAAGACGATTGAGAAAAGACAGAGAGGTTAAAAGATAACTTGGCTTGGTTTCACCTACTTTATTTTCACTGCATATCCCATTTGAAGGTCTTTGAAATTAAACTGACTGGGTACTGATTTTCTTGTTGTCCCATTTTTCTCTTTGAAAACAGGTGGATATACTATAATGGACAATGTACGTAATTAATGACCCAAGAAAACTTTATATACAGCTGGATGGTGTGTCCTTAGTTGCCTCTGAACATTAATATATCTATCCGTATTTCAAAATCTAAATGTGAAAGAGGATATCTAGACAATAGACATAATGAAACTGGAAAGCCTACACTATGGATGCTTTGGAACATGACTGTTTGGAGAAATACTATAAATCTTGGGTCTTTCAGTTAAATGCCAAGTAGTCTTTTGTAGATTATTCCAAATGCAAAGTATTTCCCTTGGATTTTAGATCATTGACTAACATACTGTGTTACTGGGGAGTAGAAGGTAAAGGATATGTGGAGGCATTCGGTGTACCTTTCTCTGATATGCTTGCCGTAATTTTCGGACTATAAGCCGGCACTTTTTTCACACCCTTTGGACGCTGTCCCCTGTACAACAATGTGGCCAATTTATAGATTTTTACTTGCTAACGGCCTCCGGGGGGCACTATAGCAGGAAGTGCAAAAGTGAGACAGACATGTGGGTACAGATTATATGCCAAAGAAAACACTACCAAAAATAGAGTTAACAGGTTAACTCAGGTTCTGGAGCAGGACCACGTTCCAAACCCGCTTTGTACTTCCTAATCAGTTCTACCTCATCTCACCTGACACCTCGGGCATCTCTCACGTCTCTATTTACTCAGCGATCCGTGTGTAAATTCTGCCTGCCTCTAGTTGCTCGTCTGTCTCATTCATTTTTCATAGATCTGTTGGACTTCTGCGTGCCTTTCGCGTTTGCATATCTCTGCTTTCAGCGCTCGTCGTGTGATGGACATCCTGACGGTCTTCCTTGATCCGTTCGCGTCGGACGAGGAGTTGCTCCGCGGCAGTCCCGCATCTTCCGCATCTTGTGGTCCAGCAAGTTTCCTGCTGTGTCCGGATCTCCTCGAGCCAGCGGGATTCCGGTCCGTCTCCCCCGACCGTGGCCTCTTTGCCACAGCTCTCGCAAAAGGATCTGTTTTCCATGCCATCGATTCCCGCATCTCTTAGTGGCCACCCTCCTGGCTGCTCACTTATCCCCCTGTCAATCTGCCAGTTCATCTCTCACTCCCATTCAATTCAAAAAATCTGCACAGCTACCATAAAATCGTATCTTTCGGGGATCAGCTTCTTCGTCAAGCTGGCAACAGGTAGCCCCTGTCCAGCCCTCAACCATAGCCACGTATCCATGTTACTGAAAGGTCTTAAAAAGGTAGAAAGACCCACAGCTACACATCGCTTACCACTCATCTCGACCTCCTCACCCGCTGCATTCTTACTCTTCGCTCTGGCTATCTATCCCCCTTCATAGACCTAATGCTTCAGTCCATGTTCCTTCTCGCTTACTTTGGTTTCCTGCGCTGTTCCGAATTTGCCACTTCTTCATCCAGACATGACCTTTCCCTTCATCCTGGTCTCTCAGACATCTCCATCCTTAGAAAGTATCCTTAGGGAGTCCTGGGCAGGCTCGGAAAGACAAATTCCCAAAGACTGCACCCCCACACTGAGTCTTCCTTCGGGTCTTCGACGACACTTCTCCCCAGACCGTCTGTTCCTCCATTCCTTGAATAAACTGTTAAACTTCGATCTGTAGAGTGGTCCTTGCTAGTGAAATGGAGTTAACAAGTTAACTTAGGTTCAGAAGCAGGACCACGCTCCAAACCCGCTTCGTACTTCCTAATCAGTTCTAACTCGTCTCACCTGACGCCCCGGGCATCTGTCACGTCTCTATTCACTCAGCGATCCGTATACAAACTCTGCCTGCCTCTTGTTCCTCGTCTGTCTCATTTGTTTTTCACCCCTCCCTTCCCGACCTGCTCCCTGGCTTAACTCACCCCATTATGCCACTCCCTCTACACCTTTGGGTCCTGCCGACCCCTCTACCCCTTCGGGTCCTGCCGATCCCCTTTCCCTTCGGGTCCTGCCGACCCCATTTCCCTTCGGGTCCTGCCGACCCCCTTTCCCTTCTCTTCACAGCATCCATCGTCAGGCGCAGCCTTCCCATTTCTCACTCTGGTTCACTCCCATTCCTCCTCTTCTGACATCTCTCTCTTTCAGGTTCCGTCTGGGGGAGGGGGCTCGGAAAGACGAATTCCCAAAGATTGCACCCCCACACTGAGTCTTCCTCCGGGTCTTCGACGACACTTTTCCCCAGACCATCCGTTCCTCCATTCCTTTAATAAACTGGTAAACTCCGATCTGTAGCGTGGTCCTTTCTAGTGAAACACACAAAGAAAGGCATTAAATGCAGCTTCTTTTTTTTTCTTTTTACGTGTCCTGTTTGGCAGTGTGGAGCTCAGAATTGGTGTCTGAGTACCAAGTAGAAGCCCAACAGATTTACTTTCACAAGCGGAGCAGTACAGCTTTTGCTATAGTCCTCCACTTGATATATGTGTGAAAAATCTTTATTATGAATTGTTGGGTTTTTTATTTCCTGATGTTATGGACACGGAGACGGAAAATTAAGGAGAAGAAAGAAGGAAGATGAAGAAGAGAGGTAGGAAACAAAAAGTCAAGAGAGAGGTTGAGTTGAAAATACAAGAGAGGAAGGGGAACAAAGAAAACACAGGAAGACATTTAAGTCTGCCTCCATACCCACAGGACGGCAGAGAGAGGGGGAAAAACAAAACAAAACACGAAAAAGGAACATCGACAAAACAAACCAAACATTGTGAACTAAGAATTACACAACCACATCACACAAAAATAGATATAAAAATACAACAGCAATGTCACAGAAAAACTCATGGTACCGATTAATCAAGCTCTAGTAATGATAACCTCAGCCCAAGAATATATCCTTAAACACCAGAGACCCCACATATATGTGTGTGTGTGTTAGCATGCTGGTGCATATAAGGTTTCTCCATAAGAGTGTTCGATAGTTGGTGTGAGCAGGCATCAATCCGTCTCCCAGGAATCAATGCAGACATGAAGGAGATCGGAGCAAAGACGTCCAAAGGACCCCCAGAGCCCCAGGGCGACCCGGGCGGGGCCGACCGCATCCCCCAAGAGTGGAGCAAAGGAGAACCCCAGGGGAACGTCCAGCGGCTACTATGCAGGGGCCCGGGGGGCAGCAGTGACGAGCCCACGGGCCCCGCTGGCAACCGGCAGCGCCAGGGCGGGCCGGTCCATGGACCAGGAGAGCCGGGGCGGGCCGGTCCATGGACCGGGAGAGCCGGGGCGGGCCGGTCAATGGACCGGGAGAGCCGGGGCCCAGGGGCACCCCACCCCCCAGCAGGGACCCGACAAGGGACCGGCCGACGAGGGGCCCCCGGCACTGCAGGGGCCGCGGCCGGCCGCCACACGCCGCCACCACCCTAGACCAATCCTACGCCAACATCCCAGCGCCCCACCCCTGCCCTTAAATACAGCTTTTCAGTTAAAGGCAATCGAGCTGGCCGTCAAAGAAATAAATAATTACTGCATGTAAGCTTGACATCAATGAATCGATGGAGGCAGAGGGAATAACTGAGTCAGTGTAAAAAGACGACAATAGCTTTCAGAGGAAATAAAGACACTGAAGAATAAGACTTCAGTGGCACTGGTGAGGAAGAGGATAGCAACCAATGACTTTTCTGGTAGGCTAAAGTATGTTTATTTTCTAACCAGATATGTAACTGTCGTGTTGGTTTAGTGTTGGTGCCATACTGCCGATTTTCAGGCAGAGTTTGAAAAAAAAAAGCACTTCCTGAATTAAAACCTAGAAAAGCACTCAGAGAGTGCAGAGCACCGCCAGGGCTACTCAGTGTTACTTTACTTTTACCTTTACTCAAGTTGGTACTTTTCCAATAAAATATCTGTTAATAAGACGCATGGCTGAGCAGAGATTCCCCTCGCAGAGGAGCCGCTTGTGAGGTCTGACATGGGAGAGGAGTAGAGGTTTGCACTGCTGGTTGGTGGGTTAATATGCGCTTCCTGTTGGATCAAACCCAAAATGTAATCAGTTGTTCCAGGTCCTATTGCAGACGTTTCCTGAAAATGTCAGCGAAATCCATCCATAAATTTTTGAGTTATGTTGCTAACCGACAGACAAACAAACAAGCAGAAAGATGGCACGAAAAGATTGCCTACTGGCGGGGGTAATAGAAAAACATCTTCCGTGTACCGTCTTTCTGTGTAAATATTCAATTCAGTTTATTTATATAGCGCCAATTCACAACAGATGTCATCTCAAGGCACTTAACAAGAAGTCATTTCAATACATTTATACAAACATTCCAATCAGTTAAAAAGTTTCCTATCTAAGGAATCCCAGCAGATTGCGTCAGTCATTGGCGTGAGGTTGGGCCCCGTTGATGCAGACTTTCTAACCACAGCAATCCTTCAGCAATCCCTCATACTGAGCAAGCATGTAGCGACGGGGGAGAGGAAAAACTCCCCTTTAACAGGAAGAAACCTCCAACACAACCAGGCTCAGTAGGAGCGGCCATCTGCCACGACCGTTTGGGGGTTTGAGAAGACAGAGCAGAAACACAGAAGGGACAGAAGATCTGATATAAGAGAACTTTCTATGTTACAGAAAGTAAAAAGTTGATAACAGGACACAGTGGATGTTCAGTTACTGGGAGGATCATCCCAGTCGATGCCCCCCGTCCAACAGGGCATTGCAGCCAAGCAGGATACCAGATATCTCATGTTTAAAACATGAAAACATAATTTTATATTCAGGTGCGGCCTATATATGTAAAAAATATTATTTTCTTTTAAAATTTAGCTGGTGCTGCTTATGTTCAGGTGCTCTCAATAGTCTGAAAATTACTGTAATCATATTCCTGTAAAACGAATAGCCTCCAGATGTCACAGAAATAGTCCAGCCCTGCGTGCTTCATAGGTTTGTTAGAGAATGTTAGTGAAGAAACAACATGAATACCAAAGAAAATTGTGAAGAACTTTGAAGCAGGAATAGGTTATAAAAAATATATCATATCGTGGACACCTTACATAGCCCTGTTTAATTTATTGTCTAAACATAAACACGAGTAAGGCACAGCAGCAAACATACAAAGATGAAACCATTTACCTAAACTGAGGACTAAACTAAAGAAAATGATACATTATTTAGAGAAGCTGCCAATGACCCCGGGGTTACTCTTTAGGAGCTGCAGAGATCCACAGCTCTGATTGGAGAATTTGTTGATAGGACAACAACTCTTACACTCCAGAAATCTGGATTTTATGAAAGAAGAAGAAAGTCATTGTATAAAGAAAGTTATACAACTGCTTGTTTAAAGTTTGCCACAAACCATGTAAGGAACACAGTATTCATGTACAAGAAAGTTATTTGGTCAGATGAGACCAAACCAGACCTTCTTGGCCTACACAAAAAATTGTATGTGCTGGGGAAAACCAATACAGCACATCACCATCAACATCAACAAGTCATCCCCATGGTAAAATGTGGTGGCAGGACTATGCTGTACGAATGATTTTCCCTCCCCACCAACTCCCACCCACCAAGGGGAGAGCTAAATATGAGCTAATCCTCAAAACATGTATTAAAATGACCTAATTAAATCCCAGACCAAAACTCAATTAGGAATATGTGGCAAGACCTGAAAATGTTAGTCCATGGACACTCATCATTCAATCTGATTTAGCTTAAACTATTTAGCTAAAAAGAAGGAGTAAAGAATGATCTTTCAAACGGTCTGAAACTGCCATACCTCATCATGCAGGCAGCTTTAAATGCAGCAAAGATTAGTTATGCACTACTTTATGCATTGTATTCCATAAAAATAAAACATAAAATACAAATAAAATACATTGAAGGTTGTAGTTGTAATGTGTCAGAATATGAAGAAGTTCAAGGGCAATGTAGAAATTTGCAAGACATTAAATGTTGGTTTGTGTTGTTATTAAAAGAACTGTGACATTTCAGCAAATGTGACGGTATAAAAAACAATGAGAAAAGACAGATTGCAATTTATTCCTCCCAGTGTTTGTAGCGGCATGCTACAAATTCAAATTGTCAAATGTAATTGCAGTTATACTGATTTGTGTTTATTTGAGTAACTTTTTTTGTCCTGCTGTAGATGCTTTGTATTTTCTAATGTAGCATTAATAGCACTAAGACTAGATTTGTTTTTAAAATTAACCAAATTATAAGTCACACAAACAATTTTTTCACAAAAAAGGCATTCCGTAATTATACATTGTAAGGGCGATATAAACGAGCTCAAGATCAGTATTTCTTCAAAAGCTTTGAAAATATTTACTAATTTGAAGACACCCTGCATATGCAGTGATGTGTACCAAATGTGGCAAACCAGTGTGCCAGCTCAGTGGGTGAAACATCCCTGGTGTCAGATGACCAGGTTGTGAATCATTGATCTGAGCAAATCAATAGTCAGCACGTCCATCTCCCGTTCACTCTCAGTGGGTCACCATCTGTGTGTGTGTCCATATCCTGTCCGAAGCTGTCGCAGGAGCCCACCAGCACACACCAGGTGGTCGCCATCTGGGTTTCACCGCTTAACACACAGCATGGTTCTCTATGTAGGAAAGTGTTATATGGATGCATGTGTTTGGAAGATAGAGAAAGAAAGATAAGACTCTTAAATGTCACATTGGTGGGTGTGTATCCACAGTAACTCTGCTGAAAGTGCTCAAAGGAAGCTGCAGAGCAGAACCTTAAAGCAAAGTCTCAAAACATCTCTGTACATACATTCAAGCAAAGAGAACAAAGAATTGAATGCTACTTGGCTTGAAGCTATTATGATAATTGACTGGGAACTACTGTGTTATAGACTCATGCACATATCTTCATTAAAAAAGTGGATTCATTTGGGTTATGTTTCTCACAGTTTTGACTTGCTCCCATCTTACACTCACCAGAATCACAGGCATATTTCTAAAACAAAAATTCCCAGGATTTTAGAGTCATTGGACACAATCTTCTGTTGAATTTGCACAGTTACTTCTTTCACGTAAATTAAATTTTTTATTTGTATCTATGTCAGTGTCAGACATAAATGTAATAGTAGAACAAAATGCTTCACAATTTAACCAAGCAAATAATGAAACACAATTAAGGATAAGATTATACCTAAGGATTAAAGGTTAGGTAAAATAAAATAAATAGAAATAAAATAACCCCAAAAAATAAAGCTAAAAACCACCATAAGACTTAAAGATTTGTATAGTATAAACAGACCAAATTTGCGGAAGCAGGCTATTTTACAATTTGGGGGCAGATCTCTCTCTCATCACCTCTACACCTTCTTTTCAGTTAGAATGGGTTTTGGCCCCTCCCTGGGCTGCCACCTTATCGTGGTGGAGGGGTTTGAGTGTCCCAATGATCCTAGGAGCTATGTTGTCGGGGGCTTTTGCTCCTGGTAGGGTCACCCATGGCAATTTGGTTCTAGGTGAGGGATCAGACAAAGTGCAGCCCAAAAGACCCCTATGATGAAAACGATAGATGGACTCAGTGTTCCCTCGCCCGGACGCGGGTCACCGGGGCCCCCCTCTGGAGCCAGGCCTGGAGGTGGGGCACGTTGGCGAGCGCCTGGTGGCCGGGCCTTTACCCATGGGGCCCGGTCGGGCTTAGCCCGAAGAGGTAACATGGGCCCCCCTTCCCATGAGCTCACCACCTGTGGGAGGGGCCATAGGGGTCGGGTGCTGTGCAGGATGAGCGGCGGCCAAAGGCGAGGACCTTGGTGGTCCGATCCTCGGCTGCAGAAGCTGGCTCTCGGGACGTGGAATGTCACCTCTCTGGTGGGGAAGGAGCCGGAGTTGGTGTGCGAGGTTGAGAGGTTCCGACTGGACATCGTCGGACTCACCTCGGCGCACGGCTCTGGCTCTGGAACCCGTCTTCTCGAAAGGGGTTGGACTCTCTTCCACTCTGGGGTTGCCCCCGCTGAGAGGCGCCGAGCTGGGGTGGGCATACTTGTTGCCCCCCATCTTGGCGCCTGTACGTTGGGGTTTGCCCCGGTGAACGAGAGGGTAGCCTCCCTCCGCCTTCGGGTGGGGGGACGGGTCCTGACTGTTGTTTGTGCTTACGTGCCAAACAGCAGATTAGATTACCCACCCTTCTTGGAGTCTTTGGAGGGGGTGCTGGAGAGTGCTCCTCCTGGGGACTCCCTTGTTCTGCTGGGGGACTTCAACGCTCACGTGGGCAATGACAGTGAGACCTGGAGGGGTGTGGTTGGGCGGAATGGCCCCCCCGATCTGAACCCGAGTGGTGTCTTGTTATTGGACTTCTGTGGTCGTCATGGATTGTCCATAACAAACACCATGTTCAAGCATAAAAGTGTCCATATGTGCACTTGGCACCAGGACACCTTAGGCCACAGCTCAATGATCGACTTGGTTGTCGTCTCATCTGATCTGCGGCCGCATGTTTTGGACACTCGGGCGAAGAGAGGGGCAGAGCTGTCCACTGACCACTACCTGGTGGTGAGTCGGCTCCGGTGGTGGGGGAGGACGCCGAACAGACCTGGAAGGCCCAAACGTGTTGTGAGGGTCTGATGGGAACGTCTGGCAGAGTCTCCTGTCAGAAGGAGCTTTAACTCGCACCTCCGGCAGAACTTTGAACACGTCCCGGGGGAGGCGGGGGACATCGAGTCCGAGTGGACCATGTTCCGCGCCTCCATTGCCGAGGCGGCTGACCGAAGCTGTGGCCGCAAGGTGGTCGGTGGCTGTCGCCGCGGCAACCCCCGAACCCGCTGGTGGAGACCGGCGGTAAGGGATGCTGTCAGGCTGAAGAAGGAGTCCTACCGGGTCTTTTTGGCTTGTGGGACCCCTGAAGCAGCTGACAGGTACCGACAGGCCAAGCGGGATGCGGCTCGGATGGTTGCTGAGGCAAAAACTCGGGCGTGGGAGGAGTTTGGAGAGACCATGGAAAACGACTTCCGTACGGCTTCGAAGCGATTCTGGTCCACCATCCGGCGTCTCAGGGGGGGAAAGCGGTCTGCCACCAACACTGTTTACAGTGGGGATGGTGTGCTGCTGACCTCGACGCGGGACGTTTTGGATCGGTGGATGGAATACTTCGAAGACCTCCTCAATCCCACCAGCACGCCTTCCAATCTGGAAGCAGGGTTTGGGGACTTGGGGTCGGGCTCTCCAATCTCTGGTGCTGAGGTCACCGAGGTCGTTAAAAAGCTCCTCGGTGGCAAGGCTCCGGGGGTGGATGAGATTCGACCGGAGTTCCTCAAGGCTCTGGATGTTGTGGGGCTGAGTTGGTTAACGCGGCTCTGCAATATTGCGTGGACATCGGGGGCAGTTCCCTTGGATTGGCAGACCGGGGTGGTGGTCCCCCCGTTTAAAAAGGGGGACCACAGGGTGTGTTCCAACTACAGGGGGATCACACTTCTGAGCCTCCCTGGTAAGGTCTATTCAGGGGTTTTGGAGAGGAGGGTCCGACGGATAGTCGAAGCTCGGATCCAGGAGGAAAAATGCGGTTTTCGTCCTGGCCGTGGAACACTGGACCAGCTCTACACCCTCAGCAGGGTCCTGGAGGGTGCGTGGGAGTTCGCCCAACCGGTCTACATGTGTTTTGTGGACTTGGAGAAGGCGTTCGACCGTGTCCCTCGGGGGGCCCTGTGGGGGGTGCTCCGGGAGTATGGGGTACCGGGCCCCTTGATACGGGCTGTTAGGTCCCTGTACGACCGGTGCCAGAGTTTGGTTCGCATTGCCGGCAGTAAGTCGGGCTTGTTTCCAGTGAGAGTTGGACTCCGCCAAGGTTGCCCTTTGTCACTGATCCTGTTCCTAACTTTTATGGACAGGATCTCTAGGCGCAGCCAAGGCGTTGAGGGGATCCGTTTTGGTGGTCTCAGGATCGGGTCTTTGCTTTTTGCAGATGATGTGGTCCTGTTGGCTTCATCGGAGCGTGATCTACAGCTTTCGCTGGAGCTGTTCGCAGCCGAGTGTGAAGCGGCTGGGATGAGAATCAGCACCTCCAAATCCGAGGCCATGGTCTTGAGCCGGAAAAGGGTGGGGTGCCTCCTCCGGGTCGGGGATGGGGTCCTTCCCCAAGTGGAGGAGTTTAAGTATCTGGGGGTCTTGTTCACGAATGAGGGAGAAATGGAGCGGGAGATCGATAGACGGATTGGTGGGGCATCTGCAGTTATGCGGGCGCTCTACCGGTCTGTCGTGGTGAAGAGAGAGCTGAGCCAAAACGCGAAGCTCTCGATTTACCGGTCGATCTACGTTCCTACCCTCATCTATGGTCACGAACTCTGGGTGGTGACCGAAAGAACGAGATCACGGATACAAGCGGCTGAAATGAGATTCCTCCGCAGAGTGTCTGGGCTCTCCCTTAGAGATAGGGTGAGAAGCTCAGTCATCCGGAGGGGGCTCAGAGTAGAGCCGCTGCTTCTCCACATCGAGAGGAGTCAGTTGAGGTGGCTCGGGCATCTGGTCAGGATGCCTCCTGGACGCCTCCCTGGTGAGGTGTTTCAGGCACGTCTCACCGGGAGGAGGCCCAGGGGAAGGCCCAGGACACGCTGGAGGGACTATGTTTCTCGGCTGGCCTGGGAGCGCCTTGGGGTTCCTCCCGAGGAGCTGGAACAAGTGGCTGGGGAGAGGGAAGTCTGGGTCTCTTTGCTTAGGCTGCTGCCCCCGCGACCCGACCCCGGATAAGCGGAAGAAAATGGATGGATGGATGGATGGATGGGTTTTGGCCTTAACATCATCTTTAACATAAAAAACTAAGAAATTCTATGATTGATTTACCCAACAAACCTCCCACAAGGCAATTTCCCCCTGTAGATCAATTTTCAACTCATTGTGTTCTCTTTGATGATCTGTTCATACACTGTTTATAAAACGTGTCTAAAAAAACTAAATTGCAAATGTGTAGACCTAACCCACCACACTCTGTATTCATGTTTTCATTTTAGCCTACTAAGCAAACATATAGCAGAGACTGATAACAGTTGTGGTAATTCCACTACAGCATTAATTAATTACATAATTTATCAAAAAAAACATTTAAAAAACTTACTTGTTAATTTTGAGTTAAATGTGGTTCCAAAACTGTAACCAGAGGTTTATTTTCCAAATTACTGTGCAATTACATCACCACAGAGCTTAAATTGCTTAATTCCTTTGTGATTAAAACTTTCTCATGAAAATGTGGGAAGCTCCCAATAACAACGTCACAGTGCTTCTATATACATACATTCTCAACGTAGTTAAATTGAGATTATTTTAGAGCAATTATATTTATTTAATTTTTTTCTTTTGAGCCTGTGGTTAAATAGAGACATTCTCATGTTTACATCCACTCTGTATCCGGTTACATGTGCATCTATTTAGCACTCCCTGCTTGTGCAGGGGCTTTATCCCAAATCCCAAAGCTGTGCTACCTGCTATCAGAGTAGAAGTTATTTAAGCTGCACTGTGGAGCAGAAATGTAAACACACTGTGAACTACTCTGAGTCCCTAGGCAAAAGTACCAACAGCCATACATCACAAGAAAATGACCTGGAACAAAAAGGTACATAAAAACGCAGACAGATTTAGGTTCATAGGCTCGGGTTGCTGTGCTGCTTGCTGAACAGAAATGCATCACAGAGCTAAACTGTGAATAAACAAAACAATATATGTAATTACATGCTAATTAAAAGGAAAAAAAGGTTTCCATAAATATGTAATGTCTCATGGAAAGATAAGGCCTTACAGAAACTTTTCTGTAATAAACTACTTTATTTTCATCTCCTAAATATTTACTGACCACCAGAAGACATTAGGACAGAACTCTTTCCAGGTTTTTCTTTCTACTTCAGTCTGGTTTTATCGAGCCAGCTGGTTATGGAGGACTACGGGGGTCATTGGAAAATCAATACAGCATTTTGACGATGAGTGGTTAATTGTGAATTAAAAATATAGATTGCTAAATATAATTTTAAATTCAAAAATTAATCCATACAAAAAAAGACCAATTTGAAAAGCATTTTGTAAGTAAAAATTTTAAATTGAAATACTAAAGAGGAATTGCAAATTGTATTCATTATTTGATTATTTAAAAATGTTTTTCAAATCCTATTTCAAAATGGAGAATTAAATAACACAATTAATAAATGAGATTGTAAATATCTTTCCTTTTCATACATTTAAAAAAGTTTTTCCCTTTTCTACATCTTTTTTCTCTTTCTGGCTCTCATTTTCAAATCCTTTTGCAATTGCATTTCCTAAATGGTTTACCATCTCCTTTTAGCATTCGGGTGACCCTCCTGGTCCGTGAGCACACTGAGCACGCTCTCATTGGTTAGACACGAGCTGTGCAGCTCGGCAAGGTCCACCCAAATGTGGCTGTCTAACCAATGAGAGAGCTAGTTACGTTCGAGGAGCAGCTGTGATTGGTTGAAGTTTTAGTTTTCAGTGTGCTGAGGGACCAGGAGGGTCACTCAAATGCTAAAAGGAGAGGGGAAACCATTTAGGAAATGCAATTGCAAAAAGGATTTGAAAATGGGAGCCGGAAAGAGAAAACGAATGTAGAAAGGGAAATACTTTTAAATAGACACGGACTGCTACAGAAGATCATTCCTGCTTACAGCCATCAGGATCTACAACAGCTCCTTGAAAAATTAAATATGAGCTACAACAACACTTAATTTCTCTCTGGGAGGAATTAAGTATTTTTTAATTGAAATTTTCTGACTAATAGAAGGATTATTTGTTTATGAACGCCGAACCTTTACATTACTCTCTGGTTCCCACTGTTATTATTCACAGTTATCAAACTGTTGTCATGCTGATTACGTGACAAGCGAGCAATGAAAGCAGCGCGGGTTTAATTGTGGGGTAAACAGGGCAGGTCATTCTGTGCATGCGTTAATTGCGTTAAAAAAATTAATGGCATTAATTCCACAAATTAATCGACCAGGATTAATGCATTAAATTTGCCCTAATAAAATTATGACTAATGACTATTCAATGCCTGCGATGGACTGGCGACCTGTCCAGGGTGTACCCCGCCTCGGCCCCATGACAGCTAGAGATAGGCACCAGCCCCCTGGCAACCCTGCATTAGGATGAAAGGGTACAGAAAATGGATGGATGGATCAACTATTCAATGCAGTTCAAGATCTGTGAAGTGGTGGTACAGTACCTTTTAAGGTTAGTTAAACAGGAGATACCCATGTATGTATGCATGTGGTTGGTAAAGGCATGTTCATCTGCCCAAAGTGCTGAAGTAAACATGTTTGTGGGAGTCTGTGTCATGATTTCAGGTAGCTTTTTGACCCACATGCAGAATCAACACAGAGACACAGAAAAAAGTTAGAGGAATGTTTGTTGAAAAATGTGTTTTTAGGATGGGCACCTGGCTTCGGGACAGGAGGGTCTTCTGGAGAGAGAGTTTGACTGTCACTGAGAGGATTTAAGTGTTTGAAGGAGGAAGGCCTCTGTCTCTGTAATATTATCAGGCACTGTTATTGGCCGGGAAGTGCAATGCAGAGGAGGTGAGTGCAGGAATCCAGAGAAGGTATTGTCGACGTGTTCACTTGTTTGTTGTCCGTGAGGTCGTTATTTCCAAGAAGAGGGGTGATGAAGAGCAAGCAGGTAGAGATCTGAGGAAGCATGAGCACTACCACTGCGGGAGATGGCCATGGGAAACTGGAGGCTCACTGCAGATTTGACCTGAGAGGCATAAAACAACAAGGAGATAAGTACTTGGAGATCACTAGGAAGGATTCTCAGAGGAAGAGGTCTTTCTACTAGGAAGAACGGTGGCTTTACTATACCAGTGGTGGTTAATGATCCAACATCGGCTTGTTGCTCTACAGCTCCTTATGAAGGTAAGTGGAGCAGTAACTGATTAACTCCTGGTGTGCAGACCACATCATAATCCAATCAGCCTCCTAGGATACAGGTGGGACAAAACACAAACAAACTCCCCAGAATCCTAACACTCTGACCATTCTTCAAGAAACACATTTGTTCGGTCAGACTCTGATGTTGGACAAAAAAACCTGACTCACAGTCTTTCGTCTAATCATTTAAAAAAGTGTTGTTTTAAGTTATGGTCAGGAATCTGTGCAGGCCCGTCACGTTTTTCCACACCACACTCGAAGTCAAATTCCTGAAAAGTTGTTCCACACCATAATCCCCTCTAAACCTTTCAATGGCACAGTACAGAGGCATAATTAATCACTCCAGATATGTCCTCACTGCTGTACAGTCCCTGTGCATACTGCTTTACACCACTGCATCAGACACTTTTAGTTGCATTTTATGATGTAAGGCTTGGATTGGATAAGCCATCGTATTGTAGCTTAGTTGTAAAATTCAATAGAATTAGTAGACAAGTCAACTGACAACCTTTGGCTCAGTTTAATGACAAAAGTAAAACAGATGAAAAAGTCAACATCTCACTATATTTTCGAGTGGGGTGTATTTTAGCTGTGGTATTGCTAATGTTTCAGTTGTAGTCTGGGAGATAAGAAGGCATTTCTAATAAGGTTGAAGCATTTTCTTGTAGTATTATCCTATCTGTAGCATTTTAATAACCTATTGTCATTTAACAATAGAAGAATATTTTGCTTATTTCCCCACTCGTCTCTACTACGCAGGAGCTCTGTTTTGGAGATAATATTAATTGAAAACAACATTTATCTTCACCAAAATCTAAACCTAACTTTTCTCAGACATACTGCTTATTAAATACACATTCAATGAAGATATTATAATTTCAATATATCTTTTAGATTTATGTCACAATTAAAGTAGGATAAGTTTGAAGACAGAAAAGAACTTTTAAATAAAAAGAAAACTTTTTGATTCCTTATTTTGTAAAAACAGAATTGTTGGGCTGGTAATTTAAGTAATTTTCCACATTCCTATTCTGTCTGACAACTAATTTACAATGTATATTTCAATTATGCTTTTGAAAACTACTTATTTAACATCTCTTGCTCACACTGTCATGTTATATCCGTCTCCACTGGTTCTGCCAAGGTCTTTTAAGACTCAGTTTAATTTCTTTGCTTTAAGTGAAATGGTCATGATAATAACTGTATGTATTTCTGAAAAGCATGTATGTAGCTTAATTGATTTTCTTTGATAAGAAATAAAAATTTTTAAAACATTAGAACTACAGATGCTCCCAGTTTTAATCCCATAACTGCGTATCTTTACAAACAGAAGGACAGAAATTCAGCCATTCTATCTTTTCTACTTTACTTTACTTTACTTTACTTTGCTTTATTTTTATTTATTTGTTTTGTTTGGAGTGCTTTGGTGTTGAACATTTTGAAGGAAGTGTTGGTAACAACAATTCCTAATTGCACTGTGAAATTTATTTTAAACAATTCCAATTGTGTCATTGTTTATCTGAACCTTACATGTTTCTTTTAAGGTACTGTTAGTTCAGATGTTTTCTTCAGAGTTTTAAATAGTCAACAAAGCTCTGATGGTAAGGAGACACTCATCATCCTTGTTTAACACACTGGCAGATGCACTCACTTACTTCATGAACACAAGAGAGCATCCCACCGTGAAATGAAAAGGTATCCCTGCTGGTAAATGTTTAGTTTATTTCCCGTTTTAGCATGTGAAGTTTAATTAAAAACTGAACAAACCAAGTGCACAGGGGGTGTGAAATAGAGTGTGCGGATGAAGCTGCATTTAAGCATTGATTGTTAATTAGCATAATCCAGATCTGAGATGACCTTAAACCTGAATCTGAACAGTTACAGATTTTATATTATTTTTAATGCTAAGTCTGTTTGAACTAACAGAAATGCTATTTGATAGTGCAACATGCACTGTTAAGGTGTTAAGTGTTTATTTCGTTTTATTTTAACAGCTTATTCACTCTGCACATATTGCATAGTTGCTAGCAATTTATTAAATATACATACAAAAGTAACAACGTAATGGAGCACATAATTCTGCATACTTTGTTTCTGCTCATAAGTATAATGTGACTCGTGAACTGTTTTGATAAAAATGGGAGTCTGGTAATAAGAAAATAATTATATGAAGCACATAAACATTGAACATATATTATAGTTTGATATAATCATTTTAACCTACGGACAATGTAACACTGATAAAATATTGTCAAAAATAATCTTTGTGAAAGATATGCTCAACGGATTGAAATATGTTGAATGGAATTAAATAGTTTTTTCTCTTGTACATCCTATTCATCTTATCTTATTCTTATTTCTTACTATTTTTAAAGCTCTGTATGACCCTGTTTGACGCTTAGTTACATTCTGTTTTAAAAGTTGTCAGATGATGATAACTGTCAAGTGTTTCTTCTAAGAATAAAGTATATGCATTTAAAAAAATCTATATAAAAATATAAGGGGCCAACAGATTCATTTTCTCTGCAGCTGAACGCTTTAGAACACAGATTCACAAAGACAATTTTGTACAATGCTACAGCTTCGGAAGGTTATCATAAGAATATTCTAAGGTATTTATTGTTTTATTAACTAAAGTAAAATAAGTCATCCAAAACTGTCATCTACTGAGAGATTCAAGAAAGTCTCTTGCGGGTGTACACATGGGAAATCATACATAAACATGGGTACACACATAACCTGCACAAGGGCAGTCAGATGGAAAATTGTTTGCTGCTGATCTACTATGTGTAGGAGAAATAGTGAGAACAACTGAGGAAATGTAGAGACTTTTTGTTTTAATGTTGACAAATCATCAACAATCACCACCACACAGAGTAAACTAGACATTGATTAACTGAATGAAAATTATTTTGTAATTAAGTGTTATACAATGCACAAGTGCTGATCATCCTACATACAAATGGGGGTATAAAATGCTAACCCAGTTAAATTTCTACAAAGTACATGATTGATACAAAATGCAGTGCATACATAAGCTGCACTTATCGGCAAGCATCCACTTACCACTACTTTCCACCAGACGCGCAAGTGGCACGTAATGTCTGCGAAGCGTGATATGCAGCTTATAGTCACCGTTATAGTCAATGGGTCCGTTTCGCGAAATGTTTATCTAGATGGTGTGTTGCAGCACAGATCAAGGCCTGCCTCCGTTTTGAAGTCACAGTATGGTATGCTATTGTTTTCCTTGAATAACCACTACTCATCCTCCAATAAAATCCCCAGCTACCACTCCATACTTGTTCACCTGCTGTCTTCAAAGTGAGTATTCCATTAAACCTTTATTTACACAAAACTGAAGAACATAAAATGAGAAATATTAACTATAGGACCTCTGTACAACCATTATTGTTTTGCTTTCACTGGCAGAGAAAGAGATGGCAGCTAAAGGTATTTAAAATTTATAAAAATAACATAAAGAATAATGAAAATGTTATATTTTGATGTTATAATGTTTCTTGTTTTCCAGTATTTCTTGAAATGAGAGAGTGGGTTGTCTCCACAAAAATTTTGCTAAACTCATTCTGGCAAAGCCAAACAGCTTGGGTGGAGGCAGTATGATAGGGTGGCATCTCCCTTACTGGAAAAATGTGGAGAGATCTTGAGATAAACTTCTGCAACCAGTGCACCGAACTATAGCCTCCAAGATGTCAACGGCCGCCTACAAAGAGCAGGGTTTACAAGAAACTACATAGAGCGGAGAATAAATTGGTTGGCAATCCTGACATCAACCCCACTTAAAGATTTTGGGATCAGCTTGAGTATGCTGTTCCTGCCAGACTGACCAACACAACCATATTGGCTCACTTTTGACAGACGCTGTTTGAGGAATGGGATGCCATCTGATGGCAGTATGTGACCAAGCTAGTGACTAGCATGAAAAGGAGGTGCCAGACTATTGTACGGTTCTGCCATGCAATACTGAGACCCCATGATGCTTAAATCAATTAACTGTTAAAGTGCCAACATGTTTTGTTTCTTCAGAGTTTAGTCTTTTGCATCCATGAAAAATATTCTGCCATGGATTTTTGTTGTGTCATTTATCGAATTAAGTTACTTACTAAACTCTATTGATCAACCTTAATAATAATTTTACGTTATAAATAGGGTACCATTTTGCACTTTTTTGCCACTTTTTGGAGGTACTAAGAGTTTTAATTTCTTTGCCTTATAATATATAATTTAAAATAATCTTCAATCCGGTTTTTAAATAGTATTTTAATATTCATAGTAATGTTATCAACCTTTCCATCTCATGCCTTATCGAACAATCAAAACGTTTTGGGCAGATTGGGACAAAATGTTCTCACTGTAGACCTCAGAGGTCTTCTTCATAATGTGCAAAAATGTATAGCAAAGAATTTAATGTCATCAGGCTCCATTTTGAAACTGCTAAAAGGGGCCTTCTTTTCCATTTGTTTGTAATAATGTAGTCTATAGTAATGTCTCAGGGTATAACATGATGTATCACAGATATTGATGATTACTTTCCTCATCACTGCTAAAATGACTCATCACAGAGTCATGGGCTTCATCTTACTTATTGGGTAAAGCATTAATCACACTGTCACAACAAGCCTTTGATAATGTCTCCTCTGCTGGAGTTGGGGCTTCTGAAGGCATGAAGCAGAATGGTGATTTTGTGATTTTTAATTACAGCCGTTGGTTATGTCTTTGGCTTGATTATATAACAGTGCAGTGCTGTTCTGTTTGGAGTGAAAGAAAGAAGCAGCTCCTTCACATCACTTCTCATTAGAGACACTCCCGGGGCCTCATCAAAGATTTCCCTCCTCTCTGCCACTTCCCTTCCTCTATTCTTCTACAATGCACCATTTTCCCAGAACACCACTCCCTACAGCTTCAGGACATGTTTAACAAACACACCAGCAAAACACTTCTCTTGATGCTAACTTTTCAATATTTTACTTCACCAGAGTAAAAAAAAATCTTCGCAACTTTCTCCAACTTCATTGTGTGTTGTTGTTTGGAGACAAAACAGAGTTTACAGAGATTGATGTTTGATCTGCACTGTATAAGACAGGAACAACAGCTACAACCCTGTTTTAGTAAAGTCGATACAAGATTTAAAAACATGTCTCAAAAGTTAAAAGTGTAAACCCAAACTATCCTGCTTAACGTGAGTGAAAGCATTTTTTGGTCAGTTGCTTACAGAATAATGCAACAGTGGAACTGTCAGACAACACTAACCTTCTACATCATAAGACTGTGGGGGCACAAAGCTTTTTGCAATTAGTAAATGTGTGCACGCCAAAGCGTATTTTTGTCATTATTATTTTCCGCCATCATCTGTTTCTTAAATAGCTCTTCAGGGTAAAGTAGGAAGTTATCAACCACTCAAATAAAAAGTTAAAAAGCAGAATTCAGTCCAACTGTTAAAGGAGTCATAGCCTAGTATTATCTTGGATACCCATGCTGTATTATAGTCTTTCAGGCCCTTCTAAAAAAGAAAAGTTGAAAAAAATAAACACAGAGCTCCTCTGACCCTTATTTCTGAAGGCATTATTATCTCGCGAGATCTGATGCGATACTTTGGCTGTCATGGACGGGCATTGTAATAATGCAAATGAGGGGCGCGTTGATTGGTGGCAGGAAGGAAGGGGGTTGACACCGTAGGTAACGCTTCAGCATATCTAACACATATCTACTACTTCCGCTAGCATACAATAGCCACATTAGCAGTTAGCTGCTGTTTGTTACACACAGCAGACCAATAAAAACACAGCCTTACCATTTCAATTGCAGTTAAGTCTCTGATTGTTGGCAGGGCCCCTTTTTCCAAACGGAGCTTCGATGCCAACTTTGCCTGATATTGTCCCAAATTGGTAAAGGATTCCGGTGTAAAAAAAATAGAACAAATATTTCCATGTTGATTCTGGCAGTCAACAACAGAGCAACTCACGTGTGCACTACGTTTCTGGCAGAAATAGTTTTAGCTGATTTAGCTGATCAAAATGAAAGGCTGACACGAGTATGTCTTTTTCAAGCATCATTGCGTGAAGAAACTTTCTGCATCTTTCACAGTGGAGTTCGTACTTCGAATCAGTGATGTGTCAGTCGCGAACGAACCGGCTCTAAGAGCTAACTCTTTGAAGTGAACGATGGGAGCCGGCTCGCCGTTTTTTTGGGTTTTTTTCATTCCCCCCTGCTTGTTTTGGTACATTTGGTAGACATCGCTTTGCATTCATTTTGGTAATAAATACACTTTAAGCAACAGAAAATCTGAGGAGCCGAAAGAGCCGGCTCTTTATGGTGAGCAAAGCCAAAAGAACTGGCTCTCCAAAAAGAGCTGAAATTCCCATCACTAGAATTCAGTAATCGTGGCGCTCGACTGAATATGAGTGGGAGAAGAGCGAGGGGGAGAGGGGAGAGAGGGAGATCGGGCTTCTTGCGGCATAGGTAGGTCTGCGATGTCTATATATGGTATATCCTGCGCCGACTTGACGTCAAGTCGGACAGAAATTAAAATCACGTATTTGAGTGCACGTGCACGTGGGCTGGTGGACAAACCCAGGGGTAAACAAACGCTTCATTTTTAAATATCGGCTTCCCGGGCAGTGTATAATCGTTAGGCAATCATAACATACATTTTTTCTCATGAAAAAGTGAATATTACAGGTCATGACTCCTCTAAGAAAGGATTAGCCTTTGTGTTTTGTTTGTTTTCTGCTAGTGGAATTCAAGTGTACACACTTCTGGTAAAATGTAATATTACTAATGTAATATCAAGGATAAATTACAACTATATTGCCTATTTCCAAAGAAGGAATTTAAAAAATATATATTAATATTATTATTACTTGGGGAGTAAAAAAGCTTAGTAAAAAAAAGCTTAATAATTTGGACATTTTATATGTATATTTAGCAACATACCTCACTTTGAATAACTGTTCAATCCCACATGAGCTGTACATAATGTGCCTGTAAATGTAGCTCTCTTCATCTCTTTCACAGACATGTCAGAATCACTTATTACCATAGATCTTTAACAGACTAATGTAGTCAATAATGTTATGCATCTAATGCCAAATCATAGGATGAACATGTTGTTAAAGCACTTCAAAATGGATGTGAAATTGACAAATATATCCCCTCAAAAAAATCCCTCAAAAAAATCCCTCAATAATTGTTTTAAGTCTGTCTATTTATTTCTTTGCAGCTGTATAGTAGGAACAAAAAAGTAAAAATTATACATAAAAGGTAAAGGCTATTTTAAGCAAATAAATTACAGAAAACATTGTAAGTGTTAATTTATCCTTAACATGCCTCCCCCCATGCCTCCCTCTTTATATTCCTTTCTCGATCCACAGCAAATTGCTCTGAGACTTATAAAGCTCCTCTAGCAGAGTTATCACCTGGGAAGTGGCCCAGGTCTAAGATCTATTCCTGGTGTACTTCTAACTTTAAGTGTGATGCCATTTGCTTGGCCAATTAAGTCTCTTGTTCCCCTTAAGTTCTACATTCTAATGAGGAAGCTGACCATTAGCAAATGAAAATAAGGTAGGTTGCTTCTCTAGATGGGAGGGAAAGAGCAGACACTCTTTGTGGTTGATCGTGTTAGGCTTTTGATGTACATGTAAACATGCTTTGATGAATAATAATGTTAACTAACATCATGGCTACAGAAAACTATTATTTTCATTTAATTGGGTTAATATATACCTTGTCCCCTGGAGAATATCCTTGCACAGTCAGCTATTATCAAAAATCTAATGTTGTCCAGTCCAAGGCCCTCAGGTAAAATTGGGAACAATGCAACATACTTGCAATAAACCCCATTAAAAGATATACAAGTAAAATGGACTTTAATCAAGATATAACACTGAGGCAGAGTAAAAACACCAGAGGTCTAATTTATCAACCGTACTTACACACAGATTTGGATGTATTTTGTGCAAAGGAACAATTTTACACATAGTGTGGCATTTACCATTTTGCAATTGTGCGTAGAAATTTTCCTAATATATGAGAACCGCTCTGACAATGCCTACGCACAGCATCTAGTAGTAGAAGGGGGTACTTGCAGCACTGAAACTGTTTTACTTTGATGGAATATTTATCTCATCATTTTATGACCTCCACCAAGGAGCTCAGGTTGGCGTCTGTCTGTCTTTTTGCAAAATAACTCAAAAGGATATGGACGGATTTGGATTAAACTTTCAGGAAATGTTAGAAATTTGCCAAGGAATAAATGATAACATTTTGGGGGTGATCATGCATGGAGATCCTGGGAATCGCAATCTTTGGGGGGGTAAAAGTTACTTCGCGGAGGTCGGCGCTCTCTGTGTGCTTTTTTTACTTGTCACATCAACGATTCAGTTTAAAAGGATGTTGTTACACTTATAAATAAAAGGTTTGAAAACTGTACTGTGGAAACTAGATGGTCCTGCTTATCTGTGAAAGCAGGTTGTCACTGTCTCGATGCGTACTGATGCCAGCCAAATCAGTGTCTCCTATAATGCTGGCAACATGTGTGTCAAATGTGGTGATCTGTGCACCCCTGGTAGAAGATCTCGCCCAGTTGTGTGCTGAGTGACATTTTATTGTATTCAGCTTGATATAAACCATTTTTTCCTTTATTTCCAACAGGAACCTCCACTGTCCCGACCGCATTTACTACCTCTGTCACTTTCTCACATGCAGTATTCTTTTTTTTTAAGCCCTGAGGAAGTTCACACGCGGCTGAAACGCTGGTATGTCCCTTGCTTAATTAATAAAGGACTTTTAGATTACGCGGAGTGCCTTGAATCTTCCTTTCTTCAATTCAACGTGGATATCCTCCTTTGATTCTGAAGAGCACCTGTGTTTTTGGACATTTTCTCCCACTGAGGCAATGTGTTCTTTTTTTATTGGCTACCCCTGAGCTGATAGAACCAAACAGCAATGTTCGGGACAAATTTACCTGATTTATTTTGTTCAAATTAATTTAAATTAATTTCAGTTTATTTATATAGCGCCGATTCACAACAGATGTCATCTCAAGGCACTTAACAAGAAGTCATTTCAATACATTTATACAAACATTCCAATCAGTTAAAAAGTTTCCTATCTAAGGAATCCCAGCAGATTGCGTCAGTCATTGGCGTGAGGTTGGGCCCCGTTGATGCAGACTTTCTAACCACAGCAATCCTTCAGCAATCCCTCATACTGAGAAAGCATGTAGCGACTGCGGAGAGGAAAAACTCCCCTTTAACAGGAAGAAACCTCCAACAGAACCAGGCTCAGTAGGAGCGGCCATCTGCCATGACCGTCTGGGGGTTTGAGAAGACAGAGCAAAGACACAGAAGGATCAGAAGATCTGATATAAGAATACTTTAAGAAGCTAAGTATTCCATAGAAGTGAATACCAGCAAATAAAATGATTAATTTTTTGTCTGCACCAGGAATATAAGTTCTGCATGCTGGAGGGGGGAGACATGAAGCAGAAGAACCACTGATAACAGAGGGCAAAAATTATCCGTGTCCAAATTAATTTGCATTAACTATGTCAATTTTCAACAAGTCTGTTCATCATGATTCTTTTTTTTTGCCCTACTTATGTTTCACCTCAATATCAGTGTCACGGAAATTCCTTTTTTTGCTTTCTTGGTCATTGTTTTTGGGAAGAACACAAGGACTTCATGCACCTGTCAGAGGATGTGGTGTTACCAAATATGGTTAACCCACGGCATTTCTGTATGCAAATGACTGAATGGGCACGAGCACCATGGAATGCACATGTGGGATTTATCAACAGACGATTGCGGAAGAACATGGGTGCGACTGGCCGCCGCATATTTGATAAATCTGGATTTTGACTGTTCGTACGAACTTTCTAAATTTCATTTGTGGGATAGAATATTGGACAGTTTCTACGAACGTTTGACAAATGAGGGCCCTGGTGTCTGAGTCTTAATAGTCTCATTTGAGAATAAATTAAAATTCTATGAGCTCTTCGGGATCCATTGTTTCTTTTGTTCAATTTAAATACATGAGAAAACATGGTTATACATGTGCATTGACTTGTTGTGGAGGCAAAATAACACAAGTACATCATTATTTGAGTTGAACTATGCTTAGCAAGTTAGAAATGTTTAATATAACCCTTTCGAAGACTGAATATTGTAGTGGTGTACACCAAACTGCGTTTCTCAAGTAAAATTGGAAAATTCAAATGCCTTCTTTGATATAAGCCTTTTTGTACAGTTACATTTTTATTTCAAACATTTCGAATTTTACTGTTTATTTATAACTATAGTTTTTTTTTTTTTTTTTACACTTGATAGACTTTGTCAATATGTGGTACTTTAGGCTTAGCAAGATTCTGGAAGAAAAAAAAGATTGTGTGGCATTTTGGCAAGGACAAAGTTACTTTCATGTAAGAAAAGGGACAGATGTTGGACAGATGTGTTTAAATAGAAACTTTTAGATTTAAGAAGTGTTATCTTAAAAAAACAAAGAAAAACATCTCCCCTAATAGTATTGTCAAAAATGCAGTTGATACAAACATAAAGGTGGTAGCATTATGATTTGCATCAATTTTGAAACGATCTGAGTTAAACCAGAGAATGTATACCATAAAAGGGAACCAAATAAGTGTTCAGTGTTATGAAATAAGTTTCTGGCAATATGCAATAAAATATAGATTTGAAACCAGAACTTGAATGAAAAAACTTGTACACTGTTTTTTCTCACTGTCTTAAGTGAAATCAAACCAAACCACTCTTGTTTTAGGTCAGTTAGAATTACCAAAATTAGTTCTGTTTGCTAAATTCCGCAATAATGAAAGAAATAATATGTCAGACATATATTTATTAATGTCTTCAAAAAAAGGTTTGCATACAGGATGATTATATTAGTCGTTTGCAACACGCAAAAGAGTTTAGTAGTTGAATAAAACAGTCATGACACTTCAATATGCAGCCTTAGCCGGTCAGTTTATTGTTCATACATACCTCGGGACAGTATTCTTAGAGTACAGACAGATCACCAAATCTCTAGCCTTCTTCCCGGAAATTCTGGACTCTCTGCACTTTCCAAAACCTCCCTGCACTCTGCTTCTCGACTCTCCGCACTCTCCTTTTAAGTCCAATTCGTGCCCTCGTAACACATGAGCTGTTTGATAGTAGACAGAAGTTTTCTTAGCAATGTCTCCTAGGAATTTCAAGAATTCTCTTTATCAGCTAGATACTATTAAGCTTCAACAAACCTTTCTGACTCCAGACACTGATTACTGTAGACATAACATAACATCACATTCCATACTCATCATTCTTCATTACCTCATAGCATCACACATGACCTTCAACATTCCATCATTTTACACATTACCTCATGTAGTCTCATGAAAGAAAAACGTGTGGGTCCGTGCTATGTTCCTACAACAATTACTATCTCTTTAAACAATTATTTAGTGATTTACCGGTCAATCTACGTTCCTACCCTCATCTATGGTCACGAACTCTGGGTGGTGACTGAAAGAACGAGATCACGGATGCAAGCGGCTGAAATGAGTTTCCTCCATAGAGTGTCTGGGCTCTCCTTTAGAGATAGGGTGAGAAGCTCAGTCATCCGGAGTTTGCTCAGAGTAAAGCCGCTTCTCCTCCACATCGAGAGGAGTTAGTTGAGGTGACTCGGGCATCTGGTCAGGATGCCACCTGGACGCCTCCCTGGTAAGGTGTTACGGCACGTCCCACCGGGAGGAGGCCCAGGGGAAGACCTAGGACACGCTGGAGGGACTATGTTTCCCGGCTGGCCAGGGAACGCCTTGGGATTCCTCCCGAGGAGCTGGCCCAAGTGGCTGGGGAGAGGGAAGTCTGGGTCTCTTTGCTTAAACTGCTGCCCCCGCAACCCGACCCTGGATAAACGGAAGAAGATGGATGGATGGATTTAAACAATTAGGGAAGGACCAGATGATGATGTCTTTGCAAACTTGTGATAACTGAGACATTTGAATTACTTGGAGACACACCTGGTGATGTATTTTAAGGCTACACTTCAAACATACTGCTCTCTTGTTTGACACAATGGGAAAGTCAAAATAAATCAGCCAAGGTAACAGGAAGAGAATGGTGGAGGTGCGCAAGTCTGGTTCATACTTGGGAACAATTCACAGATGCTTGAAGATGCATGTTCTTCTGTTAAAACATTTATACATAAGTTTAAACATAATGGGAATGTCCAACCATTATACCGCTCAGAAAGGAGATGGGTTCTGTGTCTCAGAGATGACCATGTTTTGGTCTGAAATGTGTAAATTAAACCCAAAAGAAAAGCTAAAGACCTCGTGAAGATGCAGGCTGAAACTGGTAAGACAGTGTCATCATCCACAGTGAAACGTGTCTGTACTGACATGGGTCGAAAGACCACTCAGCATGGAGGTTGTCATTCCTCCAAAAGAAACACCAACAAGTCATATGGCAGTTTGAAAACGCACACACGGACATAGACCTTCCTTTTTGAAAACATGTTCTGTGATCTGATGAATCTAAAGTGGTTACATTTGGAGGAAAAAGAGGGATGCTTGTAAGCCGCAGAACACCATCCCAATTGTGATGTATGGGAGTGGCAGCATCATGTTGCAGGGTTGATTTGCTGCTAGAGGAAGTTGTGCAGTTCATAAAATAGAAGGCATCATGAGGAAAGAACAGTATGTGGAAATATTGAAGCAACATCTAAAGATGTTAGCCAGGAAGGTAAAGCTCTGTCCCAAATGTAATGAATTGGCGCTATATAAATAAACTGAATTGAAATTGAATTGAATGGAAATGTGACTTCCAAATGGACATTGACCCTAAGCATACAGCCAAAGTGGTCATAAAGAGGTCTAAGGACAACAAAGTAAATGTTTTGGCATGGCTATTACAAAGCCCTGATCTCAATCCTATAGAGAATTTGTGAGTGTATCTGAAAAGTTGTATCCGAGGGAGGCGGCCTACAAACCTGACTCAGTTGCACCAGTTCTCTCAGGAGGAATGGGCCAGAATTCCAGCAAACTATTGTGAGCTTGTGGAAGGAAACACAAAATGTTTGACCCTAGTCATACAGTTCAATGGCAATGCTACTAAATACTTAGGAAATGTCTGTTTTTAAAGACAATGATAAATACATCTCTGATAAACTCACTGTCTCTTATTATTGTGGCATTTTGCAAACATAAAAATATTTGGTAATTCTAACTGACCTAAAACAAGAGAGGTTTGGTCTGATTTGACACTGAGAAAAAAATGTGTATAAGTATTTTTATTCAGTGCATGTGAACATCTGGTTTCAACAATACACGTATACATTTCTTTCTTAGGTCCACACAATTTCTCAGTAATACAATTAGTGAATCAGCACACCAAAGTTGTATAGTATTTCTCAAAGTCCTGATCTACAGGGATTTCATCTCTTGGGGTTAAAGAGAATAGTCAGAAAAATAACTCAGTGAGAGGTAGTTGTGTGGTTGAAAAAGTATGCAGAATACCATATCCGGACACAGAATGGATTGAAGTTCATTGGCAGTAGCAGCAGAACAGGCAACTGTTTGCATAGGCTCACCAAACATAGAACCAGCAACATTTGTGAAAGAATAGGTCGCTTTTAGAAGCTTAGTGAATCTGTGCAATAAGTCCACTCACAAATTTACTCGCCACTAAATATATACGAGTCAACATTTAGTGCTAATAGGTGTAAGTGTAAGCAACTGAGAATGGAACCTTTAACCATCAAGTATTACTTAAAATCATACAGTGGAGTCCGCAGATGCAGACATGCAAATTTCACTATGTTTTCAATTTAGCTCAGGAACAGTGCAAACTCTACTGACTACCAGTAAAGAACTTCATTGAATACGTTTCCATGGCCAAACAGCTGCATCCAAGCCCTTACATCACAAAGTGCAACATATTGTGTAAGATGTAGTTGTATAAGCTGTAGTTGTAGAAGCTGAATACAGAGAGTTGGTGGACCGCTTTGTGACATGGTGTGGAAACAATCGTCTCACCTTGAATGTGAACAAAACAAAGGAGATGATTGTAGATTTCAGAAGAAACAGGGATAAGTCAAACACTGTTTCCATCATGGGAGAAGAAGTGGAGGTGGTTGAGGAGTATAAATACCTCGGAGTTCACCTTGACAACAGACTGGACTGGAGGCGCAACAGTGAAGCCGTCTACAAGAAGGGACAGAGCAGACTGTACTTCTTGAGGAAGCTTAGGTCCTTCAAGGTTTGCAGCAAGATGCTGCAGATCTTCTACAAGTCTGTTGTGGAGAGTGTAATCTCTTCAGCCGTCATCTGTTGGGGTAGCAGCATCAGAGCCAGGGATTTAAAAAGGCTCAACAACCTGATAAAGAAGGCTGGTTCTGTTCTTGGGACAACTGTGGAAAATCTGGAGATGATAATGCAAAGAAGGATTCTTCATAAAATCAAAAAAATTATGGACAACCCTGAGCATCCTCTTCATGAGACAGTCACACAACAACAGAGCGTCTTCAGTCGGAGGCTTCTTCAGTTTCGCTGCAATACAGACCGCTACAGGAAATCCTTCCTGCCCACAGCCATCATCATCTACAACAACTCCTTAAAAAATTGATTATATGAGCTATACCAACACTTAATTTCCCTCTGGGATCAATAAAGTATTTTTGAATTGAATTGAATTTGAATTTTGAAAAAAGAAGACGCCATAGATCCAGAGCGTCCTCTACATCAGACTGTCATACAACTACAGAGCGTCTTCAGTCAGAGGCTTCTTCAGATCTGCAGACTGCTACAGGAGATCATCCCTACCCACAGCCATCAGCATCTACAACAAATCTTTGAAGGAACTTGCATAATGAGTTACAACAACGTTTAATTTCCCTTTGGGATTAATAAAGTAATTTTGAATTTGAATTGAATTTGAATAAAGCACATTCCAACTGGACCTATGAGTGGCTCAGACATATCTACATAAAACCATGATGAAGGCAATTTTCCCATGAATTACTTTCCCTGTCAAGGTTAGAATAATGGAATAATGTATCAAAAAAGGATGGTGATGGTGCATGACAGAAAATAAATATGTCTGGAATTATCTTCTGTCCTTGACTTAATTCCTACATTCACATCATTTCAAGAATTTTGTAATTCAATCATAAACAACTCAAGGGTTATTATTATATTTTAGGACAACTGAATTATATATTCAAAAACACTGGTGTAAGAAAAGCTTTTAGATTTAAGCCGTGTAGGAAGAAATAATTCAGCAGTCTAAACTGTTCCCAACATTCAGTGCCCACTCAGTCTCTCCCTTCACCTCTTCTAATTGCCATGATGTTCATTTGCACCCTGTAATTAACTCAGCATATAGGCGCCATGATGTGGAAGTAAACCACAATTTAGCTCAGAGGGCAATTATAGCACACGCGTGTATTGTGGAGTGGTAATGGTAAAACAAATGATATGAAGAGGTTAATAGGAACAAAATTAAAAGTGAGATTATACACTGATTACTCTGCATAGAGCCGGTAGAACAAGATGAGCAGTGGAGGAAGTAGATGAATGAGGATTAGGGAAAAGGCATGATAAAAGAGTAAGAGACACTGAGCAATGACTGGAGATTGGAGGAAATACAAAAAGATTTCAGGTGCAAAAAGAGGATAAGAAATACAATTCTATAGGTAGCTTCTCTAAGATTTTTTAAACTCAGACATAGGTTTTATTATAAAGCAACCTTACGTGTTTGATTAATAATAAAGTCCTCCCAAACGGTGATGTGCAACATATACTGCACTGATCCAAAGTTCAAGGGAGGGGTAACACCATTTGTGCTCAAATAAGTCCTCAAAATATAGTTTTACGATAAAGGTTTTTGATACAGGGTGTGTGATGATGTCACAAAACATGGCCAGAGCCCATCTTGGAGAACTAGCGATGACCGTATGACTGGGAACACATACAGCCCAGCGAGGCAAGATTTTTTTCAATTGTTTTTTTTTCCATCATGGGAAAGAATTTTGTGCTATGAACTTTTAATTTGAAAGCCTACAGATCATCTGTTAACTTATGCTGCTGAATATCAAAATTTATCTAGATTGCTTGAAACAAAAAAATTGACAGCTACTGCCCAGATTTTATTTTATTTTTTGCAAATTTATAAGCATGGGCTATGGTTATTTTCAAGTAGCATAATTTCTTAAAAAAGATATTACTGGTAGCCTTAGACCTAGATCTAGCACAAGCACCAGCCTGGTGATGTCCAGAAAAGGTCAGCGCCTGGATCTTACAAAGCAAACAGCTAAAGGCTTCCCATTGGATAAGTATTTTATCTTCAGCAGGCAAAAAGTAATTTAACCCTAACTAATGCAGTTAGTAAGTTCTCATTTCTTAAACATTTTAGGGGACAAATCCCATAGTTATGGATAAGATTTTAATCGGTTTCAGTTTGTGGTCATGACAAGTTAATGGCAAAATGTTTTTGCATATCTGTTTGCCTTGGATGGCCACAGCTTAATTTTGGGTAAGAAAAAACAATTTGCTTTCTCTAGGGTAGTACTAGTTAATAACCTGTCCTGTATGTTGTCCAGAGTGGCAGAGAGGAAGGTAGCTGACATACTATTGCAAACACACTACAGGTTCTTTTGGAAAGTGCAAAGACACAACCAAACACACAAATAAACCTTTTCCCTAGTACCTTGAATTATTAAACTGTAAAACTGTACCAGTGAATGTGATTAAAGAAAAAATCATGTTTTGAAAATTGAGTTTTCAGTTCCTGCCTCAACCTAATAGAGATCTGTTTTCTTCCACATGTCCACCACTGAAATGCAGTATAATATCAAATGAATCTCACCATGTGCAGGTATTGCAGGGCCAGAGGCCCTCTGAGGCTGTGCAGAGTTTGAATGTAACAGCATGAGCTCAAATGAAGTCTCCATTAGCAGTGACTGAGTACTTAAGCCTATTACTAAGAGTCTGAATCTAACTGACAAAGTGAAGAAAGCAAAACACAAGAAATAGTCTATTACCTTACTTGCAAAAATAAATTAAATAGCCTTAAGACTAGTAATTGCAGGGCTCTGCTTTGAACTAACCTGTTGGGAACTAAAACCTACTCTTCTTCCTTGGTTTTACTTTGTGAAAAATTAAAAAGAGTATGATTAGTTTGCATCAAATGCAATGCTTATTTTGCACAGCACAGGGAAAAGGACAATGCATGCAATAAAGATCATGATTCCATTTTAAAGATTTTCTCCTAGCTATTCTTTTCTTCACAACACAAATGTAATTGAAAAGAAAGAAATTATTCTGGTCCACCATCCAGCATCTCATGAGGGGGATGCGGTCCGCCACCGATACTGTTTATACTGGGGATGGTGTGCTTCTGACCTCATCTCAGAACGTTTTGAGTCGCTGGACGGAATTCTTCGAAGACCTCCTCAATCCCACCGTTGCGCCTTCTTATCTGGAAGTGGAGTCTGAGGACTTTGGGTTGGGCGCTGAGGTTGCTGAGTTGGTTAAAAAGCTCTTAAGTGGCAAGGCCTCGGGGGTGGATGAGATTTCCCCAGAGTTCCTTAACGTGGCTCTTCAATATTGCATGGACATCAGGGACAGTTCTCTTGTATTGGCAGACCGAGGTGGTAGTCTCCCTATTTAAAACAGGGACCACAAAGTGTGTTCCAACTATAGGGGATCACACTTCTGATCCTCCCTAAGGTCTATTTGGGAGCTTAGGAGAAGAGGGTCCGACTGATAGTCGAACCTCAGATCCAGGAGGAACAATGCTGTTTTCCTCCTGGCGGTGGAGCACTAGACCTGCTCTACACCCTAAGCAGGGTCCTGGAGGGCACGTGGGTTTGCCCAATTGGTCTACTTGTGTTTTGTGGACTTGTAAAAGGCGTTCAACCGTATCCCTCAGGGAGTCCTGTGGGGGTTACTCCGGGAGTATGGGGTACCAGTCCCCTTGATATGGACTGTTAGGTCCCTGAACGACCGGTGTCAGATCTTGATTAGCATTGCCAGTCGTAATTCAGGCTCATTTCCAGTGATAGTTGGACTCACCAATTCTGTTCATAACTTTTAAGGACAGGATTTCTAGGCGCAGTCAAGGTATTGTGGGAATATTAATAAATTGTGTGAATTTACACAAACTAATCAATATCTGTCACATCTCCTTATGTCTAAGCAGGGTCAGTTCTACCGCAGCACCACAAATTCCTGTTGTTCACACAGTCAAGCTGCAAGTATACTTGCTAACGTAATATAATGAGCTGTGTTAACTTGGAGATTTTTACTGAAAAAACTACATTACTAAGTTTAAGGCTTCTAAAAAATTTGAACGCCACTTAATACTGAGTTCATTTACAAATTTGTGTTACTAGAAACCACAACATTTTGCTGGCAAAGTTCCTATACCAAGTGT
This sequence comes from Valencia hispanica, assembly GCA_963556495.2. NCBI lineage: Eukaryota > Metazoa > Chordata > Actinopteri > Cyprinodontiformes > Valenciidae > Valencia > Valencia hispanica. Next base: position 42,635,304 of record OY747701.1, on the reverse strand, counting down.
GTTTTTTAGCTACTGTTATCTACAACATGTTCCGCAAATGTTGTCCACCACCACAGAGGTTATGTTTTCGCTAAGGTTTGTTTGTTTGCTTGTTTGTGCTGTGACACAGATAGATTTAGTTTTGACTATGAATAATTATGAATAATTGCTTAGGGTTAATAATAAATAATTTTATGTCAAAATGACCAAGTCTGGGGCACCATCAGTTTTGGGCCCATTATCTCTCTGTACATGGCTCCTTTGGGGCACATACGTTCAATGCATATTAATTATAATTTTTATGCTGACGATTTGCAATTGTATTTACCCCTGTCTGTTGGGAGCCAGACCGCCGATGATTTTGGGGCCTGCTTGACTGCTGTAAAGAACAGGCTTTCAGTGAGTCTTTTATGCCTAAAACCAGGTAAAACAGAACTGATCATTGTTGTGCCTAAAAACCAATTTGCTTTATATGATCACATGAGTCTGCTGCTCGATGATGTGACTATTCTATGTGCAAATAGAGTTAAAAACCTTGGGGTCATTTGTGATAGGGCACTTTGCTTTGAGCCTCATGTTAAGAGGTTGTTAAAATTGCTTTTTATCATCTGCAAAAGATTGCAAAAATTAGGTCGGCCCTATCGAGCTACCATGCTAAAATTCTGATGCCTGCTTTTATTTTTTCTCGTTTAGATTATTGCAAAACCATGTTGTCTGGTCTGCCTAAAAGGAGCATTCAGAGGTTGCATTTTGTGCAGAATGCTGTGGCTCGTCTTTCAGCCTGAACTGAAAAATTTGAGCACATTACACCTGTAATGCACTCGGTTCACTGGCTTCCAGTCCATGTGAGAATTGATTTTAAAGTGTTTGTTTTTAACATATAAGGCAGTGAATGGTATTGCACCCTCTTACATATATGATATTTTAAAGCTATATTTGCCTGGCAGGAATCTGATGTCAAAAGACACTGGTCTTCTGGTTGTTCCAAAAGTGTGGAAAAAGACAATTGGTGGGAGGGCTGTTACTTTCTATGCACCAAATCGAATAGTTTACCTATCAATCTACGGCAAGCCTCAACTGTTGATGTTTTTAAAATAGTGCTTAAAGGTATAGCAGAGGATTTTCTTTTTCCGGGTGGGTAGCCTATACTATTGGTCCACCTAAGTGTCAATCATTCTGGTGATATGTTTACGTAGGGCCGTCGTACGTGCTCGTCCCGAGGTAGTTTTCGCTTTCTGCACATGCGCACTTTCAGGTGTATTATGTGTGATGAGTTTGATGCTAGACGATAGCTTGTTTATTGGCCTGTAGCATGCTAAAGTTAGCTATAGAGATGCTTGTCGTAAATAGATTTTCACTTACCGGTGGTGAGTCTGACATAGTGGAAACGACGTGCACGAGGTGAACTAGGCTCGTGCATGCTTTCTCGTGCACACGGCGTTCCCTCTCAGGAGCAGATAGTGTTGCGCATGTGCATTTTTGAAAAAATTGGAGAGGGCGGGTCTTTTTTAAAATTTGGAAAGATCCTCCGCTATACCTCTAAGACACATTTGTTTAGATGTGCATTTTGTGAGCCTGATCATTACACTTTAGTTTTAGGTGTTTTATGCATTTGCTTTTTATTGTTGTATATTCTATGATTTTTATGTATAGTTGTTTTATGGTTTTTTATGTATAATTAAACATCAGATGAAGGAATAAGTAACGACTTTCCAAAATATAAGAGTATATTACAAAAAGAATTAAACTTTCCAGTCAAAATACTTTAATCAACGAACTCACTAGGCTGTTGTCTTTCGATCGCTCCTTTCCCCTTGCCAGCGAGAATGGAAGCCCAAAGCGCTCATTTCTCTCCTGATACAAGTCTAGTGGGCTCACGGGGGGAAAAATAGAGAGTTCCGGGCAGCAGCTAGATTATTTGGAGTTAGGGGTGTTCACAACCACTTCTTGTTGAAACTAAGAGCATTGAGTGATTAGCCCTCCTACTGGTGGGAGGTCTGTGATTTGGTCCAGTAACCATGGCTGTGTTCCAACATTAGTTAGCAATATAACACAATGAGTTCTTGGTGGATTTTGATTACATTTTTAAGAAATGTCTGCAATGGAACCAGGAGCAAGTGATTAGAATCTGGGGGTGATCCGAAAACCACCATTACCGAAAAAGTGATTTTCATGAATAACTACTGAACTAATAATATATTAGTGTAAATCCAGCTGCTAAAAGTATGTTTTAATGGTCAAGGAATCATATTTTTTTTAAATTAGATCATAACAATGGGGGGGACTGAGCTGCCTTGGCGGAGGTCTGCGCTCTCCGAGTGCTTTTCTAGTATAGATATGCAATGGGTGTAGAAAGGGTGATGTATGCTGTCATTTTGTTAGGAACTGGCGGTGTGGTGCATTGACCCAAACGCAGAAGCTGTGGAAAGGTGTAAGGATGTTTATTGGAGTGCTGCTGGTGGAGGAGGTGATGATGAGGATGGTGATGATGATGGTGACGGCAGGAATGGAGAGACAGGACATAGACGAGCAGGAATGGATGACAGCAGGACAACACACCATGGACACAACGATAATGATCCGGCGCTGAGTGAGGGGAAGTGATGGGTTATAAAAGCAGGACGTAAGGAGGATCAGGTGTGAATGATTGGAGAGACCGGTGAGGACAATGATAAGGAGAGGGAGCGAATAAGGTAGCATGACACATGTCCCCTGTTTTCAATTCAATTCAATTCAGTTTATTTATATAGCGCCAATTCACAACAGATGTCATCTCAAGGCACTTAACAAGAAGTCATTTCAATACATTTATACAAACATTCCAATCAGTTAAAAAGTTTCCAATTTACGGAATCCCAGCAGATTGCGTCAGTCATTGGCGTGAGGTTGGGCCCCGTTGATGCAGAATTTCCAACCACAGCAATCCTTCAGCAATCCCTCATACTGAGCAAGCATGTAGCGAAGGTGGAGAGGAAAAACTCCCCTTTAACAGGAAGAAACCTCCAACAGAACCAGGCTCAGTAGGAGCGGCCATCTGCCACGACCGTCTGGGGGTTTGAGAAGACAGAGCAGAAACACAGAAGGAACAGAAGATCTGATATAAGAGAACTTTCTATGTTACAGAAAGTATAAAGTTGATAACAGAACACAGTGGATGTTCAGTTACTGGGAGGATCATCCCAGTCGATGCCCCCCGTCCAACAGAGCATTGCAGCCAAGCAGGATACCAGACCAGGTATATCTTCTATGGAGAGAAAAACACTGAGAGAACACAAAGTTAACAGTCGAAATAACAGAATGTACTGTAATACAACTGGAGAGTCGTAGGAGAAAAGAAAGTAGCAGAGTGTAGAAAATTGGTAAGTCTGTCCTCCAGTAGTCTAAGCCTATAGCAGCATAACTACAGAGATAGCTCAGGATGACCTAAGCCACTCTAACTATAAGCTTTATCAAAAAGGAAAGTTTTAAGCCTGGCCTTAAAAGTAAACAGAGTGTCTGCCTCACGGACTAAAGCTGGGAGCTGGTTCCACAGGAGAGGAGCCTGATAACTAAAAGATCTGCCTCCCATTGTACTTTTAGAAATCCTAGGAACTACAAGTAAACCTGCAGTCTGAGAGCGAAGGGCTCTGTTAGGAATATATGGAACAATTAGATCTCTGATGTACGATGGAGCTTGATTATTAAGGGCTTTGTATGTAAGAAGAAGGATCTTAAATTCTATTCTGGATTTAACAGGGAGCCAATGAAGGGAAGCTAAAACAGGAGAAATGTGATCTCTCTTTTTAATATTCATCAGAACTCTTGCTGCCGCATTTTGGATCAACTGAAGGTTTTTAATGGCATTTTGTGGACTACCTGATAGTAAAGAATTACAGTAGTCCAGCCTTGAGGTAACAAATGCATGGACTAGTTTCTCACCGTAACTCCTGGATAGGATGTTTCTAATTTTAGCAATATTCCGGAGGTGAAAGAAGGAAATCCTAGAAACCTGTTTAATATGGGATTTAAATGTCAAGTCTCGGTCAAAAATAACGCCGAGGTTCTTACTTTATTACTGGGGGCCAATTTAATGCCATCCAGATGAAGTGATTGACTAATCAGTTTCTGTTTAAGAACTTCTGGTCCAAAGACAGCAACTTCTGTTTTGTCAGAATTTAAAAGCAAAAAGTTTAGGGTCATCCATGTTTTTATGTCTTCCAGACATGCCTGTAATCTACCTAACTGACTGGGTTCATCAGGATTTATGGATAAATATAGTTGTGTATCATCTGCATAGCTGTGGAAATTTATCCCATGCTGTCTAATGATTCTACCAATTGGGAGCATATATATGGTGAACAGAATTGGTCCAAGCACAGAACCCTGTGGAACTCCACAAGTAACCCTTGAGAGTGAAGAAGATTGATCATTTTGATGAACAAACTGGAATCTATCAGACAAATATGATTTAAACCAGCCTAGTGCTGTTCCTTTGATCCCTGCAACATCTTCAAGCCTTTCTAAGAGAATATTATGATCGACTGTGTCAAAAGCAGCACTGAGATCTAACAAAACCAGAACAGACACAAGTCCATTATCTGAGGCCATGAGAATATCATTAGTAACCTTCACCAGTGCTGTTTCAGTGCTATGATGAGCTCTAAAACCTGACTGAAACTCTTCAAACAGCTCGTTACTGTTTAGATGCTCACAGACTTGATTAGCAACAATTTTCTCAAGAACTTTGGATAAGAAAGGAAGGTTAGATATAGGTCTGTAATTCACTAAGTCATCTTGATCAAGGGAAGGTTTCTTGAGTAAAGGTTTAATTACAGCTATTTTAAATTCCTGTGGTACGTATCCGTTTACTAAGGATAGATTCATCATATCCAAAATGGGGCTAGGAAACAAATGGAACACTTCTTTAAATAATTTGGTTGGAATTGGGTCCCACATACAAGTTGAAGGTTTAGATGAGGCTAATATTTTTGATAATTCCGAAAGCTCGACTGAATCAAAACAGCCTAAGCACAACTGAGGTTCTACAGTTCTTTCCGATACCGCCTCATTTACTGAGGAAGAAGTAATCATGTTTGGGAGGATGTCAATGATTTTATTTTTAATAGAATTAATTTTATTTATGAAGAATCCCATAAAATCATCACTGCTAAGAGCTGGGGGAATAGTTGGCTCAACAGAGCTATGACTCTGTGTAAGTTTGGCAACTGTACTAAAAAGAAACCTAGGATTGTTTTTATTCGCCTCTACTAATGATGAAAAATATGCTGTTCTAGCTTGTCGAAGGGTCTTTTTCTACAGCAGTAGACTGTTATTCTAAGTTAAATAGGAATCCTCTAGGTGTGTAGAGCGCCATTTTCTCTCCAACTTCCTAGTATTCTGCTTTAAAGTACGCAATTCTGCGTTGAACCAAGGAGTCAGCCTCCTATGGCTAGCCACTTTCTTTTTTAAGGGGGCTACACTATCTAATGCCAAACGCAATGAGGACATAACTCTGTGAACCAGATCATCAATTTCTGAAGGGTTAGAGATATAATTGCTGCCATCCACTGTGTTACCCTGAGACACTAAGGAAATGCCATCCACTGTGTTACCCTGAGACACTAAGGAAAGTAAGAATGGAACAGATTCTTTAATAATTGTTATAGCATTGTCTGATAAAGCTCTATTATAATGAAATTTTCTTTCAGATTTAAGATGGTCAGTTAAAGTAAATTCAAAAGTTATTAAGAAGTGGTCAGACAGGACTGGGTTATGTGGGTGGACTGTTATTTCCTCACACTCAATACCGTATGTCAGTACAAGGTCCAAAGTGTGTTTACCCGAGTGGGTCGATCCCTGTACTTTTTGAGTAAAGCCAATTGAGTCAAAAATAGCTTTAAATGCTGCATTTAGGCTATTACTTTCAGGATCCACATGAATATTAAAGTCCCCCACTATAATAACCCTATCAGTATTTAATACTAAATCAGATAAAAAATTTTTGATCTGATCTAAGAATTGAGAGTAAGGGCCTGGTGGACGATACAAAACCACAAACAAAAATGGTCTTAATGTTTTGCAACTTGGATGAGGAAAATTAAGGGTTAGATGTTCAAAAGAACTGTAGCTATCAATTGGTCTGGGACTAATTAGTAAATCAGAACGAAAAATGGTTGCAACTCCTCCTCCTCGCCCAGTACTTCTAGGAATGTGAAAATTTAAATGACTGGAAGGACTTGACTCATTTATACTGACATAATCTTCCTGCTGCAACCAGGTTTCTGTGAGACAAAGGAAATCAATGTGATTACCACAAATCAAGTCATTTACTAACAAAGTCTTTGAGGAGAGAGATCTTATGTTTGATAAACCACATTTAATAGATTTATTTTCAGTCAAAGTTGTATTTATTTTTATGAGATTTCCATGATTTGCTTTTGTTGGCTTAACTTTTAATCCATTTAATTTTGGCCGTGGGCAAGACACTGTTTCTATAGGGTAATGGGTGGGTAACAGTACAGAAGCAGCAGAGAGGTGGGTTAAACTACGACTCTGCTTCCTGGTCTGGACCCTGGGTTGTCAGTGTTTTGGAGGACTAATAAATTCGGCCATATTCCTAGAAAGAAGAGCTGCTCCATCCAAAGTGGGATGGATGCCGTCTCTCCGGATCAGACCAGGTTTTCCCCAAAATGTTAACCAGTTATCAATGTAGCCCACATCATTTGCAGGACACCACCCAGACAACCATTGATGTAATGACAGCATTCGGCTAAACATGTCGTCACTGGTCCGATCAGGCAGGGGACCAGAAAAGATTACCGAGTCGGACATTGTTTTGGCAAACTTACACACCGAAGCAACACTAATTTTAGTGATCTTCGATTGGCGTAACCGGGTGTCATTACCGCCAGGATGAATAATAATCTTACTGTATTTACGCTTATCTTTAGCCAGCAGTTTCAAGTAGGATTTGATGTCGCCCGTTCTGGCCCCTGGCAAACATTTGACTATGGTCAATGGTGTCTCTAATGCCACGTTTCTGACTATGGAGCTGCCAATTACCAGGGTCGGCTTCTCAGCGGGTGTGTCGCTGAGCGGGGAAAAATCTGTTAGAAACGCGGACCGGTTGGTGGTGGCCCGGGGGTTGGGTCCTAGAACTATGCTTCCTACGTACCGTCACCCAACTAGCCTGAGGTCCCGGCTGCGCGGGCTCTACCGGAGGACAGCTAGGGGGTTCTATCCTTGTTGGCCCCGCGCTGGCTAATGGGCTTCGGCTATCAGCTGGTTTTTCAACAGCGCGGAGCCGTGCTTCTAATTCTGATACCCTCGCCTCCAAAGCTACAAAAATATTACATTTATTACAGTTACCATTATCACTAAAGGAGGCAGGGAAGTAACTAAACATCTGACAGAGAGAGCAAGAGAGAAGAGGAGAGTTAGAGACAGGAGAGAGAAGAGTAGCCATAGCCGCAATGAAGCTAAGCTAACTGAGCTAGCGAGACCTTACCACCCCAAGAAAAACTGTGTGAAACACAAGGAGTTCCCAAAACGTAAAGTACACCACCACAAAACGTGTGTTTTAGTGTGCTTGTGTGTTAAAATAACGTAGAAAGGCCTCAGCACAGAGAAAATAAGATCAATTCAAGAGAATCTGAACACCAAACAGCTTACAGGGAGCACAACAGTGACAACAGGAAATGACGCAATACGGCTTACCCCCGTCGAATCAGCTGAAACACCAAACTTGGTTGTTCTCCAAACACTTCTTACAGCTAAGTGTATCCTTACAACATTGTTAGCCTCTGATTGAACTTTTGTGCAAATTTATAATAATTAGGTTTAAACCTTTCTATGGTGGTAGATATTTGCAAAGCAGATATTCCAGAAAATGGTAAAACCAGAAACAAAGCAATCAGCTTTAGCTTAGCTTTGACAGTATGAAAAATGTCAAGCTGACTCAGCTATCACTTAGTCTACAGTAAGTTCTCGCCTAAGAGGAAAACAAAAGTGTTAGTGGTGACAGAAAAACAGAATTATTATACCTTGTTGTTTACTGTCAGCATGTAGTTTGGTTGTGGTTTCTTTCTTTCTTCCTAAGCAAATCTGAATGCAACTGGCCCCAAAGCAGGTTTGTTCATCTCATTTTATGCATGCATCCCACTTGTTTGTTTGCTATTATTATTGATGGGTGTTGTCTTTTGTATTACCAGAACAAATTTAATTAGAGCTGAAGGAATACAAATCAGAGTTCACCCACCAAATGCTATTTGTTCTTCTAATAAAGGGCTTGAAGAGAGGAAGGGAAGTATTACAAATGCATTCAAAAGCTAGGAAGAGAATTGCTTGAGAAAAGTGAGTCTTTTAATAAATGAAGGTAATTTTACAACCTAGCCCTATAGGCCAAAGGGAAAGGAGTTACTGAAGTATAAAATAAGTCTGTTTAGCCCATTACAAAATCAAGGTTTTACACAAAAATACATAAAAGCTTTGAGTTTATTTCGAATCAACAAATGAATAGTAAGTGTTTCCAGTGACTGTAATGACACATTAGACAAACTCAGCCAAACATGTTATTTAAAATGAGACTGTCTCCTTTGGTATTAACGTGGGGTGCATTTCCAATGTATATGATTAACAGATATTTTATATATTTTGTTATATTCATCAGCACTTTGGTAGATGGCAATTAGGAACACCAGATATTAGACTTAAGAAAAGTTAAATGATTGCAGGAATCAGATCACTTTGGGAATACTGGAACAAGGTTTCTCAAAAGTGTTGGTTTACACACAAAACACAACAGCGTTCTGCTTATTAAAAAAATTAAGCTACTTTTAATTAAGAGCCTTGATTGCAGCATTGTGGAGAAAAGAAGGAGAGAAATTAGTTTTTAACAAAAATACATTTTTCAGTTACTGTTAATTTTGCACATTAATGTAATAGAGGCAAATGGCAATGATGGTGTGTATTATTGCAATATGGATCAAAATTAGATCATTTCATTTGAAATTGTGCACCCATTTTTTATAAATCTACTAAATGTTTACAGTACAATCACTTTTGTGGTCTTACAGAGACTCTGCATCAGGCTAGTTGAGTGGTTGTGGCAGCCTTAACCTTTTCATGAAAAAGCTGAACGAACGAAGCGATAAGTGTGAAGTAAACACAGAGCCATGAGTTGTTTCCACTGTTGGATCATCAAATAAAATTGGCTCAGATGTTGGTCAATAACAGTGAGGAGCACTGTTGCTTTAGGGCACTGGATGAGAGTTCGTTCTGTCTCTTCTTCCAGGCCAAAAATGATAAATAAATGCTGGAAGTACACCACGGTGCCAGAGAAGCCTCTGCAGGAAAAATACAAGTAAACAACATACATAATACTGTCATCCTGAAACATCCACAAATCTTTAACATTGTACACAGTATTTTAGGTACAGGCGGCTTTCAATCTTTGAGACAGCAAGCCATCTGTCAAAAACCATTTGGAATTATTATTATTATGGTGTTTGATTCTGTACTTACTCAGCAAAGTGGGCAATATCCTTCTCCCTGTTTGTTGTAGATTTGCTCATGTGCTTTAGAAGATCATGTTTTGCTTAAGCCAATTTAATCCAAATTTCAGATGTTGGAAATATGGCCTCATATTTGAGTCTAGAATTTCTTAAGAAACAAATTATTTCAAAATCAACTTAATGTGCTTCTACTAGGCCTGGACAATATTGGAAGAAACTGACTTTCCGATTTTTCTAACCCTGCTATATTTTTTGCCATATGGAAAAACAAGTGACTTTAGTAGCAACTTAAAGAGACACTTCACTAGGGTTGGGCATCATTTGAATTTGGACGATTCCGATTCCAATTCCGATTCCTTGTTTCGATTCCGGTTCCAAACGATTCTCGATTCCGATTCTTTGGAGGGACAGGGTCATTTTTTTGTGTGCATATTTTAAATGAACTTCTTTAAAATACACTGCTTGTTTACACTGCTATTTCTTCTTAATCATTGTGTGTTAGTCCTACATCTGTGTATATTGAGTTTATTTATTTACTTGCAGTTTCTTTTTTTGTTATGTGTGTGTTTTCATTTGTGTTTGAGTGCTGCTGCAACAAGGAAATTTCCCTTATGGGATTAATAAAGAATTTCTATCTACCCACCTACCTACCTACCTATAGGTAGTCTTACTTGATGAAAAAGTCTAAACTTTACTTTACTTAATTTAATTACCTTATTTCCCTTAATTTAATTTACTTAATTTACTTCTGGGATTACTTTGCAAAAATCATATCAGACAATAAAAATAATCCTAAAATCCTTTTTTCCACCATTGATAAACTTTTTAACAGAGCTACTAATGCATTTCAGAAAACCCCCTCAAACACTCTTTGTGAGGAGTTCGCAGACCACTTCAGAGGGAAGGTAGACACCATCAGATGTAATATTTTATCTTCTCAGTGTAACATGGTTTTAGACAAATCTGAATGTGTGTCTCTACCAGAGGAAACGCTGGAGAGTTTTGTCCTGGTAGAAGCTGGGACTCTTGATAAAGTTTTCTCCTCAGTGAGGCCCACCACATGTGTTTTGGACCCGATTCCCACTTCATTTTTTAAGCCATTTTATGAATCTTTTAGGGATGAGATTTTAACCATGATGAATTGCTCCCTTCAGACGGGGGTCTTTCCTGCCGCCTTTAAAGGGGCGGAAGTGAAGCCCCTGCTGAAGAAGAGCAATTTAGATTTTAATGATTTTAATAATTTTAGACCGGTATCTAACTTACCATTTTTAAGCAAGGTTTTAGAAAAGCTAGTTTTAATTCAACTTAATGATTTTATTAATGAGCACAATGTCCTGGAGAAATTTCAGTCTGGTTTTAGGGTGAACCACAGCACAGGGACGGCCCTTCTGAAGATTTTAAATGATTTTAGAATAAATTATGACGCTCAGAAGGTGACAGTGTTGGTTCTACTGGATCTAAGCGCTGCCTTGGATACAGTGGATCACACTATTCTTTTAACCCGTTTAAAACAGATCGGCCTCTCTGGTGCTGTTCATAAATGGTTTACATCCTATCTCACAGACAGGACTTTTATGGTAAGTTTAGATACCTGCTCCTCTAGGGTCCATAGGATTACATGTGGTGTGCCCCAGGGTTCAATTTTAGGCCCAGTGCTTTTTAACCTTTATATGCTCCCTCTTGGCAGCGTCATCAGGAGACATGGAGTTAACTTTCACAGTTATGCTGATGATACACAGTTATACATCTCCATGTCTCCCGATGACACACGGCCAATGGATGCACTTTTTAACTGCATTTTAGACATTAAATCCTGGATGGCAGAAAACTTTCTCCAGCTCAACCAGGACAAAACTGAAGTTTTAGTCATCGGTCCTGAGGCTCAGAGAGAGAAACTTTTACCAAAACTACAATCACTGTCTTTTAATCTCTCTTTACAAGTGAAGAACCTGGGCGTGATTTTTGACTCTGAGCTGACTTTTATTCCTCACATAAAAAATATCACTAAAATAGGTTTTTATCAACTAAAGAACATCGCCAGAGTCCGCCCCATTCTGTCTCGGGCCAATACGGAGACACTGATGCATGCTTTTATCTCCAGTAGAATTGATTACTGTAATGCCCTGCTTTCTGGTCTTCCCAAAAAGAGTATATCAGGTTTACAACTACTACAAAATTCAGCAGCACGTGTCCTGACGAAGACCAGGAGGCGGGAGCACATTACACCGGTCTTAAAATCATTGCATTGGCTCCCCGTACATTTCAGGATCGACTTTAAGGTTCTTTTAATGGTTTTTAAGTGTCTTAATGGTCTTGGGCCTTCTTATCTCTCTGAACTGCTTTTACCATATAAACCTTCGCGGTCTCTGCGCTCCTCTGGCAGCCGTCTCCTTGTCACCCCAAAAGTCAGGACACACAAGCATGGCGAAGCGTCTTTCCAGTTTTATGGCCCTCACCTCTGGAACAGGCTGCCAGAGTACCTCAGGGCTGCAGAGAATATTCATGTTTTTAAGAGCAGGCTCAAGACTCACCTTTTTAGCTTAGCTTTTAACTGATTATTATTTATCACTGTTTGTTTAATTGCTTTGGATGTTTTATATGATTATATTTTTATCAGTTTTACTTTTCAATCTTAGCACATTAATTTACCGTTTCTTTTTATACTTTAATTTGTCTTAATCCCCGTTCCAGTGTTTCCTCTGTGGGAGCCCTCTGCCCCGGGAGCGGTGGTCGGCTGTAGCTGCCTGGGTGCTCTCCAGGTGGAGCTTGGGTGGAGGTGGGGGTCTTGGCCTTGCCTCCACTGGGTGCCCTGTGTCAGTGCCTCGGCTGCTGCTGTTAATCTACTGCTGCCGGGGCAGATGGCTCCTCTGATGGCGTTTCCTTGCATGGTTCATCTGCACTCGGCCCAATGTCCTTTTTTACTTTTTCTTTTAACTGTGTGTGTGCATGGGAGATGGGTTGGGGGGAGGGGGGTATAACTGTGACCATGCTTTTAAATCTGTGGGGGAGGGAAGGGAAGGTGGTTTTATGTGGGGTCATTTTAATCTGTAAAGCACTTTGTGATGCAACTTCTTGTATGAAAAGCGCTTCATAAATAAAGTTTGATTTGATGATTTGATTTGATAAGATATTTTTGAATTGAATTTGAATTGAACTATGGAATTGGAACATGGATTTTAATTCTATTAATTTTTTACTTTCAATTAATTTCTCACAGGGCTGTTATCTATGGACTTGGGGATAAATATTACAATTTTTTCCCACAGTGGTACAGGGCTGTAGTACTCAAGTCCGGTCTTGAGACCGTTTTTCTATAGTCTCGGACTTGTCTCGGACTCGCTGGTATTTGGACTCAGACTTGTCTTGGTCTCGGCCACTGGTCTTGCCAAATATGGCTTTTGGTCTCGACCGAGTCCAGGTGTCTTTATCATGTTTATAATATTGGAGCAGTGGCGGCTGGCTAATAGAGGGCGCAAGGGCGCCGCCCCACCACTTACCACTTGGCATATTACCTTGAATAAAACGTAATCAAAATAATAATAATAACATTAAAATAATTCGAAATATATTTGTGTTTTTTTCAGATGTGCAAAATAAATATTTTATAGTTTATGGTGAGTTGAGATGTTGCTCATCGGCGTTGTCTGATTGAGGACGTATTTCCGCCTTGGGGCGCCAAAATCTTTGCCCATAGACTCTCATTAAAAGTTGTACATGCGCAGTAGCTCCTCTTCAATACAACAGATAGGACGATTTGGGGCGCAGCTCTCCTGCGCCCCTAGGGGGCGAGATTTGCACATCGCTACTCTCCCGCCGTGGGGCTGACATCAAGCTGACGTCAAAGACATCTGTCATATAGTGCGGCTGACTGACAGGTCAAACCGCAGGAGTTGGAGACCAACAAAAAGAGACACAAAATGGAGAAAGAGAAAAATAATTCTGTCATATCACTCAAAACAATACCGTTTGAGAGAAGAACGTACCAGGACAAGCTTGAGGTAAAAGAGCTTGGCCCTGATCAGCCAGATATTAAGCTCATTCAGCAGCCCAACGACAGGGGGAGACAGTGCACTCGCACTTTTTCCAGGACCTGGTTCAGCGCCAAGTCTTGGCTGACAGCCTGTAGTGAGGCTAATGCTCTATTTTGCTTTCCATGCCTTCTGTTTCAAACATCAGGATCTGACCCAGCATGGATCAAGATAGGTATGACTGATCTGAAGCACTTTTTAGATAAGGCAAAGAAGCATGAGCAGACTGGTATCCATATGCAAAATGCCCTTCGATTAGCTATGTTTGGGAAAATAAACATTTTATCCCAGCTTGATGAAAGCTACAGGGTAGGGATCAGAAAGCACAATGAGGATGTTGACAAAAACAGGCACATCCTATCAAAAATAATAGACTGAGTCAAATTCTGTGCTGCATTTGAACTTGCCCTGCGTGGCCATGATGAAAGTGAATCCTCAGAAAATCCTGGTGTTTTTAGAAGATTGGTGGATTTTGTAGCATCACTGGATGCAGTACTACATGAACACTTGCAGACTGCCACTGTGTTTAAGGGAACATCTAAGACTGTACAGAATGAACTTCTTGACTGCATGCTGTCAGTTATGAGAGAGTGCATCATTGGAGAAATCAGGAGCAGACTTTGTGTCCATCCAAGCTGATGAAACCATAGATATTTCCACTCAGTGTCAGCTGGTGCTTGTGATCCGCTACATTTATAAAGCCCATCATGTCCAAGAGCGTTTTTTTGAGTTCATACCTCTACAAAGTGCTACAGCTGATTCCATCGCAGCAGCACTTCTGGATAGGTTGAGCTCCATTCTCCCTGACGACCAGAAGAGCAAGCTCATTTCCCAAGCATCGATGGTGAAAGTGTCATGAGAGGAGCCACAGGAGGGGTACAGAAAAAAGTCCAAGATGTTTACATAAATGCTCACTATATCCACTGCTATGCTCATCAACTAAACCTTATCATGCAGCAGGTGACTTCCCATATCCCAAAAGTGAGTAATTTCTTCTCAGACCTGGCTGGATTCTCTACCTTTTTCTCAAGATCTCCAAAGAGAACCAGCATGCTTGACAGAGTGGTAGCCCACAGACTCCCAAGAGCAAGCACAGTGAGGTGGAACTTCCACAGCCGAGCTGTGAACACAGTTTTTGAGCACAAGGAAGACCTGTTCCAGTGTTTTGAAAACATCCGGGACTCTGGAGAGTTTGATCCTACCACTGTGAGAGAAGCTGGAGGGTTTGTGAGGCTGCTGGAGGATTATGATAGTTTCAGCTTCTTCCTGAATCTGTTCCATCTCATCATACCGCATGTGGATATTCTCTACAGCCAGCTCCAGAAGCGGACAATCGACTCTGTCTTTGTTCAGGGAATCACAGACAACATACAAAAGATCAGGTAAATTGATGTGTATGTTGTACTGTTTAATATTACAGATATTGTGTTAATCACTATTATGCTTGAACCACTCAATATTCCTTGTTATTTTACGTGGTGACTTAAGATGAACTTTTCTCTTCTGGTTCGGTTCAGAGACTCCCTCCTCACTCTCTGTGGAGAACACAGTGGCAGTGCATCTCAGCTGGCTAAGAAACGCCGCACCCTGGGCCCAGGTGATCTTCAGAGGGTAGCCACAGAGGTGAAATAAAAGCTTAATAGTAGTGCTATATTATGAGAAAATGGGGAACAAACCTTTGAATATGCCCTATGATCTACTTTAATCAAGGTGGAATGTTAATTTGTATTTATTGCTATTCAATGAACACATTCATTCATAAATTAATAAATAGATAGACAGACAGATAAATAGATGGTAATTATATATTAAGTATTTAGAAAGCTGACTGATAGCCATCTCCATATTGTACTAAACTGGTGCATTCATTTTATAGGTTTGTGACACTATCTTGGGCCACGCAAAACACAGATTTACCTTCACAAAGCATCTGATCAGTGCTACACTGCTGCAGGCAGACAGATTTCAGCAGTACCACAGCCAGTTCCCAGAAGTAGCACTAAACACCACAGTGGAGGCTTACCCACTGCTGAACAAGAACAAGATGAAAACTGAACTGGCTCTCATCTACAGCAATGATAAGTTCAAGAGCTGCAGTGGTGCTGTAGCTCTGTACCAGCTCTTCATGGGGAACAATCTTCAGGACACCTTCTCAGAGACTGTTGCTCTGCTAAAAATCCTCATCACAACTCCACACAGCTGAATCTGAAAGGTGCTTCTCAACACTGAAGAGAATCAAGACCTTCCTCAGGAACACAATGTCACAGGATCGTATCAATGCATTGGCCATACTCTCTATGGAGAAGAATCTTGTCAAAACCATCCCTGGCTTTAACCAAAGAGTCATTGAGAAATGTGCTTGTTTCAAAGACAGAAGGGCAAAATTTATGTACAAAAAGTAAAACACTACATTACATTGTAATGTTGTTTTTGTTTTTGTTTTTAATGTGAATAAATACACTGTTGTGATTCCTCAATACATTTAACTTACTGCTGGTATATATGTAGCCATCGTAGTCATAGCCCCCCCTGGAGAAAATTCCACCAGCCGCCACTGTATTGGAGGGAAAGCGAAACACTGGCCACTTGATAACCAATCACACACTAAGTGCGCCCTGCCTCTGCGTGATCACGCAGCACGAGTGTTATTCATTTTCATTGATTCATGCACACACACGCACTGAAGATGTCCGCCAATTCAGTAATCAAAAAGGAGTTTCTAAGCAAAGTTGTAACACTGCTATTAAATATATATATATATATATATATATATATATATATATATATATATATATATATATATATATATATATATACACACACCTTAGTTCATTCTGTTTCTTTAGGTTAAATTAGATGATATCAAGGGGAGTGGTTATACTTAATAATCCTGGGAGTTGTGATATTGTTTTTGCTTTTAGATCAACAAATAACAAAAATTATAGTCTTGATATACTGTCATCATGCATACAACTTGTTTTTCTGTCCTGGACTTGGTCTTGACTCGGACTCGAACCTTTGTGGACTCGGTCTTGACTTGGTCTTGACTAGTCCTGGTCTTGGACTCGACAAAGGTGGTCTGGACTACAGCCCTGCAGTGGTAACATTTTTACAGGAGAGCTTTATTTTTGAAAATGTCATGAAAACCGATTTCCAAACATCCTTCATGTCTGTCTGCAGAATATTGAACAAAAAATAAGAAACACCTTCAACAATCCCGTTCAGATTAGCTCCAGGTATATTATAAAATCAGAAACATCTCCGTGGAACTCCTCTAGTTGTTGCGTTTCACTCGGTTGCTATGTTGAGCGGAGGAGGCGGAGCACATCGGAGTATCGTCAGCTGCCTGGCTAACGTTAGCTTAGCAATCTCAGACCGTTTGTCTATGAAAACAAATACATGAGCTAACGTTAGCTGGATATTTGTATTTGAGTTGAACAACGGTTCGAATATAACTTGTTTGCTGCCGCAATGTTGACATCAGACGTATTTTACTGACCGGATTTGGACTGCAGTGCGGCGCTGGGCTGACGGTTGGATCCGGGAGGAAGAGCTAATGAGGTAAGCCGACGCAGCACGTCAAACACAGAGCGGTCGGTTATATACAGGTATAGCCAGAGCTCTCAAGTTTTATGAATAGTTCAGAGTGAGATCGGTGAGGTTGAATGAACTACAGATTATCTACTTTTTTGGCCGCCGCGGCCCGTCAACATCATTCTCTTCTCCCAACTGTTTGGTATTAAGAAAAATGTCTAATTTTACATCCTCCGTGTTACAAATAACGAATAGAAATGATAGCAGGCCCAATGCGTCCATCTGCATTCCAGTGTGGAACAACTAAAACTAGTTTTGCAGCCTCAGACAGTCTTCAAAACCTCAGCATATCCGTCACCTTTGAAAACAATGAACCAAGAATGCATAATTCCTCTCCTAACCCTAAATTATATAGTTTTCAAGTGGATGGTGTCAGTGTGTGTGTGTGTATAAAAAATGTATCTTACTCTGTTCTTCACTGATGAAAGGTTTCCCCAGAAAGCTTTCCAAGTCAAAAGCAGTTGGATCCTGAAGAAAGGGGATTTCCATCAGTTGGTCCTCCAGGAACTCCTCACTAAGATGGTCGTTCCCTTTGGGTCCGTGAAATTAAAAACGTTCAGGAAATATGGAAAAGAACACAAAATAAACCTATAAACATGGAATAGGTGTTAAAACCTTCACTCATTTATGAATACTTTGAAGTCTTACCTTTCCTCAAATTAAAAACACATCTACTCCACACTCAGACTTATGCTGGACAGACTTGGCATGTCTGAGTAAGATCTCTGTAACAATACAACATTTTGACTAATAATAATAATATTAAGAGGGCAAATTTTATAAAGACTGGATATTTGTTAATGAATACTAGTCTCAAAAATCACACTGCATTGCTTTCTGGGAA
Organism: Valencia hispanica; assembly: GCA_963556495.2. Classification (NCBI taxonomy): domain Eukaryota; kingdom Metazoa; phylum Chordata; class Actinopteri; order Cyprinodontiformes; family Valenciidae; genus Valencia; species Valencia hispanica. The sequence continues at coordinate 42,617,368 of OY747701.1, read as the reverse complement.
GGTGGAAGGCACTGGAATAATGGGTGGAATCAGCAGTTGATCTTGTAAAATACATACAAAAAATTTCTGCATTTGACACAAAACGCTAAAGCTTTTGAAATGAAGGTGGCTTTATTGTGACAAAAAGGTTTACTTTATAGAAATGTGCTTGTATTTATTTTGCTGACTTTTGAAGTTCCCCTGAAATGTAACAGATCTTCTGATAGCTGGTACATAAATGTGTGACATAAGTGGAACTTGATTGAGAGTTGCCAAAGAATATCCAGAGTATTAATGTTGAAAATGTTTTTTTCTTCAACAGCTGAAAGAGAGAATAGCTATGAAAGTTTTAGGCTTGCTATTTGGTTCAAACCCTTTTCTGTTCAGTGTCAGGATGGTCACATTTTGATAGCAGCTATAACAAAATGTAACCCTCTATGGGATGCCATTTATAAAGTGACATGGTCAAAGATTAACAGCAATAATTTGAGTTATTTAGCCTGTCATGAGAGAAAAAAATGGGGTAATTTTTTTGTCATATTTTTACCATGCAATTCATTCATTTATAAATGTCCAGTTTACAAGTAAATATTTATTTAGCAAGCTAAATATTTAGTTTACAAACTAAATATTTATTTAAATTAATATCTTATATTACTGCTGTTAATTTTTGACTGTGTAACTTTTCAAGCAGCACCCCATAACACTCTGCGTTTCAGGGAACATTACTATGTCAGTGTTCAAATTATTACTATAGTTTTTATACTCTTAAGTGTCAGAAAGTTAGTTCTGAATAATAATATATCATATCGAGTATGATTACATTTTCTGAAAGCAGCCATTAGAATATGACTATATGAATATGAGTATTTCAGTTGGACAGAGTAAACAGTGATCTCTGGAATGACAGCATCTAATGATCACAGAACTTGATTTAACTCTTTGGCTCCTGTAAACCACGCAGCTCAGCGACGAGGAATATTTCAGGTGGACTGAATTTCGCCCCCCTGGGATCATAGATTCTGTCTGATGTCACCGATTTCTTTTTGTAACACCAGCATCAGCCCAAGTTAGCAACAAGTAATCATTTTAGCTTAATCTGACAAGTGTTCATGCTTATTAGTTCTAGCCTGCTAGCGCTATTTCCTGCTGTACTTAATGATAAATTCCAGAGGAATAAGGGGAAGAAACAATATCAACGCTTCATTCTGTTACAAACAGCTACCTGTGGCTACCGATCAAGAACTTTCAGCAGAATGCAAATTGGTGTGATGGCACAAAGTTGTTCCATATAAATAAACGATCAGTATACTATAATAGAAGTTATTACCTGATAATTTATTTTAGTTCCAACCCCCAACGTTCCAATCTCATGTGTCTTTGCGGTCTCCCCAATGTTTCTCATGCCGTAATCACATCGTACTCTTACCCACCAGGCTGTCAATAAAGGCTGAAGCAGCTGCGCAGTGGGGGGGGCTTAGACTGAGCTCACAAGGTGCAGTGAACGGATCACTCATGGGTCATTAAGTGTAGGTTTTGTTATTTACAGCGTGAGGAATGTCATGTGTGGCGTGTGTGAGTGTGAAGACTGCAAAATGCGTGTGTATCATGCTCATTGCGTGAGGCTTGAGAGCTCTGTATAGCACTGAGCCCTGTTGTTTTGTTTGCTAAAGTGAAGACAAATCTTAGAGTGTCCCCACACACCTTCCATGATTGCGCAGTAACACTAACACTTCTGGCAGATTCTTCTTCGTTGGTATTTGGGGGGTTCTTCTTCTGGTCGGCGGACTGGGAATCGAAACTAGGAATCGTAATTAAAAAAATTGAGCGATTCCGGGAGAATCGACTTATGAGTCCCGGTTCCAATCGATGCTCGATTCTCGATGCCTAACCCTACACTTCACCCATTTGCATTAAGCTTTGCATTGTTAGAAACCCAGTCATATATTATAATAAACATGGGTTTTTTGTTTATTTTTCCCTGAGATGGGAGAAATAAGGATTTAAGTGTTTTACTTCCTGCTTATTATGATGTAAAAATTGTCATTTTGCGTCATAATAAGCAGGAAGTCACATTTCTTTGAAAAGTGTAGAGACTACAAACACTAGCTCCTCATTATTCCAGGGGGTGGGACCCACTCACCCTAAAGGCCTATTACAGATCAGTGGGTGGGACTAAACTTACAGAAACTAAAATAAATATCCGCCATGTTGTTTGGAAGCTATCAAGCTAAGCTAACAAGCGCTTATGGAGTCAGATTTACGAGAATGGCTGAAGGAACAACACACGCTATGGAAGAAGAGGATTTTGAAAGTCTGTTGCTCGAAACAGATGTTCGTGGCTATCTGTATGAGCCGCAAGATAGCGAAGAGCAGCTGAGGGTGATGGAAGAACAGGAGGCAGTGGCTGCAGCCGAGGCAGGAGACCTGCCTGTTGCGTCCGAGAAGCCCAGGCTTGCTCGAGTTGGTGTGGACTGGTGGTGCCTATGCTCTCACTGTGCGCCTACGGACACAGAGCTAGAGTGCGTCTACTGCCAAGAATTTCAAAGAATCCAATTTCTCCTGGAAGAAATGTCTGATGGCACGTTCACACCGGTCAGCGCGTCCAGGCATCAAATCGCTCAATATGACGAAAGTCGACGCTTTAAAATTAAAACCCAGCTGCTTGCACACTTTGTAGTATGCGTCGGCACGTCGGATCATCAGCGCATCATGTCATTACGTCAGCGTGTGGGCATGGATTTGTCTGTTGCTAGTTGTTTACAACATGGCGGATCATGTCGAGTGGCTTGGGTTTATTTAATTAATGAAGCCACAAAAGCCAGACAACGTCGTCTAAACCCATAAGAAGGTTAAAAGAAAAATGTTTAACTGCTTACCTGGCACTCAAATATCCTCCGATATCTTCCTCCAAATAAGATCCGATCTCTTCTTGTCTTTGTAAAAAGACGAAGACGGGTCATACAATTCACGAACATTACACACAGCGACGGTTAGTTGATCCTCCATCTTGAATGAAAAACTTGCCGATCCACTTATGGAAGGAGTTACTACGTCAGTACAAAGAGTCGCTCTGATTGGTTGACGCCCCGCATTTGCTGCCCGAAAGTTCAGTTTTCCCAACTTCACGCAGCAGCTGCTCCGACAGTCCGTCAACTCATCCGAGCAGCAGTTGCGTGGACGCGCTGATGCCAGCTGCGCCGATGCGCGCGACTTGCTGCGGGGCAGCTTGGCGCCCATTTGATGCGTAGGTACCATAGACTTGCATGTAATCTAGCTGCCCTGCTGCCTGGACGCGCTGACCAGTGTGAACGTGCCATGAGGCAGACAAGTATGAAGAGAGAACGCTGACATGATCTGAAACCGAAAGAAAAAGTTTTGAAACGTTGAAAATCAGAAGTTGAAAAAAAACCTCAACGCTCCGGGGGAGGGACACTATGGCAAGCCGTTTTAACAAAATACAAATAATCACCTTGTCCCTGTAAAATAATTTATTTTTAGCATTTTGTTGCCGTGACACTGAAAATGTAGCCGTGGCGCGGCGCCACAGCAAAGCCTATGTAGGGGAAACACTGCATTTCGACTACATATATGACCCACTTTCAATGAAAATCAATGTTGCCATGGGTCAAATGCTCCTTTAAAGCTGCATTATGTAATATATCTGTTAAAATAAAGACGTTTTTGTAACCTATAGTTATTTTTTTCATGTCCTGAGGATACGATTAACTAGTAGCCTACTTTTTGCTGAGGTGGCATATAGGGGCTGCCATTCCATTTATTTTGATATGATATGGGTCCAAACAGAACAGCCAGGAAGCATTTGTGAGAGAGTACATGCACATGACATTATGACGCACAAACATATATGCATCACGAGAAGGCGGTGTTCTCCATCAGTTAGATTAGCTAACCTAGTGGCTGGAAACATATATTTAGTACCTCGTCTGTAGACATCAATAACATTAGAGGAGAAGTGAGTAGTGAGGTGTTTCCCTGCTGCAGCCAGCTCACACAACGAATTAGTACGTGCTTGAACATCACAGGAGTGCGCATTTTACTGACTGCTGTTCCTCTAACGGCCACATGGTAGCAGGACTCTCAGGAAACTCTGCAGAGCAGCTCTAAGTTATACTGCTTGTGTGTTATTTATAAGAATTTATAGTAAATGGGCTCATCCACTGGCCTACATATGTGGTAAAATCATATTCTAACCTTAGCAGAAGAAAAGTCCCCAAAAGCATAACATTTGCACTACTAAACTTCACTGTGGGAATGGTGGTCTTTGGATCATATTTGGTATTTCTCTTCTTTAAAATTTGGTGTGTAAAGTTGATGCCAAAGAGCCTAATTAAATATTATTAGATCTCAGGGCTGTCTCCCAAACGTTCACTAAGTCACTAAGATGTTTACTGACAAACTTCAGAAAGGCCAGTCCATGTATTTTTTATAGCAGAGAGGCCCAAGTAACCATCCTGCAACTTTTAGATGTAGCCCTGTTCCAACACACCTGAATCAAAGTGCTGAGTTCTTTCACCAGTAGTCATTCAGCTCTACAGAGGACTGACAATGAGCAATTCATCTGATTAGATCCAGCTCTCCAGGACTGGACTTGGCATCCCTGTTCTATAGTAATTCATTATGCTGAAGTGTGGTACCAGTGTTGGTCTTGGTGACTGTGTTCCCAGTTGCTTAAGATGCAACTGGCTGGACTTCAATGCCTGGGAAGGTCAGAACCTGTTTTCAATGTTTACATCTTATTGATTTTTCTGGGATTTCAAACTGTTTTAAATGAAGAAGGAATTCTAACACTTCTCAAGTTAATGGGCAGTGATAAAGATTGATGTTAAAGATCAATGGTAATGTCTTTTAATTTTTGGCAATATGCTGGCACCCAATCCTTTAGAACAGCAGATATTGCTTTGATAGTGGCAGCAAAACCTAACATGCAGCAATGATTTGCTTTCATAATATCTGAGCAAAGGCAATACATTTAGTTACTTAAATTAAAACAACTATGTTTTTCAAAATTTGTATGTACTGTTTATTGAGACCTGGGGCCTCATTTATAAAACTTTGGACAAAATCCTTGCTAAAACCATACTTAAGCTCAGTAATAAAAGTTGACTTAAGCAAAGAAATTTTCCAATGTATAAAACATTGAGCGCACACAGCTGCAGCCAATTCCTGCTTTAAAAATCACACCCTTCCTAGAAATAGGCATAGGTGATTTTGGATTCTATCCAACCTCCTACATGCTCACTTTCTTCCATATATGGTAAGTACAAAGTAATAATGACTAGAATGAAAATTATTTATTTGGAACTTAGCTGGGCAGAGGTATGGCTGGTGTACTGCAGATTGTGGCAGAAATGTTTTCTACATCTCTACAGAAAACATTTCTGGGAAAATGTCCCAGTCATTGGAATGACTGGGAATGGAATAGGATGAAATATGTTATTTGTTAAAGTCTGACTGCCCATTCTGTTAGGATGAATGCCATCCTCCTTGAGTAGAGAGGTTCGGTTCCAAAATAGATTAAAATTATTAATAAAAATTGCACTAAAACATGTTCATATTTCGTTTGCAAAACCTAATCAGAAAATCTAAATAGCCTTTACATATTTTTATGTGCAATAGTTGAATGTCCTAAAATAGTTTCGTTTCCAATTTACAAAAATAGTAAACATCCCTCAGAGCTATTGTATCTTAGCTTTTCAGCTACAATAAAAATATTTAGAATTTTTTGTATCATTATTTGTATTTACCATCCTCCACTCATCAACCCTTTCTTGTGAGTGCACTGCTGATGAGACTCACCTCATTTCACTTTTTGAAATGCCCTCTCATCATTTTGTAGGCATGCACCATACGGCCTCTGTTTTCTTTCCTAAAAAAAATTAAATAAATTTGCATCTTCAAACAGAGATGGTTTTTCCTCCACTTTAGAGCTAGACTAACGGACATTTTACTCTCTGGATAATACCATTTCCAATTCATTAAGCTAGATTCAGTTTTTGATGGAGTTCAAATTAAAGTACCAGATGCAGTTTCTTCATCCTCCTTCCACCTTCAACCTGTGTGAATCTGATTCCACTTTTCACTCAGTCAAGTGTTATGGTAAGCATGACTTTGTCTCTGAAGCACTAATATACAGTCTATGTCCTCTATGTTCTCCATGTGGCTTGTGTGTACGTGTCTGTTTTCAGAATTCATTTTCTTCCTGCAAATGCAAGTAGAAGTGATATTTATTTTTCTGTATTGGATCTTTTTTCACCATGTATGCTTCAAATTCACGTTAGAAACTGAGAGTGAGTCAATTTATGAGTTTTTGCTAGGGATTTTTTAACCTTTTCTCCACTGTAATTTGTTCCTTTAACAACTTGAAAACGACTTCTATTTTTATTATATTGTAGGAAATATTGTAAGAAACCTTGGCCCTCATTTATCAACCCTACTTACGCACAGATCTGTGTGTATTTCATGCATAGTAACAACTTTACACGTGGTGTGGTACTTACCATCTGCATATAACTGTTCCTAAACATAAGAACAACTCTGAGGGGCGACTGTGGCTCAGGAGTTAGTCTTGAAACCGGTCGCTTGCCGGGGCGAGCCCCGCTCCATCTGTCTCAGTTGTTGTGTCCTTGGGCAAGACACTTTACCCGCCTTGCCTACTTGTGGTGGTCAGAGGGCCCGGTGGCGCCAGTGTTCGGCAGCCTCACTTCTGTCACTGTGTGCCAGGCCAGCTGTGGCTACAATGTAGCATGCCATCACCGGTGTGTGAATGACTGAATTAAGTGTGAAGTGCTTTTGGGTCCTCATGCGTATGCACAGAATCTAGTGGTAAACTGCGACACTGAAACTTTTACTTTGACAGAATATTTATCAGTCTACCACCTCCGCAAGGAGCTCATGCTGGTGTCTTTTAGCAAAATAATAAATAAAAAAAAACTATGGACAGATTTGGATTAAACTTTCAGAAAATGTTAGAAATATGCCAAGGAATAAATTATTACATTTTGGGGGTGATCATGCATGGAGATCCTGTGAAAAGCAATCTGGGGGGGTGGGGATTGCAAAGTACTTTGCTGAGGTCTGCGTTCTCCGTGTGCTTTTTTTACTTGTCACATCAAATGCTTCAGTTTAAAAAGATGTTACACTTATAAATAAAAGGTTTAAAAACTGTTCTGTGGAAACTAAAGGGTCCTGCTGCCATGTTTGAATTAATTATTTTTACCCAGATGCAGACCACCGCAAGCTAGACCAGTATAGGATTTTTTACGTGATGTAAGTCTTTTTCCATTTAACACTTATTTTTGACCACAGTGTCCTCGTAATCAAGGCACCTCGCTTACCAAGGCTTTTTTCTTGGTAGGCGAGGTGCCTTGACATTGAGAAACACCCATGGTCCTTAGAATATGTAATGGTTGAATAGTAGAAACTCAGGTGAGGCTTACTTGGAAGATGATGAGTATGAACCCCAGGGAGGAACACTAGGAGTCGGGGATGATTGCGAGAGCTTACTGCAGAATTGCTGGAGCGATGACGAAATTCAGAGGGCGGACAGGCAGAGAACGGCGATGAGACACGGAGGAGTTAGGCATCACAAGGCAGCCAGACAGGGGAGGAACACCAGGGCTACTGAAAGCCGGAACACAGATGAGAGTGAAGTTAACTGAAGAAAAACCTGGTGAACACAAAGAGCGGGAAGTAAGCGCCAAGGAGCTGCAGGGTCCCAGAAGACCTGATCACAGAGGTCTGGAGGTTACCCAAACGGCTAAGACATCCTTTACAAGGATGACCAAGGTCGGGGCAAGGGCTGCATAGGGGTACGTAGCGACGTTACGGGGGGCGTGGTTACTGAACTCAGAGTTGGGTGTATTGTTACTCTGTGGGGGTGCTGTCCATCTCCCTGGGGTTGCTGCACCCCTGTACTGCTCTTGAGCCCTGAGTGTATCCTGAGTTACCCTTTTTGTAGAGCATAGCTGTCCTTGCACATGTAGAAAATCAGTTCCCCTGTGTGAAATGCTAGAAGAGAACATGTAAAAGTAATCTGGGTAGCAAGCAGGGGCTTATTCTGGAGGAGATGATGAGATTTACATCTCAGGTAGAAGAATCCATTGACAGAACCGCTGTTGTCAACAGTCCACAAAACCTGCTTTGTCTACAAAGAACAGGTAAGCAAAGTCTTACTGAGGAAAATATGCACAACAGAGCATTTCTATTTTTGTCTTTCATGAGCACTACATTGAATATAAACCTCTGTAAAATCCTATTAGAGTATTAGTGTTTCAGTGCTGTTAACTTATGTCATTTTTGAGTATTTCTGTTTGACTTTACAATTTTTTTAACTTACAGTGTACTCAATTTGCTAATTTTACAAATAGTTTAGTTTAGGCATCAAACTTTTCTGCAAACTTTCAAAAACCTGAAATGAAAGATAACACAGCAGCTTTGGTGATTGCAATAACTGTTATCTAACCATTTACATCCTAAGAAAGCAAACATACTTAGTGCAACATTCTCTATCTGGTCCACTACAGAGTTTATACTGTACTGATTATGCCTGTGGGTGAGGGAGAGAGCATATTTATGCAGAGAGTGTGCAAACAGAGGAGCAGATAAGCAGGCGTTTCAGTGAAAGTGGATATGAGACTAATTGGCCTGCAATAAAACCTTTGGCTTAATTACTCACACAGATATTCAGCTTGTCAGAAACAGAAATCACAGTACTCAAATAATCTACACAAGGTCAGTGATGATCTGTAGCAACTTTTCAGTTATACCATAGCTACTGTCTGTTAGAAGTTAGTTGGAAGAGCTAAGTTGCTCAGCCCTCTAGAAATGAGTCTGTTACAAGTAATAACAAGCTCATATTAGTGGGTAACCAATAAATCCTTAAAGGGATTGTTATGATTTGTTTTAAGAGAGGCTCTATTATGAAGTTATGACTGGTCACTATCTTATCTGCTGTAGATAACTCATATTATCTTAATTTGAAAAAATCTCATATCAGTTTATATAGGCACCATTTTATACATTATAAAACCATAACATGTTTGCATTATAGTTTTTTACTTACAGGTTGATGGTTATTCAGAATGAAGACCATGGTAAGTTGCACATCATAACAATACACATTCCCATTTGAAACATGCACTTCAAAACAGATCTTGTTAAGCATATCTGTTAACTGTTTTAAAAGTAAAATGATAAAAACAATTTTTGTTGTCAAAGTCAATGTATGTTATTACTTTTACACTGACTTAATGGATAGATATCAGATAGTGTTTTTTTGCACAGCTCTGTCTCAACTCACCATCATTCTCTAATCATAGGTACGTTCAGCCATTCTTTTTACCTAATTGCTCAAAATATTCAGACATAGAGCAAATTATAGAATTACAAAACCTTCTACCCAGGCTGTCCTGGTGCCATGTTCACTGATGAATCTCTGATGGAAGGTGGCATTCCCAAAAAGCTCAGGATATTTAAGTGAGCCGTATTTCAGCTGGTGTCTCTGAACTTTTTAAATTAGCTTGGTCAATCTGATCAAACTTTGCTTCCACCTTTTCTCAGAGAGACTCAGCTTAAGGCATGGTTGAGGCTTCAGCTAATAATTTGGACAGGTACGACCTGGGATTTATAGGGTCCTCCATCACACTAATCGCTACTTTGGGGCTTTCTGGAAGAGGAAGGCCTTCCATATTAAAGGGACTGCACATTATTATATTACAGTGGGATATTACAAAGTAATTAGAACAGTAATATTTACCCTTTGCAGTGATTAACATATTTTCATTTTAAAGATAATATGGCATGGTTTTGTCTTCTGTGCGCATTAATGGGTTAGTATTCCTTTGCAATTTGGGGATTTTTAAGGATTTTAGGATTTCTGTTTTCTTTTACTTAAACTTTTTACAGCAAAAAGCTAGAGAAAAAAATATTTTGAATGCTTTACACAAGTTGAAATTTTTATGAAAAGCAGAACTGTAATAGATACCAATCAATACATCCCAAAGATCCTCGATTAGGTTGGAGTCAGAGCTTTTTTTGCAGTCCAGTCAGGTTCCTACACACGAAACCCCTCCATGTCCTTTTGAAATTCTTCCCTCCAGAGAACGCATAGCTCTAGAGAGAAATGCCAGTGTAGTTTAAGCCACTGCATCTGATGGTTTGCATTGCACTTACTGATGTTTCTGATTCAGTTGCTCAGTCATGGAAGCCCATTCCATTAAGCTCTCTACGCACTGTCCTTTAGCTAATTTAGAGGTCACAGGAAACTTTGGCGGTTGTAGCTTCTGACTTCTGACAGACAGTTTACAACTTCTGTGCACTCTGCCCATCAGCATGAGCTGAGCCTGCTGTGTGATTCCACAAGTTCTTCAACTCCATGGCTGAGTTGCTCTTGTCCCTAAATTTCACTGCTGGGGACATTACCATTAACATTTGCAGTGTACAGTGTTTGAGAGGAAGCTTCACTGAGCTCTTTAGAAAAAAACATTATTTCACAAATGTTTGTAGAAGCAGTAAAGGTGCTTGATTATATACATCTTTGGCCATGGCTCTAAAGATCTGAGGTCCGAGATTTGTTAGGGTGTCTAAAACATATATGGAAACATATATTGTAATAGAATGGATTTAAAGGACAATGAAAACAACGTCATCTGAGGCCTTGAGAAAATATGTAACCAATTTAACAGCTTAACTTCTGATTTCTACTTCTGACAAAGCATTTAAAGAAAGCTTAGGTGAGCAGTATTTGATGAAGTATATAAAGAAGACAATTGTAAGAATATATACATCTTTTCCCTATACTAAGAGTGTCTAGACTTGAGCGAATAAGATCTCTGATGGCTGAATATAACATGACCTGAACATAATCCTAAGAAATGGAAACAGAAGGTTCCTTTGTCCTTTAAGAAAAATGCACACAGTAACCCCTGCTCTCTACGGGACGCGTAAGCAGCACGTAACATAATAGACATGTTTTACTTGCGAATTCAGCAGAGGAATCACAGGAGAATAGCAATTGCATAACCTAAAATGTAGTATACAGGGGGAAAAGATGTGATTCTACGTGAGTAAGTAGCGTAATATGAGGTGTCGTATAGGACAAAATGTATGTTTCCCTCTCATTCACACCACTAAAACCATGCATACACCACAAACAGCACTCTCTCACATACTCAAAATTCATAATATTACATATATAGTACTGAAATTCCACTCACACATACCAAAAGGGATGCACACAAGCTCTTAAGGTTCATATTAGTGTATGTCTGAGCTTATGCTAGTATGAATGAGGAATAATACTAGTGTATGTGTGAGCTTAAACTAGTATGAATGAGAGGCTCGTACAAGTGTATAAACTAGTATTATCTCTCATTCATACTAGTATAAGCTCACACATACACTAGTATTATTCCTCATTCATACTAGTATGATCTCACACATACACTAGTATTATCTCTCATTCATACTAGTATAAGCTCACACAAACACTACTGTTAATTCTCATTCATACTAGTATGATCTCATACATACACTAGTATTATCTCTTATTCATACTAGTATAAAATCACACATACAATAGTATTATCTCTCATTTACACTAGTATAATCTACAAATACACTAGTACTAACTCTCATTCATACTAGTATAAGATCACACAAACACTAGTATTACCTTTCATTTATACTAGTATAATCTCACACAAACACTAGTATTATCTCTCATTTATACTAGTATAATCTCACACATACACTAGTATTATCTCTCATTCACACTAGCATAATCTCACATATACACTAGTATTATCTCTCATTCATACTAGTATAATCTCACATACACTAGTATGACTCTAAGAGCTTGTGTGTGCATCATTTTTGGTATGTGTGAGTGAACTTTCAGTAGTATATATTATGAATTCTGAGTATGTGAGAGAATGCTGTTGTGGTGTATGCATGGCTTAGTGGTGTGAATGAGAGGGAAACATATCTTTGTCCTAAATACGTTACCTCATTTCATAAACTCACCATCCACTCCCACTGCAGATATTTCTGTCCATGGCTTCTCCTTTTTCCTGTTGTTCTTGTAAAAATAATCATTTGAATCATATAAACTGGGTGATTCTCCACTTCAAGGATTAAATTCTAATCATCTATGATAAAAACCAACAAATTAGACCCACAGACCGACTTTCAACCCTGGTGTCACAGGTAATTTTTTCATAAATTTTTTTATGGTTAAGTAATCAGAAATCTAAACCTCTATTATTTTGAAATTTTATGGATTATTTTCACTGCTTCTGTGTTGGATTTCCTGTCTGGCCATATCCAAACACGCTGAGCTCGATGCGTTATAGAAGGGTAGCGCGTAATAAATAGACTTGCTGCGTAAATTTAAGAGAGGGCCGCGACGCAACATTTCTGCGTCCGATTTCCATTGCTTCGCGCCCGGTGGAAACCCCCCTATTGACTATAATGCCGGCTATCAGCTGCATATTACACTTCGCAGATGTTACACGTGTTAGGTAATTGTTGTGGTTTACCTAAAAACGAGTCACACACAAAAGTCGGAGATAATTTAGACAATAAGCTCTGCAGAGGTAGATGTGGTTCAATCAGTTCTGCAGAGGGAGACCAGCAAAATACGGTAAGGAATGAGCCAACCGTCTGTCTGTTATCAGCTCCTGTCACTCGTCTCCCACTGATCTCATCACTGGTCTCAAAGGGTTTCACCTCTGCAGACTCTCTTTATTTAGTCACACTTCATTAACATATTAAAAGAACAGGATGTCATGCACAAGAGCATGTGACTGAAACCAAAATGACATTTAAAAAGTACATTAGAACTATGTGATAAAAACACCCTAAGAAAATAATAATACACCATTATTATTTTTCCCTAACATTTCCCCCCTGAAATGTGGTTTTTAAATGTGATCACGAACAACAAAAAGTTGTAAAATAGGTAACAACTCTAATAATATAAAAATATAAGAATCATAAAAACCAGACAACAAAAGGTTGCAAAATAAGTAGCATCCCAAATTCAAAAAAGGTAATAAGACATATAAAAAAGAAATTGCAAAAGTAAGTAGCAATTTCAAAAAGGTATTTATGCGAGGTTCACCTAGACATCATCCAATTAATCGCTACCTGAACAGTAGTTTAGATTAATGGAATCATAAAAGGTTTTTACACATGTTAATTACACTTCATCTTTTTCTTTATTTCTATCTTCATCTTCAAGCCTCTGATTAAGAAGAGAGTATTGGACCAATGTGTTAGTTATCATCTTATTCATCATTTGTTTTATACATGGAAGAACACAACTAACAAAAATGCAGAAAAGTATCAAAATTACAATGAATGGCATAGCTATTTTTAAAAGAACCTGATACCACCTGCCAGTTGTCAGCCAGGCCATGAGATCCCATTGTCCATTACTGCTTTCCTGTGATTCTAAAAAGTCAGTTAATTCCTGCACCCGGTCATGAATGAGAGTCCAATTATCATGTGTACTAGGAATGTACGTACAACAATGTTCACCAATTACAGTACAAAGTCCACCTTCAGAAGCAAAATGAGTGTCCAGAGCTACCCGATGTTGCATCAGCATGGTCTTCATCGCCAGTTTTTCAGGATCGTTGGCCAGCAGGTTGGACATTTCAGCAAGGATGTCTGTGATGTTTTCCAAAGTCCACCAAACCTCGTTCATCCGTTTTGTCAGACTTGCAACTCCAACAGGTGGGAACATGGTGTGGAAGATTCCTTTTGCATCACTGTAGAGAGGTTTTCGTCCACCATTGTCAGAGAACGGGTTGAACACTTGTGGAGGGTTGAATTCCCGTTTATTCAGCTCTGTAGGTTTAGAAGGTGCTCCGTTTTCTGTTATGATGTATGAGGAGGGTTGCAGTCGAGCCAAACTACATGTGCCACACCAATCCTTAGGTAGGTAGAGGTAGAAAGTGTGACCACACTTCCAGATGTATCCGTCAGGCGTTCCCAGGCCAAATTGGGATTATTTAAGGTGGTTGGGACAGCAGTCATCGATGAGACTTCTTCAGAATGGTGTGGGATCCATGAACAGACATAACAGCTGGTATTGAAACCTAAACGTTTTGCAGTCAAATTAGCTATTTGGTACCAGGTGTTCTGGAACGCATGGTGGGTTAGAATTTTAGCTCTTCTTTCCTTTGATGTCTGGGCGTCATCAGGTGTGACGAAAAAGCAGTGGAATAGAGGCAGGCAAACTGCCAGACAGGAGGGGAGCCAAACTAGTTTCATGTTAGCTAGAGGCAAATAAGAGGACTAGCCCTCCAAAACAGAGGTTTGACCACTAAGGGGACAGGGATGCTGTTCTGCTGGGTTTGAGACCAGAGGCCCTATTGGTCACTCTTTCCTTTGTAGCCCAGACTTCCCCACTGTCCCGTGTCTAGTCCCCTAATTGCCTTTGCAATTTGCAGTGTGAGATGTGTATCCACGAGGGTCTCTCAGCGATTTTCACAGCCGTGGGTGTGGTCAGCAGGACTTCAAAAGGTCCTTCCCAGCGGGGACTCTTCTTTTTAATCACCTTGATGAAAACCCAGTCTCCAGGTTTGATTGGCTTTTCAGGATCCTGCAAAACAGAAGGAGAGATAGGCAGATTGTGTGCGCTTTGCACTTCTTTGGCTAGGATAATTATCTTCATGTAATCAGCTAATGTGATTTCTTATACATGTTAGGCATGTTTTGAAGAAATGTTTTAAGTATGTTTCCAGGTTGTATGTTGTAAAGTGTTGCTGTATTATTGATACCATCCCCCCTGTGGAGGCATGGCAAGGCCCATGGCTCACAAACGCAGCAGCTTTAAACAGTGATTTGGGTAGGATGGGTTTATTACGAACTTCATAAAGTCCATTTTCGTTTAGAATGGCACCTGTTGTTAATAATTCCTCAATTACTGGTTGAATTCCTAACTCTGCTTCCACAGAGAGGGGATGTTGTCTTACTCTGGGTCAAAAATATGATTTAGCAGTTATTTGAACGGGAGCAATGGATGAGAGTAGGCCCACATCAGTGGGGCTTTTAGACCATAATGTGTCAGGGACTTCTTTGAGTTGCTTTTCTTCCTCTTCAGTCAATAAGAGGGTTTCTGCTTCTGGTCATTCTAATGTTGCAATTTTGGTTGTGCAGTGGAGTGGCATGATAAGGGGCAGTCTATATAAACCTGTGGATTCACTGTATTGCCAACTATCTTCTTTATTTTCTTGCAAAGTATTAAAATCTGTGGTATTATTTGCTTTTCGCACCATATATCCCAAATCTTTCCAACATGATGTACTGCTTTTTGTCAGGGATATATGCGGATCTGTAGGCAAATCAAATAATGGTTTAAGGCTGGTAGACAGTGTTACTGAGGCAGCTGAATCAGATTTTCCATCAGTAATGATGTATGAGGTGAACACTACAGCAGGTGAGAGTTGCATAAAATAGTCTTGGAACTTGGGATCAGGTTCAGGCCTCAGAGCCATAGTCACATGTAACTGTGATGTAGGCATAATTTGTTTGTCGGGTTCAGGAACTACCTACAAAACTGTGTCCATCATTGTTGTTGTATCTTTAAGGTTTTCTTTAGATTCAACTCGTAAAGAGTAGTACAGACCGAGCCTCTGTGGTCTATGAATTGTATTTAGGTAAATGTCATCATTTCCTGTTCTCACAGCTCTCATGCCGTCTCCCACTGGGATAATTGAGATTTTTAGGGCTGACATTAAGTCTCTGCCTAACAAATTGAGTGGACATTGTGGTGAAATGACTATTGAGTTTTTAGAACTTAACCTAGTTTTTGGATCTGTTATTAACACTGGTTTAGATAAAAATGAGCGAGTAGTGGCACCATCTGCTGATTTTACCAAAATGCTTTCTTTAGATTCTGGCAGATTAACGCCAGAAGAGATCACTGTTCTGCAAGCTCCAGTATCACAAAGGAGCTCTACTGTTTGTTCATTAACTTTAAGTGTTATGTAAGGCTTCTCTTTCAGAACATTAAGTAATTCCCAGGCGCCACAGCAGTCCACCACCTCATTAGAGGCGGTAAAAGTATCTAGTCATTGTTGTGTGAACCGCGAGTGATCTGGGCCAGTTGAACCCTGTGTATGGATCTGATCTCGCCCTATGCCCCCTCCTCGGCCTCTGCCTCTGCTACATTGATGTGAAATGTGGCCTACTTTCCCGCAGATCCAACACGTGGGGGCAGTGTGACCACCTTGATATCTCCATGACCCCTGTGGTGTGTGATGATATGTATTCCTTTGTGGTCTAAACCCCCTTCCTTTGTTGTGGTTGTCACTTTGATAATAAACTTCCCCCTCATCGTCTTCAACCTGAGTGTGAAATACCTGTGTGTCGGAGTCTGGAGGTTGAGGTTTCTTCCCCTTTCTTTCAATGACACCTTCTGCAAAACGTGCATTGGCCATAAGGGTAGTAAGGTTGCATGTTTCCCATGTCAGAAGGTGATTTTTAATCCAATTAGTGATAGTGGGGTGGAAACTATTCAGCAGGCCATTACACAAATGCCGTATATATGGGGTGTCATCACCAAGCTCTTTTGTAAGGCCGCTATGGATGTCATGTTCCTTTTGGTATCTGTATTTAAAATCATCTACAGTTTCCCCAGGCTTCTGTTTTATGGAGGCCATATGCCCCTAATCTGGTTTCTTTTTAAACTGTGCACGAACTTTATCCGCTACTGCATCGAATTGTTGCTTTAGTGCCCCCTGGAAATCATTCTGAAATTGTAACACAACTCCGGCATCATCTCTTCCTGTGTAATTTCCAGCTACATGGTGCCAGTCTTTCCCCAGCGATGCAGCCATAGCCTGTCCAAATTCATGACCGTTTAACCGGTAGGATTTGACCACATCAACCATATCCTCTGTCCATTTTTCTGGATCCTCCTTATGGCTAGTGATTTGTTCTACAACCTCTTTAACGTCTTTAAGTGACCATGGTCTAAAAACATATCTCGGAGTACCATCGGCAGATGGTACTTGAATCATAGGGTTGATATTTATTGAATCCTCTGGTTCATTCTCATAAGATTTATCCTCAGATTTTTTTGGACCTGACTTCTTTGTAATTCTAAGTCTTTGTTTTATTGTGGTACCATTTGTTTTTTATTCAATTGCAAATTGATCTCTTGGAACAGGAGGATATAGACCTTCCCCTAAAGCCCCCGGCTGGTCTGCTGGGGGTGTTGGTGGAGGTGCATATGGTTCTCCTCCAACAGCCCCAGGGG
Organism: Valencia hispanica; assembly: GCA_963556495.2. Lineage (NCBI taxonomy): Eukaryota > Metazoa > Chordata > Actinopteri > Cyprinodontiformes > Valenciidae > Valencia > Valencia hispanica. Next base: position 42,600,096 of record OY747701.1, on the reverse strand, counting down.
GGTCTGTCTGAGCTGTAGGTGGAGATGCATAAGGAGGAGGGCGCAGTGTGAGCTCGTCACCTAGCTTTTTCATAAGAAGAGCCTCATCTTTAGCACCTTTGCTCTCTTTTCTTTTTTTTATATTTTGTTTCCTTTTCTCTGTTTCATCAGCCCACACACGTGCTATTTTTAACTGTGTCTGTTTAAGTTTTTTCTTTTTACCTTTAGCGATAAGTGTTTTTGCTTCAAGAACACATACAAGTTCTCTCCATTGGCTTCCTTTAAGCTTCCCATCTACTTTATACTTTTTGCGCCATTTTGTTAGAAACTGAAGATTTTCGGGGTTCTTTTTATACATATACTTTGAATCGCCTTCTAATTTGTCGGTGGAAACATCGTTTCCTATCTTTGCGTTGTTTTTATATAACCCTTAATGGGTTCTATTAATTGGTCTGGTAAAGTCTGTTGTTAGAATACCAAATAGTTCTATGGGAATAACAACAGTAATTAATATTAAGGTTAAGGTGAATGAAAAACCAAGAACTATGAAATTAGTCTGTTGATGAGTTAAAGTTAGTGATTTATTCTTTAATTAATTAAAGTAATCTTTTTTGTTTTTGGTCATTTATTTGAGATTTTTTTTCTTGTACTCAATTTCTGCTAAAACTGGATCGTATAGTTTTTACTCTAAGTGTCTCTCTTGTGCAACTACATTGAGCCGTCTTATGGCTTTCCTAATCTAAGGATGTGTTGTGTAACCTATAAATCCACACAGAACGTCTCTTGTAGTGCCCGTTCAAACCGTACGTTAACACCGTTAGGTTTCAGGTTGGACTGGCATACATAAAGATTATGTCCTGTGTCTAATCTTTCTTATACCCACTTAGGGTGCGGTATTTCGTTTTGATTCTGCTGTTTGTGTTTTTACTTCCATACACTGGCGTGCTTTATTTCCCAGCGAGGTGGATTGGTTCGCAAACCTAACCCGTTACAACCGTATATTTTTCAAGGTGGTCAGGTTCGCAGACCTGTACCGTTACGCCCTTTTTCAAGGTGGACCGGTTCGCAAACCAGGTACGTTACACCCTTTTTTTTTTTTTTTGTTCAAATTTTATTTTTGAAGGTGGTCAGGTTCGCAGACCTGTCCCGTTACACCCCTTTTTCAAGGTGGACCGGTTCGCAAACCAGGTCCGTTACACCCTTCTTTTGTCACTAAACAGTTACGGATCAACACCTGATATTTTATCAGAGAGGCTAAAGCGTTCTTTAGGCCCAAACAGCAGAATATACCCTGACTATCTTAGAATTTGTTTTGTTAAATGTAAAGGTGCACAAAAAAGACGTACTCACAATGTTTGCCCTATGCCAGTGACTCAAACCGAATCGATCGCACGGGAGCACGCGCAGGGGGTCCTCGTGGAAGTTATGCAGCCGGCCAGTGCAGCAATTCAGCGATCTGGATGTCAAAAACAGCCCTTCGACGGAAACCACCTGCGGGAGTGCTCCGTACGTCGGGTCTCGGCACCAAGATGTTAGGTAATTGTTGTGGTTTACCTAAAAACGAGTCACACACAAAAGTCGGAGATAATTTAGACAATAAGCTCTGCAGAGGTAGATGTGGTTCAATCAGTTCTGCAGAGGGAGACCAGCAAAATACGGTAAGGAATGAGCCAACCGTCTGTCTGTTATCAGCTCCTGACACTCGTCTCCCACTGATCTCATCACTGGTCTCAAAGGGTTTCACCTCTGCAGACTCTCTTTATTTAGTCACACTTCATTAACATATTAAAAGAACAGGATGTCATGCACAAGAGCATGTGACTGAAACCAAAATGACATTTAAAAAGTACATTAGAACTATGTGATAAAAACACCCTAAGAAAATAATAATACACCATTATTATTTTTCCCTAACAACACGCCTCTTACACGTCCGGTGGAAAGCAGGGGTAGGGTCTCCAATTGTTGTTTTTTTTCTGTTTTCCCTCAGGGAAAAACAGCTCACGGAGATCAGCAAGAGTTGATTTAGACTTTTTTTTAAACTGCTTGGTCTGACTAAGATTTGTGGAAAACATAGAGAACAGACCACAGCACATTTGTCTTTCCTATAATGCAACAGCATTCTTACAGGTCTGCCTTAAAAGTCAATCAGACAGCTGCAGCTGATCCAGAATGCTGCTGCTCGTGTCCTCACTAGAACCAGAAAAGTAGAGCACATCACGCCAGTTCTAAAGTCCTTACACTGGCTCCCTGTAGCTCAGAGAATAGACTTCAAAATACTATTACTAGTTTATAAATCATTGAATGGCTTAGTACCAAAGTATATTGGAGATCTGCTGTTACTATATCAACACCCCAGACCACTCAGGTCCTCTAATTCCAGTTTACTCAACATCCCAATTAGAACCAAACATGGAGAAAGAGCTTTCAGCTTCTTGATCCTCTAATCTGGAACAAACTTCAAGAAAATTGCAAAGCTGCTGAAACACTGAGTTCTTTTAAATCACAGTTGTTCGGGGTTCTCTACACTCTGAACTGGACTGGTTGGCTGTAAACTCATCAGAAGATGACTGGCTTCCATCGTGGTGGGGAGGGTGAGGTGAGGAGGAACGTTGAGTTGCCGACAGTGTTGCAAACTTTGCTATGTTTGGTGAGTTTTTAGACCCCTCTAGCGATTCTTTCTAAGAAAGCAAACAAACAAAAAAAACAACTAGCAGCAAATCTAGCACATTTTTATGGGGTTATTGGAAACTTTTGGGTGAAGCATGTAACGCTGTTACTCTTCTCAGTATATTGTATGAGAGCTTTCACTTTATTGTGTGAATGATTTCAGAATGATATATGAGAGGTTTCACTATAATATGTGAGTGATTTCAGTATGCTTTGTGAGAGGTTTCACTATAGTGTGTGAATAATTTCAATTTCACGTGTGTGTGAGAAGTTAATTCTGAATAATGTCTCAAACGGCCCCTCATAGCGGGGCGCTCTCCCGTCTCAGAGCTCACAGCAGGCAACCAGTCTGCACTGCACACTGCAGCTTGTCTCCACCCGGATGCCCAGGTCTACCGGTATGGCAAGCCATCGGTATCAAAAATACTGCGCATATTACATGTTGTTTTAACCCGTAACACAGTTGGACTCAAATAAGTTATTTACCCCACTGTGTCCAGAACGCTAATTAATCAAGCATGCTCGAAGCAGAAGGTTGCAAGCGCCACTTGAGACTAGTCACAAAAACAGCAGAATGTAAATGGCTGGGACTGCATTTGTTCAAGTCTTAAATACAATAATTGACTTCATAAAGCCAGTTTTCTTTTATTGCATGTATCAAACTTTTGTTCTACCACAATAATGTAATGAATTTTAAAGAAAATACCTCAAGATGAGGGCTTTTCTCAGCAATTATTAGGTGAGATTAAAAAAAAAATTAATTAGATTATTTAATTATAGATCATAATTAATTAATCTCAAAGTTTTAAAATCTCATGACAGCACTAGTTTTTACTTTATATGCTTTGTCTGTGTTTTACTGCTATTTTTATTTTACCTCTTAATCATGTAAAGCACCTTGAATCACCTTGTTGAAAGTAAATAAAATTACCCTGCCTTGCCTATGTACAGGAGAGTCCAATATTGTTTTATTGTGAACATTTTCTCCCGTTTGGTGTTTTAGAAACTGGTCAATACCACGAATATGATACCCCTTGCGGCTTGTGCCTTCTCTTATAGAAGTTTTGAAACTAAACAGGAAACCAAACACTTGTTGCAATGTGAGCCAGTGATGTTTTATTTTTAAGGAATTGTAGTTTAGGGGTAAGAGAAACCTAACTTTCATTTGTTCAATGCCACCAAATTCATCAAAGAACAACAAAAGAATGAGCCAGTATTTTACACAACAAAAATATTTTAAATACTAATAATACAGTTAGTTTGACCATTTCTGTCCATCATACTTTCTTGCCCTTTCTCTTTACCTATCTTTTATATCTGTTGTCTTTACTCCCATTTTTCTCTGCCTGCTTCAGAGAACCTTCTTAGGAACAGCTGCAGGATGTATGGAGAACTTATTCTTGGGAGAAAGACCAGGAAAGACTGCTTTGCTCTGAGTTTCTGGAATACATTTGCCGACACTCAGCAATTCTGTAAATTAATGATAATTATACACACTTCCAAATTTAACATCAGTATACTTAGTATATAGCGCAGCTATTGTAAGATCATCTTCATTGCACTGCTGCCTTAATGCTTAATCACAGCCCAATTAAAAAATTCCTCAATCAAAGCCCAGTGTCTCTTGGCATTCTCTAAGGTGTCTCTAAGAACCATCGGTACACATGATAACATTTATGTCGAAACTTTATTGTGTAGCCTTTAGTAAAAAGTCCCTTGGTGCCTGAGGTTTATGTCGGATCAACTCCAAAATTTAATCAGTTGTTCCTAGTCCAATTGCATACATTTCCTGACAATTTCATCGGAATCCGTCCATAACGTTTTGAGTTATGTTGCTAAAAGACAGGCACGAAAACATTACCTACTAGCGGAGGTAAAATAAATCTTTTCTGTGTAAATATCTCATGTTACAACATAAAAATGTGTGGCTTATATTCCGGTGCGCCCTATATATGTACAAAATGTATTTTCTTTTAAAATTGAGGTGGTGCGGCCTATATTCAGTTATGCTCAATAGTCCGAAAATTACGGTAATAATTTTATGTACTTGTTTTTTAAAGAGATTAAACCTTATTTAAGAAAAAGGGGTAACATTATGTCTAAGTTGACAGCTCTGCAATTGTAATTCAGGAGAGAAACACCCGGATCTTTTAGTTAAAATCAAAGCACAACAAATCTATATTGATTCAAAGTATATTTCCTGGTTTCACATGGAGCAAAGATCCTTTCTGAGAAGCACAGCTTGGAACTATCGATAATTAACCCTGAGAAATCATTTTGAATCAAGCAGGCAAATCAGCAAAGGACCTCTCCTCTTTCTGTGCAAGTACAAAGCAAGTGCAGTACCAGAGCTCAGTAAGGAATGACACCTCTACTATTTCACAAACGCACTGTATTCATCTTCCTCCCCATTCAAATAATTGAATTTAGGTCTTCCAATCACTTCCATGGTCATAAGTATATAACTTCCAGCACGTTGGCAAGCAGACTGCGTCTAGGAACATTTATTTACAAAACAGTTTGCCCTAAAATGCTTAAATTATTCCCTTTTAGTACTTTGATAGGATGCAACCTGTGCAATAAATTTACTCTGGAAATATCTTATTTACTAAATAATCCACTGTTAACTGTTTGTGGTAAGCTATTAAGACTGACAACAACTCAGTCACACAGTGGTTGGCTGTGTAAAATCCCAGAACGAGGTCAGGAGATCCTAAGGGGCAGAGTGAGAGTTTAGACGAGAGCAGCTCAAGAACAATGCAAGTGGAACTTTATGGAATAGGTTTTGATGGCTGAACAGCTGGATCCATGTCTTACATCAGGCTCACAGTTCTGCATGTTTTTGGCATTTCCCACTGGCAAACAACTGACCAAAATAAATGGGTGAATGACAGGCTAATGCAGAACTTGATGACATTCTGATGAGGTAATGTGGGCCACCGTGGCTCAGGTGGTAGGAGTTCATCCCTCAACCGGTGGGTTTGAACCCCCCGCTCCCCCCCTTTCGGTTGTTGTGTCTTTGGGCAAGACACTTCACCCATCTCGCCTGCTGGTAGTGGTCAGAGGGCCTGGTGATGCCTGTGTGTATGGCAGACTCGCTTCTGTCAGCATCCCCCAGGACAGCTGTGCCTACAATGTACACAATGTATATTTAATGCAATTAGGGATGGACTGTTATAAAATTTTGGGCCAATATAGATATACGATGCAAGTTGTTCCACATAAAAAGATAAGAGGTCTGTAATTTTCACCACGGGTACACTTCAACTGTGTCAGACAGAAAGTTTAAAAAAAATTACAAATACAGAAAGAACTTATCTGTATAATGATGCAGAAAATAAGGCATTTGGTCAATAAGAAATGTTCATCTCATTACTTTGTAATGTAACCTTGGTTGGCAATAACAGAGGTTAAACCTTTCCTGTAGGCATTCACCAGGTTGCAGGTTTGGAAGGAGGTTTTATCCCAAAATCTCATGATGCATGGCCCTATTCATCCTTTCCTTAATATGTATCAGTCATCCTGTCAACCTTTGCAGAAAAGCATCTCCAAAGCATAATGTTTCTGACCCCAGGCCTCACAGTGGGTATGGTGTTCTTGGGATGCAATTTGGCATTCTTTCCACTCCAAACACGACGAGTGGCATTTGTACCAAACAGTTCTATTTTGATCTCATCTAACCACATGACATTCTCCCAATCCTGCTTTGGATCATCCAGATGGTCTCTGGCAAACTTAGATGGACCTGGAAATGTGTGTCAGGGGTATCTTTCGAGTGCTGCAGGATTTAAATCCATGACGACATAGTATGTTACCTTCCACAAGTATTTAAAAACACCCATATAAGTGTCCAGACAGGACACATGTTAAAAAACAACAACAACAAAAAACAAAGAAAATGTCAAGTGCCTGTTTCTGTGTGCTGGTTGTTGGGTGGTTTTGCTCTGCTTACCTCTCCTCAGGGTGTGATTGGCAGGTGCTGCTTCAGGTGTTTCTGATCATCCTCATCACTACTTCAGTTCGTAAGGGGAGCGGTTCCTAGAGGCTGACGCCAGATGGTTCTCGCTCCTATGCGTGGTATAAAGGCCAACCTTAGTCTGTCCTTGTGGCAAAACCTTCCTAGTGGAATATTAGTGTGAAATACCTCCTTGTCCTTCTGCAGATCTGCTCCTGCAATTTTTACCATTGCTGTCAAGCCTCCCTCGTCGGTCCTGCTTTCCTGTCACCATCAGAATCTCCACACAGCTGGTCAAACACGCTGAGACGCCTACCTCACTCACCGCTGGACTGGCACCTCCGGATTCCTCCCTGGTCAGCCTCTTGCCGCTCCCTACCTGGAATCAAGAAGGTCAGAACTCACCCCACTTCCGTCCACTGTAGCCGCCTGCCTGTCCACCCTCCAATGCCTGCAAATACAACAACATCAAAATCTGAGTCATCCACCTACAAACCAGCAAGAACCAAACCGGAAAATCAACTCTGCAAACCACTCATCCCCAGCCAACCTCAGATTCAGTCACCGACTTACCTCTCCCCGGATCCGTCCTCTGAACCTCCAAGTTAGACCACTTTTCAATATTCAAACAGCAGAAAAGAAACCACCACGTTACTCTAACAATTTACCTGCTTCTCCTCAGTCCTCCCTTCTGCTCGGTTCCAGCCCGATCGTCCTGCCCTTCTGCTCAAAATAATAAACTTGTTATTTTTACTGACTGCTGCTGCCTGAAGTTGTCGCTTGATTCCAGAGTCACTAGCCAACATGACAAAAAAACAAAACACCCACATACAAAATATGAAGAAAATGCTGTAATATACACTCCAGCAAAAAATATACAAGAAGTTGGCCACATTCTCACATCTGAAATGGCACAAGTCCCAAATTGGTTATCAAAATCAGATCTCCTTTTAAATACTAAAAAGTCTGTAAAAGTCTGTATGATGTTTACCAAACAAAATAATAAAACCGCAAATTCACATATATTTCTCGTAGGTGAGGAGCTCAGATTGGTACATGAGAATAAATACATCAAAGGGGATCTTGACTCCACTGTACAGAACATATTTTAAACAATAAAAAATAGTTTACATACCTTCAGACATATTCGATCATCAATGACACTTAAAGCTGCAAGAATGTTTATGCATGCTGTGGTGTTCTTGCATGCAGTGTTTTACAAACTGGTCTCTTACAAATGAAACAACTTTTAGACAAATAGAATCATTGCGTAAAAGTGCATTAAAAATATTCTCCAAAAAATCTATTTTGTACCACCACTTGTGCATTGTAGAAACATACAAATTTCAAAATTTTAAAAATATTAAATGCTTGAAATTTGCTTGTACTATATATAAAATACCACCATTTGGCACCACCACCATTAAGAGAATTCATAAAACTTGGAAAAGCTGTTCAGCAAGCTGTTTTTTGAAAAAAAACCCCAGCTTGTCCAACACCCTTTCTTCAGGCTCCCTCCTTAAGCCACGCCTCCAAAATACAGAAACGCGCAATGCTTGTTCCCTAGGGTTCATGTTGTGACTAGCGCAGCGCGGCTTTGATCGGCTAACAGTTTCATGGCTCATTCACAGGTGATGAAAAAATCTGACATTGTTATCAACATAAACAACGAATATGATTGTTGTTTAAAGTAATATTTATCTGTATATTACATTACAAGTCTGACTTTCAGCCGTTATTTTGATGTATTCAAAATAATCTTGGGCTAGCAACAACAGCTGATTGCAGTAAGACTGATGACAAGCTAGCAGCCCACCAGCCAAAGTAGGTTACAGATTGCTAAATTTTGGTTTAGCTGTATTCTAAACCATTTTTTAAATATATTTAGAGCTTCCATGACAACAGCCTTTCTGGCTCTGATTTTGAATATAATTCAGATCAATCCACATCCAGAAGACAACTCCAGCTAAAAGTTGGAGGAGAACCAAGGGGCCAAGGAGGAAGAGGCAGGGCACACAGATATCAGCCGGGGAGTCTAGGCGACGAGATCCAAAGAGTTGAAGAGCTAAAAGCCTTGAGGATTACTGATTAGCAGGTATTTATTTCATTCTTTTACAGGAGTACATATTGCCTCTGACAAAGTTGCTTTACATGCCAGGATTCAGTCGCTGAATTTACAGAGTCATCATCCACTGGAGCTCAGCTTGACCCATGACCCCAGTCTCATGTTCAACCTGCTATATATGACATCTGGTGCCCCTCCATTAGTCCTTCCAGCTGTACCTAACCCACCTGATGTCACTACACAAACTGCCAGATGTTCCATCAGATGTAGAAAAGATATGTTGTGGGCAAACGTTGTTATACAATAATACATAGGCAATAAATATCTGTTCAGTTCAAATAACTGTCTGATTGTGTCATTCTACATTAACAATTTATCTTATCATCCCTCTTCATTATGAGTAATGACAACCAAAAATATTCACTTTTGTTATTAAAGATCTTTTGGGTCACATAACTTATGAACATAGATAAGAAGAATTTTCTCATAGGTGATCATATTGGTCAGTGGTAGATGGAAGGTGTGGGATTCTGTGTGTGTGTGTGGGCGTGTAATCAACCCTTTTAGTTTCTGGCAACCATCAGGAATGAGTGTCGTTTTTTGTTTTTCCCTCAGAGGGTTCGGTCTTAGTCTTAGGGTATCCTTGGTTACTGAAACATGACCCGTCTATTGAATCCTGGAGTCCTTCCTGTCACCGTTCGTGTCTCCTCTCTGCAGTCCCTTTTCACAGGGAGACCTCCCCTGAGTCCTCAGAGTTTCCCGAAGCTCCTGACCTCTCGAACGTTCCCTCGGACTACTATGACCTCCATTGAGCCTTCAATAAGGCCCAAGCTCTTTCTCTACCACCCCATCGTCCCTATGACTGCCCCATTGACCTCCTCCCTGGGGCCCCTCTCCCATCCGGTCGTCTGTTCAACCTGTCCCGCAAGGAACAAGAGGCCATGGAGGCCTACATCGCCAGTTCCTTAAAAGCTGGCATCATCCGCCCTTCTACCTCACCACTTGGAGCTGGGTTCTTTTTGTTGACAAAGCAGAAGGAGGAGGCGTGATATTTCAGCCTCTCATGATCCCATCTGGGGCTCCGATATGCCCCCTAAACACAAATTATGGAGTGATGGAAATTAGGTTCTATTATCTCTTTTCCCATGGACCAGGGAGGGTAAGGTCATGTTATGATTGGACACATTAAATTATAGATTCAGTGGTTTTGTTAATTCTTCCATGGCAGTTCTATTTTTTTTATTTTTTTTATTTTTTTTAACGTGTCCTGTTTGGCAGTGTGGAGCTCAGAATTGGTGTCTGAGTACCAAGTAGAAGCCCAACAGATTTACTTTCACAAGCGGAGCAGTACAGCTTTTGCTATAGTACTCCACTTGATTTATGTGTGAAAAATCTTTATTATGAATTGTTGGGGTTTTTATTTCCTGATGTTATGGACGCAACGCAGGGCGCCGAGACCAGGCATCCTACGAGGGCCAGGGCCGGTCCAACCCGCCAATGAACCGGCCACGCACGGTGCGCACAGAACAGGTGATCAAACGAGCAGAGACGCCGGATCCGCATCCCGCCGAGCCACCGAGCAGGCACCACCCAACAATCCCAAACCTGGCAGCTCTAAAAGAGGTGCCCCAACCAACCAAAGGAAGATATCGGCCCAGCGCATCGGCCGACCGACACACCGGCCCCCCCAGGCCCGGCCAGGCACGCACCAGGTCCGAACCGGATTGACCACCGGCGCACCGGCAGGCAGCGGACCCCGTCACCGGCGGGGAGTGACGGTGGGGAAATAGGCCCCCCATTAAGTGTAAGGCCTGAGGTGCGCCAGGCGAGGGGGCAGACCAAGATCCAACCTGACAGGTAGACAAAGACATACAGACACAGTCATACGTTCCCTCCCTCTTAAACACATACAATCTCACTGACTCACCAAGACACCCAAAAAAATGACGCTGTACCCTCACTCACACACCCCATGCACACTTTATGCTCCCAGGTCCAGGTACTGATGCCCCAGTAGAGCCACCAGCCCCCGGACCCTTCCATGGCAGTTCTAAAAGGTATAGCAACTGAGATCTAGGAATTGAGCTGAACAACTATAAATATACATGGATATTAATCTACAATACAGGTGCTTATTGAACTATAACATCTTTCCGTAACAGGCTGCAAATCTAGTCACACCTGATTAACAGGAGACTTATATAATTGGATGTTTCTGAAAAAGTTCTGTTTCAAAAAAAGGGACGAGATCCTTAGGCACAAGGGGAACTTAAATTTCAATTATTTTTTACTGAACAAAGCCTTTCAATTTGTCTTTTTAAAAGCATTTCAGATATAAAAAAAAACAGTATTTGTTTAGGGTTCAACAGTTTTTTGGTTAAATAGGTTGAAATTATAGTTTTCTTTTATAAGTATTAGGCTTCATCAGCTCAGAAAATGATGTGGTAAAATCATATAAAACTATAGGTTTAATGAACTTAGGCTGTTAGCAGTGTAAATTAATAAAATTAGACTGGGAACCTTTTCTGCGGGTTGAGCTTTAAAGCAGCAAAGCATTTTTCTTTTGAGCGGTCTCACATGCTCATCATACCACTGGCACAATCCAAAAAACCCCAGATGTTTCCTGTTTTCCATCCTGTTTTGGCACCTTTGTGCGGTTGGTTGTTTTAGCACACAACCCATTCATCTTACCTTGTGGCATGTTTATGCATTTAGTGTTTGTTTGGAAGTTTTTATTTACATTATAAGTTCTACTATATATTGTGAATAAAAATTCTTTATGGTCTAGGTTGTTACAGTGTTGTTCATTTTTGATACAGGATTTTTAGAGTGCACTTTGGGTCAATGATGATTTCTGTGATTTCAACACACAGCAAAAGTAATAGCTTTTTCTACAGATAGACCTAATGTTTGTAACAGTCTGGATAATAGTTTGATTTTGTGTTAGTGCGGCCGATCAGTGCGCACTTCTTAAAACTATGACGTGAGTGAGGGATTTGATTAAAAAAAGAGGACAAATGCATAAGAAAGGAATCTCAAATTAGATACAATTATGGATAAAGCAAACAGAAAAAGCAAATTAGTTGCGAGCTGTTCTTTTAGGCTTTGTTGACCAGGTGAGAGACCAGCAGCCATCCAGACCACGAATTCTCAGGTAATCAGACTAAAGAAATAGGCTGGAGCCAATGCACTCCCATTGAGGAGTCAGGACGCACCTGAGAGGACATCCAGGAGCAGCAAGCCAGAGTGGGTGCAGAACAGCAACGAGCAGACCACACAACCTACTTAAACCCTCTGTTGAGAGGTTTCCAACTTCAGCACACCTGCACCTTCAGGTGGCAGGGCGGCTTGGAGCACAGAGCTGCCCAGCTGGGGAAGCAGGGTTCGGAGGAAAAAAGAAGCTGAGACCCCTGCCAAAAGGGGCAGAACGATCCTCTGGTCTCTGTGCAGAGTCCTGAGAGTTTTCAAACTCAAGGCTACTGAAAAGATACACTTTAGCTGCATATAGGTGATGTGCTGGCAACCTTTCACCTTAGGTCATAGAAGAGTGAGCCGGACGACCACAATTCCCGGCCAGAACAAGATGACTTGACTGCTGATCCGAAAAGTTCCAGAGAAGGACTCAAAATTGATATGATTCCATAAGTGTGATGCCTGACGTTTTCCTTATATATGGTGATCTCTTATTATAGGAGATCAAAAGAGGGATATGAAGAGATAGAAATTCTGTACATATTGTATAGGGGTTTAATTCTGTAGTGCATGTGGAAACACTTAGAAACAGAATGTAGTACATCATGTGTTCCTTCTGTGAAGAAGCTTTGACCATTCTGTGAACGAAGATCTATGTGGGAGGAGTTTCATGCAAACTCTTGTTTCAAATAAAAAGTCTATGCTGACGTAGATCTCGGCTCAGTTACTAGAACTGAGTCCAGCGAACGACGTCTCGCTGTTAAAATATATAATTGTTGTTTGTTGTTCTTATTGCTCCTTTTTACAGAAATGAATGAGCACGCGGGAAGGTAAAATAAGAGCCCGAGAGAGCCCAGGGTCATAAATTAAATGGGTGTCTGTTCCTTTAAGAGAGGCTTTAAATTAGAGTGAAAACACCTTTCCAACACTAGTGAAAATCTTACCATTGTTCTCTCCACCTCGCAGCCTCACCGAGTCCCCACATTCGGCCTCTGGAAAGCTGTAGCCACAGCCCAAGGTGTCTGCGCCTCCCTGGAGCTCCACCCGTCTCTCACGCAGCAATCCCCTGGAGAGCTCCGACGATCAACCTCCGGGTTCGCTCTGGTCTCCCCTGCCTGCTCACCCTTGATCCTCCCCGAAAGGAAGGAAACATCCCGAGTCGCACCTGCACAGCTCTCGTCTTAACGCCACCACGGACCGGACTGACACACCCCCTCCTGACAGCCTGTCCCCCGTAAATCTGCAAGTAAGATCTTGTCAACACTCTCATTGTGCAACATTCCCTTTCTCAAGTTTGTCCCGCTCACCTGTCCAAACTCCTTCCAGGGACGAGTTCCCTGGAGTTTCAGAGCTCTTTCCAGTGCCAGACCGACTCGCCGCCAGTTTCAAATCCTCCAATAAAAGTTTGCTTCATTGTTCCTCAGTGTCTGAGTCAAATGTGTGCGCACTAGAGTCTCAGCGATTATGACAGAAGGTGGGTCCATGATGCAAAACAGCAGAGCCTCGTCTGTGGGAGGTGGAGTCAGTGCTGTGTAAACAACATAATCACAACCACATATCTGATTTGCCTCTAAAATAGCTATTCGGTTGTTGGGGCTGGCAGACCTAATATAACTCCCAGTGTTCTTGAAATATCTGGTCTTGACAGTCTGCTCTACACCATCCATCTTGGAGCAGCAAGTCTTTGACACGGGATGGCACTCTAGGTCTGATATGTAGCAGTAGTTATTTTCTACCAGCGTGTATAACCTCCATCTTATGGACCTCTTCTTGTACAACTTTCAATTCCTAGCAGAAGAGATACAGTTTTCCAGAAAGAAAAGCTTTGTAGCAAGCAACAGTTTATAATTTGTGTCTAACAGACTAATCTAGGGGAGATACTTTCAGCCATTAGGAACTAATTTTTAAAACGTAATTTTTAATTTAGCATTGCATAAATTGAATCTGAATAGCTCAAAACTTGAAATACAATTGAGTTGGAAATATTTAATTAAGCTTAGTGTAAATAATAATTTTAAAAAGGCTTTCAAATTACACTAATTGAGATTCACTTATTATAAGCACTTAGTACTTAATTTTCTGATGGCTGAAACCTGTGCCCTTACAAAACCATGTGAATGCATTCACCTTATCAGACTGTCAAAACCTGTTCAAATATATTTACCGAACTACATATGGATTTACTGTATACCACCACATCCTTCTTTCTCTTGGCTGCACAGAAAAATGTTGCAAAATCAAAAAGTGATACATATGTACATAAAATCAAACAAATTGTGGTGATTCTTGTAAACAGTGTCTTGAGATTATGTGTTGTGAATAGGTGCTATATAAATAAACTGAATTAGATTGAAACTGAATTGGGGTTAAGTTAGCCTATGCTCTAGATCATGTTCATATGTTTTATTTACAGGTCCTTCTCAAAAAATTAGCATATTGTGATAAAGTTCATTCTTTTCCATAATGTAATGATAAAAATTAAACTTTCATATATTTTAGATTCATTGCACACCAACTGAAATATTTCAAGTCTTTTGTTGTTTGAAAACTGATGATTTTGGCATACAGCTCATGAAAACCCAAAATTCCTATCTCAAAAAATTAGCATATCATGAAAAGGTTCTCTTAACGAGCTATTAACCTAATCATCTGAATCAACTAATTAACTCTAAACACCTGCAAAATCAAATCAAATCAAATCAAACTTTATTTATGAAGCGCTTTTCATACAAGAAGTTGCATCACAAAGTGCTTTACAGATTAAAATGACCCCACATAAAACCACCTTCCCTTCCCTCCCCCACAGATTTAAAAGCATGGTCACAGTTATACCCCCCTCCCCCCAACCCGTCTCCCATGCACACACACAGTTAAAAGAAAAGGTAAAAAAGGACATTGGGCCGAGTGCAGATGAACCATGCAAGGAAACGCCATCAGAGGAGCCATATGCCCCGGCAGCAGTAGATTAACAGCAGCAGCCGAGGCACCGACACAGGGCACCCAGTGGAGGCAAGGCCAAGACCCCCACCTCCACCCAAGCTCCACCCGGAGAGCACCCAGGCAGCTACAGCCGACCACCGCTCCCGGGGCAGAGGGCTCCCACAGAGGAAACACTGGAACGGGGATTAAGATAAATTAAAGTATAAAAAGAAACGGTAAATTAATGTGCTAAGATTGAAAAGTAAAACTGATAAAAAATATAATCATATAAAACATCCAAAGCAATTAAACAAACAGTGATAAATAATAATCAGTTAAAAGCTAAGCTAAAAAGGTGAGTCTTGAGCCTGCTCTTAAAAACATGAATATTCTCTGCAGCCCTGAGGTTCTCTGGCAGCCTGTTCCAGAGGTGAGGGCCATAAAACTGGAAAGACGCCTCGCCATGCTTGTGTGTCCTGACTTTTGGGGTGACAAGGAGACGGCTGCCAGAGGAGCGCAGAGACCGCGAAGGTTTATATGGTAAAAGCAGTTCAGAGAGATAAGAAGGCCCAAGACCATTAAGACACTTAAAAACCATTAAAAGAACCTTAAAGTCGATCCTGAAATGTACGGGGAGCCAATGCAATGATTTTAAGACCGGTGTAATGTGCTCCCGCCTCCTGGTCTTCGTCAGGACACGTGCTGCTGAATTTTGTAGTAGTTGTAAACCTGATATACTCTTTTTGGGAAGACCAGAAAGCAGGGCATTACAGTAATCAATTCTACTGGAGATAAAAGCATGCATCAGTGTCTCCGTATTGGCCCGAGACAGAATGGGGCGGACTCTGGCGATGTTCTTTAGTTGATAAAAACCTATTTTAGTGATATTTTTTATGTGAGGAATAAAAGTCAGCTCAGAGTCAAAAATGACGCCCAGGTTCTTCACTTGTAAAGAGAGATTAAAAGACAGTGATTGTAGTTTTGGTAAAAGTTTCTCTCTCTGAGCCTCAGGACCGATGACTAAAACTTCAGTTTTGTCCTGGTTGAGCTGGAGAAAGTTTTCTGCCATCCAGGATTTAATGTCTAAAATGCAGTTAAAAAGTGCATCCATTGGCCGTGTGTCATCGGGAGACATGGAGATGTATAACTGTGTATCATCAGCATAACTGTGGAAGTTAACTCCATGTCTCCTGATGACGCTGCCAAGAGGGAGCATATAAAGGTTAAAAAGCACTGGGCCTAAAATTGAACCCTGGGGCACACCACATGTAATCCTATGGACCCTAGAGGAGCAGGTATCTAAACTTACCATAAAAGTCCTGTCTGTGAGATAGGATGTGAACCATTTGTGAACAGCACCAGAGAGGCCGATCTGTTTTAAACGGGTTAAAAGAATAGTGTGGTCTACTGTATCGAAGGCAGCGCTTAGATCCAGTAGAACCAACACTGTCACCTTCTGAGCGTCATAATTTATTCTAAAATCATTTAAAATCTTCAGAAGGGCCGTCTCTGTGCTGTGGTTCACCCTAAAACCAGACTGAAATTTCTCCAGGACATTGTGCTCATTAATAAAATCATTAAGTTGAATTAAAACTAGCTTTTCTAAAACCTTGCTTAAAAATGGTAAGTTAGATACCGGTCTAAAATTATTAAAATCATTAAAATCTAAATTGCTCTTCTTCAGCAGGGGCTTCACTTCCGCCCCTTTAAAGGCGGCAGGAAAGACCCCCGTCTGAAGGGAGCAATTCATCATGGTTAAAATCTCATCCCTAAAAGATTCATAAAATGGCTTAAAAAATGAAGTGGGAATCGGGTCCAAAACACATGTGGTGGGCCTCACTGAGGAGAAAACTTTATCAAGAGTCCCAGCTTCTACCAGGACAAAACTGTCCAGCGTTTCCTCTGGTAGAGACACACATTCAGATTTGTCTAAAACCATGTTACACTGAGAAGATAAAATATTACATCTGATGGTGTCTACCTTCCCTCTGAAGTGGTCTGCGAACTCCTCACAAAGAGTGTTTGAGGGGGTTTTCTGAAATGCATTAGTAGCTCTGTTAAAAAGTTTATCAATGGTGGAAAAAAGGATTTTAGGATTATTTTTATTGTCTGATATGATTTTTGCAAAGTAAGCATTTCTTGAATTTCTTACAGCATTATTATTGGATTTGTGAAGTTCTGTGTATAATTGATGGTTTATCGTGGTTTTATTTTTTCTCCATTTTCTCTCTGCCGCCCTGCAGTCCCTCTTTAGTTTTTTAAGATTGTTATTTCTCCATGGCGCTGCAAGTTTTGAATGTGAGCGTTTCACTCTAAGTGGAGCCAGCAGGTCAAGAGCGGACTGAAGTCTTCTGTTAAAATCACTGACGATAAAATCACAGGGGGCAGGTAAGAGAGTAGGAGGAAACTTTTGGAAAACTTCTAGAAAACCTGCAGCCACTTCAGGGGTTAGATGGCGCTTCCTGACAGTTCTCACAGAGGTCTCCTGCTGGATAAAACTGGTGATGTTAAAAAACACGCAGTAATGATCAGAGACAGCCAAGTCAACAAAAGATTCCTGAGACTCTTAAAAACTCCCAGCCTGGTTCATTACTTAAAACCGCAATCATGGGTAAGACTGCCGATCTGACTGCTGCCCAGAAGGCCATCATTGACACCCTCAAGCAAGAGGGTAAGAC
This sequence comes from Valencia hispanica, assembly GCA_963556495.2. Lineage (NCBI taxonomy): Eukaryota > Metazoa > Chordata > Actinopteri > Cyprinodontiformes > Valenciidae > Valencia > Valencia hispanica. The sequence continues at coordinate 42,582,638 of OY747701.1, read as the reverse complement.
ACAGAAAGAAATTTCTGAACGAATAGGCTGTTCCCAGAGTGCTGTATCAAGGCACCTCAGTGGGAAGGAAAAAGTGTGGCAGAAAACGCTGCACAATGAGAAGAGGTGACCGGACCCTGAGGAAGATTGTGGAGAAGGACCGATTCCAGACCTTGGGGACCTGCGGAAGCAGTGGACTGAGTTTGGAGTAGAAACATCCAGAGCCACCGTGCACAGGCGTGTGCAGGAAATGGGCTACAGGTGCCGCATTCCCCAGGTCAAGCCACTTTTGAACCAGAAACATCGGCAGAAGCGCCTGACCTGGGCTACAGAGAAGCAGCACTGGACTGTTGCTCAGTGGTCCAAAGTACTTTTTTCGGATGAAAGCAAATTTTGCGTGTCATTCAGAAATCAAGGTGCCAGAGTCTGGAGGAAGACTGGGGAGAAGGAAATGCCAAAATGCCTGAAGTCCAGTGTCAAGTACCCACAGTCAGTGATGGTCTGGGGTGCCATGTTGGCTGCTGGTGTAGGCCCACTGTGTTTTATTAAGGGCAGGGTCAGTGCAGCTAGCTATCAGGAGATTTTGGAGCACTTCATGCTTCCATCTGCTGAAAAGCTTTATGGAGATGAAGATTTCATTTTTCAGCACGACCTGGCACCTGCTCACAGTGCCAAAACCACTGGTAAATGGTTTACTGACCATGGTATTACTGTGCTCCATTGGCCTGCCAACTCTCCTGACCTGAACCATGTTAAGTAAATTCAGGTTGACCTAGGAAGAATCACACACACAGGAGACGGAAAGATGTAGTATTTTGGCTCTGGCTCTGCAGAGGGAGACAAGGATTTGCAACCAAGAAAGATTTGCAACCAAGAAAGAACCCACCGTGTCTGTCCTTAGTCTCAAAGGAGCGCCTCCCTGCAGCCTCTTTTTATTGAGTCACACCACACCCACCAACATATTCAGTGAACAAGTTATACAATGAGATATGAAAACGTGCCTCTGCCCCGTGACGGAAAGATAACATGTAACTGAAACTGGCAGTTTGTGAAACCAGCTCCTGTGTAATCGTACGGCCTTGACACAGGAGAGCAGAATGTTCCAGGGAGGAATTTGACAGTTAAAACATTTAAAAAGTACATTTATAAAACCGTAAAACAAAGTCCGATTTTCTCTAACATTTCCCCCTTTAAATGTGGTTTTTAAATGATAGGAAAGCATAATAAAACTCTTGTAAATAGAGATAAAAACGTTCAACACATCTATAATGTAGGTTTCTTTAAAAGTCTTGTCTAATGTAAAATACAAACAATAGATAGCTATAAAATAATTAATAGCTTCAAATTTGACAAACAACATAAGGTTACAAAATAAGCAGTAACCTAAAAAATGTGAAAGGTAAGGCTAACAACAGATAATTTGCTAAAATAGGCAACAAATTCAAAAAGGGGTTTTAAGGCATAACTTTCACCTAAGCCTCATTCAACTAATCTCCAGTTGAGTAATAGTTTAGATTAATGGGATCATAAAAGGTTACTTTTGTTTATGCTACAGTTTCTTCTTCACTACCTTCATCTTCTGGTCTTTGGTTTAGCAGAGAATATTGTACCATTGTATTAGTTATCATCTTATTCATCATTTGTTTTATACAGGGAAGTACACAGCTAATAAAACATGCAGAAAAGTATCCCATTGTCCATTGGTTTCCTGTGATTTTAAAAAGTCAGCTAACCCTTGTACTCGGTCATGAATGAGAGTCCAATTATCATGTGTACTAGGAATGTAAGTGCAACAATGTTCGCCAATTACAGTACAAAGTCCACCTTCAGAAGCAAATAGAGTGTCCAGAGCTACTCGATGTTGCATCAGCATGGTCCTCATCGCTTGTTTTTCAGGATCGTTGGCCAGTAGGTTGGACATCTCGGCAAGGATGCCTGTGATGTTTTCCAAAGTCCACCAAACCTTGTTCATCCGTTTTGTCAGACTCGCAACTCCAATCATGGGGAATATGGTGTGGAAAATGCCCTCTGGATCACTGTAGAGGGGTTTCCGCCCACCATTGTCAGAGAATGGTTGGAAAACTTGTGGAGGTTTGAAATCCCGTTTCTTCAGCTCTTTAGGCAGTCGAGCCAAACTGCATGTGCCACACCAGTTTTTCGGCAGGTAGGGGTAAAAGGTGTGGCCACATTTCCAGATGTGACCATCAGGGGTCCCAGTTCCATACTGGGAGGGAACTTGTAGGAGATGAGTGCCATTCTTGTCGGTGGTCTTGAATCCAATTATCTTTTCTTGGAGTCGAGTGACGTTAAGGGTTGTGTATCTTGGCACAGATGAGTTTGCAACAATCATCCAGTGGTCCGGTCTCTGTGCCCATCACTGAATTGGTGACAAGGGTAGGATCTCTTCACAGGACGATTTTCCTAAAAACATGGTCTTATTGCTGCAGGATACTGAGAAACAGAGGGGGTCTTTGCCAGTGAGTCGTAGTAAGTTGATTCCCTGTGGTGTTCAGGTATTTTTAAAAGCATGGTGTGTTAGAACTATTTCTCTTTTTCCTTTGGCTGGTGTAGTGTCTTTAGGTGTAAATAAGAAGCAGGTAAATAGGAGCAGGAAAACTGCTAGGCAGGAGAGAAGCCAAAATGGTCTCATGTTGGCTAAAGGCAAATAAGAAGACTAGCCCTCCAGAACAGAGGTTTGACCGCTAGGAGACAGGGATGCTTTTCTGCTGGGTTTGAGACCAGAGGCCCTATTGGTTACTCTGTCCTTTGTAGCCCAGACTTCCCCACTGTCCCGTGTCTAGTCCCCTAATTGTCTCTGCAATTTGCAGTGTGAGATGTGTATCCACAAGGGTCTTTCAGCGATCTTCACAGCCGTGGAGCGCACTCAGCAGGACTTGGAATGGTCCTTCCCAGCGGGGCTTGTCCAGTTTTTTCTTTTAATTACTTTGATGAAAACCCAATCTCCAGGCTTGATTGGCTTCTCAGGATCCTGCAAAACAGAAGGAGAGGTAGGCAGACTTATTTGGCTAAGATGACCTTTTTCATGTAGTCAGCTAATGTGAGTTCCTCATCTGCTTTTTCTAGGTCTGGTGCAACTAGAGGTAACCTGTAGGGTCTACCATAAATGATTTCAAAAGGTGTTCAACCTTGGTTTGTTGGTGTGATTCTCATATAAAGTTTTACCAGGTCCAAACACTCAGGCCAGGGTTTTTTAGTTTCTGCCATACATTTCCTGAGTCTGCTTTTGATGGTTCCATTATTTCTTTCCACTAGGCCTGCACTTTGGGGGTGATAAGCACAATGATTTTGCAGTTGTATGTCTAAATGTTTTGCCATATTCTGAATAACTTCATTCACAAAATGTGGTCCATTATCTGAATATATTACTTGTGGAATGCCATGGTTTGCAATGATAGTTTTACATAATGCTACTGTGAGAGTGTCATTTTTTGCAGTGGGAATTATTTCAACCCATTTGGAAAAAGCATCAATTATTACTAAACAATATTTGTATGAGCCACTCTGTGTTAGCTCAATAAAATCCATGTGGATTGTGTGAAATGGATAAGCTGGTTGAGGAAACTGTCCTCTTTTAGGTCTCAATTTACCTCGTGGGTTGTGTTTGATACATGTTAGGCATGTTTTTACAGAAATTTTTTAGGTAAGTTTCTAGGTTGTATGTAGTAAAGTGCTGCTGTATTATTGATACCATCCCCCCTGTAGAGACATGGCAAGGCCCATGGCTCACAATTGGAGCAGCTTTAAACAATGCTTTGGGTAGGACGGGTTTAGGTCAATGTTTTAATAAGGTTGTTGTCGTCAACAAAGGTTCTTTCAGCAAAATGAATCCAACCCTGAAGCTAATCCATCAAAGCTGAGTTCTTACAGTATGTCCAGAATCAACATGTGTCACGTTTAATGTCATTTCTTTTACATAACTTTTGCATCTCGTTTGAATCTTCTTTGCTACTTTTTCCCCATATTTTGATAAGTTACATTTTGCTGTTTTTATCTTTCAATTTTTAATATTTGTCATTCCCATTTGCATGAATTAAATTCAGCTTGTATTTCTCTTTTATATGATCTATTTGTCTTATCGCAGTGTTATTTACTCAATTTTCTAACCATGAGACTCCTTTTGGCCTACTTCAGCTGTTTCAAAACGAAGAAATCTCCATTCACACACACAGTCACACAACCGGTTTATCACACATTAATATCACCATATGTTTTATTATTATCTCTTTTCATTACTTAGTATTATTATTTATATATTATTTATCATTAGACCTATTTCTTATTGAGATCCCAGACCTCTACGCGCTTTGGAAATAAGGAAAGTTCATCTAAGTTTTTTCATTACAAATGCGTCGTCTTTGGATCATTTGCTCTCTTTTCCTTTTTTATATTCTACTTCCTCTTTTCAGGCTCATCTGCCCACGCCCTTGCTATTTTCAGCTCTGTTTGTTTCTCTTCCTTCTTTTTCTCTTTAGCTGTAAGCGCTTTTGCTTCAAGTACACATACTAAGTCCTTCCATTGATTACCTTTTAACTTTCCATCAACCTTGTATTTTTTGTGCCATTTAGTTAAAAACTAAGTTTTTTGGATTCTTTTTGTGCATGTATTTTTCATCCCCCTCTAATTTATCGGTGGAAACATCGTTTCCCATCTTTTCGTTGCTTTATTTAACCCTCAATGGGTTTTATTAATTGCTCTGGTAAAATCTGGGGGTAGAATGCCAAGCAACTTTAGGACGTTGATTATTATTATTAAAATTAGGCAGAAGACAAAACCTAGTTCTAAAAAATTGACTTGTCTAGGCGTTAAGTTCGTCATTTACTGAAGTAATTTACTAATTTTAACGTTTTATGTTTGATATTTTAATTCCTTATTTTATCAAATTATAGCGTAAGATCGTATTGCTTTTAGATATGTATGTCTATGTTATGCACCTATTATTGAGCCTTTGTATGGCTTTCCTAATCCAAAGGTATATCGTGTGACCTATTAGTCCGCACAGAACGTCTCTTGCAGTGCCCATCAAACCGTACGTTAACACCGTTAGGTTTCAGGTTGAAGTGGCATGGACAAAGATTATGTTCAGTGCCTATCTTACTTCACCCACCTATGTTGTGGTTTATCGTTTTGATTCTGCTGTTTGTGTTTTTACTCCCATAAACTGGCGTCTTTTATTTCCCAGCGAGGTGGATAGGCCCACAAGCCTAGTCCGTTACAACCTTGTAAACAGCAAAAGTTTTTCAGACAATTGCTGCAACAGCCACCGCAATGACTAATTTTAAGGCTCAACACCTGAATCCCATCAGAGAGGCTAAAGCGTCCTTTAGGCCCAAACAGCAGAATATACCCTGACTACCTTGTAATTTTATGTAAAGGTGCACAATAAAGACGTACTCACAATCTCCCCCCTGTGCGAGTGATTCAAACCGAATCGATCGCAAGGGAGCACACGCAGGGGGTCCTCGAGGAAGCTACAAAGCCGGCCAGTGAAGCTAGTCAGCGACCTGGACTTTCAGGGTGCGCGCAGAAGACAGCCCTTCGACAGGGACCTCCGGCGGGAGCGCTCGGTACGTCAAGTAACGGCACCAAGATGTTAAGTAAATTCAGGTTGACCTAGGAAGAATCACACACACAGGAGACGGAGAGATGTAGTATTTTGGCTCTGGCTCTGCAGAGGGAGACAAGGATTTGCAACCAAAAAAGAACCCACCGTGTCTGTCCTTAGTCTCAAAGGAGCGTCTCCCTGCAGCCTCTTTTTATTGAGTCACACCACACCCACCAACATATTCAGTGAACAAGTTATACAATGAGATATGAAAACGTGCCTCTGCCCCGTGACGGAAAGATAACATGTAACTGAAACTGGCAGTTTGTGAAACCAGCTCCTGTGTAATCGTACGGCCTTGACACAGGAGAGCAGAATGTTCCAGGGAGGAATTTGACAGTTAAAACATTTAAAAAGTACATTTATAAAACCGTAAAACAAAGTCTGATTTTCTCTAACAAACCCCATAGAGAATCTGTGGGATATTGTGAAGAGGAAGTTGAGAGACGCAAGACCCAACACTCTGGATGTGCTTAAGGCCGCTATCGAAGCATCCTGGGCCTCCATAACACCTCAGCAGTGCCACAGGCTGATTGCCTCCATGCCACGCCGCATTGAAGCAGTCATTTCTGCAAAAGGATTCCCGACCAAGTATTGAGTGCATAACTGTACATAATTATTTGAAGGTTGACTTTTTTTGTATTAAAAACACTTTTCTTTTATTGGTCGGATGAAATGTGCTAATTTTTTGGATTTTTTGTTTTTCTTTACTTTTTTGCCAAAATCATCAATATTAAAACAGTAAAAGGCTTGAACTACTTCAGTTGTGTGTAATGAATCTAAAATATATGAAAGTCTAATGTTTATCAGTACATTACAGAAAATAATGAACTTTATCACAATATGCTAATTCTTTGAGAAGGACCTGTATATATGTTATTTAAAGAAGACTTATGCCATCTGGTTTAAATTTGACAATTATGAAATGTTTTAAACTCCAGGCCCATGAGCCAAATCCGGCCCACCATAGCCATTTATGTTGTCCTCTAAAATCCATATAAATGGAACCTTTAAGTTCTATTTATGTGCACCTAAATACTATTTTATCAGTCTAATCCAATCAGTGTTTATTTAAATAGTCCTAAATCACATCTTTGTGAAAAGATGTTCAGTATTATTTAATTTTAAGTATTACTTGTCAAATGCAGAGACAGACATGTATTTATGTTTTAACAATTTTTTAAAAGGAAGTTTTATCATTACTTTCTGTCTCAACTGACCTATTAAGGACATTCATGATGTTGATGTGGCCCAAATTGGAAATGAGTTTGACACCACTGCTATTAGCAAAGCGTTGAGACATTTAAAAAAAAAAGTTTTTTGTTTTTTTTAAACCATTAGTTGTCAAAGCTATGCTGCTGTCAACATAAAGTTCAGTGACTCAACGATCAGAAGGGGATTCCAAGACAGTTGTGGATGCAGGGGGAGAGGTCTCCGCAGGAAACCTTGTTTCACTGGTGTAGAAGCCCAAGTAGCCTTCTTCTCATAGCTGACAATAACAATAAATAAGAGTCCTTATTCTAGCAGCATTAAATACATAATATGAACCAAATTCTCACAAGTGTAATACAGCTAACGTAAATCAGCAAGTAACACACTTCATTGTTAGCCAACTTAGCAAACCTAGTGCAGTATGAAATGCTACAAAAATGATGAGCATTGTAGTTCATCCATTTTATTTTAGTCTCAACTACTCAGATACGTGTTGAACTGAAAACATAATGCCAGTTATTGTCAAACAACTATGAAACATAAAATTTTCTTACCAACAATGGAGATATACATCCTCCATGGCATCTGACTTTCTGTTCCTGTAGCTAACGCCATAGCTCAAATGCTGCACTGAAATACACTCTGCTCTTCTCTTGTTTTGCTCTTCATCAGCTTTTTCTTTGGCTATAGCCTTTGAAAATACAGTTGTTCGACCCATTGCTGACACATTTTCTGCCATAATACCTAACATCATGCAACTTTGGTCAATGTATACCAATTTAGTATGAAAGCTAAAATACCTAACCTAGCTGTGGCTTCACTTCACTTCCTGTTTACTGCACCGAACCGAGAATGTGCGATGCCTGCACAAAGTGGGGAACGCGCAGCAGGGGAGGTGTTCATTCATACAGACTAGTACCATTAGCATGAAAACCAGTATTAAAAAAACAGCTTAATATAAACTATTTTATATTTATGAAAATATGTCTGCCTTTCAGATGACAGCACATAAAGAGAAAGAGGGAGAGCAGATCCGGTGGACTAGTATGCTAAAGCCGTTTCGGTCTCACTGACATCTACGGCAGTGGATTTCACATGACTGTCGCAGCCCCATTTTTGTTCTGTTTCAACTGCAAATGTATGCCAGTAGAACAGAAACTTTAGCTGTTTTATGATGTTTTATGTAGCAGTAGTTGTAGCAGACCAGGGCAAGGCAGAGCCTCATATCAAGGATAACCCTCTTCTCATCCTGAGTTACAGTATCAGTGGGTATTATTGGAAATATTAGAAATATTCAGAAAATATTCTTATAATCACTGTTAGACAGCCAATAAAATGTTCAGAAACTTAAAAAAAGTGCATAGAAGGTTTTTAAGTTGTCTATATTGAGGTGAACCTTAATGAAAGCAATGGCATCAAAAAGCAAAGAGAATACACATTCTAGGATTAGATCACCCAGACACACACGTTTGCATTTGTGTCATGCTTTATTACCATATAATACAAACCTGTTGTAGCCTTTTCAGAAACTACTGGGATCAAAAACACAGGCAAGATGAGGGGAATGAGAGGAGGCTGCAAAGATCATGTGCTAATAACACAATGTGTGAAACTAATCTATCTTTTATGGGAATAAACAAGCATAGAGCTTGCTGCAGGCAAAGAAGCAGATAATGATGAGCCTGGTAATTACTGTGTAATGTCACATTGTGAGTATGTTGCCAAGTGAAATGTAAAAACACCAGTCACAGAATTTTCTTCAAATGTCAATAGAAGTAGAAAAAAAATCTTAAAAAGAATTCAAAGCATGACCTGTGTGCACAAAAGATAAAAAAGAATCTTTGATAAAATGCTTTGTAGCATTTCAACATAAAATGATCCCTGTTGAGACAGTTAATGACCCTGAAATTAGTCATAAAAATCTCAAGACCACACAAAAAACTGGAGGATATTATTTTATATTAATCTTTTGCAGTGTTTTAATTTATTGAGATATAGGCGTACCAGTATACTACATGTAGAATAGCTTAATTTTTTTCAAGAGACTAACGTGGTCTATCAAAATAAGATGTCCCAATCAGTTAGGTATTTTCTTTAAAATTTCACACAAACAAATTCCAGATACTGGATAAAAAAAAAAAACGACAATTCAGTTATTTTTGATCTGGTTCCTAGAAGTTTTTTTTTAACAACTGTCAAGTTTATTTCAATTGGTAAAAGACTTTGCAGCAATCACTTCTCTTGAACAAGCAAGTGACAAGAGAGGATAGTTGAATGCATGGTGTTAGCTCTGAAGCAATCCCTCATGCTGGTCATGCATGTAGCAACAGTGGAGAAAGGAATGCACTAGCTTTATGTGAGCAGTCATCTGTTGCAACCAACTTGGGCTTTAAAAAGACAGAACAGACACATGGACAAAGAAAATTGTTTACAACAAAAATGGGCCAAAATGAGGGGCTAAAACGACATTCTGTTCATAAAACTGTTGGAGCCTGAAATTCAGCAGTTGACAAATATCTGCAAATTACAGGCGAAACTCCAAAAATTAGAACATCATCAGAAAGTTAATTTATTTCAGTAATTCAACTTAAAAGGAGAAACTAATATATCATTTTGACTCATTGCATGCTAAGCGTAATAGTTCAAGCCTTTATTTGTAATCATTTTGATTATTATGGCTTACAGCTTATGAAAACCCCAAATTAAAAATCTCAGAAAATTAGAATATTGTGAAAAGGTTCAATATTTTAGGCTCAAAGTATCACACTCTAATCAGGTAATTAATCCAAAACACCTGCAAAGTGTTCCTGAGCCTTTAAATGGTCTCTCAGGCTAGTTTAGTAGGAATCACAATCATGGGAAAGACTGCTGACCTGAAAGTTGTGCAAAAAGCCATCATTGACACCCTCCTTAAGGACGGAAAGCATCAAAAGGTAATTGGAAAAGAAGTTGGATGTTTCCAGAATGCTGTATCAAAGCACATTATTAGAAAGTTATGTGGAGGCAAAACGTGTGGGGAAGAAAGGTGCACAAGCAGCAGGGATGACTGCAGCTTGGAGAGAATTGTCAGGAAAAGGCATTTCAAAAGTGTTGGGGACCTTCACAGGGAGTGGACTCAGGCTGGAATTAGTGCATCAAGATCCACCTCACACAGACAGTTCATGGACATGGGCTTCAAATGTCATATTCCTTCTTGTCAAGCCTCTCCTGAGCAACAAACGTCAAAAGCGTATTACCTGGGCTAAAGAAAAAAAAGAACAGCAAATTTTGCATCTCATTTGGAAACCAAGGTCCCAGAGTCTGGAGGAAGAATGTACAGTAGAGGCACACAATCCAAAATGCTTGAAGTCCAGTGTGAAGTTTCCACAGTCTGTGTTGATTTAATTTAATTACTATCTAATCTCATATTTATCTACTCTTTATTTTAATATTTTAACCTGTTATTTTAATCTTCGTTCCAGTGTGTCCTCTGTGGGAGCCCTCTGCCTCGGCTGTGACTGCCTTGGTACTTTCCAGGTAGTGCTTGGGTGGAGGTGGGGGTCTAAGCCTTCCCTCCACTGGGCGCCCTGGGCCGGTGCCTCAGCTGTTGATGTCGGTCTGCTGCCGCCGATGCAGATGGGTCCCCTGGTGGAGTTTCCTTACCTGGCTCATCTGTTCTCAGCCCAATGTCCTTGTTTACTGTTGCTTTTAAGTGTGTGCGTACATGGGAGATGGGTTGGAAGGAGGGGGTATAACTGCGATCATGCTCCCTTTATAGTGTCTTACCTGTCGGTAGCGGAAAAAACGTGATTTGGGGACGGTAAACTTATCACACAACTGAGAGAATGATGCCAATTGATTGTCAATATATAAATCTAAGAGTTTTCTTTTTTTTTTTTCTTTTTTTTTTTTAAACGTGTCCTGTTTGGCAGTGTGGAGCTCAGAATTGGTGTCTGAGTACCAAGTAGAAGCCCAACAGATTTACTTTCACAAGCGGAGCAGTACAGCTTTTGCTATAGTACTCCACTTGATTTATGTGTGAAAAATCTTTATTATGAATTGTTGGGGTTTTTATTTCCTGATGTTATGGACACGGAGACGGAAAATTAAGGAGAAGAAAGAAGGAAGATGAAGAAGAGAGGTAGGAAACAAAATGTCATGAGAGAGGGTGAGTTGAAAATACAAGAGAGGAAGGGGAACAAAGAAAACACAGGAAAACATTGAAGTCTGCCTTCATACCCACAGGACGGCAGAGAGGGGGGGGGGGGAACAAAACTCGAAAAAGGAACATCGACAAAACCAACCAAACATTGTGAACTAAGAATTACACAACCACATCACACAAAAATAGATATAAAAATACAACAACAATGTCACAGAGAAACTCATTACCGATTAATCAAGCTCTAGTAATGATAACCTCAGCCCAAGAATAGATCCTTAAACACCAGAGACCCCACATCAATGTGTGTGTGTGAGCATGCTGGTGCAGGGCCGATCGCATCCCCCAAGAGAGGAGCAAAGGAGAACCCCAGGGGAACGTCCAGCGGCTACTATGCAGGGGCCCGGGGGGCAGCAGTGACGAGCTCACGGGCCCCGCCGGCAACCAGCCGCGCCAGGGCAGGCCGGTCCATGGACCGGGAGAGCCGGGGCCCAGGGCTGGCCGACGAGGGGCCCCCGTCACCGCAGGGCCGCGGGCGGCTGCCACGCGTCACCACCACCCGGGCCAATCCCCACCGCCAACATCCCAGCGCCCCACCCCTGCCCCACGTCAGGGCGCCCCACCGAACGCCGCAACGGACAGACGGCATCCCCAGGCTGAGCTCAGCCAGCACCGGGACACCAAGTTGTACCAGCTCCCGAGTCCTGATCCCACGCAACGCAACGCAGAGCGCCGAGACCAGGCATCCAGCAAAGGCCAGGGCCGGTCCAACCCGCCAATGAACCGGCCACGCACGGTGCGCACAGAACAGGTGATCAAACGAGCAGAGACGCCGGATCCGCATCCCGCCGAGCCACCGAGCAGGCACCACCCAACAATCCCAAACCTGGCAGCTCTAAAAGAGGTGCCCCAACCAACCAAAGGAAGATATCGGCCCAGCGCATCGGCCGACCGACACACCGGCCCCCCCAGGCCCGGCCAGGCAAGCACCAGGTCCGAACCGGATTGACCACCGGCGCACCGGCAGGCAGCGGCCCCCGTCACCGGCGGGGAGTGACGGTGGGGAAATAGGCCCCCCATTAAATGTAAGGCCTGAGGTGCGCCAGGCGAGAGGGCAGCCCAAGACCCAACCTGACAGGCAGACAAAGACATACAGACACAGTCATACGTTCCCTCCCTCTTAAACACATACATTCTCACTAACTCACCAAGACACCCAAGAAATGACGCTGTACCCTCACTCACACACCCCATACACACTTCATGCTCCCAGGTCCAGGTACCGATGCCCCAGTAGAGCCACCAGCCCCTGAATCCGGGAGATGGACCCCCTACCTTCTAGGACGGAGACAAGCAGACCGCCAAGGGCCACACAGTGGCGAAGCAGCCCGACAGCCCAAGACACCGACCAGACCATCTGTTCCTCCTCCGGACCCCAACCCCTGATGGCCTGTAGCGAACAGGGGTATGAGAAGACCCCTAGCCTCTGTCCTCCCGTTCGAGTATGGTGTTGATGCGTGTTGTTATAATGTGCATTTAGAACTGAGGGATGGGATGTGGGGAAGGCAGCCACACATCCCCCAACCTCCACCCTGACCCCTCAGTGTCTATATGTGGTTTAACAGTGGGCACCGGCACCGGAGGTGAAGCTGATTGAACCGCTCCCCCTCTGGATGCCGAAAAGTGTGCCCACCCCAAAGTCCCTACATGTGTGTCGCATGAAAATGTTATAAGTGGGAGTGTCTAAGTTGTATATTAAAATTGGGACCCAGGATGCCACGGGATGTGCCCATGCCCCAAGACCCTATATGAGTGGTAAAGTGGTGGAGCGTTGGACAGAGGTGTCTTCCCAGGGAGCCAGCTCCCCCACTGACCCCAATAGGCACCGCTGTTCACCGGGATCCACCAGGGGAGGAGGCCATGGCACGTTCAACCCGGGGCCCACGGCCACAGCACCACCAAGCCCCACAGACCCCAAGGCAGTCCCTCCAACCCCATCCCATAAGGAGTACTAAACCCACCCTGACATTCGCTCTACTATCAGAACACAAAAGACACTAGACACCCAGGTTTAGTTTGGCCCCCCTCCACCCAACCCACCCCCCCCACCCCCCCCACCCCCCCCCCCGTCCAAGTCCCCTCGTAGGGGGAGAGCACCTGTTGCTAGTTAGCAATAGCCTCTCCGCCAACAAAAGGAGGACCCCAGCGCCACCTGCGCATCGGAGGTCCCCGCAGCCCAAACCCCGGTGACGTACCTGCCTAGACCAGGAGCAAACCGATGAACCGGGAGGCCGCCCCATCAGGCCGACATCCACCAGCCCCATTCCCTTGTGGAGCGACCACTGCTGCTCAATGGCCCGGCAGGCAACCAAACCCAGCGCCCCAACCACCTGCCCTGCACGCCCACTACCCGGCCAGTCCACCCGCAGGTCCGACGGAACCCGGGCAAACGCCCAACCCCAGCGCCCCGCAACGCATAAAGACCAAGACCCAGGCGCTAAGTCCAGTGCGAAAAAGGACTGATCAAGCCCAGAAATGCCACCCAGCCGCCGCGACCACCAGCCAGGCACCTCAACCAGCAAACAAGGCGAGACGCCATACAGGGACCGGCGATGACAATCGGCCCAGAGAAAAAGAGAGAGGCGGCCGCGCATGCCGGCCAGCCCCAACCCCCACAGGCAAAAGAGACACCACGCCGGCCGACCCCGGCCAGGACCACAGCTAGGGAGTGTGGCGCCCCAGAGCCCCGAATCCCCAGGCCCAGCCCAGACCCTACCCAGGCGCAGCACAGCCACCAGGCCAGTAACCCATGTCCGTCAATGCAACCCCCCTAAGGCACCACATCCACCCACCCAAAGCCACCAAAGCCCAACTCCAGGTTGGGGCCACGACGTCCAGCGCCCTGTCCACCCAGTGATCCCACCCCCAGGGATCCCCCCCAGACGCCTCCAACCCCAAAACCCCCCACATCAGCCTCAGTATCCAAAACGACAAAACCAAGTGCCCCCCACCCCTACTAGGTGATGGAGCCGAACAAAGGAGCCCAGAGAGACTGTTCAGATATGGAGCCAGAAATATATTTAAGGGAAGTGATATTAAGGGTGGACTCCCTCTGTTTCCAATAGGTCAGAGCTCTCAAGTTTCCTGCCCAATAGTAGTGTTGAAAAATTGGGAGGGCCAAGACAACATCGTTTCACTGGTTTGTGCAGGTGTGCTTTAGCTATCCTGTGCAACTTGTATCCCCATATTAATGTCAACACTATGGAATTGATCTTCTTTAAAGGAGTCATGACCTGTAATTTTCACTTTTCCACGAAACAAAATGTATGTTATGATTGCCTAAGGATTATAAACTGGCCAGGAAGCCAATAGCATTTGTTTAAAGCGTTTGGTTACTCTTGGGTTCGTCAACCACCCCACGTGCACTCAAATATGCGTTGTTAAATTTCTGGCCGACTTGACGTCAAGTCGGCGCAGGATATACCATGTATGGATATCGCAGATCTATGCTGCAGGAAGCACGCCCTGCTCCTCTCCCCCTCATATTCAGTCGAGCGCCGCCATTACTGAATTCCGATTCAAAGTACAAACTCGAGCTCCGTTTGGAAAAAGAGGCCATTCCAACAATCAGAGACTTGCCTGCAATTGAAACGTTAAGGCTGTGTTTTTATTGCTCTACTGTGTGTAACAAACAGCAGCGAACTGCTAATGCGGCTATTGTATGCTAGCGTGAGTAGTAGCTTGGAGCAGTGGTCCCCAACCTTTTCTTCGCCACAGACCGGTTTGATATCAGACAATATTTTCACAGACCGGCCTTTAAGGTGTGGCGGATAAATGATAACGGACGGTATAAAAACGGTGTATTTTTTAAATTATAACAATAAACGTAAATCCAATGTGTATTTGCAGCTTTATTAACAGACAACATATTACGAGTAACATACACTCAGCCCCCTAACGCTCTCTGGTCGCCATGGAAACATTTAAAACATACCTTTAATAATTCAAGATTTACCACAAAAACAAATACAAAGTGCATGAAAAATGTAACTTACCATAAAGCTGAATCAGTGAAAGGGCTTGGACCTTTTCCCCTTTCCAAAGAAATGATCGAGAAACATTTGTTTTCTATCCATCTTGCTAGCTTGTAAGATTAATTTTAGCGGTAACTATCACGTGACCAATACAAGCCTCTTGATGTGTCAAGCTTGAGCTATGTAACGGGGATATCCGGTCATTTTTCAAAATAAAACAGGGATCACGCTCATAATAAATAAAACGGAAATACTGAAGTTATGAATTCTTTCTGTGTGGCCCGCGGCCCAGTACCACATGACCCACAGCCCAGTACCAGTCCGCGGCCCGGGGGTTGGGGTCCGCTGGCTTGGAGGACAACACAGGTAATGGCTGCAAATTTGCAAACAGCAAATGACCTAGAATGCCACCAATCAACGCGCCCCTCATTTGCATTATTACAATGACAGTCCACGACAGCCAAAAATATTGCATTAGATCTTGCGAGACAATAATGCCTTCAGAAATAAGTTGTCAGAGGAGCTCTGTGTTTATTTTCTTTCAACTTTTCTTTTTTAGAAGGGCCTGAAAGACTATAATAGAGCATGGGTATCCAAGGTAATACTAGGTTATGACTCCTTTAAGAAAGATGACGATAAAAAAGAGGAAGATTTTGAAAAAGATATGCTAGTTTGGGTAGAAAAACCATCTTCACTGCATCTACCCGATTAATAATAAAAAATTGCAATAACCTCCAGCTTTCTATTATATTTTTCATGCTCTCTATGGCTTCGACATAATTAGATTCAAAAAGATGCTTTGGGTTGAAAACCCAAATATGTAAAATGATGATTTGACACTGTGATGGGTAGGGTTTTTAAGAAATAATCAAAGAGGGAGGCCCCAAGTGGCAAGAATTTACTTTTGTCCCAGTTTATTTTGTAGTCTGAGATCACACTAAACGAATCTATAAATTTAAGGAGAGCAGGAACACCCTAGGTTTAGCTAAACAGATAGCTAGATTATCCGCATAAAGGGTAGCTCTGATTTCAGTATTACCAATCTTAATCCAGTCTATATCTGGATGTTCCTGCAGTGCGACAGGGGCTCCAACGCTAAGTTGAAAAGCAAGGGTGAAAGTGTGTCTCCCTGCCTTACTCCACAGAACAATGGGATAGCTCTAGATTTATAACTGTTTGTGAGAACATGGGACAGTGGCCGTGCATATAATATCCTAATCCATTCAATAAAGGTATCACTTTTATAAAACAATTTTTGTAAGTGACAACATCAAATATGGCCATTCAATCATATCAAATGATTTGTGGGCATTTGAAGACAGAATTGCTGCATCTTTATTTAATCTATGACCAGCATATAAGACATTGAGAATTTTAAGCACATTACAAAATGAAAATCTACTGTGTATAAAGCCTGTTTGATCAGGGTGTATTATTTCAGCGATTTGTTTTGCTAGTCTAGTCGTTAAACCTTTGTGATGATTTTTAGATTGTAGTTTAATAGGGCAATTGGGCGATAGTTTCCCGGTTCTGTGTCATCCATGCCCTTCTGCACAAGGCTAAATGCTAAACCCATCTGGGCCAGCCGCCTTCCCTGAAGGGAACGCCTTGATCACTGCTGAAAGTATCAAGTTGTGGGAGGGATAATGAACAAAAAAATTGATCCAGATTGTTCTGCCTAGCTGTTGATTTAGTTGTATACATTTCAGAATAAAACTCTCGAAAGTGTTCATTAATGTCTTGTAAGTCAGTGAACAGACAATAGATTTTGATCTAATTTTATAAATAGCTCGCTTAGTCTGTTCACTTTTTAACTGACCAACTAATAACTTGTGTGGCTTATCTCCTAACTCAGAGTGCTTTTGATTCAACTTTAATGGTAAGGTTTTGATCTGCTCACCCAAAATGGAATTATGTTCAAATTTCAATTCAAGAATCTTTTTATAGTCTGTTTGGAGGAGAGTTTTTTGATAGATTTGTTCTGCCGCTTCAAGTTTTGATTCTATATCTTTCAGTCTGTTACTATTATGTTTCTTTATTAAAGATTCATACTAAAATATCTGTCCTCTAATGTACGCTTTTAATGACTCCCATAAGACTCAATCACTCACTGCGCCATTATCATTAAATTCCAAGAATTGAGAAATATGGGATGATACATGTTTAACAAAGTCTTGGTCAGCAAGCAAAAGTGAATTAAACCGCCAGTGATAAATTTGTTTTGGAGTGACATTTTCATACTTATAGATACTGGACTCTGATCTGAAATTATTATATTGTGACATTTGGATTTATTAATGCAAGCCAATAGTTAGGAGTCTAGCAGGAAATGGTCAATCTGAGTACACGGTCTATGTATATTCAATTCAATTCAAAATTCAAAAATACTTTATTGATCCCAGAGGGAAATTAAGTGTTGGTATAGCTCATATAATTAATTCTTTAAGGAGTTGTTGTAGATGATGATGGCTGTGGTCTGTATTGCAGCGAAACTGAAGAAGCCTCCGACTGAAGACGCTCTGTTGTTGTGTGACAGTCTCATGAAGAGGATGCTCAGGGTTGTCCATCATTTTTTTGATTTTATGAAGAATCCTTCTTTGCATTATCATCTCCAGATGTTCCACAGTCGTCCCAAGAACAGAACCATCTTTATCAGGTTGTTTAGCCTTTTTAAATCCCTGGCTCTGATGCTGCTACCCCAACAGATGACGGCTGAAGAGATTACACTCTCCACAACAGACTTGTAGAATATCTGCAGCATTTTGCTGCAAACCTTGAAGGACCTAAGCTTCCTCAAGAAGTACAGTCTGCTCTGTCCCTTCTTGTAGACGGCTTCACTATTCAGTCTCCAGTCCAGTCTGTTGTCAAGGTGAACTCCGAGGTATTGATACTCCTCAACCACCTCCACTTCTTCTCCCATGATGGAAACAGTGTTTGATGTATCCCTGTTTCTTCTGAAATCTACAATCTCCTTTGTTTTGTTCACATTCAAAGTAAGACGATTGTTTCCACACCATGTCACAAAGCGGTCCACCAGCTCTCTGTATTCAGGATCTTGTCCATCTCTGATACACCAGACAATTGCAGAGTCATCTGAGTATTTCTGCAGATGACAGGTCTCTGATCTGTACTGGAAGTCTGAGGTGTACAGAGTGAAAAGGAATGATGAGAGTACGGTCCCCTGTGGTCCTCCTGTGCTGCTGACTACCTGGTTTGACACACAATTCTTCAGTCTCACAAATTGTGGTCTGTTTCTCAGGTAGTCATTGATCCAGGCGATTGTTGAGGGCTCCACCTGTGTCTTCAGGAGTTACTGACAAAGCAAATCAGGCTGAATTGTGTTAAATGCACTGGAGAAATCAAAGAACATGATCCTCACAGTGCTGCCTGCTTTGTCCAGATGACAGTGGGTTGGTTGAAGCAGGTGGATGATGGCATCTTCAACTCCAACTCCACAACGATATGCAAACTGCAGTGGGTCCTGATACGTTCTTGTTTGCTTACTCAGGGGTGCCAACAGGAGTCTTTCCAGGACCTTCATGATGTGGGATGTCAGGGCAACAGGTCTATAGTCATTGATGACTGATGGGTGAGTTCTCTTTGGTACTGGAACAAGGCAAGATGTCTTCCACAACACTGGGACCTTCTCCTGAGTTAGGCTAAGGTTGAAGAGGTACTGCAAGATCCCACAAGCTGCTCAGCACAGGCCTTCAGGACTCTGGGGCTGACACCATCTGGACCTGCAGCCTTGTTCCGGTTCAGTTTCTCCAGCTGCCTCTTCACCTGACTTTTGGAGACAAACAAGTGGGAGGGGGAGGCAAACGGGATAGCAGCATTTTCTGACTTGGTTGAAGTCAAACTTGTGGAATCAGAAGAGTCCATGGCTGAGGTGAAGGATAAAACATCCGAGGTGTAACAGGGAAACTGTTGATCAGAGGAGAGTGGGATGTCTGTTTGGCTGGCAACAGGAGAGGAGGATGCTAAGCTAGTTCCTGAACTGAACCTGTTGAAGAATGTGTTCAGTTCATTGGCTCTGTCCAGACTTCCATCTATCCAATCCTTCCTGTCCTTAAAGCCTGTGATCTTTCTCATTCCTGACCAGACATCTCGGATATTGTCCCTCTGTAGTTTGTTCTCCAGCTTCTTCCTGTATGCCTCCTTGCTGTCTCTGATCTTGACCTTAAGTTGCTTCTGTATACTCCTCAGTAATTCCCTGTCTCCCTCCCTGAAGGCTCTTTTTTATGTGAATATGTGAATAATAGGAGTAGTTCCGAGCTGATCTATAAGCCCCTTCGATTGAATCAAACTATTAATGATGCGAACACTTGAAATCTGGGGCAGTGGAGTGGTAGAAAGCCTGTCCAGGTAAGGGTTCAAATAACAGTTAAAATCCCCACAACAATCAGATTATTTAAATTGTCTTTAGGGATTTTTATCAAAAACCCTACGACAAAACGCAGGCTCGTCTGTGTTCGGCTCATATATCTTGACCAAATTAACAGGAAGAGAATTTATGAGACTGGTTACTATAATAAACCTGCCATTTGGATCAACAGTGGATGAGCTAAATTGAAATGCTATATTTTTACAGAAAAGGATAGCAACCACCCTAGCCCGACTCCTTACAACCACTTTCGTAATTGAAACAAGGTATGCTTCATCCTATACCGAGGTCATCTTGGCTAACAAAATAACACATTCCCTTGCTCCTCAAAGTGGAATAAAATAAAAATTAAAATGATCAATTTAAATCAATCCACAAATTATCAAAGGTCCTGTTACCCCATAGACAAAATGTATAAAGTTAGCAGGGTAGTACATGTCACCCTTGGATGTTCTGTTCAATAAAGCGCTTCACATCTCCAGGGTCAGTAATAATCTTTACCCTGAAAGCGGAGTTGCATCTTCGCAGGAAAGTGCGGAGAACGGCGGATTCCCTTCTCCCTCAACACTTGCAGACCTATCGAAAGCTTTGTCGTTCTTCCATCACTTCAGGTGTGTAATCTGGGAAGATGAGGATTCGTCAGCCGTCTTTCTCCTCCTGTGCGAGGTGAATCCACACTATCAGTTGGCGAGGTGCGGCTCAGTCAGGTGGCTTTGCTCTCAGCGTGCAGTGAGATCTGTCGATGGTTACAGGCTTCTCAAAACTACCCAGTAGCTTCGGGATTAGGTTCAAGACGAACTCCGTTGGCCTTCCACCTTCCTCGCCTTCCGGTATGCCAACGATTTTGATGTTATTTTGGCTGGAGTGGCCCTCCAAATCAGACAGTTTAAGGTGCAGAAGTTTATTTTCTTTTTGCAGGTCAGCGATAGCGCCCCCCCATGGAGCTAATTCAGCCGTCATGATTTGTGGCCTGTTCTTCCATGGCAGCTACTCTCTATCACCCTCGACTCATGGCAGAGCTTGTTGGGCCAAGAGGAGGTACTGAAAATGTTTCTCAAATCTATCGAAACTTTCTTTGAAAGACTGGAGTAGTTTATTCGACATTCTCTGCCAGATTAGAAGCAATTTATCCTCTTCCTCATTCGTAGCTGCCTCTGCCATTTTCTTACGGTTAACACCGTCGGCTAGTATGCTTTGGCCAGACACTTTCCAAGTTTTTGGGCGACGGGTAGACATAGCTGTTGGTCTCAAAGTGAATTACATAGTGATGTCGGGAGTTTAAAAAAATTTTTTTTTTAAACGTGTCCTGTTTGGCAGTGTGGAGCTCAGAATTGGTGTCTGAGTACCAAGTAGAAGCCCAACAGATTTACTTTCACAAGCGGAGCACTACAGTTTTTGCTATAGTACTCCACTTGATATATATGTGTGAAAAATCTTTATTATGAATTGGTGGTTTTTTTTTTTCCTGATGTTATGAACACGGAGACGGAAAATTAAGGGGAAAAAAGAAAGAAGATGAAGAAGAGAGGTAGGAAACAAAAAGTCAAGAGAGAGGGTGAGTTGAAAATACAAGGGAGGAAATTGAACAAAGAAAACACAGGAAAACATTGAAGTCTGCCTCCATATTCACAGGACGGCAGAGAGAGGGGACCCCCCCCCCCCAAAAAAAAGGATGTCGGGAGTTTAACAACAGGATATGAAGGTTCTAGGTTCGCATGTGCGGTCTTGACTGAATAGAAACAGACGTAAATGAGGAGCTACGGAGATCCACGTCTACCCGGCCGCCATGTTAGCTCCACCCCCAGCTGCATTTCTAAACTTCTACATGTTTCAGTAAACACTATTCAAGCCATAATCTGGCAGTAAAAATAACATCATTTCACAATGAATGATCAACAGCTTGAAGCCTCTCGTAATATTTCTGTCAGCTTTTCAAGAGCCAAGACACTTACAGAAAGCTTTAGAAATCCCTGGAAATAGCAGGTACAGTTTATCCCATGAAAACAATAACTAATACATTTAGCCATAATGGCCTGCATGCACAAACTGCACTATGAGAATGGTCAGGTCAAATGAGGCCAAAGCTGCACTCTTTGAATGTCATAGCACACACCAGATAAAGAATGCTTCTGAACATCACCACAAAAGCACCAAGCCAAAAGTGAAGTGTTCAGCCTTATTTTACCTGCTGTATAGCCTTTCTAGAATTGGAATGCCTTGGCACCGTACAGAAGAATCTAGTGAGTGTCAACAAGGAAATAACTGTCTAGGTTTTAGATCTTGACTTGTTACATATAAGGACTGATGGATGATAAAGGATTTGTATATGATAGTCTTTACCATTTTCACATAAACACTGGCAGCAAAAATGACAAAGACAAATTCTTGGTTGACATTTATTTAAATCTCTCAGTCATATTGAGAATATATATTGTTATTTTAAATACTCAAGTGTTTGACAGAAATATACAATGTGCAGCATTATTTGTTGCCTCTCTCCTTTTTATCTCAGTAAAATGTATTTTTTAAATGTTTAATTTCCAAATTACATTATCAACAGTATTCGCAAAAACCTTACTGGACGTATTGTCACAGAAACTAACAAAGTTTTCTCAAATTCAATGTGAAGACTATGCTTTGCACAGTAGGTTGAAACAGTCTGTTGAGTCATCAAGAAAAATAATGCAGTATACAAGATTTTAAGGCGTATCACTCTGAAGCTCCTTGTTTACTGCCATTAAACGTTTTTTAAATCAAAGTGGGCAATGCTGGCATGTAATGCAGTTGCATTCATATTATTATTTTAATTGCTGCACTCCTGCATGACCCAATGAAATGTTAGCTTAAAATGGAACAGGTGTAGTTAATGTGTACCATCTGTACCGTTACTAAATATTAGGTTACACTGAGTCAACTGCAGAGAGACCTAGAGGGCCTTTGTGGAGGGGCACATAAAAAAAAAAAAAAAAAAAACATGTACAAGGGCTAACAGTGGATATAGGAACCATGCGCAACTCCTTAGCAACAAAATGCTTCATTAACCCCCTAGGCTTCCTTTACTTTACTGAATAAGAACAGTTGTGTGTCAATTAAAGAATTATGGCAACTCTGTCTCAGCAGCATCCTTTATTGTCTTTTGACAAGAAAAATGCATTCTCTGTTATTATTTTAGTATGATGAACGTGTTTATAGACAACAGAAATTATGAACGCACCATCCCTGGTAGTCACTTACATATAAATCCACTTAGATTGAGTCAAGGGTTACTGTATCAGTGAAGTTTTGAATTGACAGCTAGTTTCTCACTTCACTTTTATCACTTGACAATTTGGTGCACAGGGCAGCCATCTACTTCTGAATGGGTGTACATGTAAGTTTGAGTTTAGGTGTTAGAATGAATCAATAAGTATGTTCCTATCATTATGTGGAAATCACAAATCAGTAATGCAAAAATAAACATTACTGTCTTAACCTTATGCTTTTATCACCACCTAGGCAATAGAGGAAATCTGTCACTTTTCAGTCTCCTGTCTTTAGATTTATCACCTTGTCTAACAATAATTTTGATCTCACACATTTTTTCAATGACTGGACAATTTCTTATAAAACATAATTGCACAAATCTTTCAAAAATAAAATTAGTTTCTAAAAGCAAAAAAAAAAGAAGCTAATTTTTGTTTTTTATACAAAAATAGAGCAAACTGAAATTTTATGTTCTTCAGAAAGTAAAAAATAAGGGGTATGATTTCTAAGGTAAGACTTTTGAATGTAAAAGAGCAAATATATTTCTTACTTTGCTGAAATAATGAGTGTCACGTAATATATATGTGAAATGTTTAGCATGTCTTAATATTATGGAACACATATGGAACCCTTATGTTGCCCAAAATACAGTGCTGCTACAGGCTTAACTGAATTCTTATGATCTATTAAGTAGCAAACAACTACAAAGAAGTTTGAAAAAAAAGATTAAAATGTACACAATCATGAAATTAATATTTATGATTCAGATAGTTGTTTCAACAGGAATGAAATTAAGATGCTTAGATTTTAAAATGACTGTTCCGTGCCACTTTACAAGTCTTACAATATTTGCTTGTGTTGTCATAAAGATGAAACGATCTCCTCTATCAGATTAAATGTTACTTTCCAACATTGTTTTTTTCCCCAAAAGTTCCAGATTAGAACGTGTCTCTTTAAACGCAGATTTAAGTTTTCGTAAAATGCATAAAAAGTGTGATTTCTATTGATTTAACCAAAATAAATGACCATATGGGGCACTAATCCCATTATTACACATACTTGCAGCTGTGTATAGAATAGATAAAGTACTTACATATGTAATATGAACTCATTAGTGTGGAATGCTGCTTATGAACCTGTACAAATTAAACTAGGTATTAATCCCACTAACAACCAACTCTTTAAATGTTAGGAGAAAACTGGAGGTATTTTCTTAAAGCTTCTATCAGACAGATGCAGTCAGATACTGTAGGATAATGCACAGACAAGTTTTCCCCCTCAAAACTTAGAAATTTTAAATTTGTTGTGGTCTTGATATTGTGGGATTTTACAGATGTGTTCTTATATCCTTGGCACAAGCATAGATGCACATCTTTACATCTGGACAAGTCAATATTAAACAAACGCACAATGTCTGTGTGTTATGTGCTATGTAGCATCAAACAAGCATCAATGTAGCTTTGCAGAAACCAAAAAAAAAACAAAGTAAAAAAAGAAAAATGCGGTGATCAACTCATTGTTGATATGACCCAGATATAAGTGAGTACAGGAATGAACAGACAGGTTTACATGCAATATACATGGTAATGAAGATGACCAACGTATAGAAAACACATTTAACAACTGACAGAGTTATTATAGATAAGATGAAGGAGGATGTAGCAAAGCACAACTGGATTCAGTTAAAGTAACATTTGATACAGTGTGAGTGAAACCTCCATTAAGAGGTTCATCTGCACATTGATGTCTACATAGACAGATGTGAGTATTGCTTAAATTTAACAATCATGTATATGGGATAATGAAATCTGATTAAACTAAAAACATCAGTACTTGACTAATGATAACATATATACTGCAATCAACACAGACCACATGGCAGACACAGAAATGTTGCTGTATGAAATATCCATACATAACATTAAGTAAAAAGAAATCAGGAATAAGCTTTTCCTTATTATTATTTTACAATACTGTAATTTTCTGTTTATAAGAAATTCTGCTGTCGTTTAGTAATTTAAACTTTTGGTTCATTTTTACAAAAACAAGTGTATTAGTGTAGTCATTAGGAATCCAGTCAACCATTCATATATTTCCTTCTGCTTCATTTAAGAACAAGGATAGATAGTGTGTTTTTGTGTGATGTATGTCTGAGGGTGTGTATCTTTCACAGTTAGTGCAAAGAAAAGGTAAGGGTTTCTATCCAGATGGCTTGGGTCATGTGTGTATTCCCCTTTTGGGTGCTCAGATCAGGTACAGGATCATAAATCATCCTCTCTACGTCGCAAAGATATGAATATAATAATACTTTATTACTCATTGTCCTTGATCCTTAGGATGGCAAATCAAAAGAAAAAAAAATATCAAAAACATTGAAAAGGTTTGACTGCAACATCACATAAGAAGTGAAATAAAACCCAAAGGTACATCAGAGTAGTATAAACATTGTGCTTCTTTAATTTCACTTACTACAGCCCTCCATTGTCCTTGCAGTCTTTTAGTTTAAATTTTGTTATATATATATATATATATATATATATATATAGAGAGAGAGAGAGAGAGATATATCTATATCTATAGATATATATCTATATATATCTATAGATATATATCTATATATATCTATATATATATATATATATATATATATATATAGAGAGAGAGAGAGAGAGAGAGAGAGATAAATGTACACGTATAATCCGCACTGAGGTTTGTCTCTTGTGGCAAGCAGAGAGGCTACCGGGGGCATCCAGCTTTCATCATCCTCTTTATATGCGTCCTTTTCCACAAACAATTATCTTGCTTCATTCATTCATCTTGTTCTTCATCTCTTTGTCAGTAGTTTCCAGCTATCCCAAAGAATGATGCAAAAAGATGACAGTCTTTGTAAAAAAATGTTTATCCCCTTTTTTATCTTCTACCACTTCCTTACTCACTTTTCTTTCTGGAATCCCTGTTTTCTCTTTTTATTCCCTCAGGTTCTTTGTCATCTTTGGTAGAGTGTCCGACACTTTGGTGTGTCTGGGAGCGAGGGTGCCAGGAGTGTGGGGGACAGAGGGGGGATGGGTACAAACGGTACGAACATGGACAAACAAAGTTGAAGAAGCAGAGAAAAAGGCAAGAAAGTGTCACTAACATGACTAAGGTGTTCCTATCATAGTGTTCAAAGAGAAAGTTTCACTCTTGTATAAGTATGTCAACTCTTAATACAGATTGTGAGTCTGCTGAATATACTCTGTGCATAAATGCTGCAACAGTCAAAGAAAAAGGAGGACCGAAAGTTGACAACATGTGTGTTATCTGTGATAGAGGAATGAAACTGATATAAGGCAGGAGAGATATAACAGCGAGTGAAGAGGACAGACAAGTGACGACACATGTACAGGACAGAGAGGAGGATAAAGAGGGAATTTAAAAAGCGCGAGTCAGGGCAGTGTCTGTTAGTACAGACAAGTGGTGGTGCGATGGGAAGTGCTCATCATC
The DNA here is from genome assembly GCA_963556495.2 of Valencia hispanica. Classification (NCBI taxonomy): domain Eukaryota; kingdom Metazoa; phylum Chordata; class Actinopteri; order Cyprinodontiformes; family Valenciidae; genus Valencia; species Valencia hispanica. The sequence continues at coordinate 42,556,539 of OY747701.1, read as the reverse complement.
TGTAGAGGAGTGAGAGGAAGCAGGATAGGCCAAAGGTCAGCCACCTGGCCAGTGGGAGTGAGCGTGATCCTCCAATAAGAACTACAGAAAAGAGAAAAACAGAAAAGGTCATATCAGTTTATTCATAGAGACAGTCCTCTTACACTTTTAACCAGTTTCAAACTATTATTTGGCTCAAAAAACTATAAGGCATATTCACAAAGTTAATTGCAGGTGCTAAATTTAAGCAAATCTAAGTTTGTGCATACTTCTAATTCTGAAACTAGACGGAAATGGATAACTGCTTTTAAAATACTTTCACCAAGCACATAGCGTCCCTCTGCACAGTTTGCTGACATTTAAAGGAGGTATCACATATGCATTTTTGTTAGAAAAACCACACATATGGGTATGTTTATACATAAATTACAACTAGAGCCAATTGCTCAGCCTTTCACAAAGACATTAGCTGTTTGTGTTACTACAGACTGCATAGAAAAACAAAATCTGCTGAAACCTAGTATAATTGTGTAATAGAGAAAAATAATGGAAAAGACGGTGCTGCTGGATTTACAAAAAATAGGTCAGCAATGTAACAGAGGGTAAGACTATCGTTTTTTGTTTTCAGTAAGGTGTACTTGATAGTTTTGGTAATGTTTTCCCTAATCAAATATGTTTCTAAATTGCGTTTAAACACCTGTTGGTTTTTTTTTCTTTATACAGTATATAAACTTTTAATTACAGAACATACCAAAAGTGATTGCAATGCAGAGAAAACAAGTCAAATAAATCAACTTTGTAAAGAAGATCTATTTATATGGTGCAATTGAGGGGCACAGAATAATATTTGTGCTGAGGAGGTGTCACATAAGTGTACTGTATATATATATATATATATATATATATATATATATATATATATATATATGCATATGTATATATATATATGTATATGTCATTGCACAACATGCTTATTTTTTATTCTCAAATATTTACAAGTTAGACTACATAAAATATTTTACAATTTCTTCAATTTCAAACTATTTGTTCTTAGAAAAAACAGAAATGCCGATGCAACTTCACCCACTTCCTAGGTGCACGGAGAAGGAGAAAATTGTAGGATGAATGGAAACTCCGGCAACACTTGGAAATTAATTGATCCACTTTATTAAGACCGACGCGTTTCGGCGTAAAGCCTTCATCAGGGTCATAATAAAGTGGATCAATTAATTTCCAAGTGTTGCCGGAGTTTCCACTCAAACTATTTGTTCTTGTATTTAAATGGATGCATCATTCCACTATCTTTTACAATCTGAAGCATCAATTATTGATTTAGGAACACCATTCCGATGTAATTCCTCTTGTTTTTAACGTTAAGAGGAATGCCTCATCAGTTCGGTACCTGGATTTTCTTGTTAAGAAAAATAACAAACATAGCAAGAAATTCAAGCATTTGTGCCTCACACAATCCTTTTCCTTATTTCATTCGATGTGTCTTGTAGCTGAAGAGAGGAAAAATGTATCCTGATGCAGAAATAGGTTCTAACTGCTTTCATTTATTGGACTACAGACCCTCTCCAACAAATTAGAATATCATGGAAAAGTTTTTTTATTTCCATAATTCCATTCAAATCGTTAAACTTTCATACATTATATTTTCAAGGCCCACAACTTAAAAGATTTCAAGTAATTAGTTGTTTATCCGTACATAATTTGGGCCTCCAGCTCATAAAACCCACAAAAACAGGAATTTAAAAAATTTGAATACTGTGAAGAAATCAGCCCAAATTTTACAGGGCATGAATGTTTTAAACTGAGTGTCACATACTACTCATCTACTAAACTCAAAGCACCCTCACAGGTTTTCCAAAGTGTCATTAAATTGCTTCACTTTGGTTAAATTGTCTCAGTTAGGTTCAATATGGGGAAGACTGCAGACTTGACAACTGGCCAGAAGACCCTCCATGGGATGGGTGAGCCACAAAAGTTCATAGCTAAGGAGGCTGGCCGTTCACAGAGGGCTGTGTCCAAGCACATCAATGGAAAGTCAAATGGAAGAGCAAAATGTGGCAGGAGAAGATGCGCCAGCAGAGGAGCTGACCGTGGGCTTCAGCTGATTATCAAACAGAGAAGATCCATGAATCTGGCAGAGATCCAGAAAGAGCGGAATGAGGCGGGAGTCACAGCTTCAAAAACCACCACATTCAGACGCATTCAGGAGATGGGCTACAACTGTCGGGTTCCGCGGCATCAGTCTACCAGAATGTTTTAGAGGACTTCATGATTCCTTCTGCCGAGGATCTGTATGGAGATGCGGATTTCATCTTCCAGCAGGAACTGGCTCCTGCCCATACCGCCAGAAGCACCAAAACCTGTATTGATGCCCATGCCATCACAGTGTTTGACTGGCCAGCCAACTCGCCAGAACTAAACCACACTGAGAATCTATGGGGTATTATCAAGAGGAAAATGATGGGCACCAGACCCAAAAACAAAGAAGATCTGACAGCAAACATCAAGGAAATCTGGGCTTCCTTAACTCCCAGGCAATGCCACAGGTTGATCGCCTTAATGCCAAGGCGCATCGAGTGAACAAGGCAAAGGGATTCCCTACCAATTATTGAAGATTGACATTGTTTTGAAAGTACCATATTTTGATTGAGTTGATTTGATCCTAATGTCTTTCATTTTTTTCTGCAAAAACTGAGAAATATATGATGATTTCTTCACAGAATTCAATTTTTTTAAATTCCTGTTTTCATGGGTTTTGTGGGCTGGAAGCCCAAATTATGTACAAATAAACTAAATACTTGAAATCGTTTAAGTTGTGGGCCCTGAATCTATAATCTATGGAAGTTTAACGTTTTGAATGGAATTATGGAAATAAATAAACTTTTCCATGATATTCTAATTTTTTTGGAGAGCGTCTGTAGATGGGTCTGTTTGCCCCTGCTTGTATTTAGTACAATCTGTTCTGTGAATCCGGGGCAGAAATAAAGCAAATAGTTGTTGAAAAACAGAAGATTGCAATGCCTTATTAATTCCCCCCATGGGGTGTTACTGGTGATCTCAAGATAGAGGTGATTAAACATATCCTTATGAGTTCTGCGACCTAAAAAATCTAATATGAATTCACAGCCCAAAATAGTCATTCTAAGAACATAACAAAAACCATTAGGGCATGTTTTAGGGTTATGATGTCATAAAATGAAAATAGAGTGTTTCTTGGATGAACAAAGTGAGTTGAAAAAAAAGAATCGACAAAGAAACAGAAATGAAGAAAAGTAAGCTACAAATCACAGACTCACAAAAATCAATCAGTCAATACGTTTTAACTGATTGATTTCAGTCAATAGCTCTAAACTGGTCTGAAAGGTTGTTCAACATTTGTGTTTAGATAAATTCAACCGTCACCTGCAGATTCAGGATCAATTAAAGTTTCTTTTTTCAATTATGAAATCTTGCTCTCCCTCCTAGTTATTCGCCACATTGTTACTAGCCATCATCTCTACATGACACATACAGCATAGACTGTGCTTCATAAAGAAAAGAAAATGTTACCTACTTCAACAAAGTTTTATGAATAAAAGGACTGTATTCAAAAATCAATATGATTTAATAACAATTGTCCATCTCTGAGGCACAAAATCAATATCTATAATAAAGCTTAGATCTATTAACAGCACACACCTTATTATTGTAGCATAGAAGATGAACAATAGATTGGAATAGAATCTCGCGTTTTTGTTAGGATCAATTACTTTTTTTATTCTGACAATTAAGTCTTGTAGTGTTTTGTGGATTTAGTGTAGAAATCTTTTCAGTGTTTTAATGTATTTGTTTAAGGTTTCCATAGAGTAATTTATATTTTCCTAATTCTGCTCTGCTTCAGCTAGGCAAGGCAAGGCAAGTTTATTTGTATAGTGCACTTTCAGCTACAAGGCTGAAAGATGCTAGAATTCCTTTTTGAGCTCCACAATAACCAGGTGTGAGTTACTCATTAATCCCTTCTGTTTACCTTTAAATCACTTTGTACATGAAGTCTAAGGTATTTCTGTTGCTCTTTTACCAGATCCTTCTGATTTGATTTGATATCTGCTGGTCATTGAAATGTTTGGTCTGTCTTTTGTCAGTTGCTTATTAGGATTTTTATTGTGTATTCATTTGGATTCCTTATCAGGTGTTCTCTTTTGACTTTTTAAGTCCAATTAAATTGCTCATATCACTACTTTACCCAGAGGACAGCTGGTAGAGCGTAGGTGGACAACTATGTTTCGAAAGGTTTACAGTTGTGCCCTACTCCTTCAAATTTTAGAAGGTTGATTAAATAGTGCTCTAGAAGATGTTCAAAGATTGAGCTTATTTTATTATCTGCTTCCTAATGCTCCCTAACAAACTTCTAAGGCCTTCACAGAACAGCTGGATTCATACTGAAGATTAAATTACATACCAGTGGACTCTATTTACTAATTAGGTGACCTCTGAAGGCAACTGCTTGCTCTAGATTTTATTTAGGGATGTAGGATCAAATACCCAACCTTTCAGATTCCTATTTATAAAACGTTTTGAAACCCATGTATCACTTTCCTCCCACTTCAAAATTCTGCATGACTTCTGTGCTGCTTTAAGGTTTCTAGTTGTGATAAGGGACAGACCCAGGAACAATTGAACTGCTCAGTAACAACTTTATTAATAGATTAATGCGTGTAGGTTTGCGGCCTTCATCCAGGTCATCCTGATGAAGGCCACAAGCCGAAATGTACTTCAAGTGTTACCGGAGTCTTCATCTTATCAGATAATTGACCCTCTCCATGCACCTTGGAAGTCTGTGAAGTTGTGATTAAAACCTATTGGATTTCTAAAGTTTGTAGTTGTGAAGGTTTTCACCCCTTTGTTTGTAAGACTGTAGACTAAAGTTTTATGTGTTACTGAAAATATTAATCCTGAATGAAAACACATTTAGACAGAGATTTAAAAAAATTATTTACAAAGCCACTATATCCTCTTTTACCAGCTCCCTTGCTCTGCGAAGATACAGATGAGCCAGGTGAAGCTCTGTGATTTGTGCAGGTGGAGTTGCACAAAATAACTCAGAGAAAATCATCTTTCATTTAGCACAAGAGTCCCTTGTGTATATACTCTGTTAACCTGATATAAATGTTAGCTAGAGTGTAGGCTGCATATTTATAATAGTACTAAAAGACCAAACTTCCCTCCTCTTAGATTTTTGCTTTTTTTTATATCATTTTTACACTACTGACAGTCTCTATCTCCTCATTTGGGTTGGAGTAAAGTTCAAAATCCTGACTACTTATTGGCCAGGAAAATCATAACTCATGCTATGATAATCAGCTTATTCAACATTTGTGTAGCAAACAAGTAGAAGATTATGCCTGATGATTAAAGCAACGTCAGGTCAGCATAAAATTTTGAGTGCTATCCTTTTAAAAATAAAAATAAAACTTGCAGGTGAATCTGTTTAAATGTGGGATTTTGTGTTGTTTGTGTTTGAGAAAAAGCTTGGTTTTCCATGATAGGGGATACAGCTAAGCTTGGTTCCTCTCCCACAAAAGAGGGAGGCAGAGTGGAGCCTGTCGCTAAGGGAAAACAAAGTCCCAATGGGAAAACAACACCTGTACTTAAGCCTATTTAGAAATGTTGGACACAAGAAATAAGGTCAGAATTTGTACTTTTACGGCTCACTATATGAAATGCACGTTGCATTCGTTACATTATTTGATCTTCTTTTAATCATGTTCCTTTTCTATTTCATTGTGTGCTGAAAACATACTTGAATTATTTTCCAGTTCTCATTTTACCTTGCAGAATCCAGGGAGGTAAAATCTCAATAGAAATGCGTATGTCTCTTGCAATGGCAAAGACCTTCGTGTCGCCTGCCTGATAATTACCCATCTGTCTGTGCTATGTGAGTCTCAAACAACCCGTAGGACACAAATGCACACACGCACTCTTTGAGCTCAAGAGCTTCCCTCTTCCTGTTTATGCCATCATCTATTATTTACACCATCCGCCAGTGTTGTTACATGCACATATGTGTTACATTGCATCAAGCACATGCTCGTAGGCATGCTCATACACATGCATCTCATGCAGAATGTTCAGAAAGGTTTAAAAAGAAAACAGCAGTTGTTAATAATTCATTGACGTTCATGTTTTTGCTGTTATGAGTTGATTTCATGGCTCTGATATTTTCTTCGTCGTAACTCCAAGCAAAACTTAACAAAGCCCTGTAGATTCCCACCACATGTTGCTGAATAAAATCAAGCTTGTTGCTCTAATACTCAAAGCACACGTCTCACTTCTTGCTGCAGTTCCTGTTCTGTTGATCTGCTTGGGATTTACTTGCATCTTTGTCTGTTAGCCTGTTTTCTTTTCATGAGTTTAACAGAATTAAGGGTGTAAGAACACTAAAAGCTGCAGCAGCAGCATCCACTAAACCAACCTGTATTTCCTATGAAACTGTTTCTCAGTTTGAGTCTTGAGTTAGTTCCTATCCATCTTACCACATTTTATTTCTTTATCATAGTCTTAAACACATGTATTCACATACTTTGGTCACTCTGTGTCTTTGATCTATTTTCTTTCTCTGACCCTTAAGGCTAGTTGTGTCACTCCACACACTTACTTGGACTTGAAGGGTTTGTTGAAACTATTATTTTGTGCCTTTATTAGGAGGTAAATCTCAATTCATCATACTGACTTTTTTTTCTGAAAATCCATCCATCCATCCATTATATGTACCAGTTGATCCTATGCAGGGTTGCAGGGGGACTGGTGCATATCTCCAGCAGTCACAGGGTGAGGGGTGCTGAAACATCTAATTCCTTTAAATCAAAGCTAAAACTCGTCTGTTTAGAGCTGCTTTTGAGTAAGTGATTATTAATACCTATAATGTCATATGTTTTAATGTGTCATATGCTATGTGTCTCTAATGTTGAGTTTTATGCTTTTATTGCTGCTTTATTTTATTTGATCCCCTAATGATGTAAAACATCTTGAATTGCCTAGTTGTTGAAAGTGTGCAATACAAATAAAGTTGCCTTGCTTTGAGTGCAAATGTATGGGTTGCACACATTAGCACCACCTCTATTGCCCACCACCCTTACTGTCCCTGCTTAAATAATATAAAATGGCTTCACACTGTTCATTAGATTTGATCACACACTACAGATTTGCTCAAATTATATTCAAAGAATTTCATTGGAATACTATTATTCCAGGGTAAATAATGTTCAGTTGCTGTAAAGCTGATGGCACATTGTTTCCATATTGATCATGTCTGTTGGTGCATTGAAAATATGTATTATGTGTGTAAATGTGAGGACAGAACACCATCACTTGGCTGTCCGTGAAGCTAAAATTTAAACAGATAGTGTTAGCTTCGTCCAGAAACTTTCCTACTTCACTGAATCAGATACAGGAGCTTTACTGACCTTTTTAAGTTGCTCTAAAACATCAGTGTTGTAGAGATAGCTTGTAGCATTAGCAAAGCTAGCATGTGGCATCCTTCCATTTCCTTTTTCCTGTCCATCTGCTTCATGTGAAAAGTACCTCCAAACAACACTTTGTGTTTGCTTTGTTGGGTAAAGAGGGTCGCATATGTTTTTTTTCTAGCTGTACTCACCATGTTTATATTGATTTATATTGATTCCAACGCAAATAAGTATCTTTGAATAATACATTTTTCTAGTATTGAATATATCGAGATATCAATTATTTTGACCACCCTATTCACAATATAGCATCTTTTTTAGTTGTTTTTTTTCAAGTGTATCAATAAAAATAGCACCTATGAAGGAAATTCAATTCACAAGTACCACCAAGTTGTTAAATAATTAATAAACAAATTAATCAGAAAGTAGCTCAGGCCATTGGCTTTACTTTCAGTTAGAAGAATCCAGCATGCCAAGGTGAGCATTATGGAATTTCGGTGATATTTTTATAGGTTCTTTGCTGTAATATTTCAGTAAGAGTTGCGTCATTTTCATTGCTGTGATGCACATGTGCAGTCTACACAAAGGGCGAGAGCTGCGATGGAATTGCTTTACATGTTCAAAAATGAAAAAAAAAAACTGGTAGGCTGCTTATCTGCTAAACAAGCTGTGTTTACTAATGTGTCAAGTACATAGAAAGGAGTATAACAATTGCTTGTTTCATGACTAAAACACTGACAAAACCCATAGCTGACCCAAGGTACAGATATTTATGTAAACAGGGATATAATTTAATGCTAATGTCATCACTTTTGCCTATCTTGTCTAGGCTGGGATAATATTTGATGCACACATTAAGAGACTGTAAAAGAAAAACAACTTTTCAATTAAACTTCCTCCCTCACTACAAAGTTTACAACTATAGTTTATTTGACTGCAAGAGAGAAAAGGAATAAATCACAGAATTGGGTTACAGTTTATCAAGACTTGTTACTTTTTATAGTTTAATTAAGCAGCTTGGTAAATTTATGTTTTTTCTGTTTTGCTGGTGCAACTGGTAGCATGAAAATGTAGAACTAATGAAAATTAGACAAAGAATCGGCGAGATTACCTCATAAACATGAATGATAATTTGGTACTGATGCTGGGTAAAAAATAGCTCATAATACCAGGAATGTTTTGTGTTTTTTATAAAATCATAAACTAGTTTTCCATCTGTTTAGTACTGATTTAAAACCTTCATGGAAGCATCTGCTGCACCCCACATATAGTGGCATATAGTTTTTTATGATCTCTAATGTAATGCCAGAACTATGACTACAATTACTAGGGATACTATTACTACAGTTATTACTATTAGCATTAATAATAATTAGTAATTTACGGCAGTAGTTTAGAGTTTTTAAAGCTGATATGATTTGGGCCTGAGATTGTAGGGAGCTGAGCACAGGAAACGTTTATGGAATGTCAATGAAAATTTTATATTGTGCAAAAAATTTGCTAGGTGTAGAGTAAATTATGTCAATGCAGAAGGAAAAAAGGCATAGAAAATATAATGGTGCTGCGGTAGCTTGTGGAAATTTTACTTAACTGGAAACAGGGGTCCCAACTAAAATAATGTACCATTCATAAAACTATGATTCAACTTTTACAGAAATTCTTCCTAAATAATACAACACAAAGTCTTGTCTTGTTTGTTTTTTTACCTCTGTGTAATTCACATTCTTTAAACTACACTTATTTTATAAAAGTTTTTTCAACAGTGTTCTTTCACTTTCCTTTCACGCCAAAGGGTAAATAACTGAACCTTTCCAACATGAACGAAAGGCGAGGCATAATGAAGTTGAATATGGGGAAGGCAGCAGGAGTGTGATGTGACAAATTAGAAAATAAAAACAAAGTAAAAATTTTGCGAAACAATTTTTCTGTGCTCCTAAACACTGAAAGGGGAATTTATTTCTTATTCTTTCTTTTTAAAGATAAGCTTTACAACTGTTTCTTTCTCTTTAACCTTCATATATGTTTTAGCTAATATTATGTCAGGTTAGATCAAATTGTCTACCTTTCAGCACATGCTGTAATGACTGTCTTATGGGGAAATTGTTAGCAAAGCAGTGGTTATGCTTGTTCAGAAGCATCTCTGTTCACACGCACACATGCACCAATCATATCCCAACAGCCACATCTTACCTGTCTTACCTGCGTTGGCTACCGTGTTCTCCTGCTTGCACTTTCCTATGGTGATAGACACATCATCAATGGCGATATCCCCCTCATAGCCTGGGCCTCGAATTCCTTCAAACACAATCTGTTTAGGAAAGACACAAGTACAGAGACAGGCAGATTATGTGTGAGTTCATTTAAAAGGTAAACACAGCCAAAGCCTTGATAGAAAAACGTGTGTGGTCAGTGGTAACATGTGGGGAACTATTTTTGTCGTTGTAGGTTTAGTGCATTATAACTATTCTCAGAAGAAAGAATTATCTACATTCCTAAAAGTAAGAATGTAGAAATGTATCCGAAAACACAAAAAATGATCTGATAATATTTCTCACTTTTTAGGTTGCTAAAGTAATACCTTTAAATATCTAAATCTTAGATATTTAAGCAGAGACACTGACAGGAAACTGAGCATCTGAAGACAGCATACTTAGCAGTCATGATTATGAGTAGTAATCTTTTCTAGGCCCACAATAACAACAACAAGACTAAACAGGAGTCTCATCTGAAAACTTCCTATTTTAGCCAACAGCCATCTGGTTTCTGAGTGACAGCCTAATTACTGCGGAGTAACAAAGGCACCAAAAGCCCATTGCACCCAGCTAATCAAAAAAACAAGCACATTCTTTCTGAGGAAGGAAAATAGAACAAACAAGGAAACTTTGTTGCTTTAAAATGCAGAACCAATACAGACCCCACATTTCTAACCACTGCTGGAGTTTAATATGCAGTAGATGCAGGATTTTATAATGGCAAATAATAACTATGATTTTTAATGCACAAAGAGTTTAATTATCTTAAAAGGTTTTTAATTTTTACAGAAATAGCACCCTATTTTAGGTTTGGTCAATACATACAGTAATATTTCCATATGTCAGCTAAATTTAGAGCAAGGCTCTCTAAGTTAAAAAAAACAGGTGCTGTTGTGTGTTGTAATTCCCTGCTGAAGGAAAACCTGCCTTCTCTTTGCTTATAGACCACATCTATGCATGTATCTTAAGCTCAGGCTAATAGGAGCAGGTGCAGACATAGAGGGATAGCAAATAACGCATGACTGGTTTCACTTTACAAATTCCATCTGTTAACACTAACATGCTGCTGTTAGGGGACATGCCCTGCCATCAATTTGTGAGTAAATATATCAAGCTAAAACAAGTGTGGGTTCCATTAACCCGATTCTGACCCACCGAGTGGAAAAGCCTGACCTCACCCCACATGCTCTTGGTGTATGAAAGGTGAACAATGGGCTAGCAAACAGCACAGTTAACGCGCCTCATGTTTGAGGCTTTACATTGCTTTTACTTTCATCTATGAGCACTATGGTGTAAGTTTCTAACAACAATGTCAAGTTGAAGTTGCCTATCAAACATAAAATTCATTGGGCAGAAACCAATAATCTAATCATGAGCATGCGATGCAGGTTCATTAACGTCTGAGAGGGAAAGTGATATGTCTGTAAAAGCTATATAAGATTCCTCACAAAGTTTGATCAATCTCTGATTAAGAGTATGCATAGATTTACAAAACATTTCTTTTCTGGGTGTGCTGATTTCTTTATCCAGTGCATGATAATCCATGTAGTGACTATGGATATCGCTGGAGCCTTCTCTGAAGCAAATACACTCACAAAAGTCTCTGTTCCGGACTTTTAACATTTTATTTCAATTTCTCAATCGCCTCCTCTCCAAATAGAGACCAATCAATTACATTAATCAAAGGAAAGGAAGCACAAGTGCAGTGCCACCTTTTTACTATTTGCGTTTATCTAGGTAAGGAATGAGAAACCTTCTTGTAATGAACAAATAATATAACGGGAAAACCTTGAAGCTTACTGGGCGGTATTTAGGGGGATAAAAAGAAGGTCGGCAGCATAGTATGGATATAGGTGGTCGGCTCATTTGTTCGAGGGATCTGATTTTTCGACAAACTGGAAGCAGTGAAGAAAACTTTAGTAGTGGAAAAAGGCTAAGTGGCCAAAAGTCCACAGATCTCTTATTTATACAAACTTCCAAGCAGTTTCATCATTGCTTAGCAGTAGTGAAATGTTATGTACTGTACTTTCTTTGTTAAATCTATTTGCCCGCTGAGTCAAGCATTACTCATTCATACAATAATACCCCTAATGACAACTAACTAGAGCTTTAGATGCATACCTCCCCACACCTGCGACTGCATCCGCTACAAGGAAGACACCAGATTGTTGTATAATTAGAAGAGATGAGAAAAATAATTGAGTCAAGGAAGCCCAGAGACAGTAGCTGGCTTTGACACACAAAAAAACACAGAATTACAGCATCCTTAAAGTACAATACAACAGAGTCGCCCAATGTGTATTTACTCCTGCATTTGCAGTGTATAAATATAAGTGTTTTGAAGCCGCGAAATGGCCTTGTGCCCTTTCACTGAATGTGTAGCGTAAAAACAGCCAACTGAAGTGTGAGTCGGCTGTGTCAGCAGTGCCTCACACTTATAAATCACTGCAAGTGACTTAGTTAAAGTCAAGTACATCTGTGTCTGAGCTTTGGGAGAACCAACGTTATTCACAAAATGTTTTCTGGACTGGGAGAGGCAAGCCTTTTTTATAATCAGTAAGCCTGCTAATAGTAACCATGCAAATAAAGGAACAGAGATAAAGGAAATTACATAGAAACAAAAAATTACAAAATGCAAGTTCAAAAGAAACAATTAAGACATTATTAAAAAAAACTGATTAAGTAATATTTGGCCTTTATGTGTAAGGTAATTAAGCAGTTACAGTATGTTTTTATTTCTAATTTCAATGGAGCTGACAGCTTATGCACATTTCAGGTTTTCAGGAAAATTCTATTCCATTCTCTTGTTTAGTTCTGGTCCTAGAAAAAAAACTGAGTAAACAGGTCTCTAAAGCTGTAAAAGGTCTAGACAGTTCATATCTGATAAGCGCATTCAGAGCCTTATAGACTAATGGCTGGAGGGATAGGATCCATTTTCTTGGTATTGGTCAGGACTATGGGAGCAGCATTCTGGAAAAGCTGCAGCTGCCAAATTGATTTTGTACACATTGTTTCTTTTTCCTGTTGAGACAACATCATAATAAAACCAACTGAAAATGAAAGCGTTTAGCTGTTTTAATATTCTTGTCTGAATAGAAAACATCTTATTTAGGCAATTTTTAAGATGACTGTAGGCTGACTTAGTAATGGGCTTTATTAAAATTTAGGTCCGAGTCCAAAAAGCCGACATGTTTTCTGTGGTCGCCAGACTTTTTAATCTAGTTATTTGCTTATATTGAACCAAACACTTTAGAGACCAAAAAATGACATTAAGCTAGAAAAAATTCTGGCCCTGTCATTTTATGTGCTCATATTTGCTAATTTTTATGATGATTTACATTGATGAAAACCCTAAAATCAGAAAAATTAAATAAACCATAAGGCTATTAATAAAATTATTTTAATACATAAATGTTATGTTATGGCCATATTGATGTTGACACAGTTCTTAGTTGTTTGTGTAGTCTTTGAGTTAAAGGTTATTGTGTTTCTGTTATATCTCCCCCCTCTCATGTTAATTAGTGCATCAAGTTTCTCTTAGTCTTATTTCCTAGTTACCACTTTGTGTTTAGTCTTTCCTTATGTCTTCTTAGGTTAATCTGTCTAGTCATTTCTTATGTTTTGTTCTTTGCCTGCCTCTCTGTTTCTTCCTTGCAATTTTTCATCTCTGCCCCAGCTGCTGATTGCGTTCACCTGTTCTCTCCCTCCCACCTGCAACTGGTTCCCACTAATTAGTCCTCAAGTTTCTCTGCCATTTCCTCACTCCCTCCTTAGTATTTAAACAGTTCTCATTCAGTCACTACTCGCTGGTTCCTCGTCAATGATTCCTGTTTCCCCTTCTCTGGATTTTCTGGTCCCTCTGAGTTTTTGTAAGTTCCCTGTTCTTTGTTTAATTAAATTCTAATTTTTCATACCTCGCTGCATTTGGGTCCTAAATCCAAAAAGCATGACAGATGTTGTAAGACTTCACAATCTGAGGAGAGTTTATAACAATTCAACAGAAACAGCCCAAAAACAGAGCCTTGAAAAACCTCATATTAAGGCTGGACGATATAGAAAAACAGCATATCAATAAAGGGAATAGTCCTTTTGATCGATATTGATAATCATTGATACTTATCAAAAAATGTAGAAACTTTATTTTAAGTGCAACCTTGGTCATTTTATGCTATTCTTCAATTATCTAATTTTAATAAAAAAATTAATTCAGCCCTTTATTCAAACACCTTTTTTCACCATAACTAAAAGTTTGTAAAAAAACAAAAACAAATCAAGTAAAGAGACCTGAGAGACATCAGTAAATACTGACAAACATAAAAAAAATACTAATGTTATTAACTATTATATTATTGATAATATTTTTAAATTATGTTAGTAATTCAAATTGAAGGCTTATCTAAATGCTTTTTAATATCTTTTAAATGTTTAATGACACTTTATAATATTATTGACTAAGACATTTGGTTTAGTTAGTGTGCAAAAACCAGGCCAATAAAGCTGTTTCCAATTCAGTTGAGCTACTGAAGCTAACCAGCTCACCGATGGCTTAGTGCAGACAGTGCCCAAAACACTGGAGCCTAGTCCAGTGACTGAGTGCTGAAGCCAGCAGGTCTATCCAACCCCATTTGTATTTATGAATGTATTTTTGCTTCTAAGGATGTGGTGGAGTACTGGGTGAACATTTTAAAAGCAGTGGGGGTTGTTAGCAGTGGCCCAGGTGTGTTGTGCTTGTCTCTGCACATCCATGACAGCAGAATAGCAGGCTGGGGTTGACTGTAGGATTTCCTGTTTTATTTTATTAATTTTTGTTACATTTAGTGTTGATGTGCATCGCGTATCTGTTCAAAACGAGACGCAACATATACCTGCTGGTGAACTTCTAAAATCTTTCTTTGGGACAATTACCTCTGCTGCTCCTTGCTGTGACATATTTTGCAGTTGAAGTCATTTGCTCTCTTTTGTGGTTTGAGAGGAGCAAGTGCTTGGTGACGGGGCATGCCTGGGTCTGCGTTTGTGATTGGTTTTGAGTAAGTAATGACTGTAGTAATAAGCTACCCGATAAGCTATAATGAAAAAGGAAGGGAACCCTTTTTTTCTATCGTACCACACGTCTATCAATAGATAGACCACGCAGACCCAGTCTGCCAAAAATTATTTGAACCAATCAAGTACGCTGCAAGACAATTCTATCTACTAAAGGTGTTTGGATTATAAAACTCAACCCTAAATTTAAGTTTGACAATTCGCCTTGAATTGTATATAATCTAAATGCTGTGTTGCAACAGGAACACGTGCAGTTTTGACTTCTCCCAGGACAACAGCTGATTTAGACATGAATAAAACAGAAGCACTTGTTTGAAAATGTGCAGAATTATTATCAACCTGTGAGAGTAAAAAAGACCAAGATGGTCAACTGGTGAGTGTGTAGGTGCAGAAAGATTCCAGCATCAAAGGGTGTACAGTCAAATGTCAGGTTGGAGCTTTGAGTGTTGTTTTGTCAAGTCTTGTAACTTTTAACGTTCCCATTGATGTGCTGTCCACACACCAGAGGGGACACGGTCCTGGGAAAAGGAGGAGTAAAAATGATTGACTTTGCATGTGCTAGTGAAGGAAAGAAACGTGGATATACAGTAAGGGCTTTGAAATTCCTGCACAGAGCAGATTCCCCCCTATTTGCAAGGCACAAGAAAAATATAGGTTAGCCTGGTTTCCCACATGCCCCTTTAGGTACGGGACACTGTGAGGAACACAGATGGCCTTGGGTTGATCCGAAAACAAGTGAGAGGAGACGAGTGATCTACAATGTGTTACTGTATTTGTGTTATTTTAATTCCATAGTTTTTATGAGTAAATGTCATATGTACTTTTCATATGTTTCTCAACAAACACATTCTTTTTTTTTTTTTTTTTTGGGAAATGGAATTTCTGGTAAGCCGTCAGAAGAAGAAGAAAATGATTAATTTGTTGCACTAATTGTCTAAAGTTTTTTTATTTTGATATAAATCAATTGATTCCTAAATATATCTAGTCATAAAAAATACATTGCATGTTGTATAAACTTGCATCATAAATATACAATGACAATGTAATCAGATCTGCAACAGGAAATAATACAATTGTAAAGCTAACATTTGATACACATTCTAATCCATTCTTGCTTTAATGTAAGCCAATGGCTGGACTACAGCTCAAAGACAGTTAAGCAGTAAAACTATTTTCATAGAAATAATTGCCTTTGATGGATGGAGCAAAAATGGAGTGGAAATACAAAGATGAGTGGCAGCACCTCAAAACCTGCATACAGTCATTGAGCTGTGCACAGGACTAGAATGTTTGTGCTCTCCATGATCATTTCTACACTTCAAAAGCCGAATAGCATCTACTTCAAAATCTGGCACTGGAAATTTTAGTGAATTTAAAAAACCTACACATCTTCAAATAGAGAAATTAGACAGAAGATGATGGATGTGTCGAGGCTGGCAATAATTTAGGAGACAAAAGAATTTGCATAAACGGAATAATTTCTAACTGCATCTTTGAACTGATAAACCTTAAACTGCTGTAGAGTCAACGCAAATAATAAGCAACCCATAGGTTTCAAGACTCTGAACAGAGCCTAAATGTAATTATTTTATCCAAAAGCAGCATGAGAAGAAGTTGATCTAGCCTACAGAAGAAAACACACTTAAAATTAGATCTCTGAGGATTTATATTAGGTCAGATGCTAAGACAGGAGTCGGCCAAAATAACACTGAGATGAAAAAATCATATTTCAAAAATAACAAAACGGATGTCACCCATTTGTAGCAGATAAGAAAGAAAAAACTGCTCTTGGAGACGGAAATAAGTAAGTTGACTAAGAGTATAAAGAGAGGGGGGAAAAATCAGTACTTTGAAATAATACTATACAAAATCCCACCAAAGGTTTTCAGAATTAATATTACAAGAAATAAATTAGAAGACAAAAAAAATTTCTGACATGAAGCAAGTCAGAAGAGAAACATAAATAGATGATTCCTCAGAGATATCCACCCTTTTTAGTCAGTTTATTGTTGCAATAAATTAGAACTTGAATAACTTAGAGCACACTGATTTATTAAACTTAGGTGAACTTAGAAGTTTACAAACCCATCTAGGCTCAAAAAAAGATTTTATTAATCAGACTTGAAGTGTACGATACATATCTAAACATGCTATGAGATTGATTATTAAATGTGTGTGTCTTGTAGAAAGAAACAGTGTACGTTCGTACAGGCTCCAAATGATACACAGATTTGCTTATTTGAGAATCTATGCTATTTGCGCTGTAACTAGTAGACTGATTTAGTCATAAAAATTGCTGTTTGGACATGACTATGTCAATAAGAGCAGTTTTTTTAATCTCACATGCAGAACTGGATGCTCCCAAAGATGCCATTTCAGAACAAAAGCAATACACTGGCATGCCTTTATTAGCTAATGGACACGTATATGCCTGTTTTTAGCCTTAACAAATTGTTCACTATTCTGTCCTCCAGGATAATGTACTTCCCCATGTGTATTGATTAAAAAGGCAAATTCATTTAAAGAGAAAAAAAAGGAGAAAACAGCAAATAAATAAATATCAAGAGACAGCAATTAAAATGTCACATTTAAAACCTCTGCTGTAAACATTAGTTCATACATGTTTGGAGTTAAAATTTAGTCCATAACTAAATTTACTAAACTAGATTTGAAAAAGATTCTTCCATTTACAAAGGGCCTATGGGTAAAACAGCATTTTAAAAGTGAACCAAGGTAAAACTTTCACTTTAATGCCTTTTCATCATGAATGAACAGTAAACACGATTCTGTTTGGAGATGAAGCTGTTGAACATGGCATAATTCATCTCATCTGAAAAATACCTTACCTACACATCACTTAAACAATAGATAATTTGTTATGATTAAAGAATTACAGTCATTCTGTGACAGAACAACGTTGGTATTTCTGTTTAAGTCAGTTTGAATTTATTTGGCTAAGACAAAAGTCAGTAAAATATCAAATGAAAGTACACGTAAATCTCAAACTAGAATATTATATAATTTATTTCAGCCACTCCTATATGGATTAAATACACAAAGAATTATAGACTTCATGTTATTATTTCTGTTGATTTTGATTATGGTTTACATCTAATGAAAACCTAAAATTGGTTTCTCAGACATGTAGAAAGAAAACAAGTCCTTTTAATACAAATATTTTAATACAAAAGAGTTATTTTTTGTATACAATCATAGGAAAGACTGATTACTAGATTTATACAGCAGACAGTCCTTGACACCCTCCACAAGAAGGGTAAGCAACATAAATTTTATTGTTCAAGTATCTGGCTGCTTAGAAAGTGTTGTATTCTAGCATGTTACTGGACAGATGAGTGGAAGGAAAAATTGTAATAGAAAATGGTGCAGATGCTACAGTGAGAATTGCAGCCATAAAGCTGTTGAAATAGTTTTTTTTTATTTTATTTTTTTTTTAAACGTGTCCTGTTTGGCAGTGTGGAGCTCAGAATTGGTGTCTGAGTACCAAGTAGAAGCCCAACAGATTTACTTTCACAAGCGGAGCAGTACAGCTTTTGCTATAGTACTCCACTTGATTTATGTGTGAAAAATCTTTATTATGAATTGTTGGGTTTTTTATTTCCTGATGTTATGGACACGGAGACGGAAAATTTAGGAGAAGAAAGAAAGAAGATGAAGAAGAGAGGTAGGAAACAAAAAGTCAAGAGAGAGGGTGAGTTGAAAATACTAGAGAGGAAGGGGAACAAAGAAAACACAGGTAGACATTGAAGTCTGCCTCCATACCCACAGGACGGCAGAGAGAGAGGGAAAAACAAAACAAAACACAAAAAAAACATCGACAAAACAAACCAAACATTGTGAACTAAGAATTACACAACCACATCACACAAAAATAGATATAAAAATACAACAATGTCACAGAAGAACTCATGGTACCGATAAATCAAGCTCCAGTAATGATAACCTCAGCCCAAGAATATATCCTTAAACACCACATCTATGTGTGTGTGTGTTAGCATGAAGGTGCATATAAGGTTTCGCCCTTAAGAGTGTTCGATAGTTGGTGTGAGCGGGCATCAATCCGTCTCCCAGGAATTGATGCAGACATGAAGGAGATCGGAGCAAAGATGTCCAAAGGACCCCCAGAGCCCCAGGCGGACCCGGGTGGGGCCGACCGCATCCCCCAAGAGTGGAGCAAAGGAGAACCCCAGGGGAACGTCCAGCGGCTACTATGTAGGGGCCCGGGGGGCAGCAGTGACGAGCCCACGGGACCCACCGGCAACCAGCCGCGCCAGGGCGGGTTGTTCCATGGACCAGGAGAGCCGGGGCCCAGGGGCACCCCACCCCCCAGCAGGGACCCGACAAGGGACCGGCCGACGAGGGGCCCCCGGCACTGCAGGGGCCGCCGCCGGCCGCCAAGCGCCACCACCACCCTAGGCCAATCCCCACCGACAAATCCAGCACCCCACCCCTGCCCTACGTCGGGGCGCCCCACCGATAGCCGCAGGGGACGGACAGCATCCCCAGGCCGGGTTCAGCCAGCATCTGGACACCAAGTTGTACCAGCTCCCGGGTCCTGATCCCACGCAACGCAGAGCGCCGAGACCAGGCATACAACGAGGGCCAGGGCCGGTCCAACCCGCCAATGAACCGACCATGCACGGTGCGCACAGAACAGGTGATCGAACGAGCAGAGATGCCGGATCCGCATCCCGCCGAGCCACCGAGCAGGCACCACCCAACAATCCCAAATCTGGCACCCCTATATGAGGTCCCCCAACCAGCCAAAGGAAGATTTCGGCCCAGCGCATCGGCCGACCAACACACCGGCCCCCCCAGGACCGGCCAGGCACGCACCAGGTCCGAACCGGATTGACCACCGATGCACCGGCAGGCAGGGTCCCCCGTCACCGGCGGGGAGTGACGGAGGGGAAATAGGCCCCCCATTAAGTGTAAGGCCTGAGGTGCGCCAGGCGAGGGGGCAGACCAAGATCCAACAGGTAGACAAAGACATACAGACACAGTCATAGGTTCCCTCCCTCTTAAACACATACATTCTCACTGACTCACCAAGACACCCAAAAAAATAACGCTGTACCCTCACTCACACACCCCATACACACTTCATGCTCCCAGGTCCAGGTACCGATGCCCCAGTAGAGCCACCAGCCCCCGGACCCGGGAGATGGACCCCCTACCTTCTAGGATGGAGACAAGCAGACCGCCAAGGGCCCCACAGTGGCGAAGCAGCCCGACAGCCCAGGACCAGACCACCTGTTCCTCCTCCGGACCCCAACCCCTGATGGCCCGTAGCGAACAGGGGTGTGAGAAGACCCCTAGCCTCCATCCTCCCGCTCGAGTATGGTGTTGATGCGTGTTGTTATAATGTGCATTTAAAACAGAGGGGTGGGATGTGGGGAAGGCAGCCACACATCCCCCAACCCCCACCCCGAGCCCTCAGTGTCTATATGTGGTTTAACAGTGGGCACCAGCACCAGAGGTGAAGCTGATTGAACCACTCCCCCTCTGGATGCCGAAAAGTGTGCCCACCCCAAAGTCCCTACATATGTGTCGCGTGAGAATGTTATAAGTGGGAGTGTCTAAGTTGTATATTAAAATTGGGACCCAGGACGCCACAGGATAGCGAGGAGGGAAGCCCCATTTTTATTGAAGCAACCCTTCCCATAAGTGATATGGGTAGGGATTTCCATCTAGCAAGATCATCTTCCACTTTTTTTAAAAGTGGGATGTAGTTTAGCTTTATTAAATCTGCCAGTCTTGGTGAGACATTGATACCTAAATAGGTAATATTCCCTGACTGCAGTTGTGTATTAGTTGGATTCTGGACAGAACAATTGATTGGAAGAACTGTAGATTTTAACCAATTTATAGAATAATCTGAAACATTTGAGTAAGAGTTTATCAACCCGATTACCTGAGAGAAAGAGGTTTGTGAATGCTGGAGAAAAAGTAATACATCATCTGCATAAAGACTGATTTTATGTTCTATGTTATTGCATTTTATGGCTTTAATATTGTGAGTTTGCCTGATTGCTGCAGCTAGGGGTTCAATAAAAATAGCGAACAGGGAGGGAGATAGAGGACATCCCTGCCTGGTACCTCTCTGAAGATAAAACCTAGATGATGTTTGGTTATTTGTCCTGATACATGCTGTTGGTGAACTGTATAATATTTTCAACCAGTTTATAAAAGAATTTCCAAAGCCAAATTTATGTAAGGTTACAAATAAGAATTTCCAGTTAACTCTATCAAATGCTTTTTCTGCATCTAAAGATAATATTTTAGTTTTAATGTTTTTACAGTAAGAAAAATCTATTAAATCTATTAATCTACGTGAATTTGTGGATGAATGTCTCCCTTTAATAAAACCAGTCTGATCAGGATGTATTATAAGAGGGGTTACTTTCTCTATCCTTTTTGCGAGGGCTTTGCGGATTATTTTAAGATCAACATTAATAAGGGATATGGGACGATAGCTGGTGGGAAACAAAGGGTCTTTACCTGATTTTAGTAGAAGACTAATGTAGGCAGAATTCATATTTGGTGGGAGTCGGCCATTTTCCTTGGTTTCCTGCAGCATTCTGTGGAATGTTGGTGCCAGAATATTCCAGGATTCTTTATAGAACTCTGCTGGAAATCCATCTCGGCCTGGAGCCTTTTTATTGGGCATGCCTTGGAGGGCCTCCTGGAGTTCAGCCGCTGTTAGTGGTGAATCCAGGGCCATCGCTTGACTTTCAGATAATTTAGGTAGTGTTATGTTATCCAAAAATTGTTCAATTTCATGATCTGATGGATTTATCTCTGAGTACAAAGCCTTGTAAAATTCTTTAAATGTGTTGTTTATTCTTCCAGGATCATATACTGTATTCCCGGTCTGATCTTTAATAGCAGATATAGTTGTTTTTTCTTTATTAATTTTAAGCTGGTTAGCCAAATATCTACCTGATTTATTACCCTGTTCAAAGTTTTCTATCCTAAGTCTTTGAATTAAGAACTGGGTCTGTTTATTAATAATTTCATTTAATTCTAGCTTTGCTTTACGGATTTTGCCTAGTCTCTCCTCATCTAGAGAAGGTTCTAATGAATTAATAGTTTCTTCTAATTCCTGAATACGTTTTTTTTCCATTTTCTTTATATTTGATGAGAATGAGATTATTTTACCTCTAATCACAGCTTTTCCTGCCTCCCAAAGAATGGATGGCAACGTACCAGGGAGGTCGTTATATTCCAAATATGTGGCCCACTCTTTTTCGAAACATTTAATAAATTCTTTATCCTTAAATAAGGATATATTAAATCTCCAATTTTTGCTTTGAGGTGTTTCTGTTTTATTTACTAAAGTTAGAGAAACAGGAGCATGATCGCTAACAGCTATAGGATGTATCTCAGTTTCTGAAATGTCAGTCAACAGTGAGCTGCTGACTAACAAATAATCCAGTCGAGAATATGAATGGTGGACATTTGAGAAAAAAGTATATTTTTTGTCATTGGGGTGAAGAGATCGCCATGCATCGCAAAGTCCATAATCACTCATGTACTGTTTGAGTATATCTATAGATTTCCAGCTGCGCTGAGTCCCTGCTGTGCTGAGCCTGTCTATTTCTTCATTTAAACCAAAGTTGAGGTCGCCCCCAAGAAGAAGTGAGCAATCCACGTGTTCAAGGAGCACCAAGAAGAAGGAATGAAAGAATGAGGGGTCATCAACATTTGGACCATATATACTGACAATACATAACTTTTGGTTATGTATAGATAGTTTTACTATAATAAATCTACCTTCTGGAACTGTAACTGTATCTATTACTGTAAAATTTACATTTTTATTTATTAATATTGCTACTCCCCTTTGTCTAGAGTTATAGCATGCAGAAAACACATTACGAAACTCAGGAGATTTAAGATCATCTGCAGCTGAGGTAGATTTATGGGTTTCTTGTAATAAGACGACATCTGCCTTCAATCTTTTAAGCTGGTTAAAAATCTTAACTCTTTTCTCTCTGGTGCCAGCTCCATGAACATTCCACGTGACAAACCTTAGAGTAGTCATAGTTTTGAGATAAAAGTTTTAAAGTCCAAATCACCATAGAAACAGATAAACACAGGTGTATTATTAGTTGTGCTTGGGGTTGCCTGATTGAAAATCCAAAAGCCGAGATATAAGAAAGAGAGAATTAGAAGAAAGTTGTGAGGGTGAGAGAGAAAGAAATGGTTATATTATGAAAAAATTATGTGTGTGAGTGATAAAAGAAGGAAAAAGGAGTGACAAAGACATTTGGTGATAGACATGTGAAGATGAGAAAAGAAAAAAGAGCCAGTATCCCGGTGATTAGCCCTGGCCCCGCCCACATTGAGTAACGTAAACAACTTTACAGAGCTGTGCTAACATTACATTATACTTGACTGATAAAACAACTCTTATCTGACCAGTGTTACATGACTAATAAAGCCAAGGAGTAAGCTGGGGGTCCCTGAACAGCTGCCCATTAACATACAGTTTATCTACCGCTACTGTAGCTCTGGTGCCTTCACTGATATTTTTCTTTCTGATTGGGAACAAAACGCGCCTTCTATCCAGGATTTCCTTCGGATATTGATCATTAACGCTATAATTTGTCCCCCGCAGCTCTCTGCCCTGGCCTCTGACGTGCTCTTTTTGCTTGTAATGCTCGAATTTAGGAACAATAGGTCGCGACCGGCTGTTGTTGGGCTTCTTACCTCCGAGCCGGTGGACGCGGTGAAAAGTGATGTTTTTTACCGTGTCGCTTGGGAGCTTTAACCGATGTTGGAGAAAATCTCAGACGGTGGATTCAGCATCGTCCTCAGGCTGTTCTGGGATCCCGGAAAAAACAAGATTGTCCCGCATTCCCCTGGCCTGTATATCCAAGATAGTTTCTTTCATCCTCTTACTTTCTCCGGACAGCTGCGTTGTTTCCTTGTACATCCCCTCGGTGAGTTTCTTTACACTCTCCCTAAGCGTTTGGATTTCTGCAGCGAGCGATGCTACCTGTTGTTGGCTGAACTCCAGGGATTCCCTTAGAGCTTGAAATTCTTTATGGAGAACCTCAACCAGGGCCAGACGGGCGTCTAGGCTGGTTAGCTTCTTATCTATTGAGTCCAGGAGATCGCTGTAGCTTTTCTCTGGAGAGATGGTGGAGGTGCTGGCCTCAGAACGCGTGCGTTTCTGTGATGGAGTGCTTGTCGGCATAGCAAAGGTGGATTTCTGTGGCTTGCCCATAACAATGTTGTCAAAGCACTCGTCCAAGTAGCTTTCCAGGCTGTGCAAGGTTTCCTCGTACAGTTTGTTTATGGAGAAATACAAAATAATGGTTATTATTATTAAACGTTTGCTATATTTGGCTCAAATGTTATGGTTTGTTTTTACCCGAGATTGTTTGTTTTACCAGTTTACCGCCAAATTACTTACGCACATTACTTACGATCTCAGCAGCAGCTCATCCGTCCACCTGTTCTAACCTATTATGTTGTTTCTTTAGGACTACGCATTTTGGAAGGACTTACCGGATATATGAATCCTGACCACTAGATGGCACTAGACAAATGCACATTATTGACAATAAATTGTAGGTTTAAAGCTTTATGGGTTTTCCATTAATAAACAGAAGCTGAAATATAACATTTGTATACATTTGGGGAAAGGAACTATGGATAGTTGGATGAATTTCCCTTTGGGGATCAATAAAGTATCTATCTATGTGTATAAATATATATTATGGGTCAGTAAATATATTAGGTATTATACTATTGTTATATCATGTTATATATTACATTATAGTCACATCATATTCAATATTAGGCTTTAGCTATATAATATATTGCTAATAACATTAAGCTATACATTATAGTTACACTCTATTCTATATTAAGCATAGGCTATATAATATTCTATGTAAGTTATATTATAGTTATATTCAGTATTAGGCTTTAGCTATATAATATATTAAATAACAATAGGCTATATATTATAGTTACACTCTATTCTATATTAGGTTTAGGCTATATGATATTCTATGTAATTTATATTATATTCAGTATCAAGCTTTAGCTATATATCTACAGCACGTCTAATCAGAAGCGTAGATATGTCCTGCTATGTTTTATACTATTTAATTGGAAGACTAAGCTACGTCACGTTTGTTTCCTTGTATTTTCATTGGGTGGGAAGGCACTCTGTTTGGGTGAGCATTACGAACCCTTGCCCACCCGTAGAGCCGGCCCTGTCTCCATGATCATTCTGTGCAGTGCATTCAACCAAATCAGGGTGAAACAGTCTCACTCACATCCACACAATGACATAAACACCTCAATTTGGATAATACAGAGAATATAGTTGTTTGTTTTTCAGTACTTTGTAAAACATAAGTAGGGCATATTTAGCATGCATCAAATAGTTCTTGCCAACTGCCATTAAACAGAAGTTTATTTCTTATTGTATTATTTTCAGTGGGGGTTTTGTCATAAGTTTTAAATGTCCTACGTTTTTGAACTCACCATACATTTCTAACATTCCTTGAATGCACCACAGGTGTGAGGTGCCGATGCAGCGTAGTACAGACAAGCTTCTGCCTTAATTCCCGTTGAAAGATTGGTCTTATATACGTGCATGTTTATTTTTTACTTTTGAATTAACATTAACTACAAAACAACTTCGTTTGTTAGTGGGTGAAATGAACCGAAAAAGGTTTATGATTGGTCAGTGGACATAGTGTGATCATGCTGCATACACATACCCAGATCATTCCCTTCGGTAAGGATCAAGTTGGGTCTCTAAACTGCAGGAAATATCGGCGACAAAGTGTCACAGGAAGTAGCGAAGGGTGGTCAGAAATGTCGCTAGATTTGTCGCTAGGCGCTTTTCGAAAAAAAGCGACAAAGTCACTAAGTTGGCAACACTGTGTCTGAGACGTTCAGACTTGACCCGCAATCGGTTCATTGGATAAATGCATTCCCCATTCCCAATTCCCAAGAGCCTTTGCTCCATTCTACAGTCGTGGCCAAAAGTTTTGAGAATTACATAAATATTGGAAATTGGAAAAGTTGCTGCTTAAGTTTTTATAATAGCAATTTGCATATACTCCAGAATGTTATGAACAGTGATCAGATGAATTGCATAGTCCTTAGAATGGCAGACTTGACATGTTAAAAGGAGGGTGATGCTTGAAATCATTGTTCTTCCATTGTTAACCATGGTGACCTGCAAAGAAACGCGTGCAGCCATCATTGCGTTGCATAAAAATGGCTTCACAGGCAAGGATATTGTGGCTACTAAAATTGCACCTAAATCAACAATTTATAGGATTATCAAGAACTTCAAGGAAAGAGGTTCAATTCTTGTTAAGAAGGCTTCAGGGCATCCAAGAAAGTCCAGCAAGTGCCAGGATCATCTCCTAAAGAGGATTCAGCTGCGGGATCTGAGTGCCACCAGTGCAGAGCTTGCTCAGGAATGGCAGCAGGCAGGTGTGAGCGCATCGGCACGCACAGTGAGGCGAAGACTTTTGGAAGATGGCCTGGTGTCAAGAGGGGCACCAAAGAAGCCACTTCTCTCCAAAAAAACATCAAGGACAGATTGATCTTCTGCAGAAAGTATGGTGAATGGACTGCTGAGGACTGGGGCAAAGTCATATTCTCAGATGAAGCCCCTTTCCGATTGTTTGGGGCATCTGGAAAAAGGCTTGTCCGGAGAAGAAAAGGTGACCGCTACCATCAGTCCTGTGTCATGCCAACAGTAAAGCATCCTGAGACCATTCATGTGTGGGGTTGCTTCTTATCCAAGGGAGTGGGCTCACTTACAATTTTGCCCAAAAACACAGCCATGAATAAAGAATGGTACCAAAACACCCTCCAACAGTAACTTCTTCCAACAATCCAACAACAGTTTGGTGAAGAACAATGCATTTTCCAGCACGATGGAGCACCGTGCCATAAGGCAAAAGTGATAACTAAGTGGCTCGCCCCAGATCTTAATCCCACTGAGAACTTGTGGTCAGTCCTAAAGAGGCAGGTGGACAAACAAAAACCCACTAATTCTGACAAACTCCAAGAAGTGATTATGAAAGGATGGGTTGCTATCAGTCAGGATTTGGCCCAGAAGTTGATTGAGAGCATGCCCAGTCAAATTGCAGAGGTCCTGAAAAAGATGGGCCAACACTCCAAATACTGACTCTTTGCATAAATGTCATGTAATTGTCAATAAAAGCCTTTGAAACGTATAAAGTGCTTGTAATTATATTTCAGTACATCACAGAAACAACTGAAACAAAAATCTAAAAGTAGTTTTGCAGCAAACTTTGAGAAAACTAATATTTGTGTCATTCTCAAAACTTTTGGCCACGACTGTACATTAGATGTATAGATAGATAGATACTTTATTGATCCCCAAGAGGAAATTCAAGAACAAACAAACAAATCAAATAGTTTTATTTTTTTTATCTGTGACCATGAATGTTCTGCAAGATAAGACCATGACTAAGATATAGAGAGTGAACAACTGGTATAAATACTGGGTGGACGCTTTAAGTAGCTTAATTGGGAGTATTTGGCGGTGAATTAAATAACGCCAATGATTTTGATAGAATCAGGCCGGTCGCGTTCGCCTTGCGGCCGCTTAAAATGTTTTCCGCTGTGTAAATCCTTCAGCCGGCCGACCGGGAAAAGTCCCGGTCGTCCCGATTGCCACTCCGCCTCTGACAGCCACTGATTTAAACTATACTTGACCTCCAGTAGTGAATTAAACATATTGTTGCTAAGGCATCATAAATCCAGAGGAAATTACTTCAGCTCACATTCACAAAAGACTGCATGCTCTCAGCTTCTGAAATTATCCCAACAATCATTACAACAAAACTAGCAGGAATCCATCGCTCATAATAAAATTACCCCACATGCTGATTCTAATGTTTATTTAAATTTAATTTAAGAATATAAATATGATTAATAACAGGGGCAGTGGGCATGAACGTTGAAAACTTTAGATCCTAAGTTTGATGGTTTATTGTCTTATCAGCCCTGAGTCAGACGGAATGAAGCAATTGACCCAGCTGGTTCCCCAAAGAAAAAGAGGGGAAAAATGAAAAATAAAATCAGAAAAATATTGCACAAAAGCTGTCAATGTTTTTTTCTAGGTATTATACTTGACTGTGGAAGACACACCTTATCACACACATACACACAAAATGAGTAAGCTGGAGAAATGAGCATGAGGGGATGATGCATCGTGTCAGTATGAAAGCCACACTGAGTCATGTAGTTTATTTCGCCACATGCCAACAGGGAAGAAATGACGGCAAGCACAGCTGCCAGATAGCCAAAAGCGGTGACTGATGTGTCAACAGACAGTACTCAAACACAGGCATTATTTCTGCTGTTTCCCAAAGCACCTCTCTAAATATTGACTGAATGTGACCAGCTAATTTGAACTTGACTATCGTGTAAAAACTTAAACAAAACAAAGTGACCACTCACCTCATAGTGTCAGAGCTTATTTTAGGTTAAGTTGAGCAAAGAGTTAGTAAGTAAAATCTACATAATTCAATACTATATCACCTAATATTTTAGAGTCAAAAATACTGTGTGTCTACATACTGAACATTTAAACACCAGAACAGTGGACATGTTTGGCATAAACCAAACACAGCATGGAATCTACTGTGACTAAGAGATTGTTTAAAAATCTGAAACCATCTGCAAAAAAAAAAAAAAAAAAGCAGAAGCAGGACTAGATTCTGCCCCATGACAATGACTCAAAACACACCGATACACCAAAAATCAAACAAGAAACTGAAGGGAAATTAAGAATTGAAAGAGGTTGGAATGAAGTCAAGGCTTAGATCTTGATATCATTGAGATGCAATGGACTGACTTGAAATTTGCTATATATGCAATAAACCCCTCACAACTAAAAGCGAGAAGTTGGGCAAACTTTTCTCAAACCGATGTCAGAACCTGGTAGAAAGCCACAAGAAGCTTCTCACTGAAATTGTTTCAACCTAAGGGTACCAGAAGTTATTAGAGGGTAGGTTTCCTAACTTTTTCCACTTGAAAATACATTGTTGTAATATATGTTGTTTACAGGCACCAATATAAGATGGTTGCTTAATAAAAGGTGTGTTATAATTTTTTCACACGGCTCAAGGAAGTAGCAGCCATTTTAGAAGTTAATCGATAGTGAATCCATATGTAATGGCTTTTACGTTGCAGCTCTTATGTCACCTTAGAAAAAACCTTAAAAAATAATCTGTAGCAAGGCAAACCTTCAAGCCTTTGTGGAATATATATATATATATATATATATATATATATATATATATATATATATAGATAGATAGAGAGATATAGATATAGAGAGATATAGATAGATATAGATAGATATAGAGATAGATAGATATAGATAGATATAGAGATAGATAGATATAGATAGATAGATATAGAGATATAGAGATAGATAGATATAGAGATAGATATATATAAGATAGATATATATAAGATAGATATATATAAGATAGATATATATGATAGATATATATAGATATATATATATATAGATATATATATATATAAGATATATATATATAAGATATATATATATATATAAGATATATATATATCTATGTCTACATATATATATGTAGCTGCATCAGACCCAGGGACGCAAGTAGGCTAAACAACCAGATAAAGAAAGCTGGTTCTGTTCTTGGCAGAACTGTGGAACCACTGAAGATGATAATGCACAGAAGGATTCTTAATAAAATGAAAAAAATTATGGACAACCCTGAGCATCCTCGTTTTTGAGACTGTCGTACAACAACAGAGTGTCTTCAGTCGGAGGCTTCTTCAGTTTCGCTACAATACCGCAACAGGAAATCCCTCCTACCCACAGCGATCATGATCTACAACAACTCTTTAAAGAAAGAATTAGTATGAGGTACAACAACACTTAATTTGCCTCTGGGATCAATAAATTATTTTTGAATTGATATGAATTGAACTGAAATACTCCTGTCATTTTCAGCCTGTATCTGAGGTGTTCCTTCTGGGAAAGACTGGGAAAGACTGGGAAAGACTGGGAAATACTGGGAAAGAAAGAAAGAAAGAAAGAAAGAAAGAAAGAAAGAAAGAAAGAAAGAAAGAAGAAATGGCTGCACTACAAGAAATGTCAAAAAGATGAGAAAGATGACAAGTAAAAAGGCTGTAATTTATTTATTTTTCTTCTGTTGCTTTCGAGTGAGCCAAAGCAAACGTGACAGTGGCGGGTCGTGATAAAAATCAAGGAGCAAACACTAGGGGCCAAGTTGACTTTAAAGGCAGGATTCTTCGAAGCTCACGTTAACAGTACAGAGAACACTGCATGTTTTTTCCCTTACAAGATGACTGGATCATACCTGCAGGTCACGTTCTGAATTTCACGCAACACATCTCAATTGCTCAGAGTGATGAGGCAGGGCAGAGGAGGAGGGGTCCTACTGTCAAGCAAACAAACGCACAGCTTCCCTCGTCAAAACTGTTGAGGATTTTCTTGAGATATTGGTTTTATATTAGAAATCCTATCAGCAGGTTTAAGTGTGCAGCTTGTGCACTTTTTCACTTTTTATTTAATTGGCTTTCTACTTCTATGAGTAGGAGAGAAAACCAGAGACAGGTTTTACCTGGAACGGTCCACTGGGGCTGATGTCGAAGAAGGCTTTCCTCCAGTCTGAGCCCTGATGACCTGATTTTGTCCACACCACTGAGTCCACAGGCGCAATACTTCTCACTCTCAGAAGAACATTGAGCATGCCTGTGAAAAAGTTACACATGTACACATTGTGAATCTGTATCTGTCATTGAATCACAAAACCAAAAGATTTTCACTAGAAAATCCTGGGACAAAATATAAAACAAAGGGCCATTTCAGTTTAAAATATGTTCTTCAATATGCAGAAAAATAGGAACCTTCCCATGCCTAAGGCAAACCTTTATTACATTCAGGTGAGATGTTTAATCTGTGATACATTCTGACATCATGAGATTTATCCCGAAATGTCTGCAATGACAACAGAGTGAACATATTATTTTATACTGACACAGCTATAAAGCAGGTCAGAGAAAATAGGGGGAGCATTTGTTGAATGTGTTAATTAACCTCTCTCCTTAAGTATATTTACAGTATACACAACTCACTATCATGTGATGTGTGAGGGTAAGAAAAGAAACACTGTGTGAGCTATGAGAAGGGGACCCTAATAGGCTCACTCCCTCTTGTCTCTATCTCACTCAGCCCTCTAAGTTGTGAGAAAATCATTCATCTTCTTAACGATCTCCAGCCAGCCCCTAATTGGAACATTAACCAACCACCAGTCTTCTAAACAAACACACAAGCAGGGGGCATCCGTGCACTACATGTGGTATTAATGGACGTGCATACAGAAGAAGTCTCTACCTATATGTTTGCACATTGGAAAACCCATTCTGTATTAAATGTGTGCTGCGTTTATAAAGTAATATTACTTAAACTTTGCAGAAATGTAAAGGTTGCTTGAAATAAAGCCTTTTCTGGAGGTTTATTAACAAATGCAAAAAGTAAGAAATGGAAAGAAAAAAACTGAAGAAAAGAAAGTGATTGTAAGTTATACTGTGTATAAGTGAAATGATTTAGGTGAGTAAATGCTATTCAAGAAAAATTCTTTTTGTGAATTTTACACATGCTTTTATGTATATCATTTTTGTATTGGGGTCTGAAGCTAAACCAAATTAATAGTTCAGCATTGACTGAAGAACACATTGCACTTTATTTTTTTGCACATTTAGCTTTGATGGACAACTACTTCTTTGATATCTGTATCCTCTTTAAGAGAACAGAAACTATGTAAGGCCTGTAGGATTACTGATTTACTGCAGCAAAGCACATGATCTTATCTGAACAGTTAAAGGACTGAAATTGAGAACTCGGCACACAGTACTAAACTCTAAGTTGTAGGAAATAGAGTTTGCAGTTTTATGCAAAACTGCAGATTTATGCTACTTCATTTGCTCTTGATTCGGTTGTGTCATTAAGATGTATCTGTCAGATTCCAGCTGTCTCTGAAAGCAATAATAAGTAACTTCGAGACTGAGCTCTTGAACATATCATTTAGGAAAACTATGGGGGGGGAATAAACTAATTTGCATTGACCAAGATTTCTTCAAATTACATATGATTTAAAGCAAATTATTTGCACTTTATTTTATGTCTTAAATGGAATTTCTCCACTACTTGTGCAAGTGTACTGTCTGACTGTCATAAACCTGTTCATTTTCATTTTTATTGTTCAACAGGATAAAGACATCAGTTTCAACTCTCACATTTGGTTTTAATTCTGGCGTTCAATTCAATGACTCGATGTAATCTGCTGGGTTTCTTTAGATACAAAACATTTAAACTAATTGGAATCTACGTATGTATGATTGAATTGGAATGACTTGTAAAGTGCCTTGAGATGATATGTGTTGTGAATTGGCGCCATATTATTAAACTGAATTGAATTGAAGTAATCATGACAACTGATTTTATATTTAAAAATTAAGTAATGAGACAGACAAAAAAAACATTATGTGCAAATTCTGGTATTTAAATTTTCAAATAAAAAAATATCTATAAAAAAACAAAAATTCTAAATAACAAGACAGAAGAAACACTTGTCTGTATTAGAACAGTGTAAGGTACTTCTAGTTACAATATATACAATTTACTGTATGTTCACTTGAGCTCGATATGACAGCAGGCTAAAGAGAGAGAAACTAATATTAAAACAACAAAGCGTGTGGTACTAAAAGGAATTCTCACTTCAACATAAACTGTTTGTATGTGCCTAGTCCATTTTTGGTTAAAGCATCATTGTTCCTTCAGTGAAATTACTCACTTTGGGTAGAGTAGCCAGTATTTTTACTCAAGTAAGAGTAGTGATACTTCAGGATGATACTACTCATCTAAAAGTAAAAAGTATTGTGCAGCAATACTACTCCTAAAAGTATTTTTTTAATCAAAAATATGCTCAAGTGAATGTTACCATGTAAAGTGAGAAGTGCCCCAACAATGCTGTTGTATATATGGGCACATATCATTTAAATGTCCTGCATAACCTTCATCAACTCTCACAAGCTTCTATATCCAAGCAGAGGAACCGCATCCACACAATATGATGCTGCCACCATCATGTTTCATGGAAGGAGTGATGAGTACCATATTAGTTTTACACAATGAATATTGTTTTGTGTGTAAGTTAAAAAAAGTTACATTTTAGTCTCATATTACCAAGGCTGCTTATACAAGTTTGCTGTGGTACCTATATGACTTCTGGTAAACGTTGAAAGGACTTGTTATGGATTTCTTTGGGAAAACTGTCTTCCTGCCACTCTTCTGTAATGGCCTGTTTTAATTGCATGAGCAATAGTTGTCCTGTCAACAGGATAAATAGGACTCTGATAAGCAGTCTTTTGATTGATCTTAGGCATGGCAGAGTGTGGTGGTGAAAGTGTCAGAGAGGTGCAACTCTATCAGTCAGAGGAGAACATACAAGAGATGCACAGCCTCACAAACTGACATGAACTACTGCTTTTCAACTAAGCTGGGTTATTTTATGTGGATAACTAAAATAAAGCCTTCATTCACTGTAACATCCAGCAAACCCAATCTGGCCCTGTCTTTAGTTTTTGCAGCCATTTGTTGTCAGTGTCAAGAAATCATCAGGACCAACCAGGAGCAGCTGCTCCTGATGTGATCCTCACCAACCATTGGCTGGATCTCCTCATCCATACACCCAAAAGCTCCACTCACTCACCTCTACGATGCTCAGTCATCAGCCTTGCTCTGAAGCTTAGCTCCCGATCCGCACTAGCGCATCACCCAGAACCGTTCCAGACTCCAGCTGCTTCCTACAACTAGGAGTTTGATCCAGGCAGCCTGTTGGAGAAGTTCCAGCAGTCCTGCTCCAAGCTCATCCTCCACCCCTGCTCCTACTAGACCATCGGCTCCAGTCTCGCTCTGCGTTTGGAACATGCACCTTCCCAACAGTGATCTCTGTCCGATCACCGTTGCATGACAGGATGACTGAGCCTTTGATTAATGTTCCAGCGGAAATAGAGACCCTCCGTGCTGAGGTGGTCCATCTGAGAAGCATGGTCAAACGTCTCAACTCCAAGCTGGAGACAATCTCCGAAGCCCACATCCGCCTGGCTGGGCTCGTCAACACGCTCCAGCAACGGCCGCCCCCCACCGTTGAACCACGGATTTGTCTCTCAGACAAATGGAACGGCTCTGACGGAAAACCAGATGGTCTAGCAACCCTGGACATGATATTCGAATGCCAACCAGTCATGTACGCCGCATCGGCTTCCATGGTGGCCCTGCTCACCTCGCTGCTGTCCGGGACAGCGCATGAGTGGGTCGCAGCGCTCTATAATCAGCAGTCTTCCTTGTGCAATGACTACGCGCTGTTTGTGGCGGAACTCCGGAAGACCTTCGCCCCGGCGTGCAGCGAGGTCGACACTGAGGGTCAGCTTCTTCACCTACGTCAGCGCAACCAGCCGGTTCACTTCTTCGCCACCGAATTCCGCACCCTGGCCGCCAAACTGTCCTGGGGCGACGGCGCGCTGAAGTCCATCTTCCTGGAGGGGTTGGCCGGCTACATTAAAGACGAGATGGTCGGCCGGGAGGCTCCCAAGACGCTTGACGCAGCAGTGACCCTGGCACTCGAGATCGACCGGCGTGTAATGTGCCGCCCCTAGCAACCGGCCCACTCTCCGACGCACCGCCCCTTTCAGTTCCGCTCAGCTAAAGCCAGCTCTGCCTTGCCACGCCCCCGTTCGGAGGATCAAGAGGAGCCCATGCAGCTCGGCTATCTGCCCCCTGAGGAGAAGGAGAGACGGAGCAGAGAGAGCTTATGCGCCTTCTGTGGGTCTCCAGCGCATTCCTTGCGTCACTGCTCACTCCGGCCAGCAAAAGATCAGGCAAGGTGAAGGTAGGAGGAATTTCATCTGGCACCACAACTCCTAACCGTTTGCTCCTTTCCGTCCAGCTCCTCCACCCTAATCCAGACCACACATGCTCTGCGCTGCTGGATACTAGTGCAGCGGAGAACTTCATCTCCCCTCAGCTGGTGGAAAGACTAAAACTGCCTCTGCAGCTGTTGCTGCGACCCATACCGGTGACCTCCATTGATGGACATCCGCTGCAGCCCAGTCCCATCAAACACCGGACCACCAAGGTTTGGATGTGGGTCGGTGATCATACTGAACTCATCAGCTTCCTGGTCATCGTTTCCTGCTCCACACCACTCATCCTGGGATACCCTTGGTTCTGAACACATGACCCCCAGATCTCCTGGTCCACAAAGCAAATCCTCGGCTGGGGTCCGTCCTGCTCACCCCGATGTCTCCGCCCACCGTCCGCCAGGGAAACGGAGGTCGATCCAGTCCCGGCCCTGGAGGAGATCCCCCACCATACTGGGATCTGGCTAAAGTCTTCAGCAAGAAGAAAGCTTCCCAACTACCACCCCATCAATCTCCTGCCAGGGGCGGCACCCTCGCGCGGCCGCCAGTTTCCACTTTCCCAGGAGGAGACAGCGCAGATGGAGGCCTACATTTCAGAGGCTCTAGAACAGAGATTCATCCGCCCTTCTACTTCTCCGGCGTCGGCGGGGTTCTTCTTTGTTAAAAAGAAGGAAAGGACCCTCCGTCCCTGTATTGATTACCGGGGTTTAAATAAAGTGACCATTAAGGATCGTCATTCACTTCCTCTGGTTAACACTGTGTTAGACTCTCTGTCCAAAGCCTCTATCTTTTCTCGCCTCGACCCGCGGAACGCATACAATCTAGTCTGTATTAGAGAGGGTGATGAGTGGAAGACGGCGTTCAGCACTCCCACCGGCCACTGGGAGTACCAAGTCATGCCCTTTGGCCTGTGTAAAAGCCCAGCAGTCTTTCAACCCTTCCTGAATGACGTTCTCAGAGACATGCTGGGACGGTGGGTGTATGTCTACCTAGATGACATCTTGGTCTATTCCAAGTCAGAGGTGGACCACTCCAGGCATGTCCGCGCCGTTCTCAAACAACTCCTCCAGAATTACCTCTGCTGTAAACTAGAGAAGGTGTGCCTTCACAAGCTCTCCACCACCTTTCTGGGATATGTCATCTCACCCGAAGGCGTGGCCATGGATCCTCAGAAGGTGTCTGCAGTAACCACCTGGCCGCTTCCTACCACACTCAAGCGGTTGCAGTCCTTCCTCGGCTTTGCTAATTTTTATCGGCGGTTCATCCGCAACTATACCCCTGAGTAAGCAAACAAGAACGTATCAGGACCCACTGCAGTTTGCTTATCGCTGTGGAGTTGGAGTTGAAGATGCCATTATCCACCTACTTCAACCAACCCACTGTCATATGGACAAAGCAGGCAACACTGTGAGGATCATGTTCTTTGATTTCTCCAGTGCATTTAACACAATTCAGCCTTATTTGCTTTGTCAGAAACTCCTGAAGACACAGGTGGAAACCTCAACAATTGCCTGGTCAATGACTACCTGACCAACAGACCACAATTTGTGAGACTGAATAATTGTGTGTCAAACCAGGTGATTAGCTGCACAGGAGCACCACAGGGGACCGTACTCTCACCATTCCTTTTCACTCTGTACACCTCAGACTTCCAGTACAAATCAGAGACCTTATCAGAGGAGACACCATCTCCTCGCCTCATCGATGGGGGTCCACCCTACATGGTTTGGCGTGTCCTTGATTCCAGTCCTTGGAGAAGAGGATTCCAGTACCTGGTGGTCCAGAGGAGCGCTCTTGGGTTCCGTCCCGCTAAATTCTGGACTCCACCCTCATCGCGGAGTTCCACCGCCTTCACCCAGATCGTCCGGGCCCTTCGGGGCCGGGCCTCGAGGGGGGGTCCTGTCAAGAAATCATCAGGACCAACCAGGAGCAGCTGCTCCTGATTTGATCCTCACCAACCATTGGCTGGATCTCCTCATCCATACACTCAAAAGCTCCACTCACTCACCTCTACGATGCTCAGTCATCAGCCTTGCTCTGAAGCTTAGCTCCCGATCCGCACTAGCGCATCACCCAGAACCGTTCCAGACTCCAGCTGCTTCCTACAGCTAGGAGTTTGATCCAGGCAGCCTGTTGGAGGAGTTCCAGCAATCCTGCTCCAAGCTCGTCCTCCACCCCTGCTCCTACTAGACCATCGGCTCCAGTCTCGCTCTGCGTTTGGAACATCCACCTTCCTAACAGTGATCTCTGTCCGATGACCGTTGCATGACAGTCAGAACCAAAACTTATTTCTAAAAAGGTGAAACCATAAGTGAGATTTTGATATCATTCCTCTTTCACACACACATGGAAATATGTGTAAAGATATCTAAAAGTTTCTGTTGATGATTTCAGAAAATAATGATACCCTCGCAACTTTTAGAGTTGATTGATATCTGTTCAGTCTGTCTTTGTAGATCTCACAGTGAACCTGGAGTCGAGTTTTCCGCCATTTTCTCTCGGCTCGTCGACATTCCGTTTTTTCCCTAAGTACCAGTGGATCACTAGTCCACTGAGACTTGTTTCTACATGAGACTACTTTCACTTTAGTTGGAGCAATGGAATCAGTGACGGCTGAGATTTTTTAGCAAGGAAATTATCTACCAGCTTGTTTACTGAGTTCGAGTTGAGGGAAATGCGGTGGGAAGGTAAATACGCTTAAAAGTTTCAACTGAACCGTCCCCTAGAAAACGCTTTTTTATAGTGGTTTTCCTGTGGCTGGATAATTTAACAGAGATGGTAATTTCAAAGAAAACACAGAAATGGTCAGATGATGCAATATCAATTACCGAGATGTTGGATACATTTAATCCTTTGCTGATCATTAAGTCCAGAGTTTGTCCATGATTGTGTGTTGGCTGTTTAACATGCTGGGTCGCGCCAAAGTTATGCAGAGTATCATCTAATGTTGTTGCTTGTCTATCTTGGGGGTTGTCGCTATGGATGTTAAAGTCCCCCACAATGATTAAATGGTCATAGTTGATACATATTACGGAAAGAAGGTCACTGAAATCATTAAAGAAGTTAAAGTTAAGTTTTGGGGGTTTATATAAACTTAGAAATAACGATTTGTTAGGCTCATTTATCTGGGTGGCTAGGTATTCAAAAGAGTCAAATGTGACCAGGGATACCTTTTTAAAGTTCATTGAGTTGTGAAAGATTGTGGCTACACCTCCACCTATCTGTGTTTTCTGCTCTCGCTCCAAGTTTTACTTCCCTCTTTCTGTTTCCCACAAAGGTGATTACTGGTTCTTTATTTTTGTTGAACATAATTCTATTGAATGTGAATTCCCCTTTGTCCAACACTTTGGATCCAAGACAAAATAAAAAAATTACAATGCTATCTCTACCTTCTATCTGAATTTTATTAGTCAAAAAAGCAAAAAAGTTCACCAAAGAACATGCTGTTGGTTGTAATGTGTTTTAGATTGAAAACGATGGGAGTTCTTAGTTTGGAGGCATCTAATGAAGATAAATAAAATTCATATTTTTCTGTGACTGTAACTTTCCTGCAATCGGACTTGGCAGATTCTTTTTTAAATTTTTTATACTCCGTAAATTAAAATTAAAATCTATATTCTATGTCACTTTTGTGAAGAAAAAGGCACATGGGGTAAACCTAGGTCTAGGAAATAGACATGTACTTTAATTTTGAGTTTGACAATTTTAGGTATCAAAACATAATGAAAATATTTGTGGTCACTGGAAGTGATGAGATTGTCTAAATAAGCAGGAATGAGGATGTTCTGTAATGGAAGCAGAGCAAGTATCTTTTGCATAATGTAACACAAATATAACAAATGCAAAACAAAGTTTCCATCCTAAAAACTCACTAAGGCTCCTCTTTAGAACTGTGCAGTGTAATAACAAAAACATGAAAACAATCTCCATCCCACAGTAAAGATGGTAGATGTTAAAAGATATTGCAGAGCACTACCAAGTGGCCCACAGCTTAGGATTACAACGTTGAGTCTAAATCAACAATCGGATACAAAAAACATTTAAATATGGGAAATTAAAATGGAAAAGTTTAGTCATAACCCATAGAACATTATTTAGAGGGGAAAGTGTGCACATTACAACTTTTTACTTTGAAACATGGTTCTGGATCAGTCATAATTTGGGATAATTGTGTAGCCATTGGGTTTACTTTAAATTTGTACAAAATATTCTTGAAATTATTATAATGCCATTTCTTTCACAGTTAAAGTTGAACAAGAACAGAGTCATTAGTCATCAGACTGGAGCAAAAATGGAGCACAAAATATGACGCACCAAGCTGGTGCATTCATTTCTTGGTGTTTTGGTCAGTGTTCATATGTGTGTGTGTGTGCAGCCGTGTATGTATGCGTGTGCAGCTGTGTATGATCCTGCAATGTATGCATTCTAGCTGTGTGACAGAACATATTATGATGAACAGCTCTGCCAAATGACTGATTGTATCTTGGCCGTGCCATGAATCACACAGCCTCTGCCCCCTTTAGCCACCTCCAAATGCACACAAATGCAGACACACAAGCAGAAATGTGCAAACAGAACATTGCTAACATCCTACTGAACACCCCTCAACACACCTCCTGCATACACACAACAGACGTTACTGTGTCGTACAAGCTCCATACATGGGGGTCATGCTCCAAATTCAGCCTTTGGCCGGAGATAGACATGAACGTTTCTGCTCTGTATATGTGCATAATTGTGCTGTTACAGCTGTTCTTATATGCTAAAGGAAAGTGAATGTTTGTGTGAGGACTCACCAATATGTTTGCCCTTCATGTGATAGTAGAAGGAGACGCAGTATGGGACTCGGCCAGAGCCCTTGGGACCCCTGACTGAAGACACATTAAAAAGTGGAGAGAGAAGACGAGCCTTGTCGCCTGGAGCACGCGGCCTTGATGTTTCGATATACATGTAATACCCTGCAATCAACCAGGAAAAAAATTTTTTAAGTTGAGATCCAAGAAAAAACTAATATAGACCGGAAAACTAGACTTCCATGGCCCCCCAAGTAACTGCAAAGGTAGAAATCTGATCTACTGTTCCACTGCCAAAGCAAAAGCCATGCTTCTGCTACTGCATCCAAGTTTCAACAATCAATGTAGGGTATGCTTTCCCCAAAAGGCTGATAAGTGTGATTTCTTAATATTAGGGACATACCTGCCATTTCCCTCTCTTAAAAGTCACTTCACAGGTGCTGTCCAAGTCCTCCATGCAACACTGAGGATGTTTTCCAACCATCACAGCCTCACAGTGTCCAGTGTCTTCAGTATCTAGAGATGAATCTCATCCAACCCTTGAGCAACTACCTGATCGACCTTTACCACAGTAATGGACTTGTCCTTCCCCAAGTGCTCAGGCTCTGACTCCCCCATGAAAGGCATGGTGGCAAGATTCAGAAGATCTTTGAAATTGTCCTTCCATCCCTCAAGGCTAACCAAAAGTCTTTCTCCATAGCTACTAAGAATTCCTTCCGAGCCAGAGTTTCTGCCTCTGCAGCCACTTGTTCAATGTCTTTCTATTGAAACTCATGACCCTGCTATTAAAATGAATTACCCATTTCCTTACCCTCTTTTGTTCCACTGCGGTCGGTCTCTGGGCCAGTATTGGCAGATCGCTTGGGATTGTGCGTAAGATTATTCTGTCTCGTCCAATCAAAGACATCACTCCGGTCTTGAGAGAAACCACAGATCCGCTCATCCTCGAACCCACATACTTGATCTGATATGTGTGTGTGCACGGAGGAAAAAGTATGAGAGAAAGAAGAAAAGAGAAAAAATGTTATTCACATTTTATGTAGATTACAAACTATAGGTCATGAAATCTCTTTAATAAACTTTCTCAGAGTATGCCAACAATAAATGTATAATATTACCTTTTTTAAATGCTTTTCAGAGCAGATAAACTAGTAATTACTGACAAGATGATAGACAGTGCAGAAGGCAGGGCATATGTTAAAGAATGTGACATGTGCTTCTTATTTTATTAAAGTTCTCAAGCATGTCTCCATCATAGACAGAATGTTCCAGGCCAATACAAAAAAAATATGGAAAAAAATTCTGCATTACATAGCAATAATTGATTTATTTTTTTAGCAAACAAATCAGAATTACTAACTTACAACTCACTGGTGAAGCAACCGATGCCACGGTTTGATTTTTTTATTCTGGGAAAAGCAGATACCACTTTATGTAAACAAGCTTGCATTAATATGTTTTTTATTTTTTATTTTACAAAACAGAGTTCTTTAGATGTGCTGCACATTCAAAAGGGTTTTTTATTTTTAATTAACATGACTGAAACAATAACTGACACTAACATGTACTTTCAGGTTTAATTGAGTAAGAAGCAAAAGAATATTTTAACAGGATAGTTACACTTTCCAAATGTAAAATGTGTCTGTAATCAAAAATATAGCCACATGCTGTGATGAATTTTACCTTCCCTGAATATTCTTCTGGGATCTTTGGAATTACTTTCCTGTCTTCAGATGTACCTGTTTCCATCTGATTTACAGTGTACATCAGAAACAACATGTTTCATCATTCCAAATGCTGATGTCTCTTGTTAAGCAAGATAAAGTAGCCTTTCTCTATGGTGTTGTCACCTTCATTAGCCCATCTGGTGGGCTTTGCCATTATCAAAGACTCACTAGACAAGAGAGTATGACAACAGCCATCTAAAACCATCCAAGCTGACAGTCTCGGCAAGAGCATCCCAGACACACACACACACACACACACACACACATGCACCCACACAGACATACAGTCTGATAAAGATACTCGTGGCTCGCGCTCCCCATGAGGATGGCTCGCGTGCTCTCTTTTGTTTCAGGGAGCTAATCTATTACTATTCACACCCTTCTCCACTTCATGCACCGCTTTCAATTTACACCGTTGTTCCCGCAGTCTGTTCCAATCTGCTGTTGTTTTAATTGCTTCACCCTGGCAGAGCCAACTGCCACTCCTGGCAGGAAAATGCAACGCGTCTCTTAATGAACAAAACACAGAAGACCCGACTGACTGAGAGCGATGGGGATGGCAGGAGAGAAGAGGAGATGCAGGAAGACAGTGGAGTGTGTTTAATAAAACCAATAGATACAGAAAAAAGGAAGCTAAATTGTGCGGTTTGATGCAACACTTTTTAATGGTAATAGCTCAAAGTCTGGTATATTTTTCATTGTGGCCTTCTTTTGATACATTAAAAATAATTTTCTCAATCATTTTTAACCTCCTTTAGCATTAGGATATACTTGTAATACAGGTGCAAATCTGTATCTATTATATAGAGTTATACCACAGAGAGTGATGCATATTTGCCATTTATTTCTCATAATTTTAGAGATTATGATTTATAGCTTTTCAGAAAACTACAATATGACATAAGATCATTTTAAAATTAGTTATTGATACAGAAAAGTGGGGCTACAGGAAAGGAAATCCTTATACGTCATAGTATATTCATGCAATACTTGGTTGGGGCTCATTTACTATGAACCACTACATCATGCATTGTGGGTTGGTGGTGATCAGACAGTGGCTCTGGTGACATACTAAGGAAGGAAGCCCAGGTTCATTTAAAAGCAGGCTTTAGCTAAATTGTTGGCTCTGTTATCTTTCATCCTCCTCTTGACAATACTCTGAATAGTCCATACGGGATTTAGATCAGAAGAGTTTGCTGTGGGCAGGTGCCAAGTCCTACTGGAAAGTGAATTCAGCATCTCCATAAGGCTCGTCAGCAGTGACAAGCAGGAGATGCTCTAAAATCTCCTAGTAGATGGCCGCGCTGACTTAAGTCTTGAGAAAATGCAGTTGACCAACACCAACATATGGCATGGCTCTTTAAAGTGTGAAATACTGTGGACCCTTCGCAACTGACATCAAGCAACATTGATTCTGTGCCTCTCCACTTTTTTTCTCTCCAGATTTTCAAAATGTAATGTAAAATGTATCTTCATCTGAAAAAATGACTTAGGATCATTGAGCAACAATCCACTCCTTTTTCTCCTCAGCAGAGGTAAAATGTTTATGATTTCTTAAACACTTTTCCATAACTGTCAAGTAAACCATTAATATGCGTGGATTCAGCACTCTGTGAATAGCCAACTTCTTAACAATTACCTTTTATTGCTTACTTGCCCTATGGAAGCTGTCAATGACTCCCTGCTGGAAAACTCTGAACTCATTATATGGCCATAATATGGTGAAAAGATAACATTTCAATATTAATACACATTTTTAATTGATCACATGTAATATTAAAATTTTAGGAGTTACTTTTTATTTGCAATAGCTGTAAGCATAATCATCCAAATGATCAGAAACAGCTGCCAAATAGGTGTCTGTGGAGTTAGTTGCAATTTATTATGGTGCTTATGCTATCCAATTTGGCTCTTTGACTATTTATATAAGTGGTGAATCAACTTTAAACCCACATTCTTCTAAAGTACTTTGACACTGATGGACAACAAAGGCATATGATCCTTAGCTTGAGAAATTAGGTCTGAAAAAGGCTATCCCTCACAATTTCATAAAAGCACATTAAAATAGTAAAATATGGAAAAAGAAAGAATGGTTGTTTGGTCTTACCTGAAGATCGAGGATAGGTGTAGGCTGTAAGAAAATTGCATTTGCATTATTTTTTAGATAAACACATTATTTGATTTGTGTCTTTGTGAGTGTATTCATAAATGTCATTATTCTTTACACAAAATGAAGGATATTAAAAGAGACTTACGTTCTGAGTACAGAATGATTCGGCTGACATAGTCCCCTGTGCTGTAGGTGGTGATGGGAGCCAGTCGAACCTCATAGGACAGGGGGATTCTCAAGTCTGTTATTGTGTGGGACATCAGCACGCCCTTCTCTGGCTCCTTACCCCTCAGGTCTATTTGCTTTGACACCAGGTTCTGCTTGTTCTGTGCAGGTGAAATGCAAAACATTTTGCAAATATGAGAAGAGTGACGCCACAGGGGCATCATGAATTCTGCTCTCCCTGTATTTGGCTTGTGCTGACATTCATAAATTCACCCCAGCAGTCATCGTTCCTTTTACCGAAACTAAAAGTGAGTACAGGTAGTGTTCACTCAAAAGTAATGAGTAGACTTTATGTGCTTTCCTCAAGTGTTTTTTCTGAAACCAAATTACGTTTTGACAGACTCTTCTCCTTATATTGTCACTATTTGGAAATGCTTTTATCAGACTATTTTTATTCAATTTTACCAGCACCACTAATTAGAGTTAGGCACTACAATCAAATTGCTTTAGTTTTGGAATACTGTTCAGATTGTCCTGTGTCCAAATTTTTGTTAGTAAGCATGAGAATAAAGGTATTACTTCTGGGCATTTTTTCCAGACAACATACCACTGGGCTTAGGTAGTCTTGAGTTCCATTAAATTTTCAGTGTAATTTTTTAAATCCAAAACAAATCTGTCCTGCTTTGCTCAT
Source organism: Valencia hispanica (assembly GCA_963556495.2). Taxonomy (NCBI): domain Eukaryota; kingdom Metazoa; phylum Chordata; class Actinopteri; order Cyprinodontiformes; family Valenciidae; genus Valencia; species Valencia hispanica. Next base: position 42,512,288 of record OY747701.1, on the reverse strand, counting down.
TAAAAGCTTTGAAGGCCACCACACGCAAAATTACTTTAGAGCTCTTTCTCAGCAATCTGTGGTCTAAAAATTAAATGTTGGTCCAGTTTTAGAGCACCCAGAGAGATAAGTGATTTCTCATTATGATGCAATGACAATGTCTCCATAGCCATTACTTGACAAGAAGAAATCAAACACATATTTCTTCAATTGTTCAGTCAGTTATGCTTTTCAGCAAGCATTGTAATGTATAACCTAATCACATAACCTCCCACATAAACAACTGTAAATCAATTAAATTGGCTGTGGATCATAGGAATGAAAATGTAAAATGATTATGATGTTAACCAAGTCCAGTTGTTGTCTCATTTTTTAAGTTAAGTTGGGTTTTTTTTCTGTCACCATCACATTTAATAAAGAGCTATGGCTATGTTATTCCACCCACGGAGAGAAGGATCCATTAGCTGTGTATCTGCCTCTGATCCCAGCTACTTAAAGACCTGACAGTGAACTCAATCTAATGCATTAGGTCAGCCACTTCACCATAACTTGGTACACCCACAGAATGCCATTATCAGGTAATGCATGAAGAAGAGCTCTCTTTATATGTGTGTGTGAGCAGATACTGTGTGTGATTTTGTGTTAATGGTAACTGTGTAGTGTACCGACCCCTTAAACGCTTGGCTAATGGTGCCTTGGGCGATTCTTACAGTTTATCTGTAGCTCCATATTCATTTTGATTTTTGATGTGATCTACTGAATAAGATTTCTTATACCATTCAACATATTGTTTTTATTAAAATATGTGCAGAAAAGTTGATGAAATAGATCATGTATGCACTTAGTTATTAATTTACCTAACCCAGAAAGTGTTTTTCAGCTGTCATTAAGCTTAGGCACAAACAGTTAAAGTTTTTGTCTCATTTTGTTTTTACCATAAAAAAGATCTGTAAATTCTCCAAAATGGTGTGGGCACACCATATACACTGTGAGGCATGCTGTTGGCAGCATTATGCTGTGAAGATGTTTATATTCAGATGGTCGTTTGTAGGAAGATAGATGGAGCTAAATACGATCAATCAGAAAAGAAAGCATGACAGAGGCTGCAAGACTGGAGACCAGGGTGCAGGCCCACATTTAATGAGAGAAAAATAACACTAATCCTACAGCCAGAGCTTCAACAGCTTAGTTAAATACTTCGACCAAAAAAAAAAAAAAGTTTCCTATGTTTGTATGTCTCAGTCAAATTCCACACTTAAATCCAATTAAGAATTTTTAGGCAAAACATGAAAATTGATGTTCACATACATTATCCATCCAATCGGACTGAGCTTGCACTATTATACAAAAATGAATATCTTTAAAGAAGGAAAGCTGGTAGAGTCGTAACCCAAAAGAATTGTTGCTGTAAACTTCAGCAAAAGTTAGTTCTACAATATAATCGCACAGGATGGCTCAATATGCCTCATACTGATTTTTCTTTGTAGCTTCAAAAACGGTTCATTTTAGTAATGTTTTTATTATTAGATATACTGCTCTGTTCTGCCTTGCTACTTTTACATAGTTGGGATCTGTCTCTGATTAGTTGCACTTTGCTTACGATCATTTGAGTGTAGCTCCTTAAATGGGCCTCATTCTTTATGAGATTTGATTCTGAAACACTGTAAATACGTGGGCACAGATAACACAAATTTTATGCACTGTAAAGTTGTTTTATTTCTTTGAATAAATTCATGTTGTGATGTTTTATGTGAAATCCTGAATAATTAACATTATTGAGATTTTTAGCCTTAGCTGTGTTTTCATTTAATTACAAATCTGATTTGAAACATGTTTTGGAAAAGTCATTTTATTCTGAAAATCATATGAGATTTGCTTCAAGATACACATCAAAAACAATTTTTAGAAGCTTGACTAATTCTGAATCCAATAACATTTCCTATAATCTTACTATATACAGTTACGTATTCTATGACATCCCTGCTCAGCTTTCCCTCCTGTCCTCTAGCAGTCAGTTTGAGGTCTTGTTGCTTCCATTGTATGCCTACAAACCAACACAAATTCAAACTTACCCTGGCAGAGCTGATCATTTTTATTGACAAGACCACAGTGAGTCATGCCCTAGCTGCCAGGAATTTGGTTCTCTCACTCCAATTACTGTTTGAGCCTCTCATGGCAGCCACAGCCCCAAGCCCTCCAAGTGTGCACTTGGCAGCAAGCTTTGAATCAAATCCTTCTTTCCTAACCAGGCTCTATGCCACTAGCTGTTTTGCCTGTTCATTCTCCTTTTCTCAGTGCCATTCTGGCTAGTTCCTTGTCAGTCGATCCAACCTTTCACACTCTGATCCTAGTCATGAAGGATCTGCTCCCTGACTCCTGACACAAAACAAAGCAAACTAAATGGTTGGTTTTCAGATGTAATCTTTTTTTCCCATTAAGTGCCAAACAGTAAAATACATCACCTATAAATTGTGCTGATGCTTCACACCTGATCTTTTTTCACACTTGGCTGAATATATCAAGCATACACTAATGATTTGGGTGCTCTGTTTAAGCTGCAAGACCTCCAGGTGGGGTATGCTTCTGCTTTGTCCCTTCAGTCCCTGCATTACCTCCCTTGTACTCCGAGGTTAGAGACCTTGTCTTCTTGATATGGAGAGGACATGTTCAGAAGGGTAGAGATGTACTCAGAAATCAGAAACTGGATGACACCAAACCTTAACTGTTCTATATGGGCAAATAAAAAGGTATTCAAACATTTACTTGCAAGTTTTCTGGCAAAAAATTTACAATACACTTTTTTTTCTTTAAAAAAACAAAACAAATACAACAATATACAGTCCCTTCCTTAAGTACCAAGTTTCCTTGTTTAGAAAAAGTTGTATTTTCATTTTGCACAATCTGGAAACTGAATATTGACCTACTGTTACATCAGCCAACTATAGATTCAGATAAATCACATGCAGGAGCAATGACTTATTGGTGGCATGTTTATTTTATTAAAGAGCACATTTTAAGTGCATCACAAGTTTTAAAAGCAGTACAGATAAAAAGATGAAACAAAGTACAGGATGCAATTTAATGAAACAGTTTGACTTGAGTTAAAAGGGTCACAAGATTTTTTTTCTCAGCTACCAAAATGTCCAGCTAGTGATGGCATCAAGGCAAGGAAATGCAATTTTATTTGTATAGCACACTTTCAACAACAAGGTAATTCAAGGTGCTTTACATGATTAGGGGGTAAAATAAAAATAGCAGTAAAACACAGACAAAGGATATGAAGTAAAAACAGCAATAAAGCAAGGAGCACACACAAAGCATATGATACATGAAAACATTACTCAAATGCAGCTCTAAACAGATGAGTTTATAGTTGTGATTTAAAAGAACTCAGTGTTTCAGCAGCTTTGCAGTTGTCTGGAAGTTTGTTCCAGATTAGAGGAGCATAGAAACTGAAAGCTGCTTCTCCATGTTTGATTCTAATTTCAGGGATGCTGAGTAGACTGGAATTTGAGGACCTGAGTGTTCTGGTGGGTTGGTATAGTAACAGTAGATCTTCAACATACTTTGGTGCTAAGCCATTCAATGATTTATAAACCAGTAAAAGTATTTTGAAGTCTATTCTCTGAGCTACAGGGAGCCAGTGTAAGAACTTTAGAACTGGGGTGATGTGCTCTATTTTCCTGGTTCTAGTGAGGAGACGAAAAGCAGCATTCTGGATCAGCTGCAGCTGTCTAATTAACTTTTTAGGCAGACCTGTGAGGACGCTGTTGCAGTAATCAATCTGACTAAAGATAAACTCCTGTTGTGACATCAGTCCTTTAATCCTAGAAATGTTCTTCAGGTGATAGAATGCTGACCTTGTTATTGCATTTATGTGACCCTGGAGGTTCAGGTCTGAGTCCATTACTACACCTAAATGTCGGGCCTGATCTATATTTTCTAGCTGTATTAACTGAAGATGTGCGCTGACTCTTGATCGTTCCTCTTTAGATCCAAAAGTAATTACTTCTGTTTTGGTTCTGTTCAGCTGGAGAAAGTTGTGGCACATCCATCCATTGATTCCATTAGAGTTTGGATGGGTTCAAAGTCACATGGTGACATCGTAATGTAGAGCTGAGCATCATCTGCATAGTTATGCTAGTTAATCTTCTTGGTCATTATAATCTGGGCTGGTGGGAGCATGTAGATATTAAATATGATTTAAATCAATTAAGATGAAACATGATTTCTGTTTGCTCTGATGAAAAGTTTCCTATTGAAACAAAGAAGTCCTCCAGGGGAGGACCCCTTCAATGAGCCTCACCTCTGGTGCCGGTACCCACTGCTTAACTGCCTTTAGACCCTGAGGGCTCGGGGTGGGGGATGGGGGTGTTTGACAACGTTCCCATGTCCCACCCCTCTGTTTAAAGTGCACATTATAACAACACACATCAACACCACATTCGAGCAGGGGGAGAGAGGCTAGGGGTCTTTCCACGCCCCTGTTCGCTACCGACCATCAGGGGTTGGGGGTCCGGGAGGTGGTTCAGACTGTGGTTAGGGGCCCGGGCTGGTGGGCTGCTCTTGCCACTGTGGGGGCTTGGGCGATCTGCTTGTCTCCATCCTAGAGGGTAGTGGGTTTGTCTCCCGGGTGCAGGGACAGGTTGCTCTGATGGGGTATCGGTACCTGGACCTGGGAGTATAGAGTGTGTATGGGGCGTATGAGTGAGTGTACAGCATCCTTTCTTGGTAGTCTTGGTGTGCAGGTGAAAAGGAATGTGCGTAATAGGGAGGGTACGTATGACTGTCTCTGTATGTCTCTGTCTACCTGTCAGGTTGGGTCAGGTTCGGCCCTGGTGCAGTCCAGTTTGGCCCTGGTGCATCCCTGGCCGGGCCTGGGTGGGCCGGTGTGTCGGGCAGCCGATATATCTGGCCAATGTCTTCCTCGTGTTGGTTGGGGCACCTCTTTTCGGGGTGCCAGTTTTGGATTGTTGGGATGTGCCGTTTGTTGGCTCAGTGGGGAACGGACCTGCCGCTTTTCCCTGCCTGTTCTGTGGGGTGCCTGGTCAGTTCATTGGTGGGTTTGTGTGGCCTTGGTTGGGTGCCTGGTCTCGGCGCTCTGAGTGGGCTGGATCTGAGCCCGGGAGCTGGTAGATCTTGGTGTCCGGGTGCTGGCTGGACGTGGCCTGGGGTAGCCGTCCGTCCACTGTGGTGGTCAAAGAATGAGGAGGACTGGGGTGTAGGCGGTGGTGGCAGCCTGTGTCGTCCATCGGCCGGCTGCGGCCCCCCCGCCGGCCTTGTGACGGCGCTGGGGCACCCCTGTCGGCCGGTCCCTGATTGGGGCCCTGCTGGGGGGCTGGGCACCCCTGATCCCTGGGTCCTAGGACCGGGCCCACCCTGGCGTAGTCGGTTGCCGGTGGAGCCCGTGGGCTCGTCCCTGCGGCCTCCCGGGCTGCTGGATGTTCCCCTGGGGCTTCCCTCTGTTCCTCTCTGGACGTCTGTGTCCCCAATCTCCTTCATTTCTGCGTCACTTCCTGTAAGGCAGATTGACGGCTCCTCACACCAGCTATCAAACACTCATACGGGGAAGCCTTATATGCACCAACATGCTCACACACACACATGGGTGTGGGGACATCGGTGTCTACAGAAATATTCTTGGGCTGAGGTTATCATGAATAGATCTTGAATAATTGGTCTCAAGAGCTTTTCAGGGACATTGCTGTTGTATTTATATACCCATTTTTGTGTGTTGTGGATGTGTAAATCTTAGTTCAGATTATTTGGTTTGTTTTGTCAATGTTGCTCCTTTTTTTGGTTGTTTTTTTCCACCTCTCTGTCGTCTTGCGGATGGGAGGACTGGGTTGTTTTTCTTGTGTTCTTTTTGTTCCCCTTCCTCTCTTGTATCGTCAACTCACACTCCTACATCTTCTGCCTCTCATATTCATCTACCTTTTTTCTTCTATCTTGTTTTTTTCGTTTCCGTGTCCATAACTATAGGTAATTAAACCCACAGCAATCTTTAATTAAGATTTTTCGCACATATATATCAAGTGGAGAAATATTTGAAAAATCTGTAATGCTCTGCTTGAGAAAGTAAATCTGTTGGGCTTGTACTTGGTACTCAGACACCAATCCTGAGTGTCAGACTACCAAACAGGACACTTAAAAACACACACACAAAAAATCAAAAAGAAACAAAGAAGTTCTTGTTCTTTAGGTAAGACTTGAACCAGCCAAGTACTGTACCAGAGAGTCCAACCCAGCTCTCCAGTCGTTCCAATAGTACATCATGATCAACAGTGTCAAATGCTGCACTGAGGAACAATAGAACCAGCATTGTGGTTCTACCACAGTCTGTATTTATGCAAATGTCATTGAAAACTTTGTTGAGGGCAGTTTCAGTGCTGTGGTGAGCACAGAAACCACACTGAAAAACATAAAAGCAGTTGGTCATTGTTAGGAAGCTATTTAACTGCTGAAACACAGCTTTTTCAAGTATCTTACTGATGAATGGAAGATTAGAGATTGGCCTGTAGTTCTGCATTAATGTGCTGTCCAGTTTATTCTTTTTTAGCAGTGGTTTAATAACAGCTGTTTGTAATGCCTGGGGGAAGACACCTGACAGGAGCGATGAGTTCACTATTTGAATCAGATCAGACCCAATGACAGGGAAAACTTTCTTAAGGAAAGCTGTGGGTAGGATATCAAGACAGCAAGAGGAGGCACTTAATTGGTTAATGATTTCTTCAAGGTTTTTTTGGTTTAATTCATGGAATTCTAAAATTTTCTCTATATTGGTGTTAATTGGGTATAACATTGGTTGTGGGTTTGTTACTGAGGTACAGACCAACCGTCTAATTGTTAGAATTCGTTCAATGGAAAAGCTGGAAAATTTATTAAGGGCCCTGGTAGATTTTAGTTCAGGGGCTACTGTCACTGGAGGATTAGTTAGTCTTTCCACTGTTCCAAATAGTGTAAACACTGTGCATTATCAATGTTTCCGTTAAGGATTTCAGAGAAGAAAGTTTCTCTAGCATCTTTTAAAGTTAACTGATATCTGTTCAGTCTCTCTTTGAAGATCTCGAAGTGAACCTGGAGTTGAGTTTTCCGCCATTTTCTCTCGTCTTGTCGACACTACCTTTTTTTTACTATCTACCAGTGGATCGCTTGTCCACAGAGAGTTCTTTTTACCTGAGACTACTTTCACCTTAGTTGGAGCAATGGAATCAATGATGTCTGCACTTTTTGCGAGGAAATTATCTACCAGCTTATTTACTGAGTCGGGAGATGAGGTTTCTGATAAAAAAGGGCGTGTATATTATGTTTAGTGATGAATTCATTGGTAAGGAAAGGCTTTCTTGATAAAGACCTAATATTTAATAAAGCTAACTTAAGTGGTTTTATGATGGGTAGCTGAACCTTCTAACAGGTGATCAATTTGAGATTTGATTTAATGAGAGCATTTGGCTTTAGTTTTTCGTTTTCTGCTGCTCATAATGACTTGAATGATTCTTTCCGGGTGGCCGGTCAACTTCTGGGAGACGGTGGGAGTAGAATTACTGTCCGGTTCCCTTCTATATCAGATGTCTGTCATTACCAGTTGGGGCATGGGCAGAGTACATCCAGTGTTAGCCCCAGAAGCTTGATGTAGTCCAAGTTTGAGTTTTAGTTGTGACCCAATTCTAATTTCTCTAAACAGAGAGTCATTAGGTGTCGATGAATCTGATGACATTGGAATACTTGAAGAACGCTTTGCTGGGTGATGCACATCTTTGCTCGCTGCTGGTGATGTAGGAAGTGTTTGTTCTCTGTCCATTTCTGAGGGTCTTGCATCTGTCTGTGCTGGTGATGTAATCTTCACTTGGTGTGTGTGGGGAAATGTTTGTTCTCTGATAGTATCCACGGGCCGTGCTTCGAAGTCAGCTCTCGGGTGATTTATCAAGTGTTTATTCAGATAACAAAAATATTTGAAGTCAACAGTCTCACTCCAGCTCTGGTAAGATAATGTTAGTTTACCTTGAAAAAATATTTTAATATTTTAAAGTTATTAATAAATTGGATCGATTTTTTAAACAGATTTTCTCTTCAACCATTTATGGAGCATGCAAAGTCTACTGTACCTTTCATCATTTCCTTCAGGTACTGGTCCACTGATAAATATGTTTATGTTAAGTCCATCAAGTCTGTAGCAGATCAGATAAATCTATTTTTAGAATCTCTAATTGTTTCTTGGCCACATCAGTTGCACCTGCGTGGATAACAAGCTTTTCCAGTTTAGGGTGTTGTTCTAAACTTGTCTGGATTTTTTCTGATATTTCTCTCACTGTATTTATGGGGTAGCTGATAACGCTAGCGTTCTGGCTACAAATCTTTGATACCATTAATTGATCCATCATGTATGATGAGAACTTTTGCTGGGGGGGTTCTTACTTTCTTATGTGTCCGCTTCATGTGAATGAATTTCTCCTGGTGACCTTGACTGGTCCCAGGGGTTGCGTCGTCTTTCAGGGAACTGAGGGCTGCAAATCTGTTTCTCAGAGGTATTCCAGGGGGAGTGATATCTCTTGTTTTGGGTTGCAGTTCCTTTTGTTTCTTCATCCTCGGAGCAGAAAAAGCAGGTGTAGATTCAGTGCGCTTTAAAGCAGGCAAGTCTTCGTCAAACTGTGAATGGGATGTTCTACCTGTTAGGCACTTTTTGGCTGCGGGAGAAGCATTGTTCTATGGCTTCTGTGCGAGACTTTTGGACCGAGACAACACTGGACTGCCAGATTCTTCCTCCCTGCGTGTAGTCATCGGTAAAGTTGTCTCATTTCCATATCCAGTGTTTAGTTTAAAATTAATCTGAAGATGGTGTAATTTCGTCTCGATTGTTTCAATTCTCTCGAGCAGTTTCTCAAAGTCCTCAGCTGAGCAAAACGCCATTTTGGTAATCCACAGTCCTTCAGAAAGTAATTCAAAAAAGAGATCCGGTCTAATACAGTAACTCCAGAGGCTGAGTATATAGAGTAAATAAGAAAAAAACTAAAATAAGAAAAGAGAATAAGGCAAGGGATCAGGAAAGATCTGGAGAGGCGGCTCCTCCTTCAGCAGCCACAAGCAGAGTATGATACCTAAATAGTCTAAAACTTTACATACCATATTGGAGTCAAAAGTGCATGAATATTATTCAGTGCAGACATAGGATCTGCATGGGACATCATGGAATAAGTACCTGTTGCAATGCTTGAGTACCACCAGTATATGTTACAAAGCAGTAGGGCCTTCATGTGGGATACATGATGTCTAAGAAATTTTTGACATGTCCAAAACATCTGTGATAGTGTGGCTTAATTATGTGTGTTACTGTATCAGGAAAATGGAAAGGCCATGCCGGAGCATTATTTGTTTATCTTCCTACACCATACAAATAAGGTACTACTTCTGCAGTAAAAATATAAAATGTTTCAACCTTTTGGGAATAATGTGTAATCTTTTTTGTAAAACATTCCATGCAACTGGTCAGATGGAAAAAAAACATATATTTGAAGAGTAAATGCCTAAACAGACACATATTGCTTTGCAAAGTTATTGTTTGGTCAATTCCTTTAATAAAACTGAAAAGAGAAGCTTTGGTCATGCAAAAAAAAATTAAAAAATTGTGGTGATGAAAATCTTGAACTTTAGGAATAAAGAGGAAGACTTGCTGTGTAGGTGACAATCTTCTGAATACAAACAGTTATATGGTCTTTCCTACACTGAGGATGGAGGTCAAAAACAAAAGAGTGGGTTTAGAACATGCACAGAAATGCAGGATGAATGAGGTGCTGGTGTGTGACACATATGTACGTAGTTTCTCCTACTGCAGGTTAAAATATGTTGGGATTGGTTTGTAAAAAGAATGAGGGAAGAATAAGAAAGATGCAAAATATATTTTTTAAAGGAAAAGACGTCAAAGGTTGAAGTCCATGTTACCACCTTGATGTGTTTGTTGCAAACAGATGCTCCCAGGAATTTCAGTCAGGACGTGTTTGTAGCTGTGTCTTTCTCAGATTGTCATCAAAGACACAACAAGACAAAGAATGTGTGAAAGAGGAGAGAGGCTGCCACGAAACACAGAGACAGACCAATATGTGAGAGACTTGGAGTGAAAAAAAAGTGTGAGGTTAAATTTTAATCTGTTAATGGATCTTTTTCATTACTAATTAAGCAAATGAGCGACATCAAGTGATATTATGTGTATTCAGAAAGTTCAGTGAGTAGACATTGTGTAAAATATGGATGTTTGCATGTCATCTCTAAATTGCTTCCCTCATGAATCTACAAACACGCTGTACCTGCATTGCTATGGTAGGAATTTGCATAAATTATTCACATATTTGATTAAATGTAAAATATGTAATATGTAATTAATATTTTCAATCTCTTATTTATATATTAATGAGGATGTTTGTTTATTCATCTTAAAGTGTCCTAAAGAACTGACACATTAAATGCATAAATACATTTAAATGCACTGGGACTACTTCCAAATGGTTATGATTTAAAAAAAATATTTGTATGGATACCATCTACTGATTTAAAAAAGAAAATAGAGAAGAAAAAATACATTGTTGACCATAATTACACATCTGAAATCATGGGCGCCTTAAAGGGGTGGAAGGTTAGGACGATTCTAAGGACCCAGGCTGATGAAGGGCCCAGAAGAGCAGACCCCTTTTTTTCTTTTCCTATCTATTTTCTCATTTTAATACATACGTTAAATATGCTAGGGCCCCTCATGCCCTTAATATGTATTTTGTCTATTTTGACCATAGATTTAATATTTAACAAATAATTTATTTACTGTTTCAGTCACACCCCTCCCCTTTACAATGGTTCATTCCACCTGTCCTTCCGAGCTTTTTGCGAGAAGTATTGCCAACTTAGCGACTTTGTCTAATGACTTTTCAGACCCCCTTAAAGACTTTTTTTTCAAAAAGTACCTAGCGACAGATCTAGCGACATTTCTGACCACCCTTAGCTACTTTCTGTGAAACTTTGTCGCCGATATTTCCTGCAGTTTAGAGACGCAGCTTGCACCTTCCGGATGTTCAGAAAGGGAATGATCTGCATATGTGTGTGCAGCATGATCAGAGTATGTCCACTGACCAATCAAACCTTTTTCGGTTCATTTCATCCACTCACAAACGAAGTTGTTTTGTAGTTATTGTCAATTCAAAAGTAAAAAATAAATCTGCATGTATATAAAACCGATCTTTCAACGGGAATTAAGGCAGAAGCTTGTCTGTACTATGCTGCATCTCACACCTGTGGTGCATTCAAGGAACGTTAGAAATGTATGGTGAGTTCAAAAACGTAGGACATTTAAAACTTATGTCAAAAAAACCCACCGAAAATAATACCATAAGCAATAAACTTCTGTTTAATGGCAGTTGGCAAGAAACATTTGATGCATGCTAAATATGACCTACTTATTTTTTTACAAAGTAGGCCTACTAAAAAACAAACAAACAACATCTATATTATCTCTATTTCATCTTCTTGAGATTCTTGCCTATCTCAGCAATTTTCCCCAGAAAAAAAACATTTAGTTCAAAAGGTCTTTGATGTCCAGTTGCAATTTGATATCTTGTAAATTTTGTACCAGTTTTCTCAACAGTTTACTTCAGGTAAAATAATAGAACATGTTCCTCAATCTCTTCTTGAGGACAGAAGTCACATTTCCCTGTAGCATGTTTCCCCTGTTTAAATAATGTATTGTCTAACCCTGTAATCCTAATCTAAATATAATGATTTCCTCTTTTCTGTTTTATTTTTCATCACGAGGATGTCATCATTATGCAAATTATTATATGACGTCATCTGGCGACATATAGCGACTTTCTGGGACATCTGTCTCCGCCAGAAAGTAGCTGAAGTTTTAAATGTGTACAAGGCATGTTTATTGGGGTAAATTTTATCTGTAAAAAATATGGGGGGCCCAGAAATTTTTTTTCCATAGGGGCCAGAATTTCTGGCGGTACCCCTGTCTGAAATAAACTAGGATGTGATCTAGTCAGAACAGGAGAATGAAAAAAAGGTGCAAGAGAAACTCTTTACATTTTTGGTATGAAAAATATGTGGGAGATATGTGGAAAAAATTAATTCTTGTCAACCTGGTGTCTGAGAGATCAACCGGCTCCTTGAGTGTCTTCCATGAACTGAACACACTGAATTTAACTTGAGTTAATATTGCTCGCCTTCCTTTTAAAGTCAACTCGGAGGAAGAGGAACATAGTCACCCAAAATAGATCTAAAAACATTACCTGGTACTTTGGGAAAATTTTATCGAATTTTAAAATTGCATTGTTCTGCAAGGTCAATGGAACTTACATTTGAGGTTACTGTCTGCAAAGTACTTCCCTATAGGTTTAGGAAAGGGATCTCCCAAGTTCCGGAAAAAGTTTCGGGTAAATTTAAACTAAGTAGTTTTTAAATTCTGGGATATTAAGAAAGAAAGGGACCTTTAAATATATTTCATGAAGGTTACAGGCCCCTGGGGAAATACCTTTTTAAGTTCAGGAAAGTAAGCTCAAAGTTCTGAGAAAGCACGTCATAGGTCCTGAGAAACTCATTTCCATTTAGGTATGTGGTAAGCTCCATAATGTACCACGTTCAGGACAGTAACCTCTAAGATTGCTTCTACACTAATACAGCTAAGGTTATACAGGGTATATCCCACCCAACCTTATACCTGTCCACATACACACAAAGCATCGTTTACAACGCCTTCCTCCCCTCCGCCTGCTGGCGCAACGCCGTCCTAGTAGGCATGAAAAAAAGACAGACTCAAATATATGACGTCACAGTCACCTCTCAGCTGGAAGTACATCCTCCCTACAGCTACCCGGCAGATGTAAACATTGAAGAAGAAGCAAGAAGCTCATTTCTGATCTGTGACTTGTTGGGCAAAGTTACCGAAAATGTCTGTTCACAAAAAGAAAGATTTCTTTGTTTACCTCTGAGTGGTCACCGGTTGTTATTAAACTGGCTGTGGCGTGTGTTTTCTGATGTCATTTCCTTACCAAACTCAGTTCTTAAACGCCTAATGAATCCACACCAATCCAAGAGCTGGAGATTTAAGAAATAGAAGGCCCACTTACGTGTGTAAAAAAATATCCGGGGAGGGGAACCTTAAACAATGGGCTAGTGTGGCCAAAACGGGATACTGACGAAATATTTATTCGTTTAAGCACTTAAACGGCCTAATAGAGACAGGGCCTAAGTATGGATTGTACTGCCTTTAAGATAAAACCTCCTCCATCCCTTCAAAAAAAATGAAAAAATGAAAAAAACACAACAAAAATAAATTATAGACAATTTCATTTCTTTTCCATCTTTAGGACAAAAAATGTTCTTGCAAAAAGTTCCAGAGGTGGAATTCACAAATACTACTGCTCAGCTCTTAAGAATGTCAAAAAGTATACATGTACATCTGTATCCTCTAAAGGCGCGTTCACACCGGTCAGCGCGTCCAGGCAGCAGGGCAGCTAGATTACATGCAAGTCTATGGTATCTACGCATCTAGTGGGCGCCAAACTGCCAAGCAGCAAGTCGCGCGCGTCGGCGCAGCTGGCATCAGCGCGTCCCCGCGGCTGATGCCCCGACGGTCCGTCGGGGCGTCTGCTGCGTCAAGTTGGGAAAACGGAACTTTCGGGCAGCAGACGCGCGGCGTCAACCAATCAGAGCGACTCGTTGTACTGAAGTAGTAACTCCTTCCATGGGTGAATCGGCAAATTTTTTATTCAAGATGGAGGACAAACTGATCGTCGCTGTATGTAATGTCCGTGAACTGTATGACCCGTCTTTGTCTTTTTACAAAGACAGGAAGAGATCGGATCTGATTTGGAGGAAGATATCGGAGGATATTGGAGTGCCAGGTAATAAAATATTTTTTCTTTTAACTTTCTTGTTATGTTAGCTAACGCTACGCTAGCTAACGCTAGCGCTGATGCCCCGACGCGCCGACGCAGACCACAAGTGTGCAAGCAGCTGGGTTTTAATTTTAAAGCGTCGACTTTCGTCCGTTTGAGCGATTTGACGCCTGGACGCGCTGACCGGTGTGAACGCGGCTTTAGAGTTTAACACCTTTTGTCTCTCATTTTAGAAAGTAAAACCCATATTATACCGATTCATTACATTACATTACATTCATTTTTAAAGCCTTTATCATATTTTGATGATTGTGGCTTACAGATAATGAAAACAGATGCTAATACAACCATGTTGATTCATTAAGATGGTTAAAACATTTTTATGCATTTTTTACATTATTTATTAACACTGTTTTAAACAGCCACTGTTTAATATACAGGCTTTAGAATCCTAATCACCTGATCTCTCATCCACAGCAGGGGCCTGAAAACAGCAGTTAAACACAACTTTCTATGGTAAGGAACTGTGTTGGAAACATTTATGGATTTGTCGTGAGCTATATGCTGCATATTGACCTATTTAAACTCTGTAATGGGTGTTTTCAAAAAATCTGCAGAATGATAAGAGATAGTCAGCTTCTGTAATTCTCATGTTATTCCGGTTATATTATCAGTATTACGCATTGTATTTCTATCTTTTTTATGTTTTATATTGGAGCAATCAAAAATAAAACCAGTCTTTTTCATTCTGATAGGAATGTTAGTATGATTGTATTGAAATGACTTTTCTTGTAAAGTGCCTTGAGATGACATCGGTTGTGAATCGGCGCTATATAAATGAACTGAATTTAATTTAATTAAACATGGCACTCCCCCTAAGCTTGCCCCTAGCTCTTGAAAAAAGCTATTCTCTTCTTTTGTCGCAAATTGGTACTTGTATAGAATTGTTTTTCTGAGCTAGGGCCGGAGCTTGCGTGCTAGACACACAAGCTCTAGGAACAATTAGCCCTGGAACTATTTTGGTATTGTTGTGACACAGAGAGTGCAATAAATGTCTGGTTTACATAACCATCAATAATTATGATCAATAATTTAATATTAACATAATAATTAATGAAGTTAAAGTTTTTAATCTATTAATTAAAGATAGGGGCACCAGCTTCTCCAAGAGAAGCGCTTGTAATCCCAGACACCCAGTCTCTTCTGAAAAGAGTAAATTCAAAACGCCATAGACAACAATTGTACGCATACATCAAGTAATCACAGAAAACTTCCCTTTAAGCTAAGGGGAATTTATTGAGAAAATAGATCAACCTGACAGCTAAAGCATTTTGTCAACAATTCACATGTATTCTACCTCATGTAACTAAACTGCTAAACTTAGAAAATTAATAATATGTGGATGGAACAAACAATAAGCATCAGAGAATCAATTCAAAGAAACCAAGCCATGCGCAGATGTAGATGCTAAAGAGGTTTTGCCACCGGCAGGTGGGTTAATCCCTCGCTCCAGGGGGCTCAAACAAAGACCAGACACGTGGGGAACAAATAACAATGAAATTAGAGCTAAGCAACAGGGCATGTGCTGGCTCTTCCATGTGGGTATGCCATGGCTTTAACACAGAAACAAGGGACAATAGAGTTAGCTTTTCGCTGATAGGCCCAGCCAGCCCCGGCTGGACAGAGCCCGAGATGCTGCACAAAATATAATCAGTGTGTGTGTGAGAGAGAGAGAGAGAGAGAGAGAGAGAGAGAGAGAGAGAGAGAGAGAGAGTGAGAGTGAGAGTGAGAGAGAGAGATAAAAGAGAGATATAAAGAAAATGGAATCCGCTCAGGATAAAAAACTGTTGAAAACACACAGCAAATAAAACAGGTCAAACTCATGTGTTCAGTGATGCTAATAAGCAAACCGTTTCAGAGCTTAAAAATACTTCAACCAACAATGAACGAGGTTCTATCTGACCTATACCTACCTTTTCCCTATTTTTCTGCCCAGACACAAGATTAGTATAAATTAACCAGTTCAGTCTTACTTTGTGTTGAGGGAGGTCCAGTTCACAAAGAGGTCTTCGGAACCACGTTTCCAGTAGCCGGACAGAAGGTTGTGAATCAACGTCAGGGACAGCTGAGCTGTCTTCCTAAAGAACTGTCTTGGAACCGTCCTGCTTCCAACCAGGCACTGGATGCATGCACAGATGCTGGATAGACAGGGGCACTTCGAAGGTTTAAGAGGATTTCTTTTCCGTCCACCAGGTTCAGAAATAAAGCGATTCACCGGTGGAAAGTGTCTCCTTCCATTGCAGGGCAATGTTGAAGACAAATTATGGCGCTCGTTGCTGCCCCTTTTATAAATTTCATGATGTCATTGTTGGCCATGGACCATGCGTTGGAGGCACATCTACGAATTCTGGGAAATGCAGTCTGTTAAGTTCATTTGTGGAAAATAGGTCCCAACAGTAGAAAAGATCCATGCAAACTTTAAAATTCCTGGGTTGGGTGCTGTGCTTCCTCCTCCTCAGTGGATAAATCATGACATATAACTTAGTGAACTTAAGCCAGAGCTGGAGTCTTTGGTAACACCACTTTTTATTTTGGATGAACAATGAAGTATTCTTTGAGCTCTGAGTTCATTATTTCCCATCATCATCATTCTTTTGCAACCTTCAACCTCTTTGTAGGTGGCCAAACTTCCTTTCTTTTTCTAATGCTTTTTACTTCTATTTTTTTTTAAATGTCTCTTAATTTAGAATATGGAACTCAAACAATCATGAGCCAAACAAGCCTGGACGCAACCTAAAGGCAAATGTAAAAAATAAAACAGTTTTACATTTATGGTTCTTTTATGAGGTTAATTTTAGCCAGGTTTATGAGGATCATTTGTAATACACTCCAACTTCTATGTTCATATTATTAAGAAGTAAATAGGTGGTTATTAATACAGACAACTGAAATACAAATAGCAAAATTATATTTCAGCATAAGCCATAAGTATATGCTGAAAATTATTAATATCTAGGTAATATATACAGTAATAATTAATCTAATTTGATTATTTGGGTACTCTAATATAATTTGCTACTAACCTTTGACATTATAAACCATAAAAAATCTGTAATGAACAACAAGGTGCTTAGTTTATCTGGCTCCCCTCTTGAAAAAAAATAAAATGATCACATAACTATCATCTCCTAGAGGTAAAAGCAGCAATTTCCAAAGCTGCTTTGGGTGAAGATCACGGTGCAAAGAAACAGGGTGTATGGACAGTGTCAAAGAAAATGTACAGCCTGTCAACGCAGCTACTTAATAAACAGAGAAATCCCTTACAGTAAGATAGCAAGCAGACTGCCATACACACATGAATAGCCATGGGTATTGGTAACTGCACTGGTAAGCAATTAAACATAGTATTTACATACTCAAAACTGAATGCATAAAGTTGAATAAATGTACACAGGCTTACATCAGAAAAACACAAAATTAAAAAGCATGCACAAGCAAATGAAAAAAAAATGTTTCAGATCAAACAGTACAGCGATACATGGACTGATCTTGTCCTTAAGTATTTTCCTCAGAGTTTGCATGTCTCCCTTAGGACTCTACATCATTTTCTATGCTCTGAAAAGATAGACAGTCAAGGCGTTAAAAGGATGAACTGTAAAAAAAGGGAGCAGAAATAGATGGGTTGTGAATCTGAGATGATATTACATTTGAATGATCTGCTGCTGTACTTATTAGTCAAGAGGACGTGTGAGATTTCATGTTTTTCTTTAATTTGCATTGCAGTCTTCTATTTTGCACCCCTGCTTTCTTGGACACTTTCTCTTTTCTTACATTTTTTTATGTAGGTGCTCTGTAATGGAGATGTAAAAAAAAAATTGCACGTAAAAAAACAGCAATTATTTAAGCAAGCCGCAATTCATCTGACACCAATATGCACTTTGTAGTGACAATGATGTTGAAATGTGAAATGCCATGAAATGCACGTTGGTACAGTATATACATTTCTTGGAGTACTAATAATGGAAAAAGAAAGAGATCATGGTCAATACCAAGAAGAAATCCTGCTAAAAGAAATAGAAAAATAAAGGAGAAAGCAAAACTAAGTCTTAATAGAAATCCGGCGAGATCTAAATTATACAACATAAGACAGATGACCCTTTAATTTCTTCCTAAAGGTTATTTAAAAAAGGAAGAGGATTGTTGATTTATCCTCATATACTGACAGACTGCAAGCTCAGTGTTTTCTCTAATATTTTTATAATCCAGACACACCAGTTGAGCTTTCTACCTTGTGATTCAAGACCAGTAGTCCATAATGCACATGAAAAAAAAAAAAGAATGTAGACTGGTGGTTCTCACCTAATGTGCAAAGTACAGTACCTAGGTTTAGTTCAGTTATATAGTGCATGTTATAAAATTCTGTAGTATATTCTGAGTATGCTATGGCTATCCTCAGAATGAAGAAATGCAAAAAGTTGTGAAAATGAAATATACAGTAGTTGACACAAGATATTTACATACACTGAGAAAAAGACTAACAATACTTTCCTGTTTTAGATCAATGAGGATTTCCAAAATTATTTGACATCACCACTGGCTGAGCAAAAAAAGTGCATGTAGGGCTTCCTCTGTTGGCGGATGTTTTAAACAATGGCGGATCATATCTAGAGACTGGCTTGGCTGTATTTGCTAAATAAAGCTAGAGAATATCGTCGTAGGGTGCATCAGCGCAGTTTGACGATACACCCCATTCTTGAGAGGCGTTCTGAGTATGGAGAACGCCGAAAGTTCAAGTAGCTCAACTTCTGCGCTGCTGGTTTTTGCCGCTTTGAAGCTTGGCAAGGAGCAAAAGTTTCAAAAATTGCCATGACCAAAGCAAACAAAGCGCCACGGGGAGACTTTAACAGGTGTCTGAAAGCCTCAACCATAGACTTAACATGTAATCTTGCCGTTATGGGGGTTGACCAGTGGCATTGCTAGCTTTTCAAAACTGTGGGAAGTCAATCACTTCATCTGGATGGCATTAAATTGGCCCCCAGTAATAACGTAAAGAACCTCGGCGTTATTTTTGACCAAGACTTGACATTTAAATCCCATATTAAACAGGTTTCTAGGATTTCTTTCTTTCACCTCCGGAATATTGCTAAAATTAGAAACATCCTGTCCAGGAGTGATGCTGAGAAACTAGTCCATGCATTTGTTACCTCAAGGCTGGACTACTGTAATTCTTTACTATCAGGAAGTCCACAAAATGCCATTAAAAGCCTTCAGTTGATCCAAAATGCGGCAGCAAGAGTTCTGATGAATATTAAAAAGAGAGATCACATTTCTCCTGTTTTAGCTTCCCTTCATTGGCTCCCTGTTAAATCCAGAATAGAATTTAAGATCCTTCTTCTTACATACAAAGCCCTTAATAATCAAGCTCCATCATACATCAGAGATCTAATTGTTCCATATGTTCCTAAAAGAGCACTTCGCTCTCAGACTGCAGGTTTACTTGTAATTCCTAGGATTTCTAAAAGTAGAATGGGAGGCAGATCTTTTAGTTATCAGGCTCCTCTCCTGTGGAACCAGCTCCCAGCTTTAGTCCGTGAGGCAGACACTCTGTTTACTTTTAAGGCCAGGCTTAAAACTTTCCTTTTTGATAAAGCTTATAGTTAGAGTGGCTTAGGTCATCCTGAGCTATCTCTGTAGTTATGCTGCTATAGGCTTAGACTGCTGGAGGACAGACTTACCAATTTTCTTCACTCTGCTACTTCCTTTTCTCCTACGACTCTCCAGTTGTATTACAGTACATTCTGTTATTTCGACTGTTAACTTTGTTTTCTCTCAGTGTTTTTCTCCCCATTGAAGATATACCTGGTCTGGTATCCTGCTTGGCTGCAATGCCCTGTTGGACGGGGGGCATCGACTGGGATGATCCTCTCAGTAACTGAACATCCACTGTGTCCTGTTATCAACTTTTTACTTTCTGTAACATAGAAAGTTCTCTTATACCAGATCTTCTGTTCCTTCTGTGTCTCTGCTCTATCTTCTCAAACCCCCAGACGGTCGTGGCAGATGGCCGCTCCTACTGAGCCTGGTTCTGTTGGAGGTTTCTTCCTGTTAAAGGGGAGTTTTTCCTCTCCACTGTCGCTACATGCTTGCTCAGTATGAGGGATTGCTGAAGGATTGCTGTGGTTGGAAATCTGCCCATCCTCACGCCAATGACTGACGCAATCTGCTGGGATTCCTTAAATAGGAAACTTTTTAACTGATTGGAATGTTTGTATAATTGTATTGAAATTACTTCTTGTTAAGTGCCTTGAGATGACATCTGTTGTGAATTGGCGCTATATAAATAAACTGAATTGAATTGAATTGAAAACTGTGGGGGATGAAAGTTAGATTGTAACTTTCAAAACGCACGGGGGAATTTACAAGCTACCATGACACGGTCTATCTCTTAACATCAAATGTTAAATGTTTTTCACACACCACTCAAGAACTATATAGTCGTATGAACTAAAATGCACAATGTTAGCTAATTGAATATTCATAGGCTAAGAGGTACAAGTGTGTATTTTATCATGTTCTGGGATGTTTTTCTCAAATCGTTTTGTTTTGTATTTCTACCACTAGGTGCAGCATTTTGATGTCACATTGTATATGTAAATGTTCCTCACAACAGTAAAATCTGTCTAAAACATCATGATTGCATGCTTTATAATTTTATGTTAGTAAAATTATGAAGTACTTACGAAGCATATAGTATATGTAGCTATGTGAAATTAATAGGTATGTTATAATTGTATTTTTCATGGTCATTTTCCCTTCATTTCAGCGTTTTTGCCAGCTAGGGCACTAACTTTATTACCATAATGTACTATGTATGTGTGAAGCTAATCTTTAAGAGAGAGCAAACGTCAGCTAGTTATTTCCAAGTTTCGGGTCTCTTGACCGCAGGCTGTGGTCTCGGAGAGCAGCATGTTGAAACCGTACTCACTAGTTCTGTAAAACAAGGGAACGGATTGAGAAATGTGTGTGTTGATTCATAAAACAAGGGAGTGAAATTTTACGGCATCAAATTATATTTCAGCACAGAGCGCATACACGAAATGCAGGAGAGCCAGAGTGGAGCGCAGGCAAGCGCACCGAGCATTCAAGCGCACCGAGCATTCAAGCAGGAGTTTTGAGGGGCAGAACATGTATTAAGATTGAAACAAACATATGGCGTCACACCACAAAAATATTATTTGTTCACATACAAATATGCGCTTTCGTTAGTCTAGCTGCTGGAAAAGTGTGGGTTTCTAATCATCTTACTAGAAAAAGTATGGGTGTTAAAACACCCACTTCCCCCACGGTTGCGATACCTATGGCGTTGACGTTTTGGGCAGTGTGAACGGGCCATAATAGTGGATCTAAACAAGTCTGATTCATTCTTAGATAACATTTGCAGATAGCAAAATGTGCAAGACTTATCTGTTCAAACAATTATACACCAGTTGAAACACCATATTCTAGTAACCATACTTCTCAGAGGCGAACATGTGTTAGGGAGAATTTTACATAACAACCTGAGGACTAGGGCAAAAGACCTTGTAATGATGCTGTTGAAATAGCATCATCACCCACAGTAAAACAAGTCCTGCAAAGAGAGCTGAAATACCATTCTGAGAACAAGAAGCCAAAAGCAACATGCAGTTGAAACCAGATATTTACACTTAAGAATAAAACACAAAATTGTTTTCTGTACTGTCAAACATCAAATCAAAGTAAACGTTTTGCTTTAGATCAATAAATATTAACATATTTTTTGTGTTTGTGAAATGTCAAAATAAAGAGTGAGAGAATTGTTATTTGTTTTCTTTAAAGTCAGAAGTATTAATACACAAGTTATTTGCATCATTAAGCTAAACGAAAACTCCAGAAGATTCAATGTTGAGCTGAAGAAGCTTCTGATAGATTAATTGAGTTTATCTGAGTTATTCGGTGGCACAGCTGTGGATGCACATAATGGCACACCCCAAACACAGACCCCTCCTTTTCTTTGACATCCCTTGAAAATAAAGAGAAATCAGCCAAGACATCAGGAAAAGAATCATGGAGCTCCACAAAAGTGGCTCATCTTCAGGTGCAACATTTAGATACATGAAGGTTCCATGTTCATCCGTTTAGACAATAAGATGCAAGTAAATAAACATGGGAATGTCCCACCATCATACCACTCAGCAAGGGGACAGATTCTTAATCCAAGAGAGGAATGTCTTTTGGTGCAAAATGTGCAAATCAACTCGAGGACAACAACAGCTAAAGACCTTGTGAAGATGCTGCCTGAAACTGGTCAGAGAGTGTCCCTGTCCACAGACTCCTGTACCACCATGAGCTGAAAGATTACTCTGGGAGGAGAAATCCATTACTTTGAATCCACCATAAAAAGCCAGACCACCGTTTGCAAATGCACATGAGGACAAAAATCTTAATTTCTGGAGACAGGTCCTGTGGTCTGACGAAACAAAAATTGAACTGTTCGGCCATAATGATAAACGACATATTTGAAGGTAAGAGGCAGAAGCTTTGAAGCTTCATAATACTATCCCAACAGTATAGGAGTGGCAACAACATTCTGTGAGGCTGTTTTGCTGCAGAAGGGACTGGTGCACTTCACAAAATAGATGGCAAAATAGATGACCTCAAGCTGGGGTCATTGTCCAAATTAGTTACAAAATGGCTTATGGACAACAAAGTCAAAGTACTGGAGTGGCCATCACAAAGTTCTGTTCTCAGTCCTAACGAAATAATTTCTGAAGTGTATGTACACATCTGGTTTCAACTGTAGCAATTTTACAAAAAATAAAAAATAAAGTTAGGAAGTATTACAAATAAAAAGAGTTCCAAGAAAAAATTGTTGTTTTGCTTATTCAGAGCAGGTGTATATTGATGGACTTCAAATGCTTGACACTATTAAACCCTGTAGAGCCCTTGTTTACTTAGCACAATCTTATGTCACATTATGCACAATCTAAGACAAAAAGCCACACTAGTATGTTTCCACTCAAGGTCACTTTTGCAAACTTAGGAGAACTGACCAGTGTTTGTATTCCATTATACTCACCGATTTACTGCCCCCCCCAACCCAAGACTCTCTCTCACCATCTCTGTGTGCTTTCTTGTAGAACATCAGAAAGCAATCCCTAACACATGGTTTCCTGTAGTGAATCCCTGTCTCCTTTTGCCTGCAGCATTCTTGAGCTGCGTCTCACCATTGTTCTATGCAACTCCTCTGCACCTTTGTATCTATCTCCCATTCCATTACCAGCATTAGCACTAGATTATTTCTAGTTATGTTTGCCCTCTTTCCATCAACAGATTTGCAAAAGTACTCTACATCAAACCATTTAGATTCTAATAGAGCCTCTCTTTAATTGTGTTTAAAGCTATCAGCATAAAGCATTCGACAAACAGACTAGTGACTTTGTGCTAGTCAAATCATAGTACTGTTATCCAGACCATATGCATATGCAACAACATGAGTACTGACACAACTGTTTGTGTGTACAGTCACAGAGCAATCTACCATACCTCTTGCTGCTTACAGGTGTTTGTGAAGTACTTTACCTTTTGAACATTTACCCAGTAGCCAATGATACGATCTGTGGCCTGGGGGTCCCTTTGTGTCCATTGCAGGTTGTAGGAGTAATTATTTCCCTTCAGAATGCGCACCGGGTTTGGTGTATCAAAATAAAACTCTGCATTGTATGGTTGTGCTGTAAGCCATGAAGAAATGAAAAAAGGATAGTTGTAAAAATGAGCCATGTAGATTATAGATGAGCAAATATTGATGTAATAAATAAAATGCTTCTTTTTCACTTACCAGAGACATTAAACTGGCATGTTGATGTTCCTGCACTATTGCTGACTCGGCACTCATACGTCCCATTGCTAGTGGGTTCCAGCTTGAACTTCAGCTCTGGTGTCTGCTTCAGGTCCGGCATGGACATTCGGATGAACTCGCCGTTGCGTAGCCATCGGATGTCTGTTAGGCGAGGAGGGTTGGACCGCAGCACAGCACATTTCAGGGTCACTATCTGAAAGTTCCTAGAACGCACATCCTGAAAGACTGGATCCACCATGGGAGGGTCTGCAAAGTCAAAACACCAGCCCCTTTTAATTCATTGTCATTATCACAGCTTTTCAGTTTACTAACCATCATTATATTCCCTTCATTATGTTTTCACCAGTATATTATTTTTCAGAATATCACAAAACATAGGCATTGACAAATGATCTGCCACAGAAAAACTGCTGTTGCCAAAGGGATCAAGCATTACAAGGTGCAATCCCATCCCTGCTGCTAACCAATCCTAACTGGTAGTTATTAACCTGTCAGAACTGATGTGTGGCTCTGCAGTTAATGACTGACTAGCTACTGTTGCCCTGGGGTCAGCGGAGACACAACACAGCCAAATTACTCTGCCACAAATCACAGCCCGGCTAGTTCACCCCGTAGATAATCATGTAGATAGACATGCCACTAATAGTGCTCCTGCTGTATGAGCTGTGATGAGATTTTGTGTTAAGGCCCCCAGAGGTGAGATAGCATCACTGTTGTCCCTTATGCATCAAGTTTATCACGTACAGAAGTGTAATTATGTTCTAATCTATGTTATGTGTATAATTTCGACAGACACAGAACAGGCTGAAGTGAGGGCAGGAGAAAGACAAAAGGATTACAGAAGAGGCAGAAGAAGAAAGAGGTGCTCTTCCCTTGTTTTGTACCATGGAAGTATTAGTTTAACTCAAAGAAAGACTACTGCTTCACTAATGACTACAGTTGATTCTCTGCTACTTTACTGGGTTCATCTAACATATTTGTATGTTTTGTTCTACACCATTCTATTGTAGCCCTGGTTGTATGTTTGTTGTCATCTTTAAGACAAACTTCCTTCCCAGTTTCAAGTCTTCTGCAGTCTTGAACAGATTTTCTTTAAGATTCACACTTCATTTAGCTCCATTCATCTTCTTATCAATTCTGACCAGTCTCCAGTTACTGCTGAAAAACACATCCCCACAGCATGACAAAGCCATCACCATGTTTCACGCTAGGGATTGGGTGTTCAGGTTGATGTTAGGTGCTAGTTGTATGCCAAACCTAATGTTTTGTATTTTATTTATGGTTTCATCTGACCATAGCACCTTCTGATAACACCTTGTAGTGGAGTTGGACGGGTTTTTTTTGTTGTGCCATAATTGTTGTGTGTCATTTTATGAGGAATAATATTTTTTTCATATTCTAAATCTACTTTTAACTTCTACCTAACTTCATCAATGGCCCATCTGATTTGTTCTGCTATTTATTTAAGTTACCATGTCAAGTGCTTTGATTTACCTTGTTGCTGAAAATGTGCTATAGAAATAAAATTGCCTTGCTTTACTGATGTTCTCTAACAAACCTCAGCTCGTGTGTGCTGCTAACAAGGTAAGTGAGGAGGTAACCTGTGACTGCCCACACAGAATTTTAAGCATTTTGTTTTTCCAACACGTTATCATTTATTTGTTAGGCCTGTCCATCTATGTTTTATGCAAAGTAGGATTTTACAAGGTCAATACAGAATATATTGGTTTTATTTCATTGAAAAGTTTTGCAACAAGTAGTTATCTAGGTTAACTTAAATTGTGCAAAGTTTACAAAGTATTTACAAAATGAAATATTTTTTAAATTATATATTAAAAAAACAAGTCAAAGTTGATTTGGAAATATATATAAATACAACCTTTATAACGTGGAAAAAATAGGACTGAATTACAGTTGCACTTGCTTATTGGGAGTAAAATGTCAGATTTCTAGTCCTTCTCTGCAGACTAGTAAACTCAGCCAGACCAAATTCTTGTTTGAAACCAGTTTATCATTCTGTGCTTGCACTTCAGTCTGAGGAACACGAGTGAGCACCTGAATGCTAAGGAGACTCGAAACCACCCCAGCATTTAACTTCTCATTCTGTGCTGCCTGTTGCTTTTTGGTCAAGAGTGTCTACATGCAGACGTGAAATCTACATAGCTTCTGACCTTTTTAGCTATACAACCAATATTGTCACATACTGTTCATATATTCATAAGCTCTTGAAAGTTTCAATACATACTTTAGGGTATTTATTTGGGATTTTATGTGATAGATGAATACAGTGTATCACATAAATGTGAAGTAGAAGGAAAATGACTCCTAAGAAAGTTGTAACAAGCATACATATTTCATCTTTATTACTCTAATAATGCTAAATAATACACAGTGGAACTAAATACCCTTAGAAGTCCTAAAATTAGGACATTTTACAAGTCCACCTATGTGTAATTTAATATCAGTATAAATCAAGCTGTTGTGTAAGGGCCTCAGAGATTCGTCAGAGAGTAAATAGTATCATTAAGACCAAGGAACACACCAGTCAGGCCATAAACAAGGTGGTGGATAAGTTTAATGCAGGGTTAGGTTGTAAAATAATATCTCAATGTTTGAAAGTCTCAAAGATCTCTGTTCAGTTCATCGTCCAAAAATGAAAAAAGTGTAATACAAATGAAAACCTAACAAGACATGGCCATCCCCTAAAAAGTGACAGGACAGGCAAGCAGCCAAAATGTCTGAGAAAAATCTAAAGGAGTTGCAAAGCTCTACAATTCAAGTGGGAGAATCTGTGTACTGGACAATTATTAGAAAAGTGGTCCACAAATTGAGCCTTCATGGAAAAGTTGCAGAAAAAAAAGAGAAGGCTATTGGGAGTCTATTTGAAGTTTGCCATAAGCTATGTAAGGGATGCAGCAAACATATGGAAAAAAAAACTATCTGGCCACATCAAAAGTGAGTTCAAAATGGAACTTTCTGACCTTCATGCAAGACATCAAGTGTGGCAAAAACTGGTGTTGCCTTAAAATACATCCACTGTACGTCAGTCTGAACACACAATCCCTATGTTAAAACATAGGGGGTGACATAATTGGGTTTTTAGGGATGCATATTTTAGGGATGCAACTGAAAAATGTGCAGAGAAACAAACAAACTGTGAAATGTGAAATAGGGAAAGAAATTTTGAGAAAAAGGAAGGTGAGATGTGAGCTTGTTTTTATGCAGTTTATAAATCATTTCGCTCCCTCTGGATTCTGGTAGAAAAATCATTATTATTAAAATCCTTTACCTGGCCGTATGTATTCTCTGCAACAATTACAAAAGTTTTCAGGCAGTACATTATGGTTTTCAAGCTCATGGGAAATTCCTTTCCTACTTGACTCTCCAAATTCTCACAACCCTCCTTTTTTGCATTCAATTCCTCCTCATTTGGGGCTGACACTACTATACCTCGATGTTTCATAGTCAGAAGGCTATAATCCATGTAAGCACACCTTGCTATATGTTTTATTGAATACAAATTGCATTCAAATCAGGAATGCAACACTGATCAAGCCCAAAGTAAAAGTAAATTTACCCAAAACTGGGAGGGGTAGTCATGTGTGTTGTTTGCGTGTGTGTGCGTTTGTGTGTAGGAGGGGGGGTTGAGGTTGAGGTGTATTAGGTGCTGTGAGTTAAGAGAGAAATGGCTCTTAAAAAAAGACAACAATGAGGAAGACAAATGACAGAGTGTTGCGTGAAAAAGTCAGTGACTGAGTATGGGAGGTGCTGAGTGAATGGGAGGATGCAGAATGCAGAAAGAGAAGGGCAAGACAGAGAGAGGGCTTCTCTCATGGCCAACAGTTGGCTGATTGATAATGATGAGAGTGGCAATGAGGAAGAACATCCACCTCTCTAGGGAAAATAACGAAGAAAGGGAAAGGAAAGAAAGGATAAGAAAGGACAAAGAGGGAAGTGGGACATGCAAAAGTAGCATATTTGTTTAATTATATCTGCCACATAAAATCATGACATTCGTTCTTCACATTGATGTACCCCAATAAAGGAAAGGAGGGAAAAAAGAAATCATCAAATCAAAAACGTACGTAAAACTGGGCTTGGAATAAAATAGGTCAAATAGAGAAAATGAGCTGGTTTTCTGCATGTTTAATGCTGTAGCCATGGCAGCCTGTTCTCATTTAGATTGTTTTCTATTTGCCAATTTCTTTTCTCCAGTTGGTCAGGACCTCAACACGCTTTCCTCCCCTTTCCCAGAATTTCTTCTTGCAACCTCTCTCTTAACACTGTATCTTTCACTCATAGACTAGTTCATGTATCTGTCTCTTTGCTCTGTTTTTCTTTCTCAGTCCAAAGTGGGGTGGCCACCTGCTCCATTAATCAGTCGGCCCAGTGAGGACAGCAGTGCTCACAGAGTGTTGGCCCTGCACCCTGCCACCATTAGCAAGCTTTCTAAATACTTTGTGCAGAGGAGAGAAAAGGAGGGAATGCATTAATTTGTGCTTTTTTATCAGGTGGCTAAAGAGTGTACTGAACACAACCCTACATACAACAGCATCAACAAACTAGTCCAGAAATGAAATTATGTGTAAAAAAAAATGGAATGACACAGGGACTGAGTATTTAACAAAGTGTAAAAGAAATATTGAATACGTTCTTGGAAAACCTTTTTAGCAATGACCATTTCCCAACAGCTTGTGTATGGAGAAGTGTGATTTTGCCTCATTCTTTACCACAAACTGTCTTTACATCTTAAAGGTTATGGAGGTTATTTCTATGTACTCTGATTTTCTGTTCATTTCCACAGATTCACTATTTGAAACATGTCAAATGAGTGACTGTGTCATTCTAGCACGTTTATATTCTTTCTCTGAAACCAATAAACAATTTTCTTTGGGTATGTGCTTGGGAATCTTGACTTGCCTGGATATCCAAACTCCCTTTATCTTCAGATCATTCTCAAGAATGTCCCAGTGATTCTCTTTGTTCGTCATTTAATTATATGAAGTTTGCCAGTGCCATATACTCTAAAACAGCCCACACCAAGATGTTTCCACCTGCAAGCTTTGCTTTAGGCATGATATTTTTGGGTTTATGTGTAGGACCATTATTCTCTCAAATGTGGTATTTGCGATGAGATTAAGAGTTTAGCTTTGGCATTATCTGACAATACCATATTTTTTCCAGAATTTCAGTGGCTTGTCTGATGAAATACTGCAGGAAGATTCAAATCTTGTGCCATCAGTTTGGACATAGGCCACTGCGATTGAATGCAATACTTGTTATTTTTATTAGAAAATTTTTCTAGCTATTTCCAAGTCTTTCTAATGCTCTCTGCAATTGGTCCTTGGCTTTGATCTTTCCACTTCAGGATTACGGCTCTAACGTTGCTCACTGGAGCATTCCGAAGTTTAGAAATGCATAGGACACTTCACCAAGACACTTCACCCACTTGCCTGCTGGTGATGGTCAGAAGTCCCGGTGGTGCCTGTGTACAGCAGCCTCGCCTCTGTCAGTGTGCCCCTACAATGTAGTAGCTTGCAACTATCATCGTGTGAATGGGTGAATGACTGAATGTAGCGCTTTGTGGTCCTCTGACTCCGAAAGCGCTATACAAATACAGTCCATGTAGCATTTACTATTCGCCATTTATTTCAATAATTCATTTCTAAAATTACAAGTCAAAATATTTTGATTCAAGACTAATGAAAAAACAATTTTCAATACAAACATACTTGCCTACAGAAACATGGGAAACCTGCTGACTTGGCAGTCACTGACACCCTCCATTGGGAGGATATAACAATTGCCACTGCTAAAGAAACTAGCTGTTCACAGAGTGCTGCATCAAAGCATTGAGTGAAAGAAAAAAGCAGTAGGAAAAATATACACAAGCAATAATACCGCCACAGCCTTGAGGGATTGTGAAGCAAACCCAATTTAAAAGTCTGGGGGAGATTCACAAGTCATGGGCTGTGTCTTTAGACCCTGCCAGTACACACAGATGCATCCAGGACATGGGCTACAACCTGCACCTTCTTTCTTTTAAGCCACTGCAAAACCAAAGTCAGACGTGTTTTAACTGGGCTAAAGAGAAAAAGAACAGGACTGTTTCTCATCTGCTTATCTAAACCCAGCAGAGAATCCATGCGTTATTTGTAAGAGATATATGAGAGACACCAGACCAACAACGCAAATCAGCTAAATCCTGCTATTAAAGAAATCTGGTCTATCTTAACACCACAGGCTCATCACCTCCATGTCACGCTGCATTAATCAGTGCAAATGTAATCCTTACCAAGTGTTGAGTGGAGATCTGGTACAGTAAGCAGACATACTTTTCATTAGAATGATTTTGCTGCCTTAAAGATAAATTTTTTTAACTTCTTGTTCTTATCCTCAGAGAAACTGAATTGTGTGTTTTCAATAGCTTTAAGACTTAATCATCAAAATGATCAGAGTAAAATGTTTGAAATCAATTAAATAAATTAACTCCTCAATTATTCTTATTCACTAAGATGCACATCTACATGTATTTGTTAAATAAAAAAATTCTCTAGACCTTAAAACTACTGATTTGCAGGAATATCTTCAAATGTGGCCCAAATAATAACCAGACATTTTTAGATGTGTTGTTGTTTTAGAAAGCTGAAAGTTAAGTTCCATGTTGTCTAATTACTTGAAAAGCCACATCAAAACTGCCTTGAAGAAATTGGCATAAACATCTACTTTGTGTTTTGGACATCTAAACAAAAAATATTGGTCATTACAATTAGAATTCTGAATCTGAAAAAAAAACATCATCAGGATCATGAAGACAATTTTCCATACAAATGCTAAAGAGAAAATATAGTAAAGTAAGGGTATATCTAACTGGTACGATTTTAGTAACGATATTAAAGAAAAAAAAATCACAATAATCTGGTAAATTGTGCCATATTTTTGTGTTCTGTAACTTTACATATTCAAATTTATATTATGCTTGTTTTCCAACTAGTTTGTTTTATTAATTTGCATTATCTGCTTCTTTAGAGGGGGTAGCATATTCCATTCTCTTAGTTCCTCCTTTCAAGATGCTATACTGTTTGTTTTCAGCAGTTCATGTATGATGAGTGTTTAAGTTTTCTTGTTCCATCACCATCAAAGGTATCTCAATGCTCAGAGGCCAGTCTTGTAATTTTAATCTTTGTGAGACTTTTCTTTCTTGGATTCACCTGATGCTTCCCTATCCACATATTCTCCAATCTGCTTCTTCATGATAATAGTTACCAGCCTGTTACAGAAATTCTCCTAAAGTTGCACGGTGCACCATTAGCTTTTAGACTCATGACTCAATGAGTACACACTCCAGAGTACTCCTTGAAGTCCTGTTGTTATAAGACAGTGTACGTTTAAACAATTTTTCTCTGCTTTGATTGACTCATTTAACTGATTAAATGCACACTTTTTACTGCATACTGGTTGATTTATTAGTAATTGTCTATTTTAATTCACTGTATATATGCAAAGTGTAGTTTATTTTAGATTGCTCTTTACAGAGATTTTCTTCACTGAATGGGAGTGCAGCTCATTGTACTTTTTTATACAATGACAATAAAGATTCTGATTTAATTAACTTTGGTTGAGTCTGTTATTAAATAAACAAAAAGCTTGCTTATATTAAGATGTAAAATCCGATGTGTTATTGTCAAAGTGTGTTATTCTCGCCACATGCTTTTCCAGACTAGTGCTGTTGTAAGGTGTTGTGTGTAGAGATTTCAGGTGAAAATAACCTGATCCACACTTACACTGCACATTCAGTTGGACCTGTGCCTCTCTGCGCTTGATGTTAAGGCCGTTGTACGAAGCTGTCTGACACCGATACACCCCCATCATGTCACGGCTGACGTTCCTTAGCCTCAAGCGACCATCAGGTGTCTCCACCGCGGGCTTCCCCGAAGGCATTAGCAAATCCTTCTCTGTCCGTGACCACAGAATTGGAGGACGGGGTTTTCCATCGACCAGGCATACCAACTCAGCATTCCCTCCTTCACGCACACTTACAACCTGACCTCCTGGTGGAACTGATAGCATCGGAGGAGTGACTGAAGGGAAGCAAAAGGCAATTTTATAAAAAGCATCTTAGGGTAAAAAAATTTTGATAAGTTTTTTTTTTTCTTTTAATTTTTTGATTGTACTTAAAGTATAAATGTTGTGGGTAAATTAAAAAAAACTTGGCGGAAGTTTGTAAGATTTATTTCACTCTCACTAGCTTAATCATTGGATGAAGATGAATTACATGTGAAAAATAATGGGAGGAAAAACTATATGTCTGCATGAAATATTCAGGAGGCAGACATGACTTAAACATTAAATGTAGCATACAGGAGCAAAACTGGAATAACAAAGATGAACGAGGAATATAATGATATGGTTAAGGTACACTGAGCAGACAAAAAAATAAAATGTATAAAAAATGATTTAGTCCCTATAACAGGGTTTAACACACTAAAATACAGAAACAGATAGCACAGCTCTACTTTTCCAAAGTAATGCTATTGAGCAAAAATAGGGAGGGTAACCAAATACAGAAAACTAAGAAAATTAAAGAAGATGTCTAGTTGGCAGGGGATCAGACTCCCATGTTAGAGACCGGAGTTTGAATCCCGCATGCGACATATATATCATCATATAGTGTTGGTCCTTAGGCCTAGTAACCCTCGGCAGCGGCGCTAAATGAAAAGACTGTGGGAAACACAAAGTGTGGGAAACATGTATGCTTCAATACCCACAGTCCAACAGTAGCTAGTTGGACTGCTAGTAGCTCAGTATTCCACCATACAGAAACGGCAGCTGCTTTCAGAACTAGAGACCCAGGAGATACAACACAATAATGTTACAGCAAAGGGGAGCTAGGACACAGCCAGGTGGGGTACCAAGCCCAAGTGATGCGAGAACAACTGACCTGAGATATATGATCATAGCTAATTTGACCGCCTGTTGACCCTGACACCAACATCAAGGGATCTCGTATACTATATGACTGCAGCACTAAGTACGATCCCTACTGCGACCGTCACGGAAATCAACTTGGTGAAAGATTGTAAGTACAGCAACAGTGAGATATGCTTGGCAATGGTAACATTACTGAGTGGCCACGATGGACAAATGTCCTCCATAGGTTGGGAGCCAAATTAAGGCAACACATATTATACATATATACGTTATACATAGTATACAAACAGTTTTAAAATATATATATAAGGGGTGTGGCACTCTTTGTATTCAAATTTCTCTGTACACACCCCTCGGTCCAGTACACATGTACCAAGTTTCCATTCAGAAGCATACCTGTGTTGCACTTAATCCAGCAACAGATGCGCCTCTGTAAACAAAAAGTGCAGCCCAGCCTTCTGCTTGCAGATGTTATGGCCAGCAACTCTTTTAATTGAGAGCAGGAGCTGGAATGCATCGTGAAAACCATGTATGGGAACACTTTGGCTTCCAGGTGTTACAGAACAACATGTTGTCATGGTAACTGGTTATCCACTTCCGGTAGCGTTGGTGGTTGCTCTTAGCTCCAATCATGGAGAGTCTGTGTGTTCACTACTTTTAGATAATGTTCATTTTTTTATTGCAAATTTTTGTGTTTGTGAAAGCTGCACAATCACCAGCCAGGCTGTAGGAGTCCACAGGTTTCCAAAGAAAAAAAAAAGAAAAAACGGCACCATCTTCTGTGTCTGTGATTGACATGTTGACAGCAGCGCTGCTGCAGCACATATTGCAGCACACAGACAGCCAGAAAGATGGAGCGCACACGCCGGAGGTGTGGCCTAGACTGGGCTTATTTTATACCCCATAGCGGTAGGAAGGCTGACGTCAGTTACCACCCGTTGACGTCAGAAACACAAGCTGAGCGAGTAGCGATGTATGATTCAAATTCAAGGGCAGTGTGATGTTTTAACCTGAAGAGGGCACTCTACTAACGGTTTTTGGCAAAAAATGAATATTTTTACAAAAATTTACTGAATTACAAAAAATAATGACCAGACATGTAGATAGCACTATTAGACACTAATTTATGCAGTTTATCAGAAAAAAAGAAAATAAAGGCGGTTAATAGTGGCGCTAACTTCAGGCCTGAGGATTACCATTCCAATGAAGAACCTAACATGTGATAACGAAGCAAAGATCAGGTCTGCGGCTGCTTTAGGGATTTATATATATATATATATAGTACAGTTTCTGTTTTTAGCTGGTATATACACAATATCCTCTGCATACTCTGTGTTCAGTTTAACGACAGTGAATGAAGAGATGTCAATCTAAACAAATTTGTTTGTGAAGACTGCTCGTTTGAATTTTTCTGTTGTTAATTAGTTAAGTCTAAAAAAAAAATGCAGTAAGACTGTGAAATAAAAAATGAGAACTTAAACTCTTACCACTGTTTTGGGAGATGTTGACATCCACACGCAGCTCTGGCACTCTGCTGCCTGGGAAGTTTGCCACACAGCTGTACATAGCCAGGTCTCTAAACTTCATGTCCACAATTTCCAAGCTACTCGTGCCGGGTGCCATGTCTGGGTCACTGCGCAGTAATATCAGGCTATCAGAGTTGAAGACGGGGGCACCATTCTTGTACCAGGTGTAGTTCACTTTGTCCTGTGGGGTGGCGTCAACGTGACATGACAGTTTCAGGTCCCGGCCCATTTGGATGGTTTCGCTGTCCTTGTTAGAGTCCGGTGTGATTTGGAAAGTCAGGTTGCTCATTGCTGTGAGTTGCAGTAACAACATTAGGAAAAGGAGAGAAGGATGATTATGATGTATTACCGCACGGGGTATCGTAGTGAGAATTATCGGATTACATGTATAACTGATCTAAATTAGGACACATGTTTAATAAAGTTGCCTAACTTTCTGCTTTTGAAAAACTTAGAATTCAAAAAAATTACTTCTTTACGTGGAGAAAAAATGGAAACACAGTAAATTATAGACAACTTTCAATGCTTGCAAAGTTTCTATACCCAATCGACTTTTTAGTATTGTGATGATGCATGCCCTTTGCACAACATGAAATTCCTAAATATAAAAAAAGTTGCAAAGTCTAGCATGTATTTGTATTCAGCACCGAAAAAATCACTACTTTATCGAAAACCTTTTACTGCAATTACTGCTGAAAGTCTTTTGGGGAATGTCTCAAACCAGCTTTTCACATCGGTAGACTGAAATTCTGTCACATTCTTTGAAAAATGTCCTAACCACAGTTAGACTGAATGTAGAGCATCGGTCTGCATCAGATTCTCAATTTGATTTATGTCTGGACTTTGACAGATACTTTTTTTAACACATTATTATGCTTTGATCTAAACCACTCAATCATAGCCCTGGCTGTGAGATTATTGTCCTGCTAGAGGTGTACTTCTGCCCCAGTCAAGTCTTTGCAGGTTTTCTACTAGAATTATGTAGGATTCAGCTCAATCTATCAATTCTTTATTTC
Source organism: Valencia hispanica (assembly GCA_963556495.2). Taxonomy (NCBI): domain Eukaryota; kingdom Metazoa; phylum Chordata; class Actinopteri; order Cyprinodontiformes; family Valenciidae; genus Valencia; species Valencia hispanica. The sequence continues at coordinate 42,477,082 of OY747701.1, read as the reverse complement.
AAAAATCCTCATAAAATATTTCGAGTTTTGTAAAAAATTTCAAGGGGTATGAATATTTTGCAGTCACTTGGTTAAAGGGTAAAATACTGTAAAATGTACCTGCAAATACAACTGATAAAAGTGAATGAAAATTTACAAAGACAAATTAGTATACTGTGCCAGAAAGAGTGTGTCAAGGAGAAAGGCTAAGATTTGTAAAAAAACAATAATGTGGATATAAATGCTATAAAGAGCATAAAGATGGCTGACACAGAATGTTGGATGAGTCCATGAGTCAACATGAGTAGGGGCCACCATGACAAAAAAACCCAGAGGAAAAAAAGAAATTGGAGACGAAAGAATAAGAAAATGAGGAAGAGGGAAATTGTAAGAGTGCAAGAAAAAAAAGGAGCCAAGATCTAGAATAAAATAACAGGGGGATAAGGAGGAGGGGGAAAACAAAATCAAGGACAAAGAGTAACTCTCACACTGTCACATTTAATTTTCAGTTTCAAAGCCTGCCTTTTCCCAAGTGATTTCCATGTTGAATGCAAAACAGCCCTCTGTTTCCCTACTAAACGGCGAAGCATGCGGTGAAGAGAAGAGAAGAGCTTCACAACAAGATACATTAACTGTGCTGAAAGACAGAGACTGTATGGTTTACACGTCACAATCACCTTCATGTGAATGGTGTGTTTATCCGTTTAAGGGTGTTTGTGGATGTTGTGCATATACATTTACATAGTAATATTATATGGTCCTGTCTTTATTATATGCACGCTTCAAGTCAAAGGTAGGATGGCCTGAGGTTGCAGTGAATGCTGAAGTCATGGAAACAGAGCTGCATGTGTATGTTTAAGTGTCACCTACCTACTTATTTTACACTGGAACAACTTTAAATGCATGTCTCTCTCATCATCTTTCCACCTGCACTGGTGTGAAGTAGCGTTCAGCCCCATTAGACTAACAGAAGAAACGTATTTGGCATACGTTCTCCACAGTGTTAACTAACAGAGGAGACTGTCACTAATTGCTTCCACTCCAGTCTAACTAATTGGAGAGAATAAAGATGATTAAAGGCACCAAAATAGCCAGAAGCTAGGAAGAATGGAAGGTTTCTGCTTTAATGACAGGGAAATTACAAAAAGAGCAATACTTAACCCGCCCACTCTGACAAGATTCACATCAGTTCACTGTAATGATGGATTAACTACTTACAGCACACACAGACTTTCCCCATTAATACAGTCACAAATTACTGTCAGTGAATAAGCTTGCAGTAACTGGAAAGGTAATTTCTTGTACTCTGTGAAGGAAACTTTTCTAGCTTTAGGAAATCATTACTATTAGTCGTAGTAGTAGGAGGAGAAGGAGGGGAAGTAGGAGAAAAAAGTAAACTGGACTGATGAATGTGAAAAAATGTACAATAACCCATTGTGCATTCACACCAAAAAGATACAAAAAAGCCTGAGGAACAATCATTAAATGGCATTTTTTTTGTTATTCAAACCTCTGTTTCACATTTATTTGATTTAGAGATGTTTTCTGAAAAACAAGTATTTTTCAGCGAGTTGGAAAGCCCAGATGTTTGATCAATCTAAAGGATATCCAAAGCTATAAAAAAAGTCTGGGTTGGTGCAAGTGCCTAGCAGTTTCGTGGACCCTACATATTTTTTCAGTGAATGGATGTTTTAGAAAGAGTGTTAAAAATGATTTAAAAGACATTCAATCCCATATCAATATGAGGTGAGTCTTTGAATTTCCATGTAGCTAACTATTATGCAGCTATTTGAAAACAATGTTGCCATAGCCCGATCGCTAACCAGATACAGCAAGTTGTAAGCACATGCACGACCCCTTCTTTATGTTGTTGTATTTCAGTGACTGTGTTACACTGCCACATACAGTCCAGGCATAGTTATAACATTTTGGGTCATTGTTATAGACAGAGATATTTCTGGAAACATGGACATGATTATGAGGAACTTTTTAGAAAAGAAAACACCAAGATTGTGCTAGAAAAACTCTAGGTTCATGAAGACAAGCCCTAAAAACCTTACCACACATGTGTCTGTAACTATCAGTCAATTTCAATCTGCATGTCAAAAAGAAAACCTGTAAGGGTAAGGCACCAACAAAGGCTCTGGTCCAGGAGTGACACTTGAGCAAATTCAATGATGTCTTCAACTGCTAAAAGGCAATGTTTTTTAACCAAACCAGCTATGAGTAGAAGGGAAAACATTTTTACAGATAGAATTGATCTCAGCTGTTTCGGTCAAAACAATGCTTATTTTTAGTGCTATTTCTGACAAAGCATCCAATAATTCAAAAAACAATTATGTTAAAATGGCATAACACTTCACCTAGACTTGTAGGTGAATTTCTAATGATGTTAGATAAAAATCTTTGAAAATTGTGTTTGTCTCTGTTTGGCCTTAGGATGGATAGATTAGTGCCTTGTATGGGGAATCCTGCTTGATGCTTATGAACTATTTTGATTTATTATTGGTTTTAGCCATGAACAGGACTAAGAGGGTGAAGGAAAATTGTGAATAACCAATGAGTGAGTGTTCAGAATCTGAGTAATTATTGTCAAATGACCTTGTTGTCCTTTGTTAATAGAATTCTCCAAAACCCATCACAAAAAGCTCTATTTGAAGCTTTCTGATTGGTTTATCAACGGCAATACCCCAAGTTTAATTTTTAATCAAACATTTTCTAAATTATGTAAATGTGCTAATAAATAGCTGCTGTTCATGCTACTGTCTCATGTTGATACCCCAAAATACTGGAATAAATTCACTAAACATTGTCTGTATTATGTCAAGGAGAAAAAACAAACTCATTTCACTTACTCCTGACAGTTAGATTGACGTTTTTGCGAGCGGGGTTGCCCACATTGTTGGTCGCTGTGCAGTTGTAGAAACCTGCATCCGCTGGTGTGACTGCACGTAAAATCAGCGTCGGCCCCCGGATTTTAGCACTGAGGGGGAGGGGTCCAGGATAGCGGGACCATGTCACAGTGGGTGGGGGTAAACCTGCAGTCACCTCACAGGTTATGACCACATCTTGCCCGGGATCTACCACCACCGTGTCATTGACTGACAGCCGGATCACCGGGGGAGCTGCAAAGAAGAGAAACCGTGTGAAATGAGTAAAGACAGCATCACACTCTATCTGGTTGGAAAGAGAAAAATCTTGTTTCTGTTCTGTTTGTTAAGCAAAAGGATTAGAAGTACTGATATTAGAACCTGTAAGTGTATGTGTACAATGTACAAATGTGGACTTGTTATATCTAAAAACAAATTAGGATTCTTCATAACTTCGCAAATCACTATGAATGTACTTGATTCAAAGTCTAAGGGTGCACATAAACATACACAAATAAATGCATATGGTATACATGCACATAATCTTTAAAACCTCATTAACACGGGATACTTGTGAAAATAAGGTCTTTAAGATTGCAATACTTTATCAGTACCACTACTTATCTATTTAAAGGAGTCATGACCTGTATTTTCACTATTCCATGAGAAGAAATGTATGTTATGATTGCCTAAAGATTATACACTGCCCGGGAAGCCGATTTTTAAAAGTGAAGTGTTTGTTTACCCCTGGGTTTGTCAACTAGCACACGTGGACGCGCACTCAAATACTTGGTTTTGATTTCTGGCCGACTTGACGTCAAGTTGGTGCAGGATATACCGTATATAGACATCGCAGAGCTACCTATGCTGCAGGAAGCCCGCCCTCCCTCTCTCCCTTCTCCCCCTCGCTCCTCTCCCCCTCATATTCAGTCGAGCGCCGCCATTACTGAATTCTAGTGATGGGAATTCCAGCTCTTTTTGGAGAGCCAGTTCTTTTGGCTTGACTCACCATAAAGAGCCGGCTCTTTCGGCTCCTCAGCTTTTCTGTTGCTTAAAGTGTATTTATTACCAAAATTAATGCAAAACGATGTGTACCAAATGTACCAAAACAAGCGGGGGGGGGGAATGAAAAAAAAACCCAAAAAACGGCGAGCCGGCTCCCATCGTTCACTTCAAAGAGTTAGCTCTTAGAGCCGGTTCGTTCGCAACCGACACATCACCGATTCAAAGTACGAACTCCACCGTGAAAGATGCAGAAAGTTTCTTCACGGAATGATGCATGAAGAAGACATATTCGTGTCAGCCTTTTATTTTGATCAGCTAAATCAGCTAAAACCATTTCTGCCAGAAACGTAGTGCACACATGAGTTGCTCTGTTGTTGACTGCCAGAATCAACATGGAAATATCTTTTCTATTTTTTTTACGCTGGAATCCTTTATGAACTTGGGACAATATCAGGCCAAGTTGGCATCGAAGCTCCGTTTGGAAAAAGGGGCCATTCCAACAATCAGAGACTTGCCTGCAATTGAAATAGTAAGGCTGTGTTTTTATTGCTCTGCTGTGTGTAACAAACAGGAGCTAACTGCTAATGTGGCTATTGTATGCTAGCGGGAGTAGTAGATATGGGTTAGATATGCTGAAGCGTTACCTGCGGTGTCAACCCCCCTCCTTCCTGCCACCAATCAACGCGGCCCTCATTTGCATTATTACAATGCCCGTCCACGACAGCCAAAGTATCGGATCAGATCTCGCGAGACAATAATGCCTTCAGAAATAAGGGTCAGAGGAACTCTGTGTTAATTTTTTTCAACTTTTTTTTTTAGAAGGGCCTGAAAGACTATAATAAAGCGTGGGTATCCAAGATAATACTAGGTTATGGCTCCTTTAATCAGCAGTTTCTTACTCATATAAATTCAAGATCAATTGGTTTATTCGCTAATTTCAAAATCTTTGGGAGAGGAAAGTGCAGTTGTTTTTTAATATGGTCAACATAGAAAATGGCACAAAGTAAGACATTTATTTAAGGTAGCATTTGTTATGTAGTTATTAATATTATGATCCCGTGGTGCATATTTAAAGATGATACTTTCTATTGAACAGAGGTGAGAACAGAGAACAGAGCTGCTGGATTTATGAAAAACAGTGAAGGTATAATAGGGACTGGATTCAAGTAAAAGTGGTAAATGGCCTGAATTTATATAGTGTCTTTCCAGTCATACTGGCCACTCAAAACAGATCTCACTAGAGCACCATTCACACTAACAAATTTGCACACAATGATCAGTTGAGAACTTGGGGTTAAGTGCCTTGCCCAGGGGCTCAGCTAAACATGACAGGTAGAAGCTGGAATCGAACATACAACCTTCCAACTGCAAGACAATTACTCTACCCCGTCATGCGGCTGAAGTTGTTGATGGATTTGCTGCCTTCTGCCTTTCAATTTCTAACTTGTTTAGTCATCTCACATTTGTTTGCATATAATTTCAGTAAGTCCACTAATTGTATTTGGGTTTAATGTTAAGATAAAAGTTCAAAGCCACCATGACATAGATAAACCTTTAGCATAAAAAGAGTTTATGAGGTAATGTAAATAGCATGCACAGATTAACAGATGAAAGAATTCAACATTAGGAGTTGGATTGAAGCACTGAAATAAGAAGTTACCCCCTACTGCAATTTTAAATATATTTAAATTTTGGAACATAAATATTCAATTTTTATTTAAGCTTAAAAAAATGCAGAACACTAAAGAGACTACCGACTGTGAAAAACACCCAAAGAAAGATGCCCAGGGTCCCTGCTCATCTGCGTGAACGTGCATTAGGCATGCTGCAGGGAGGCATGAGGACTACTGATGTGGCTAGGGCAATAAATTGCCATGTCCGCACTGTGAGATGGCTAAGACAGCGCTACAGGGAGACAGGAAGGACAGCTGATCATCCTCGCAGTGGAAGACCACATGTAACAACACCTGCACAGGATCGGTACATCCGAATACCACACCTGCGTGACAGGTACAGGATGGCCACAACAACTGCCCGAGTCACACCAGGAACACACAATCCCTCCATCAGTGCTCAGACTGTCCGCAATAGGCTGAGAGAGGCTGGACTGAGGGCTTGTAGGCCTGTTGTAAGGCAGGTCCTTACCAGACATCGCCAGCAACAAACCCACCTTCGCTGGACAAGACAGGAGTGGCAAAAAGTGCTCTTCACTGACGAGTCACGGTTTTGTCTCCCCAGGGGTGATGGACGGATTCGTGCTTATTGTCGAGGGAATTAACGTTACACCGAGGCCTGTACCCTGGAGCGGAATCGATTTGGAGGTGGGGGGTCCGTCATGGTCTGGGGCGGTATATCACATCACCATCGGACTGAGCTTGCTGTCATTGCAGGCAATCTCAATGCCTTGCGGTACAGGGAAGACATCCTCCTCCCTCATGTGGTACCCTTTATGCATGCTCATCCGGACATGATCCTCCAGCAGGACAATGCCACCAGCCATACTGCTCGTTCTGTGCGTGAGTTTCTGCATGACAGCAATGTCAGTGTTCTGCCATGGCCAGCGAAGAGCCCGGATCTCAATCCCATTGAGCACGTCTGGGACCTGTTGGATCGCAGGGTGAGGGCTAGGGCCATTCCCCCCAGAAATGTCCAGGAACTTGCAAGTGCCTTGGTGGATCTCACAGCATCTCACAGCAAGAACTGACAAATCTGGTCCAGTCCATAATGAGGAGATGCACTGCAGTACTTCGAGCAGCTGGTGGCCACACCAGATACTGACTGGTACTTTTGATTTTGAGCCTCTCTTCATTCAAGGACACATTATTCTATTTCTGTTAGTCACATGTCTGTGAAACATTTTTAGTTTATGTCTTATGGTGTTGACTCTTTTAGTGTTCATACAAATATTTACACACATTAGGTTTACTGAAAGTAAAAACAGTTGAAAGTCAGAGGACGTTTCTTTTTTTGCTGAGTTTATATATATCCAACACCAACACCCTTTATGTATGTATGTATTTGCATTTCACACCTCAGGGGATAATTGGGGTGACAGCAGCAGAGCACGGAGAGAAATGGGCTTGTGACCAGGCAATTGTCTGTTGAAATTCTTTTGAGCGGTTAAAGGTTTTCACACAAGCCACCCAGCTACTTGACAGAACACCATGAGGCAGAGCAGTCAAGCGCCACTTTCTCTTCTAGAGAGACAAATCTGTGATTGTATTATGCAGCTCAGTGATAACTTTTTGTGTAAGCCTTCATGTCATTGCATACTATCGGAAAAAAACCCAACAACATTTTAAAGGAGTCATGACCTATGATTGCCTAACAATTATACACTGGCCGGGAAGCCGATATTTAAAAGTGAAGCGTTTGTTTACCCCTGGGTTCGTCAACCAGCCCACGTGCACGCGCACTCAAATATGTGGTTTTAATTTCTGGCCGACTTGACGTCAAGTCGGCGCAGGATATACCATATATAGACATCGCAGACCTACCTATGCTGTGGGAAGCCCGCCCTCCCTCTCTCCCTTCTCCCCCTCGCTCCTCTCTCCCTCATATTCAGTCGAGCACCGCCATTACTGAATTCTAGTGATGGGAATTCCAGCTCTTTTTGGAGAGAACAATTCTACCATTCATTGTCAGATATTAAGCGTTTTTATTTTTTTCTAACATTTGTTCATCAGTTAAAAACTAAATCCTTTCTCATAAGACCGTATCTACCATTGAGGGCACCTAGGTCCAGACCTCGGTAATTTTCTTCTGAGGAAGGGTGCGATTGAATGCGAGAGAATGATAAATCACTCAATTGATCTCAGAAAAATTTGGCCCCCTCTCTTTTGAGATGATGGTTACGCTCCTGGGTGGACCTCGGTAAATTTGAAATTCTGGATACGGCCTTACTTTCTGATGCAAAATTGTAAGAACTAACGGCGTCAAACAAGTCCTTTAGAAAGCTGGAGCTCTCGTGATAAACAGTTATTTGTCAAGTAACTTTCTTATGGTCTGCATGGAGAAAAATGACAGAGGTTTGAGCTTTCTAACAATCTTAGATGTTAAATCTAACCACAAAGGCAAAAGGCCTGACATTCAGCACAAAACCAATGAGATAGTTTTAACTTGTTTTTGTAATGGCCAATTCTAAATGTCTTGTCTTTTCAAGATCATATTTATAAAATTAAAAGAAAAAAATATACATTTTGCTCAACTTGTATTAAACTGCAATTGAGACTATATATATATATATATATATATATATATATATATATATATATATATATATATATATATATATATATATATATACAGTGGATTGCAAAAGTATTCGGCCCCCTTGAACTTTTCCACATTTTGTCACATTACAGCCACAAACATGAATCAATTTTATTGGAATTCCATGTGAAAGACCAAAAACAAAGTGGTGTACACGTAAGAAGTGGAACGAAAATCATACATGATTCCAAACAGTTTTTTACAAATAAATAACTGAAAAGTGGGGTGTGCGTAATTATTCAGCCCCCTTTGGTCTGAGTGCAGTCAGTTGCCCATTGACATTGCCTGATGAGTGCTAATGACTAAATAGAGTGCATGTGTGTGTAATCTAATGTCAGTACAAATACAGCTGCCCTGTGGTGGCCTCAGAGGTTGTCTAAGAGAATGTTGGGAGCAACAACACCATGAAGTCCAAAGAACACACCAGACAGGTCAGGGATAAAGTTATTGAGAAATTTAAAGCAGGCTTAGGCTACAAAAAGATTTCCCAAGCCTTGAACATCCCACGGAGCACTGTTCAAGCGATCATTCCGAAATGGAAAGAGGTTTGTCACAACTGTAAACCTACCAAGACAAGGCCGTCCACCTAAACTCACATGCCGAACAAGGAGAGCACTGATCAGAAATGCAACCAAGAGGCCCATGGTGACTCTGGACGAGCTGCAGAGATCTACAGCTCAGGTGGGGGAATCTGTCCATAGGACAACTATTAGTCGTGCACTGCACAAAGTTGGCCTTTATGGAAGAGTGGCAAGAAGAAAGCCATTGTTAAAAGAAAACCATAAGAAGTCCCGTTTGCAGTTTGCCACAAGCCATGTGGGGAACACAGCAAACATGTGGAAGAAGGTGCTCTCGTCAGATGAGACCAAAATGGAACTTTTTGGCCAAAATGCAAAACGCTATGTGTGGCAGAAAACTAACACTGCACATCACTCTGAACACACCATCCCCACTGTCAAATATGGTGGTGGCAGCATCATGCTCTGGGGGTGCTTCTCTTCAGCAGGGACAGGGAAGCTGGTCAGAGTTGATGGGAAGATGGATGGAGCCAAATACAGGGCAATCTTGGAAGAAAACCTCTTGGAGTCTGCAAAAAACTTGAGACTGGCGCGGTGGTTCACCTTCCAGCAGGACAACGACCCTAAACATAAAGCCAGGGCAACAATGGAATGGTTTAAAATTAAACATATCCATGTGTTAGAATGGCCTAGTCAAAGTCCAGATCTAAATCCAATCGAGAATCTGTGGCAAGATCTGAAAACTGCTGTTCACAAACGGTGTCCATCTAATCTGACTGAGCTGGAGCTGTTTTGCAAAGAAGAATGGGCAAGAATTTCAGTCTAGATGTGCAAAGCTGGTAGAGACATACCCTAAAAGACTGGCAGCTGTAATTGCAGCAAAAGGTGGTTCTACAAAGTATTGACTCAGGGGGCTGAATAATTACGCACACCCCACTTTTCAGGGGCCGAATACTTTTGCAAGCCACTGTATATACCATATATATACCATATATCACTTTTTATAATAATTTCTAACATTAAATTGGACTACACTTGTTTTAGGTCAATTTGGATTTCCAAAAGTTATTTCCATTTCTAACTTGTAGAATAATAATTGAGCATTTTTTTAAATATAATTGCTTTACTTTCTTCACATTTAGAAGTATACATATGATGTGTGCTGTCAAGTCTGCTTCTTCCTTGGGTACTGTTTTCCGTTGCCTGAAGCTGTTGCAGTCTTCTTTTCAAATAATTATGCGCAATTTGTCCAGCCATACCATTTAGAGATGAACATATTTTGGTGCAAAATGTGTGTTTTAACCCCAGATGAAAAGAATTGTAAAGATGCTTGCGGGAAAATTGGTCATTATCCACAAGTCATGTGCTAATATTGAAAGAAAGACCACTAAGAGAGAACAAGCCATTACTCCAGAAAAAACATATTAAATATATTACAGTAAGATCCTAATTTGAGGGGACATGTTCTTTGGTTTGATAAAACATAAAACATTTTACACTTTTGGCCAAAATGACAATCATTACATGTGTAGCATTGTGTTGTGTTTTTTTTTTCCCTGCAAGAGGGACTATTTCAGAAAATAAATGAATCATCATGAAAGAACATTGTGTGGAAATATTGAAGCAATATCTCAAAACATATAGGTTAGAAAGTTAAAGGTTGGCTGAAAATGGGTCTTCCAAATCAAAAGTAACCACAGGGATAGTGCAATGGCGTCATAATGGCAAAGCCATCCTATAGATAACCCTTATTCCGTTGCATTAATTCTGTAAGGAGGAATGGGCCAAAAATCTGAGCAAACTATTAGAAGAAGCTTGTGTCATAATATCTAAAATGTTTGACCAAAGGGACATGGTTTCCACCAAATGCTAAGGCTTTGGTTCTCAATTCCCCCCCCCCCCCAAAAAAAACCTAAAACAAGAAATGTTTAGTCTGATTTAATGTCAGGTAGTAAGCAAAACAAGGCTTGTGTTTTTTTTATACAGTGCTCGTAGGAATCTGGTTTTAACCACCTGTCTTTCAGGCATACAAATTCTGAAGGATCATTTTTTTTATACAAAATTCCTGTCTAATCTGGTAAGTGTTCAGATGGGAAGCTTCCTTGAAGGTTCATCAAGTGCACAATTCAGAACAACTTACATAGGCAAAAAAACAACACCACTGCATGCTGTCTTTTAAACAGTACATTTATTTAACTTGTATATCTCAGAACCCACTGGACCTGGGAAGTAATGTTAGACCAGAGAAAATTAATCTGTCAGGACATTGCTGTGCCGTTTCACGGGCTGAGTTCACTGCTGTGTGCTAACAAGTGCATATATCATCCTGTGTGTTCTGATTTTGGATTATTTCAATATTTATATACACTTCTATTTTGTCTGTTTAGTGATCTCTGACTAAGAAGAATAGTGGGTAAATATTCAATTGTTGCTATTTTGAGTTTCTGTATGTATATATTTTCAATGATGGCCATAAAAGTAGCAGCTGAAATTTAGTTGAAAAATTGGGTTTGCAAAACCCACTACATCCCCCTCCCGCCCAAAAACAAAAAACAAAAATAACATGCTCTCTTTACCACACTAAAAAGTATTTAAGTCTAATTTTATCTACACTGTATAGTATTAGAGAACGTATTACGATCTCATGCATCTAAGATGAAGAAAATTTAATCTTCAATGAGATGTAGACCGACTGAGTGCAGGAAACAATTCATTGCTCTAATGGATTTTATACAGTACATCCATTCATCTAATCTCCTTTTCAACAGCAATTATGAGAATGAATGGGGCATACAGATGCTCAACAAAGTACTTTATGTATTCATGTTTCAGCTAGTGCAACAGCGTGCACAAATCTGTAAACTCACACAGACTTTCTGGCAGTGTCTAAGGGATGACTGTGCAAAAACACAGACACACTAATGTGATCGCTTTAGCTATCTACAGAAGTGAAGGCTCTGAATCTGACAAGAAACTTCATTGGCATAACAGCTGCAATGAGAGAATAAATAGCTCTGTCTACTTCCATTGTATCAAGGCTCAACACTAGGAGAGCAAACCCCTAAAGGCCTTCAGAGACCAGAGACTGCCTAGTCTTTGCTATGATTATCACCTCATACCTCAATGTTAGATATTTATAGTAGTTACAGCATCCTTCCTTCATTCAGTTATGTAAATTTTTTTTTATTTATTGCAAACAGAGGTTGAAACTGTAGGATTTAAATAGTACCCTTTGATGAATCATCACCAGTTTCAGAAGAATCCAAGCTTACGGAGCAGTAGGTTAACCATTCCGGTCAAAAATGCAGAAATTTCTTAATATGTTAAAGCCTTAGCATTGGTAATCCTCCTGTTGCACCCACAAATGTATGTACAAGACAGATGAGTTTGGAGAATGTTTTATTGGGAAACTCTTGCAGTATCTCAGTAGTAACCTTTAATCAAAGCTGCAAAGTGATGAGATAACTGTTTTGATTTGAGTTCATGGTGAATTTACTTTAAAGTAAGGAAGCTCATAGTTTACAAGAAAGCACTAGGGGTCTTTTCTTCTGAAAAGGGAGTTTTTTGTTGTTGTTTTTTACCATTGCCCTGCAGGTAGCAACATAACCTGTTTCCTTGGCATAGGTGGCTAGCAAATTATTATTTTATGAGTGCTAATAAAGTGATTCAGACAATATTGAATTGAATTAAAGCACATTTAAATTGAGATGGGTTTGGTTTCATTGGAATGAATTGGACTATAATTAAAATAAATTCAATTAAAATTGATAATAATTAATAACAATGTCTTGTATACTTTGCCTACTAACTGTAATAGGTTTTGTTGTACAATGGCAATACACAAATAAACATAATTGGACGTAATCATATTCTATAAAGGAAACCTGCCTTTTCCATTACACAGATTAAGCAAACACCTGGAGAACACAAACTAAAAAGAAGGGTTTTTGAACCTTTTTGAAAAAATCATAATGACTGAGAAACCCAATTATATGATCAGATATTAATCTGTAAAGCTCATGAGATGTAATTAAGTTAAAAATAAGTTTGTGATTTATCTTTTAAATAATGTGTAGGGTTTCCACAAAAAACTTTTCACTGTCTGAGTTGCTATTGTTGTCATTTAAGCCTACTGTAGCTGACCAATCAGGTCTCTGCATTATTGTCACCTTTGATTGTAAGTGAAAATACAGGATATGTTTATATTAGTCAAGGGGTATTTACTACCATAGAAACCAATACATTAGGAGCTAATGTTGCATTATCTACACCATCTATCCTCCTATGCAGGGTTGTGGGGGGCTGGTGCCTATCTCCAGCAGTCATCAGGCGAGAGACGGGGTACACCCTGGACAGGTCGCCAGTTCATCGCAGGGCAACACAGAGACACACAGGACAAACAACCATGCACACACACACTCATACCTTAGGGCAATTCAGAGAGACAAATTAACCTTGCTAATGTTTTTACTGTGAAATAAAAACAATAATCAATTCAGCCTGATGATGGTGATAATTATATATTCAACAGTAAAAAGTTGCAAAGCCATTGCATTCCCTGCTGTTTTTATTTAGTGAAAGCTGGAAATCCTCTTGTCAGCTTATTGGTGCAATGTGTAAGAATCCTACAGTGAAATAAACACACAACATTCTAATGTCTCAATCATGTTGGAAGGAAGGTTACATTAAAACAGATTTCCTTCTGAGTCGGCTAGATAGTTGCAAGTTTTTAGCATTTTAAAAAAGTTGCACAGGGACGTAGTCATTATTTACAATCTGTAAGGCCGCAAGGTTGCGAAGTCTTCAATACTAACACTGCACCGGCATTTGTAATTCGACATCAATAAGGCTAGAGGCTAACGTAGAGCTAACAATGGTAGCAGTCTTCGCTCGTCATCTTGATTGGTCTAGTGCTGATCCATAATAGATAGATAGATAGATAGATAGATAGATAGATAGATAGATAGATAGATAGATAGATAGATAGATAGATAGATAGATAGATAGATAGATAGATAGATAGATAGATAGATAGATAGATAGATAGATAGATAGATAGATAGATAGATAGATAGATAGATAGATAGATAGATAGATAGATAGGGCAGGAGGTGAGTGGCTGAGAGTGGCTGAGAGTGGACTCTTTTGGACTGCAGTACCCAAATTTGACCACAAGATGTTATTCTTACATACTGCTCCTTTAAACTACGCTGATTTGAGAAAGCACACAAACATCTTGGTGAGTCGTGTAATGGTTGAACAGTAAATTACAGTACAAAAACAGTACTTTATCTCCTGTTTTCTCCTTATAAACTCATCTTCAGTAGCCACACTCTCTCTCTGGGTAAATTCTTTCATTCAAGGGCAATTGTGGGCTGAATGAATATTGAGAAACATGGGCTGTATTTGGATAAAACACTTGTGCCAGTAGTTTGAATTATTTGCTCTTCAAAACCCCAGAGCTATTAGTATAATTGCACTCTGTGCAGCTGTATTGGATGAATGCATCCAATTCTTAAAATGCTCATTATGAGATGATTTATGTAAATAGATGTATATCTGATTTTATTACTAGCTTACAAACAATTATGAATATAAAAATATACAACAGTAAGACAAAACATTGCCCAATGGTTTATTAGTCTCTCCTTTACTACCTTTACTAAACAGCCATGATTTATCGAGGAATTTATTCCAATATGTTACAGACAGAACAATCATTCACAATGGCACCATCACACTGCCTTCTTTATTCCAGCTGTGAATCCTGGTGCCCTGTGTTTCTTAGGCAAGTGATGCACATGTACCTGGCCATCCACCTGGCCTGAAAGAAAACATGATTCATCACTCTTAGCCACCTTCTTCCACCAATCTGTGGCCCAGTTTTAATGCTCACATGCCCCGTTTTTGTCTGATTTCTCAGGGAGACTATTGTAAACAGAACTTATGCTCAACACAGGAAAAAAATCAGTAAAAGAGATTTTTATTTATTTAAAGAATGCTGCTCTGGGGGCAGCGGGGGGGAGCTTCAGGAAGTGGCGGCACTGGAAGAAGGGTAAGTATGGCAGATCCAACAATTTTTGGCCCTTTCAGGGGTACCACGACAGGTCTGCGGCCATGCAGCCGACTAGAAACAAACTGCCACACACTGTATTTTGACTTCTTTCTATAAGAACCACCATAAACCTCTTTGGCAATTTGAGCAATAATAGCTCTTCTATTGGATCTGATCTTACAGGCCAGCCTTTGCACCCTATGTAAATAGACCCTGTCAACAGTTTACCAATGTTCCTTCCTTGGATCGCTTTTGATAGATATAAACCCCCACAAGAGCTTGAATTTTGAATTTAGTTTGGCCCAGTCATCAATCGATCACATGAACTTTGTCAAACATCCTTATGCTAGCCTATTTTTCCTCATTCAGTAATAGACTACATCATCTAATAAAATTACCATTGCACAAATACAGTAAATTGTCCTACCAGATACTTTACTGTCAGAAGGGTTCTTGATTGCGAACAGCTAAACAGGATTTTACAAGCATTGGGATTTGCCCCCTAACAGCCTCATAATGTATTATAATGGTGCCACCATGACTCTATCCTAAACATATGCTCCTAAAAGCTATTTCATAATAAAAAAAACTCAGAACCCATCTGCCTTTTATTTATATCTAAAAACTAATGAAAACCTAAAAGTCACTATATGAAATTCTTTCCTATCTGCTTCTGACAATATTCACAAAAATACATTTTTGAAGCCTTTCCTGTAACTTAATGTTTGCTCCATTTATATCAACAGAAAAGACAGGAAAAAAAGATTCTGCATTTCAAACTCAGTACCTATAACGACACAGAGAGCTCCAAACTTTCTTTCGAGATTACCAGAAGCAAAGCCATTACAAAACATTATGCAGTCTTTGATGTATATAATCTATAAATTATTTAACATAAACCGACAGTTATTTCTACAAATGAAAGGAAAAAAAATTATACATTTAGTTCTGTATTTCTGCATCATAATGTAATGGTTTTTCCCCCCTCTTCTCTTGATTGAGTGTAATTACATATATGCAGGCAGCATTTTATAATAGAATCCAATGAAGTTAACAAGTAGAAACATTTTGGGGCAGATTAATGAGTTAATTCAAGGATAGACTCAGTTGATAAAGTGTAAATGAACACAGCAAGAAAATTGCCTTATCTTCATCCTGCTCTATCAGTAACAAACTAAGATGTGAAGAAATGAAACAACCATTGTTTTTTCTAATCTTCATAATTTATTTTTATACTGAGAGAGAAGGTTAAAAATAAGGCAACGGTAATGCTTTTTTTCCTCTCTAACTGCAGCTGAGCCAGTTTAAGAGCAGGCTCAAGACTCACCTTTTTAACTTAGCTTTAGCTGATTTTTATTTATTATAGTCTGTTTAATTGCTCTGCAGGTTTTACTTAATATATTTTATCTGTGTTTTACTATTTAATCTTATCATATTTCTCCGCTTTTTATTTTTATATTTTAACCTGTTATTTTAATCTTCCTTCCAGTGATTCCTCTATGGGAGCCCTTTACCTCGGGAGAGGTGGCCGGCTGTGGCTGTCTGGGTGCTCTCCAGGTAGCACTTGGGTAGAGGTGGGGGGTCTCAGTCTTGCATCCTCTGGGCGCCTTGTGTCAGTGCCTTGGCTGCTGCTGTTGATGTGCTGCTACTGGTGCAGATAGCTCCTTTGATGGCGTTTCCTGGCCTGGCTCATATGTACTCAGCCCAATGTCCTTTTATTGCTGCTCTTAAGTGTGTGCGTGCATGAAGGTTGGGTCTGGGGGAGGGGGGTATAACTGTAGCTGTATCATTCTTTTAATTATGTGGGGGAGGGATGGGAATGTGGTCTTTGTGGGGTCATTTTAATTCTTTAAAGCATTTTGAGCTGCAATTGTTGTATGCAAAGCGCTTTATAAATAAAAATTGATTGATTGATTGATTGATATTGTTTAGTTTTCTTATTAACTTTCTATTAATTTATTTTTTGCTCTCGGTGTCATTTTAGAGCTCTGATTCTGGCATTGTAATTCTTATATTTTAAATGTAATAAGGCGGGCTGCACAGTTGGCAGCACTGTTACCTTCTTTAGAACCAGCCTTCTTTATCAGGTTGTTTAGCCTTTTTAAATCCCTGGCTCTGATGCTGCTACCCCAACAGATGACGGCTGAAGAGATTACACTCTCCACAACAGACTTGTAGAAGATCTGCAGCATCTTGCTGCAAATCTTGAAGGACCTAAGCTTCCTCAAGAAGTACAGTCTGCTCTGTCCAATCTTGTAGACAG
Organism: Valencia hispanica; assembly: GCA_963556495.2. Taxonomy (NCBI): domain Eukaryota; kingdom Metazoa; phylum Chordata; class Actinopteri; order Cyprinodontiformes; family Valenciidae; genus Valencia; species Valencia hispanica. Next base: position 42,460,120 of record OY747701.1, on the reverse strand, counting down.
CTTCACTGTTGCGCCTCCAGTCCAGTCTGTTGTCAAGGTGAACACCGAGGTATTTATATTCCTCAACCACCTCCACTTCTTCTCCCATGATGGAAACAGTGTTTGACTTATCCCTGTTTCTTCTGAAATCTACAATCATCTCCTTTGTTTTGTTCACATTCAAGGTGAGACGATTGTTTCCACACCATGTCACAAAGCGGTCCACCAGCTCTCTGTATTCAGCTTCTTGTCCATCTCTGATACACCCGACAATTGCAGAGTCATCTAAGTATTTCTGCAGATGACAGGTCTCTGATTTGTACTGGAAGTCTGAGGTGTACAGAGTGAAAAGGAATGGTGAGAGTACGGTCCCTTGTGGTGCTCCTGTGCTCCTGACCACCTGGTTTGACACACAATTCTTCAGTCTCACAAACTGTGGTCTGTTTGTCAGGTAGTCATTGATCCAGGCGATTGTTGAGGGCTCCACCTGTGTCTTCAGGAGTTTCTGACAAAGCAAATCAGGCTGAATTGTGTTAAATGCACTAGAGAAATCAAAGAACATGATCCTCACAGTGCTGCCTGCTTTGTCCAGATGACAGTGGGATGGTTGAAGCAGGTGGATGATAGCATGTTCAACTCCAACTCCAGAGCGATAAGCAAACTGCAGCGGGTCCTGATACGTTCTTGTTTGCTTTCTCAGGGGTGCCAATATGAGTCTCTCCAGGACCTTCATGATGTGGGATGTCAGGGCAACAGGTCTATAGTCATTGATGATTGATGGGTGAGTTCTCTTTGGTACTGGAACAAGGCAGGATGTCTTCCACAACACTGGAACATTCTCCTGAGTTAGGCTAAGGTTGAAGAGGTGCTGCAGATTCCCACAGAGCTGCTCTGCACAGGCCTTCAGGACTCTGGGGCTGACACCATCTTGACCTACAGCCTTGTTCCAGTTCAGTTTTTCCAGCTGCCTCTTCATCTGACTTTTGGAGACAGACAAGTGGGAGGGAGAGGCAAAGGGGGTAGCAGCATTTCCTGAATTGGTTGAAGACAAACTTGTGCAATCAGAAGAGTCCATGGCTGAGGTGAAGGATAAAACATTCGAGGTGTAACAGGAAAGCTGTTGGTCAGAGGAGGGTGGGATGTCTGTTTGGCTGGGAACAGGAGAGGAGGATGCTGAGCTAGTTCCTGAACTGAACCTGTTGAAGAATGTGTTCAGTTCATTGGCTCTGTCCAGACTTCCATCTATCCAAATCTTCCGGTCCTTAAAGCCTGTGATCTTTCTCATTCCTGACCAGACATCTCTGATATTGTTCATCTGTAGTTTGTTCTCCAGCTTGTTCCTGTATGCCTCCTTGCTGTCTCTGATCTTGACCTTAAGTTGCTTCTGTATACTGCTCAGTAATTCCCTGTCTCCCTCCCTGAAGGCTCTTTTTTATCGTTTAGCAGTTCCTTCAGGTCCCTGGTAATCAGGGTTTGTTATTAGGGAAGCATCTCACTTTTCTGGTTGGGATGATGTTGTCCATACAGAAGTTTATATAGTCAGTCACACACTCAGTCATGGCATTGATGTCCTCTCCATGTGCATGGCAAAGAGTCATCCAGTCTGTGGTCGCAAAACAACCCTGCAGGGCTTCTTCATCTTCCTGTGACCATTTTCTCACAGTTTGTTTTGTCAAAGGTTGCCTCTGAATGAGTGGTTTATATTCTGAACAGAGAAAAACAAGATTGTGATCTGATTGTCCCAGAGGAGGTCTTGGTTTGGACATGTATGCATCCTTTATATTTGCATAAAAAAAATCTAAGGTCTTGTTTTCTCTTGTGGAGCAGCTGACAAACTGCTGAAATGTTGGAAGTGTAGTAGAGAGTGAGGCATGATTAAAATCACCAGATATTGTCACAAATGCATTGGGGTGCTGGGTCTGTAGCTTAGCAACAACGGAACTGATGACATCACATGCATTGTCGGCAGCGGCTGAAGGTGGAATGTAAACAACTGCCAAAATTACACTGGTGAACTCTCTTGGTAAATAATATGGACGAACACGTACTGCCAAGAGTTCAACATCTGGACTACAGAGACGACACTTCACAGTAACATATTCTGGATGACACCATCTGTTCTTGACAAGCACTGCTACTCCACCTCTTTTTCTTTTCCTGCTCGTCTTCAGATCTCTGTCTGCTCGTACAGTCAGGAAGCCTGGCAGAGAGACGTTTGAGTCGGGGATATGATCCTGCAGCCACGTCTCAGTAAAACACATAACACTGCATTCCCAATACTCTGGCTCAGTCCTTGTAAGGGCTTGGAGTTCATCCATCTTGTTAACCAGTGATCTCACGTTACCCATTATGATCAATGGAAGAGATGGCTTGAACTTTCTCTGTCTCCTTTTTGCTCCTGCTCTGCATCCACGTCTCCTCCTTATCAGCTCATCAGGGATTTGTGGCTTCAGTTGAGGTATTATTTCAGCTTTTGCAATGTTAATCAGCTGCTCCCGGCTGTAAACCACATTGTTGCCATGGTTATGCATCATAACAAGTTATCAAAAAGTGAAAGATTTACAGCAAAAGTCCTTCCAGCTTCACAGCACCAAAAACTAGAAAGTATACAGGTCAAAGAAATGCGATCTTCCTCAAGAAAAAAAGAGGAACCAATGTACAAAACCCCAAACTTAATATGTAACCAACAGCGCCACTCCAACATACAGCCACCCAGAGCGGCGAATTCTAAAAAAATTGCGCTGCTTAAAAATTCTAAAAAGAATTTACAGGGTCGTGGGAGGACTGGTAAATACAGGTCCTTCTCAAAAATTAGCATATTGTGATAAAGTTCATTCTTTTCCATAATGTAATGATAAAAATTAAACTTTCATATATTTTAGATTCATTGCACACCAACTGAAATATTTCAGGTCTGTTATTGTTTTAAAACTGATGATTTTGGCATACAGCTCATGAAAACCCAAAATTCCTATCTCAAAAAATTTGCATATTTCATCCGAACAATAAAAGAAAAGTGTTTTTAATATAAAAAAGTCAACCTTCCAATAATTATGTTCAGTTATGCACTCAATACTTGGTCGGGAATCCTTTTGCAGAAATGACTGCTTCAATGCGGCGTGGGATGGAGGCAATCAGCCTGTGGCACTGCTGAGGTGTTATGGAGGCCCAGGATGCTTCGATAGCGGCCTTAAGCTCATCCAGAGTGTTGGGTCTTGCGTCTCTCAACTTCCTCTTCACAATATCCCACAGATTCTCTGTGGGGTTCAGGTCAGGAGAGTTGGCAGGCCAATTGAGCACAGTAATACCATGGTCAGTAAACCATTTACCAGTGGTAAAAGCTTTTCAGCAGATGGAAGCATGAAGTGCTCCAAAATCTCCTGATAGCTAGCTGCATTGACCCTGCCCTTGATAAAACACAGTGGACCAACACCAGCAGCTGACATGGCCCCCCAGACCATCACTGACTGTGGGTACTTGACACTGGACTTCAGGCATTTTGGCATTTCCTTCTCCCCAGTCTTCCTCCAGACTCTGGCACCTTGATTTCCGAATGACATGCAAAATTTGCTTTCATCCGAAAAAAGTACTTTGGACCACTGAGCAACAGTCCAGTGCTGCTTCTCTGTAGCCCAGGTCAGGCGCTTCTGCTGCTGTTTCTGGTTCAAAAGTGGCTTGACCTGGGAATGCGGCACCTGTAGCCCATTTCCTGCACACGCCTGTGCACGGTGGCTCTGGATGTTTCTACTCCAGACTCAGTCCACTGCTTCCGCAGGTCCCCCAAGGTCTGGAATCGGTCCTTCTCCACAATCTTCCTCAGGGTCCGGTCACCTCTTCTCGTTGTTCAGCGTTTTCTGCCACACTTTTTCCTTCCCACAGACTTCCCACTGAGGTGCCTTGATACAGCACTCTGGGAACAGCCTATTCGTTCAGAAATTTCTTTCTGTGTCTTACCCTCTTGCTTGAGGGTGTCAATGATGGCCTTCTGGGCAGCAGTCAGGTCGTCAGTTTTCCCCATGATTGCGGTTTTGAGTAATGAACCAGGCTGGGAGTTTTTAAAAGCCTCAGGAATCTTTTGCAGGTGTTTAGAGTTAATTAGTTGATTCATATGATTAGGTTAATAGCTCGTTTAGAGAACCTTTTCATGATATGCAAATTTTTTGAGATAGGAATTTTGGGTTTTCATGAGCTGTATGCCAAAATCATCAGTTTTAAAACAATAAAAGACCTGAAATATTTCAGTTGGTGTGCAATGAATCTAAAATATATGAAAGTTTAATTTTTATCATTACATTATGGAAAAGAATGAACTTTATCACAATATGCAATTTTTTTTAGAAGGACCTGTATCTCCAGCGGTCATTGGGCGAGAGTTGGCGTACACCCTGGAGAGGTCACCAGTCCATCACAGGGCACCATGTGAACATGATTTGACCACTCCTACTCATAATTTTCAAGGAGGCTTTTGTTAGTTCCTAATTGAATCTTCTAAGTTCCTTATATTCAAGTGTAATTTTTTGCACAACAGACTTCGCAAGGACAGTATCAGCTTGCCTAGGGTGTCATTCATGCAAGAACCATCACAGACCACAGTCATATTTCTTACCTCCTTTTTCTTTCATTTTTTACCTCACCCCTTTCATTGTGAGTGCTCCTGCCCCAACAACTATTCACCCACTGACCCACACAAACAAACAAACAAACACAGAGACACACACTCAGAGTTTTTACATCACTCTTTGAGACCGTGAGGTCCTGACAGATTGGTTGTTTTGGCAAGCCTCTGAGGCCTGATGCTAGACAGACATTTATTGTTGTGACTGTTGTGGCTCCATGTGTGTCTTTGTGCTTGTGTCGACTCCACTGTCGGGATACTATTGAACTCAGCCACAGAAGCCCAAGACAAGAGGAGAGGAGTGGAAGGCTGCATCGATGAAAGTAAGGAATACCTGTCACACACAAGCTTTAGATTCTATGAAGGCCACTTTCCTCACCCGCTGATTTTAAAATGGAGAATTTTTATGACTAGTGGAAAAAGACAGTTAAAGAAGTTCATGAAATAACATCTAATACATTAGTTCAATTCAATTCAGTTTATTTACATAGCGCCCATTCACAACAGATGTCATCTCAAGGCACTTAACAAGAAGTAATTTCAATACATTTATACAAACATTCCAATTAGTTAAAAAGTTTCCTATTTAAGGAATCCCAGCAGATTGCGTCAGTCATTGGCGTGAAGTTGGGCAGACTTTCAACCACATCAATCCTTCAGCAATCCCTCATGCTGAGCAAGCATGTAGCGACGGTGGAGAGGAAAAACTCCCCTTTAACAGGAAGAAACCTCCAACAGAACCAGGCTCAGTAGGAGCGGCCATCTGCCACGACCGTCTGGGGGTTTGCGAAGACAGAGCAGAGACACAGAAGGAACCGAAGATCCGATATAAGAGTACTCTATATGTTACAGAAAGTAGAAAGTTGATAACAGGACACAGTGGATGTTCAGCCACTGGGAGCATCATCCCAGTCGATGCCCCCCGTCCAACAGGGCATTGCAGCCAAGCAGGAGAACAGACCAGGTATATCTTCTATGGAGAGAAAAACACTGAGAGAACACAAAGTTAACAGTCGAAATAGCAGAATGTACTGTTATACAACTGGAGAGTAGTAGTAGAAAAGGAAGTAGCAGAGTGAAGAAAATTGGTAAGTCTGTCCTCCAGCAGTCTAAGCCTATAGCAGCATAACTACAGAGATAGCTCAGGATGACCTAAGCCACTCTAACTATAAGCTTTATAAAAAAAGGAAAGTTTTAAGCCTGGCCTTAAAAGTAAATAGAGTGTCTGCCTCATGGACTAAAGTTGGTAGCTGGTTCCACAGGAGAGGAGCCTGATAACTAAAAGATCTGCCTCCCATTCTACTTTTAGAAATCCTAGGAACTACAAGTAAACCTGCAGTCTGAGAGCGAAGTGCTCTGTTGGGAACATATGAAACAATTAGATCTCTGATGTATGATGGAGCTTGATCATTAAGGGCTGTGTATGTAAAAAGAAGGATCTTAAATTCTATTCTGGATTTAACAGGGAGCCAATGAAGGGAACCTAAAGCAGGAGAAATGTTATCTCTCTTTTTAATATTCATCAGAACTCTTGCTGCCGCATTTTTGATCAACTGAAGGTTTTTAATGGCATTTTGTGGACTACCTGATAGTAAAGAATTACAGTAGTCCAGCCTTGAGGTAACAAATGCATGGACTAGTTTCTCACCGTAACTCCTGGACAGGATGTTTCTAATTTTAGCAATATTCCGGAGGTGAAAGAAGGAAATCCTAGAAACCTGTTTAATATGGGATTTAAATGTCGTCTTTGTCAAAAATAACGCCGAGGTTCTTTACGTTATTACTGGGGGCCAATTTAATGCCATCCAGATGAAGTGATTGACTAATCAGTTTCTTTTTTAGAACTTCTGTCTTGTCAGAATTTAAAAGCAAAAAGTTTAGATTCATCCATGTTTTTATGTCTTCCAGACATAACTGTAATCTACCTAACTGACTGGATTCATCAGGATTTATGGATAAATATAGTTGTGTATCATCGGGATAGCTGTGGAAATGTATCCCATGCTGTCTAATGATTCTACCAATTGGGAGCATATATATGGTGAAAAGAATTGGTCCAAGCACAGAACCCTGTGGAACTCCACAAGTAACCCTTGAGAGTGAAGAAGATTGATCATTTAGATGAACAAACTGGAATCTGTCAGACAAATATGATTTAAACCAGCCTAGTGCTGTTCCTTTGATCCCTGGAACATGTTCAAGCCTTTCTAAGAGAATATTGTGATCGACTGTGTCAAAAGCAGCACTGAGATCTAACAAAACCAGAACAGACACCAGTCCATTATCTGAGGCCATGAGAATATCATTAGTAACCTTCACCAGTGCTGTTTCAGTGCTATGATGAGCTCTAAAACCTGGCAGAAACTCTTCAAACAGCTCGGTACTGTTTAGATGCTCACAGACTTGATTAGCAACAATTTTCTCAAGGATTTTGGATCAGAAAGGAAGGTTAGATATAGGTCTGTAATTCACTAAGTCATCTTGATCAAGGGAAGGTTTCTTGAGTAAAGGTTTAATTACAGCTATTTTAAATTCTTGTGGTATGTATCCGTTTACTAAGGATAGATTCATCATATCCAAAATGGGCCCAGGAACCAAATGGAACACTTCTTTAAATAATTTGGTTGGGATTGGGTCCAAAATACAAGTTGAAGGTTTAGATGAGGCTAATATTTTTGATAATTCCGAAACCTCGATTGAATCAAAACAGCCTAAGCACAACTGAGGTTCTACAGTTCTTTCCGATACTGCCTCATTTTCTGAGGAAGAAGTAATCATGTTTGGGAGGATGCCAATGATTTTATTTTTAATAGAATTAATTTTATTTATGAAGAATCCCATAAAATCAGCACTGCTAAGAGCTGGAGAATAGTTGGCTCAACAGAGCTATGACTCTGTGTAAGTTTGGCAACTGTACTAAAAAGGGACCTAGGATTGTTTTTATTCGCCTCTATTAATGATGAAAAATATGTTGTTCTAGCATGTCGAAGGGTCTTTTCATACAGCAGTAGACTGTTATTCCAGGTTAAATAGGAATCCTTGTAGATGTGTAGAGCGCCATTTTATCTCCAACTTCTGCTTTAAAGTATGCAACTCTGCGTTAAACCAAGGAGTCAGCCTCCTATGGCCACTTTCTTTTTTAAAGGGGCTACACTATCTAATGCAAAACGCAACCAGAACATCAATTTCTGAAGGGTTAGAGATAGAATTGCTGCCATCCACTGTGTTACCCTGAGACACTGAGGAAAGTAAGAATGGAACAGATTCTTTAAAAATTGTTACAGCATTGTCTAATAAAGCTCTACTATAATGAAATTTTCTTTCAGATTTAAGATGGTCAGTTAAAGTAAATTCAAAAGTTATTAAGAAGGGGTCAGACAGGACCGGCTTATGTGGGTGGACTGTTATTTCCTCACACTCAATACCTTATGTCAGTACAAGGTCCAAAGTGTGTTTACCCGAGTGGGTCGATCCCTGTACTTTTTGAGTAAAGCCAATTGAGTCTAAAATAGCACTAAAGGCTGCATTTAGGCTATCACTTTCAGTATCCACATGAATATTGAAGTCCCCCACTATAATGACCCTATCAGTATTTAATACTAAATCATAAAAAATGTGAGATCTGATCCAAGAATTGAGAGTAAGGGCCTGGTGGACGATACAAAACCACAAACAAAAATGGTCCTAATGTTTTGCAACTTGGATGAGGAAAATTAAGGGTTAAATGTTCAAAAGAACTGTAGCTATCAATTGGTCCGGGACTAATTAGTAAATCAGAACGAAAAATGGTTGCAAATCCTCCTCCTCGCCCGGTATTTCTAGGAATGTGAAAATTTAAATGACTGGAAGGAGTTGACTCATTTATACTGACATAATCCTCCTGCTGCAACCAGGTTTCTGTGAGACAAAGCAAATCAATGTGATTACCACAAATCAAGTCATTTACTAACAAAGTCTTTGAGGAGAGAGATCTTACGTTTAATAAACCACATTTAATAGATTTATTTTTCTGTTCAGTCAAAGTCGTATTTATCTTTATGAGATTTCCATAATTTGCTTTTGTTGGCTTGAATTTTAATCCATTTAATTTTGGCCGTGGGCAAGACACTGTTTCTATAGGGTAATGGGTGGGTAACAGTACAGAAGCAGCAGAGAGGTGGGTTAAACTACGACTCTGCTTCCTGGTCTGGACCCTGGGTTGTCAGTGTTTTGGAGGACTAATAAATTTGGCCATATTCCTAGAAAGAAGAGCTGCTCCATCCAAAGTGGGATGGATGCCGTCTCTCCGGATCAGACCAGGTTTTCCCCAAAAAGTTCGCCAGTTATCAATGTAGCCCACATCGTTTGGAGGACACCACCTAGACAACCATTGATGGAATGACAGCATGGGGCTAAACATGTCGTCACTGGTCCGATCAGGCAGGGGACCAGAAAAGATTACAGAGTCTGACATTGTTTTGGCAAACTTACACACCGAAGTAACACTAATTTTTGTGACCTCCGATTGGCGTAACCGGGTGTCATTACCGCCAGCGTGAATAACAATCTTACTGTATTTACGCTTATCTTTAGCCAGCAGTTTCAAGTAGGATTTGATGTCACCCGTTCTGGCCCCTGGCAAGCATTTGACTATGGTCAATGGTGTCTCTTATGCCACGTTTCTGACTATGGAGCTGCCAATTACCAGGGTCGGCTTCTCAGCACGTGTGTCGCTGAGGGGGGAAAATCTGTTAGAAACGTGGACGGGTTGGTGGTTGGCCCGTGGGCTTGGTCCTAGAACTATGCTTCCTATGTACAGTCACCCAGCCGGCCTGAGGTAACTATGGGGTCAGATCAATCTCATTAAGAATAAACTCATGCAGGGTTTTTCACAAATTCACATGCTCATTCACAAATGCACACGCTCTGGTTCACAAATATAATTTCGAAGAAACACTTGTAATAGAACTTCACAAATGCACATGATCCGTTTCACAAATGCACACAATCTGTTTCACAAATGCACACGATCCGTTTCACAAATGCACACGATCCGTTTCACAAATGCACACGATCCGTTTCACAAATGCACACAATCCGTTTCAAAAATGCATACAATCTGTTTCACAAATGCACACAATCTGTTTCACAAATATAATTTTGAGGGAAGCTTCAAATATAAACTCACAGATCATACGAATCGCTAAATGTGCATTTACGAACCACTTCTCATTTGCGAATCTCTCTGTATTTGTGAGAGAACTTTGTGTGGTGAATTTTGAGACTGTTGTAACGTTGCAGGTCAACAAACGACACCATTGGCAAATGAATCTGTCAATCAAATTTACGATTCTGATTGACAGATTCGTCAGCTAACCAATTTCTTCGTTTTCAGCCAATCGTATGGCTGCTTACATTTTCTCCTCACTAGCAGAGCTGTTATGTGCGCATGCGCCGTGAAGTTCAACCACGACACATGGCGAAATGTGGTACTTATCGTTTGAGACTGATGCATGTCGCTACCATAGACTGTATATAACGGTCGCAACTTATCGCCATGTGTCGCGGTTAAACTTCACTGCGCATGCGCACATAACAGCTCTGCCAGTGCAGCGTCATAGAGAGAGAGTAACGACAGACTTTGAACTAGCCGACACGCGGTCACGTGGTTCATGGAGTCCTCAATAGTTCCAAACATCCCAGCGCTGTCAGTCAGTCTGAGCGGCTTCTGGCGGGACAGAATGCAAAGTCGAATATTTCTCATTTCTTCAGGCGATTTCTGATCATTATTGACAAATAATGTGTACTGATTACTTTTTACTGAATAGTCTATGCATTTTTATTTTATCAAGGCATTTCTAGAGGAACAGACATTCGTCACTGTTCTACATTTTAGAGGGAGACGAGAGCGCTAACACATTGTAGAATACATGTAGATAACCGATCATATTTATTGATAAATTAATGCACCACACTGCTAAATATAAGCATGTTTAATAACTTTATGTGCCACAAGAAACCCTAAATTGGAGTAATAATACCCAATTTATAGCCTGTTTTCTGAATGATAGCAATGTAAATGCCATACCTTGTCTTCCTACACACTTAAAACATGCCTGTGGTTAAGACCTCTGCTCCAGCTTACCTTTAAGATGTCCATCTTTCAACAAAGCATGGGATATTACTGTTCCCAGGATTTACCTAAAACACCCTATATGTCTAGCAGATGACATTCAGTCTGTTCTCTGCCTGCTGTTGGATAGAAAATTAGCTGAATGTAAGGCTGATCTAAGTTACATGTTTTGAACCAGTTTTAAATAACTTGGAGGAAAATATGCGGCTTTCAATGTGTTGACTGTTGACCTGGGATGAATCTTTTCGGTAGAAGACATCATTCTATAATTATTTATTTTCTTATAAACTCATGCATCTATAACCCAGTTGATTGTGGTTCTAGCCTGACTACAGTAAAATAGTAATTCATTGATAATGTTAAAACCAGTATATGTTAAAAAAAAAGTGTTAATTGAGGAAAAAACAATACGCAAACTTTGTATTAAATATTATGCAAAATGTAAAACAAGCTTTAATGAAGTATTTTTACTATCATTCTCACTGTCATTACATCTATGCAAATACACTGCATGGATCAAATTTGGGCAATGTGGAATACAGATAATAACAGAAAGCTGTGTACAATAAGTTTAATCTGCACTGTCAAATATTTTCAATCAGGGCTCTACACGCCACCCTGTGATGGAACTTAGGCATAAGATGGAAGAGTACAACAAAGCCATCACATTCCTCCATATATATATATATATATATATATATATATATATATATATATATATATATATATATATATATATATATATATATATATATATATATATATATATATATATATATATATATATGTCCCTTGTACCTTAATTTAAACGATTCTACATGTTATTTTAATCATACATAGTCTTGGCATGTTCAGGGAATAATAAAAAAAAGATTGCAATGCTTGCATTAGCTTTGGTATGAAATGAAGTCATTTCTGATCATTTTGATTTTATTTTGACAGCCTCCCCATCACCACCCAGCCACCTCCAGCACTCCACTTACCAACTTATGTATTACTACGGGGAAGTTCCACGAAACCTGATCACTGATCAGCTCTCCGTTCAGCAGCTCATCTGAAAACAGGAAGATGGACATGAATGCAACACAGTGTTTCCTGTAATAGTGTAATAAGACTTTTTTAGTTACTCTTCAACAGTTGTTTATTTAGGCTGACATTCTAAATAATTCTTCAATTCTTGTGTGTTAAAAAAAGATTGTAATCTCTACTTAATCAAATGATTGCAAACGATAATTTCATAAAACAAGTGCAAATGAACAGTTCTGCAGTAAATATCAACTTTATAAAGGTTATGGTGTTCAAGTACTTTTCTTTAAATGTCTTGATTCAGCTCTTATTATTTTGGAGGACACAAAATAAGAAAACATCATATGTTGTTACTTTGGTGATCCTGTGTGCCATATGCTTCAGCAGTTTATTGCTACTCACAATTAGCTAGCTGAAGTTAAACTACGACTAGCTCATTAACACAGTTAATTAACCAAAACTGGCTACAATAAATAAGACCCTTGACTTATTTTTGGTACAGAGCAGTCAGCTAACGCTTTTCAATGCTAAAAAATTTTGTGATTCCATTAACTTACCGGAACAATAGTTCCAAAACGCCGAGGATGAACTGCGGTCAATGACGCTGCGCTGTTTGGAAGTATCTGCAGCTGCAGACCCACGTGACTTCCGCATTCCATTCTTTCCATAGCAGTCTATGGGGGTGTCAGAACTCTCTTGTAAGCAGCCATACGACTGGCTGAAAACGAAGAAATTGGTTCGCTGATGAATCTGTCAATCAGAATCGTAAATTTGATTGACAGATTCATTAGCCAATGGTGTCGTTTGTTGACTTGCAACGTTACAACAGTCTCAAAATTCACCACACAAAATTCTCTCACAAATACAGAGAGATTCGCGAATGAGAAGTGGTTCGTAAATTCACATTTAGCGATTCATATGATCTGTGAGTTTATATTTACGGATACGGATCGTGTGTATTTGTGAAACGGATCGTGTGCATTTGTGAAACGGATCATGTGCATTTGTGAAACAGATCGTGTGCATTTGTGAAACAGATCGTGTGCATTTGTGAAGTTCTATTACAAGTGTTTCTTCGAAATTATATTTGTGAACCAGATCGTGTGCATTTGTGAATGAGCATGTGAATTTGTGAAAAACCCTGCATGAGTTTATTCTTAATGAGACTGATCTGACCCCATAGGTCCCGGCCGGTAGAAATTTTAGAAAAATTTATTGAAAAAGAAAAACTGAATTATCACATGGTCATAAGTATTCAGATCCTTTGCTCAGTATTGAGTAGAAGCATGCTTTTGAGCTAGTACAGCCAAGAATGTTCTTGGGAATGATGCAACAAGTTTTTCACGCCTGGATTTGGGAATCCTCTGCCATTCTTCCTTGCAGATCCTCTTCAGTTCTGTCAGGTTAGAGGATGAACATTGGTGGACAGCCATTTTCAGGTCTGTCAGGAGATGCTCAATTGGGTTTAGGTCGGGGCTCTGGCTGGGCCAGTTAAGAATGGTCAAGATGAGGTGCTGAGTGTACATTAATGAGAAATAAAATTTACTTTTTTGATTTTAGCAAATGGCTGCAATGAAACAAAGAGTGACAAATTTAAAGGGGTCTGAATACTTTTCGTACCCACTGTAGCCTATTTATATATATATATATATATATATATATATATATATATATATATATATATATATATATATATATATATATATATATATATATATATAAAACTTTACACCCTCTACCAGGTGGGTGTTTTCCACTTCCACCAAAACCAGAAATCCTACATTGTTAGGTTTAAAAACTTTACATGTTTGTTTAAACCAGGACAATGGCACACAGTTGATTCTTCTCCTTTGCCTATTTATTTAAGCCTGGAGAACTGGCTTTAGATGCTCAGACAAGGGCACAGTTCTCTTCACACTGCTCCAGGCAGAGAAGGCAATAATTCCACTATGAGAACATATTTTATAAAGTAGTATGACGTGTCAACAAAATTACAACAATTGGTAACCTGTCAGATAGTCATTGACCCAGTTATAGTATTCAACAAAATAGTTTGGACAATGTTCTGAGAAATGCACACTGAAATTTCTAGAGCTAACTCTCTAGAGCTAACCGCTGACTCCGTTGCCCATTCTTGCCCTCTTAAAACAGCACCCAGAAAGTCTTCATACCCCCTTAAAAAGAAAGATTTTCTACCTACAGTTTGTGTTCATTTTATATATGCTCCTCTTATATTCTCATATAAAGTTATGGCCCAAATTGTTTATACATCTGGCAGATTTAGATGTAAGGTTTTTTAACTTTAAGAACGTCTTTCTTCTGAACAGAAAAAAATGTTTTTAGAGTGGCCTAGCCAATGTCCTGACTTGAATCTGAGAGAGAATTTGAGGACACTAAAGATTAAAGCGATGGAAAGGAGGATTTCCAACCTTAAAGACTTGAAGCTCATCACCAAAGACAAGTGGTCAAAATAACTGTGGAAATATGCAAAAAGCTTGTCATTAATTTTAAGGGTTTGAATAAAGTAATACAAATAAAAAATTTTTGCACTGATAATGAAAAAGGGTATAAATATTTTTGACATGCTATTTTTTTAATAAAATGTAAAAAACAAAACAACAAATAACACAACAACAATTAAATTAAATGATTTTAAACCGTAAATCATAGATGGCTCATTCCAGATGGGCAGGCTCATTACAAAAAAGATACTTGTGTGTGACAAAATAAGCTCAGTTACTTTTATAATAGCCTGTAATGTGCAAAGATATATATTATTGACAGTCCATGAACCTCTGGAGTAACTTTAAAGCAACTTGAAACCATCACTTTTGCTGCAAATGCAGTAAATAACCTGTGTGTTTAAACTTTAAAGCCAAAGAGTCCCTACTTGGCAGATTGTATTACCTTTGATCAAAGCCAAGACAGGTTAGTTGCTGCTACAGAAAAAAAGTGAGAGAGAAAAAATTGTGATAAAAATGTGATCTACCTTTTCATCTAAAGGAAAAAAAATGCATTACCAAAAACGTTGAACTATTGGTTAGCAGGGGTATTAATGTTTAATTTTTTTCCATGTAGGGTGGAGATTTAAAGAAGGGAACTTTAGCATGCAAGGTTTTGTATCTAGCCAGCAGCATCCATTCAAATAAAACAATCATTAGTAGTTTACCTGCCCCATGGTGCTTGCTTACATTTACACATTTTACCATGAGAAAAGCAGGATTAAAACAAGCAGCCTTAAAGAGTCGTCATAGCATGTAGCCATAAACTTTGTCTTCACGTTTTATGGAAGCTTGATTTTCTTTTACTTTGCCCGAGATCCGAATTAAGGTAAATAATTTACCTATTAAAAATTTAGAAAGCATAACACTGATCTGAGGAGAATTTACAAAAAACCCCAGTTAAATAAAAATATTTATAATATAGACTACGCTCAGGGAATTCCCTTGTGGTGGATCAGTCTGACCGTAACAAACCTGACAGGACTGTCAATGGCAACAGTGTTGTTGTACGTAACAGAGTTGCAGGGCGGTGGCGTGTAGATGGACAGAGCGGTGCAGAGAGAATTGGAGATAACAGGGAGTGTGACAACTGAATTACAGCTGACGGCCCTGAGATGAGCTCTCAGCAACAGAAAAACTAGACAGGCAGACAACGCCGCGCACAGGGAGGCAGGAGAGAAGATAGAGACAGTAAGAGGAAAAAGCTAGTGGAGAAAAGAAGAAAGGGAGGTAGAGATGGATACATACCAAGGAAAGTGAGAAGATGAGGTAGTGAGAAATGAATAGCATTTCCTACTCAAGAACAGAGAAGCAGATTTCTAACCCATGATCTTGCAAGCATACAGAGAAAACTATGATGAACAGAAAGTTTTATAAAATTAGAAAAGGAGAAGAAGAATGAAAGCAACCTGTTTCATAGAAAAGAGTAAAAGATGCATCTGTGAAGGCCTGCGTGTAACTGTGGATTGCAAGGATGTGTTTGTCTTTGTAAGTGCAAAGAAGAGAGAAAAAAAACCTTACCTGTAGCATTTGTTAGCCTGAAGGTGACTGACTTATCTTCAATGTTACACACATTACGGACAGAGACCTGGCAAGTGTAGTCAGCAAAGTCCTTGGGCCTTAGGTTTTTCAGTTTTAGCACCTTGGTCTCACCCTACAAAAGACACACAACACCAAAAACAGCATGAGCTGTAAAAATTGTTTTCCTAAAGTTGATTCTTTTGGTATTTTTTAAACACATAATAAAACATTGAAACAAACACATACAGTTTCACGACATTTTCATTATATTACAAAACCTTACATTATATTATGTCAATAAAGGAACTTTTGAGTTAGTGTCCTTTAAATTGCATTTAGTCTTTTAAAGCGCAATCAAATACAGTCTGTGTCTCATGTGTCCTAACAATCAACTAAATCAACATTGATCCATTGGGATAAAAGGATGTTGCATTTAGAAAAGCATTTTGCATGTGCCATTAGGAAAAAAATTTCTTCTGATTTTAAGAACAAAAAATAAAAAATACATCCATGTATCTTCTTCATTGTTGAATCCATCCTTAGTACAACCATTTCTCTGTGTTTCTTATCAAACAACGATGATGTTTTTCTAAGACAGAGGCATCGAATTAGATAAAGTAGGTGATGAGCTATGACTCTTTATTAAGTAGAGACAGTAAAAGACAGTAGCAAGCTTTGACAAGTGTTATATATTATTTTGCATTCAAGATAAACGGTTTGTGTGAGGACTAATATGTTGCTCTAGTAAACATGATCAGACATTATGAGATTTTTAGAGGGGTTGCTGGAAGACAGGCTTTCCACAAATCCAATAAAGAGCAAGACAGAACCACCAGGTCTGATACTGAATACAAACTGTGAAGAAATGATTTCCATAGCTGGAGACTTATGGCCCATAAAATTATACTTTTAGAAGATAATATAAATTGCATGAAAAGCCTCTCAGTCTTTTAAGAGGCCACATGTACAGATGTAAATGCCAGTGACGGCACACTTACAAAGTTTATCTAACCCTTAAAGTTATGTTTAAAATTATAGTTTTAAATTGGCTTCACATGCTATTTCTGTTCACATGACCTGGTCTGGCGTTCTGCTCAGCTGTGATGCCTTATTAGAGAGGGGATCAGCTGGGATGATGCTACCAGTGACTGAACGTTGTGTCCTGTTATCAACTTTTTACTTTCTTCAACATAGAAAGTATTCTTACATAAGTTCTTATGCTCTATCTGGGCTTCTGCTCTGCCTTCTCAAACCCCCAGTCGGTTGTAGCAGATGGCCGCTTGTACTGAGCCAGACTCTGCTTGAGGTTTCTTTCTGTTAAAGGGGAGTTTCTCCTCTCCATTGTCATTACATGCTTGCTCAGTATGAGGTATTGCTGTGAAGTCAACAACACAATGCAGGAGTCTGTCTAATGTTGCTACATGTTCGTCCAGGAGGAGTGAATGCTGCAAGTCAATGACTTAATGCAATCTGTTGGTTTTATTTAGAAAACTTTTAAACTGATTGGAATATATGTATGATTGAATTGAAATGCCTTAACGTGCCTTGAGATAACATGTGTTGTGAATTGGGGCTATATAAATCAACTTAATTGAAACTGAATTGAACTGAATGACTTTGCAACCTCATAGATGCAAGCACAGTTGTATTGTTAATTAAACTGTACCACAGTAACGGTTGAAGCTAAGTAAAAACATGGAGGCTCAAAATGTGTTTTTCCTCGTGTTTCTGTTGTGAGTTGTCTTTTTTAAATGAGGTTTTGTCATTGCATTGTCTGCACATGTCATGCACGACTGAAAACCAATTATCCTATTTGTTTCACTTTTCATTGATCTATCTAGTTAAAATTGCAATAGAAATACATTGAAGTTTGTAGTTATGTGACAAAATATGAAAAACTTTAAGGGGTAAGCACACCAGCAAGGCACTGCATTTGCCACAGTTCTCTCTTACCTTAGCCACAGAGATATGATTTCAGATCGGAGAAAATCTTGTGTAGGTACCTGAGTATAAAGAGGTTCATAGATGTCCACTCCATTGTCTTTGCTCTGTTCGATGACCATAGGACCACGTTTCCAGATGAATCTTGCAGGAGGGTTGGAGTTGACAGTGCAGCGAAGGAATACTGTCTTCTCCTGGTAGAAACCTGTACGTATATCGCCAACCGTCTGGTGCACAGTCAACACTGGAACATCTAGGTCTGTGAGAACATACAGTAAAAAGGTTTTTTACATTTCCCAAAAATTAACAGAGAATCACAAAGTCACATTAAATTCAGTTAAAAATGATTTTCATCTTATTGATGCTGTCAACCTATCTGTGCAAAACGTCGGTAATATTGTGTATGGCAAGGATAGGAATTGGAAACTCAGGCACAACACTGGCTCATCACATGCAGTTTGTTGATTGAATTATCCACCCACACTTACAACAACTATCCAAACACCCAAATATTTCTAATGGGCACAAATGTCTAAACAGTCTGTGTGTTTTGCCTTTTCCTCTCTTGCTGTGACTCTCCCACACACCAGATTTATCTATTTTTTTTCCTGTCATTTTTCTGTCACTTCTCTCCTGCCTTGCCTTTCCAACCTCCCCCCCAGGCCCCCAATATGCCTTTTTTTTCCTTCTGTATTTCCTTCATGGAAGTGCCTTTTCCCTTTCCCTCAAGTGGATTGGATTTCAGCTGCTGTCACGAGCACGGAGGCTGCTCTCCCTGGTTTCTACCATTTCTCCAAAACTTACTGCCACTTTTGCTCCACATCACCATCCTTTCCTCTCTCCCTCTATCATCACGCTTTGCCTCTCCCTCTGACAAGGCAGACTTCTCTATGTGTGCTTGTATCTGTTTAATACAGATTTTTTTGCAGGCTAATTGGACTGTTGCAGAATTTAAGAAAGAAACAGTTTTCCCCATCGTCATGTGTACTTTGTTTTCCTACTACCTTCTTCCTCTCCTTTTTTCTCTCTTCTGTAATTTACACACAGTGCCTCTAAAGTGTTGCCCCCTTATAGATTTCTTTAATTGTGCTTTTAAAAAAATCTCACTTCAATGTTTCAGGTTATCAAACTAACATTTTATATTAGACAAAGACAACCTGAAAAAATACAAAGTGCAGTTTTTAAATTATTATTTCATTTTTTAAAAGCAATCCAAACCAATCTGCCCCGATATTAAAATGTAATTGTGCCCTAAACCAAAGCACCATGAATTGCCTTGTTGCTGAAAGTGTGCTATAGAAATAAATTGGGCTTGCCTTGCCTGAACCTAATAACAGCGTGGGCCAACTTTGGTGGGCAGAAAAAGAGGCCTTTACCAAAACTGGCAATAGGTTTTTTACATAGCTGCGTAGGAATTATTTGCACTTTTGAAACAATAATCAAGAGTTTAAACTTGAAAGGCCTTTCTGGGGAACTTGCTTTGGCATCTGCTTTTTTACCCTCACAGAAGTGAATTTACTGTTATGCTTTGGATTACTGTAACCACAACCCTGTGTATGTGCTTTTTCAAAACTCTCATAGTTCATCAAGATGTTTTTGACAACATCTGAGACAGGCATTTGTGTTCTTTTTTGGTCAGCAGTGGCTTTCACCTTGGACCGCCCTTATGTCATTCATGCCCAGTCTTTCTCTCAAAGCTAAAAAATGAAACTGACCCCAACTGAGGGAAGTGAGACCTGTTTTGCTGTAGATGTTGTTCTAGGTTCTTTTATTACTTCCTGGATGAGTCGTTGATGCAGTCTAGGAGTAATTTTTATAGGCTGACCACTTACTTTTTCACATAGGGGCAGATTGGTTTGGATATCTTTTTACCTTAATAAATAAAATGATACATTAATATTTCATATAAACTCATTTCATCTTTGTCTGATATTAATGTTTGTTGTAACAACAAAAAAAGAAAAGAAATCTGCAAGGGGACAAACACTTATTCAATGCACCTTTATGTAGCTGGAACCCATTTTACCTGTTGTACAATGATCAAAAGGCCACTTATGGAAGCTACACAAAGGAGAAATGATTCAAGTGTAATCTCTGTTTCACTGAATGCCATCAGATTGAAGCAATTTAACGTGGTGGAGGTGGTGATGATGGTAAAGATGTGTTTGTTTTATTTTTTTGCTTTTCTCAAGATAAGCACGCCTGATTTTTGAGTGCGCTGTTGAAAAGGGCACAGATGTCACATGAGGTCAATTTCTGTTCACACAAACTAACTCCTTTAGCCATATCACTAAGAATACAACCTGAGCACTGCAGAATAAATTTTTTCTGGATTGAAGGTTCGAGCCAGACTGGTATTGTAACACGAAAGATAATGAGGTGGCTAAAAACAGTCTATATGTTGCATAACAAAACGGGTAATTTCTTAGATAAAATATTAACTGCAGACTGTTTCTAGTCTTGCCTTGTATGTTGTTGTATCAAAACATGCCTCTTACGTGGGTGTAAATGTGAAAAACAAAGAAGCAATTGTCATGAAGCATCAAGTCCTGTCAAAGCTATGACACTTGTTTGGTGCTTTTGAGGCCTCCTTAAATAATAACTTGCTGATCTGATCAAAAACTAATTCCAAGTGCGTTCTAAGCATTCAGGTATGCAAATTTACATAATTCGAGACAGTATGTGCATTATATAGCATGGAATAGCCCCTGCATCGACTGTGTTGCATGGGTACATATGTGTCATAAATATCCCATTTAAAAAATCTGAGCCTGCCTGGTTCAGCTGGTAGTCAAACAACAACAAAGTAAATTATATGGGAAGGCAAAGCTACAACATTATTTTTGTAAAGCTGTACATCTTATTAAACATTTAAAATGTAATGCAGTATTAATAAACTCAAAATTGTAACCAATAATTACAATCAAGGCTAGTTTAAAGAATTCTAGAATAGACATAATCTGTCAGGGTAGGAGCACAATCAAAACTATGTAAACGCCACAAATAAAACCCCACTATATTAATAACAGGTATGTACATAGGGCAAAACTTGTGCCTGTAAGATAAATTAAATAAATGATAAATAAAGGATAAATTACTTGACTATTCTTAAGGTATTTTTTTAAGTGACAGAGCTAAATTTGAAAGTCTTTTGGCTCAGACTTTTTGTGTCATTTATGTACTTCTCTTCGAAGGATACACATGTTACCTTGACTTACATATCTTTGTGGAAAAAGTCACCAAGAATCTAAATGATGGGGTATTTCCAATATGTTTGAAAGCATTAAACAACAAGGGGCCTTTAAACACAGGGATCAAATTCCCAATATATCAAAGGAATAGCTAGCTCCTGGCTCTGGCACAAGTGTCTGTTTGAAAAAAAGTAAATCTGGAGACAAATCCAGTTATATTTGTGGATATGTGCATGTGTCAGGGCTATATGATTATGAAAGATTTCTACAACTAAAGAAAAAAAGCAAATTCTAAGTAGACTTATGCCCTTGAAGCTCCAGTGTGCTGCCAAACCAAACCCAGTCTGTCCACAAATTATATGTCCACAAATAAGTCATAAACACTTAATCAACCAACAACCATCCTTTTCACAGCTTTTTGTGTCTGTGCATGTTGTTTAGTACAAACATGCTAATACAGATGAATGTTGTGTAACATCTTTTCATGCTACAACCTTAAAAAGAATGTTGAGCTTCGGATCCAATGATATGGGGAGTGGTAGGTGGTGCAAGTTGTCAACATTTTGGGGGTGACAAACAGTCAAGTAAGTTGATTACAATGGGGACTTGCTGTTCAGGTAAAGTTAAGCAACTAAATGAAGAATTAAGAAACACAAAGACCTGACAGAAACACACTTATAAATAAAAACATTAAAAACATTAACACCAACATTTGCCCCTTATTTAGAGAGTCATTATTTGATGTTAAAATAATGATCTTGTGCTTGCAGGCCATCCAAACTCAAACTGCTATTATCAAAGCTGTATCCCACACTGTCCTCCTCTAAAGAGATTACCTCAACAAAGTAAAAGGAAATGGAATGAAAATGATTTTTTTATATCACTTTTTTCTTTCCTAACCTTGTGTTAGGAAAGAAAAAGTGAAAAAAAACTAATCTTGTGTTAATACTGGTCCTTCAAAATAATACAAAGCCTCAATGCGAGTCTAAGTTTGGGCCCCTAAGTAAATGGAGACACAAGATGAAACTGCAAGGGTACAGAAATACAATATGAAACTTTAATGAAGGTTCTGATTTCCCCAAAGTCCTGCCTTTGCACACAGCTTAGATCAATTGCACTGCACTGCTTTTGTTAGCCATAGCTTTTAATGTGCATCTAAGCTTCCAAATTCCAAGCTGCTCTGGGGGCTTAATAATGTTTTCTGCTTTGACATCACATGCTAGTGCTGACTCAAAGGCATTTTAGTGCTCCCTGAGACTGTAGGCCCATACATTGGTGGACACAAATGTGGACAAATCAGCAAACTGGATAGCCTATATTGTACATAGAAACAATATTTGACCATCAGGTTTCTATACTTTAGCTTTTAAACTTATATGGAAATGGATTCAATTAATCAGCTTGAGTGATCTGAGCTCAACGCCAAACTGGTTAATGCAGATTATGATGGTGTGTTAATATCAACTCCTAAAAAATAGACTTTGAAAACTACAGACTTTAAATAATTTACAAGCATTTTGCAATGACACAAGCAGATGTGTCTGGATGGATTCTACTTTCTCCGTGACATTTAGATTGATCTTTGTTTGTCTTGTGGAAATAAATGAACTTATTGCACAGTATAAAAAGACATGTATCTCTTTTTCACACCCAATGTGTGTTTTAGATGTTTTCTGGTCCTAAAATTATTTTGATTTGGTAAATGGAGGAATAGCGAGAGAGATGTTTTTAGAGATGTTTTTATTACTTAGAATTATTAAGTTATTAGGTTAACTAAATTTACTATTCTTTTAAATATTTAGCCTGATTATTTTTCATATAGTTTACAACATTTGAGTTAAATGGAGGCACCCTTGTGGATTTATTTTAAGACAAACCTAAAACACTGCTTCATTTCGTGGCAATTTAGGACAATCCAAAGAAGTTAAGCTACATATTCGGAAGGGAATTGTGGACCTCTGCAAGTCTGTTTCATCCTTGAAAACAATTTTAGGTTGCCAGAAGGTGCCACGTATAGTACATTTGTTAAGATAAAAATAAACCCATTGGGAATGTCAAGTCATCATACCATTCAAGGTGATGAAAGCCACTGTGTCGGACAAATAAATTAGTTTTGGTGCAAATTATCAACCAAGTAATAAGCGAAAAAAACAAAAAAAACCTTGCTGTTAGCTGAAGCTGGTAGAAGAGTGTCATTGCCCACAATGAAACAAGTTCTGATCTGCCATAGCCTGAAAACCCACTCAGAGAGGAAAAAGCCACTACTGCAAGAGCAATAGAAAAAATCTCATCGTAGTTTGCAAATCCACTCAGGTACAAAGCTAAATAATTTTTGCAAAACATATCATGCAACAAAACAAAAACAAAATGTTTTTGGCCATAATGATTACTGTCACAATCAATGTAAACAGGATAAAAATAACTAGCCTTATAATTTCATCCCATCTTCGGTGTACAGCTATTGGGAGCATCGTATTCTTGGGGTGTTTTGGTGCAGAACGTACTAATCTACTTCACAAAACAAATGAGATCCTGAAGAAAAGACATTATGTGGAACTGAAGCCAAGAGGCTAAGCTTACACACACAGTGGTCTTCCGAATGGACAGTGACCACAAGCATGCTGCCAAATCAGTTACAAAGCAACTGAAGGACAATGAAGTCAATGTTTTGGAGCAGCCAACGCAATCTGATATAAAATCTGTGGGCAGAAGTGAAAAGCTGTGTGTGAGCAAAGGGACCCACAAAGCCATCTTACTTACACCCTTTTCTGGCAGAGGGAATGGAACAAAATTCTAACTTATTGTTAGAAGCTTGTGAAAGGATACCTAAAATGTCATGCTCAAGTCACACAGCTTATGAGGCACTGCTATCAAATACTTCGACACATACCACTATGATCATTCAATGGCAAGTACAGCAAAATTTTATTTCACTTTTGCTATTTGCTTTCAGTAAAAAGAATTATGGAAAAAACAGATGGCTTTACATGGGGAAAATCAAACGTGATTACATGTGAAAAATCTTTGACCCATGTGAAATTCACAAGTGAAAACATGTTAAAAACATGTGAGATGTGTGAAAAATATCTGTCCACCTGTGTTTTGGACACATTTCCTGAAGGGAATTTGGAACATTTTCATGGTAATAAACTGTGAAACCCATGGACATTCACATGTGAAGCCCATGGGACAACATGTAAACCACATGTGAAACATGTTATTTTCCACATAAAATCTGCATGTAAAAAAAATGAGTGAAACCCATGAGAACAACATGTTCAACCGTAAGAGAAGTTATCATTTGTAGACTCTGCTATGGATAAGATATGACAGTGGTTTCTTGCATGTTTAAAGTTGCCAGAATAAACAGAGACAGATAAAACTGGCAGCTAAATAAGGGAAAATTAACACCTCAAACTAAACTTTACTTCAGAAATAACAGCAAAATACATATATGTAATGTCTTGTTTTGTTTGTTTTTTGTTGTTGTTTTTTGTACACAAATTCAGAATAATAACCAAAAAGCCTACTCTATTTTTGCTAGTATGATCAGGAAGAGAGATCCTCTGAAACCAGCACTTTATTATTAAAACTCCTTAGTCATTAGAAAAAAATATCACATTTGCTCTGGTTATCTAACTCCCAGTTTACATTTGTTGCAAATGGGATGCATGTTCTTCCAATCCCTGAGTATGTTTATGTACTATTCTTCAGTGTTTTAGGCAGGCATTAAACTGGGTCAATTATTTTACTCAGGTGTTTTTTGTTTTAATTATTAAAAAGATTAAGTATTTTGTTTCAATAAAAAAATTATTTTATAGGTCGTTTTGGGAGACTGAAGGGATCATAATTTCTAAATCTTAAGAAAAAAGGAACAATGTCAAACTTTAAGCATATCAAAAATAGCTATTTGAACTTTTTAATATGATGTAAGATTATCTTCTCAAAGCCTGTCCATCTTGGCTGTGAGTCTGTTTTTGTAACAAGTTGACCTCTGCTGGTCAGTCTTTCCTGCAGGAGGACACCCTAGACTCCAAATCCTCTTTGATTTCCAATAACATGTCTCGTACTCTAATAGGTCTCCAGAAGAGGATGGCCATTAAGAGACCAAAGCGAAGATGACAGGTTCAGTTGAATGAGCATTTAATGGAGGAGGTATGGTGCATGTGTGTGTGTGTGTGTTTGAAAAAAGAGGAGAGGCAAAGGAGACATGATGGTTTCAGCACCAATGTTCACTATTTTGTGTTTTAAAAAAGAAATAGTTTAAGATAGTAACAAAAGTACATGAAAGCAAAGTCAAGTACTTATATTACTACAACTAATAATACAATTAACAATAGTACATATCTAATAATAAAAATCTAATAATAAATCTAAACAGAGTAGGACAGTCACTACTTTAATACCCCTAGAACTTTTTCCTTTTATTTTTACATTCCAACCACAGTCTTTAATATTCTAGTGAATATTTAATTGGGACGTTACTTGGTAGAGTAACACAACATACTAAAATATAATAATTTTCAAAAGGTTTTATAAAAATGTTTTTCAAAGTGTGCAAAGCTTACATATTCATCCCACCAACCCTCACAAGTATGTTAGAAAACATTAGTGAACATACAGCATCATGGAATCCAAGGAACACAGCAGGCAGGTCAGAAATAAAGTTGTTAAGAAGTTTAAAGCAGGGTTAGGCTATAAAACATAATTTAGCTAATTATTTGAACATGGAAACAGTATGGCACACCTGCAAACTTTCCAAGACATGGCAGGCACCCTAAACTGACATCCTGAGCGAGAAAAACATTATTCACAGAAGCAGCCATGACAACTATTTGTGTAATAGTTGTGGCATCAACAAGAGTGGCAAGATTTTTAAAGGAGAGCCATTATAATTCCCCTCTGGATTTTGCAAAAAGCAATTTAAGGAGTACATGTGGAACAAGGTGTACCGGTTAGGTTAGACCAAAATTAAACATTTTGGCCTACATACAAAATAATTTGTAAGGTAGAACGCTAACATCCTGAACACACCATCCACACCATGAAACATAATGTCGGCAAGGATAGGGGTGCTGGTCAGAGTTGATAAAAAGTTAGATGCAGTTCTATACAGGGCAGTCCTACAAGAAAACCTGCTTGAGACTGGGGCAAAGGTTAACATCTCAGCAGGAACAGAGCTACAATGGAATGATTTAGATTAGGCATATTTATAATGGCCTAGATTTAAATCTAATTTATACTCTGTGGCAAAACTTGAAAACTGATGTTCACAAATGATCTAAATCCATGCTCTTTGTGCTTGAATTACTTTGCAAAAAATGCAAAATTGTCAGCCTGTAGATGTGCAAAGCTGGAAGAGCGATAACTCAACTGTAATCGCATATATCAGTGGCTCTACAAAGTATTGACCTAGGGCAGCTGAATACCCCAGTTTTCAAAGCTTTGTTTGTAAACTATTGTGAAAATCATGTATGCTTTATCTTCACCATTATGCATTATTCCATTAATATATTACTTTATGTTGGTCTATAATATGAAATCCCATACATTAATACATACAGTCAATACAATAACATTTTTATGGAAACAAAACAGAAAAAAACCTCAAAACATTACCAGGAAGTAATAGCCATGTACTTTAACATTATAAAGCACATTTGTCTGTCATAAAACTCTTACAGCTTAAAGACCATAATATTATTATTTTGCAAGAAAGAAAAAAGCTTTCAAGTAAACAAGCAGCTTTTGCAGACTTCCAAATATAAATGATTATTAGAACAAGAAAAAAAATGGGGAGGGTTCTTTGCTGTGCACCTGTGAAGTCACAGAAACAGAAACTAAATTTATGCACATTATCGACCACACACAGGCCCTCATGGCTGCATGCGAAGACTCACAGTTAGAGAAAAGCTTGTGAATACAGAGAAGCACAAGCAGATGCAAACTTCAATGTTTGATCCCGCTTCGCTTCTCATCAATTATTTAGCCTTTTGCTCATAGACATCAGCTTAAAGAGAGCATAAAACATGCACGAGCCCCACATTTGGAAATAACGAGAACATAGCCTTGGTTTAAAACACAGTGTTCAGATGTAAAGATTTATTTAGGGTTGATTTTCTGTCCTTAGACTGTTTTCTTCAGTATTTATTTAGAAATTACAGGTTTAAATTACAAACCTTTGCCTTAGTCTTACAATGCATGCCTAATGTACTAGAAGCACACAAACCAAGAAACTGGGGATAGAGAGTCTGATATTAACATCAACTACAATCAACACATTTAATTGATGTGGCACAGCATAAAAGAAGTATACTAATATAAGCTTGAGAGTCTTTTCTGCATTAAAAGGACTTTTAAAAAAAGCTTATTTTCCAACCATCTCAAAGGGAACCACTCCAAAGATGAATGAAAAATACTCTATTTGCTTACTTATTTATGTCAAAGATTTTTCACTTTATACATCCGGGAGTAGAAAATGCATGCAAAGCAATGAATTGCTAGGTTCTGTTGGACCCCATTTGTGCAAAAAAACTGCAGCTGAACGTTCATCTTAACAGCTGATTAGCTGGCTCTTTATCGACTTGAAAGAATTTCAGCTCATTTGTGTCATGGAAACAACCCTTATTTCTTAAATCTGGCATTTAGCAACAATAACTTTGAGTAAAAGTCAGGATTTTTTACTTCAGGTTACTCTTCCTAAGCCAGTCTTTAAAGCTGCTGTCCGGAGAATATATTTATGTATCAAAGTTTTATAAATCTTTAAAATGAAAGTGCGGTTCTGTAGTGTGATGTAGGGCTGGTGCTCAGCAACATTTGTTATTCTTCCTAAGTCCCGCCTTCCTCCCACAGATCCCTATGCAATTCAAACTGAAAGCTGATTTTTTTTTTCAGCCAATAGAATTTGAATTTCTGTCTTTTTGGTTGTCAATCAACATGCATGCGCCTCACGCAAACCTGTCAAGATGAGGCTGGCACACAGGCCGCTCAGTGTCTTCCTGTTTAAAGTTGTCATATTGGAAGAGAGCGTCAGTCATGGAAAGTCTTCAGCTGCGGTTTTTCTCTTTGACCCACTGTGACACCACAGGTAATGTATATGCACAGTTTTTGAGATGGGGCTAGAGGGAATGGGAGGGGAGGAGAAGAGATGTTTTGGGAGTGGCCTTGGTACGTTGGATTCAAAAAATCTCTCTTCCTGTCAAACAATCCGGACAGCAGCTTTAAGAAACAAAATGGCACACATTGCCTTGCATGACAAGGTCTTATTCAGTTCAAAGACAAATATCTATGGGAATAAGTCCCTGCCATTAATCAAGCGCGTATTTTGTCAATTTCAGAGCATTATTTGTTGTTTTATGCTCTGATCGTATGCTTTTCTCCCTCAAAACACTCTGTTCACACTGAAAAAGTTCCATCTTGCGTTCAAATATGTGTTCTTGCACTTAAGTTGACTCCTCTGTGTTTGAGCTTCATTCCTCTGTGCTCAGATCTCTTCTCTGTGCTTTCAAAACCTGCTCTTGCAGATTTTCCTGTGCTTCTGGTATTGAGTCGAAACAACCCTGCCAAAAGTCCACCAGCCAATAGCAGGCCAGATATGATGCTGACCAATGGGCTTGTCACAGTCTTCTTTGGGGTGTGCTCGTTTTACTCCTACCAGCAAAAGTTTTGCATCCCATTAAACTGAATGCGCTCATTATATGGCCATATGAAAATCTCACCATTCATACTTCAGGTTCCCGATTTCCATGCTTAACCATGTTGGCTGACAGTCATCTGAGTTCCGCTAAGCTGTTGGAAAGCTCAAAAGACTGTTAGGGTGGAGATTTCTTCTTCCACTATCAAAGATGAGCACGCCCACCTGAGTATATTGAAACGAGCTGACCCCAAAGAAGACTCTGATGAGCCCATTGGTCAGCATCATATCTGGCTTCCTATTGGCTGGGGTCAATTTTGGCAGGGTTATTTCGACTCAATACTAAGAGCACAGGAAAAATCCGCGAGAGCAGGTTTTGAAAGCGCAGAGAAGAGATCTGCTTCACAATGGGGATGGTGTGTTTGTGATGATGTGCAGTTTTTGATGTCTGCCAAACACAGCATCTTGTCAAGACTTTGTTGATCCTGATTTATTTAAAAGAGCAATAAAAGTGGTAAAACATCCCAGACGGTAATTTTTAGAGGTAGTGTAACCCTAACCCACCCTAAAAGTGCCATCTTTGCATTTAGAGGCCTCAGTTAACTTGCTTAATATTACAGTACAACAGCTAACAGTAGCAGTAAAATCATGTTGCATAAATCCAAAGATTATAATGATAAAATAAAAATTATTTTTCAAAATGAGAATGCATCATTCCATGAAGCAAATGGCCTTGAAGCTTTTTGTTCATACAAGACATTTTCACTCAATAACTGACTTCGATCCAACTGAGTTTTTAGCTGAATGTAGAGCTCCCCTGTAAATCAAATCCTAGATGTCGCTACAACATAATGGTGTCTACAGCTGATGAATAGGATCCTAAAACTCACAATGAGAAATGGAAATAATAAAAGGACAAGACATAAAAATAATTAATTAACATGTGGGTTAAGTGCAACCAATATTGTCGTTGAAATTCTGCACAATAATATCACAAGTACTGTGGACATTTTCTTGAAATTGTGCTCCCTGAGTAGAAAATAGAAAAACAAATGGTGCATGAACAGGGTCAATCCTGCAAAGCTGAACTGTCATCTGTTACATAAGAATGTTGGAAACTGACTTATGAGGAATACGTAATTTCTTTGCATGGCTCAAAGAACTTATGTTATAAAACCCAGAGGAGATTTAACAAAATACCAATTGTGATGGGTTTTGTTTATGATATTCTAATCTTTTGACTGTAAAATAAAATATTTCATATTGGGTTTCTTTTTGTGACAAAGTAAAAAATTGAAAGCATCTTGAAATAATAGTGGTTCCATATTTTAACAGCGGGTTGTCCAATAAACAACATGAAGTAGTAGTGAACCATCTTTAGAAACAGTATCTACTGTTTACTAGGCTGTTTACTAAATAAATAATTTTCAACCGGAATAACACAGTGAGTTTTCCACCATAATACTCCTCATGAGTATGCTAAGAATGGAACATTTTTGTGAAGTCTGTGTGTTGTGTACAAGCCTTAATTATGCCTTTGTCAGTAAAGAGGCTCAGAAAAGCAATTAAACATTCATGATTCATGGTGTGACTATTATTCTGGGCCTAAAACATACCAATTTGGCTATTTAACATGAGCGTGACCATGTGTCTGTACACTGATGATGACAGCAGAGGAGGAACAGAGGCACAGTACACTGACTCAGCCTTTGGGCTAAAATCATGTACACAAGTGCAAAAACACACTAGACAAGATGCTTAATAGTGCACACAGTTATACAAAAATATTCACACACAGACACAGATACAGACGGATAAACATAAGCACAGACTCACTAACAGACACAATTTTCCTCAGGGTCACGATAACACATGCTTCTGAGTTCCCTTGCTGCAGCCCCTTAGGGCAAAAACAAGAAAGTCCTTCTGTGTCCCTGTAAGTGGCTTCTGAAGATTTCTGTGGGGAGCAGAGTGGATAAAGGATGCCCTTCTTGCTCCTTTTCATACTCCTGTGGATGCATTGTGTAGAAGCTAAAATCCACACACAGCTTTACTCGTTATGAAGTTCAACAAAAGCAGTTAAATGACATCAAAAGAGGTAAGGCTGAACATACATGCATACTATATTTTGAACCATTTTTAATTAGCTCTATGAAGTAAAGGGCAATGCACACCTTTGGTAGACATACAATATACCAAGTAATATAGGCCATCATTGTTCTTAGAATTATTAAAGGGCTTGTGTTTTTGTTGTGTTGTGGTAAAAGAAGAATGTGTGGCTCAATGGCAATCTGCACAATGCCTTTATTAGTCTATCTCCGGTCCACCTCTGTGAATTCCTGCCCAGACACTAAGGCTGTGCTCAGACACAACTTCACTTTCATTGTTCAGCTCAGTAAACAAATAAATAAATGAGAAGGCAGAGACTCACAGGACAATAACACATACTGTAGCTTTAAAGCAGTCTTACTGAAAAGTTAAGATAGTTTAGCATCCTTTTTCCCAATCTACAAAAATACACTATCACATATGCAGAGCTGTGGATAAATGTTTGTTTGTTTATTTCAAACATACAAAACAATAGTCACAATCAACATTGAACAGTTGAATTGTTTGAAAAGGAGGTAGGTGA
This sequence comes from Valencia hispanica, assembly GCA_963556495.2. Taxonomy (NCBI): domain Eukaryota; kingdom Metazoa; phylum Chordata; class Actinopteri; order Cyprinodontiformes; family Valenciidae; genus Valencia; species Valencia hispanica. The sequence continues at coordinate 42,428,969 of OY747701.1, read as the reverse complement.
AAGTATACACTTTTAAGGCCCTACCCCCTTTACACATTATTGTCTTTTAAAGAAGCAAAATAAAAGGCAAACTAAAAAATTTATAATTTACTCATTTTACCTAACTTAAAATTTTCTTTCAAATAATAAAAACAAAACAAAAAATCACAAGAAAGTCAAAAACAGAACAGTACAGTAAAACAAAAGACTCTCATCTCTAAACCATCTTTACCTTCCAACATTATTTTGGTTTTCACTGTTCTTCCTTATTCTTGTATACATTAAACATTTGTACTTTTGAACTGGCTTATGATTTTACTTGGTTTTATGTCATCTGTTAGACCATTCCATTACTGAGATACACCAACTTTTTTAATGTTGTTTTGCAAGGATGTGTTTTTAAATTCAGTTTCCCTCTTAGGTTGTACCCTCTATCCCTTTCATGAATCATTTTAATTCCTTTTTGGGGAAGTTGGTTGTGTCTTGCCTTATAAAGTATTTGTGCTGTTTTGAGTTGAACCAAGTAAGGAAATTTCAGCAGTCCAGTCTTTATAAAGAGTTCATTAGTATTATCTTTGGTATCCTGCTTGATTTATTAATCTAATCACACATTTTTGCAGTATATGAATTGTTTTTAAATTGCTCTTGTATGTGTTTCCCTACACTTCCACACAGTAAGTCAGATAGGGTAAGAGTAGAGTACAGTATAATGTATGAAGAGCTTAGCGATTGAGAATATGTTTTGTTTTTCCTAGGATGGCAAGTCTCCAAGCCAACTTCCCCTGCACATATTTAATTTGTGGTTTCCAGCAGATTTTATGGTCCAAGATTACCCCAAGAAATATAATTTAATTAATCATTTCAATGTCAACCATGTTAATAGTTATATTTACTACTATATTTTTGTGTTTTCCAAATAACATAAATTTGGTTTGATCTAAATTCAAAGATAGATTATTTCTATCAAACCATTTTTTTAAATTTTATGTATTTCTTTAGTGATCACCCCCAGAATCTGCTGCAAATCCAGACAAAAACATACAATGTTTGTGTTATCTGCAAATACATTTTTTTTTATTAGCATTGACACTTTACATTTATCATTTATATACATAATAAACACTTTTGGGCCTAGGACGGATCCTTGAGTTACCCCACAAGTGATATTTATGACTCTAGATTTATTTTGATCTGTACAAACTGTTGCCAGTTAGTTATGTAGCTTGGTATCCAATCTAATACTCTGAAACCATACCTCTCCAGCTTTCTTAGCAATATATCATCGTTGACAGTATCAAATGCTGTTTTTTAGATCAAAGAACTCTCTAAGTGCATATTTCTTATTGTCAATAGATTCTTTTATTTCTTCTATTAGGTCCATCAAAGCCAATGATGTTGATCTATTACTTCTAAATCCATACAGACAGTATGCCATGTTTCTCAACAAAACAGTTAAATTGTTTAATGAATAATTGTTCTAATATTTTTGAGAAGTGGGAAAGTATTGAAATTGTCCTATAAAGTGTTTATCCCCTGACTTGTAGATGGGAACAACTTTGGCTATTTTTATTTTGTCTGGAAATGTGTACTAAAATAAAATGCTGCAGTTGCTCCTTGCTATAATGAGGAAAGCTCTACTTCATATGTTTTTGCAATTAGGTTTTTTTATGGCTTGTTCTAACAAAAAGAATCACTTGGTTGCTATTGATTGCTATTACCTTGAAAAAAGCTTTGGTTTGTTAAGTGACAGCATCCTTTGCTTCAAACAATTTAGGGTCGAATAATTTCACCGATGTTGAAATAAAATAGAACTTAGTGTATAACACAGAATAATGTAAAAATTGTTAAATTAATTTGACTATAGGTTTTAGTTAATAATGTAAAGGCCCTTTGAGATTACACTTTTGATCCTTTATCTAGACATGCTCTTTACATGCCAGGATCAGTTGAAAGGTCCAAACACAGAATGAGGGATTATAGTCAGCCCACCAACATTATGCCTCTGATCCACTTTGGAAGCGAGACAGACTCAGGCAGCAGCCATAAGCTCTGAGGGTAAGACAAAATGACAGCGCAAGTGTGTCGTAGTGATATAAGCATATAGTATGAGAGGCCGTTTAGGCCTTGATCTATTCAGGTTTTCACATAAACAATCATACTCTCTCATTTGCACTATTATTCTCTTTCATATACGCTATTATACAGCACTCTCACATACACTATCATACTCTCTTTCATGTGCTATAAGATATTTAACTTTCCTTGCCTTTCTCTCTATACCTTTCTCTCTATGAAAAATAAACTTTTTAAAAGCAGCTGATGTTTGGTGAAATTATTTGTTTAATTGGAAAAGTCAAAGAAGGCAGTTTATGGCTTTAAAAGGGATCTGGAAAACTATGGGACCTGTCCAGTAAAAGAAAAAAGAAACTATAACATTTTAACATTTATATTGTGCTTTCAGTATGGGATATCTGTTCCAGGTGTGAAGCATTTATGTATCCTTTTAAAACTAGACATTTTCATAAGTGATCCAGTTGCATAATAAATAAATCAATAAAACCACTAGGTTCGAGTGTTGTCAGTTTTTAACTGCACATTACATAAAATATCAATATTTAAAAAAAGGAATATTACAGAAAATGTGAAAATAACCAGTCTCAAATGGTATACCTTAAAAATGAAGATTTTTACAAATCACAAAACCTTCATTTAGCATAGCAGAATTTTTAAAGTCTTTTAAAAAATTTTTTTAAAAAGATTTAAAAATAAATCATCTGTTTGCTTTATTTAATATGTGTTTTCTTAGAATCTTCATATGCATCTTTGTGTTTTGATGTATTCTTATAGGTAGATTCAGGTGATATGATCTACCTCACACAAACAGTTGAGTAAACAGAAGAGTGAAGTGACTTTGCCCTTGGACATCCTTATCAATTACTATCATTGTTGTTTTTTATGCAAAACACATGACAGTGACCAGAGACCATATTAGTTTGTTAGTTTGTTTAATAAGAAAACAATAGAGTTGTGAAAAAGTGTTCAGATTATTATAGCAAATATTATAATGACACAAGGGTTTGTAAAAAATAATTTCAGAAATAGCTTAAACACAAGTTATTAAAGTAAAAATATGAAGTTTCATAGAGATAAAAGGTGTAGATGAATATTTGTAAGTATGAATCAAAAACGTTTAAATAAATCTGCATTTACATCTAACGACTATTCGTTTTTTTACAGATCTATCCAATATCAGGGGTTCAGCTGTTCTCAGCAGGATCCAATAAGAAATCTTGACAAAAAGCCTTGAAGCAAGACACTGATACACCACCCAGTTTATAAATATTAAACAGCACCAGATAAACACAGCTGGTTTGAAGCAATGCCGTCACTTTTTAATCACAAATCCTTTTTTATGTGACTTTGTACAATAGATAAAGTACATGTTTCAAAACAAATTTGAGATCATCCAATTTAATAGGTTTGACCTGAATAGTCCCGGTGGACCCTATCCAGAAATATTTTTTGCAAATAGCCCAGGGAACAACATATATGAAAAAGCTCCCAATCCCAATTCATTACACAACTGGGATTATATAAGTAGTTGCCATTCCTAAGGCATCTGATATTGCTTGTGCCAAAGCCTGTAATGTCTCAGTGACATGTTTTGGTAATGCTTGATGTAAAACTTTAATTCTATAACACAATGTGTCTGCCTCAAAGTCCTTTCTTTTTAGGCAATGTTTAGCGTTTTAATGTGTGTTTTTGTTTGTGATCTAATTGGTGTTTTAAACACATATCTGTTCCTATGTTTTCTTGTAAAGCACTTTGAATTACCCTCAAATAAACTTGCTTTGCCATGCCTTCACAGGATCAAAAAATATAAAACCTGATCACAAGGATGCCGGGATCCAATCCCAAACATTGGCTAGCATTCTAAGTACAGCATTTTTGAATGATCAGTGTAATTCAAAAAGATCTGTCTCATTCAAAATCAGATCTGATTCAAAAGCTCCTGATATCTGTTGTCACCATGAGCTCAAGCTTTTACACCAGTCATGCCATCAAAGCTGTAAGTAGCCATAAAAAATTGCAATGGAGAAATAGAGTGGCTAATACATCTGCAATACAGCTGCTTGAAACTATAAATAGTGTTCAGTCACCACCAAACTTTGCAGTGCAGGTGTTACTCAAGGCACTAGTGAAAGAACTAAATAGCCAAATTCAATAAGCTCACCTAGCTAACTGTAAAGGCAAATAAGATGAAAAAAAAACCTTTAGAGGAAAATCTCAAGAGAGGAGCCACATTTCCAAGGGACAGAGATAGAACAAAAAGGATTATAAAACAAATGATTGAATTTATTGGTCTTGATGACCAACTCAATATTGTGGTGGACAAGGTTTTTGTCGTTCTCAAGTCAGAATTGAGAACAACTTGATTAAAAGAGCTTCTAGCAAGTTCTGGATCTGTTGCCAGGTCTCTTCTTTTTAGGGTGTGCCTGGAACACTTACAGAAATGCCAAAAAACATCCTGATCAGATGCCAATAACTACCTTAACTGATTCATTCTGATGCAGGAAAGCAGTGGCTCTAGTCCCATCCTCCCAGGGATGACAGAGCTCCTCACCTGATCTCTATGGTTTAGCTAAGGCACCCCACATAAGAAGGTATTTAAGCCAGTTTTAAGTGGGATTTCCCAATTGAAGATTCCCAGTCCAACCTTAGCATGACAATCCTAATTGTTTTAGTAGAAGGTATCTAAACTTTCTCCTAATCACTTCTTCCTGAAGTTGTTTCACTGCTCACCCAAAAGGCTGCTTTAGATCTGAACATGAATTTAAAGTCTTATAAACTGCAGTCAGAACATTCACACTATTAGGACCATTTGCACTAATGAGGCCATTGAAGACACATGAGTAACTGGCTCTACCCTCCATTCAGTTTAATGTTTGGGTTGTTGTTGCTTGACGATTCAAATATGCCCCTAGTAATGCCAAGTGAGTTGTTTTGGTCCCATGTCCCAAGTGTGAATTGCTGTGAAACGCCTAGGGAGTCAAGGCAAGATATGAATGAGTTACCCAGCTATTGCCAAATTGATCCTCAAAATCACAATGCACTATTACTTCAATTTTAAATTTATAATTTCCATTTCAAGATATACAAAATATTAAATAGAGTTTTTATGTCCTGGGGCTACAGTAGTTATTTAGCTCAATAAACCAATCATCAGATGATCCCAAAGTGTGTTGATTTTATTAGTCAAACTGCTATTTATCTGTTTATCTTGTGTTATGTTTTCTTCCTCAAATATACAGGATAGCTTTTACACCATGGCAGTGTCAACCTTGAACCAGACAAAGTCCTCAAACGAAAAATAACTTTTTATCTTATCATTGTCGTTCACCTGTTTTATTTTTCTTATAATTTCACACATCCTCTGTTTTATATTCTTGTAATCCCCCTGTCTCTGCCCTACTGTCTTCATCTTATTTCATTTTTTTCAGTCCACAGTACATAGGCTGTCAGCCTGCCCCAGGGTATGTCCCATACTTTATAACACTGTCTTCATTGCTCAGCCTTGTGCCATCAAAGAAAAATAAACTAAAGAGAAAATGCTAGAGAGAAGCAGAGGTAGAAAAATAGAAAAGTAGAAATAAGAGTAAAAAAATCCAAATGAGTTAATTTTGAAAACGCATAAAGGACAACAGTGAGAAACAGTGAACAGGAGGTATGCAGGAATAAAGTAAAATGGGTAAAAGAAAGGAAGAGCAAAGCCATAAAATAAAGTTAGAAGTTATTGGAGGCTGGCTAAAGGAAAAAAATGTCATCATCATAAAATAATATTGGAACCGGCCTGGCCTTAAGCCATTGATGAATACAGATACTGCTCTTTGGGGTCTTTGGCCTGAGGAATGGACTAATTTAAACAGCTTACCCCACCTGTGGATGTAAAGGGAATAAAATAGCTTCACTGCCGGTTATTTTGTTTAGCATTCCACATTTTCCTCCTATAGTGGCTCAACCAAAAGATCCCCACAGAAGGTGTAACTTCCAAAGGAATAGTTAAACATGCAGTGTGTTATATCTAAAAAATAATAATTTAAACACAATAATGTTCTGAGTGACAAGGGCAAAACCTTCAGTTAATCGTGTACAATGAAAGCAGGGGCAGTCTTTCCCCATCCCCGCTTTATCACATTTTCAATAATGGGCCCAAAGGGGCCATTAAAAGAGGCCAACTAATGACAGCTGAGTGAAAAGGGACCTGCTGAAATCTGATCACGTACAGTGACTGGAAGATACTGAAAAGACAGCTGGATAGCTTAATTACTACTAAGTTTTGGTTAATATAGAGTATATGACTCACAGAAAAGGAAAAAATATCCACATTTAAAATGATGATCAATTTCATGCTTGTTCATGATGTGAAATGTGTTGATGTTGTCACTGTTTGTGTGGACCACCTAGAAAAACCTTTCATGTGGACTCACGATAAAACCATGTTGCTGGGCAGTTAGTGACTGTTGTCAGAATTCATCAGGCATAACATTATGACCAGTCAACATACTGTTCATAATGTCTGTGGCAATGCAACCGCTGACCATGCTACTGTTTCACCATCGTTCGTTCCGCTTTTTGCAATGCTGCCAACTGGAAAGAAGAGCTGCAGTTTAAGATGCTCTGACCCAGCCAGCTAGCCATTAAATTTAAAGTAACTTTATTAAGCCTTAAAAAATAAAATTAAAATAACCAGGCACATTCAACAAGGAGGTAAAATTGTAAGTTCGACTCACATGTGTCCCAAGTCTGCATCTGGTTAATCAATCGCTCCCCAATAACTCTGCTAAATTGGAAGAAAAGGAAACCTCGGTCAGAAGGCTTTTTGAGGGTATAGTGATCGGGTGGGTCTGCCTACCATTGTAGTGACGTCTCTGGTCAACGACAGTTTATGTACTTCAGCTAGTAAACACACATCCACTGAAGGAGCAATGGCCGATAGAAAGCAAGTTTTGGGTATGCTGGAAAGCTTTTTACTAGAAATGCAGCTCATTGAATACTCTAAAAACGCATGTGAACAAACAAACAAACAAACACAGTGGTCTGTTTTGTTGTGCTCTACACCTCCTGGTGTTCAAAATCGAGAACAGACCACTGGCCTTGCAATATAAAGCATCTAGTGCCCAAAAGCTGCACTGACTACTAATGACATCGACAATAGAGCACCGTTCCGGTGAAATGATCTTGGGCTGATGTTGGGTTGACCCAGTGGTTCCCAAACTATTTCTGCTGGGCCCCCTTTGGTTTATAAGAAAATGTTCACGCCTCTTTGTGCGCAATTGTTTTAAAACAAAGAACTCTAAGAGAGAAAAAAAGTAAAGGTTGTTTTGCAAAACTGAGGTCTTCAATCATCACAACTTTTCAGTAACTAGTGTGAGCCTGCTGTGATGTCACTTTATCTGCCAGGTGGAGGTGTGTGTTTGTGCCCTGCGTCACTGAATTTAGTTCATTGAACATTGGTTTCAGAAACCTGCCACTGTATGAAAGTTTCATTACAAACTTGTTCCAGTAAAATTTGTGGCCAGGATCACTGCCCTCTTCCTTCAAAAAGATGCATATCTCATCTCACAGACTCTGGACAGCACCTTCCCACATGACAGTTATCGGGACTCGCTCTGAAACAGAACGGCTGTCTGTCAGAGCCCATTTTCTCGCACAGTACCGTAAAAATTGGGGTTTTGACCATTTGTGTTTTGATGTAGTTGACTGTGCTGAAAATATAGATTATTACATCATTCAGCTCGGGCCTCGGCTGTTTGGACCCCGGTGTATAATGCAACGCATGGACTGCAATATTGGGGGAGACGTACTTCATGAACGCATGCAGCCCTCCTATTTTCCCAGCCATAAGTTGCGTTTTTACTATAGGAACTTCAGGGTAATTTGACCAGACCTTCCCAATATGCTCGTTTCTCCACTTCATCAGGCAGGGCCGACAGGCCAGTTTTAAGGGCCATTTCAGGAACCAACACAGTACCAGTCTGTTCTGGGTTACTCCAAATGGCCCAATCAAGCCGCTCAGCAGGAGCTGTGATTAAGTTGCACTGATTGGTTGTAATTCAGAGGGAAATTAGCAGATGTCGTCAAACAACCAAAAAAGAAGAGTTACTGGCAAATCAGCTTATAACAAAAGCAAACAGAAACGCAGTATCAAGTCCTGCTTCTTCTATGTCGATCTCTTGTTATTTCTGCTGCTGTGGGCGCCTGTGGGAAGCATAAACTAGGGTTGAGTCATCCAACAACTTGTTCAAGTAATGAACTTCAAAGCAACCACCAGCAGACAGCTGTTTGTGCCCAGACAGCTGACAGACAGGGATTATGAAACACACAACAGCTGAGGGCCATCCAGATACATGAGTTGTGACACAGTCCAAATTCAGAAGTAAGGCATTCCACTTTGTTTTACTGAATCTTTTGTCTGGTACTGGAAGCTGGCTGATTCCAAAGTGGTTCTGAAAACTGAAACATTAGGAATTAGGCCCTAAAATTGTTCCTTCGGGCTTCAGATAATCTAAAAGACTCCTGATAATTCTTAGGCTTACTTCAGTTTAAATTGAATGTTTTAAAGGGTAATTTCCTGTTCATAAATGTTTGTTCTTTCATTACATTGGTAACTTTTAATTAGCAATGATTCATTCATTTTATGTCTCCTTATTGTTGGTTTGTTCAATTATTCAGCAATGAATTAATCTTATTTCAATGATATAACATTTTTTATTTCGGTGGTTACTAGCTCTCACTGCATTTTTTATAATCTTCAGTTGAGGTAATTCAACTGAAGATTATAAGAAGATGCAATGAGAGCTAGTAACCAGTAAAATCAACAATTTCATATTATTCAAATAAGGTTTAATAATTAAAGGTAAAGTACAACCTACAGAAATATACCACCTGTTTCCTGTTTCAATATGTAGAGATCGCTGTCTGGAAAGGAAGCAGTCACTTCTTCAGACAGATGTTTAAAAGTTAAGAAGCTAACTGATTTGTGAACATTAAAAAAGTTAAATGTAATTTACTTTTGCAACACTTCCATAATGCAATCCACTTCTAGTGTTGCCTAAGCTTTAATAACTGGGAAACAGCTACAATTGATGTACCTAAAAGATTTTTTTTTTTTTTTTTTACCTACCTAAAAGATTTTAAATATACACAAATGAAATATTTCCCTTGGGTACCAACATATATAGTTGCAATATTTAATAGTGCTCTGAGTTCTAATGACCCTTCTATTGCTCATTATGTCTCAAGTGAAAAAAAAATATTTTGTACATATCTGTTTGATTAGCGGCCTTTCCCCAGTGCTAACAGACCCTCAGAAAACCCACCATGAAACCCTTGATTTATTTTTCATTCCACTGTAATGGTTATTTTCTTGAAAAAATATCAGCATGTGCTACTAGACCCAGCATTAAGGCAAGATAATTTCAAGCCTGCACTGCATTGTATAACCTTCATTGAGTAGAAGGAGTCAATAAATAAACGATGGAAAAGCAAAGACAACAGAGAAAAGCACATTTTAGATAACGCCAGCCGAACAATGGGGAGACATGAAGTAGTCTTATCTCTTCTTGGTCTGGTGGACAGTTTATAACTAAGCCATACTTCACCTTTAGTGAAGGATGAACCGGTGAATGTCGTGGGACTTTATTCACTCTTACATAAACTTACTGCTATGTGCTTTGCTAAAAGCTTTAATCTTTTATCAGCCTCTATTCATAAGTGTTAATTTTTATTTCAAACAAACCTAAAACATTTTTACTCAATAATGAAAATGTTTTAATGTTCTTAATGTTTTTACATTTTCTTCTTGATCTTAAACTTGACTTATTACATTTAGACATTGCTATATTGTCTGTTAGTATATCTACCCACTGATATATTCTATTGTGTCACTGTGCTTCTCACAATCTCTTCATTGTCTGACAGTCAGTGCTCTGATCAGTGAAACAGTTTTATCCTCTTGTCTCCACCAGCAAACTGATATAAGAGGCTCCCCACATTGCCTATGTATGAGTTATTGGCATAAAAAATAATATTCTAACTGAACATGTATAGTAACTGAATGTACAGTAAGATTCAGCTTCACATTGACTTCTGCCTGTTTTTAGCTATAAGAGTCATATAAGACCATCCATCCATCCATTTTCTATACCCGTCCATCCTAATGCAGGGTTGGGGGGGGGGGGCTGGTGCCTATCTCCAGCGGTCATGGGGTGAGAGGCGGGGTACACCCTGGTCAGGTCGCCAGTCCATCGCAGGGCAACAGACATACAGGACAAACATCCATACACGCACACACTCATACCTAAGGGCAATTTAGAGAAACCAATTCACCTAACAGTCATGTTTTTGGACTGTGGGAGGAAGCCAGAGTACCCGGAGAGAACCCACGCATGCACAGGGAGAACATGCAAACTCCATGCAGAAAGACCCCAGGCTGGGATTCGAACCCAGGACCTTCTTGCTTCAACAGTGCTACCAACTGCGCCACTCAGAAGAAGAAAATGCCTTTTTTTCCTTCTTTGTCTGTTGCACACCTCGGCAGTGGTGTTCAACATTTCATTGCTGCTGTGTGTTCAACCTTTTTCTCTGATCTGTAAGGTCAAAAAAAGTTTGCATTTAAAAAATTAGGACTCTGTTGAAGTGAGGCCCAACAAATATCTAGATGTCCACACAGGACTCAGGACAGAGCACCCAAGACATTAATTTTCCTTCAATTGTATGTCTTCAGCTAACTTCAACTTGTTTGTTCTCAAATGAAATGTCAAACTGAGAAATCAAAGATATTGTTCATCTAAAAATTTACCTGTAACAGTGTCTTAAAGTTGTAAATAACAGAGATTTCAAAATTTTGTTATCAAAGGTTTTCTTATAAGATTTTATACGGTCAGATGTACCTTTATTAGGCACAGCTGTTGAATTAAGACAAACAAGGAATCAGCCAACATCATCTCATTGCTACTTCCATCTAGGTAACTTACTCTGTCACTTTACTGTACTTCAAAGGTCTTCACGGTCACTAGATCTTAATCCAACAGAGCAACTTTGGGCTGTGGTGAAATGATATTCATATCATGGAAGTGCAGCTGACAAATCTGCAGTGTGATGCTATCAAATACAATACTGAACTTATGCTCTGATGAGAGGGTCCATCATGATACAGGCGAAGTATGCATAATAAAGTGATGGTGAGTGTATGTCTGCATGATTCATTGATTAGAATTCAGAAGTTTGATAAACTAAAAAACAACAATGTAGTTGAAAATGTGTGCATACCAAACCTATAGAAGGCAAAGTCAAAAGAAAACCGTCCATTCTGGAAGCCTGTTGAAATATTACTCCAAACTACTTGAAAAGATTAAAGTCAGTTCTTACCTCTTAAAAGTAAATTGTAAAGGGATGAGGGATGACTCAGGACTTTTGCCCAAGACTGTTTTCTGCTCTTAAAGAAGTTAACTGTGATACATTGATCTACAAGTCTCACAGGGCTAACAAAATGTGACCCAAAGGCCATATCATCTATTTTTATTTCTTGTGTCACTTTTAATCACTGACACCGCACACTGTACTTTGATCATAAAAAAGGCAAAAGGGGGGATATCAGTCTGTACCTGTGGATCTATGTATACCTGCTTATTCTATTCCACAGTGTTCCTATTTTTGTCACCGTCAATTGCCTAGACAAGCACATCAGTTTGCTTTTGAATACAGTCTCAAATAAAATATATTCAGAAGTCGGTTTGTGGTATAGCGGATGCCAAGATGCCCAACATTTAATGTTGTTTGAAATGCAAAGAAAAAACAGCTTTTAGATATTTAAATTACTGTTATAACAATTACTATAAAAAGTACCATCAAGAAAACTGTTGGCGCAAGCTAACTGTGAAATTTGATAGAGCCTGAAATTTGAATAAATGAAACTCCATTATGCCTGTACAATGGTGTTTTGTCATACTAGACATATGCTTGGGAAGGAATTGCAGGCTGATTGTTGTTTGGGTTCATCCCCCCCATCTGCTCATCCATATGGCTTGACAACAGCTTATTTGCAAGCAAAACGTCTCATATCACACTAATTGGGGACCTCTAATCAGGCTGTGTTAAAATGACCTGAATAATATTGGCTGTTTTCAGTTTTGAATACCTGTCAAGGACTAAATTTCATAGCAATAGAAAATTATATTCTTACATCTGGAGTTATTGCCACCAAGATGCTTGTGAATAATTTTGTTAACCAGCAAAAAGTTAACACATTGAGGTAAATAATTCTACAAAGCTATCACTATCTTATATTCATCTACAGTTACACAATTATTCATACCCATGTCAGACTTACGTAAAAAAGTAATCTTTTAACTTACCAACATGATTCATCTGACTAAAGTAATAGTAACGTTTTGTAGTAACAGACTTGAATGTGATAGAGAATTTGCATAGGGAGCTAAAGATTTGGGTGATGGCAAGAAGGGCTTGCAACCTCAAAGACTTGGAAATCATCATCAAATATAAATTGTCAAACCACTAGTGGACCCATGCAAAAAATAAAAACTAGCCAGCAATTATAAGAGGGTTTTGATTGCTTTAGAGAACTGACAGTAAAGCATATTAACACTGATATGAACTCTGCCACAGCAGCTAGCTTAACATTTCAGTGCATACTAAGCAAGACATGTCTCGTGTTAAACAGCTTTACTCAGGATACAAACAGCATTCCTTAAAAAACTTACTGAAGTGTTAAAGTTACACTTCATGCCCTGCTGTTTAATGTGGAAATGATGCAATGCTAATTACAGTAGAGTCAAGCGTTGTTTTTCAAACAGCGTACACCCAGATTGTTAAGAGTAAATCAATGAAGTTCAATAAAGACAACGGGGTTAAATATTTCAGTACCATCAAACATATATGTATTTCTTTTTATTAAGCTTCATTTTCTAGTTTCTCTTTTATATCTTTGTTACTGTTTGCAATTCTTCTGTCCTTTCACAGGTGTGCCCAGCCATCCAAAGCTCTGTAAAACTAGCTTTGTTGGCTTGCCGTTTCATGCAAGTTCCAGTATTTCTTGTCAATTCATTATTTCTTTAGTGACTGACTTGAAAATGACAGTCACAGCTGAGGTAGTGAAACAGAGGAACCTCCTAAAAAATGAAGAGTAAATCACGATTAATCACAATCATTAATAATTCATTTGCATTAATAAGCAAGTTTTCCTTGTTTTGTGGTTGTGAAGAAGCTGAATCCTCTCCCTCAGAGCATGTAGTATTTTAGGAAAGAACTGATGCTCAGTGGCTTTAAATTGAGTCATTTGACATGCTTGGTTGCTTTGCAGCTCCATTTGGAAGTTTTACAGGGCAAGTACCACCAAGAGCAGGTCCTGAAGCAGATTCAGAACTTGAGGAACTTTATACCTTTTTCAGTGAGCTGAGGAATGTTGCTGAGAAGGACGATGTATAGGTTTCCTGACTGTATTCATGACCAGATTTTTAATAAGAAGAATGTGATGGATGGATGGATGGATGGATGGATGGATGGATGGATGGATGGATGGATGGATGGATGGATGGATGGATGGATGGATGGATGGATGGATGGAAGGATGGAAGGAAGGATGGAAGGAAGGAAGGATGGAAGGAAGGAAGGAAGGAACATGCTTTGTTTAACCTTTATTTGTAGTGTTGAACTAATGGCTTATCTAAAGCGGAAAGTGAGATGGCTTAATGTGATAAAGGTGAGTGTTTTTGAATCCAAGTTATATTTCATGGTTCTTTAAACTGTCTGTAAGATTATATATCCTTGTGTTGATTGCTTAAGAAATCTGGGGTGACTGGGGCTCAGGAGGTAGGAGTTCATCCTGTAACTGGAAAGTTGCCGGTTTGAGCCCTTGCTCTGTAGGTCCCAATTATTGTGTCTTTGGGCAAGACACCTCACCCGCATTGCCTACTAGTAGTGGTCAGAACGCTCGATGGCGCTGATTGTATGGTAGCCTGCTAGTGTGCCCCAGGGCAGCTGTGGCTACATTGTAGCTTACCATCAGCAGCGTTGTGAATGTAGTCTAAATTAGAATTTAGTCAACATTTTTCTCTATTTCATCATGCAGTACTCATAAATAATATTGTCTGAGAAGTATTTAAACATCTTAATTTATGGTAAATTAATTGTGGTTTGATAAATAACAGCCATTAGGATCTGCAAAACCAACATCATGGATCTCTGGGTTACAGATATAACCTAGCTACCAGATTTGATACCACATAATAAAAATCAGCTATTCCTGCTTTAGGACTACTCTGGGCAGTTTCTAATCAAAATCTGTGGTACAGGTTAAAGCTGTAATACATTCACCCTGCAGTACCGATACAAGTCGATCAACTCTGTGTGATTAATCTGTGATTATGACTCAGTCAAAATTACCAGTGTCTTGTATCTAATGACAGACTGAGGGGGCAATTCACGTAGCAGTGCAATCTCCTCCATTATTTGCAACTGTTTTGCACAAATTATGAGCAGATTTAAAACATGCCGATCAATTCAAACAAACGGAAATGTCAACTACCAGTTTTAAGTCAGTATATGCAGGTTCTGAACCATAAACAAATATACATATGGACAGACCTTCCCCAAAATGTATCTATAGTTAAATTAAATCTGGGCAAACTGTGTAAACTCGGCAAGATGCATTTGCTCGTCAGAGCTATTTTAGAAGCAAATCTAGATTTTGCAGTTAGGACACTGGTTTGTGAACAAATAGCTTTATGAATTTGCCTTTGAGAGTTGAATACCTTTGCAATGTTTCTAAACTATTTGCCAGCTATAATAGTTGTATGTATCTGCTATATAGCTGTGGTGCAATATTATTTGTATTTAGGTACAATATGCTGAATGTAAAAAGAAAACAAGGGTAAACTTTGTGGGCAATGTATTACTGAGCAGTAAAGCTTTCTTTTGTCATAGATGTGTTTTCAATGTTTTACACAAGTTAAGCACTGCTTTAAGGGAAGTGGAAATTCTTTACTTCTAAATGTGGATCTTGCTCTATGTAACTTGACAAAACAGGAAGTGTGTGCAGGGAGACAGGTCCTAATACAACATGAATTGTGTAAAATCTTTGAACTGGGGAGAACACTTTTAAAACCTGTTCTTTCCTTGTTGATCAGATGAATTGTGAGAGACGTTTAAGTGCTTTTCCCTGTTTGGTTGATCCATGCTCTCCTGAACACAGAGAAGCCATTATCTGTAGTGGGGACTTCTTTGATATTCCTCCATGTTCCTCTATCAAGGTGACACTAATACACTTGTCTAGGAATGCATGTGTCAGAGAGTAAAATATGCTTTTGGCTTTAGACAAAAACTAAAGACTGATTATCAGATCATCTTCTTCTCTAGCTGAATACTTAAGAGTAAGGAAATAGAAAATCATTAGACCATGGTAGCTCTGTGAGCGATAAAAATCCATTAGTAACAGGTCGAAGACACAAGAGTTTCTTTAGAAAGCTAACAGGGGACTGATGAGCAAGACAAATGGAATCTCCAGTGGTTCAAAGGAAAACATTTCTTTTGGCTGTTTTTGTTTAAACAGATTAGATAAAATTGCTATCAGAGACCATATTAATGTAAATGTTTTTGCAGAGTTCATTTGAGACAACAATTATATTTAACATTACCAAATATATTCTAATTACTTTAAGAATGTCAGTAAAATTATTCTGAGAAAGAAAGAAAGAAAGAAAGAAAGAAAGAAAGAAAGAAAGAAAGAAAGAAAGAAAGAAAGAAAGAAAGAAAGAAAGAAAGAAAGAAAGAAAGAAAGAAAGAAAGAAAGAAAATAGTCAACCATTTAATATTTTTTGCATGAGCCATCTGAGGTCATTAACCAACATGAAGCTATCTCTGCCTGTGTATTGCATCATGTCAGGGTTAAAGTCCCTTTACCCGCTCCATATGTGCACTTTTAGAGATCCTTTTCATAACAATAATCATTTAAATATTTTATACAGGAGGGAGGTGTCTTGGCCTTTACAAAACTGTAAACAATTTCAAGGTTAATTAGTTTCAGTTGGTGGCCATATCAAAGTGCCTATTAAAGTAGCCTAATGTGAAATAATTAATGGCTTGACACACTCTTGCAATGCAGAAAGTACATTGGAAGATGTTTAGAGGCCATTTCTTTTTGTTGATTTATCTGGCAAGCTTTCATTGACATCGATTGGTATGTTTTGTTTTTTGTTGTTGTTGTTTGCTTGCTTCTTTAATCATCAGAAATCCAGATGGTCAGAGCTGAAATTTCCCTACAGCTTCACTGAAGGTAGTGTGGAAATGTACCTGGTATCATGAGTGACAGTTGTCAGGCATAGTTTAAGAAAATTTTAGATATTGTTACTAAGGCAAAACTGGTATAATACAACATCTCTATGCTTTGTTTGAATCTTATAAATGTCTCACCCAAATAAATTTTACAATAAATCCTATGAATGACTTGGATATTTTTTTAGCATTTATCAGTACTTTATTAGGTACTTCATTAAAGTGCTTATTCAGCATTTCAAACATGACGAATCAGAATAGAACTAGTTGTAGATCAAAATACATTTAGCTGGGCTGGTCAAGATATAAATGCGTGAAAATACACAAACACAATTTGGTAGTTGATATGCATACAAAAATAGGTGTGTTTATATTTTATTTCTTCTTTATATATGAACATCAACATTAAATGCCATTTGTAGGAGCAGTACATGCAGAATTGGAATGTGATTTCTTTGTGTAGAGATTTTTTTTTTTTTTTTTTACATTAATCAAACCTGAACCATCATCATTGACAGCAATCGAGTGATGCTTTTTTTCCGCTGGAATTTACTAACCAAGAAGACAACATGAAATTTAAAAATATATATATCTTCTTCAACCCGGACATTATTCTTGTCTGTGTTCCATTGGATAATAATGACACAAGAGGCTGGGGGGATGACTTCAACAATGAGCTAAGATTAGTATTTTTCATTAAGCCAATATGAGGGGGGCCTTGAAGCTGAGAATTGGAAGGAAGTAATATTCCTCTCCTTTAACTCTACCTAAAGGAATTCAAATATCAGAAAGATGAACTTGATCAGAAAAATGTGTTCATGAGCTGCATAACAATACCTTCTTCACCTTTTTATACTTTTGTGTCCTTGTAGCTATAAAAGCACCCCTGGATTAAAAGTAGTTTTGATTAAAAAATAAGACCATGATAGTCCATGAGAGCTTTGACTTGCCTTTCTGAAGTACATATGCTAACTGTCAGCGGTACACACAATGTATAATTCAATATTTTCAGAAACACAAAGAGAGTTTCCTCTTTGGGTTGTAAAAAAGACAAAGATACACAATTCAAGACCACGTTGAACTGCGTTAAACCCACATCTTTGATATTGCATATATATGTGATTGGTTGAAAAAAGCAGCTGAGCCATGTTTTTTGGTTGTTTTCTTGTTTTATGATAAAGCAGTAGCAGAGGAGGTGATTATAGTCATAATCAGTAACAAAAATCAAGAGACCTTAAAAAAGTGGGTCAGCCTCATACGGTGCAGATGCTTTATTGCTTCATTATGTGAATCTATTTCATTTGCAGATTTCACTGGATAGAATATGAATGAATTAGATTTATTTTAAAAGAAATAAAAGAGAAGATAGTACAACAATGTCCTCTTGATTTTCAGTCATATATCCTCCTTGCTGGAATTATTTGCTAATTAGTAACAAACATTATTTGTTGAGTTAATATTTAAAATGTTGCAGGTTAAATGGAGAAATCTTGGCCATCTCAGATTTCTTTTTAAACTTGGCTATTTTCTGCTCTCAGCAAACAGGTATTGAAGTGGCTATCATCTTATGTGTCAAGGTTTGACATGCAGCCTTCTCAGAAATGCTCTTATGCAGGTTTGTAACAAGCGGTAATTTAAGTTAATGTTGCCCCTCCATCTGCTTGGACCTGTCTGGCTTTTTCTCTCTGCCATCAAAAATGCATTTTCTCCAAAAGATCTGCCACTCTGGAAGTTTTTTGCTCCTTTATAATGCTTTTCGTAAAGCACGCATTTGCTGTGGTGTGAATATTTCAGTCAACCATACATTTTTGAAATATGTAAACCAGCCTGTGAAACCAGCCCTCAAATAATATAAACTCACAGTTCTCCAATATTCATATAGTTGCTTTCCATTTTATCTCAACTAAACAGGCCGATATTCATACATAATAAGCAGACAAAATTATTCATTTTACTTTATCATTTTGTATCTATTTAAAGATTCATTGCTGTTTGGCTGCCAATGCTAGCCCTAATCTTAAAACTTTTCACCTCGTTTCACCAAATGTTTTGTGTATTTTCTGCCGTGGGATTATGATTATGGGAATTGTTCAACAGTCTACTTTAAAGAAAAGGGAAAAAATGAAACATTAAAGAAATAGCTAAGCATGGCCTAAAGTCACTGAAAGGGGGAACCATGGTAAGGGTAACGTAGGCTCAGAGGTAAACACAGCAGGGTAATGGTTTGCAGAAGCAGTCAGAATAACATGGGAATTTATGCAGAGATTTGAAAAAAGTGTGATGAGAAGAATGTTAATATTGTTGTCAGGACACGGGGGGATATGCAGAGGTTGATGTACAAGCCCTAACACATAGACGATGACCAGATTAAGCAGTGGATGGACTGCCATGATGCCTAAGATTGGTATGTTGTGTCATTAGCATTACGTTTTGACAGTGGTCATATTTCTAATTGATCATTTACATTTGTCAATGCATTCTTATGTACACAAACAAGATGGGGGTCATTTGAAGGTTTTTTTAGTGGTGGAATTTATGGCGTGCTATTAACTTTGTTCTTTACTGCTACAAATCTAATAGAAATGGTCAGATGAAAAAAGAAACCAAAATCACAACCCCTCCCTCCACACGGTTTGCACTAGCAATGCAGTACATCTCACATTTCCATGTAACCCATATTGAAAACCTTAGAATATGTATGAGGTTTGTCTGGTTAAAAGTACCTTTTGAAAATAACCCATAAGCAGGTAATAAACATACTTTGAGAAACACATTTTGAACCATAAACGCACTGAGCTACAATACAAAAAATACTCTTAGGTAGGACATATTTACTGTTTTGCTTGTAGCCTTTACTTGTGACTGTCCCAAATACTGGACAGTCAAGTTAATAAAAACATAAAAAATAATATATTTTAACAATATCTAAATAATATTTATAATAATAATTGTTTCCATTTTCAAAATTATTACATATTTTGACTTTATCTGTTTTCATCTGAAGGTTCAAAAAGCCTTAATTTAAGATAATCAGGAATCTCATTAAAACATGATTAAAACCACTAAATACTGCTAAATGTTGTTGACTAGAGTCCCAAAGCCAGTTGGATAAAGCTTTATGGGAGACATACAAAGAGATAAAAAAAAAATTAAAATCCACAAAGGATTTTGTGACGTCTTGCAATGGAGGAAAATTATTAATTTAGAGATTAGCAACAAATAATCAGATATTCAGGTGACTAAAAATGTATCTACCAAAGATATTAAAATATATTATGTTCATGACTGTCAATTTAAAATTTAGTTAAACATTTCCATCTTCTATACATATAAGAAAAAATATTTTCTAAATAGTGTTTTTGCTTTAGGTGGGTCTAGTTTGTATTCACTAGTTTGTATTCACTACATTTTTTCAGAGAGTACATGTTGTGAAACGTTTTTCCGTAACAACAATAACAATCACCTTTTGTAGACCAAAACTGGTGAGAAAAATAGTCTTACTGATTTCTCTCTTCCCCCATAAAATTAATTTAGCCATTACAACTACATTTCCAAAAGTAGAACAAAGATGTGTGCCTAGTAAAATAATTAAAACATGTTTTGTAAAAGTAAGAATTTAATCTTGAAGATAAAAGTAAAAGTTAATTCTCTGAAAGACATAATATGAACTAGAATTTCCCTCACAGGATCAATAAAGTGCCTGTCTTGTCTATCCTTTGCAACTATTTAAGTAAATGGTCTGAACTTGCGCTTTATCTAGTCCAGTGGACTAGTGCTTCACACTACATTGGTTGTGTCCAAATTCAGGGTCTGCATCCATCTAAGGACTGGATGTTAGCGGCTGCCAATTTGGACGGTCTAGCCTTCAGATTATTTCCCGCCTCTTCCTCAGCGAATATCCTGTCACCTAGCAACGGTGATGATGCAAAACATAAGCAGGTAAAAATTGAGTTAGAAAGAATCCCAAATTTTTTTATGACTTTGTTTTTTAATTTTAGAGGAGCTACAGCAGTTTTACCGTTGCCGACATGCTTTATATCTCCGGATGAGATGAAATCATATCCAAGTAAAGTCATTTTATTTACTTCTACATAATTACAAGTTCATTTCAGCGAGTTTTACAGATAAGTTCAGCAATTACATGACTGGTGGTCAAATTTACACTTAGGCCATGTAAAAACGTAGCCGGAAGCTTTTCAAAAACGAATATTCTCACCACCTCGTTTAAAAAAAAAAAACTGTCCACACCTAACCGCATAAGTGTGTTGTTAAGCACATTCATAGACATGCCAAACCTGTATGGGGCAGTAGATCCCCCAAATTCTATCCACTTAGAGTAACTTTCTATGTTCTAAGTTCTACATAGAGCAGTAATTGAGTTTGTAAAAACAAGCAAGCAAAAAGCGCTTGGACAATCGGTTATGCCAACACATCTCTGAGGGCATAGATGCTGTTTTTGAGTGTAAACACAAGTCGCACAAGTGATGTCAGAGGATTTTGCTCGCGCAAAGTGATGTTGTGGAGACAGAAAATAATTGAGAACCACAGCATTAAGGTCACTGTTAATAATCAGAGGTGGCTAGAGTAGCCAAAAATTTTACTCAAGCAAAAGTAAGGTACTTAAGTAAATGTAACTGAGTGAATGTAACTAGTTACTATCCACCTCAGTTAATAATAAAACCAGGACAACAAATAGTCTTTAACGGAGTAGTATCTATAACATTGTAGCCAGGTGACTGGACTAATGAAAAAGAAAAAGAAAGTGGGAAACAATCGGGGGGTTTAACAAAGCATTAATTTTCTTCTGAAGCTGTTTCTAGAATGTTAGACCAAACCAGTCAGACCAGACTGTGGAGCTGTGAACTGAAAATAAAAAAAACATGAATAGCCATATAAACTATATATCATATATATGCTCCTTTAATAACAGTCCAAGCGTAAAAACTCTTTTTTTTTCAGTGAGCTAAAGAAAATGGAAAGCAGACAGGAGATGAAACTATCAAAAGCAAGGAAGAGATATAAATCCTACAGAGCATTTGAGCAACAGTGAGAACACAAACAGGCCATAGAAATTATATGAAAGCATGCACAAACAGAAATACTAAAAGAGGCAGCTTTGATAACAGAGAGAGAGAGAGGAGTAGGCTACAGAGTACCATGGAGAAGCAGAGAAAGTTTGAGAGAAATGTGAGAAAGAAGATCAAAAGGGCAGAAAGTTTGTGTGAGCTTTTGCTACACTGACTCAGACAGCAGACTAGTGACCCAACGACTCACTCTGTGGCTTCAACCTCAATCCCACTAAAAGGTCAAAGCTTCTTTTCAACTACCTGCTTCTGCCTCTCTGTTTCTTTTACTGTCTAAAACAGTGTTCTCTTTCCTCTTCTGTAAACATGTGAGCATTTTCTCTACCATCAGCATTGTCACTGCTAATTTATTTTGCTTCAACTGGAACCCACATGTCGCTGAAGCACAAATATTGCACTGTGACCAGAGACTTATTTCTGGCCTGTGGAGAGAACCCTAAATGCCACCTGGCCTGGTGTTTATGGTTGTAAAAAACACAATTCTGTGGTACTTGTATGACTGCTGAGACTATTTATAAAGCTACAGTCCTGCAATATGACACATAAACTCCAATTAGCTTATGTAAATGGAAGGGGTGAGTACTGCAGAAAAGGCAGAGCATCTTATGTCAATTTGAAGATTCACTGCTTCATTAACCACTGATTTATACAGTTGTTAATGACACGTGAGTTTGAAAATCTTAATAATACTCAATCTTCCTGGAATTCCTATAGCAGAGGAATTTTAGTTTTGATTGCTGGAACTGGTTCACAAACACTGATTACTATTTGCTAGCTAAATATTAAAACGTCCACTCCCCAATTTAGAAGATATACACATTTAATCGCTTGTTAGCACAAATGGTGTTTGGCTAATCACACGGAAGCAACTCAGAGCATTTAGGCCCCCAGATGCAGCGAAGATATAGGCAAAGGTCAAACAGAGTACGAGAACAGGGAAGAAAGGGGATTAAGGTGACTTTGAACCTGACATCGGTGGTCTGACAGGCTGGTCTGATTATTTCAGAAACTGTTGGGATTTTCAAACAAGAATGTTTATTGGGTTTCCTGAAATAGTAGCTAGCAAGAGCATCCAACATCTGTGGAAGAACATTTTACTTGAAAAGACAAGCTGGCTATAGGTGAAACCACTTATTACCACTAAGGTATACAGATGGCAACCTGTGGATGCACAACACATTGAATTTCAAAGCAAATGTGCTACAGCAGCAAAGAACAACACTGGGTGCCACTTCTGACAGTTAACCACAGGAAACTGAGGCTACAATTCCCACATGCTCACTAAAAACAGACAATAACAAATAAATATAAATATATATAATAAACTCTTGATTACACTTGCAACATTTAGATGGTAGAGTCATAGTTTAGAGTAAACAACAAGACATATAGTGTAGATAATAGGAAACAAAGCCCCATCCTGCCTTTTATCAACAGTTCAGATTGGTGGTGATAGTATTATGGTTTTGATAATATTTTCTTGGCATATTTTGAGCTTCTTAGTAGCAATGGAGTATTGATTAATCCCACATGTTACAGAAACATTCCAAGGTTAAGTCAGTTGAATAAGTAAGTATAAGTAAAGGCATCTGGGGAATATGGCATAATTATTAGAGTCAGGGAAGAGGCCTTTCACCTACTCTGATCTAACTGTGTGACTCCTCAGCTGTGAGGAGTGTATTGGTTAACCTTGCAATGAAGACATAACATTTAGAGACTGAAGGCAGAAGCTGCTTATGGGTGGGCAAAAATAATCTGGGGTGCGAGAGAGTTCGGGCGTTGGCCCAGACGGGCTCATGTACAAGACTGGCCATAATAAAATATGATATGATATCATCCTTATGGAAGGAAGAAGATCTCTTCTTCCATAACACACAGCATAACTGAGTATTGCTGCTGACTATCTACACTCTGTATGTAAATAATAATAATAATAATAATAATAATAATAAATTATCTTAAACTGGTTTGAGCAATGAAAGAATAAAATCAAGAAGCTTAGACACTGTAGAGATCTGATTGTGGCCTACAGAGGTCAGTAAAATCAATGTTTGTAGAACAGCTGGGGGAGAATCTAAGACCATGTACACATGAAGCCGGGTTTTTTTTTAAACGAATATTCCCACCACCTTGTTTAAAAAAAAATCTCCGTCCCCACCTAACCGCATATGTGAGTTGCTAAGCACATTCATAGACATGCCAAACCTGTAGAGGGCAGTAGTTCCCCCAAATCCTATCCACTCAGAGTAACTTTTTATGTTGTACATAGAGCAGCAATTGACCTTGTAAAAAAAACCAAACAAAAAGCGCTTGGACAATCGATGATGCCAACACATCTCTGAGGACATAAATGCTGTTTCTGAGTATAAACACAGGTTGCACAAGTGATGTCGGAGCCTTTTTGTCGTGAAAAGTGACATTGTGGAGCCAAAAACCCTGGTCTACACGCAAACTCTTAAAACGGAAAAAACACAAATCTTCACTTTGGCCGGTGTTTTAAAAAAGAATCGTTTTCGGTGCAGAGAATCTGCGTTTTCGTGTGGATGACAGGCCAAACCGTTGAAAAATATCTTCATTTTGTGAGATACATGGCTATGTGTAGACAAAGCATAAGTAAGGTACTGAGAGAAGGTAGAATATTGGCCACAAGAGAAACTGAAATGGAAACACAGAGGATCTAAATACAAACACAAGTAAACCCAAACAAATGAGGAAATAAACGTGCAGGAAAAATGAGGGAAGGAGACAAATTAACAGAAAGGGAGCTGAACTAAGATTCAAAAGAAACTATAAACCTAGGGGAAAACACTGGCATGGATCTAAGAGAAAAAAATCCAAATACACACAAGAATACATTTAGAAACTTGTTACAAATGAAGGAAATAATATGGGGCGGTATTAGTATACCTAAACTACCTAAATAGAAACACAAGAGAGAACCAAAACACAAACACCCAATCATTGTGACAAAAAGTTTCAAATTATTACTTATTAATGGGGAGGTCTAAAACAGAGCAGTATTTGTATAATGTAAATGTAAAATTGGATTTTTACATATTAAAAACTGTGATAAGCAAGTCTTCTTTTTGTTTTACCTACTTACCTGAAATGGTCTTTGAGTCCTCCTAAGAAACCCTTCCTAGAGTTGCACTTTTAACAAATGGAGTAACTGTCTACTGTCACTTTATGTAAAGATCCGTACCCTGGATATGCACAATGTGCTGAGCTGGATGAAGTATGTTTGGTTACTTATCCTTAAAATTAACTGTAGTTATCTAGAATAAAAAAGCCCTCTTGGATGTGAGCTGAGGTGTCGTAAAGCAGCTAAACTATTCCGAATACATCTGTTTAAAATTAGGTTTAAAACAGAAAGGACATCAAAACAAAACAAGTAAAAAAAAAAAGTCATTTAACAAAACTTGTTAAAGCAGGTTAATCATCATCATTATGTCCCCACTTACCTTATTTTGATGAAAAATCCACAGTGACAAACTAACATAAGAATTTTATTCTTTATGGATTGATCCTTTGTTTTCATTAGCTACACCATGGAACATTGGTTGGGTTTCTGAACCAAGTCCATCCCATCAGTAGAGGCTAATCAAAGTTAAACCCCGCCTGCTCATTGTCCCACTGTCCCAGTGGTTAGAGTGCCAGGTCATTGGTCAGCGTTGTCACACAGAGGGTCTTGTGTGGTAATGACTGATGTGTGGGTGGAGTGTTGAGAGGAAAGCATAATTAAAAACAGTTCACTGTCAGTATTTTAAGGTAGAGCATCCACTAAGACTTTGCTCTCACAATAACAGGAAAACACATCAATTCAAAAGATATACTCAAATTATGCAAATTTTAGACAATGTGGGAAAGGAGTTATTCTAAACGTGTTATGTAAAAAAACTGACAATAGCATTGCAGGCATGAAGGACAAGAAGCTAAAGTGAATAGAATAATGAGAGGGTGTCATCAGTTTTATATATGTAACATTGTATAGTGGCCTTTACTTCATATGTATTCCATTCAAAGAAGGATATTGAATATGTGCCTTTGCTCCAGTCCAGAAAGCCTTCACTCATTTCCCTGCTGTCTTTTCAGTTTCCACCTATCATTCACTTTCTCACTTCCCTTTTCTTCCCTGTAGTACATCTCACTGTCACACTTCAAAGTGTGAGAGTGTGTGTTTTTTGCCTTGTGTATTTGAGTACAATTGTAATTGTATTCAAGTTATGTGTGCCTGGTTCAAAAAATTGATTTTGTAAAACTAACAAAATATATCAATTGAAAGACGGCTTCAGTTTTTACAGGTAAACATTAAATAAAAATGACTGCTTTACGCTAATTTTCAACTGGCATTGGGAATGTTGTCGCTTGCAGTAGAGCTGAGGAAGAGGTCAGTCATTATTTCTGTCAATGAGCTTACTTTTCACAACAGAACAATCAGTCTGCATATTATACACAAGCTAATTACACCTAACATCAATTGTTTTAACCAATATGATATATCATAAACACAAACAATGCCTAACATGGAACAAATCACTGACAGTGCTCCATTTGCTGGTTGGCAGCTCCAAGCTCTGTTATAGATTTGGTATAGTGGTGGATGACATGTAGCTAACACAAACGAAAAAAGCTGCTGCAAAACTGTTTTCTGTTTTGCCATGTGTAGGCATATAGTAAAATGCATAATGCAGGTGTAAACGTAAGTAAATGAAGCAGATAATGTGGAACACAAAGACCTTTAATGCTTTTAAAGTATGTGAGTCACTTTTGATGTACTCTGGGTGAGTAGTGCATAATGCATCAAAGGTGTGGTATTAAATATTCAACTGCATCATGATGGTATAAGTAACATTTACCATGATGTCACCATCTTTTTGGATTTTTTTCACATTTATGGATCAACTGACACTCTGGGAATAAAATTTCAGTTCTGTATAGGAGCATGTCCTGTCCTTTAGTATAATAATTGATCACATAGGTCATTCTAAATTAGGAAGCATAACAAATCCACCATTTTACTTGAAGCTCCTTTACTTAGAGTTTTCTTGTTCAGTTCCAAATCTGCCATACTACTTTTATTTTTTATTTGGACTCATTCTCCATTTGTGACTTTCTTTACTTTTTTATTTTCTGTTTCAGTCTTTTTTTCTTGAACTTCTATCCATCTCCAGACTACAATCGTCAATGTCTTTACTGTAGCTTCTAGTTATGGTTTATCCTAATAGAAAGCTCAGTGCTTTTCAGTTAGTTAGTTAGTTTGACCTTCACATCACTACCTTCTGCATGTCAGTATTGCCCCAACCAATTGTATTTTATTGTATTTGTATTTTATTTTAAGTATAGCTTCAGGAGCATAACAATCATCTCAGAATTGTGGGGGACGTGTCCCATATGTAACCTGCATCTGTTACACCCATGTATTAAATGTAGTAAAACATTTCTCTAACTCTAGTGGCAGTTTTGTAGAACAACTAAGAGATTTAATCTGCGATGTGTCAGATTATTTTTCAGGATCTTTTGCAAGCTAGAGTTGGAGTTTAACACAAACTGCTTTGTTGTCATTTGAGTATATCCAAAAATGACATTTTTGCCTACATAAACGTGTAGGGTTTTTCTAAAGCAAGCAGTCATTGAAGTAACTTCAAAAATGATTGAGGAAATACTTTTTTTTTTACTTTCTTTTTCTTTTGGCATCCAACACACTTTAGTAGATTTCTGCTGAAAATCAACAAAGTATTAGAGAAGAACTTTAGAGTTTTGATGTTAAATATTTGTTTATTGTCGCCGTTTATATTCCCTCTTTGTTATATTCATTATTGCATCCTCACTTCCCAATCTGGCTTGCCCTCTACTTCCATCTCACTTGCTCTCTCTGTGTTTCTCTGGTAGCATAGGCTAATTGTTACATTGTCCCAGCAACTAAAGATGCTCGGTGAAGCGAGCCCAGATGATCGCCACTTGGTCTAACGCAGCATGGGGAACAGGGAATTGAACAAGCATTGACTGTCAGAGCTGGTTAGCCTAACAGAGCTCCTGTCACAACTACACTCACAATCCAACCTGTGTACTAGCCAGCCCCCCCCCCCCCCTGTAATTACCAGCTCCCCAGCAAGGGTAGAGCTAACTCCTTGGGAGGACTAACACTATCAGAAAAAGGGGAATGGTAGATGAAGAAGGGAGGGAGAACCTTATTAAGAGGCAGAGGCAGGGTTGAGACTAGGTGATGAATCTCAAAGGACAAGCATGGCACAAACATGTGTGTGTTCCTGTGGTGCATAGGTGAAATAGTTCACTATTTTAGGACACAGGATTGGACCTTACCCAAAGCCAACAAAATGAGTTCAACAATGACAAGCAAGTAATTGGTGTTACATTTTGCAATGCCCTCTGTAAATGGATGTTTTTCTATTAGTCTATAAATTCACCATTACCGTGATTGATTCAGTAAAGAAAGAAAATAAAAACCGATTGAACATATTAGTAAGGATTTTAGGATTTAAAAAAAGCATGTAGTAATAGATGTATGGAGTATTGTGTTGAACAACCTTTGACCATGACCTGGCCCCTGACTCACTGGGACAGTGGGGCAGTGAAACAAGCAGCAGCACGGGACCCCTATAACACAATGCTGCTTCCCACCTGTCCCATGTTGGGCAATATGAAAGTCGTTTGATTTGCTGGTCAGATACCAGAACAGAAAGGTGATACTACAGGAAGTGTTCTTTTTTAAATAAAGGATGGCATGCTAATGCTGTCGTCCTTTAAATGTTTTGAAAAAACAAAAATGATACCTGAGTGCTTGAGAATAAAAAGAGCCCTGTAAATCATGTAATAAATTCCCTGATTTCAGCAATTTACTTGTTTTTAATTGGAGATTCTGAAAATGTGGTGATCTCGCAGTAAAGTCCTTGCAGGTTAAAACCCTTTATTGTGGAATGCCTCCCTGGAAATTTGCTTTTGTCAGTCTAACAGAGCTGTGCGATACAATCTGGTATCCTTTTGTTTCATAAACAACAGGGCTGATGTACAGCTCCACAACAAAAAGCCAGGTCAGAGAGGGACTGAAAATGGGAAGTAATCTGTTAATCATTAACTGATTGCTGATTTACATTTTTAAATGTGGCTGTGAATAGATTTGACACTGAAAGTGTCTCAGTCCAAGCCACGGACAAAGCAAATGGTTCATCGTTGTTTCTATTCTATTAAGTCATTTAGGACATAAATTAGTTAGTAGTATTGAGTTAGGGAGCCCGTGCCACCTGGACTAACTGTTATAAAACTCACTTTAGGTCCCACAGACTTCACTTTTTTCCAAGAGTATCTGACAAACGATCTAATTGTTTCTTATGAATTGTATTGGTGGAGTAAAGCGTTCATAAAAATATGAATATATAGTTTGTTCAAAATAAATGGTGTCCAGCATCAATAATTAGATCGATTAAAGTTTTCGTCAAAATTCTATTTCTACATGTCAAATAATTTACTAGTAGGTGTAGTAGAGTAATAGAAACCAACAGACCCAACAGCCATGGCATGGGTGCTGCTGATTATATGTCCTAATTTAAAGGGTAAGATTAATATTATGGAATGGCCAACTCAATCCCTGGACCTTAATCCAAAAGAAAACTTCTTGGGTGACATAAAAAAATATGACACTGAGGAAATCCCCAGAAAGGAAGAGGAATTTTAGAAAGTAGTCCAGTCATCCAGGCCTTGAATACCTCTTCAGAGGTGCCAGAAATTGGTTACGGATATGAAGAAGTTCTCAAAAACACTGGTGATACAACTAAATGTTAGCTCAATAATTCAATAATTTTATTTGTAAACATTTGATTTCCTAAAGCAACTGCTTTTTGTACAACCTAATATTTCTCTGTGCTTTCTTTCTCTTAGTGGTGATAACAGATTGGATTGAACTACCTTCATATTTAATTTTGAAACAGAATGTTTCAAAATGCATTTGAGTGTAGGAAATAACTTTTTATAATAATTTTGAGCTTTACACCACATTTTCAACAGATTATTATTTAAACTATGTATCAAATATCTAGGAAAATAAAAAATGATTGTTTTAAATGTTTAGAACATTGTTGTTTTTTTGCACTTTCTGATTCCGCTCAATTTGATCTACCCACCCTTCTCTTATTCCTCCTAGCATGTTTTTCATCCTCTCAACCGTAATTCATCAGATACTCTTGGAAACTATTCCCACCTGAAATCTCATCATCCAACCCATCAGTCTTTCATCTTTCCTCCTCCTATCTTTCCATCTCTGCCCATCTCGACCTTCTCTAATGTGGGAATGGCTGCAGTGAGTCTGCTGTGGTCTAAAAGTGGAAGGAGTGTTATCTTTTCCTCTTTTCTCCCTGCCCACTTACACTGCACATCTACGCGGATGGACTTGATGGCAGCCACCCCCACCCCGTTGTCAGCCTTGCAGTAGTAGCGGCCCCCCTGCACCCGCTGGATGTTCTCGATGCGCAATGTTTCGTTGTAGATGGATGTTTCCTGAAACTTGTCTGAAGCACTGCCCGCTGTCTTTGTCCACCGAACCTGAAAAGAGTGGGGGAGGGGAGATGACATTGAGAGAACACACGTTAGAGAAACAGGAATATTTTAGAGGGTAAACTCATTCAAGTCTGGTTTTAATTAAACCCTAAATGAACTGTGACCATTACCAATAACTTAAATAGTAAAGTAGGGTGATATCGCTACACTCTGATGCAACATCAATAAAAAAATACATTGGAACTTTTATTGATGGTTTCACCATCACCTCTTTTCAAACTGCATCTGCGACTGCGCATCTTCCCCTGTGCGGACTGCCTGCCAAATGAGCCTGTATGTAAGCCCCTTAGCTTTTGTCAAGCCAACCTCTCATTCTGAGAGCATCAAATTGAGCCATTTTGTCACAGCTGGCAGAATCTCTGAGATACCATACAAGGTGTCCTCTGTGATGCTGTGATTTAACACCTGCTACCGTTGACCCTGGGAGCAAATGCTGCTTTGTAACAAGTCGTAAAGTCTCCAGAAGGAAGTAGGAAGAAGTGGGGTAAAGACAAAAGATGTTTGTCCGGGGGAGTTGGGGTTTAAACTCCCATTGGGACCATTCCGTTTCACATTTGATGACACTACATGTGCAAAAGACTTTGCAATATATGTGCAAAGTAAAAAAAAAAAGGTAAAAAAGACCCCACAAAAAACAACAAATGGTGCTTGATGAGAGACCTAAATGTAGAGGCAGAAAGAGGGCAAAATCCAGTTCATTGCATAACATCAAAAAGTCCTACATAACCGGGATGTCCAAAAAATAAAACTGAAGTATTCCATAAGAAATGATACCTAAGAACACAATGGAAAAAGACAGAAAACGTGCCTTGGTAGTAAATAGGGTGAAGAGATTACAAAAGGGTCTAAAAAGGGACAATGGGGGACCTAGATCTAAGTGCTGAATGTGACCTAGATCTAAATGAAGCTGAAGCCAAACAAAGCGGTGGTGTGATAATCTTTAAATTAATAATGTTTTATTTTATTTAAAGTGAGTTCCAAATGTATTTATGTCTGTTTAACTTTGTTGTGCTGTTGCAACCACAAACTTTAATATACTATAAACTACTTTATAGTGTTCTATCACCAAATCCCTAATAGGATACAAAGACGTTTGTGATTGCAACATGTCAAACTATGAAATAGTTCAAGCAGTATGAATACCATATTTTCTGCAACACAGTGTTCTTCTGATGTCAAAACCTGATTATTGAAACTATGCCATATGCAACTTATTTCAATCATGCAAGTTGAAAAAAAACCCTCTGACATTTGTCTATTTGTTGTGCTAAACAACCAAACTAGCTATTATCAAAACTGGGCAACCAGTCAGAGAGGAGTGATGGTGCAAAACCTCAAAGAAAGCAGTAGGCCTGAAAAACATGGTACCCCTAAACTAAAGTTTCTTTCTCAGGTTTCAACAAAGGTTTTAAAAACAAAAAACATTAGAATAACAAAAATATTTTCTCTCAGAATATAAAAGGCTGCAGTATTGACACAATTCGTGTTTCAATGAGAAGTAATGATTAAAAATGTCACATTTTAAGAGTAAGTATAGGTTTTCTGCTCATGTCTAAGCTCTATTTTTTTAGGATATCATTGCAGAGTTGTATGATAACATGGCACATGCTTGATAATTTAAATTAAAGATAATTGCCACCCTGGATTTTCCTTAATAAATCATGCATAAAAGTACTTATGAGCTGTTGAAAGCTTGTTCATGAAGGAATAATTAGATGGCAAAATGTTAAAGAGTAAATATACTCAGACAGACAGTTCAATAGTGTTAGAATCCCTAAACAGGTCATTAAATTGGCAAACAGATAAAAGTTTATAAATGAGGCTATCGTCCTTCCAGTGATGAAATCTATCTGATCTGTATGACACTAAGCACTTTACTTATGGTGTCCATGCTGTTCGGCCCATTAGGAGTTTTGACATCCTCTATTCGGCGTTTTCACGCTTCAATTATCTCATCAAGCAGTGGGAACGGCGTGCAACAGACAGCTACATGATAAGTTCCCTCGAATAATCAACTGCACAGACTCATCCTCACACATACTTACACACACGCACACACTTCAAAGATGTATAAAAGCCGGTAAAGACATCAATGCAGGAATTCTCTTTGTGTGTGTGTGTGTGTGTGTGTGTGTGTGTCTACATAACTGTGTGTGTGCAGTCCATTAATCCCTATTAACCCTTCTGTCTGTTATCAACCTCCATGGGACTATCAACCAGACCCCTCAGTGGAGGTCAGAGAGGATAATAGGGAAGTCAGTTATGTGTGCCTCTGTGCATGCAAACATTAGTGTGTAGAAGTGTACATTTCCTGCTTTTATGCATCCTATAGCTACGCAGTATCAGTGCACATATTCACTCCTGAGTGCAGGTGTGTGTGTGTGCGTGTGTGTGTGTGTGTGTGTGTGTGTGTGTGTGTTGATTAGAAAGCAGGTTATATGGATTAGCGGATTATCAGTGGCTGTGTAAATGCTCTGTGTCTGTTTATTCAGGTCTGTTTGTGGGAGGGATTTGGAGGAGGCACGCCGCAATTGATCCAGCCAGCCAAGGTGAGCAATGAACAGCATCCCGTCTCTTCACGGTTTAGTGACTTCAGCTTGAATGCATCCATGTATATGCAGTGAAGACTTTTGTGAGAAACACAAAAAGGAAGCATGTTAAAGTGAGCAACGGGTGTGTATTAAACCTATCTATTTAGAGATTAAAATATTAATGAAATCTTGCAAAGGATTGACAGTTTTCAGAGTATAACCATGAAGGAGGTAGAAACAAATTTAACAATTTGACTGAATTATAAGATTATATGATAAGGATCTCAGAAGGCAGAAATGGAACAACAGTTCATCTGGGTTAAGCAGATGAGCTGCTGAAGCATCTTGATTGTTTTTCTGGTCAGATAAATTTATGATAACGACTAACAGCCACACATGCATGCAGTAATATAGCATGCATTTCATGTAAGACATTGAGTCACTCGTTCACTGATTGAGGAAGAACCAAAGTAAGAAAAAAAATAATCAGCTAAGATATAATGGGATACTTGACTAAAAAGTGGCTTGATGGTATTGCATAAATGCGTTGTGGATATTACTGTACCGGGGAGATGGTAGCACAGTTTTGAGAAAGTTAAATGTATTCAATATGTTTTGTTTTACTTTTAGGAGCAAAGTTTCTAAATAAAAGGGACCTTGCTTTATCAAAAAGTTTTGAAAAATCAGTATCACCTCTCATGGTGGCATATTCTCAGCGGCATAAAAGGGTTAGGTCTACTTCAATCCACCCATTCCTTGTCAAAATCTTTGAGATGATCGCTTGAAGAATCATGGGTGTAAATTATTTTCATGAATTGAAAGTACAATCTGAAAGGGGCCTTAAGTCAAAAAGTGGTTTTCCTACTCAGCAGACATAACCGCCGCGTGGGACAATGCATTCCCCTGATAGTGTCCACCATGTCAGGCTAAATAATGCGACCTCTATCGACTCGGGGCTCTGGGAACAAGTAGTTTCCTTTGGTCACTAATTTGCTTTAAGGATATGGAGCAAATCAGCCTTGGAAGCAGATGCTGCAAGATACAATAGACTTGATTAAAGTTATCAAAAAGTAACTGAAAATGCAAAGGGAGGGGCAACCTTAGTAAAAACAGGGCTGACCATAAAATCGCCAGTGACGTGCTGCACTTGCTATATAACAATAGGAAATAAAAGCGACATGTGTGGCTGAAATACTGGTATACTACTAAGAACTACCGGTATGTTAGATAGGGAGATGGCACGTGAACAGAAAGAATGAGGGGGAAAAAGCAGGAATACTCTTGATATTTGCATGAGAAAAAAAGGGCAGGAGCATACAGTTTTCTTTAGTGCCTAAGAGAGAGTAGAACAGAGGATGATAGGGAATGATGTATGCAGTATTGCTGGCAGCGGTGTGGTGTGATGGGAAGAGAAAAAGTGAAGCACATTGGGAGTTGCTCCACTAGGGTGGCAGATGAAGCAAAATAGAAAGGGGTGATACTGTGAATAAAGGGGATATTGTGTGCAATGCAGATGACAGCCAGGCAGCAGAGGAGCCTTTATCTGGCTGTGACACAAGCAGCATAATACCATCACCTGTGCTCTCTTTCTCTGACCTCCTTCACTCTCCCTTTACACCTCTTCCTTCCTTCAATGGATGAGTGAGACTGCAGTCTTTTTTCGCTTTTTCTGCTCAGGTCCTGACGGATTGTTCTGGTTATCTCTTTCAGCCCTTTTTTCTTCCTCATCTTCTGCCTGTCTAGGTGCTTTTCTCTCCCATTTTCCTTTTATTTCTTTACAAAGTAGGAGAAAGCCAAACACTCGCTTTTCATCAAATCTTGTGTCCACCGATTTACACATAAAAAATAAACTCATCCCCCTCTAGACTTCCCTAAAACAATGCTGCGAGATTAAGGGACTTTTGTTGAGTCAGAGACATTTGTGATGATATTTTATTTACGTCTGGTTTGAGGTGTAAAGTGAAGGGAAGCAAAGGTGTCCCCTGAGATGCAGCTCGACATAAAATGTAGAAGATTTTCTTTACTGTTTCTGTATTCAGCTGGGGGGAGACATGCTTTCTATGACACAGATGTTTTAACATGGAAACAGAAAATGCAGATGAAGGAAAAATATCTATGTGAAAGCATTGCAGGAGAAAAAAGAAAACCAGTTCATGGTCTTTATATGGGAGGTGGATGGGGTATTAGGGTGTATTTAAATTGTGGTTATTAAGAAATGCACTACAATGTTGGTCACAGACAAATGGGCTAGTCAATTTTCCATTAGTGGTAAAGTACTCTGCGGTAATCATAAAGAATAACTTCATCTTGCACTGCATGTGTTTTTAAACTGTCCATTGCACGTTTTGAACTATTAGAACTATAAATATTGGAATCTTAACCGCTAAATAGTACCCAGTGATACAGAATGAGCTACCATTGAGGCAGTGAGTCGAATAACCCTATATCATCTGGAAAAGCAATCATTTTAGAATACATCTTCAGATTTCACAAGGTGTTGGTGAGTCAGCTGAGTCTTTGAAGTTTTCTTGTTCAAACCAAGAATGCCATATCAACATTTATCAAAGAAATTCATGTCTTTATATCTCAGACTAAGCTCAATCTTCTTTTGGCTCTTTAAGCAAGGCAAACGTGCTTTGGAAAAGTGGTCGAGAAGCATATGGTGAATTTCTGGTGTTTTTGTCACACAGATGATATTGCTTTTGTCAACACATTTAGAGCATCTCCAGACCCAGAAATG
The DNA here is from genome assembly GCA_963556495.2 of Valencia hispanica. Taxonomy (NCBI): domain Eukaryota; kingdom Metazoa; phylum Chordata; class Actinopteri; order Cyprinodontiformes; family Valenciidae; genus Valencia; species Valencia hispanica. Next base: position 42,393,717 of record OY747701.1, on the reverse strand, counting down.
TGATGTAGTTCACAATGCAGCTATAAAATGGCAGGTTCCATCTTCAACATTTAGATAAAAAGCTGGAACTACTTTTACTCTAACTGTAGATATATATGAAAAGGCAAGTTGTCTTCCTCTTCCTTCAACTCATTATTAATTAAAACCTGCACATCATTACCATCCTGTATGGGGATGAACAGTCATTTTATTTATTGTATTTGGCATTTTGCTGCACTTTTTTGTGATTGTTGCGGCCTAAAATGCCCGATGTTGTGGCAGCTTTTGTGAAAAGTTGCAACAAAAGTTGCAATATTTTTACTTGTATTTTTACTTTTTTTTACTTACTTTATTTTTTGCAAAATCACTTGAAAATTGATTTAGAAAAATCGTTTAAAATGTTTAATTATAAAAATCCAAAATGTTTTTATTGTAATAAGGGCACTAAAAAACATGACCATCCAGCAGAACACTCAAAAAAGAAAATCTCAACATTTCTATGGTCATAGAACTTTGAATTATAAAAACAATAAAAGTTGTTATTTTCTGAGTCTTTGAGAAATAATTCAGTAAATACAGAGTAAAATTGTGTCATTAAACTTGAGATGATGCAACAATAAATGCAATCCTGTACTCCAAAATTTGAATACAAAGAAATAAATTAAAATAAATTCTACAAACAAAAACATTTCAAAGTGCACACATGTTTACAGTAAACAATTGTCTAAGATGAAGGGTGGCAAAAACAGAAAAGTTGGGTTTCTTTTAACTATGTAAAGATTATAAAATGAAAAAGAGAAATTCATTAACTTAAGAGGTACAAATTCAAAAATTCAGATTTGGAGCTGCTTGTTGCTTCAGCTTATGTTTCCACTCAACAGAAGCTGAACAATAAATCCAACCTGAACTCTCAGCCCTCCATCAACTCATAAACCCAGTCATTTGTGTATGCATATTATTGATTTAAAACCTGCATTCTGAGCAAACTGAAATAATACAAGAATAAATAACAAAATTAGAAAAAATAGCAAAGATTCTGTAAGCTGATAAAGGCTCACTGTCTTTTTTGCTGTCTGTCATTTTGACTAGGGTGAAGAAAATCCCGTCAATCTATTTTTACCCATCAATTTTTAAGATCATAATGGCATATTAAATAGTATTTATTTTTATTCATTTGAATTAATATTTAACTCGAATAAGCTGAACAGAGAATCCAAATCATGCCATCACATCCACCAGATGAATACATGCAACTTTTTCCCCACAGTGATAAAAATCACTGACTGTGGTAACTATACTTAAAAAACAAAATTAAATGATCGCACTTAAAATATAAAGAGTTCACCTGCTGTGGCCTTAATGGAAAGTCTCACAACTTGATGTTGTTCTGGAGGTCGAATCAGCACTCTACTGCCAAACTGGAGAAGCGCCACTTCAGTCAAAGTTTTGAAATGAGGGATCATTTCTCCAATTGAAGAGATCAGAAATTGGAAAGACTCTCTGAATGAGTTGCGTCCCGACCCTTAAGCTATTGCTTCAGTGGGAGGTACACCTTGCAGCATCTTGCTTTTGCACTACAGTTGGTGCAACACTGGGCTCGTGTCTGTGGTCAGCTGCACCGGTCACAGATGTGCTGTCATCTTCCAGCAAGGTGCATTGAGTACAGTGTCCAGGTCTGAGACAACGCTCAGATGCTCTCATGGGAATCTTTATTTTCATTATTATTGTTTTTATTAACTGTACTCTGTGAGTAAAGTTGAAAATGTCTGCGTGTCTCCATCAAGTAGTCAAGGAATGATTTGAATTGTAATCTGTCAAAAGAAGCAGTAAGTGTACGTGATTTTTGTGACGGCGTCAGATATAAGATCATGAGAAGGAGAATCACAATTGGTCAAAAATGCATTAAAGTTGCGATAATTGGATAAAATTGCAAGACCTGCAGAATTTGCGAGGATTGGCTAAATTTGCATCAATAGTTGTGATCTCAACATCACAAAATCTTGAAGGGACTGATTTGGGGATGACATTTATCTACCTGATGATGATTGCAAACCCCCAAAAAGCTGACTGTGTGGTTGGAATTGTTTATATTGGGAGTTTTATTTTTTTTCTCCTCTGTTGGTTTCATCAAATATATAAATAAATATGATTGAATGCAATTATTGTTTACAGTATAGCAGCACAACTGCGCCAGTTAAAATAACTGGAGGCAGCCTGTTTAATGACATGTACATTTTACTTTTACAACAGTGTTTGTGGGGCTCTGACTGTATACAGCAATCGATCTATTTCCAAAATAGGCTACTTTTTATGATCAGTAACATCGTTATTAAAATATATGACAAAATATGAAGATAAAATGTTAAGACCATATCATCGATTCTTAATCCCATTCAGAAACAAAAACGACAACAAAAAAATATCTACAGTTCTTTGGAAGGGCATTATGATTTCAAAGATGAGTCTGGCTCGTAGTGTGGGCCTCAGCTTTATTTTCTGGCACAGCTCTTCCACAGATGATGTCAACTGACCCAGCTTTATTTATACTGCTTCAACCAAAGCACTGAGGCTCATGACACTATTAAAACATTAATTAAACTATTATGGAAAACAGACTTTTCAATTATCCACAAACCTGAAGGAGTAGCTGGCTCTCTTTAGGACTTTAGATACATTCAAGCTTCCACTACTGGTAAAAAAACATTGAAAAAGCCGTTAAGACCACATACTTTCCTTCAAAAGAATGTGTAGGCCCACTTTCCAGTCTTTTAAAGAAAATTGCTGTGTCAAACCATCAGAAATAAAGACTTCTCTTAGCTGTCTGTAGTCTTTAGGTCACTGTCTCAAATGCAATGTCAAAAAGCTCTTGACCTCTCACTATTACTGTAAAAAAGAAAATGCAACACAGTGCTTTCCCATCTAGAATAAATTCGAGTTGATACAATGTGACTTTTGGTTTTTGAAGGAGTAAGAGCCAGTTTGTGCCAAATCACCTAGGCTTCCAATTATTTCCAATCTGGACTAGTCCTCTGTGGGACCGCTTGAGAAGCAGCCATTTCCAAGCAATTCAGTTCAAACTTTATCCATCATGCAATCTCAATGTTGGATCCGAAAATCTCCAATGACTAAAAATCCTTCAGGTGAGTTCTCTGGCAATGTGGGAGATGTTCTCACTTTTTATTTCCAAGATAGAAAAGCCTTACTTTTGTTGCCTTTTGTTGATGATACAAATGGTTAGTTCTCATACAGGCTCATAGAACTGCTCCTTATTCACTTAACACTAGTTTGTATTACTGGTTTAACTAAATAATTACCCACAGACAAATAATCGGACAGAGGAATATGTTGGGCTAAAATGTAGTCATACGGGAGTAGACATGTTACAATTGGCAATACACTATGGGTTACAGTTTGACTAATACATTGAAAAGTTAAGACTGTAATAATGAAAGTGAAACAAATGTTGGCATGATACACTCCTGATCATTAATATTTAGGACTGGGAGGAATTAGATTGTTTTGCATAGATCAGATCTACAGAAAATTAGGCTATTGATTGGTGTCGGTAAAAAAAGACAAGACTAGACTTTAAAAAGTTGATTGAGTAAGGTTACAGAGGAGCTGTGACCAGAAAATAGTTGTTTCCATGTATCAGAACTTGATATTGCCACAGTTAATGCATTAGTCCTCAAATGCAGCTTGATGTCTATACTGTATTGTTCACTGTTTTTCATCTATGAGCTCTGTAGATAATTTTACGCTGACTATTTCCTTGGTACTCCATAAAAAGTGCAAAATGCTATTTGTGTTTAGCAAATAAAACAATGAAGACTGCTAAATAAAATGGCAATTGCACCGCATTTAACAGCATAAAGTGCATGGACAGCAGAATGCTGCAGTGTTTGACAGAAGAACACTCTTTCAGTTATCACAGGTCACAACTTTTCAGTTTCCATCCATCCATCCATCCATCCATCCATCCATCCATCCATCTTCTTCCGCTTATCCTGGGACTAGTTGCGTGGGCAGCAGCTTAAGCAAAGAGACCCAGACTTGTCTCTCCCCAGCCACTTGGCCCAGCTCCTCAGGAAGAATCCCAAGGCGCTCCCAGGCCAGCCGAGAAACATAGTCGCTCCAGCGTGTCCAGGGTCTTCCCCCTGGGCCTCCTCCAGACGTGCCCGAAACACATCACCAGGGACACGTCCAGGAGGCATCCTGACCAGATGCCCGAGCCACCTCAACTGACTCCTCGATGTGGAGGAGCAGTGGCTCTACTCTGAGCCCCCTCTGGATGACTGAGCTTCTCACCCTATCTCTAAGGGAGAGCCCAGACACTCTACGGCGGAAACTCATTTCAGCCGCTTGTATCCATAATCTCGTTCTTTCGGTCACCACCCAGAGTTCGTGACCATAGATGAGGGTAGGATTGTAGATCAACCGGTAAATCGAGAGCTTCGCCTTTTGGCTCAGCTCTCTCTTCACCACTACAGACCAGTACAGCGCCCGCAAAACTACAGATCCCCTACCAATCCGTCTATCAATCTCACGCTCAATTTATCCCTCATTCGTAAACAAGACTCCCAGATACTTAAACTCATCCACTTGGGGAAGGACCTCATCCCCAATCAGAGAAGGCACCACACCCTTTTCTGGCTCAAGACCATGGTCTCGGATTTGGAGGTGCTGATTCTCATCCCAGCCGCTTCACACTTAGCTGCAAACCGCTCCAGCGAAAGCTGTAGATTACGTTCCGATGAAGCCAACAGGACCACGTCATCTGCAAAAAGCAGAGACCCGAACTTGAGGCCACCAAAACGTATACCCTCAACTCCTTGGCTGTGCCTAGAAATCCTGTCCATAAAAGTTATGAACAGGATCGTTGACAAAGGGCAACCTTGGCGGAGTCCAACTCTCACCGGAAACAAGCCCGACTTACTGCCGGCGATGCGAACCAAACTCTGGCACCGGTCGTACAGGGACCTAACAGCCCTTATCAAGGGGCCCGGTACACCATACTCCCGGAGTACCCCACACAGGACTCCCCGAGGGACACGGTCGAACGCCTTCTCCAAGTCCACAAAACACATGTAGACCAGTTGGGCAAACTCCCACGCACCCTCCAGGACCCTGCAAAGCGTGTTGAGCTGGTCCAGTTTCATCTATATAATAGATCAAATAAAACAAAAAAACTACAACATAAACGTTTAGTCATGACACATCAACTATTATTATATTTTAAATGCTCTAATACAACATTTGAAAAACGAAAAATAGTCTACCTTGTCTGGAGTCATTTTTGTTACTACTCTAAATGTCGATTGTCGTATTTTATGTGAAACATTGTGAATACATGGGTTGAAAAAAAAGTGGGATAAAAATAATTTTCACACATTTTTTTAATATTAGTTTTTATCTGAGTTCTATCTGTAGTTTATGAAGTGGTTAAAAAGAAGCAAAATGTGCCGAACATTAGCTTTCATGCGTTTTTTAAGAGCAGGCTCAAGACTCACCTTTTTAGCCTAGCTTTTAACTGATTATTATTTATTATAGTCTGTTTAATTGCTGTGCATGTCTTACTTAATTAATTTGATCAGTGTTTTACTATTTAATTTTATCATATTTATCCACAGTTAATTTCTATATTTGAACCTGTTAAAATGTTGTTTTACTCTTCCTTCCAGTATTTCCTCTAGGGGAGCCATCTGCCCCAGGAGCGGCGGTCGGCTGTGGTTGCCTGGGTACTCTCCAGGTAGCGCTTGGGTGGAGGTGGGGGTCTCAGCCTTGCTTCCTCTGGGTCAGTGCCTTGGTCAATCTTTAACCATCACCAACATTCAATTCAATTCAATTCAGTTTATTTATATAGCCCCAATTCACAACAGATGTCATCTCAAGGCACTTAACAAGAAGTCATTTCAATACATTTATACAAACATTCCAATCAGTTAAAAAGTTTCCTATTTAAGGAATCCCAGCAGATTGCGTCAGTCATTGGCATGAGGTTGGGCCCCGTTAGTTTCTTTTTAGACTGTCTCTAACTCATTTTATATGGAATGCCAAAATGTCAAAAATTTAATAAGTAAATAAAGCATTAATATCGACATGAATAAGTAACTGACACATATATAATGTGACAGTAAAGTTGTGGGAAAAAATGCGTATAAAATTCTAAGCTAATTTGTATAAAATATTTTTTATTTTCCTTTAAAAATGTATCTATTACAATAAAACATTATTCAACCGCAATTTTTTTCCTAATAACAGAAATGATTTTTTAGCCATTTGTATTTAGTTTCATCAGTTTTTATTACAAAGCATAATTTTCCCAAAGTCGGCTTTTATTCCATAATGGTGGTTTTCCCAGTGGCTTGTTTATTTAATGATGAGACTTTTCAGTTGAATGAGTTTATCTGCCAATCAGGGTCGGAGGATTGGACCTGAACATCCATTGGCTACTGCTTAAACATCACTCTTCCTGGATAGCTGTTCTCACTCACTCTTAGCAGCCAGCCTGTACCGATAGCAACAACATGCTAAGTCGGAGTTACATGAACTTTGTTCAGCTCTGGTTCCTCAAGCACTTCACTTCACTTCAGCTTTATTGTCCCAAAGCAGAACTAATTGAAAAAAATAATTTATCAAAGTTGGTCATCTTGATTCATTTGTATGATACTTATGAAATTATCCCAGCCCCAGCACTCAGTGCTGTCCGACATAACCAAAAAATAAATTTCTATTGTTAGGAAAAAAACTTACAGTTAAATAATGTTTTATATTAAGAAATAGATTTTTAAAGGAAAATAAAAAAATATTTCATACTAATGAGCTTAGACTTTTATATGCATTTAGTATTTTTTTTCACAATTTCATAGTCATATAAAATGTTTGCCTATTATTCATTCATGTAAATATTTATTTCATAGTGTTTTATTAATTAATTTATTTAATTGTGAACATTTTGCCATTCTATAAATTTACAGCTGCATCCTAAATTAGATTATTGAAAAGCTGATTTTTTTCAGTAACTTTTTTTTAGCTACTGAAATCCCCCAAATCAACTTTTTTTGCTGATAAACTGTATAAATGAGTGTTTAATTCTGTCTACATTTTTGGTCATTAAATTTTGTATTTTAGTACATTTTAGTAAAAATTTAAATTTTGAACCAGAAACCGTTAGTGGAGTGCCCTCTTCAGGTTAAAACGTTACACTGCACTTGAATTTGAATCTGGCATCGCTACTGGCCCATCTTGGGTTTCTGACGTCAGCCGGAGAACTGATGACAGCCATCATGACGCTTTACATAGGCTGTGCCCAAATTCAGGCCCAGTCTCAGCCACACCTCCATAGCGAGTTGGAGTTGGAAAGCCAAGGAAGTGTTGACGCCACCCAGCCCTCCCCAATCGCATTCTTCAGTCCGCCAGGCAACGCCTTTTTCTGCCTCATTTTTGGAAATGTTAGTCGAGTAGGACTCTGGAATGGGGTGAGTTACTCTTTAACTTATTAAGTGAAACATAAATGAATGACGCAGACTGATTTTTGAGACTTCATTAATTATTTTTATGGTTAAATCTAATGAAAACACAACATGCTATTTTTTTAATCAAAATGTTATATCAGAACAATTAATAAAACATAATTTTTAGTACATTATGTGGGCTTAAATAAAAAGAAAATTTAATACCTGCTTGAAGTTTTGTTTTTTAAAGGTACTTTTATTCTGTAAAAAGAGCCTACTCTTAAATCATGTTCCAATTTACGGAGATGTACATGCACATTGGTTGAACACCCACTATCCTATAGTTTGCATGAGAAGAAATTGAAGCAGACAGATTGTTCTGTGAAATCATGTCACAGGCTTTATTTAGCTAACTAAGTCACCACTTAACTTCTGTATCCTCCATTTCCTGTCACGGTGGGTATATATAGTGCCGGTTTTCATCATTGACACATTTAAAATCATTTGTGTGTCCAAAGCTCATGTGTAACTGATGCCAATCTTATAATTCCTGACAAACATTTAGAAAGTTTGAGTTACTGCAAGTGATTGCTTTGAAATTAACACAATGCAGGCGTCTATCAACTGTCACTACATATTTGTTTAATAGGAATAAATGCTACCAAGTTTGTTGGGTTTCCTTATATAGAAACCTTTAAGCTGATTGGAATAATGAACTGAACTTAATGCACTCTTCAGTAAGTAGGAACAAATGGAATGGATGTATTATTGAATTGAAAGGCAATTTTTGTAAAGCTCTTTGAGATGAGGTGTTATAAATTGGCGCTATATAAATAAACAAATCTGAATGGAATTTTCAATGCAAACAGGGAGAAACTAATTTGATTGTTGAAGTCTACAGTCCATGCTGATACACACAGCTGCAAAAACTTGTGATCTAGTAAATACTTGCAATCTTGGCTTGTAAGTACTAGGTATTCATAGTGTTAATAATATTCCTCTTTAGGGTTGATGGGATTGGAAAAACACATATCTTGTGTTTTTGATCAACAAACAATATTAGACAAAGCTAACCAAAGTCAATCTGGTTCTGTAACCACAGTAAAATATTCACTCACATATTCAAATCCTTGAGTTAAGGTATTCCAACCACTTCCATAGCCACAGGTGTATAAAGCCAAGCTCCTAGGTATGCATACTGCCTCAACAAACATTTGTGATAGATTTGGTCTCTCTAAGGAGCTCCTGGAATTGCAGTGCGGCACTGACAGGATGCCAACTGTGCAGTAAGTCCAGTTGTGGAATTTCCTTTCTGAGTTGACCGCGGCTCAGGTGGTGGGAGTTCAACCCATTATCGGTGGATTCCCGGTCCGATCCCCCGCTGTGTCCGTCTCGGTTGTTGTGTCCTTGGGCAAGGTTTGCCTGCTGGTGGTGGTCAGAGGGCCTGGTGGCCTGTGTTTCCGCCTTAGTTCCTGTGACAGGAACTCTTACTTTTATAAACCAGTCATTTTGGACCATTTCATGTTCCCAACTTTGTGAGAAAAGTTTTAAGATCGCTTCTTCCTCTTCTAACATGAGTGTAACAGTGCACAAAACAAGCTCCATTAAACATTGATTTGTGATTTTGGTGTGGAAGAACTTGACTGGCCTGCATAGTATTCTGACTTCAACCCAAATAAACAGCTTTGGGAATAATTTGTGCTCAGGCCTTCTTGTCCAACATCAGTGCCGGACCTCACAAATGTGAGAATAGTCAAAATACTCCCTTAAACCCTGTGGAAACGCTTCCTAGAAGAACTAAAGCTGTTACAAGGTTAGGCCAACATCATATTAAACCCCATCAATTAAGAATTGGATGTCACTCAATGTATTTCATAAGAACTAAAATGGCACATTGGTTAGTATTTCAAACTAAAGACAATATACCTGTACCTGGAAATAATACATAGAAATTTTTGAGCAAAAATTGAATGTTCAAGACTGGTCTAATTTTATCAAGACACAAAAGGCTTTGCTTTTAGCAATTTATTATGTTAGCAAAAAACATGTTTTATATTGATTCAGTTTCATCTAAAGTGGATGGTTGTGCCTCAGATAAAACAACAATTTGTGCATTGATAACAAATGTTTACCAAGAACATATTAATTGAGTTATGTACAGTAGATATTAAATGGTGAATCATAGACATCAATAAATACTTTGTAGAAATAACGATAATGTGTTATACTCTAACATTGGACTCTTGATGGGTTAAATAATTGACCTGTCACTCAGTCCTGCTCAGCCCTGCCCCCCCAAATCCAAACAAACCAATAGCATTCCACTACCAGTTTCTTGGGAACAAAAAGACTCGAACATCCTCGCTGTCTAAGCATTAGGACCTGTGACACTTTTGTGGTTTTCTGGGCTGTATTTATGTTTTAAGACAAGAAATGGCTAAACAATGTGCCTTGGGCACACGCAAAAGCCTGGGGCACATAATTTAGCAATTTTTGTGTCTTAAAAAACAAACCGGATAAAAAGCGATACATGTTATCCCCAGAGGAGTTTATTTTATTCCGTTTCCCAAACAGAAACAAAAACATGGACACATGTCTCTGTTGGATAAAAAAAAGTGTGGCAGACCACAAAGTCAACTCAACATGACAACTATAAACAAGAATGTACATTTGAAGACATTCTTATTAAGACAATGGTCTTGTATAATCTTATCAATCAGGTCATATGTTATTATCAATAACATAAAACCTAGCGGTAATTAGCTTTCTTAAGCTAGCCATTTTGCAAGCTATTATAATGTTAGCTGATGGTAAAAGTTTAATACATTACTCTGCCATACATGAACGATGCTTTTCTTCAATTATGTTTCCTTAGTCAAAGATTGTTTATCTAAGATGCGGCTTCTCCCTCTTGCTTTGAGATCTGTAGATCTGTGCCTCTAATTTCAGTTTATATTCATGTAATTCCAGTCTGAAATGTTGGACATAGCCCTCTATAGCCTAATGGCGACCGAAGATATTCATTGTTTTTGGGTCCAAAAGTTGACAAGAGGCTCTTTAGGAACTGCTCTCATTGTAAACATGCAGCGAGCTGCCTACTTATCTGGGCTAAGGAGGGTGGGGCAGGACTGAGCGACAGGACAATTGTGGCTTGTTTTGTCAGTTGTGAGATATATTGCTTAAAATGAGCTGGATCATTTTAGCATAATTGCCTTTTATGTCCCTCCTGTGGTTAGAAGTGTATGCCGCTTTGAAAGTGTTTTATATTTTTGTAGTGTTTATAATGAGGGCCACAACTGTCTTTAAGAAGCTAGATTTCAATTTAAGTTCTGCAACTCATTATTGTATGTCAGTGACGGTCCTATTACTGTCTATCTAAACTTTTATGCAAGTTTAGGAAATGTGGTAGAGCAAAATTGCCTCACAACCTCTGGGATCATTTTGACAGTTTTATTATATTTAGGAATAATTTGCATCTTTCCTGTGCATAATCATAAAAAAAAATTCTGCTGGTTGTAAACATTAATTTATCTTTGCCATCTACTTAAAAAAGTTGCATCGTTCAGTTTCACAATTGAATCAAGTCAAAGCAAAACTGCAGAAGAAAATAATTTCATAAAAGTTAAATCCTTCCTGCACAGACAGCACTGTAAGCAATTCCTCGATTTCAAGGGTTCCCCTTCTCGAGACCACAGCTGCTTTCAGGGATGTTAAGCGTCTCTGAATCCTTTATACTCCCTCCTAGAAACTCACACAGAGCTGGATGGGGCTGCCTTTTATAATTTTACTAACTCTTTTCTTGATGTAACGCCAGTGGAGTTTACACTACAGGGCTTTATCCATCCAGCTGGCTCACTCGCTATGAAAAGTCTTAAGATGGTAATCCTGTTATTGGGGAATACTACTTGGCATGGATGCAGACCCACAAACACACATGGCCACCCTGAGATATTACAAATGCACACACAAACACGAGAAGCATAAGATCTAAGCAGAAATGTGCAAAGGCAAAGGAAGGAATAAGCAGAAATCACTACAAAAGTGCCAAAATAGCTGAATACTGCAGACTGATGATGGCAGCTCAAAGTGATAAATACTCTCTGATGTAATCAGTGCTGTCTTCCATTTCAAACAATGGATACAATAAAATACCTAATATGACAATGTGCAGATGACATGCTGTATACTGTGAGACAAAAAGCATTGCAGCACAGAAATATCTGTTTTAATTATCTGTCACTTAAAAACAGAGAGTGTGAGAAAACTGAGAATGAGAGCAAAACGGAAACTTGATGCTTTAAAAATAAGTGAGGTGAGTAGTCAAAAACTATTTCAAGCATCACAGCTTATACGGTTATTTGTCAATGCATTGGACATAAAGATGTGAGCTTTGTTTTCTTGACAGTTAATAGAAATTGTAGTAAAGAGGAAAACCAACTTCTGAAAAAGGAAGAAGGTGAATGATGAAAACAGAAAAATACAAGAGAGATGCTAAAGTAAAGAAACCAAGAAATATACAATAGAGTAATGAAGACCAAGAAAATAATGAACAGGTAAGAAAACTGTTCTTAAAGGGGCTATATGCAATTTTCTGAAATTTAAACTCACGACTGACACCTGTGGCCAAAAAACGGAACTGCCCTTCCTTTCTGCTCGCTCTCGCAGCGCGCGCTCGTACGCCGGTCGCTCTCAATCTTCGATCTTTTTTGGGCACTTGTCAGTGGTTTAACTTTTTTAGTCTTATGTGGAGTTATTGTTGGTGTCAAAGTTGTCCTTGGTCTCTTCTGGGTATTCGCACAATCCATTACACTGCTTGCGAGTGCTGACTAGCGGTGGTGGCAGAGTGATCTGAAACATTTAACATGAACGCGCTTGACGTCACATCCGCAGACAGAAAATAGAAAAAAATTGGTGCACCCACTGTGAGCTGACAAGGTGTCAGTATGCTCATCAGAAGATGTTTGAGTCATAAATGGGCAAATAAAAAGGCTATTGTTACGTTTATTTTGGGGAAAAACTCATATAGCCCCTTTAAAAACATTAATTTTTATTCATAATGACACTAAGACTCCATTTTCAATATATGATTTGCAGATATTAATGCATTTTCTGTAAAAAATCTTCATCTGAAATACTTTCTATTATTTCATGGTGTAAAGAGATTACATGGAAATAAAAAGAAATAAAACAAACTCAATGATATTGAAGACACTACCTCCATCTCTCACTTAATTTGAATGCTCTTATCAGCCTTTTTGACTGAGGTAGCTATAAAACAACAGGAAACTGATAAATCACTATCATGATATCATGGATAAACCACAAAAATTAAATGTAAAACCTACAAAAATCACAATGTATAAATAAAAATATATTATTTAAATAAATGGCAAGGCAACTATTTGTATAGCACACTTTCAACTACAAGGCAATTCAAGGTGTTTTGGTTGATAAGAGGATAAAATAAAAGCAGCAATAAACCAATAGTAAAAGCATAAAACACAACATTAGTAACCCAAAACATATGGCATTCCAGATATTATTTGTCACTTACTCAAAGGCAGCTCTAAACAGATGGGTTTTTAATAGGGCTGGACAATATCTCAAGTTTTTTTTATTTATTTTTTTTATCGCAGTTTTTTCATATATGATACAATAATGACCCAATATCCTTTATATCGATATAAATACCCAGTTAGTTTTCTGCCCTCCCAGCATGGAGACAGACAAGGGCATGAGGGAAACTGTTGAAGAGGAGCCACTGGTAGGCACTGCTTCAAGTGCGCTGGTACGCAACGATACTCAGTACCACCACTTCTAATAATATCTCTTTAGAGTTCCACCACTTCTCCAAGCGCTGAGAACTTTCTCACAGAGTCCAGGGACGCTGATCAGTGCGTCTGTTGTAATTCGTTTGTAAGCTCCCCTCTCAAATTTTCAGAGCCCCTTCACAACATGTAGAAAGGCTGACGCTTGTCTGTTCTGTACTGCATCGCACACCTGTGGTGCATTCAAGGATCATGGTGAGTTCAATAATGTAGGACATTTAAAACTTATAACAAAAAAACCCACAGAAAATAATACCACAAGCCATGAACTTCTGTTTAATGGCAGTTGGGAGCAACGTTAGATACATACTAAACATGCCTTACTTATTTTTTACAAAGCACGAAAAAAACCCAACAACGAACACTATATTCTCTATTAATTTCGTCTTTTTGGCCCACCAGAACCAAGCTCCCGGGCTGAATTTCAACACCAACCGATCTTTGCCCTAAACAATACTTTTTAATCGCAAAGCTATAACTATAACTAACTAAACTTTTGATTTGGAAGACAAAAACATTGTTTTATTCAAGAAATTCATATTAATATATGCCGATACTTTATTTTTGTATGGGGTCAGATCAGTCTCATTAAGAATAAACTCATGCAGGGTTTTTCACAAATTCACATGCTCATTCACAAATGCACACGCTCTGGTTCACAAATATGATTTTGAAGAAACACTTGTAATATAACTTCACAAATGCACAGGATCGGTTTCACAAATGCACACGATCCGTTTCACAAATGCAAACGATCCGTTTCACAAATGCACACGATCCGTTTCACAAATGCACACGATCCGTTTCACAAATGCACACGATCCGTTTCACAAATGCACACGATCCGTTTCACAAATGCACACAATCTGTTTCACAAATATAATTTTGAGGGAAGCTTCAAATATAGACTCACAGATCATACGAATCGCTAAATGTGCATTTACGAACCACTTTTGATTTGCGAATCTCTCTGTATTTGTGAGAGAATTTTGTGTGGTGAATTTTGAGACTGTTGTAACATTGCAGGTCAACAAACGACACCAATGGCTAGTGAACTTGTCAATCAAATGTACGATTCTGATTGACAGATTCGTCAGCTAACCAATTTCTTCGTTTTCAGCCAATTTTATGGCTGCTTACATTTTCTCCTCACTAGCAGAGCTGTTATGTGTGCATGCGCCAAGAAGTTCAACCGCGACACATGGCGAAATGTGGTACTTACCGTTTGAGACTGATGCATGTCGCTACCATAGACTGTATATAACGGTCGCTACTTATCGCCATGTGTCGCGGTGAAACTTCACTGCGCATGCGCACGTAACAGCTCTGCCAGTGCAGCGTCATAGAGAGAGAGTTACGACAGACTTTGAACTAGCCGACACACGGTCACGTGGTTCATGGAGTCCTCAATAGTCCCAAACATCCCAGCGCTGTCAGTCTGAGCAGCTTCTGGCGGGACAGAACGCAAAATCGAATGTTTCTCATTTCTCCTGGCGGTTTCTGATCATTATTGACTAATAATGTGTACTGATTACTTTTTACTGAATAGCCTATGCATTTTTATTTTATCAAAGCATTTCTAGAGGAAAAGAGATTCGTCACTGTTCTACATTTTAGAGGGAGACAAGAGCACTAACACATTGTAGAATACATGTAGATAACCGATCATATTTATTGATAAATTAATGCACTACACTGCTCAATATAAGCATGTTTATTAACTTGTATGTACCACAAGAAACCCTAAATTGTAGTAATAATACCCAATTTATAGCCTGTTTTCTGAATGCTGGCATGGTAATGCCATACCTTGTCCTCCTATACACTTAAAACATGCCAGTGGTTAAGACATCTGCTCCAGCTTACCTTTAGATCTCCATCTTTCAACAAAGCATGGGATATTACTGTTCCCAGGATTTACTTCTAAAACACCCTATATGTCTAGCAGATGACATTCCGTCTGTTCTCTGCCTGCTGTTGGATAGAAAATTATTTGAATGTAAGGCTGATCTAAGTTACATGTTTTGAACCAGTTTTAAATAACTTGGAGGAAAATATGTCTATGCGTTGACTGATGACCTGGGATGAATTTGTTCGCTAGAAGACATCATTCTATAATGATTTATTTTCTTATGAACTCATGCATCTATTACCCAGTTGATTGTGGTTCTAGCCTGACTACAGTAAAATAGTAATTCATTGATAATGTCAAAACCAGTATATGTAAAGTAAGTGTTAATTGAGGAAAAAACAATACGCAAACTTTGAATTAAATATTACGCAAAATGTAAAACAAACTTTAATTAAGTATTTTTACTATTATTCTCACTGTCATTGCATCTATACAAATACACTGCATGGATCAAATTTGGGCAATGTGGAAATGTGCTGAAGTCCTCATGAAGGTTCATCCTTGGCAACATTAACAGCAGCTCCCTTTGAAAACTACCACTGATGAACTTCCTGAAAACAATAGAGAAACAGTTCATTAGTAAAATGTTTTGATTTGAAGGACTTAGTGGGTGAAAAATTCAAATTACAAATCAAGATGTTTAGGGTGGAACAAGAGAAAAGTTTCAAGTGTAATTATACATATAATTATGTTTGGTTTTGTAAAACATTTCATATGTATAAAATGTATATTTAAATAATACCTTTATATGTTTATTTCTTTATCATGACTGGCTGTGCTGCATTTGGATGCAACAATCGGTCCAAGAAAGGGATCAGAACGTACGGCTTCCCTAAAGACACAGAAAGAAGAGGAAATGGTTGGCTCAAGTCAGCAGGAAAAACCTCATCATCGCCAGAGGTCATAATAACATAAAGCTGTGTACAATAAGTTTAATTTACACTATCAAATATTTTCAATCAGGGCTCTACACGCCACCCTGTGATGGCACTTAGGCATAAGATGGAAGAGTACAACAAAGCCATCACATTCCTCCAAGACATGATAACACTCTTCTGTGGACTTAAGATTGGTCAAACAGGTAGCTGGAAACCAGTGCAAAAAGGAATTGTGATGGCAACATCTACAATTTTATCAATCCAAAAGACATGCTTAACCATGGACATATTCTGTACCATCTTACAGGAAACAAACAAAATCATCAAATATTCCAACATCTGTGATGGATCCTCTAGTTCAATAAAGCAAAAATGATGACAGTTTGGAAGGAGAGCACCGTACCCTATTGACACTGAAGGAATTCAAATCAGGAGTGCTGTGTCGACCATCACATGACGCCTTCGGTCTGGTCCAAAACGTTGAGGAGCTTTTCCGAACAAGGTCTGGTGCATCTCTCATGGAGCTCCCAAATACCATGGCCACTTTAGAGAGAAAAGCAAGTCTGTTAGAAAGCGTGCTCCCTGTATGTCATGATGTGCAACAAAACCCCAAAAACCAGCAGATTCATCAGGCTGAGACTACAAATGGCAGCAAAACAGATCTTCCATAAGAAAGAAAAAAAGTGCTGTCCAATACCAGGCATCTTGGAAGTACAAGACAAACAAAAAACAGCAATGCAAAACAGCATCTGATAGCACAACAAGCAAGCCCACGCCAAACACCTTGATCGTTGCCATGGAGGAACTTGGTCTCTTTTTTGCAAACAACCCCCCACCCACATCAGCTTTGATACATATATATATATATATATATATATATATATATATATATATATATATATATATATATAAACTCAGCAAAAAAGAAACGTCCCTTTTTCAGGACTGTGTATTTCAACAACAATGTTGTAAAATCCAAATAACTTTACAGATCTTCATTGTAAAGGGTTTAAACAATGTTTTCCATGCATGTTCAATTAACCATAATCAATTAATTAACATGAACCTGTGGAATGGTCGTTAAGACCTTAACAGCTTACAGAAAGTAGGCATTTAAGGTCACAGTTCTAAAAACGCAGGACACTAAAGAGACTTGTCTACCAACTGTGAAAAACACCCAAAGAAAGATGCCCAGGGTCCCTGCTCATCTGCGTGAATGTGCATTAGGCATGCTGCAGGGAGGCATGAGGACTGCTGATGTGGCTAGGGCAATTAATTGCCATGTCCGCACTGTGAGACGCCTAAGACAGCGCTACAGGGAGACAGGAAGGACAGCTGATCATCCTCGCAGTGGAAGAACACGTGTAACAACACCTGCACAGGATCGGTACATCCGAATATCACACCTGCGTGACAGGTACAGGATGGCCACAACAACTGTCCGAGTCACACCAGGAACACACAATCCCTCCATCAGTACTCAGACTGTCTGCAATAGGCTGAGAGAGGCTGGACTGAGGGCTTGTAGGCCTGTTGTAAGGCAGGTCCTTACCAGACATCACCAGCAACAACGCCGCCTATGGGCACAAACCCACCTTCGCTGGACCAGACAGGAGTGGCAAAAAGTGCTATTCACTGATGAGTCACGGTTTTGTCTCACCAGGGGTGATGGACGGATTCGTGTTTATCGTCAAAGGAATGAGCGTTACACCGAGGCCTGTACCCTGGAGCGGGATCGATTTGGAGGTGGGGGGTCCGTCATGGTCTGGGGCGGTATATCACATCACCATCAGACTGAGCTTATTGTCATTGCAGGCAATCTCAATGCCTTGCGGTACAGGGAAGACATCCTCCTCCCTCATGTGGTACCCTTTATGCATGCTCATCCGGACATGATCCTCCAGCAGGACAATGCCACCAGCCATACTGCTCATTCTGTGCGTGAGTTTCTGCATGACAGCAATGTCAGTGTTCTGCCATGGCCAGTGAAGAGCCCGGATCTCAATCCCATTGAGCACGTCTGGCACCTGTTGGATCGCAGGGTGAGGGCTGGGGCCATTCCCCCCAGAAATGTCCAGGAACTTGCAAGTGCCTCGGTGGAAGAGTGGGGTAACATCTCACAGCAAGAAGTGATAAATCTAGTCCAGTCCATGAGGAGGAGATGCACTGCAGTACTTCAAGCAGCTGGTGGCCACACCAGATACTGACTGGTACTTTTGATTTTTAGCCTCCCTTCATTCAAGGACACATTATTCTATTTCTGTTAGTCACATGTCTGTGAAACATTTTTAGTTTATGTCTTATGGTGTTGACTCTTTTAGTGTTCATACAAATATTTACACACATTAAGTTTACTGAAAGTAAAAACAGTTGAAAGTCAGAGGAAGTTTCTTTTTTTGCTGAGTTTAGTATGTTTTTGTGGGATTTTTTTGTCCCTTGTACTTTAATTTCAACGATTCTACATATGTTATTTAAATCATACATGGTCTTGGTATGTTTAGGGAATAATAAAAAAAAGATTGCAATGCTTGCATTAGCTTTGGTATGAAACGAGGTCATTTCTGATCATTTTGATTTTATTTTGACAGCCTCCCCATCACCACCCAGCCACCTCCAGCACTCCACTTACCAACTTATTTATTGCTCCATCACTGACAGAACTGGGAAGTTCCACCAAACCTGATCACTGATCAGCTCTTCGTTCAGCAACTCATCTGAAAACAGGAAGATGGACATGAATGCAACGCAGTGTTTCCTGTAATAGTTTAATAAGACTTTTTTAGTTACTCTTCAACAGTTGTTTATTTAGGCTGACATTCTAAATAATTCTTCAATTCTTGTGTGTTAAAAAAAGATTGTAATCTCTACTTAATCAAATGATTACAAACGATAATTTCATAAAACAAGTGCAAATGAACAGTTCTGCAGTAAATATCAACTTTATAAAGGTTATGGTGTTCAAGTACTTTTCTTTAAATGTCTTAATTCAGCTCTTATTATTTTGGAGGAGAGAAAACAAGAAATCAACATATCTTGTAACTTTGGTGATCCTGTGTGCCATATGCTTCAGCAATTTATTGCACTCAGTTCTTATGTGGTTTAACTGAAAAATAAAGAAATAATTTCTCATCTTCACAATCACATTTTTCTTTACTGATATCTCCATTTATGCTTCCATCTCTGATGCATCAAAGTCAGTTAAAGACTGTTGATACAGCGACCAGCAACTCATTAGATATATTTTAGACAAAAAAAATTCACCATTGAAATTAAAGAGATATAAAAGTGTATATCCTATTTCAAACTGTGCTTAATATTTTTAAAAAGTTGAATTTGACATACTGAAATAAACCCGTCAATAGGTCGTCAAGCTTTTCCAGACCTCTGCTACTCACAATTAGCTAGCTGCAGTTAAACTACAACTAGCTCATTAACACAGTTAATTAACCAAAACTGGCTACAATAAATAAGACCCTTGACTTATTTTTGCTACAGAGCAGTCAGCTAACGCTTTTCAATGCTAAAAAATGTTGTGATTCCATTAACTTACCGGAACAATAGTTCCAAAACGCCGAGGATGAACTGCGGTCAATGACGCTGCGCTGTTTGGAAGTATCTGCAGCTGCAGACCCACGTGACTTCCGCATTCCATTCTTTCCATAGAAGTCTATGGGGGTGTCAGAACTCTCTTGTTAGCAGCCATACGACTGGCTGAAAACGAAGAAATTGGTTAGCTGACGAATCTGTCAATCAGAATCGTAAATTTTATTGACAGATTCATTAGCCAATGGTGTCGTTTGTTGACCTGCAACGTTACAACAGTCTCAAAATTCACCACACAAAATTCTCTCACAAATACAGAGAGATTCGCAAATGAGAAGGGGTTCGTAAATGCACATTTAGCAATTCGTATGATCTGTGAGTTTATATTTAAAGCTTCCCTCAAATTATATTTGTGAAACAGATCGTGTGCATTTGTGAAGTTATATTACAAGTCTTTCTTCGAAATTATATTTGTGAACCAGAGCGTGTGCATTTGTGAATGAGCATGTCAACTTGTGAAAAACCCTGCATGAGTTTATTCTTAATGAGACTGAACTGACCCCATACAAAAATAAAGTATCGCCATATTTTTGACACTGTTTCTAATGTACATCTAGAGCTGTATGTCAAAAAATGTGCCTGTGTGACATTTGAGATATGTAGCTTAGATTCTTAATTGCTTTTTTGCAGTATTTTTTGGGAAGTAAAATATCTAGATATACAGTGGCTTGCAAAAGTATTCGGCCCCTTTGAACTTTTCCACATTCTGTCACATTACAGCCACAAACATGAATCAATTTTATTGGAATTCCAGGTGAAAGACCAATACAAAGTGGTGTACACGTGAGAAGTGGAACGAAAATCATACATGATTCCAAACATTTTTTACTAATAAATAAGGGAAAAGTGGGGTGTGCGTAATTATTCAGCCCCCTTTGGTCTGAGTGCAGTCAGTTTGCCCATAGACATTGCCTGATGAGTGCTAATGACTAAATAGATTGCACCTGTGTGTAATCTAATGTCAGTACAAATACAGCTGCCCTGTGACGGCTTCAGAGGTCGTCTAAGAGAATGTTGGGAGCAATAACACCATGAAGTCCAAAGAACACACCCGACAGGTCAGGGATAAAGTTATTGAGAAATTTAAAGCAGGCTTAGGCTACAAAAAGATTACCCAAGCCTTGAACATCCCACGGAGCACTGTTCAAGTGATCATTCAGAAATGGAAGGAGTATGGCACAACTGTAAACCTACCAAGACAAGGCCGTTCACCTAAACTCACAGGCCGAACAAGGAGAGCGCTGATCAAAAATGCAGCCAAGAGGCCAATGGTGACTCTGGATGAGCTGCAGAGATCTACAGCTCAGGTGGGGGAATCTGTCCATAGGACAACTATTAGTGGTGCACTGCACAAAGTTGGCCTTTATGGAAGAAGAAAGCCATTGTTAAAAGAAAACCAAAAGAAGTCCCGTTTGCAGTTTGCCACAAGCCATGTGGGGGACACAGGAAACATGTGGAAGAAGGTGCTCTGGTCAGATGAGACCAAAATTGAACTTTTTGGGCAAAATGCAAAACGCTATGTGTGGCGGAAAACTAACACTGCACATCACTCTGAACACACCATCTCCACTGTCAAATATGGTGGTGGCAGCATCATGCTCTGGGGGTGCTTCTCTTCAGCAGGGACAGGGAAGCTGGTCAGAGTTGATGGGAAGATGGATGGAGCCAAATACAGGGCAATCTTGGAAGAAAACCTCTTGGAGTCTGCAAAAGACTTGAGACTGGGGCGGAGGTTCACCTTCCAGCAGGACAACGACCCTAAACATAAAGCCAGGGCAACAATGGAATGGTTTAAAACGAAACATATCCATGTGTTAGAATGGCCCAGTCAAAGTCCAGATCTAAATCCAATCGAGAATCTGTGGCAAGATCTGAAAACTGCTGTTCACAAACGCTGTCCATCTAATCTGACTGAGCTGGAGATGTTTTCCAAAGAAGAATGGGCAAGAATTTAAGTCTCTAGATGTGAAAAGCTGGTAGAGACATACCCTAAAAGACTGGCAGCTGTAATTGCAGCAAAAGGTGGTTCAGCAAAGTATTGACTCAGGGGGCTGAATAATTACGCACACCCCACTTTTAACTTATTAATCTGTAAAAACAAATTGGAATCATGTATGATTTTCATTCCACTTCTCATGTGTACACCACTTTGTATTGGTCTTTCACGTGGAATTCCAATAAAATTGATTCATGTTTGTGGCTGTAATGTGACAAAATGTGGAAAAGTTCAAGGGGGCCGAATACTTTTGCAAGCCACTGTATATCGAAAATCGGATTTCAGCTGAAAAATATTGAGATATAACTTTTGGTCCACATCGTCCAGCCCTAGTTTTTAGCCTTGATTTATAGGTGTTTCAGCAGCTTTGCAATGGTCTGGAAGTTTGTTCTAGATAAGAGAAGCATAGAAACTGAATGAAACTTCCCTATGCCTGGCTCTAATTCAAGAGATGATTAGTAGACTGGAGTTGGAAGACCTGAGTGGTCTGGAAGGTTGGTATGGTGACAACGGATTCGAATATACTTTGGTGTTAAGCTATTCAGTGATTTATAAACCAGTTAAAGTATTTTGAAGTCTATTCTCTAAGCTACAGGGACCCAGTGTAAGGACTTTAGAACTGGGGTGATGTGCTCTACTTTCCTGGTTTTAGTGAGGATCTGAGTAGCAGCGTTCTGGATCAGAAAGTTATCTTCCAGCGTATTTACTGAGTTCAAGTTGTAGGATGAAGGGTATGGGGGTAAGGTGGGAGAGTAAAATTGTTTAAAGGTTTCAACTGAACTGTCCCCTAGAAAACACTTTTTTACAGTGATCACACTGTGGCTAGATAGTTTAGTAGAGATGGTACTTTCAAAGATAGCACAGAAATGGTCAGATGATGCAATATCAATTACAGAGATGTCGGAAATATTTAAACCTTTGCTGATAATTAAGTCCAAAGTGTGTCATCGAATGTGTGTTGGCTGTCTGACATGCTAGGTTAGGCCAAAGTTATGAAGAATGTCACATAATGTTTTTGCTCGTCTATCTTGGCCATGGTATGGATGTTTTAAAGTTTAAGTTATGAGAAATTGTCTCTACGCCTCCACCTTATCTGTGTTTCTTGCTCTAGCTTAGAAAATTGTAATTTGGAGGAGTTGACTATCAAGGTAGATGTTTCATTATTTACTTCTAACCAGGTTTCCGATAGAAATAAAGCATGCAGTGATGAAGTCATTAATTAGAAACACATTTCCTAACAAAATCCTAATGTTTAACAATGCTAATTTAAGAAGTTTTGTGGAGGGTAGCAGATATTTCTGAAAGATGATCAGTTTGAGGTTTGGTGTAACACGGCACTCTTTAGTTTAAATTTTATGATTTCTCATTAAATTACTGGAATATTTTCAATAAAGGGAGAGATCATTTCAAATTGTTAGATCTGTTTTGAGAATTTGCTCAACTTGTACTTGACCATGGTTTGAGTCCGAGGAAAGAACACAATGACAGACAGTATCACCAAATCTACACAACTCTCTTTTCCATGCAGGCAGCCACTAGCTGCAGTGTCAGCTGCTACCGTACACAATCCGCCCATGCTGGATGACTGCAAGTTAGTTGTAATGAGCACTGGATAATTAGCACAAGCAAGGCTTAGCATGGTGAAATTGGCCCTTTTGCCACCCTCCTTCAATTATGTGCAAGCAGATGATGTCATTGCTTGGGAGCATTATATTGCATGGCTGTTGAAAAAGGAGAAATTAGAAGTAGGTGGATCCATAAGAGAAAGGTCCAACCTACAAATGTAAATGTGGGTTAAAATATATGAAACCGAAAAGGAAATGTTATTGTTCTATGGATATTCTGTTTCAGCCTTTTGTGTGTTCTTAATTCATTTTTGACATTTGAGACATCTACCAGCAACTAACAACACAAAAAAAATGCTAGCTGTTTACACATCACTACTCTATGTATTTGTTTAAAAGAATGTACGCATTTTAAAATTAAATGTATTAGAATTACAATTTGTTACACAGACTGAATGCAAAATATGCCTCATGGTCATGTCTAGACAATTCGATAAGGTTGCTCTCTTTCTGTCATTTATGTATCAAGCACATACATGAAGACATCAATACAGGACTTATTCTTTATTATTTGTAGCATTGGTAAGGAATTACTCAATCAAGTACAGTGCGTTGCTACAGCAGCAGACCCTCCAGAGACACTCAAACATACAGACAAGATGTAGAGGACTCCGCTACATTCAGTCAAACAACCAGGGACATCACTGAGCCAGAAGTGTTTTTATGATGAAAATGAATTGGATTAGATCATTGTATTGTCTCCCACTGTCAAGGGTGCTGATCCTCACTCTAACCCAGATGTATATGTAACTTGGTTCTTTTGTGTTCTGGTTTTCTTTCAAATAAACGTGAAATAATGAGTCATGCAGAAGCTTAATTGACATTGAATGCAATGATGTGATTGTCAGGAGCTAAGTCAGTTTAAGAGTAACTAATTTGCAAAAGGCTTAAAGTTAAATATGTCACATTTCTTTACATTTTCAAACAAGTTATTTATATTTAGGCTTTTAATTGTTCTAAGTTGTTTGGGAGGTATTCTTCTTGTAGTTCCTAGGATATCTAAAACGTATAATGGGAGGCAGATCTTATAGTTATCAGGCTCCTCTCCTGTCGAACCAGTCCCCAGTCTGTGAGGCAGAGACTCTGTTTACTTTTAAGACCAGGCTTAAAACCTTCCTTTTTGATCAAGCTTATAGTTAGAGTGGCTTAGGTAACCCCGAGCTATCTCTGTAGTTATGCTGTTATAGGCTTAGACTGTTGGAAGACAGACTGACCACTTTTCCTCATTCTGATACTTTTCTCTTCTACCACTTTCCAGTTGCATCAATTGCTGTAATTTCGACTGTTAACTCTGTTTTTCTCTCCATAGAAGCTACATCTGGTCTGGCATCCTGCTCAGCTCTAATGCCTTGTTGGACAGGGGGCATCGACTGGGAGGATGCTCCCAATAACTGAAAATCCTCTCTGTCCTGTTGTCAACTTTTTACTTTCTTTAATATAGAAATTACTCTTACATTTGTTCTATTTGTGTCTCTGCTCTGTCTTCTCGAACCCACAGACAGTTGTGGCAGATGGACACTCATACTGAGCCAGGTTCTGATGGAGGTTTCTTCCTATCAAAGGGCAGTTCTTCCTTTCCATTGTCGCTACATGCTTGCTCAGTATGACCGTTTGCTGAGGGATTGCGGGTTTGCATCAATGGGGCACAATTTCTAGTCAATGGCACGATGCAATCTGCTGGGATTCCTAAACAGAACACTTTAAAATGATTGGAATGTATGTATAATTGAATTGAAATTACTCTTCTTGTAAACTGCCTTGAGAGGCGTTATATAAATAAACTGAATTTTTTTTTTTTTTTTTACTGTATAAACTGGATGGTGCAGCATGAGAGCTATAAGAAAGCTTTCTTATGGCTCTCATTCTGCTGCACCATCCAGCTATTAAAGCCAAGTTATTATTTCTAATGTTTTATTCTTGTTTATGGACAATCCTTAGAATTTTAAAGTATTTTACTGGTATCAACAATATTTTCCTACCACAACCACAAGTAGTCGTTAATTGACATTTTCACCTTCTGAACCAAATTAGGACTTTATTTAGACAGAAAAAAAATTTTTAAATAGATTTTTAACACAATTCTTTTGGGTGGGTAGCAGAAAAAAATGCCAGTCTTTAACAATGTGTCAGAATTTTGATTATCAAAATAAAAGTGAAACAGCACTGCATGCAATTAAAAATGAGATTTTGTTGAGATCATGAGTTAATCCAGTTAGCTTTATCTCTTTTTGTGTAGTTCTCTTGTTATGACCAGTTTTCCTGTTCAGTATCACTTTCACTCTGGGATTTTCTGTAACAATAAATTGAGTCATCCATGAGTAACTGCTCTTCAATTTGTCATTTTCTGCTGGAATCAGTAGCAAGCATGAAATCGGAAAATAGAAAACCCAATTCTTGTATGTTTGGATTATTAGGACAAAGCTGCAAGAATAATTTAATCCGTTATTTTAGGAAAATTACTTTATTAAACCATTATCACTTTAATCATAAGCTTAAAATAACTAAAGGCATATCTCACTATCCCAAAATAATGTCAACATATAATTTTCTCTAAATTGGCCTTTTGTTTTCTGTATGCATTAAAATTTTTATTCATTGTCTGTTTTTAAGTCCTGGGGAAAAAAAACGTTTATTAACAATCTACTAAGATTTGGAAATTTGTTTGGTTATTTACAGATTATTTGACAAATTAACTTTTATGAGTTAATAGTTTAGCAGTCTTGAAAAATGTACTAAATTAGTATTCAAATTCTCAGATAATGGAGACAGCCATCCTTATCAAAGAAAAGGATGTTTGTTAAACCATTTTAACGTTTAAACATTGTAAAACAGACTCGTGTTTAAATGAAATAAACTTGTAAAAAAGTTTCAATATCCAATCAAGTTTTTTTGTTTTGTCTTCGGAACAGCTTTGGTCTGCACTGTGGAGCAGTTGGTAGCACGGTTACCTTGCATCAAGAAGGTCCTGGTGTTAGGCCAACTGGTCTCTCTAAACTGCCCTTAGGTATGAGTGTGTGCATGCACAGTTGTTTGTCCTGTGTGTTCCTATCATACACTCGGGTTCTGTCCAGGGTATCTCGCAGCGGTGATCATCAATGTTTTTTTAACCGTTTCTCTGCAAGTCTTTGTTGTTCATATTATGCCTTTCAAAAACACGAAAGAAGAACCACACCGGTTTGGTCTTTCCTTCTCCATTTAATAGATTTACAAAAAAACTAATGTTTAGAGGTTGTTGACAAAACATCTTTTCTACTCCTTTTTTTTCTGTCTCAAAGCTATTCTTCCTTTGCGGCCAGTGCACTACAAAAACAAGCTAGTGAGTTTTTTACTTTCATTTGAAAGTTTATAAAAAACTCGCAAACATCTTCTGAGAACCATCTCTTGATCTTTGATGCATCTTGATGTTACCCCAAGCATTTTCTTGGTTTTGTCTTTCCTTCTACTGGGGGGGGGGGGGTCGGGTCCAGCAGTGACCTTGTTTGTGTCTAGGCTGTGTTCCTGCTGAGTGCCTGTGCAGCCTCGTGGTGCCACCCGATCAGCCTCACTTTCAGCTTCACTATTGATCGCCCTTCACTCTTTCCTCAAGGACGGAAATCCAAACCCATATTCCAGACCGCAGCACTCGCCTCCCTCTCCCCAGTCCTCTCCCTTCCCCACTTCTTGTCTCAGCCCCTCCACTTTTCCCAGCTACAGCTTTCTCCTCCGTTCCCCTGTATAGAATTTATCACACGAGTCTCAAGGTTGCAATGACCAGCAGACCCATGAATAAATAATAGGGAGGTAGGAATCACTTTCAGAAAAACCATTTACTATCCTCTCTTGTGTTCTTGAAGAAGCCACGAGAGCGTGTGCGTGGCCTACATGTGTGAAGCAAAATTGGCTTTGTGGGTGAGGGTACAGGCGCTTTGTTAACTAAAAGCCCAACTGTCCAGAAAGCTACTATGAGTAATACTTCAAGCACTTAATGGCCCATCTTTAACAATAGGATTTGGTGCGTTGGTGAATTGCAGTTTTTGTACATTTTATTCCTTTGTTTAGCTTTCTACAAGAAGTCTCCAAATGCTTAAATGAAAATTCAACTTAACATAAGAAATATAAGCAATGCAGTTTAAGGGTCACTGTATGGCTTTACTAAATATCTAGCTTTTGAAAATGTTTATATAGGGTGTGAAATAAGTAAAACTCCAATGAGCATTTTGATTTCTTACAGTTTCTTGCAAAAGTATTTTAACATTGAAAATGTTGTCACATTTTGTCCTGTAACAAACAACATCTTTAATATGTTCTATTGGACTTTTATGTGATATGTAGACCAACACAAAGTATTACATTTTACTGAGGTGGATTATTATTATTTAAAATCAAAAAGGTGTGTATGATATGCATTCAGTCACCTTTAGCCAATGCTTTGTAGTAGAACCTTTTACAGCAAATCCAGCGGTAGGTTTTCATAAACATTGCAGATCTAGAGATCTTAATGTTTGCTCATTTTTCTTAGCAAAAAGCTCAAGCTCAGTTAGACAGAACAGATGGAATCAGTGAACACATATTTTAAGTTATGACAAAGCTACTCAGATCTGTGCTTTGACAAGGACATACTAAAACAGGCCCAATGCTTTAGTCATTCTATTGTAGCTCTGACTGTATGTTATGTTTAAGGTCATATATATATATATATATATATATATATATATATATATATATATATATATATATATATATATATATATATATATATATATATATATCTCAACTGAGCATTTTTTGGTCTAAAAGACGTCTAATGAACGTCTATATGGTCCATAGACGTCTAGGCTAAAATCGGTCTACCACTGGTCTAAAAATGAAAGTTTTTCAGCCGTCTAGGTTTAGACTAGCCGTCTAATAGACGTCTAAAAGACGACTACCTCTATATGCCGCGTCTGTTCTAAGACTTTAAAATAACCGTTAATGAACGTCTATTTATAGACGTCTAAAGTTATACGTTTGCCAGACACTTATTTTTATACCAAATTTATACACCATTAGAGAATCTAGACGTCGTATAGACGTCTATTAAATGTATTATAGGCTAATGATATTCTAATAAATCCAGCTTTTAAAATCTATTAAATTAATCACAACAAACCTATTAAAATAAAATTAAAGTTGTCAAATTGAATGTTAAGTCAGGTTCTCTAAAAAAAAGGGGGGGGGGGGGAGAAACAAATTTAACCTGTGATCCTTTCCTTTATGTCGTGCCAGGGTGTTATGATCTTTTAAAAAGGTTTCAGTAACACTATGCTTATTTTACCACAGGATATAAACACATCTCTTGATGTTAACATTTACCAAACTATCCTACTGTAATGTAAATCAATAAATTTTTCAGACATTATCCAACCATCACTGCCATATACCTGTTTTTAATTTCAACACATTTGTAAACATACATAACAATAAAATAAAAGCACAAACTCAAATATATAATATTACCAAAATAAAAAAAGTTTGCTTATTTTATTTAAACAAAGATTAAGGTGGAAAACAAGTGGTCTAATCTACAAAATACTAAAATAAAATAAAAATGTAGGTATTTGTATGCAAAACATTTACAAAACAAAAACAGAAATTAGGCCAAATATACAAAAACTCTGGGAAACTGCATCAACATAAACCAAAATGTAAAAGAAATTTTTTTTTACACCAATGGTGTCCTGGGCCTCTAATAGCCCCCTCCAGCACTTTGACCTGGGGCCTGTTTGAGATGTGCAGCCATTGCTGAGCTGATCATATACTCCGTGGCCTCTTTGAAAGTTTTCTGAACAGATTCTGCAAACAAAGCAATAGAATAAATGAAGAAATATTGTAAGTGTCACAGAGATCACAGAGATATTATCCATTAAGACAAGGTACATGGTTTCAAAGGACTTGACTCAATGGACATTGGGCACCACCCATTTCAGAATTTGGGGTTACTCTGTAAAGAATAATGAATTAATTAAGATTAATTAAGATTTCCTTTCATGTAACTACACCAATTAAGTTTCATAATTGTCAGTATTACAGAGACTGCCTAATACAGTCCCGACAAACTGTTTGTTAATGCATGTCATTTCAGTCACACATTTCTAACCTGAAGAAGCAATTGCCAAAGAACTAGCAGTAGAAGGGGGTCTTTTTAAAGGCGCTCTTTCCATGTGGCCCACCACCTTGCATATTAAAGTTTCCATGACGTCATTTGTGACAGCTTTGCAACAGATAAAAAATTAAGACAATTGACAACATTAAACTAACTTGTATTACACTACCACATTGTAACCACCCACTATTATTGACATGACAATTATAAGATAAGATAAGACAAGACAAACCTTTATTGTCCCACAATGGGGAAATTCTCAGTTTTGCAACAGCACAAACTATAGCTAAGCTATAGCTAGCCTGCTAGCTATGCTGGAAACGGATAACGATTAAATTAATAACAGGACAAAACAACATTTCAATAATGTACCTTTGAGCACTCACCTAGATGCGGCCCTTCAAGGTGTACTTGAAGGAACAAAGTGGTCCCAATGAGAGTAAAATAAATTGGTCCGGACGATATGCTCAGATCACCATCAACGACGATTAGACCGAGCGGGACTTTAAGTGTGTTGCTGCCTCCTAGTGGTGAGGGCGGGGAGTACCACTAAAATAACTTAATATACGTCTAAACCAGGTTTAAATCTAGACGTTGATTAAACATCTAAATCAAGCCTAAATCTAAACTTTACTGTATATTGATCAATGGCAATTCAAATTATTTAAGTCCAATATTTGGACACCAGTTGAGCAACTTACAGTTATTTTTTTGATCACTGTTCATTATTTAATGTATTTAATTAAATCATCTAAATTTGGTCTTAAAAGAGACGTTAATATGACGTATTTATTTAGAGGTCTAAATCGAGTCTAAATCTAAACTACATTGTACATTGATCAATGACTGTTAAAAATGTTTTAATCCAGCACTTGGCCATCATTTACACAACTTACAGTTATTTTATTATTTAATATTTAATAATTAATGTATTAAATTCTATCGTCTAGATTGGGGCTAAAATATAGACCGATTGTAGACGGGCTAATTTCGGTTTAAATTTAGATGACACTTCTAATAGACGTCTATTGCTCAGTGGGATATATTTATATATATATATTAAGGGTGTCAAATTATTGCGTTACTTGCGATCAATTAATTAAAGCCATATTTAGCGCATTATGTTTTTTAATCGCGTTAATCTAATTTTTAATCTTTAATTTTACAGTTTCTGCATGCGACTTCACTTTAAATAAAACCTGTTTTATGCACTGGGCTTCTTGTGCTTGAGTTGTCCGGAGTTAACCACACCCTGAAGTGGACATCGGTTGACTGTAAAGTAATCATGAGATGACTGGCTTCCGTCAGGGTGGGGCGGATGAGGTCAGGAGGAACGGTGAGTTGCAGACAGTGTTGCCAACTTTGCTATATTTGGCGAGTTTTAGACCCCTCTTGCGAATCTTACTCAAAAAAACAAACAAACAAAAAAAAAAAACTAGCGGCAAATCTAGCTAATTTTTCTGGGGTTATCTGAAACCTTTGGGTTTAGCATGTAACGTTGTCACTTTTCTCACTGAGCAGCGGGGTGCTCTCCCGTCTCAGAGCTCACACAGCAGGCAACCAGTCTGCACTACCCTGCAGGTACACCTGGGCGCCCATGTCCACCGGTATGGCAAGCCATTGGTATCAAAAATAACGTGTTGTTTTAACCCATAACACAGTTGGAGTCAGAGAATACATTTACCCCACTGTAGAGCTGAAGATCTTTGCCCGAACCCATCGGGACCCGTCGGGCCAGGTTCGGGCTTAATTTCTATCATTGTTCACGGACTCGGGTTTTAGCAGTCAGCTGATCTCTCATTAGCGCAAACTAATGGTGTTAATAAAATTCCCGAAAATGGCTAGGTTTTGCTCAGTTTTACAGACCAAGAATATTTATAATAAAGCGCTGCACTTGGTCACTAATATTATTCCAATCTACCTGTCAAGATGTTGCATGCATACCGCATGCGTCATGATGTGAAAGACCCCGGCGTCAGGCCACTCCTTCTCTCAGATCAGAACAGAAAACATGCTCTGACTGCTGCACTGCACTCTCAGACAGACAATGCTGAAGTGTAAATGCTCTATTACCAGACATCCCAAGTCTCAAGTTGCAGAAGTCTCTTGCATTTATATAGCAGCTCCCTGATGCCCACAAGTCAGATAAAATCTCCTAAAATCTAGAGCAAGCGGTCAAGAGCGCACACAGAAACACGCAGGCGAGACAGACTTTTACGCAACATAAGCGGTTAAAGCTGAGGATCTTACTATTCTCTCAGCCATTGCCAAGGTCTTCTTTTTGGGTTTTCAGACTATGGTCACCCTATAAAAAGTAAAATGCCCACTAAATTGAAAACCTGCCGGTCACGTTGTCCGGTGCCATTCAGAAACCCTGATGTGCGACTTTTGAATAATTTGTCGGGCTGTAATCGGGTTTGGGCTTTAATAAGCTGTCAATCAAAACATACTCTTCGGGCTCGCGCTGAATTCTTTCGAGCTTGGGCCGGGTCGGGCCCAACTTTTAAGGCCTGATTACAGCTCTACCCCACTGCGTCCAGAACGCTAATGAATCGCGTATGCTCGAAGCAGAAGGTTGCAGGCGCCACTTGGGACTAGTCACAAAAACAGCATAATGTAAATGGCTGGGACTGCATCTGTTCAAGTCTGTTAAATACAATAAATGGCTTCAAAAAACCAGTTTTTTTAATTACATGTAGCAAACTTTTGTTCTACCACAATAATGTAATGAATTTAAAAGAAAATTCCTCAAGATGAGGGCTTTTCTCAGCAATTATTAGGTGAGATTAATATTGAGATTAACTAGATTAATTAATTCGAGATCATAATGAATTAATCTCAGTTTTTTTTATCTCAGGACAGCACCAATATATATATATATATATATATATATATATATATATATATATATATATATATATATATATATATATATATATATATATATATATCCTCTTCATGAGACAGTCATACAACAACAGAGCGTCTTCAGTCGGAGGCTTCTTCAGTTTCGCTGCGATACAGACCGCTAAAGGAAATCCTTCCTGCCCACAGCCATCATCATCTGCAACAACTCCTTAAAGAATTAATTATATGAGCTATACCAACACTTAATTTCCCTCTGGGATCAATAAAGTATTTTTGAATTGAATTTGAATTGAATTGAATATATATACCCTGCCTCTAGCCCCGTGACTGCTCGAGATATGCACCAGCCCCCCCCACAATCCTGCATAGGATGGACGGGTACAGACAATGGGATATATATATATATATATATATGAAATTAGTATACATTTTGAAAAAAAAAAAAAAAAAAATTATATACACTTCATTATAATGGCTTGTATTGTATTGTACAGGTGTATTCATGGAGAATTTTCAGTTCCGTGAACTGTGCTCTGTTGGTGGGGTTCAAAGGTTGGAATATGGTATTATGACCTATATCTACTTTAAACATTTCTATTATTGTACTCCTGATCTATCTGCTGTTGTCCTAGGTGTTCATGAAGCTGTTTGTTCGCTAATGTTATCTAACAAACCTCTTCTGACTTGATGTATGATTTGTTGCTGTTATTCATGGGATAAATTGACAGAAAAAACTGGACATGGTTAGAAAAAAATATGATGATTGTCAAGACAAAACATTTAGGAGAAAGAGGGTAGATTTGGAGAGATAGACATGAAGACTTTTTGATTTAGGAGTAGTAAAGATAAAAAAAGACAATATGAAGGTAAAGTGATCAACAAAAATAGGAAGGAAGAAAGTCAGAAAGAGAGATGATTGGATTTTTCTCTCCTCTCTATGGATAAAGGCGAGAGCTCTCTTTTCAATCCAATCTGGCTCAGGCAAAGGTAAACAATCAGTCTTGATAAAGGATTGGATAAATCCTCAATCAGACTCATTTTCTGTAAAGCAGCTATTTATTGGTCTGGCCTGGCCATGGCTAAATAGGATCCTCTTTGTGAGAGAATGAAAGAAAAGAAGAGAAAGACTGAATTAGATAAGTCTTCATCATCTTGATATCGGAA
The DNA here is from genome assembly GCA_963556495.2 of Valencia hispanica. NCBI lineage: Eukaryota > Metazoa > Chordata > Actinopteri > Cyprinodontiformes > Valenciidae > Valencia > Valencia hispanica. Next base: position 42,360,289 of record OY747701.1, on the reverse strand, counting down.
GGTACAGATTCAAGTTTTTTTTTTTCTTTTCAAAAGTGCTTCTTGCACTAAAAACCAATGTGTGACATACATGTAATTAGTCGTATTACATTCGTACTGAAGGTCTAGAAAAATCAAGTGCCAATCAGAACCCATACATCATATTCTGGTAGTCCTAAATAGACCCATTAGAATGTGGGACATGAGCAGCTCCTCCCCAGAGAGAGAGAAACCAGTGACAGATCCCATATTGCTAAGAAACTATTTATCTGATTACTAAAATATAAATATAAATAGATAGTTTATAGAATAAAAAGTATGTCTCCAAAAGCTATCACAAAGACCTCTTACTAAATTATGTCTTGAAAAAAGTAAAGTAACAGCATTTTAGGTAATGTTTTATTATTCATAATTTAGCAAAACTCTTATTAGTCGAGGCTAGGTTGATTACTTTGAATTAGCAGCATAGATAGGGTTAATTTTTCTAGGTTAGCAAATTTGACTAAGAAAAATATCATAGTAGTTTTATAATACTTTTTATAATCACCTCAGCTTGTTTATATTGTTACTTTTTACAATGTTGGGTCCAAAAGAGTAGCAGTAAATGTCAATATCTTTAAGACTATAAAACACAAATACAGTGTTTGTTTTGTTTTCTATTGTGTATTTATGTGTATTTAAGAGCAGTACAGCATGTGTGTATGTAGGGCTTTGCAGTGATGTGCAGTCACAGCCATACAGTCTATTCCCAAAATGACTGCAATGATTGTTTTAAATATTATTTTTATGATCACTTTTATTGGTAATGTAATAAATAGAGCAAAATATCATCATAAACATTTTAGTCTATATCGTCTGATCCAACCTCTGAACATCATATGTAGTCAGACCATTTTAATATTAACCAATGCACTCATCAATGACTTGGATGTGCATAAAGATGCAAATAAGTTAATCAAGAGAAATAACAAATGTGCTTATGAAGAAGAAGTATAATTACAGTAATGAACAAACAACATTTGATACTGCAGCCTTTTGTTGACTTGTAGCATAAACCATCTCTTTGACCTCAACCTTTTAATTTCTAAAGACTTGGTGGTGCTTGTCTGTTAGCTAAACTGACCAGATCAGTTTTTATTATGCAGACAAATTTAAACTTTCAGTCAAAATAGTCATGTTTCCCAAAAGATTACACTTTCTGTCAGCTTTGATTTGATCTATTGTATGTGTCTATAAACAACTCTTAACTAAATCTACCAGACATCTAAGAGTCAAACAGACTCTTCAATCAACTTAATTATTTTAGAGAAAGACGTATACAATTGATTCCAACCTTAATATTAATTAATTTTAAAATATTAAACATTAAATAATATTAAAATAATATTAATATTAATATTAAAATATATATTTTTAATTTGTTATTATTTATTATTGTCTTAGTTACTTTGACTTGTTTGTCTATTTGTGTTTCTCTTCATTTAATAAATAGATGTTTATTACTATTACAGCTTTTTCTCTTTAACCTTTTGGAAAATGTTAATTACTATGTTTATTCATTGAATAACTATAAAAATGTGAAGAGTTCATCTTTCTTTTAATTACATTTCTTTAAAATACATGGGAAGGTAAATATTTCCTCTTTAGATAACAGTGATTTCACTAGGAAGCTAACACTAGTGATATTGGCTGAGTTGAGTAGATATAAGTCAGAATTGTTAGCTTTATTTCAGCTGGGATGTATATTTTGCCAGAGCTCAGTCAGATTGACTTAAATTCCTATCCCTTTACATTTGATAAGCTAATTGTATTTATGTATTAGAACCAAAATAAGAATGCACTATTTTTCTGTATTATAGGGAATTTACAGATCAGAAAACATTTTGCCCAAATTATTGTATTAACAAGATCGACTGCTGGATCTGAAACAAGCAGTTACTACGGAATATTTTTTGCTCTTTGTAAAGGAATTAGTTTTTTTTGCAACTTCAAACAGTGAAAGTATGCAAATGCAAAACAAAAACTGCTAAAAAATATTTCTAACTTCCAAAATCTATTTTCAATTTACAGTTTTAAGAAAAGGTTAGTATTGTGAAAAAGCACGGAGTGGAATTTAAACACATCCAAAGCTAATACCTTTGCATCAAAGCTTGGAGAGCCCACAGATGATGTCATAAATACTGATTTAGGTAAGGACCCAAGAAGTCCACAAGGGTCAAACATTCAGAACAGGTGGAAAACAGATGGAGAGAGAATCAATTGGAACTATCAGGGAGGATAACAGGACAAACTGACAGAGTGGTGATTACTGGATGTAAACCAGGTGAGTCTAAAAACTGGATGTGGAAAAGCTGATGGAGAGCAGGAAGGTTAATCAGAGAAAACAGAAACCAGGTAAAAACTCTACAGATAATATAAAAATGACACAGCCATCAAAAAAACTATATAGATCAGGAAATAATCAATAAATATAAATACAAGCATCTGCGGCAAAAATAAATAAATAAATAAATAGAGAAACAAACGAAAGAGCTGAGAGACCAGTCAAAGCAGTTGTGTTGTAAGGATATGTATAGTAATGATAACCAAATGAACTATTGAGGCAGCAAGTTTTTCAAAACTCATTCTTTTCCTAGAAATTATTCCAGTATTATTTTCTTCTTAGTGTTCACAGAAACTAACCCATAATATTAACAGACCATCAGTCATTTCTAAATAAATCAACTCCACTGAGGAAATTCTCTCCACATTATCTCTCCTTCCTACAGCAGCTATTTAAGGCATGTCTATTGAGTTAAATTCCAACAAATGCTTAATTCAGCTGTAAATAATGGCACAGTGGCAAACTACAAATTCTCAAATTAAAATCTTTATAGTTAAAATCTATGCAGCCCTTTAGGATCAACAGATTAGTATTTTGCCAAAAACGACATGCAAACTTTACCCCATGGGTCCAAAAAAAACCATGGTCTTCTGACACAATAAAACCACCCAACTTCCTGAATTTAACTTGGATTTTGTTTTGTTTTTTGCTTTCTTTTAGCTGTTGGAAAGCTGATGGCAACTTTCAGATATTGTCACAGAATGTATTCATCCAGAGGCACCTTAAGGTTCCCTTATTGGGATTTGTACTATATGTGTCAACCAAGAAGTAGTAAGAAGGCAAAAACATTAACTATAATTCAACATTTTGTTAAGGAAAACACCAGATAAAACAGCAAAGTGCATTGCCCGAAGCTGGAAGTCTGTGGGTGATATAAGACGACGTATGGAAAGCTGTAAACATGTTCAAGGAGACGGTGGGGTGACAAGGATCAGGTTATCGATGCAGCATTTGGAATGAGGTGGAAACTCTGTAAGCCCAAAGGGACTCAGTGCAGAATGCTGCAGTGTGCTGCTAAAGCAGAATGCACTGGACAGAGGTCATCACACTGTTTGCTTCTCCTGTCACCAGAAAGATATCCTGAATATAAAGCCCACCAAGAAATAGTTCTCGCTCTGTGAACCTTATAAAAGAGTGTTATGACACCATCAGAGACTATACAAGAACTTTCAGAAATATTGTTTGGGTTGCATAATAAACAATTGGACAAAGCAATTTTTTTTATTTGTATGAGGATACTGATCTGATCTTGTTATTTACACACACAGTTTCACTTGTCACATACTTAAATGATTTAATCAAAGTGTGCTTCAACATCCACTCTAGTGTCCCAAAGCAATAAGCAGCCGGAAAGTTTTTACTGCTGCAAACTCTTTCCAAGACTGTATTTTCTGTCTCTTTGTCTCTGCTGGCCTTTGTTTGTTAGTGTGAGCCTTCATGCATTTTCTCCCTGACAGATGTGCACATACACATGTGCACCTGGCAGCACAAGCTTTAACTCAACCAGCGTCTCTTTGCCAGAGGCAGGGTAAGTCTTGTGTGCGCACATCATATATATTTTACATTCTGACAATGTGACCACAGCAATCATTATTCAAAATATACTCCCACCTCCGACCCAGAGAATAAGCAATCACTGATGCAATTTCCTACATCTTTGAACTGCTCCAGGGAAATGAACTTGTACAGTATGTGTTATTCGCAGTATGTCCTGTGTATTGATTAATGTTCCAGGACTCTGAGAAAATAAAAGTTTCAGAAAGTTGATTGTATTTTTTAAATGCACATGCCTGTAAATATATTTAAATTGTATTTTTAAGTGCATCTGCATCTTTATCTTTTTTATGTATATTAAGGAAGATTACTAAAAATATAAAATAATGAAAATTTTTAAGGGCATATTACAACATCAACACAAAAAAATTAAGTGACTGTTTTGCATTACTCTCTTACATATATTCATCTACACACAACCCCCAACACACCCATATACAGTAAAGTCTGAATTGTAACCCTGAACCCATCTGCTTTTCTGTAGCGAACTCCTGCTTTACCATGCAGACCAAAGTACTGTATGTGAGAGGATCTGTGCATGAACTTTCAGAGACAGATATGAAGTGAAATGAGGTATCTGCAGAGGGGTTGTGTGTATCTGTGTGGGATTGTGTGAGGTGAGAAAAGCAGTCTTCCTCACGGGTGCATGTCCACTAGCATCATATCAGGATGAATAAAGGAGTGCCTGGGTCTCAGCCATGATTTTTGCTATTTGTGTTTACATGTTGTAAACATGCAATATGTAGAATACTATATATATATACACGGAATCAGCTAAACCCATGGTTAATGCATTTAGACATCAAAATGTCTTAAAGACCACCTCCCGAATTTAAATCTGAGCACCAGGATGTGAAACAAAAATGGATTTAAGTGACTTTGAATGGGATGGTTGTTGGTTATAGATGGACTGCTCTCAGAATTTAAGAAACTGAGATTTCCATGCTCAACCATGTCTCTAGTTTACAGATAATGGTCTAAAAGACAGACACTATCCAGTAGGCAGCAGTTGTGTGGACAACAATGTCTTGTTGATGTCAGATGTAAGAGGAGAATGAACAGACTCATTACAACCAAGGTATGTCAAAACCTTGAAGCGGATGGGCGACAGCATCAGAAAACTTCATCAGGTGCCACTCCTGTTAGCTAATACAGGAAACTACAGCTTTGATTGACACAGAGTCAACAAACTGAACAATAAGAGATTGGAAAAATGTTCCATGGTCCAATTAGTCTTGGTTTCAGCTGTGGCAGTTAGATGGGAGAGTCTCAATGTGGCATAAACAACATAAAATGATTTATCCATCTTGCTTTATAGTGTTAGTGTAATGGTGTGGCTGGGATACTTTTTCACATATTAGGACCTTTATTACCTACTGTGCATTATTTAAAATGCCTGTCTGGCCCTGTATGACCACATTGTACCTATATTGTGATTGCTACTGCCAGCAGGATAATGTAAAATGTTGCAAAGTTCAATTAATCTGAAACTGGTTTTTGAACATGACAATGCGTTTGATGTACTCCAGTGGCCTCCATAGTCACTAGATCTTAATCCAATAAAACACATTTGGGATGAGGTGTAAGAAGAGATGAATAGTATAGATGTGCTACCAACAAATTTTGCAGCAACTGAATAACGTAATCATGTAAGGATGGACTGAAATCTCTGAAGAATGTTTCTTTCACCTTGTTAAATCTATGCTGTAAAAGAATGAATCAGCTTAGAAGGATAAAAGCCTGTCTAACCCGGTACTAGAAAAATTTACTTTCTAAAGTCATCTGTCAGTGTGGAGTATGCCATTGCGTAAAAACATAGTTTTGTTTTTTTTACAAATTAACTGGATGCACTCCAACACTTCCATATGGCCATGGCTAAAAATGGACAGAGGACTGTTCACTGATGTAAAAGTAGAAAACCTACCCTCATTCTGATTTTTGTCAACTGATTTTTGATTTATGTCTACATCTGCTCTCACTGTATTCTAATTCAGAATCTTATTTTTGTATGTTATATATCAAGTATCAGCAGTGGCAAAGTTAACCTTGCTCAAGGCAAATGTAATGCGATTGTTAACAGCACAGAGCACATTTATCCAATGAGTTATTTTGTGGAATTAAACCTATGACCTTTAAGTCAGAAAACACATGCTCTGCTCTGCTGCTGTTTCAACTCATGAAAACTATTTTTTCAGTGCTAACCAAATACGGTGACAGTGCTGCTAACATGACAACAGACTGAGGCCAGAGCCAGGATTCATAATGGTTCAACTGAAAGTCCCAGGGCATGGTTTGCACTGAGGTAATCACTCTATATGGTCAGTGAAAGATGAGATTGTGTGACTCAGCACAAACTGAACCCCTTTGATGCTGTAAACACAAGTAATTACTCATAGGTACATCATGACAAGTTGGTAGCAAGTAGTAGGGCATTTCAAATCATTGAATGCCTTCAGCTTTCTCAGACACCAGCTTGGTTTAGCCTTAAGTGCCTGAATGTAGCAGCCACATCATCCAAACACAGTTTTAAAGATTCACAAAGGTGCTCATGCATTCTAACAACATCAACAACTTGATACGACCTCCGGCTTTGCTATATTTGAGTCTGAAAAATGGAACTACATAAGGAGTAGCAGGCTTGAATGTGAGACTCTGACAAGCCAGCAAAATCAGGAGACAGACATTCCTAAATATTCAATTTCTTGAGGAAAGACGGGACATGGGGGCTGATCAAAGCGGACCGAATCGTCTGACTAGATGGAAGATGAATGGGAAAGAGATGTATGACTCTATCAACCACATTACCATCCATTTAGAAATAAAAGTCACCAGCTATCTTGAAAGTGATTACTTCACTCCAGTTCCCCGCAACGCTTTATGTAATTTCATACATAAAACAACACAGGGGTTTTATACATCTGCTGTCTAAACCATGCCATGAAGTATTTTAATGTGTTATTTAAGCAAACACAGTGAAAGCTTACATCTTCTAAGCAGAGCACTACACAAATTACTTTATCTGTCCATCATTTCAGAGTGAATGTAGCATGTTAGACTGCTGACAGGCTATCTCTCAAAGACACCATGATTTTGTCAGAATGCCTTTAAAAAAAGAGACTCCAAACTCCACTGCACACTCAGTCCAAGTTCAGGTGAGACGGAATGAACATTAACCTAAAACTGCTCACATACACAAAAGGTACTCAGGAGGTGTGATGGGAGCCTACCTGTGGTCGTGGGTGTCCTTTAACAATACACTGCAGCACCAACGTGTCTCCTTCTTTGATGGTGTAAATTCTCTCGCTTATGTTATCATCCTTGACGTTACATGCTGCACCGGAATGCACAATCTGTGCATTAGCTGGAGCTGTGAACACACACACAAACAGACACACATGCATGTAACCATGCAGACAAACACAGAGAAAGAGAAAACACATTACATATTTAGTAAAAACACTCCCAGCAGCAAAAATGTCATTCTTTTGCAGATGAATGATACTAGAGTATGAGTTGATGACTCAAATAATTAAATATATCACATTACTCCTGAATCTGCATGACCAAAAGCCTTTCCAGAAATGCTAGAGTTTTATCAGTATCAATTTCTGACCAGGGACAGTGATATTATTTGAAAAACAGAAACCGTGGGACACCATTAGAAGGGCATAATCACATTTTTTGACTTTGTAACTATCCCTTTGTCTTGTTAACTCCATGTCACTTACCACAAGAAGTGCATGATAGGGACAAATAGACATTAGAATCCTTTGGGTATCTGATATATAATCAACCAATGATCATTAAAATTTTAAATGAAGTAAAAACTAGAACAAAAATCCTCATTGCAAAATTGACTGTGGAAAATGTATTTCCTCCTGCTCCTTCGACATGTGAAGACAAAATATCACCATTGTATTAAAATCAATTAGTATGTGACTCAAGTTCACAGGCGTGCCTTCTGGTATGTCTCCCTCAATTTCCTGTTGCTGCTATTAGCTCTCAGGCATGGTAATCATGAAAGTCAGGGCTCCAAACAATGAACGTCAAGGCCAAATGTTGAGTAACCTTTAGAAAGACTGGGAACATGAGTCACCCAAACAGGATTAATAGTACAATAAGAAAAAGTATAGACTTTCTCAGTCTGGTGGTGTTTAGATATGTTTTGGAGCCAACAGTTTTAGAACTGTCAGTCTTGAGCTGCCTCACAAAGTTTTAAGAGAACCAGGACTGCAATTAAAGAGTTGAAGCAGTTTTTGCCTTCATCATTGAAACTGTTTTTTTTTGCTTAGTTTTCATGTGGAATATTCAGAAGCAATGGCGACATGGGCCGTTGAGTTTCATGGTATGATGTTTTAATAAAAATACCTGTTCCATGATATCAGGGTATTAGAACAAAAATATTTATTAAAAACTTATATCTGCTGACAAAATATTGTGAAATAATAATTTTACAGCACTAATAGACTCATATAAAGCCATCACTTATTTTTGTTTTGACTTTGAAACATAGTTGTGAGAAAAAATACAGAATGAATATAAAATGTAGCCTAACAAGCATAACAACTTAATATTTTAGCAAAGGTGTCTCAAACTCGAGCCACTGGTTGCAAATGAAGAGCAACTTTCAGATGTATCACTACTTCTACAACCTAAGTCAAATATTTAGGCGTTAAAGACACTCTGATTGTATGCTTCTAAGGATCTAATTATTCAAGCTTATGTAGCCAGTCAGCTCATAACCTGCCACTTTAGCTTGAAAACAGAGTTGCCTTGATAAGAGTGATAGGTGGAGCTTATTTAGCTTCTAATGTATGATACGAGTTTTGTACAGCTACATTTATTTCAAAACACCTGACATTTTTGTGACTTGTGAGAGAAAAATGCAGTGGCCGTCTTTTGGCCAGATAACTTGAATTTTCCAGAAACATGTAGGTGAGGGAGGATTTAAACTGTAGGAATGGTATACCTGTAAACTCCATGTGATTTTGAAACTGTAACTTTAAAACCTTATTTAAGCTTGATACAGTGGAGGAGCTGCTGCAAAGTCCGTGACTCTATTCAGTCGACTGGGTTTTATTGGATACAAACCTTTAACCAAATAGAATAAACTGAACTTGCCCACATTGTTTATTGATAGCAAGGACTGACATGTATGTAATTGACTCTGAATCTGTTTATAAGATGGGATTTAAATGAATGTATATGATGACATCCATTGTGAATTGGCAGAACTGAATTGAACTGAACTGGATTGATTCCAGTAACCAGTCCATGACTAGCAAAGATAACCAATACATGGCGCTGGACCAACGGATGTTCAGAACCTGAACAAGAAACCCTTAAAGTACCTTTAAGGATGGGAAACACTAATCAATCTTTTATTTAAAAGCTGTTTTTATTAACATAAATATACATTTAGAATACTGAGATTTTCACCTAAATAAAATGTTAAAAAAGTTCCTTTGAAAGGTCTACACTAATTGAGGCCACTTTCAGTCACATCTAACAGCGACTTATGCAAGATTTGGAGCCAAACACAAAATAAATGTCTCACTCGTCTTATTGATCCCTAGTAAATTGCTTTTCCACACAAACTCTGCTTTACAACATGTGGAAAACAATTGTCAGTCACAGCTGGTGCAGAAATAATGGATGAAAGATGCGTTATGGGAGCTCCCTGCTTTGTGACAACTCCAGCGTCAGCGTCTTCACGTGCTGACCCTTCTGGAGGGCTGGCTTGCGTGCAAGTAGCCTCAGATGGCTTATGATGAAGAGAGACAGGAGGGAAGGGGGTGGTACAGAGATGGAGCAGGAGAAGCAGCGGGCGAGAACAAAGAGGCCAGAGAGGAGTGTGAAGCCCCAGAGAAAACCATGAGGGACGGGGCAGCATGATGATGTGATTAGCATTGATTCGCAGCGAGGACAAATCTTCACCGCACTCTACAACTGTTATCGTTGAGCTGACAGAAAGAAAGTGGGTGGCTTGTTTACATTAAACTTTAGCTGGATTGCACACATAACGACGACTGGAGACAAATAAGATTCAGAATGAACAGAGGGAATGTTTGGGTCTCTAAATGTTCTCTCTTGTGTAATAAACTGGAGCGCTGGAGTAAACCATCTATGTCTGCTTGCTTTTGCACATTTTTTATGATATCTTAACTTCACAATAATGGGAAAATTGAATTCTTTGTAATCAAATTGCATTGGTGTGAAAAAGAACCCTTTGGTTCGATATTATGTTGAAATTTCACAGCAAAATCAAAATTATATTTATGTGTTACCTTAGACATCAGAGGATCTAAGGAGAAATGGCTAGTTGACTGCAGTGTTCTCTTGAAACCTTAATATTTGGACGCTCAGGCAACAAGATTATGCCAATCGATTTAAAATTTTAGAAGTCAAATCTGATACTCAGTTCAGAAACATAATGGAGAGTAGTGATGAAGGGCCAAAACTAGAGTGAGGTGGTCACGCTGTTTTATACCAGTTAAAAGTTGAGCAGCTATTTTCTGAACCGTTATTTCTGGGACAAGAAATGTGAGGCTCACCTAAGCAATTCCTTTACAACTAAAAAAGATTGATATCATAATGGCTGTGATCTGTGTATTAAAAGTCTAAAAACTGTCTTTCCATAAATTTCACAAGCAGAGTATCTTTGTGTTTTAATTCATCTCTAAACATTGGTAGTATTCCAGATTTGTTTTATACTTTTTTGAGTGAATGACCCTTTAATTTCAGGCTGAATAGGAAGCCTCAAATCAGATTAACTTTAGCGTCATCAGAAAACATACGGATAACTAATATGTTTTTACACTACTTCCATGACATCTGCTTTCAATTTACCTGACATCCAAGTAAGCAATAGAAAACTGACTAATGGTCTAAATTCATTAATCTAGTGTTCCTTCCACACAAGGTGATAAGCCAAACTGTTTAGAACAATAACTGTTAATTCTTATAATAAAACTCATCTTTATGGTCTAATAGCTATGTTGTCTATAGCCTTGTTATGAACAGGAACTTTCTCTCTGATGCTCAATACTTATGATCTGCAGTTTATCCAAGTAGCTACATTCCGACACTAGTTCTATGAAAATATGCTTGGCTTAGATATAAAGAAACATCCAAGTCCAACAGGAAAATCAGAACCGACAAAGTCTGAGCTTTACATGCTGTGGTTTGATATGTGTTGTGTTTGTGGTTCATGCACCACATTCAAGAGAAAATTCCCACTCCATATACCTCAGACTATACAACCCTTGGCACTCAAAGGGATTTGTCAACCCAACACTCCCAACACTGAGTGAGAACATGTTACATGAATTATACACAATGTTATGTTTGCAAAATATCCTCAAAAACATGAATCTAGAAATGGATCCCTTCTGTTAGAGTAAAACTTTATTCTGAAAAACCATGGAAAATCTAGAAGCATAATTCCAGCAACAGCTACTGAAAACCAAAGCAAAGGAAGGGAGAGCCGACAAAGATTACTAGGTAAATCTGTTTGTAAAAGATCCATCAATAGCAGTCCAAGGCAAGCAGGGTGAAAGGAGGTACAATCATTTTACATTATATATATATATATATATATAAAATCAAATGTGTATTTCATTTGGTTACAGTTGCCTTTATGTGGTTATTAGAGTGCCAAAAATGTCCAAAAAGAAGCAACAAGAAAGAATAGAAAATTAAAGCTGCAAGCAGCCTCAAACGGCCCTCGCAGCAAAGCGCCGCTCCGGCCTGTGTTGCAACCACGGAACTCACGCACCGGCCCCTCAACGCAATCTGATCAAATCTGCATGAAAAAGTGTTGAAAAGGCAAAAAAGGGCAGCTTTTAAACAAAATGGCCGACTTACTGTGGGGTATGGTCCCTGGCTTCAAAATAGTTTAATAGGTCTTCATAAACTATAAACACTCAGTAAATTTCAAAATCCTGGTTGAAAGCAGTGCTTATCACTGATTTTTTCAGTGCTACTAGGGGACGCTGTGGAGAAATTAGGGCACACCCAACCAATATTCACATACATATGGGTTAGGGGCTGGAAGAAAATCCAAGTTGTTGAATTTGGTGCAGATTGGACGATGTATGTGGAAATAAGAGACAAACGTATTTCCATGGCGTGATGCCAGACCCTGTTTCGAACACCCTCAGTACTGGACAAGAAGTGACCCCAACTTGTTTTCAGTCACTGACCACAGCCAGATGTTGATTTTGTAAAAGGAGGCAAATACAGATTTTTCTATGTAAAACATTGCACTTTCTGTTCTTAGGGGGCGGGGCTTAAATGACATGAGCAAATGAGCCTATGAAAGTGTTCAGTGATGGTATGTGATGGGAACCAGGAGGTTTGGTACAAATGTGACCTTGTATGTTGAAGTTAATACACCTTGTACTTATATGGCTAGAAACCTTACTTTGAGGCTAAGCCACGCCCACCTGCTTTGATGCAGCAAAATTATTTTGATAACTTCTAGTCCCCAATGTCTTAGGCCTGTCCTCACTCGTTTTAAAGTCCGTAAGTGCAAAGCTGTAGGAGGAGTTCGTTCAAATACAACTTGTATGAATTGCACAAAATGGCGGGTTTGATTCAAAATGGCTGACTTCCTGTGAGGTTTGGACCATGGCTCCAAAATACTTTTTTTATGTCCTGAAGCACTCAATTGGTACCCTGGATTTCATAATCCTCTGATAAAATATGGCTTGTGGCTGGCTGTTTTAGTGATTCTAGGGGGCGCTGTGCAGAAATTAGACCACGACCACCAAAAGTTTGCATTCATATCTCTTAAGGGTTGGATCAGTAACCACCCTATGTAATCTGGTGCAAATCAAATAAGTTTTGTGGTAATTATAGCCAAACGTATGGCGATGGCGTGAAGCCCAACTTCGCCATGGCGCCACAGCCCCACCCTCTTTCGTAGCCTCTCAGTGTTGTACACAGAGTTACACCAACTTGTTTACAGTCATTGTGCACCGGTTCATGTTGATTAAGTCAAGGGTGTGTTACCTGGACCTTTCACAGCAAAACATTACACTTGCTGTTCTGAGGGGGCGGAGCTTCAGTGATGTCAGGATCTGACCATCACGATTCGTCATGGAGCTGATGACCATCCACCTCAGCAGTTTTCATCCCTCTGTGACCTTCTGTACAGGAGATTTAAGAACTTTAATAACTTTGGCGTTTAGTCAAATTTTGAGGCCTGGCCATGTCCCCTCAACATACACGAAAAGTCAATTCTATTGATTAATTTTGATCCCCCATGGCTGAAGGCCAACCCTGACCAAGCTCCAAGTCGATCGCTCTAAATTTGAGGGAGGAGTTGGATCAAATGCAGAGGCTTTAAACGTCAAAAAAGGGGTCAAAATCGCATGGTCCAAGCAAGATGGCAGACTTCTTATGCGTTTGGGACGGCAACATTTTAACGCATTTTGGTATGTCTTGGGAAGTTCTACTTGTGTGTCGAAGGGCATGCTTCTACGATGAAATAAGGTCAATGGGGAGGGTTTTTTGAAATATTGCAGGTGGAGCTACTGAGCCATTTCAGTTTGGACTTTTTTGAAACTCTTTAAAATTCGTAAATTTCACGCACACCTGACGCGTTTGCCAAATATTGTGAGTGTTTGGGTATGTTTAGGCCTCCAAAAAGCCAATTCATTTTCGGGAAGAATAATAAAAACAGTACAGATACAATTGGGCTTTGCTGCTTGGGCCAAAATACTTCTAAATTATATTTCTAAGTTTTCTTTTGTGATTTTGGGAAGTTGGGATTTCTTAAGGAAATCGTTTGAAGTTTTTGAAGAAAGCTTTTGTGGAATTATGAGCAATTGTAACTGACCTGTAGAAGACAGTCATCTTAACATTCTCAGTTTGATAAAAACAGCTAACAGCTAGAGCAAGGTCGGTTCCAGAGCAGATTTCTGCCATCCTAAAACAGCTGAGAGATAAAAAACTGTTGAACCAAAACCAATGCTTTGCTGCATAGACATGTCTACACTATAGTCAAACAATAGCCTGTTGCAGTCAGAGAAACAAATTAGAGAAGCTTACAAACCATAACGCAACTTAGCGCTATATCACACAACCGAAACCAGCTCTACACAATGATTCTGACTCAGAATCATTGTGTTTTTACCTTTTCAATGTACAGTCTTGGCCAAAAGAATGACACAAATATTAGTATTCACAAAGTTTGCTGCAAAACTACTTTTAGATCTTTGTTTCAGTTGTTTCTGTGATGTACTGAAATATAATAACAAGCAATTTATACGTTTTAAAGGCTTTTATTGACAATTACATGACATTTATGCAAAGAGTCAGTATTTGCAGTGTTGGCCCTTCTTTTTCAGGACCTCTGCAAATCAACTGGGCATGCTCTCAATCAACTTCTGGGCCAAATCCTGACTGATAGCAACCCATTCTTTCATAATCACTTCTTGGAGTTTGTCAGAATAAGTGTGTTTTTGTATGTCCACTAGCCTCCTGTCCACTAGCCTCTTGAGGAGTGACCACAAGTTCTCAATGGGATTAAGATCTGGGGAGTTTCCAGGCCATGGACCCAAAATTTCGACCTTTTGGTCCCCGAGCCACTTAGTTATCACTTTTGCCTTATTGCACGGTGCTCCATCGTGCTGAAAAATGAATTGTTCTTCACCAAACTGTTGTTGGATTGTTGGAAGAAGTTGCTGTTGGAGGGTGTTTTGGTACCATTCCTTATTCATGGCTGTGTTTTTGGGCAAAATTTTAAGTGAGCCCACTCCCTTGGATGAAAAGCAACCCCACACATGAATGGTCTCAGGACGCTTTACTGTTGGCATGTCACAGGACTGATGGTAGCGCTCACCTTTTCTTCTCCGGACAAGCCTTTTTCCAGATGCCCCAAACAATTGGAAAGAGGCTTCATCGGAGAATATGACTTTGCCCCAGTCCTCAGCAGTCCATTCACCATACTTTCTGCTGAAGATCAATCTGTCCCCGATGTTTTCTTTGGAGAGAAGTGGCTTCTTTGCTGCCCTTCTTGACACCAGGCCATCTTCCAAAAGTCTTCGCCTCACTGTGCGTGCAGATGCGCTCACACCTGCCTGCTGCCATTCCTGAGCAAGCTCTGCACTGGTGGCACTTAGATCCCACAGCTGAATCCTCTTTAGGAGGATCCTGGCGCTTGCTGGACTTTCTTGGACGCCCTGAAGCCTTCTCAACAAGAATTGAACCTCTTTCCTTGAAGTAATAGCCTTGCTTGTGAAGCAATTTTGGCAATGATGGCTGCAAGCGGTTCTTTGCAGGTCACCATGGTTAACAATGGAAGAACAATGATTTCAAGCATCACCCTTCTTTTAACATGTCAAGTCTGCCATTCTAAGGACTATGCAATTCATCTGATCACTGTTCGTAACATTTTGGAGTATATGCAAATTGCTATTATAAAAACTTAAGCAGGAACTTTTCCAATTTCCAATATTTATGTAATTCTCAAAAGTTTTGGCCATGACTGTACACTAAAAGACAATCCATGGAAGCTTGTGTTTAAAGTCTGCTGCTTGACATTGTGAGTTTCTGCATACGTAGACCTGTATGGGATTAAAGGTTAATATATTAAAAAAGCTAATCAACAGAAAAGTCAGTTAGTTACTCCTTCAGTCTTTCCATCATCCATCCAAAGATATTTTTAACATAGTTCAACCAATTCTTCCCACCATGGGAACAACACACATTCATGCAGAAACACACATTTGTTCTCTGATGTCTTCTCCATTGTGTAAGTCTTAGACAAGTTCACTTAACGTTACAGATGTATCTTTTAAATTTTCAGAGTAAATTCGAATAAATAAATTCCAGTGACTTTGAACAGTCCTATGCAATGACAAGAAGATACATGATTTAAAGTGATTTAATTGGTGCTGTTGGGTTCAAAATATCCAGTCTACCCACACAGGTCTGTTTATTTAGTAAATGCTCTGCCTTTAGTCAAACACCCTCATCAAAAAAGCTGTTGGTATAATTGGAGGCTTTATATCGGACACTCAGTTGGTTCAGTGAAGCAGTTGGGGGTTAAGAGGCTTGCTGCAGGGCACACTGATGTCAGTTGCTGTGGGAGGGAATATCATGTCTAATTCATCCTCTTTCTTAACCTTCTATACCAGTTTTCTAGTTAGCGTTCTCATCAGTTAACTGGTTGTCCTAGTAACAAAATACTCTAGCCTGAAGCTTAGTCAGTGCAAATTTCCATCCATCAGCCACTGAATAAATGATCTGTGAAAGAATAATACCCATAAACACAAAGGGGTGAATGCACAAAGTTTCATAAATGTGTTATACCTTCTTAGAAAGACTGAAGGCTAATGTTAATGGTGAATAATTGTATCTATAGAACTTATTGGCGTTTTTGCATTAGTTTTTCTCTCTGGAGATGGAGGAAGGTCGGGCAGAGCGGCTCCTCTGCCAGCTCTCGCCTCCGGCTGCTTGGCTGCTTCGACTGTCTGATCGACTAAGAAGAGATAGACTGCCAGAGAGGTAAGAAAGGAAAGACAGAAAAGAAGGAGTAAAAGGAGAAAAAATGAGACAGAGGAACCATAAGTTCAAAGAGATGGAGAGAAAAGTGAGAGAGGGAAGAAGATGAAGAAGTGGTACAAAAGTAAAGCCAAGGTGGGGAGAAAAGCAAAACAGGAAGAGAAAAACATAAAGGAAAAAGTAAGGTGGAAATACTGTGAAAAAGAGCAAAGTGTCAGAAAATGATTGGATAAAAAGTAATTGGGAGTAAATAACACTCAAAATGGGAAACAGAGAAAAACTGTCAACAATCAAAGAACACCAAAAGATTAAAAACAAAACAAGGACAAAGAAAGTAGAGATGTGTGGCAATTGAGTAATGATAAGATTGAAAATCACTGACTGAGATGAGCAACAAAAGATTGAGACGGTGAGAAATTTCAAATCCTGTCAGCCATTATTCTCTGACTTATCCCTGTATTCGAGTGGATGTGGTTGCTGTGTGTGCTCTGAGGTTTGCTTCTTTTTCAGCAGCTTCATGTAACAACAGGAGTGATTCAGAAGCAGAGCGTGTCGACTGCTTAAATCTACAGACAGCATTTGAAAATCATGGGTGGGATTACATTTTTATATGGTAGCTAATAACTCAAACTAACTAAAATGTAGCACCTCTTGTTTTTTTCCTGAGAAACATCTTATTGTCAAGAGTCAAATCTTTGAAAGTAGGTGCTGATGAGTGATGTATGCAAGGGGATGTGTTTTAGATGTCGATTTGATTTTCTCTGAGTTTCACTGCATTTTACTGTCACCATTTTATTTTGTGCAAGCATGTTTTTTTTAAACCAGCTCAAGAAACTCCAAGAAGCTTTTCATATGTGCTAGAGCATATAAGGTGTAATCACAAGCATTGTGAAGATTTAAATGCAATAAGCCTATGTTGAGGCTATGGCCTTTACTGAACAAACTGGATCTCCCAGCATCCTTTCACTGAACGAACTGTATCTCCCAGCATCCTTTCACTGAATGAACTGCATCTCCCAGCACCCATTGCGCTGCCCTCGACCCATTCTCATTGGTCTGTGGCCAGTGATGACATCACAGAGTTGATAAAAGCAGCGTGAATATTGAAATATTGGTCTTTTGGTCCCGGTGCCATAAGGAGACGCTTTAATCCACTGCTAGCATTTTCCCTTTTTCTGTTTGAACCTGCTGGACCAGGAAGAACTTCCCTTTTAAACTGTGAATCGGCCGAGCAAACAGACTTTCTTGTACGGGTAACCAAGGAGTCAGCTGGCCATCTGAGTTCTATTGAAAACAGGCCTGAGTCCCTCAGCACCAAAAGTTGGACGTCCGCTTTTTCTGACCTCAGTTTTGCGCAAACCGCTCCTTTAAACTGGACACTTTCTACGTTCTTCGTCGTGGACTGTGGAGAGCTGCCCCCACCAAGGAGGATTAAACTGATTTATATCTTCTGGGTCTGGGTAGAGGAGAGGTCTTGACGGTTAATATCCGTTTTCTGTTGGTTAAAATAAGTCTGTCAACTTGTTAACCACTGTTATTCTTGGTCGTCTGTCGCTGTACACCGACCCTGAATGTGCATGCTTTTTGTGTTTTATTATTTGATTTGGTTGCAACCAGAAGCAGTATATTATATTGTATTATTTCCTTGTTTGTTTATTGTCCGCTGCGGTCGGCGCCTGTCTGTTTAGACAGGTCGCGTGGACTCAGTAGATCTCCTTTCTCCGTCGCCCCCGTTTCCTTTGTCCAAGCCACCATTGCTAATGAAACTAGCCTTTGTTGAATCACCACGCGGTCTTCCTTTGTGAACCGATCGCGCCAATTAATAAGGCTTGAGTTATTTATCGCATAGAGGGGGTGAGCTGAACCCCCCCCCCCCTCATTCGCTCACTGTCTCCCACACACACACACACACACACACACACACACACACCCACACACACACACACACACACACACGCCCCCTTCCCTCGACGTTAACTTTGTTCTATATTTTTGCATGCGTTAGAATAGGTGGAAATTATGAATGAAATGTAATCTGTAAGGTTGACCTATTTCATTAATAAATTCCCTTAAGTAACGAGAAGTTTCCTGTGCTATTTCAGTGTGTGCTGTGAAGTTTGTTTTAACCCCGTGGACGAACTCTACGCCTTTTCAGAGAGACTGACAGTCTGGTTTAATTAAAATTATCTCATTTATGAGATTGGTGGCCCTATATCTTTAATAAACAGGTTAAACTCGAACGTCATCAATAATTATATTAATATTAAATTATTGATTATAATTAATTATGCTCAGAAAACCAGACAACAAATATTTATTATTAATAGTTACAACACCTATCATTTAGAGTGTTTGATCTACTTAGATATTTAACAAATGGCCAGACTAAGACTCAGTATTTGAAATGCTGATTGTTTGAGTGAATATAAAACAGCACAAATAAAAATAAATCAAAATGAATATGGATCAGTAAGTGTTTACCTGTATGTAACTACAAGCTCACCAAACATAGCACAAAGACAAGAAACATGGTACTATCATTTGATCAATTACAAACTTTAAAAACCAGTTCCTTGTTTTGAATAATAGTATAATACCCCAGATAGGGCAACCTGGTATAATACAAATAAAAGCAAAACAAAGAAACGACAAATCAAAAAAATTATTTTTACATTTAGAAATTAAGCTAGCAAGCTGACAGCGCCTTAACAACGCAAGGCAAGGCAACTTTATTTGTATAGCAAACTTTCCAAAAACAAGGCAATTCAAGGTGCTTTACATCATTAGGGAATAAAATCATATAAAAGAAAAGCAGCGATAAAAGGATAAAACAACATTTGAGACACAAAACATATGACAAATTAAAACATGACATTCCAGCTATTATTCATTTCTTACTCAAAGGCAGCTCTAAACAGATGGATTTTTAGCTTGGATATAAAGTAACTCAGTGTTTCAGCAGCTTTGCAGTGGTCTGAAAGTTTGTTCCAGATAAGTGTAGCATAGAAACTGAAAGCTGCTTCCCCTTGTTTTGTTCTAATTCTAGGGATGATTAGTAGACTAGAGTTGGAAGACCTGAGTGGTCTAGGGGGTTGATATAGTGACAGATCTTCCACATCTTTTGTTGCTAAGCCATTCAATGATTTGTAAATTAGTAGGAGTATTTTGAAATCTATTCTCTGAGCTACAGGGAGGACTGTAGAATGGGTGATGTGCTCTACTTTCCTGGTTCTAGTGAGAACACGAGCAGCAGCATTCTGGATCAGCTGCAGCTCTCTGATTGACTTTTTAGGCAGACCTGTGAAGACGCTGTTGCAGTAATCAATCCGACTAAAGATAAATGCATGGATAAGTTGTTCAAGGTCCCGTTGTGACATTAGTCCTTTAGACCGAGAAATGTCTGAAAGGTCTGAGTCCATTACTACACTACAAGCTATCAGAAAGCCATAATATGACCTAAATTACATGTGTTGATAATAACACATTACACACCCATCTCAGCAGGAAGCTTAGTTAAGTTTTTCTTTCAGAAATGTTTCACAGTTTTGATAAATGAATACTGCACAATGATAACAAACGACAGATTCCCAGCAATCCATTAAGGAAGTATAAGAACATAAATGTAAGAATTTGTTTAAATATTCAATATTCAAAGTCAAAGTTTCCTTATTTGTCTCCCTTGGGAGAAATTCACATTGCGGTTACACTGCACAAGTCCAATCATCAACAGCATCACAAAACACAATAAAGACATATATGGAATAATAAAAACAACCCTAACAGGATAATATAAAAAAGATAATTTAAAAATTGTACAGAAATGGATAAATAACATTGGAAACACTGTTCCACTAAAAATAAGCCTGTTCATCTCACGCTCTGTGTTCATTTACAACCTTATCGAATTATTTAGAAACATGTGACACAAAACTGATAATATAAATTATTTATTTAATTTGACTGTTACTCTTTTAATTCTAAGTGTATATCTTTGTTATTCAGTCAGATTATAAACCCAAAAGCTAAATGTTAGAGGAGAAAACTATTCAAGAATAATTAAATGCATTCAATAATATGGTAAGTAAATATATACTTAATATTAAAGGATAAAATTGGGTGCAAAAAGAGAAAAGTTTGCAAAGTTTCTCCTGGATAAGCCAAACAAGTTCTAACACAATCACTTGAGCATTCCAACTTAAAAGTACATTAATTTAGTTAGTTAGGAAAACGATCATTCGTCCGTGTTTTGACATGAATATATCTGCCTTCGATGATTAATTGATCAAACTGTTGAGGGGGCTGCTGATTGCAAGAGTTGCCCGTACATTATTGGAAACTTTTTGGAAGACATTCAACACACATTAGTTTGTAAGTGAAACATAACTATTGGCAAATGCCCCATCTGATTAATTGATTTGTCACAGCCTGCCATGTTTGTTTTTGTTCAGGGGACAGGACATCTCTCACTAAAACTAATGATGAGACAGGAGAGCCAGTGTCAAACCGCACTGACAGCTGTGACAGAGTGCTGAGCAGTGGGTGTGAGATTGTCACTGAAAGAGAGAGTGTGCGACCACTTCTCAGATGTAAGTGTGCATACATATACATCAGTTTGTGAGTGAGTGAATGTGTGTGTGTTGTCTTGTACGTTCTACTATATCTTGCCAGAGGAATCCCTTAGAAGGTCACGAATTTTGTTGAACATGAGGAGCGTGATTGATATGCGTAGTTACTTTGTGGGAGCTGCTCATGCATGCAGATGAGCTCTGTCTCAATTCACTTCATTCACAAGAGACTGTTTATTTGCTTTCCTCATCCACTGCCATCATAGGCAGAGGGAAGAGGGGAAAAAGGAAAGTTAGCAAAGATGTAGCAGAACTGATAATGAGCATCCAAGATAACAATGTTTTTGATTATTAACAGCAATAAAACAAGAGCTTCAATTCAACAAGAGAAACAATACTCACACACACTGGCAGACTCACATCGCCTCACCATTTTATCAGGACTTTTCTATGGCACACAGGATAGCGAGAGATCAAATGGCTGATGTCGTGACCTCATCCTTTTCATTTTGGCTCTGAGCTCTGGATATCAAAACGCATCAGCACCATTGATTTAACTTTTGACCTGACCGTTTAGTGGATGCTATAAATGAAAGAACAACCCCTTGCTAACCCCTTTGATGCTTCCTGTCAATTGCTATCCCCTGCTTATACACAGAGATAAACATCCACAGAAAATAATAAATTAGTGATGTTATAATAATCATCAACCTTTTAACTTTCATTCTTTGAATAAAAGTAAAACCCAGAATGCAAGTGATAACTACATTTCAAGGGCATATTTCCAAATGCTGATTAGGTACGTACTAGAAAATGATGAGTTTTGTTTAAAACTAAGACATATGTATTTGTGGTTTTACTGTAAAATATTATTTTAGTCCTCTCGATTTTTATTTACAAATCATAAATTAAATCAAAGGTACCTTTTATTATTATCCAAATAATCAAATACGACAGGACATGTTTTTGTCAGAAAACCCATTTACAGTAAAGTTAGTGATTTGGACTTGATTGTTTAAACTTCTTGTGTCATTTTTGTGTTTTAAACAGGGCTATCAAAATGTACGTTCTAACGCAGGTCAATTAATTTGTAGAGTTAACGTGATAATTTTTTCACCTACTCCAATCATCTTTTTAAACTACTTTAAAGTTTTCTCAGTGGTCTTTAAATTGTGATTATGCCGTTTTTAGCCAAAGTCACAAAACCTGTGCTGTTTCCTAGAACATGGCTTCAGAAGAGCGGCAGTAGCTCATTAGCAATTTGCCTCTGTGTTGTGAGGGGAACCATTGGCGCGGAGGACTCCCCCCCCCAGCAATGGCTTCTGTGTGTGCATCTGACCGTACTTTTGTATAAAATTAAACAAAAATAAAAACATTTTTAAAAAGACCCTGTAAAACCCACTACTTTATATTATAATCTACATTGCTTTAACAGAGCAGCACTGGCTGTTGACCCATAAATAGCCAACATATTTCTTGCAAACGAGCGGATGGTGGAATTAGCTCCTCTTGATTTTTGATTCCTCTTGATTTCTGACAGAAAAAAATTAACTTACCAGTAAAGATACAGACTGTCCACTTGATGGTGTCTTGATGGAAGGCACTGCACCCGGCTTCAAAAGTAGTTTACCAGAAAAGTCTTTTTTTTTCTGCCAGTTGGTGAAACAGTCTTCTCTGAAATGCTGACTGCAAACCGGTTTTTAACTCTTTAGGCGCCGGGGTTTTTTCAGTAAAATCTTAAATGTTGATATCACTATTTCAAAAGCTTGTAGCTTAAATATGATTAGATATAAAGGCCTATTTTAGATTTGAAAAATCTTCAGTTTGACCCAACGTTTGTGATAGGAACAGATTCACTCATCTAATTAGCATATTATGACATCATCAGGTAGAGGTCATATTGGATTTCTTACATTTTACAGTTTTGTTAATCGTTTTTATATTTTAGTTTAATTTTTCTTGTTTTGTTCTTGTTTATACACACACACGCACACACACACACATACATACATATATATATATATATATATATATATATATATATATATACATATATACACATATATATATATATATATATATAAATATATACATATATATATATATATATATATATATATATATATATATATATATATATATACATATATACACATATATATATATAAATGCATTTTCTTTACTTTTTTTTTTTAGTTTCTTTGGAGTTTTTTTATTTGCAGATGTTTAATGATCTAGATGACATTGCTTGTAGTGCTTCAGTGTGTGGTATCTTTCATTGCAAGTTACTGCGCACAGACCTACTCCACAGGGTATTTCTCCTGCGGTTTCTTCTGCGTCTGCTGCTATTTTACACACCTGCCTCCTTTGTTACCATTAGCGGTGTTTTGAAAACCTCTACTACCACCACCACGTACCGTTCTCATACCCCAAACACGGTGGAGCAAAGCATCGGATATGATATGTGCTGCTTGTGAAGACTTGTGGCTAACAGGCTTGCTGTTGCTGTGTGCTGAAAAAGCAGCGGTGTTTTGACCCCCTCTGCTACCGCCTCCCCCTCCCCTTCTCCGGTGAAGCACAGCATTGGACGCTATACAGGTCCTTCTCAAAAAATTTGCATATTGTGATAAAGTTCATTCTTTTTCCATAATGTAATGATAAAAATAAAACTTTTATATATTTTAGATTCATTGCACACCAACTGAAATATTTCAGGTCTTTTATTGTTTTAAAACTGATGATTTTGGCATACAGCTCATGAAAACCCAAAATTCATATCTCAAAAAATTAGCATATTTCATCCGACCAATAAAAGAAAAGTGTTTTTAATACAAAAAAAGTCAGCCTTCAAATAATTATGTTCAGTTATGCACTCAATACTTGCTCGGGAATCCTTTTGCAGAAATGACTGCTTCAATGTGGCGTGGCATGGAGGCAATCAGCCTGTGGTACTGAAATGTCTTTCTGTGTCTTACCCTCTTGCTTGAGGGTGTCAATGATGGCCTTCTGGGCAGCAGTCAGGTCGGCAGTCTTACCCATGATTGTGGTTTTGAGTAATGAACCAGGCTGGGAGTTTTTAAAAGCCTCAGGAATCTTTTGCAGGTGTTTAGAGTTAATTAGTTTATTCAGATGATTAGGTTAATAGCTCGTTTAGAGAACCTTTTCATGATATGCTAATTTTTTGAGATAGGAATTTTGGATTTTCATGAGCTGTATGCCAAAATCATCAGTTTTAAAACAATAAAAGACTTGAAATATTTCAGTTGGTGTGCAATGAATCTAAAATATATAAAAGTTTTATTTTTATCATTACATTATGGAAAAGAATGAACTTTATCACAAGATGCTTTTTGAGAAGGACCTGTATGTGCTGCTTGTGTGCCATCATGGCTATCAGAAGCAGCTGCTGTGTTTTGAACCCCACTGCTACCGGCTCCCCATCTCGTTCTCCCAACCCGGACAAGCTGAAGCCCCTTTTACGCGCCCATGTATTATCATGGCGAATGGACTGGTTGTTGCTACGCACTGAAACACTTTCTGTCTCGCTGGATATATTCATCAGAAAATGAATATTCTTTCTCAGAATCTGAATTAGCAATTACTTGACGAAGTGCTTTGTCAGCGATGAACAGACCTCTCAGCATGGTACGTTTTCTCTCTACAATTCACTCTCTTTACGCTCTCACTGCTACTACAACTCCACGACTTGAAGGCGGTTTTTAGCCTTTAAATACTCAAAAAATCTCCATGATAACAAATTATAGATGTCTGCCATATCTTGGTGTAAAGTAGTGACTTCATGAGGGATAATATTTGCAGGTGTAGGTTGTTAACTTCAGGACTGTTGCTTGTCGCAATTTTGCGACTTTGGCGCTTAAAGAGTTAGTCTTGCTTTGACCAAGAAACTTAATCCATTTCTCTCTCACTGCAGATGGTTTTGGTAAAGTATGAAAGCTAATTATATCCTTCTTCTTAGCATCGCAACCCGATACAACACACAGGTGTTGATCCACCATCGTCTTCTCTACTCCTCAGAAACTGAGCGGGCGGGGCAGAGAGGAGCAGGAGCTTGAAGCCCGCCCAGTGCGGGTTCCTACGTCACAAACGCAGTCTGTTTTAGATGGCCTTTTAGCGTCTGCTACTGATTCAAAGCGATTTGAAAGCAGAAATACTCAGAAATGCAATTAATTTTCTTAAGATATGTTCTCTGGAATCAGAACAATGCCACAAGAACATGTTAAAGTTCTCGATTTAATTTTAAAACACTTTTTTTTAAATTGCAAAAAATGCTCTTCATATACCAGTGGCAATCTATAAGTAAGGAGTTCTTAAACTTGACCGAGTAATTTTCATTCTTTCTACAGCGAGAAACCCTGGAAAAACCTCATCCAATCAACTTCCACGGTCTGTCCAAGATAATAGGCTTGTAAGCAAAGCTTCCGTGTTCCAGCACCTCCCCTTCTGCGCGTCCCCTTCGTGTGCACGCAACGCTCGTTCTAGCCTGTAAACAGGAAGTGAGCTCGCGCTAAAATGCACCGAAAACGCAAAGCTGTTGTGGAAATAGCAACGCGAAAGAAGAAAGCCGACCAAGAGCATGCTTAAATAATCTGCATCGGAGCTGATGCATTTACACGGTGGCGTCAACTCAAGGAAGCTAAGGGCTTGCTAACGGATGCGTTAGTTGCTGATTTTCTCCTGGACAGGTAAGATAACGTTATATTTTGTGACTTTGGTTGAAATGGCGGAAGTGTGAAGTTAAGTGGCGGAGACCCAACGAGACCATGCTGGCTGCGCGTGCCTGTGTTATTGAGGCGTGGCTCAGTGGGAGAGCATAAAGCAAGGGGTGGGACTTTTTATTTTTCAATAACGCCCTCAAGGAGCGCTCCCACAATCGTATACCCTGCCTTTAACAACACGAAAAACAAGATTTTCATTGGAGTGGGCCTTTAAAGCTTTGATACAGAGAATGACCTGCCCTGTTTATCCTACAACTCAACCTGTGCTGCGTTCAGTGCTCGTCATCTAAAAAGCATGCAACTGCATCTACGGTTCCATGTGAGCATCTCTTCTCAGTCGCAGGCCATGTAGAGGGATTATCGGTCTACGTCACTGCTCTTCTTCACGTGTAGTCTGCTGAAAGAGATGTGATCATGTCTTGTGCTGTTGGTTGCAGAAATTGCTTTGATAAAATCAACAAAACCTGCAAAGAAACCCATCGACTCGCACTCCTTTCAAGGGAAACAAAAGGCATCTTTGGTTGCCAGCTATCAGAAGAAGTGATTGAAACGAGCAGATGATTAATGATGCAACAATCTGCAGCAATCACTTCCTATAAAGTAAGCCTCCTGGGTGACAAACAAGCTAACATTGTTAACTAACACTGTAACTGCAAGATAACTGCAAATAAGTTAAATGCCTCTGTCCAGTATATCCTTAAAAAAAGAGCAACGGCAGCAGGTTTTGTCCTTTATTTACACAAAAAATTTTACGTTTTCAGTAATATTTAGGAATGTTGATTATTTGTGATTAATTAATTCACAGCTACCATGTGATTAATTGGACAAAAACCTTTAGAGGCCTTAAAAACGCAAAAAAAAATATTTTGATACAACCATTTTCTTCCTTTGATATTGATGGTGGCTGCGGCTCATTGTGGAAGAGCAGTTCGACAATCAGGACATTGGAAGCTCAATTCCACCTTCCATCTTGCAACATGTCAAATGTCCTTTGGGAAGACACGCCAAGTTGCTTTGCAAGCAAAGCCAACATTATTAATAAAGCCCTTCAAAATAGCCACAACCAACCGAAGTGCTGTAGGCTTCATAAAATTTAAGAAAATAAAACTCATAAATTAAAAACAAAGCAATAAAACAACAATAAAATGAATAAAATGTGCTAAGAGCAGATAGAAAATGTATAAGTCAAGTACCAAGTCAATGTATTGATATGTGTGCACTTGTGTGTGTAAACAGAGGAATGTCACTTTTTTTAAAGTGCTTTGAGTGGTTGGTAAGACCAGAAAAGCACTGTAAGAGTGCAGTCCATTTATTATAATTATGGGCAGTGCATTCCTTCTTGTTGAGACCAACTGCATTCAGTTCTGTGTTACATTCAGTTTAATAGTTCTGAGTATTAGACACCTGTCATGTCCAAACACATAGGTCAAAGCCCATTAAAGAGCCACACATAAAACCAACAGAACGCAATTTAGTATTCAGCTGCTGCTTGCTCACTCCTGTGTTGAGATTGACATAAAAGGGTAGAAAGTAGGTTTAGGTTGTACTACTTCCAGATTGTGGTTTCATTTTAGAGGGAGAATCAGCTGTTTGGTCAAGATTTAGACTGGTCAAAAAGACCAGATGAAGATTTTTAAGAAATAAAGTTTTTAGCATCAGTCTAGGTTTGTTAACACTAACAAAGAACCACAACATTTTTTTTTTGTCTATTTACATTTGTTTGCAGATCCTTGATTAACAGATTACTGAACGTGATCATGCATTTTCATCCATGTTTGTGAGTCTCCTCCCATGCCACAATCTTTCCAATTTAGAACTTGCAATAGGGACACCAAACATGGGACACTGAAAGGTGCAAGAAAGATCTATTTTCCAAAAAAACATAAACTACTCTGGATGGTCCTGATTGCTTCCAAAATTAGTGCCATAACAAGGAGATCCCACTGGAGATGTTTACTGATTTGAACTGTGGAAAAAGCTCCATTATGATCTGGGCTACTTTTCTCCTTCAATGGAACAAGAGCTTTAGGTTAGCAATGACTGACTGGCTATTTGAAGATGTTGCAGGAAGCACCCCTTTTGACGGAGAGCCTTCATCTGTGTAATGATGACAGGGTCTTTCAATATGACAACACTGCAGTTCATAACACCTACCTCACATAGGACTTCTTTCAGTAGAATAGCATTAATCATTTTGGACCATTTTAAATGCTCCCCTGATCTACAACCCTTTGAAAACATTTGAGGATTGGTGTAAAAAAAATGATGTCACTTCTTGACTAAGCTATCTTGACCACATGGAGCAATATTGCCACCATCATGCTAGATACATTCACATCAAGCATGCCTACATATAGTTTTTTTTTTTTTATTATCAGCAATAGCAGTGTTGCTCATTTCTGAGTTTTCTTAGATTTTTTGCCATTTTCAGCTCTGTTTTAGGTCTGTGTGGCTAATGGTTTTAAACTTTAGATCCGCTAATGAGCTGTTTGAGCTTAAAAGATGATTTCAATAAATCAAATTAAATTCAGTTTATTTATATAGCACCAATTCACTCCATACTCAGAATCAGTAAGGTTGTATTGCCATATGTGTAAAGAGGTTCACAACTTTAGGAAATTGCTGCGGTACTTTGTGCAAACATAAAATAAACAATTCTGAGCATGCAATAAAATAAAATAAAAATAAAATGGGGTAAACAGATTAATATATACATGGGTGCAGATGACGCATATCATCTAAAGGCACTTTACAAGATAAGTCATTTCAATTCAGTCGTACATACATTCCAATTAATTCTTTAGTTCAGTATTCCAGTCAGTTAGAAAATGTTAATAAACTGCATATGTTTTGTCTCTTGCTTTTGTTTCTTCTTTTTACTTGAAACTCAACTAACAACATGGTTCTGATTACATCACAGCACAGACCAAGATACTATAGTATCTGAGAACACAGCAGTACAAGTATGTAATAAACAAAATATTGTAAAGAAATAAACGTAATAAAAGTGACGATGGCAGAGCTTCCCGTCATTTGATTAAATTTAACAAAAGCAACAATGGCCTTGAATGGCACTAGCAGCTTTTGAAGCTACTTCCACATAAACAGGTAAATATAATATGAGTGTAAAATGAAGCAGAAGAAAGTAGTCAGGAAAAACAACAATTCAGAGTTGGAAGAGAGGATTGCGACTGCTGCGGAGAACTGGAGAGATGTGAAGTGATTGGGGGTTTGTAGAGCTCGGTCAAACATGACTCACAGCCCTCAACAGGAGTGGGTTAGTTACACTTGAGCCTTTCCAGGATGAGAAGATAAAGAGAGGAAAGAGAGAAAAGAGAGACAGAGAGAGATCTCCCTGTCAAAGAGATGAAAACTGCTTAGATCTCTGGGCCGGATGGACAGAGGGGGAAAAGGAGAAGTGGAGGAAGAGAAGGAGGATAGAAAAGAGGAGAAAACAAAGTGAAATGTATGACTGGCATTGTCTTTGGAAAGTTCAATTCAAAGCGCCTGTCGTGTTCACTGTTCGATGTGCTGAAACTGACAGACTGGGAAAGAGCATGAGGAAGGAAAAGAAAACAGAACATAAAATAGACTGTTGATTTTCTGACATGATGGACAGAAACAGAATGTTTTCATAGTTAATAAAGTCCTATTAAAAATGATTTGATTGAAGCTGTTGATTTCATGACACTTTGATTGCTCTATTGTAACTTTGAAGAAACAAAATTATATTTTTTAAAACAACTTTAACTCAGTTTAACTAGTAAACTGCAACTTTGCTTAAAGTTTCAATGCTGATGCCTAAGTATTTATATAACCTTCTCATTCAACCTTGTTTCAGATTTGATCAAAACACAACAATTATCTTTTTATTCAGGACTAAGCCAGTTCAATGTACCAGTTAATTCTCATTAACAATGAGAGGGCTCGCATTTTATAACATTTTTTTTTCTTCTTCTAATGGTGTGCCCGCTTTGTACACATGATACATTAGGAATTGATATAAAAAAAATTCAGTCAGTAAATTTATGTAGGAGTGAGCTAATTCACTATTTAATCTATTATTGGCAATGTGAAACGTGCAAAATTGATAGCAAATCATAAGTGTTGAAAACTAATTATTTTTCATAATAAAATGACAGGAACATAAAAGTCTGGTGCGCCACCAGGATATTTTAGGGGATGGACGAGGAGAAACATGATGGGCAGCTAGAGTTTCAGCCAAGCAACACAAAATTTACTCAGCAGGTAAAGGCCAGTATTTGAATGCTTTCCTTCAAACCCACCGAGTAAATTTCATTATCTAATTATTATGAAAAAGAATCTGTTTTGAACCCTTATGATCACCATTGATTTAGCATGTTTCACATCACAATTAATCAATTCAATAGTGAATCAGCACATCACTACATTTATGTCATGCAGCCAAAAAGGTGCAATGATTTACTTTAGTAAAAAGTAGAGATCTGGTCCAGTGGGAGGAGAGCAGACACAGAAACCATAAACAATCTTATGTGGTTTTTATCCTTTCACTTTTTTGAATCAAAAATGATGTCGAATTGTGTTTCAATATGTATATGCATATATATCGGTCACTGTTCAAGCATGAGAGTATGACCACATGCCTGGTTGTGCTCTGGTCCAACTTTTGTTGCCAAAATAGTCCTGACCTGTTGAAGCAAGGGCCCACTTGATCCCTGAAGGTGTGCTGTGGTATCTGGTACCAAGATGTTTGCGGCAGATCCTTTAAATCCTGGAAGTTTCACGGTAGAACCTCCATTGTTTGGACTCGGCTGTCCAGCACATCCCGCAGATGCTTATTATAATGGAGATCTGGGGAATTTCGAGGGCTAGTAAAAACTCAATCTGTTGTGCTCCTGAGCTCTTTCTAAACTATTCTTGCAGGGAAAATGATCCAACTGAAGGTGGCCAAAGTCATCAGGAAGTATATGTCCATGAAAGGGGATACAAGTTCTGCAACAAGGCTTATGGGATTCTTTCACAGGTTCAGTTCAGGAACTATCTCAGCATCCTCCTCTCCTGTCCCCAGCTAAACAGACGTCCCACCCTCTTCTGACCCACAGCTTTCCTGTCACACCTCGGGTGTTTTATCCTTCACCTCAGTCATGGACTCTTCTGCTTCCACAAGTTTGTCATCAACCAAGTCAGGAGATGCTGCTACCCCCTTTGCCTCCTCCTCCCACTTGTCTGTCTCTAAAAGTCAGGTGAAGATGCAGCTGGAGAGCCTGAACCGGAACAAGGCAACAGGTCCAGATAGTGTCAGCCCCAGAGTCCTGAAGGCCTGTGCAGAGCAGCTCTGTGGGATTCTGCAGCACCTCATCAACCTTAGCCTGAACCAGCAGAAGGTTCCAGTGTTGTGGAAGACATCATGTCTTGTTCCAGTACCAAGGAGAACTCACCCATCAGTCATCAATGACTATAGACCCGTTGCCTTAACATCCCACATCATGAAGGTCCTGGAGAGACTCCTGTTGGCCCAACTGAATAAGCAAACAAGAGCATATCAGGACCTGCTGCAGTTTGCTTATCGATGTGGAGTTGGAGTTGAAGATGCCATCATCCACCTGCTTCAACCAACCCACTGTCATCTGGACAAAGGAGGCAGAACTGTGAGGATCATGTTCTTTGATTTCTCCAGTGCATTTAACTAGGGTTGTCAAATTATCGCGTTAATTGCGATCAATTAATCACAGCCATATTTAGCACGCTATGTTTTTTAATCGCGTTAATCTAATTTTTAATCTTTAATTTGACAGTTTTTCCATGCAAGTTCCCTTTAAATAAAACCTGTTTTATGCACTGGGCTTCTTGTGCTTGAGTTGTTCGGAGTTAACCACACCCTGAAGTGGACACCGGTTGACTGTAAAGTCATCATGAGATGACTGGCTTCCGTCAGGGTGGGGAGGGTGAGGTCAGGAGGAATGGTGAGTTGCCGACAGAAGGTTGCAGGCGCCACTTGGGACTAGTCACAAAAACAGAAGAATGTAAATGGCTAGGACTGCATCTGTTCAAGTCTGTTAAATACAATAAATGACTTCATAAAGCCAGTTTTTTTAAATACATGCATCAAACTTTTGTTCTACCCCAATAATGTAATGAATTTAAAAGAAAATACCTCAAGGGCTTTTCTCAGCAATTATTAGGTGAGATTAAAAAAGAGATTAGATTAGATTAGATTAATTAATTACAGATCATAATTAATCAATCTCAAAGTTTATTAAATCTCACGACAGCACTACATTTAACACAACTCAGCCTGATTTGCTTTGTCAGAAACTCCTGAAGACACAGGTGGAGCCCTCAACAATCGCCTGGATCAATGACTACCTGACCAACAGACCACAATTTGTGAGACTGAAGAATTGTGTGTCAAACCAGGTGGTCAGGAGCACAGTAGCACCACAGGGAACCGTACTCTCACCATTCCTTTTCACTCTGTACACCTCAGACATCCAGTACAAATCAAATCAGAGACCTGTCATCTGCAGAAATACTCAGATGACTGCAATTGTTGCGTGTATCAGAGAAGGACAGGAAGCTGAATAGAGAGACCTGGTGGACCGCTTTGTGACATGGTGTGGAAAAAAATTGTCTTACCTTGAATGTGAACAAAACAAAGAAGATGATTGTAGGTTTCAGAAGAAACAGGGATAAGTCAAACACTGTTTCCATCAATGGGGAAGAAGTGGAGGTGGTTGAGGAGTATAAATAGTTTGGAGTTCACCTGGACAACAGACTGGACTGGAAGCCCAACAGTGAAGCCTTCTACAAGAAGGGACAAAACAGACTGTACTTCTTGAGGAAGCTTAGGTCCTTCAAGGTTTGCAGTAAGATGCTGCAAATCTTCTTCAAGTCTGTTGTGGAGAGTGCAATCTCTTAAACCATCATCTGTTGGGGTTGCAGCATCAGAGCCTGGGACTTAAAAAGGCTAAACAACCTGATCAAGAGGACTGGTTCTATTCTGGGAACAACTGTGGAACATCTGGAGATGATGATGCAAAGAAGGATTCTTCATAAAATCAAAAAAATTATGGACAACCCTGAGCATCCTCTTCATGAGACTATCGTGCAACAACAGAGAGTCTTCAGTCGGAGGCTTCTTCAGTTTCACCGCAACACAGACCGCTACAGGAAATCTTTCCTGCCCAAAGCCATCATGATCTACAACAACTCCTTGAAGAATTAATTTTATGAGGTACAACAACACTTAATTTCCCTCTAGGATCAATAAAGTGTTTTTAAATTTTAATTTAAGAAGATGGCACATGAAAAATGAGCCAAAGTTTTCCTAATTAACATTGACCCTAACATCATAATGCCTCCACCAGCTTACCTTCTTCCCATAGTGCATAGTTATAAGTATTATCCAGATAAGAGACCCATGTGCTCCTGTCATCATTCCTCAGACCAGGTCAACTTATTTAATTCCTCTGTGGTCCAGTTTGGAAACTCCCTGCACCCTGACGAGTGTGGAGCACTCCAAGCCAATATGCAACAAACTGTGGTGCACTGCTTATTCTATCACCTTTTCTTAGGAACCAGCATGACCTTTTTCAGCAATTTGAGCAAGAGTAGCTCATCTGGTGGACCACACCACAAGGACCAGCCCTTACTCTCCACATGCTTTAAATTAAAGAGTAAAGATATGGATCCTTGTGTTATTTTACCCGATAGATTTTTAAACAATCTAGAAAAGTAAGACTATAGTTGGATATTAATGCGACTGGTGTAATTGTCTTCCAACTGAAGTGAACAAGGTCTTCAATCAACTTAAACTTCAACTCAACCACACATCTGAGAGCAATTTGATTTGTAAGAACACTGAATGATAACCTTGATTAAAGCTTAACCTGCTTTTCAGGCAGGGTAAATCTATGCTTACATGTAGCTAAAAATGCTACCCCCCCTCCCCCCCCCCCACACACACACACGCACACACACGCACACACACAAACACACACCCACACACAAACACACACATTCACTTACATTTTTTAAGGAAGTAAACAACAGGGGAGCCTGAGGAGAGCCTTATGACTTTGCAGAGCACATAAAAGTGCAAAGTTGTTATGATCAAGCATCATGCTCAGAGTTTATGTTTTCATGTCAGTAAAAAAAAATACAATTAGGTGTGACATTTAAAGATTAATCTTTGCCAGAATCTGTATGCTAAACCTACATTGTAGCTTAAATGTCTAAGATTGTTGCAGATCTGTTTTACAAACATATATATTTTTTTTTTCACATCATAATTCCCCTCTGGGGATTTTGAGAAAATATACTCTATGAAATGTTGGAATTTTACGATTCTAAGCTAAATTGGGCACCCTGATGAGAAAACTATGAATCCCTGCAATCTAATGTTTAGCCTCATCTATTTACCGCCCTCTGATCCCCCACTACCATCACCCACGGTGCTCCCAGTCCTGTGTATTACTCACTGAAATGTGGCTGTAAATCATAAAATGAAGAAATTCAAGTGATGTATCCATTAAGTGTAAGTGATGATCGACATTCATGCTTCTCACTTCCTACATAATAATTTCATCTTCCTATGGGTCTCTCAAAGTGACTTAAACATCTGCTAAGACAAGAAAACAGAATGGGAAAACTAAAAAGAAAAAAAGCACGGACAACAGCAGCTGGTGAGTCTTCAGCAAAGTTTTGATTGGTCTAGTATGTGTTTGTGGAAATGCTTCTTTCTGTGCTAAGCAGCTTGGCTATAAGTTAAAGCCATTAATTCTAGAGCAGGATTTAAAAAGAAAGCAGGAAAACATTCTCAGGTTTTTAGCTCCCATTGCTACATGAACAAACAAAAGAAAGGAAAGACCATGTGCAAAGGAGAAGATAAAGCTATTTAGAAGCATAGAGGAAAGAGGTGAAGACAGGAAGGGCCAGCATGGCAGTCCTGTCCCTTGCATCATCTTTCTGCCAGACTGTCAGTTTGCCCTTATGCTATTCAACCATGATGCTCCTGCTTGCTCTGACGCCAAACAAAAAGAAAACACACACACTCAATTGCACACCCTTGCCCACATTAAAATAAAGAGCTCACTTGATGTGAAGAAAAAAACAAACGTGTGTGGCTACATGTGCACATGTACGTGCATTTCTAAGAAAACTCCTGCAGAGCAGTACACAATACACGGGGGTCAGCCGAGGCAAAGTGCTAGGAGGAAAGGGGGGTATTGAGAGGGGATGTCGATCAAGAGGAGCGAGCAAGAAGAAGCATTTAAATAAAAGGTCAGAAGCAAAAGCTGCAGGTAAGGATGGGGGCTCACAAGAGAGAAGACAGGATGTGAAGGAGAGGCTGAGATATTAACCATCCTATCTGTCTCTGTCGTTACACCAATAAAGGGACTGAAATAGGAAAATTGAAATTTACAGAAAAAGGCTGACAGACATGGAGTTGATGGCAAAGAAATGCTGAGAACATAATCTGCGCAGACAGACATAGAGAATGGCAGAGATGGAAAGGTCCTAACAAGTGATATGTGTAAATCAAGAGGAGAGGGGGACAGCATTGAAAGTAGGTAGAGACACATTCTAACAAAAGGACTAAAATATTGAGAGGAAAAAAATAACAAAGGCAGGAGTTAATGCACATCTAAAATGGAACCCTGGTAAGTCTGTCAATACAGACTTTTTATATTAATTTCAGTTTCATTACAGCTTTTCAGCTCATTGATAAATAATACTTCATTAATGTGTCACACTACATTTATCGCTGGGCTTTTTCAGCTGCTGTTAGGATTTAATGAAGTACTGGCTTACAAAGAGGGTGGTGCTCAACAAGAGCGCAGAGATATTATTGTTTCATGTTCAACAAAAAGTATAAAAGATTAATTAATGGACCAAATTATTTTTGTCCTCATTATCTCCATGAGTTTCTTGAGCTAAAGTAAGTATATTTTAAACACATGGGAATAAGGATATTTGCCAGGGTAAAGACAGAGGTCTAGACCTCCTTTTTCATCTGCACATACCTATTTTCCCTCCAGACATACTAGGTAAAAAATACACTGCCACACTTGATATAAGTCTTGTTAAAAAATTAAAACTCAGATCTAAACCTTCTAGACCACTAGAAATGTTATATTTCAATTATGAAGCATGCAGATTCAGATCATGGAGGTAATTCCTCTCAATCACACCCCTACAGGTAAGTCCATCATTGCCTACATAGGAAATACGGCACTATAGGAGCATAGGATGATCCCAGATGGCACCCCTTCCAGGAAGCTCCATGAAGTAGTCTAATGACAAAGGCACTCAGTTGAGGGCTTGTGAGTAACCCCACTTCCAATCAGTGCCTCTCTAGAGTCTAGCCCCTTTCCAGCAGCTGGGCTGGTGAGCCAAAACTGTGTGTGGGAGGGTCAGTTCAGCTATAATCAAGCTGGAAGTGCTAAACCTCAAACACCAGCTCCAGTTACCTTGACTTTAGGATTTAGCAAGCCCAGGGCGGCCCTGGCTTTGCCAGACAACTGGCTGCCATAACACCAAAACTCAACATAGCTTCCTGAACCTGGTGGAAGAGTCTTCATAGATTTTTTTATTTTATTTTTTAGATTGAAACTGTTGTTGGCCTTTATTCCTCTTAACCTTTTTGAATTTATACTTCTCCATCAGCGGAGGTGTGAAGACATGCAGCACCATTATCAGTCGATGCAAGGGTTCTCCAACAGGCACGCAAGGAAGGACGGAGTAGAGTCCCATTTCTTTAACTATCAACAAAACAGACCGCTGTATTTGTTCGTTTACATGTGTTTTTAGAGTATTCAATGAGCTGGACTTGTAGTAAAAAGCTTTCCAGCACAATTAAAACCTGCTCTCTGTCGGCCATTGCTCCTTGAGTGGATGTGCTTTTCCAAGCTGAAGTAAATAAACTATCATCGATCAGAGACATCACTGCAATGGTAGGTCGGACCAGACAGAAAAGGTCTGCACCCCCTGCTGTCCTGGCGGAGAATTGCTTCGCAATTATGGAGAAGTATCAAAGGAAAATGTTGCCGTCAATATATGTGCGTGTGAGTGCAAACTTGGTAACGGAGAAGTATAAACTAGGCATAAAGGGGCTATATGCAATTTTCTGAATTTTAAACTCGCGACTGACACCTGCGGCCAAAAAACGGAACTGCTCTTCCTTTCTGCTCGCTCTCGCAGCTGCTTGCGAGTGCTGACTAGCGGTGGTGGCAGAGTGATCTGAAACATTCAAAATGAACGCGCTTGACGTCAAATCCCCAGACACCGCGGGAAAATCCGACCCGACAGAAAATAGAAACAATTGGATACAGGCTTATAGGTGCACCCACTGTGAGCTGACAAGGTGTCAATAGGCTCATCAGGAGATGTTTGAATCATAAATGGTCAGATAAAAAGGCTATTGTTATGTTTATTTTGGGGGAAAAAGTTGCATATAGCCCCTTTAAATAACTCTGTCAGAAGAAATTACCCCAAAAAACACAACAGGTGTTAGATGTTTGAAGACTAACCAGTTCATACCAACTGATGGACACATGAGTGCATCCAAAAAGCAGCCATGATTAGATGTAATTTTCTGATAAAAATCAAATGTGTTAATTTTCAAAATGTTTTTATCAGTAATATCCAAACAATGTAAAATGAAAGGTGAAGGCTAAGTTTATGAATGAACATCTGTGAGGCTCCTTTGTTGCCATTCCTGGTGTGAAGTATTGTTTTCAGCCACGCCGCCTACTATTTGGAAAGACAACTGCAGCAATGTGTTAAAATGAACACTGAAGCTCAATCAGTCAATTCAACACAATTCAATTCATGCTGATCATGTTGGTCAACTATTATTCCTGAAGAAAAAGCTTATTTTATGTAATGTAGGTTAAATACAATGTGGCCAAGTAAGGAATGTGTTCTGCGATCATTTGAGTCTCCTTTTCTAAATTTCTCACCACAGCTGCGCTAGCATCTTGTACTGACTACTCATTTCATAATTTTTTTAACAATACATTTCTCTGCCCACTGTTTGGTTACTGAAAGGCTATTAGGTACAACTGCTGCATGGCAGGTTTTTTTTATATTGAACTATGCCTCATAGTACTGAAATTCCAATGCAAGGCCTTTTTGTGAAATAAAGCTTTTTTTCATTAAACCCACTGATATTTTCAGTCACAAACTGTTTCTTGTTTCACACTAATTTATCGCATTGTATCACACTGCAATGGATCATATGGTATTATGATGAATAAAAACTATAAACCAGAGTGATTTGTGGTTGAGTGATGAATCAAATCATATCAAATGGTTGAGGCTTACATAGCTTTACTGCATCAGTTCATTGGAAGTTTAATGATATATTGTAGTGTATTGGCCAAAAGGCAGAGATGCACAACAGTAACCTGTCAGTGAAAGAATATTACCAATATGTGCATTTTACTGATTTGAAACCAAATGTAAAATGAAAAGACCAACAGTTACCTAACCCAAGCATAAACTGAAAACTTACAATCATCCAGCTACATTATTATCACAGGATTGGAGCACCCTTCGCCTTCATAATACTTTAATTCTTCACAGCATAGATTCAACAAGGTAACATTGCTCTAAGATTTTAGTCCTTATTTAGTTAATAACATATAACAGTCACAGCACATCCATGATGTAAATGTGCTCTTGTGCCACATCCCAAAAGTTCTCACTTAAATTGAGATCTGGTTACTTTTTGAAACTGATTGAGCTTTACAACATGGTGCATTTTCCCCCAGGCAATAGCAATCAGAAGATGGGTAAATTGTGGTCATAAGGTAAGGCAACTTTTTTTGTACAGCACACTTTCAACAACAAGGCAATTCAAGGTGCTTTGGGTGATTAGGGGATAAAATAAAAGCAGCAATAAAACAACAGTTAACGCATAAAACACAAAATTAGAGAAACATAGCATGACACATTAAAAGGCTTATATCTTAAGAAAAAAACCATTTTTATAGCTTTGAAGTTCGTATTGTTTTAGCTGTGGTATTTCGGATCGATGTAAAGCATAGCACATTACTATTTTTAAACGAAGTTTTGGGTCATTAAACAGTCATCTTTTTTTGTTTGTCTCTTCCGACATAAAAAAAATAATTTACGAATAGAAAGTTTCCGCAGTGCTAGGTCGCCGGTTCTCTATCAAATTACAAAAATGGCTGAATAGGGTGGAGTGGAAGGTTCAGCGACCTGGAGGAGGGCGTGGTATGGAGCACATTGGTATGGCGACTGTGGCTCAGTGGTAGAGTAGAGTTGGCTTGCAATCGGAGGGTCGTAGGTTCGATTCCAGCTTACATGTCAATGTGCCCCTGGGCAAGGCACTTAACCCCAAAAAACATCGTCCTACCGAGCCATGTTGGGTGTCGGTGTATGAATGCGAGTGTGAGTGGGTGAATGTGGCTTCAATGTAAAGCGCTTTGAGTGGTCAGTATGACTAGAAAAGCGCTATATAAGTTCAGTCCATTTACCATTTACATTCTACACATTTACAGGGACCGCACCAAAATGAGTCATTCTGCAAATTCTTTTCAGACACCTCTGAACAGGGGTAGAAGAGGAGCCTATAGAACTACTATCATTAAAAAAAAATCAGATCTTATAACTGCAGTTCCAATATAGACCACAACTAAATGATTTAGATGTAAAAAGGAAGAATTTAAAAGTATGATATGTCCACTTTAAAACACATGGCATTCCAGTTACTCAAAGGCAGCTCTAAACAGATGGGTTTTTGGCCTTGATTTAAAGGAACTCTGTGTTTCAGCAGCTTTGCAGTTGTCTGGAAGTCTGTTCCAGATTAGGAGAGCATAGAAACTGAAAGCTGCTTCTCTGTGTTATGTTGTAATTCTAGGGATGATTAGTAGACTAGAGTTGGAAGACTTGATTTGTTTGGGAGGTAGGTATAGTAGCAACATGTCTTCAACATACTTTGGTGCTATGTCATTAAATGATTTATAGAATAGTAAAAGTATTTTGAAGTCTATTCTCTGAGCTACAGGGCACCAGTGTGAGGACTTTACAACTGGGGTGATGTGTTCGACTTTCCTGGTTCTAGTGAGGAGGCAAGCAACAGCATCCTGGATCAGCTGCAGCTGTCTGATGGACATTTTAGGCAGACCAGTGAGGACGCTGTTGCAGTAATCAATCCGACTAAAGATAAACACATGGATGAGTTTGTCAAGGTCTAGTTGCGATGTTAGTCCTTTAGCTGAAGCGGTTTGCTGACTTTTGATCGTTCCTCTTTGGGTCTTTAGGTTAAATAAAGTAATGGACAAGTCAGCAGCAATAAACTGGGAGGCTGTGACATGTAAATTACATTTCATTGGTACTAAGGAACACAAAGTGTGACAACAAAATATTCCCCACATCATTACACCACCACCACTAGCCTCAGTCGTTTATACAAGGCAGAGTTGACCCATGTTTAGTTTAAAATTTGAATCTACCATCTGAATGTTGCAGCTGACATCAAGACTCAAGATAGGACCATGGACTATTTTTCCAATCAGGTATGGACAACAAATGGTAAGTCTGTGCAAATTGTGGCCTCATTGTGCTGTTCTTAGTTCATAGCACTGGCACCTGATGAGATCTTCTTTAACTATTTGATTCAAGGTTAAACTTCTCATGCATTTAAAGTTGGCATCCTGCATATCTTGGTTGTAACAAGTGGTAATTTGAACTAATGTTTCATTTCCATCATCCCAAACCAGTTACCCCATTCCCCTCAAACCTGTGGCATCAACAAACATTTTTTTCCACACAATTGTCACTAACTAGATATTCTCTCTTTT
Source organism: Valencia hispanica (assembly GCA_963556495.2). Taxonomy (NCBI): domain Eukaryota; kingdom Metazoa; phylum Chordata; class Actinopteri; order Cyprinodontiformes; family Valenciidae; genus Valencia; species Valencia hispanica. The sequence goes on along the minus strand of OY747701.1, from coordinate 42,319,746 downwards.
CATGTAATTTTTTATCTGACAGATGGTTTTGTGGGAAAATCCTAGTTGATTGCAAGTTTCAGCACTTAGTCTGGCAACAGAACAACTGTCCCACGTTAAAAGTCACTTAAATTTGCTTCTTTTTTTTAACCCATTTTAATGGTTTGTTTCACTTCAACAAGTCTTCATCTACCTAGATGCCTTAATGTTTTGAGCTGCCGACACATGATTCGCTGATTTGCTATTTGTGTTAACAACCAATTGAACAGTTGAACCTAATAAAGTGGCCAATGAGTATAAATCTCTCCACATACTAGTTATAGCAATTGATTTTTTTTGTATTTGTTATTCCCTTACTCAATTCATGAGTTAAAATTAAGATTTTTATTGTATTTACTATTTTAGGAACAGTTCATTTTTAGACATGATTTAGTATTGATGCATTGCTGTTTCACATATTGTTCCAGTCCTAACTGTTTATGATTCAGAGCAAGAGAAATGTGGGAGACTGTTAAGGTATACAGGAGGATAACATCTGGTGTCTCTGGCGAAGACAAGCAATGGTAATTACAGCTCCTAAAAGTGTGTGTGAAAAAGAGAAGAGGGGAAGACGGAAAAAAAAATAAGACAATGCATGTTAACAACTGTTTTGAGAAATGGTAAATCTGTCTCATCTAAAAGCAACCCAGCCTGATAATACACTTAATAAATCCGTTCATACAAGCATAACTAATACACCACATGGTGGAGTGCCTTATAATTCACAACAAACACAACCCTTCTAAAAATAGCTGTCCCACTTATTTTGCATGCTGTCCAGTGTAAAGAATATCAGGGTATATTAAGGAAAAGAGGTGAAGTAGGAGAAAGCTTTTGAAGGACAACTGCAAGTGTGAGATTTGGAAATGAGTCACAAGTGTGTTTTATTACAGTTAACTTCACTGCAAAATATGATCTGTTTAATAAGTAGGGAAAAAATATATAAACTAACCAAAGACATCTAAGAAGAATGAAATGTCCATATAATTAGTCTGCAAATATCATAAAGCACGTGTTGATGCAGCTCCTAAAACAAGAAAACTATATGTACTAAAGGATCAAATTAAATAGGCCAAAGAGCTTCTTCAAAACTGAGCTTGTGTGTGGGTGTGTGTGTGTGTGCGTGTGTGTGTGTGTGTGTGTGTGTGTGTGTGTGTGTGTGTGTGTGTGTGTGTGTGTGTGTGTGTGTGTGTGTGTGTGTGTGTGTGTGTGTGTGTGTGCCAACCAATACCATCAGCTATAATGAATTATCAGATAAAGACCTGCCCCGGATGAGCCCTTCATTGGAAGTAGAGCAGAAAGCAGCTAAAACCTAACAGCCGGCTAAGGATCACCATAACATGGTTGTTTGGTTTAGAAAGTCCCGGGTCAAACTGAAGGTTTGTGGCTTAATTTTTCTAAACTATTTCTTAAAAATATTGTCTGGTAAAAAGTAAATATTTGCACATTTCAACTGAAAAGACACACTTACTGTTATTTACATTAACTGTATTTGGCCTGGTGAAGAAAGCCTACAAAGAAGTGCCTTACAAACATCTTGGAAAATGTTGCCTGTGTGAGTATGAGACTATCATCTTAAATTTTAATAAAGAAAACACTCGAAAGAACACAAACTAACCAATGTCACAGATTGCTGCCAAATAAGTCAAATTGTTGATTAAACTTGTATAGTGCGGTAACAACCATGTTATTCCTCTTGCTGTAAATTGACAAAATGTCTACAAAAAAGAAAAAAAGAGGCGATTCTCCTGAAAACCATTTGATAAAAATTGCAGTCACAATGTTTTTATTTGCTGATGCAGATAACTAATGCACAACTTGCTTCATAAAGGCATACTGGTATAACAGGTTATGTAAGCTCAAACTTGCTTTGAAGAAAGCCTACCGTACTATGCTGCAAAAAAATGGTAGAAACTGAGGCAAAGCACCAAAAAATATCCAATGAGCTGGCAGCTTCACTTTGCTGGGTATTCTTCCTGTTTCCTGTGCATATATTTCTTTAGCAGGTTTAATGTCATTGATTGGCTTGATTTATGTGATGTGATTTATTTGAAGCCCATCTTAAGGGGCCTGTGAGTTCCTAGCCAACAAAAGATGTTGGTGCAGATATATGTTTATAAGCATGCAAACACATAACACTGACAAAGCTACAGTTTAAATCCTACTGAACATGTTATCTCAGTGGAATATGTCAACAAGTACAAGAAAATATAATTATTGACAGTCTCCACCATTTTTTCATCTATTGTAGCTCGACAGTAATTTTCTTTACGAACACAAGCATGTTTCATAGTTTGTTGCACGGAAAGGTGCATTTTTGTCTACTACGATTTAGACAAATAAATGAAAAAAAGCAATCTACAGCTGGATGCAAGATCGCTTAACTCATATTCTTTACAATGAGACCTTGATTTTAAGTGAAGAGATAAATAAACATGTTCAGCATTGAGCTGCACCAGCCTGTATGAGATATGGCAAACATTTACTTTTAAGTTATCATCAAATTCAACACTTTGGGGTTGTCAGAGACCTTGGCACCTTGTAGCAATTAAATTAGACAAATAAAAGATTATTCATACACATTAGCTTTACAAGAAAAAAAGGAACAAGGCTAAGAAAATTGCATAAAAAACAAGAAATACATTATATAGCATATATAAAACAAAGAAATCGCTTAAACCTGATGAAAATGCACTGATAAAGCAAACTTTGACCTTTATGAAAAAGGTACAGTCAACAGTTATGTTTTCAGTTGAGATTTAAAAGAACCAAAATCTTCTGCATATCTCTGCTTTTCAGGATTAAATGCTGAGAAAAAACTTAATTGCTGCCTCCCCATGTTTAGCACTGGTTCTGTGAACACTGAGAAAACAAGTCTCAAATGATTTGAGGGGCCTAGATCAATGGTTTCCAAACAAAATCACATAGTTGAAAGAATGTAATAATGGGGCACAGTTTTTCCCAGTAAAATACCAAAATAAATGTATACTTTTAAAAATAATTTAAGTCCAATCCAACCACAACAATGACCTTTTTTTTTTCAAAAATCCTTCCTGTATAAGTTTTATGAAAAGGTATGCCCAAATCTGTTTTTTAGGAGAAAGTAGTGGGATATTTGTGGCCCTAATTACTTTGATCATAAAACTGAAGGGAAAAAAATTACTAATAAAAGAAAACACTCTGTGTTGTACCTAACATACCCAATCAGCTCCATTTTCTTTGGAGCCTTGTAGTTAGTACCGTTTTGTACAAAACAAAAAAATTAAACCAAAGGCTGCAAATGGCCTCCAGGCTGCACTTTGATCACCCCTGGTTTTAGATTCAATTCAATTCAATTCAATTCAATTTATTTATATAGCACCGATTCACAACAGATGTCATCTCAATGCACTTTACAAGAAAGGTAATTTCAATACAATCATACAAACATTCTAATTAGTTTAAACATTTTCAATTTAAGGAATCCCAGCAGATTGCATCAGATCATTGACTTGAGGTTGACTCTGGCAACAGCAAAAAACAAATAAAAGAATTATAATGACCTAACCAACTGAAAACAAAGAGCATATGTTTTGTCTGGTTTGTAACTCTCTTTTTTTAATAGGACAGCTTTTCCTCTGGTAATATTTTAAGACTTTACTAATCTAATTTAGTAATAGACTCCATGTGGATATTAAAATCAAGGTCTGAATCCTTAACATTGAGGAAAGGGAGGAACAGTATGTAGATTGTAGATAAAAGAGAACAGGCCCTGAAGAACCCCAAATGTGATCTTTGTTCAATATAAAATCTGATTTTTAAACACAATTGCAGAAAATCTCTTTCCTGGTCTAGCAAAAAAGATCTGAACCAACTACAGACTTTAAGGGCCCATCAATTAGTATGCTATTTGTAACTGTGTTGAATTCAGCACTGATATATAGTAATACCAACACAGAAGCTTTAGCTGCATGGCAAAAACCTGATTGGAAAGCACAGAAGAGATTGTAACTATAAAAGCTGTCACAAATACTACACCTGTTATCTGATTCCTGACTACACGTATACAAACTTCAGGTGACCATTTAATTTGGTATGTTTAATGAGAAGACCATCATAAAAGTTTAGGAAATGTTTTATTCACAGACATGTTTTCATAAAATTAGAGGTCTGGAAAAGGACTGAGCTTTAACATTCTGCCCATCAAATGTATAGGCAATGTATATTTTGCCTGAAACAGATATCTGCAGTGTGTGTTGAGATTAAAATTACATTCCGTGGTTGGTCACTATTCAACAGTCCGTATCACTGATTTTTTCCAGCCAAACGGCAGTCTTTCATATAAGGGAGGCACAGATTTTCTATAAAGGTTCCACTGGATAATTTGTCAAGTGAGAATGCATCCAATACTGACTTAGCTAACAAGAATTTAAGACCCAATATGCACTGCCAGAATACGGGATCACATTCAAACAGGGCTTGAAAACAAAATAAGAAGCCAACTGAAACACAAAGAGGAAATAGACATCTGTGCTTCCTAATTGACTGCAATGTTGTGCACAGGGTCGTTCTCTGCCGGTGACATGTTAATTTTTTTCCCAAATTAACTTTTGAAATATTTCAATCATATCTTGGATTCTGTTCACAATCTTTTGTCTTCCCCTCTCTTTCTCTTTGTCTTCTCACAAATGCCTCATAAAAAGAAAGCTTTGTAGTTTCAATCTGGGCTTCAGAAACAGGGAGGAGGGGTAAAAACAAGACAACTGAGTCTTTTGAAGTCTTCTCATCTGTGTTTTGTCTAAGAACTTTGACAAGAGTGGGGGAGCAGCGTCAAGGAGAGCAAGCAGAGATGGTTCCTAATTGGCCGAATGATGAAGAAGTGCAAAAGCGAAAATATTTCTGTTTTTAACTGACAGCATCTGTGAGCATCATGCTCTCAGCTCCCTGTGTACAAACCTGTGGCTGTTTTTCCAAGGTGCAGTCCCACCAACAGGAACATCAGTGTTTAAAACATGCACAATAATGTATGCTTGTTAGTTCCCTGGACAAAGAAAATATGCATACTGGGTTTTTTTAATGCTGCAGTTTGAACACCACTGACTGGTGTGTTAATGCTTAAACATGATGGATGGTAACTGCCTAAACCCTAAATTATGTCTAGAATTTATCAGTGACTTGTAAAAAATATTATGTACTGTTTCCTGCATTTATTTTTACATTTCTGTGTTTCAGGTCCATGTTCTGTCTAAAATATATAAGTATAGAAGTTTGATTCTATACCTAAAACACTGAACTTATTACATTTTTTTCAGTTTGCCAATACACAAAAAAGCTTGTACACCGCATCTAAGTCAAACAATGAACATTTTGTTTCTTTTGCATATCTTTGTTAGTATTTTGCTTTGTTAGTATTTTGCTTGACAATTCAAAACCATTTCACAAATTATTTGCCAGTGTTCAGAGTCATAAAATGACCATGTTGATATTACACTATTTTTTAAATCCCCGTCATGATTCTTCAAATCTACGAAAGGTTGTGTCAAACATTGATGCAAGGTTTGTGATGGTTTGAGGAGCAACAATTTATATTTGTGCTACTATCATTTTAAAGATAATAAAAGTTTAAGGCTAGGTCTTTTAAACCCCTAACCCTAACCCTCAACCAACCTCCTTCACATAGCCCAACTCAAACATAAAATAGTGTCAATGGGTGTTTTTGCATCTAAAGTTTCTATTTGTGAAACTATTATTTTGAAGATATAAAAATGTAAAGGTCATACACAGGTTACACCCCACCCTAGTATTCACAAACAAAAGGGACATCAGAGATTTTTTTATTTTATTTTATACTTTATGAACCTCATCGTCTCTGCTCTGTCTTCTCAAACCCGCAGACGGTCGTAGCAGATGGCCGCTCCTACTGAGCCTGGTTCTGTTGGAGGTTTCTTCCTGTTAAGGGGAGTTTTTCCTCTCCACCGTCGCTACATGCTTGCTCAGTATTAGGGATTGCTGAAGGATTGCTGTGGTTGGAAAGTCTGCCCAACCTCATGCCAATGACTGACGGAATCTGCTGGGATTCCTTAAATAGGAAACTTTTTAATTGATTGGAATGTTTGTATAAATGTATTGAAATGACTTTTTGTTAAGTGCCTTGAGATGACATCTGTTGTGAATTGGCGCTATATAAATAAACTGAATTGAATTGAATTGAATTAAAATGGCATAGGGACCTTTGAGCTACATTCCCCAAGGACACAAAGACCGAGACGGACAGAGAGAGGGCTTGAACCGGCAACCCTCTGGTTACCAGATAATGACTGCTTTGCACTTCAGAATTCTGCATTTAGAACTTAAAAAGGGAGACCCGTTTAGAAATAGGAAGGAGTCCAAGTAAAGTAAAAAAAGTCCAATAAATTAATGTTTGACTATGTTTAAGAAAAAAGTGAGGGGAGAAAGACAAAAGGGAAATGCTAAAACAGAAAACTAACATATGCGTAAAAAAATAATTTTAAAAAATCAGATGAAAGACAATTACACAATTAAGATTCAAAGCAGAAACTGTACGCAAGTAAACTAATGAATATTGAGGTGTTAATAAAATAGGATGGCAAAACATGATACAGTTTTTTTGTTTTGTTTTTTTAACTGTGGCAATTGGCAAACAGGTGGCAAAATGCAGTGCCTATCCCCTAATGCTAATTGTGCCAAAACTACACAGACAATTTTAAATATTTGGTAAATGCATTTCAATCTTCTCCTTGCATGAAGCACCCACTAATCTAATTCTAAAAGCAGCTACCTTGATTGTTTACATTACTTAAAATAGCTATGTTTCAGACACAACCAAGAAGCAACAAATGTATAGACTTAGGACAAACCTTTGCTAGTTCACTGAGCACAGAATTCACAGCATTGCCCCTTGGGATCTAGTTTGTCTTGTGAAGCAGCACTACTGGCATGACAAAGTAAAGGAAGCCGAGCTAAAGCTTTTTGAGAAAACCACTGAGACAGTCTGCCACTTTCAATTTTCTCCCCAACTCATCATTGGCATGTAAATCTAGCAGAAATCACAGCCCAGACACTGTCTTCAACTTAAGTAAATGGGAGTTTTATCAGATGACAATGGGCTGATAAAAAAAAAGAAAATCATTTATTTCTATCTAAATAGAGCCAGGGAGTTCTAAAAGTAAGAGTGAGTTTATTTATCTACAACTTCTTGGGAAACTTTCCTATTGGGTAAAGTTTGCATTTTACTTGTTTACACAACAGACAAGAAGAAAAACAGCACATTCAATGGAAAAACTAGCTTCAAATAGAAAAAGGAAAATTATAATTGGGGGGGGGGGGGGTCGGAGAGCTGTGAAACCAGTGTTACATTCGTTGTTGTGTCCTTAAACTTGGCCAATAAAACTGATTGTAAGTTCGGATGATATTTAATTGAAGGATGTCTCTCCAAAATATTTCACAAGAGAAGGACAGGACAGGCCAACACAAAAGAAGACAGTGACAAAGATGAGGAAAGCAAAAGTGGAGAGCAAACGATGTGCTGTCACTGAGTGAAATGCCACCCAGCTTCTCACATATCTCTACAATATTAATTACACTGTGCCAGGCTTCTGAATAATGGAACAGCCCTATTTAACCGGTGTGAATAATTTAGGAGCTGTTTAGCGTAGTGTATATACCAGGATCGATAAGCACAGAATACAGGTAATGATATTCCAAAGAGAACCTTAAGGAACAAAGCTGAGTCCACCAACTTTCAGAGACTATCCACAAAACCTGAAGGAGTGTGTGTTTATAGGTGTTCGTGTGTGTGCTCCAACTTCCATTTCCTACTTCAGAGTTTATTTACAGTTGCATTATCTGTGTTTAAGAATAACATTTCCTGAAATGACTGAGTGTTTGTGCATCAGCCACAATTCACCGCAGCCATTCAGCGGTGAATTGAATGGCATATGTACGAGAATGTGAGGTTATGTCTGCATTTTTTACATTATATGAAATAAACAAAAGTACAATCATTTGTTTTTTTATATCAAAAATGCAATAGTTCATAAACAATCTTCTACCTTTTTTTTAAGTTTAAGTGACTTTAACCTAGTTTATTCAGGTTGGTAAAGAAAATATGTGAGAGAATTTTGAAGTAAATTTAGGTCCGAAAATGGTATTGGAATGGAAAACGAATTAATGCAAATAAGCTACAAAGAAATCTAGCTTAAGACTGCAGTCACAACTACAGAAAAAAGAAGGTTGTTGGCAAAAAAATTATCTTTCAGTTAAAGACATTGCAGACCCAGTAATCAATCACAATATATTTTATTGATAACACTATAAACATTTAGTAATACAATTTTAGAATGCTAAGTATTTTCATTCTTCACAGTGACAGCGAATGGCAGACTTTAAGATTTGTTTGATTCCTTTTGGAGCTATTACTTAAGCACAGTTTACTTAATCTTAAAAACCAGGATTGATTTGTTAAAATGTTTAAATTATACATTAAACAAATCAATCCAAGTTTTTCATAACACATCCATGGATATTATTGGCATCTCTTTTGAATGAAAAGTTAACACAGCTATGCAAAGAAAAATGGCTTTATACAGAAGAAGTCAGATATTTACATACATTTAATAAAATAAAAACACAAAAACATTTTTTTATTTACTGTTAAACATCAATCCAAGCTAAAAGATCAATAAATAATAGACTATTTTATTTGTAAAATGTCAAGATAAAAAAGGGAGAGAATTGTTGTGTGTTAATTTATTACTTTCATCAAAGTCAGAAGTATACATACACTTCCATAGTATTTGGTAGAATTGCCCTAAAGCTGTTTCACAAAGGCCAAACATTTCAGGTCTCCTTCCACAAGCTTTCTACTATAGTTTGCTGGAATCTCCTCTTGACAGAACTGGTGGAAGTGGGTCGGGTTTGTAAACCATCTTGCTCACACTCGCCTTTTCAGCGCCACCCAAAATTTTCCATGAGATTGAGGCCAAGGCTTTGTGATGGCCACTCCAATTCCCTGACTTTTTGTCCTTAAGCCGCTTTGTAACTAATTTGGAGGTACGCTTGGAGTCACTGTCCATTTGGAAAACCCATTTGCCCCCAAGCTTCAACTTCCTGGCTGATGTCTTCAGATGTTGCTTAAAAATTCAAAGCTTCCACCTTTTTCCTCCAAATATATTGTTTCATTATGGCCAAACAGTTACATTTTTGTTTTGACCAAAGGAAAAGTCTCCAGAAATTAAGGTTTTCATCCCCATGTGCAGTTGGAAACTGTAGTCTGGGTTTTTTATGGTGGTTTTGAACTCCCAGAGTAACCTTTCAGCTCATAGTGGTACAGGACTGGTTTAACTATGGATAGTGACAGTGTCTTACCAGTTTCACCCAGCCTCTTCACAAGGTCTTTTGGTGTTGTCCTGGGGTTGATTCACACATTTTGCATCCAAAAACGTTCCTCTCTGGGACATCTTTTTCCTTCCTGAGATGTATGATGTTTGTACATTCCCATGATTTTATACTTGCGTATTATTGTCTGAATGGATGAACGAGGGGCATTCATGTACTTAGAAATTGCACCTAAGGATGAGCCACACTTGTGAAGGTCCACAATTCTTTTCCTGATGTCTTGGTCGATTTCTCTTGATTTCCCCATGATGTCAAAGAAAGAGGCTGTGTTTAGGGTTTCCCTTTATATGCATCCACAGGTGTGCCACCAATTAACTCAGATGGACTCAATTAACCTACCAGAAGCCAAGGCAAATTTATTTGTATAGTACATTTTCCACAACAAGGCAATTCACGGTGCTTACCAGAAGCTTCTTGAACTCAGATTGGAGTCATCTAGAGTTTTTATTTGGCTTAGTGACACAATGAACTTGGTGTATGAATGTTTTTGACCTTGATGTAAGTAATAAAAAAAAAACATAACATTTCTCTCTCGCTTTATTCTGACATTTCAAAAAATACAAAAAATATGTTAATATTGATTGATCCGAAACAAAAAAACTGTTTACTCTAATTTTATGCTTGACATTAAAGAAAAAAAATGTTTTTGTGGTTTTTTTTATGAACTGTAAATAAATATCTGGTTTCCACTATACTCCAGGACTGGTTTAAAAATAAATATACCAGCAAAGCCATGAAGCTAGTAGCAATAGTAAGAAGTTGTAATCAAGTCTGCAGCTCACTGAAAAAGTCAAACTATGAGCCTTGCTAAAGTGTTCAGAGCCATTTAACTCATCCAGATTTATCTCATGTTACAATCACATTCCTAAAAAATAAACAGCCCAAGTAAAAATTACAGGAGCTCAAGTTGTGGATATTGTTTCAGCCATTTAATAAAAAAGCATGATGAACTGGAAAGGGAACATGGGGTGGGAGTAGAAAACTACTCAACACAGACATGTATTACACACAATAGTTAACATACTCACACAGTCAGTGACATCAGTGGGTCTCCTAATATGCACACAGTAGTCTATCTGCAAAACCACATTTCAACAGAGAGAAATAATTCTCCCAGTGGAGGAGTGAGTTTCATGTAAGCTATTCTATTCGAGATAAAACATTCAGATAGGCCAGTTCCTGTGAGGGAGGCCTGGTCTGCTGGAAATAGGCTGAAGTAATAACATCACTGACCTTGTAGTGTGGGTTTTTTTCTGTTCACGTAATGCGTGTTTTATGGTTTTACAGCTTTGTTCGAGCATTCACAACCGAGTGTGTTTGAAATACTGTTGTGTGAGTGGGACAGCACGTCTACTGTAGACGGCAACCCTCGTCACAAATTAATGTGTCCTGCCACCCTCCCCTCCATGGGAAATTGATGTAAGTGAAAGCTTTAAAGACTTAATTAAATAATAAATCACACAGGAAATTATAGGTGTTTGCATTACCTGTGACATTAGAAAAGCCTGCATGTAACCAAACAACAGTGGAACACCTATATGCACATATTCGGTACATGCTAGATGAGGTGAAACAACTCTAAGTAATAAGTTTAAAACCTTGCATGCAGTGAACCATAGCTAGCAGAGCTGTACAACATTCACTCACTCCTAGGCCCCGCCTTCACCCACCAAACATCTCAGGTTATTGTCTACTAGTGAATAGTAATTAACTTTGTTATAAAAGAAACTCCAAAGTGTTCCCTGGAGCCCTAACAACCTGATGATTAGCTGGTTATTATTTTTTACATATTTTTAATTACTCAAAACATAACCATTAAAGAGACAAAGGCCGTAAAATTCTAAAACCTTTTCGGAAATTGTCAGCATGGTGCACTTTTATTTACATTTATAAAGATCGTCTGAAGGTTCTTTGCATCAATAATCCAGTGGTGACTTGTCCAGATCTTTGAAGTATTCATTGAAAGCTCTTTGTTGGATCAAAGGACTAAAAATGTTCAAATGTAATATTTGGTTAAATAAATATGCCTGACATTAAATTTTTATTGGTTACTGAAGTGCTGGTGAACAATGAAAATATGTTATCTTGATTGTACTAGTAGCTTGCAGCAGGGATTCAGGTCTTCCTGACCTAAGTTCAGCCAAAGGACTCCAATAGCAAGAAAAAACAAATGTCTAAAGTTAGTGCCACGTGGTTTCAAATCTTGCAATGTATGCTAACTTTTTGAAAATGGTGTGTGGGTCTAAACATGAGATTTTGAGGAACACCAAGTCCTGTTATGTCTTTGAAGTATGTGTCTCTTTTCATGTCTGCATTCTCAATAGTGCCTGTATACTAACATCAATAGGGTGAAATTCTCAGCCTTCTGGTATGTTACCCTGTCATTTTTATGTCAAAGGATCAACTGACCATCTGCAAATAAAATTTCACGGTTTCAGAGTAACAGACAGTTGCAATGGCATTAATGTCACTTTCAGTTTACAGCATCCAGAATCCCACATGCACGTCTTCGAACATCCCTCCTGTCCCCTGCGGAGAGTTCTTTTTACCACTGACTTTCATTTTTATTAGAGCACTTGGCATCTGATTAGTTCCCATTTGGGGTGTTAATTAGCTGAGAAGCTCTGCTCAAACTATCTACACAACAAATAAGGCCAAGACAACACAGAGATTGGACCATCAGGCTTTCTCGGAGTGGAGCTGTGAGGGTCTAAACTGCGAAAGGTACACTTTTTTGTCAAACATGAGCAGCATTAAAATAAAGTAATAGAAATGTACAAATGTACAAAAGCTTTTAAATTCAAGTTGTCTCACATCAGCTTAAAAGCAAACCAGATGCTTGATTATTGTCTTAGCTTGAGATTGTATGCTGTTTATTACACAGGAAAAATTGTCTGTCAAAGTAGCTACAAAACGTACTTCCACCACTTGACACATATTGAACGAAGCTTCCTTAAAGACCTCATGACACGAAGTTGACATTGTTAAACATAACATAAAATAAAGAAATCTGAACCCAATGGACTATGTCAAAGTCATAAACACGCCTTGCATAATCCTACTGAGAGAAAAAAACTGCCGCGGTGACTAGCATTTTAGTACTGTATCACTGCGCACTGAACGAGCAGAAAGGCGGAAGTGACGTTAGCGAGAGAACCATTCTGTTTGTTGGCACATTTGACAGCGGCTTTTCAGCTGTGACTGGGACCGCTATTTTCTATTTTTGACAAAAAAAAGTGATCGCAATGCCTTCGCGTTGTGTTGGGGGATTTTGCTCAAATACACACAAGGACGGTGTCAGTTTATTTAAGTTTCCCAAAGACCCAGAGTTACTGTCTAAGTGGGTGAAACAGGTTAGAAGAACCCATGAGTAGTGGGCTCCCTCCTCCTCCTCTCTCCTCTGTTCGGAACATTTTGAGCAGAATTGTTTTTATTACTATGATAAAGCAATCCCTGGGTTGTTTAGTTCAACACAAGCATGTGTTGCTGCCAGCAGCTGTGCCTGCAGTGTTCAGCAGGAGTGACAGCGGTACCCGTAGGGGTGCTTGTGGACTGCGCTACACTGACAAGCTCCACTTCCACTGATACCCCAGTTAGATCTTGTGTTTCCAGAAGCATAGGCTCATTTTAGCCGGGCACACCAGGGACATGTCCCGACCACTTTTCTAAACCTGATGAATTTCTTACCAGCGCAGATCTAACATCCACTTGTGCTCCCAGCAAAATTTCCATGTAATCAGTATCTGAACGGACTATTATTTAAATGACTCCATTGCACTTTCTCATACAGTCATGGTTTCTTTCTGCGCAGATGCTGCAGCATTATTTGCAGTGGATACATCAAGGTTTTAGTCCGTATGCAAACATGTTCAGGGCAGAGTCCTGCATTGCCGCTGGTACCCGTTTCAAGATGGAAAAATACATCAATTACACTTCATGGGTCTGGCTAAAGTTTCTTTACTGCAGGTTTAAAATATTAATTTAATACTTTTGTTTGTTTACGACTCCAAAAGAGAATGGTGTTGATATATTGTGTTGGAGAGAACATGGCAGAATATTCCCCCAGCTTTGCGCTGACAGCAGAATGTTCCCGCTATCCTGTGCTGCCAGAGAGAGATTTATCTGCGACTGAATTTGTGATTCAGGAACGGAGAGCGCAGATAAAGTCAGGGACTGTGGACAATATTTTGTTTCTGCACAGCGATCTCTGCATTAAATTAATTTCAGATGTATATGTTTCTAAGAATTAAAAAGGGACATGATTCATTGTAATATAGGCTAATTTACAATCCTTTGGGGATTGTGTTATTTTCTGTCTTTGATCGGTTTTTTAAAACTGTAGCCTAATGGAAAAATGTAAAGGCCATTGTTAGCAGGGCTCCTTACTGTGTGGCAGGAAAATCGAGTGAGAAAATGAAGCAGGACATCACATAAAAGTTCACTTTCTGACGGGCGGCTCAACCACTCCACTACTCCATCAGGTAGTGAGTGCATTCACAAAAAGGAATAGGAATACCATCTGAGGTGTTTGTGTGATGAGCTTTTGCCGTCAGTTTATTATGACACAACCTCTATTTATCAGTCAGTACAATAATCAGAAACACCTGTGGACCCGCAAACTAACAGCCGTCTTTCATTGTGAAAGTGTACAATTTACGCCACTGTCTACTTGATGCAGACGCACAGTCATTTTCAACTTTAAGCACAGAGTTTAGGAAACTGAATCAATCAAAAAAGATTCTTATGAGCATCTGAGCATCATCATCTCAGACCTGGACACCGTACTTAATGCAACGCTATTTCCTCCTGCTGAGGCAATAAGAAAGTTGAGAAAGAAGTGGCTCTTGTTATTCCTGTCTGCAAAGTGCGACCGGAGCGGATTCAGCCTCCCTTACGCACAAGCAGCTGCACAATTCACGTCCATAGACCATGAGAAAGTTGTGAGACTGCAGGTAAAATGTTCATATTTAGAACATGTTTTCATCTGCTCCATGTGTGATGGCAAGATGGAGATTCTTTGTTCAGATTGTTCGGGCTGAATATTAACTAAAATGAATGAAGAATTAAATAATATTGAATATGTTTTAGATTTTTTTCAAAATCAAAGACAGAAAATAACGGGATCCCTGATTAAATGTAAATTATAGTAGAATTAATAATTTCTCTTTTATTGCTTTGGAATATTCCATCCGTGGGTAGCCGCCCCATGCAGGACTCTGAACTGTTAAAGTTTCCCCGCACAGAACGACAAGAGTTGTAAAGGGAACAAGTTTTATTACTGCGCATATAGCCTATAGCCAACGGCTGAATAATTATAGGCTACATGAATAATCAATAATTGTCCCCAGAAGTTTTAAAAACAAACTGACGCCCTTGTCCAGAAGAGACAGGTACATATTTGTACATATTCAAAAGCAGTTTTGCTATAATTATGAATAATTCAAACTCTATTTAGTGAGTCTGACAAAGAAATTAAATAACCGTGTTTCACCTGAAACTAATAATTTGGTACGATAATCATAAAGAAGAATTCTAATGAAGTCTTAGGCTACTTGCTTGTTGTTTGCCTTGAATGTTTGCCTACAATATGATTTTATTTTTCCGATGTCAGTCTCAGGCCTTATAAATAAGTACGTCTGGATTAGTTTATTATTTTTAGTTTTAAAACTGATTTACCATATTTACATTATGTAGGCTAATGTTTATTTTTCAGGCCACTACTAAAATCACTACACGTTAATATTATCATGCTCATTTATATCATTTTGTTAATTATTTTTTTCAAAAAGAAGGCACTATTAAGTTATTTCTAATCCTTACCAACCTGTGTTTCCCTGACGTCACTTCTCCCGCTGTCACTTCTCCCGCTAGCTTCTCTGACCCGCTTTCTTCTATCCATCTCAGTCGTTGTGTACGGCTGGTATCTGTACGGTTCCATGCCTCTAGAAGCACCAGAACCTGCTGCATTTTTCACCTCTAAAACCATCTCAAGGCAAAAACTGGAGGAAGAATCTTCCGAGCCTTCAAATATGAGCGCCTCCATCAGGCCTGACGGCGGTAGTTTTCAGACTGTCCAGCCTGAGCGGTTCTGTCGCTGACGTCAGACGGAGACATAGCTTTAAAGCCGCGATTAAGCTAATATTTTTGAAACTCTAATTATCACGTAAATTCAAGTCTGTTCGGCTCATAAATTTACACAACCACATACTTTGACAAGATGCATTATGTCATAATACATTTACATTAAATCAGCTTGGTGTCATGAGATCTTTAAGCACACAGCACTGTTCTCCATCAAGTTTCAGGTACCCACCAAAATAATGACCAGCACCGGTTGCAAGTTTATATTATTTTAAAAAAGCAGCAGGTGGACGTAGTTATTGTTTACAATCTGTTCCTTCTCCATACTTCCTGGTTCCAGAGCCAATCACATGTGAGCCTGCAAGGTTGCCAAGTCTTCAACACAAACACTGCGCCGCATTTTTAATTCGACAACTATTGGGCTAGAGGCTAAAGTTGAGCTAACAAAGCTAGCAGTAAATTAGAAAAAAATAGTTGGCTTTAAAGATATTTCAAGCTACTTTTTTCAATGACCAACAACTCGATATTGCAGTGAAATGCATTTATCTACTCATCAGCTTACTGTGTATAACTCCTCTTCAGTCGTCATTTTGAATCTTGTGCAGCTAATCACTAACAAGGGAACGCCGGAATGAAACTCACAAAGGGGAGGAGGTGAGTAGCTGAGAGCGGACTCCTTCCTTATTTTTTTATATGGTTTGCAGTACTCAAATTTGACCACAAGATGGAATTCTTACATATTGCACCTTTAAATTTTGAGCTGAAGATAAGGAAGCCCATCCACACCCTCTCACTCCACCCAACAAAGGTATTTCTAATAACTAAAACTGACTGTTGGTAGAAACAATGCAAACAGTAGGCTAGTATCACTACTGGTGAAAAAACAAAGAAAACAAAACATTATTCATGGCACCCATCTAGTCAAAGTGTTTCTTTGTAAGTATCAACACAATCTCTTGAAATCCACTTGACTTTTTGTGGCACATCTGTTTGATCATAGATCCTTTTTTAGCACCAACACTCACTTTAACAGCAGCCTGTGTTTCCATGGCAATTAGCAAGATGTGTGAATATCAAAGTCACAGAGAGAAGAGGCTTATGACTTTCACAAAGAGAGATCATTCAACTGACAAATGGATTCATTAAAGCATGGCCTTACTTATTCCCTGAAAGCTGGGGTTGTATTATCTCCCCTGATCACAGGCAAACAAAGCTTCCCTGCGAACAGACTTTGCAATACTTGATTATATGTCATATTACTCCCAAAATGGTTTATCATTCCATTAATCTTTATTTCTGTAGAAACATGATCTGTATGAGTATGTTTGTTGTTTTTGTACTTTTGTTGTAAAAGCCAAATTGGAGAAAGAGTATTATTATTTTTGACCATAAAGTGTCTAAATGGCTACAAAAGTTAGCCCCGTTTAACTTTAGGTTTCCTATGTGGTCTACCACATCTCAAAATAGTCTGCAGTCTGCTGAACAGACTTTAAAAAAAATTGGAACCTAGTGTCAGCTTAATTACTTAATCAAAATGATTTCTTTGCCAATAACTATACTGAGCTGTAGATTTCTAAAATTCAAATTCTAAATTTCTAAAATTCAATTTCAGCCACTAGTTTACTTGATGATGCTAAAATGGCAAATTGTGTGCATATGTATGTTTGTTAGTCTACAACACCCAATATGTTAGATTACAACAAACAATAAGATTTGCTACCATAACTATGCAGATGATACTCAGCTTTACACTACAAGCAGAATTAAATTTTTATGTTGTTCTAATCTGGAACAAATATCCAGAAAACTGCAAAAATGCAGAAATACAGAGTTCCTTTAAATGAAAGCTAAAAACCCATTTGTTTAGAGTTGCATTGAAATTAATAATAACAGGAAAATCCTTAATTGTACTCTGTATTCCAACTTTTGAAATGTTACCTTTATGTACTGATATGACAAAAAAATAATAATAAAATCTAAGTTTCAGAATCTTTAAAGTGGGTTGCACAGTGCAACAGTTGGTATCCTTGCATCAAGAAGGTCCTAGGTTCAAATTCCAGCCTGGAGTCTTTCTGCATGTTCTCCCCATCCATTTGTTGGTTCACTCCAGGTACTCTGGCTTTGTCCCATAGTTAAAACATGACTGTTAGGTTAACTAGTCATTCTAAATTTTCCTTTGACATGAGTGTATGCGTGCATGGCTGTCTGTCTCTGTGTCTCTGTGATGATTTGTTTAAATCTTTAAATCTAACTAAATGGATAAATGGACCTCCTCTAAGGGTCGACCAGATGTGTGAAGTGATTAAGATTTTTTTTACATTTTAATATCTAAGTCAATTAAAAAAGTTAAATCTGGACAAAAATAGTCTAAGCAATAAAAGTTGTACTGATATTTCATTCCAGATATATTTTGTGGGACTGCTGCATTCTCTTGAGAAACATATATAAGAAATAATCAGACATCTGAATATATATTATGACATAACATATTACTATTATGTTAGCATGCAGAAGGAGATCAGGGGAGAAAAATCTGTAGGTGAAAAAAGATATGTATAGGAATTTGTGCATATGAATGTATATGTGTAAATGTGTACTTGTGCATGTGTGTTTAATAGCCGGATATTTCTCTTTTTGGCTTCACTGAAAGTATACGAAGACAGCACACTGAATAATGAGGCTATTACAACCACAACAGAACGAACAGCATTGCCTGTTCTCCTTCAATAATGTGTGTGCATGCCTGAATGTACAGTAGTGTGTGTGTATTGTGTGTGATCCTCTTAGTCAATATGCTTGATGGACCCTTGCTCCATATTTTCTCCCTATGATACACTCCTCCTGGAGCATCACAAGTAATTCAATATTAGGTTTACAGAAGAAGTCCTGTGGAGGATTGGTAAACTTGGCTTAAACATGTCTGTGTGTTTATGTGCAACTGTTTAAAAAATATATAATTACACCTAAACATGCATTTGTGAGAAATGTTGCCATATTCTTTTTAGTCTTCACTCATTTGGAAAAATTCTCAAACTTGTCTTTTGGTAAATCCTATTTGTAGCTCTGTCTCGTAATTTAAAATCTCTTAATATCTAGGTCTGGAAAGGAAGTACAACAATGCTCTTCTAAATTTCAATGTTAAGACCTATAGATATCAAAGCTAGAGTAGGCTACATATGAACCTTTTTCTGTCCTCTACTACTTTAAATTGATAGCTTGGTCCCTTTAAATAGGAGCTGTACAGTGTATCACGATCAGTTTATTTTAGTTAGAAGTTGGCTGCTAACAGAGGTCTGCAGAAAAGAGGTTAGTTGCACACTATGTAATGATCAGATAGACCTCTCGGAAAAATAATACAATTTCCCTTGCAGAGCTCGGACCAAGTGTAGGTCTTCAATATATCTATAACAAGCTTGGGGATTAGTGTACTCTTTTCCTGGACTTCTGATAGGATTAATGCTAAATGCCACCTATGTCAACAGGGAAAACCTTACTATGTATGCTACTTAGTGCAAAAAAAAGAACAAAAAGGCTGAAGACATTTTTCAACAATTTATTTTCTTGTACCAAATTGCCAACTATATTTTTAGCTTAAACTTTATGCAGCTATCAAATTCTCTTGAGTTATAGACGTTTGCTCTTTTACTATCCATTAAAAATGAATCATTTGTACACCATACAGAATATAATTAAGTAAACAAAGCAAAAAAGGTGGTTTTACATTCCAGCATATACTTACTGTAAGTGTCTATTGAATATGAAATCCATCAGCTGTATCTTAGTTGTTAGTCATCTGGAGGAAAAAAAAAACTACTGAGTATGATTAGTTGAAAGCAAAAGAGCCGAGACGAAAGCTCTGACCTTGTTACCCCCTTCAGCCTCTGTAATGACTCCTCTGTGATCAAGTACTGTGTAAAGACACCAACACCCCCCAAGTCAGCAATAGGCTTTACATCTGTCCCAGTTTGGCTGTGAGCACCATGCGAAGACAGTGAGAGAGAAATTCCATCTCAAAGGCAATTTATTCTGACAGGGTTGGAGCTGTTTAATTAAGATCTTCTGAACTTTATGTGTCCAATTTAAAAGTGCTATTGCACTTGCGAGCAGTGCAAACTTTCAAGAGGGTGGTGGGTGGATGTCGGCGATTGGGCTTAACATTCCTGATTGGACCTAAAAGAAATGAAAAAGGAAAAAGAAAAAGGCTGGAATGACATGGGGTTGTTGGTAATTTTTTCACACAATCATACATTTTGTAATGCATTTATACTTTTTGAGTACCAAAAACCATTGATTACTATGATTCCAATTACTCCAAAATTAGAATAGAACTGTTCTCATCCACATAAGTTAGACCTCCTGCTGGCAGAGATATTGCAATGAACTGAACTTCCTTCTTCTCAAATAGAGGGGCGCGCCCCCTCCGTTCAACCCAGCAGAATTAGTCTACACTCTATATGAAGTTCGCAATGTGGAAATCGTGGAATTTAATGACCAAAATGGAATATGCAATAAATCACTGTTCCTGTAGTGTTTTGGCAGCTGAAGCTCCTCCATGTTGCTACCTAATTAGGTAGAGGTTGGGTCAGCCCTCCTCTCGACACAGACAAAATGAACAGGCTAGCCATGGCGAAAAACTCACTAAAACACAGACGTCCTCCAAATCATACAAAAAACACTCGAAGCTTAGAGCAAGGGTCAGGGCTAGCAATGTTTGTGAATCGGGAGAACAACCCTTCTAAAAGTTCTGTCTGCTCACAGGCTGCAAGGTCTGTAGCAACATGAGAGCTAAACACAAAAATACTGACATGTCATTTTTTTATTTCAATGGAGTCTGGGACAGAGTTAGGAAATAAAAATGAACAAAGGTCCCGATCATTATGGAAGTGAGCATTGGGATTTACAGTTTCCAGGTCTCTTTATGAGACATGTTTTATTGCTGAGTTCAAATAAAGCATTTTTAAAGGGAGATGTTCTTTTATAAAATGTGAAAAAGATTAGACTCTTTGTTTTGCACATTATGTTTTAGTTCTTTAAAAATGCTTGAACCCCAGCACAGTTATTTGTGAAAATATTTGTGAATAACAGTAAATGTGGGTCTTTGGCTATTAATTTCCTAAAATTATTTTCATTCACTACATAATTATACACATTTTGATTAGTAAATATGATCAGAATGGAAAAAGTAGAATTCAGAAAAATAAAAATTGAAAAAGTGGAATTTTGGAGAAGAAAAAACATAATTGGGAAAATAATGAAAGGAATTTAAAAATAGTGATAAATATATTTTTTTGAAAAGGAATAAGCTGATGAAGCTGACAAGTAAGCAATATTTACAGTTTAAAAAGGTTTTGAATGTTACTGTTCAGTCTAAAAAGGCACATCCCACAGAAACATTTGAACTTTTTCTCTTCTGATAACCACAGACTGGGCAGTCTTTAATAAATGTTACCATTAGAGTTAATAATCTGAACTTGGAAAATAGTGTTAAGACTTAAAACAATTAAATGATCTGCAACAACTTAAAATTGAAGTTGTTGCAGCTTATTCTATTAATCTGTTTCGATAATCAGGAGAATGTATGCAGAACGCTGGTGCCAGCGGTTTGTACAAATAAATAACTAAACATTATCAGGTTCTGAATAGTATTTCAATTCAGTTGGAGCGTGAAACAATTTATGTTCCCTTGGGGGGGCATGACAGAAAATAATTGAGAACCACTGACCTAGAGTAATCAAAAATCCCATACCAAGTAGTTGTTCAAAGGAACAGGTTGGCCATGCAGGTCGGATCACAGCTGACCCTTCTCACCCTGGACATAGACTGTTTGACCTGCACCCCTCAGGCAGGAGGCTCCGGTCCGTTTGGACCAGAACCTCTCGCCGTAAGAACTGTTGGACTCATGAAAAATAACCCTAAGACTGTTCCCACCATCTGCTCTGTTTCAGCCACATGACCCATATTGTGTTTTTTTGCACCTGTCTGATTTGCACCGATTGTTACCTGCACTCATGTATATATAAATCTGTTTAGCACATTATATTTTTATTTTTATTTAAGTGTTTGTCTTTTTTTTCGTATGTTTGCACAAAATACCGCAGCAATTTCCTAATGTTGTAAACCTACCCAACATTTGGCAATAAACCCTTTCTGATTCTGATTCAGAAGTAGCAAAGTAACTTTTCTAACTGATTTACATAGTGGTAAAAAATACTGCACGGAAATCTTTGGGAGGTTTAAGATCAAGTTACAAAGATGCCAATGGAGGTTCACCTCTGCCTCACCATTCAAAGACCAAAATGGAAATTTCGCCACAATCTCTGTTGCAGTAGACTGTTGTCCTTGTGTTTTACACAAATAGGTAGTAACATCTTAATATGTTTTTGACCCCTCTCGACAGTATAAAACAGATCATTTTGATTCTGATGGCACAAAACTGAAAGGGACCTTGTAAACTGTTAAGCCTAGTTTATACTTTTAAGTCAGTCAATCTATTGACGAAGACGTTTTCCTTTCATACTTCTCCGTTGGTATGTCAGTGATGCATAGCAATTCCCCACCAGCACAGCACGGGGTGCAGACCTTTTCTCGCGGGTCTGCCTACCATTGCAGTGACATCTCTGGTCAACAACAGTATATTTACTTCAGCTTGTAAACAAACATCCACTCAAGGAGCAATGGGCGACAAAGAGTGAGTTCTGATTGAGCTGGAAAGCTTTTTACTACAAGTGCAGCTCATAGAATACTCTAAAAATGCATGTAAACAAACAAACACAGCAGTCTGTTTTGTTGTTCTCTACACCTCCTGGTGTTCAAAATTGCCAAAAGACCATATTAGATCAAGTAGCCTTGCAATATAAAGCATC
The DNA here is from genome assembly GCA_963556495.2 of Valencia hispanica. NCBI lineage: Eukaryota > Metazoa > Chordata > Actinopteri > Cyprinodontiformes > Valenciidae > Valencia > Valencia hispanica. The sequence continues at coordinate 42,297,388 of OY747701.1, read as the reverse complement.
TAGTGCCCAAAAGCTGCATTGACTACTAATTACATTGACTATAGAGGACTGACCAATCACAGATGTGCGCTCTCCGTTGCATTTGACTGAGAGTTAAAAAATTGCACTCTACTCTGCCCATGCTTGAGTGCCAGATGGAGAGCCCTTGTGTCGATGGATAATGGCCCTGGTTGTCTCCGCACCTCTGCAGATGACGAAGTATAAACTAGGCTTTTAAGTAATATTCTTAAATGGGACATATCATACAAATTCCACTTTTTAAGCCCTTAAATAGTGTGTTGTGCATTTAACTATTTATTTTTTTTGTTTTATAGTTTTTTAACTATTACATCACAATACTTGCATTGGAAATGCTAAACAAGGTTATGGACTTCTGGCTAAACATTGAGCCAATCCGCCATTTCCATTCCTCGCAATTTTGTAGTCCAATTCGAAAAGTCAAAATTATTAACACATTTCTTTGGTATTTTTCATGTAGTCTACTTGCTTAAAACAGACTACTGTCATTATTTTGTATCATATTTTTCTTTATATTGTAAGAAAACTCTCTTTTTATAGCTTTGAAGTTACACAGTATTGTTGTGTTAGTGATGGTGTTTCAGATGCATTGCTAAACATAGCATATCAGTATATTTTTTAATGGGGTTCTAGGCCATGAAACAGTCGTCTCATATATTGTTAGTGGGCATCTTATAACAAAAGTAAAAAGGTACGGCTGGATGGACAATGCTTCTGACATCTTTAAAAGAAATTGCAAATGTAAAGTTTCTACAACGCTAGATTGTCGTATTTCTACTACAAAAATTGATTTAATAGGGTCAAGTGGAAGGTTCTGCGACCTGGAGGGGGGCGGGGTATGCAGTGCATCATTTGCATTTAAAGAGACCACACCAAAACAAGTTCCTCCCAGACTCCACAAAACAGGGATAGAAAAGGGGGCCTGTAAAGCTACAAAAATTAGAATTCAGACCTAAGAATTGCAGTTCCACTGTGTATAGACAACAACTAAATGATATAAAAGGAAGAATTTAAAAGCATGACATCTCCACTAAATGCATCTTTTAGCAATTTATTTGCCATCCATACAACTGCAAAATGCTTATATTATTTTGAATATTGATCATATGTAATATTTACCCCATTAGAATCATAAATAGGCATTTTTATTGAACAGAAAGATATTAAAACCTGTCAATGTTGAAGTTCTGAACTAATCAAAAAAAGGGGTTTTTAGTCTTTGTAGGGACTAAGTCAACATCTGTTTATTCGTATCTTCATATTGTCCACTCCTTCACGATATTTGTTTTAAATTGAGTTTGAAGAGTTTCCACTCCTCACTCCTCGTTGAAGAATTTGCAGATATATTAGGAAATAATTTTCTAAATCCATATTTCTAAACTTTTGTTCTTAATTCTGTGTAGACAGTGGAGTTCAGCAATTCTGTCTCTAACCCTTCAGACACTGATTGCCTGGATCATAGAGTTACTTCCTCATTGTGTTTGGCATTAGATAGTGTAGCAACCTTAACAAAGATAGTCATTAGCTATAATAGGTTGACTCCCTGGTTCAATGCAGAGCTGGATACTTTAAAGTAGAATACTAGGAAATTGGAGAAAAACACACTTAGAGGATTCCTATTTAACCTTAAAAATAACCTTTAAATTATTTTAAAAAAATAACCTTTAAAAATAGTCTGCTGCTGTATAAAAAGACTCTTCAACAAGCTACAAAAGCATATTTTTATCATTAAAGGAACAGGGGGCAGGATTTGTAAATAAAATAAACATCCATGTCCAGTTTTTTAATGCTGTTGGGTGATGAAGCTTTATAAACGAAAAAGAATGAGCCCACCCACGTATCGCTCCATTTTCTTAAACTGGCTGTGTGCTGCAAAATGTGCTGCAGTTCGGGGCCCGAATTTCCCGCGCTGTCCTACGGATGTAACGTCAATTGACACGGCTTGCGCGTTCTCGACAGCTTTAAAAGAGGAAGAAAAATGGCCGCAGACCTCCATTGATTTAATTGTGAGAATGGATTCTTCTCTTCTGCAACTGGGAAACAACCAAGGACGACTCACAGCCCACTAAAAAGTGGCACTAAGAAAAAGAACTATGTCACTGTGAAGTGGTATGTTTTTTTGTGAAGCATTTGTGCGCGCTCCCGTGCGGCTGGCTGCAGTTACTTGCAGCGCCGGCCGCGTCGCTCGTGAGTTTCGTTTCTTCATTCTGCCCCATGCTCCTTTAATAGAGCCGAATAAAAACAATCCTAGGTTTCTTTTTAGTACAGTTGCCAAACTTACACAGAGTCATAGCTCTGTTGAGCCAACTATTCCCCTTAATGGATTCCTCTTTATGGTGATGACTTTATGGGATTTTTCATAATAAAATCATCATTGACATCCTCCCAAACATGATTACTTTTCTCTCAGTAAGTGAGGCAGCATCAGAGAGAACTGTAGAACATCATTTGGTTTGGACTGTTTTAATCATTTGAGCTTTTGGAATTATCAAAAATATTAGCCTCATCTAAACCTTCAACCTGTATATTGGACCCAATCCCAACCAAATTATTTAGGAAAGTGCACCCTTTGGTTACTAGCCCCATTTTAGATCATCCCTCCTTTCAGGTGTCTTCCCCCAGACATCAAAAACAGCAGTTATTAAACCACTGCTAAAGAAGAAGAATCTGGACAACATGTTAATGCAAAACTACAGGCCAAATTCTAATCTTCCATTCATCAGTAAAATTATTGAAAAAGCTGTATTTCAGCAGTTAAATCAACTGCTTTGATGTTTTTCAGTCTGGTTTTCAATGACACTCGCATAAATACAGACTGTGGTAGAACCACAGTGCTGGTTCTGTTGGACCTCAATGCAGCATTTGACACTGTTGATCATGATATACTATTAGAAAGACTGAAGAGGTGGGTTGGACTCTCTGGTACAGTACTTGGCTGGTTCGAGTCTTACCTCAAGAACAGGGACTTCTTTGTTTCAGTAGGAAACTTTTCATCAGAACAAACAGAAATCACATGTGGGGTGTCCCAGGGCTCCATCCTGGGGCCCCTCTTATTTAATATCTACATGCTCCCACTAGCCAAGATTATAACAACCAATAAGATTAGCTACCATAACAATGCAGATGACCCTAAGTAAATGCATCGAGCAAATCAATAGATGGATGAGCCATAACTTTCTCCAGCTGAACAGAAACAAAACAGAAGCAATTACTTTTGGACCTAAAGAGGTACAATCAAGAGTCAGACCTGAACCTCCAGGGTCACATAAAGGCAAAAACAAGGTCAGCCGTCTATCACCTGAAGAACATTTCTGGGATTAAAGGACCGATGTCGCAACAGGACCTCAAAAAACTATCTTTTTTTTAAGTCTTTTTTACGTGTCCTGTCTGGCAGTGTGGCGCTCAGAATTGATGTCTGAGTACCAAGTAGAAGCCCAACAGATTTACTTTCTCAAGTGGAGCACTACAGCTTTTCCTATAGAACTCCACTTGATATATATGTGTGAGAAATCTTTATTATGAATTGCTGTGGGTTTTATTTTCTGATGTTATGGAGATGGAAAATAAAGGGGAAGAAAGAAAGAAGATGAAGAAGAGAAGTAGGAAACAAAAAGTCGAGAGAGGGTGAGTTGAAAATACAAGACAGGAAGGGAAACAAAGAGAACAAGAAAACGTGTTTATCTTTAGTCGGATTGATTACTGCAACAGCGTTCTCACAGGTCTGCCTAAAAAGTCAATTAGACAGCTGCAGCTGATCCAGAACGCTGCTGCTCATGTCCTCACTAGAACCAAGAAAGTAGAGCACATCACTCCAGTACTAAAGTCCTTACACTGGCTCCTTTTGGTCCGAGAATAGACTTCAAAACACTTTTACTAGTTTATAAATCATTGAATGGCTTAGCACCAAAGTATGTTGAAGATCTACTGTTACTATAACAAAACCCCAGACCACTCAGGTCCTCAAATTCCAGTCTACTCAACATCCCTAGAATTAGAACCAAAAATAGAGAACCAGCCTTGAGATTCTATGCTCCTCTAATCTGGAATAAACTTCCAGACAACTGCAAAGCTGCTGAAACACTGAGTTATTTTAAATCACAACTAAAAACTCATCTGTTTAGACCTGCCTTTGAGTAATGTTTTTACGTGTCATATGTTTTGTGTGTGCTTCATGCTTTATTGATGTTTTAACTTTATATGCTTTGTCTGTGTTTTAGTGCTATTTTTATTTTACCCGTTAATCATGTAAAGCACCTTGAATTACTTTGTTGTTGAAAGTGTGCTATACAAATAACATTGCTTTGCCTTGCCTTGCCTTGCCTTGCCTTACCCTGTCTTGCCTTGCGTAGATATGATGAATCTATCCTTAGTGAATGGATACATACCACAGGAATTTAAGGTTGCTGTAATTAAACCTCTACTTAAGAGCCCTTCCTTCGATCAAGATGACTTAGTTAATTACAGACCTATATCTAACGTTCCTTTCTTATCTAAAATCCTTGAGAAAACAGTTGCTAATCAAGTATGTGAGCATCTAAACAGTAATGACCTCTTTGAAGAATTTCAGTCAGGTTTTAGAGCTCATCATAGCACTGAAACAGCACTGGTGAAGGCTACTAATGATATTCTCATGGCCTCAGATAATGGACTTGTGTCTGTTCTGGTCTTGTCAGATCTCAGTGCTGCTTTTGACACAGTTGATCATAATACTCTCTTAAAAAGGGTTGAACATGTTGCAGGGATCAAAGGAACAGCACTATGCTGCTTTAAATCATATTTGTTCGACATATTCCAGTTTGTTCATGTAAATGATAAATCTTCTTCATACTCAAGGGTTACTTGTGGAGTACCACAGGGTTCTGTCCTTGGACCAATTCTTTTTACCATATATATGCTTCCAATTGGTAAAATCATTAAGCCGCATGGGATAAATTTCCACAGTTATGCCGATGACACACAACTATATTTATCCATAAATCCAGATGAATCCAGTCAGTTAGGTAGATTACAGGCATGTCTGGAAGACTTAAAAACCTGGATGATGCTAAGCTTTTTTCTCTTAAATTCTGACAAGAAAGAAGTTGCCGTCGTTGGACCAGAAGCTTCAAAAAAGAAACTGCTTAGTCAATCACTTCATCAGGATGATATTAAATTGGCCTCCAGTAATAATGTAAAGAACCTCAGCGTTATTTTTGACCAAGACTTGACATTTAAATCCCATATTAAACAGGTTTCTTTTTTTCACCTCCGGAATATTGCTAAAATTAGAAACATATTTGCTGTTATATTGACTATTAACTTTCTCTCAGTGTTATTCTCTCCATAGAAGCTACACCTGTTCAGGTATCCTGCTTAGCTACAATGCCCTATTGGATGGGGGGCATCCCAATAACTGAGCATCTCCCGTGTCCTGTTATCATCTTTTTACTTTCTTTAATATAGAAAGTACTCTTACATCAATTATTTTGTTCTTTCTGTGTTTCTGCTCTGTCTTCTCAAACCCCCAGATGGTCGAGGCAGCTGACCGCTTGTACTGAGCCAGGTTTTGCTGGAGGTTTCCTCCTCTTAAAGGGGAGTTTTTCCTCTCTACTGTCGCTACATGCTTGCTCAGTATGAGTGATTGCTGAGGTATTACTGTAGTTGGAGTCTGCGTCAACGAGGGGCAACTGCCAGTAAATGACTGGATGCAATCTAATGGGATTCCTTAAATAGAAAACTAGCTAAAACTTTAAACTGATTGGAATGATTATATTGCAATGACTTTCTTGTAAAGTACAATGAGATGACATCTGTTGTGAATTGGTGCTATATAAATAAACTGAATTTAATTGAATTTAATAGTAAAAATGTTCAAATTTAAGGGCATAAATTGCAACACAATGAATGAGACAGAGTAGCAAGTAAAAAAGTGAATGTTGAACCTCTGAATGAATGGTACAGGGTTTTAAGTCTGAGCCTTAGCCCTACCCCTAAGGCTCAGCTAAATCAAGTCTGAAGTATTTATTTTTGCAACTTAAGTGAGACTCAAGTTGAAGTCTGGAACTCGAGGGTCTATCTTTACCCTATTTGCACTTTTCTTTCCATGCCTTATTACATATTTCCAGAATTTGGTCATGAAAATAAAAATAACCATCCTGAACTACAAGTCTAAACACAATGGAGAAGGAAAATTCATAAAAATTGCTAAGCCTACCCTCTAACATCCAAATATTATGTACCCCATTCAAATTGAAAATGATTAAATGTAAAGTTATAGTTTCACAAATTTTGTGACTTTCCACACATCTGCAGTGACTCTCGTTTTTCAGGTGACCTAATATTAAGTTCAGTGAACATTAGGAAGATACATTGGGCCAAATGTTGCGTTGATCGTAACATATATCAGCAGACAACTATCATTTGTCCAAATATAGGTCAGTAGAATATAGAAAATAGAATGATAAACATAATACTCTTTGTAAAAAAATAATATAATGGCAATAAAGAAATAACCTTACTGACAGAGAATTTGAGATACAGTGTACCCAGATGTGAACACAGTACAATAACATTTAAAAATGGTGAATAGCCAGGAACATGGTCTGAATGGGAGTCCCACGCACTGACTGCTTTTGTCCTTTAAAGGACTGTTAGGGAGTGCATCAAGATAAAATGGAAGTCACATTAAAGTAGTTAACTTTACATGAAGACCCAAATTAACAGTGAATGTAGAGAAAAGCACATGAACTCCAAATTAACAGGACATCTAAAGCTATCCAGTAATGAAATTGAAGAAAGACATAACAGTTAATTATGAATAAATGATCAATATATAAATGAATTATGAACCTTATATTTGAGAGTGAGTTTCACATTTAGAAACGATCATATAGATCTGTCTGCATTTCTAATAACAGCTGAATTTTAAGGGGTAAAATAAATCAACCACACTGACAGAAGAAGCGAATGCATGCATTAAAGTCCGAGAGAGTGGTTCTTAGAGTATAATATGCAGCATGAAAAATGAAAAGACAAGATAAGCACTTTGCTCACAAAACAAAACCGAACCAGCATTTATTAGGACTCTGCATTTGGTGTTAAGGAATTTCAATGAAAATAGGTTTCTAGTGTGTAATTCAAGTGGAGTAAGTCAGAGGAGGCAATCAAAGCCAAAAACTCAGAGATGCAACTAAAGGTTCAACGAAAAATATTCTTACACATATGCACATATTTACACAGACCTTGACAATGACCAAGCCTTCTTTGTTTGTCTAAACTGATTTCACTTACAGATATTCACTTAAACAGAGAGATAATCACAGACCAAGAAATCATAACTACAAACAGACAAGAGTCCCTGCCTCCATCATGACTGGCATGGTAATTGTTATGTGACAGCAACATGGAGGACTGACCTGTCTGAGTGTCACTCCTAATCAGACCTTATTCATCAGCACCCACAGCAATATCTACTCATGAGTAAGTATCTCTGGATTAAAGCAACTCTTGCGTGGGGTCTTCAAAATTGTCAAGCTGAAAGAATTGTGTGAAGACCATGAAAATTATGTCTGATTAAATAATCCCACACTGAAAGCAAAATCACTTGGCAAGGCAAGGAAATTTTATTTGTATAGCACACTTTCAACAGCAGGGCAATTCAAGGTGCTTTACATGATTTGGTGATTTAAAAAACAAAAAAAAACAATGGAAATTAAAAGTAAAAGAAACACACATTACACATGATGCAGAATAAAGCAAGAGAAAGATCAAAAAAAAAGCAAGAGAGCATGAACACATTTCCTACATATGACATCAAGCATTTACTCGAAGGGAATTCTAAACGGATGGGTTTTTAGTCTCGATTTAAAGCAGTTCAGAGTTTCAGCAGCTCTACACTTGTCAGGAAGTCTGTTCCAGATAAGGGGAGTATAGAAACTGAAAGCTGCTTCTCCATGTTTAGTTCTGAGTCTAGGGATGTTTAGTAGGCTAGAGTTGGAGGACCTGAGTGGTCTTGGTGGTTGGTACCATGACAACAGGTCAACATATTTTGGTGCTAAGCCATGTAATGATTTAGAAACTAGTAGGAGTATTTTGAAGTCTATTCTCTGAGCTACAGGGAGCCAGTGTAAGGACTTTAGAACTGGGGTGATGTGCTCTACTTTCCTGGTTCTAGTGAGAACACGAGCGGCAGCGTTCTGGATCAGCTGCAGCTGTCTGATTGACTTTTTAGGCAGACCTGTGAAGATGCCTTTGCAGTAAAGACTAAAGATAAACGCATAGATGAGTTTTTCTAGGTTGTGTTGCAACATCAGTCGTTTAATCCTTGAGATGTTCTTCAGGTGATAGAACGCTGACCTTGTTATTGCCCTTATGTGACCCTGGAGGTTCAGGTCTGAGTCCATTACTACACCTAGGTTTCGAGCCTGATCAGTAGTTTCTAGCTGTATTAATTTAAGCTGTGTGCTGACTCTTGATCTTTCCTCCTTGGGTCCAAAAATAATCACTTCAGTTTTGTTTCTATTCAGCTGGAGAAAGTTATGGCACATCCATCCATTTATTTGGTCAATGCATTGATTTAGGGTTTGAATGGGTTCAGAGTCATCTGGTGACATTGTAATATAGAGCTGAGTGTCATCCGCGTAGTTATGGTAGCTAATGTTATTGGTTGCTATAATCTTGCCTTGTGGGAGCATGTAGATATTAAATAAGAGGGGCCCCAGGATGGAGCCCTGGGGCACCCCACATGTGATTTCTGTTTCTTCTGATGAAAAGTTTCCTACTGAAACATAGAAGTCCCTGTTCTTTAGGTAAGATTCGAACCAGGCAAGTAGTGTACCAGAGAGTCCGACCCAGCTCTCTAGTCGTTCCAATAAAATATCATGATCAACAGTGTCAAATGCTGCACTGAGGTACAACAGAACTAGCACTGTGGTTCTTCCACAGTCTGTATTTATGTGGATGTCATTGAATACTTTGACGAGGGCAGTCTCGGTGCTGTGGCGAGCACGGAAACCAGACTGAAAAACATCAAAACAGTTTGTCATTGTTATGAAGCTATTCATCTGCTGAAACACGGCTTTTTCAATAATCTTACTGATGAATGGTAGATTAGAGATCGGCCTGTAGTTCTGCATTAACAGGTTGTCCAGACTTGATTCACAAATTATCTTCCTTTCCACATCTAAAATCTTTCACTTAACTTTGTAAAATGAATAAAAGAATATTTAAAATTGCTTGTCAAGACCAGGCACAGCAGTCAAGAGCAAAAAGTTACAAAAAGATGTTCAAAGACATTAGAGAAAGTAATGTCTACATGAAAACTGAGCCAAAGCATTTGTCAAAACTAAGTAGTTAGCCAACACCACAGCGCAGCACATTCACTTTTCAGCCACAAATTTGAGTTTCATAATTCACAAATAAAAAAAACCACAAAAATAATTACATCATTGCACATATTTGACTTTAAACAAATGTAACTTTAGTAAACACTGTAAAAATGATTTATTTTTTAAAGAATGTTTTAAATAAAAAGATTTAGATGGTGCTTCTCTGCTCATACAAACCACATAACTCTCAGCCCTGAAAATCCAGTCACACTAAGCCATCTGAAATGTCAGCATAGAAAGGATAGAAGTATTTCTAAAAATCTGAGTCTTTACAGATTCACATTAACTGTGTTTCCACTATCGGAACTTCAGGGTAATTTTGTTGGACCTTCAAGGTATCCGTGTGTCTCAATTTCACTGGGCCGGCCCAATATGGCCATTTCAGGAGCCAACCAAGTACATGCCTTGGGGTATGTACTTGGAAACACACTGATTGTTTGTAACTTAGTGGGGAAATTATATCAGCAGAGGTCACCAAAAAACCCAATTTCTAAAATTGGAAGAGTTGCTGGTGAAGTCGTTTATAGCAAAATAGCAAACAGAAACATGGTAACCATCCCTGCTTCTTCCATTGTCGATGTCTTGTTATCCTATGCTACTGTTGGCGCCATTTGGCGAAGATCAGCGACGCCACTCGCTGCCAAAACAGTCGCGATATGCTGACGTCTTTGCAAATTCCTTAAAGTGTACAGTAACTCACCACCAAATCAACTGTTTTTGCTGATAAACTGTATAAATGAGTGTCTAGTGCTGCCTACATGTCTGGTTATTTTTTTTGGTATTTTAGCACATTTTAATAAAACTATTAATTTTCTACCAAAAACTGTTAGTCGAGTGCCCTCTTCAGTTTAAAACTAATCTGCGCACTAATCTGCAAAGTTCTTAGTTCCTCGTGCACTTAAATTCTTTGAACAATAAATCTGTTTTACCTTTTACTGGGGTTTTGTTTTGTTTGATCACCTCTAATACATATTTTTAAGTTGGTCTGCCCAATTTTAATCTTTGAAAAGCCCTTTGTGTTTCACTAGTCTGTAAAAAAGTTTTCCGGAAATCTAGCTTGATTGATTAATAGGTTGATTGAAGCTACAGCTGATTGATTGTTTGTTTATTTACCCTTCATTCGTCCATTCATTCATTCATCATTCTTTGAGGACTGCCTGTAGCTGGTTGACTGGCAGGAGGTTGCAGAGTCACATTTTTCAACACCATGTTGCTCGCTTATCCTTGGTGACTGGCAAAGTTTGCTCTGGTGAAACCAAAGGCCAAGAAAGTGGCCTACTTTATTGGTCAGCCAATATATTGCCCTACCTATCACTGCATGCACTTTTCACATTATAAATGCTCTAAAATTACCTCCTAAGCATGTTTCTGTTTTATAGATTATTGAATAGATAAAATAAGCATACTGCAGGCAAATAATTGAATGTGATTTCAATGCCAGAAGAGTTCTCTTCAAATAAATTAAAACTATGCCTTTTTGTTCTTCTTATGCAGTCAGAGTTAAAACCTCTTGACAAAGTTAAGCTTTCTGTAATTAAGCTGCATTGCAATCTGGTGCTTAAAAGCATAATCAAACGATCCTGACGTTATATTAACAGTGGTATTTTCAGATGGCGTCAAAGCAACATAAATACTTTTGAGGGGCTCTGTACTACCAAACCTGTAGTCTTATTAGATTGCTTTGACTCTCAGGAAAAAAATTTAGTGTGTTCACATAGATTTATAACAGGAACTAGAAGGAGATCAAAACGATGTTCAAACCAGAAATGAAATAAAAAGACAAAGAACAAAGTGAGACAAAGGCAGACAGCAAATGTATGACAGAAAGATTGAATGTATGACAGCATTCAATGTCAAATAAAATCATTAAAAATATCTTACTTTTACATTTAAACCTGTTGGCAATTTTATGTTTCAACCAAATATCCCAAAAATATTTAAAAACAATTTTCATAAACCCCCCAAACTCCCCATTTATTTTTCAATACAGCTGAACTGCTATGGGAGTATGTAAACAAAATTAGATTAGTCTGCATCTTTGCACCCTGAAACCCCCCATTCATCTATCCCTCCCAATGAATATATCCTCTCTATTTCTTTCATCCACCCTCATCCCTCCCTTCTGCTGCCTCCATTCTTCCTCTGCGGCCCACTTCTGCACAGGGGGAACAACAGCAGCGGCTTCAATAATTCACTTCCCCTAGAACAGGTTGTGTTTGCATTGTAGGGCGCTGCAGGCGAGAACAGAGAGGGCGAGGAAGAAAGATTAAAAACAAGGAGGAATGAAGAATGAAGTAGCAATGAACGAAGACTTTGACTACAAAGATGGAATGAAAGTTTTTCAAAAATGCAGCTGAGGCTCAGGCCTGTTGTGAGTAATCATAACATAGAAATACAAAGGAGAGAGGGAAAAAAAAGAAGAAAATGGTTTACGGGAAACAAGTAAGCTTCATTTGTGATCACACATGTACTTGTTGTCTTTAGTGCATGTACTATAGAGAAAAACTGTTCTGTCAGAAAGTACACTCAGAGATGTTCACTTTGTGGAGACAGTACAGTAGACAGATGAAGGGACAACAGAGGCTTCAGAAGATAGTATGCTTCACTGAGATATTTCACTGTAAAACATTAATACCCCAATATTATTCCAAAAAATGCTCTCAGCCAATAAGCTAATCATCATCAAGATTGCAGTATTGATCCAACACACAAAGCAGCAATGCATTAAAATGCCTAAAAATCATATTTATTATATGAGTATTTATAATTTTCCCTCCTGTTTTGTGCATACATTGATCTGCAAAATTCCGAAAACATAACACTATGCTGTAAGAAGCTCAAGTAGGACGTTTAATTTGTTCAACTTGGAACAATCTACATTACGAGAAAAGCATTTTAAATACTTATTGTACAGTAGTAGCTTACTGTATGTTATTGGAATATCAAAACAACCAGCTTTATGGTTCTTGGTGCATTTGGCAACCAATAATGTTGCATTAATGACCAATAGAGTAATACCTCGCAATAACCACAATTCAAATTCAAATTCAATTCAAATTCAAAATTACTTTATTAATCCCAAAGGGAAATTAAATGTTGTTGTAACTCATTATTCAAGTTCCTTCAAAGATTTGTTGTAGATGCTGATGGCTGTGGGTAGGGATGATCTCCTGTAGCAGTATGCAGATCTGAAGAAGCCTCTGACTGAAGACGCTCTGTAGTTGTATGACAGTCTGATGTAGAGGACGCTCTGGATCTATGGCGTCTTCTTTTCAACTCATCAGGGTTTTGTGGCTGTAGTTGAGGTATTATTTGAGCTTTTGTGATGTTAATCAGCTGCTGCCAGTTGTAAACCACCTTGTTGCCATGGTTATGCATCATAACAAATGTCCAAAAATAAAAAGTATCAGCAAAAATCCTTCCAGCTGCACAGCATTCAAAACCAGAGAGAACAGTTGTCCACAAAAACAATGTTTCTACCAGAAATGGAAGAATTAAAGTTTTAAAAAAGAAAAAAAATATGAACCAAAGTAACAGAGCTACTCCAACATGCTGCCACCTTGAGCGGCGCAATTCCGGAATTATTCCGGAATTATTCCGGAATATTATGAATTGATAACAGTGCAACACATAAACTTGCATATTAAGTTTTATGAGATCTCCTGCATCTTGCTTTTGCAGAATATGTATAGTAGAAGTTATAGTACTCATTTTCATTCATCAAGGATATGTGGAAAACAATCTGTTGTAGTTGGGTTGGTTTACTAACATAGAACGTGTTTTGCCAATTGCCATTTTAAACTGAACTTCAAACTATTCTATTATAACTAGGCTTACATTTGAATGCAAGTAATTGAGTATAAATCTTTCTATTCGGATTGGATTGATTTCATATATATATATATATATATATACATATATACATATACACACACACACACACACATACATACAGATTGTGTCTGATTACATTTTTTTATGATTGTTGTATGCTAAGCCAAAAGTTTAAGCGACAAATATTTTGTTAGCGCTCCAAAGGTTTCAAATTTTTGAGCTATAAGAAATCTTAAGGCAAAATAATTTTGTTTAATTCATAGGATGTATTTAAATTTGTCTTAAAGACAGATTCAAAAAACCTGCAATTTCCTGTTCCTTCACAACCTATTAGATTTGATATCATTTTTCTTCAAATCTAATGGAAAACAATAATTCCAAACAACTTAAATATGTTTAGACTTTTAAACTACTGAAAACCACAACAAAACTGCCTTCATTTAGTGTATTTCCCGCTGTTCTTACATTGCCAATAACATTGATAAATAGGCATCCCAGTGAAGACTTCAGCCATGCCTGGTAGACTTCTTTTGTTGCAGAGATGGAGCCCAGCCAGAGTAGCCACAGATAGCAGCTGGGCCCTGTTCCTGTCCTGTCACTTGTCCCCAAAGGTTTTTAGAACATGTGAAACATAAACCATATTTTGGAAATGGTTTCTAACTATACTGTATGACCTTGAATACACCCCCAATCTTGACTATTTCCACCTGTCTTTCACTTTTACTTGTGTGTATGGAGTGTGGAGTTTCACCCTCTTTGCTCTGACAGTGTATCTGTTGGGTTTTTTCCCCCACAGTTTTTCCAGGCCTCAGACAGAGATACTGTATGGCACAGTAGGGTACAGACTGGGTTTTCTTTAAACAATAAGACATGGGAAAATCACTTTTTGCAGAACCTGAAAATGAAATCACAAATCTCTCAAATGGCCTTCATATTACCTTTATAGGGTTGCTAAATCACATGTCCAACATACCAGATGTCCATTATTGTGTTCAGAAAAGTAAATCTTTTGCAGGTTTGTGTCATTTCAGTTTTTTTATAAGTAGATATTGCTCTGCAAAAGAACTACATGTAACATTTTTTTTCTATTACAGTCTGGAATAAAGCAAATAAAGTTTAGGTCTTACTCTTATTCCCACTTTCTCTCATAAATTCGCAGCGATTCATTCCCTCTGCTCTTTTCTCATTTTCTAAGCCCCTTGTCGGTCTACCTCTCTGTCTCCAGGGAAGCCTTTCTTCTTTTAGCTGCTCTGTATCTGGCCCTGCCTTTTTCAATGTCACTCTCACTGTGTACCTCTCTGTTTTTAATACGTGCATTTTCTTCAGCCACATGTCGTATCTTTCTTTCATTCCTTTCATGAGTCAGATCACATCCACTTTATCATATGCCAAAATTGAACATTTCTATTAGTTTGCTTGATATTTTAAAGCCTGATGTTGAAAGGTGTTGCTGTTGATGAATAAATGAGGACATACATTTTTCCCAGGTATATTTAATTCACTTGAGTTTTAGATACATATGATGAGTTATGAAAAGGACCTCCTTGAGATCATTTTCTTAAATTCAGATATATCATATATCACAGCATCTCCTAAAGTCCTACTTTTCAACAATATTATGGCTATATGTTCATGAGATCAGCTGACAAATGAAAATACTTCGGAGTATCTCTGCCTTTTTAAGTAAAAAGTGTGAAATTTACCTGATGCATAATCTTGGCCCACTGTACCTACTCCACAAATGAAGAATGGAAAAGAAATTACATTTTTGCAGGGTAACATGTCCTCACTGAGCCACAGGCGTCACAGTGATTGAGTTCAAAAAAATGTTCTCATGTAATCATTTGGAAATAGAATATCTAGTTAGTTTTTTACCCACATAGAATACATTTCTACAAACTTGTTTCCCTGAATTTCTTTCCCTTACTTTGACATCTTCAAAGACTATGAAGACATAAAGAGAGGGAGTTTCCTTTTTTCCACTGGTTTATAGGTTAGAGGACAGTCACTGTTTTTCTTCCGAAAGGCATCCAAACTACTTCAACAAGTCAGAGAAGAACTATAACTAAAGATGTGGAGCAAACTTAAGAGTTAAGATGATTTAGCTTTATATAGTGCACACAAAAAGCCTAGGATTTGACCTTTCACCTACTTTAACTGCTTCTCTTCAGATCCCCTTCAAATTGTCCTTAGGCCCATATAACATAGCTTCTTTTTCCCACAGGTGGCTTCCCTGAATCTCCAAAATATGAATGTTTTTAAGACCTCAACAATTGCTACACTCAAATAACATTGCCATAATATGTCAAAGTTTTGATTATTTAGAAAGCCTGGAAAGACCTGAAAAAATCCTTGATTTTTCATAATTTAAAATGCTGTATTCTATAGCAGAATGATTACATCTTTCAAACGTTTGAAGTAAAAAAATCGAAAATATTTTTTTCATTGGTTGTATATGGGTCTCACATTGCCCCAAAGGAGCCTCTGATTGGCTGATAAGAGCTGCTGAAGTCTCATGAAGAATTCATCTTTTGGCTAGAAAGTTCTATAGAATATAAGACTGGCTGGTACATTCATATTAATCTTATATATGGCAGGTTACGCAAACTAAATTTACTAACCAAAAAAATCAGATATGATTAAAAACAATTTTGAATGATGCCCCAGCTCAAAGAACGCTATTTTTATTCTGTTTTAACATCAAATTATAGGAATACAGTTAGGAAGAGTTTACCAGCTGTGGCATATCTTTAGAATCTCAGTTCAAGGTATCTCAGTTCAAGAATAACATAAAAAGAAGAGTAAATAATATAGAACTTTTAAAAGCTTGGTGTCAGCGCACAGATAATAAAGATTTTAAATTATAAAACAGCAGGACTTTTTTACACTTATTATGGCACGTTCACACCGGTCAGCGCGTCCAGGCAGCAGGGCAGCTAGATTACATGCATGTCTATGGTATCTACGCATCTAGTGGGCGCCAAGCTGCCCCGCAGCAAGTCGCGCGCATCGCCGCAGCTGGCATCAGCGCGTCCACGTGGCTGCTGCTCGGATGAGTTGACGGACCGTCGGAGCAGCTGCTGCGTGAAGTTGCGAAAGCTGAACTTTCGGGCAGCAAACGCGGGACGTCAACCAATCAGAGCGACTCGTTGAACAGACGTAGTTACTCCTTCCATGGGTGGATCGGCAAGTCATTCATTCAATTTTCGTGAATTGTATGACCCGTCTTCCTTTTGTTACAAAGACAGGAACAGATCGGATCTTATTTGGAGGAAGATATCGGAGGATATTGGAGTGCCAGGTAAGCAGTTAAATATTTTTCTTTTTACTTTCTTATGTGTTTAGAAAACATTGTCTGGCTTGCGTGGCTTCATTAATTAAATAAACCGAAGCCACTCGACATGATCTGCCATGTTGTTAACAACTAGCAACAGACAAATCCATGCCCGCACGCTGACGTAATGACGTGACGTGCTGACGCTCCGATGCAGACTACAAAGTGTGCAAGCAGCTGGGTTTTAATTTTAAAGCGTCGACTTTCGTCCGTTTGAGCGATTTGACGCCTGGACGCGCTGACCGGTGTGAACGTGCCATTAGGCAGCAGGGTCATAGTTTTGGGAGTGTTTTACTTGAAAAGCATACTTTTAGCCTTGAGCTGCTCCTTAAAGCAGTGACATGAAGAAGAAATTATACATTTATTTATTTTCTAAACTGACTTTCCTTAAGACAAAAAGAGCTTCAAACTACTCTTTTCCCCACCAACATACAGCAACACAGCTAATCCTCAATGACACAGAGAAACAGAGGAATGGAAACATGTCCATTGCTCAATTCTCAACATCACATGCTCTTTCATATAATCAATGATATTAATTAAAAGTAGCTCAAACTGCTAAATTATTAACACAAATACTGTAGCCGGAGGGGCTTGTGAGCTTATTTGATGTTAGCGTGGGAGTATATAAGTCAAAAATGTTGTGATATACTGAACTTCACCAAGAGTGCAAAATACTCAATGAAAATATGTGAACAAAGTTTACTATTTTGCAGCAACATCAAACATAAATGTATGTATGTAACGGTCACAACTGTATTGTCTTGTGAAAATAAGGGTCATTTAAAAATTTGGAATTTCTGCTTTAGAGCATGTCTTCCTGTTTGTTTATTTATTTATTTTTGACTTTAATGAGTAATGCCGGTCGATGCACCTTTCGCTTTGTCCTCGTTTCTTGTAACTGTGTCTAACTAATGCTGTCTTCTTGCTCCCCAGTGTCAGAGTTCCACCCTGTTTCCCAAAAGCCTTTCTGCAGCTTTCAATGACAGTGTGAGCTATGTCCTATATATGCTGTAAGTGGAGAAGTGGGTGGATTCTTGCCACTGAACTTTCAGATGATAGCAAGAAAGTGACAGGGCTTTGGAGGAGAGGGGTGCAAGACGTAAAGAAAGAGAAGGATAGTAAGGAAAGTGCAGCGGGAGGAAGCAAAGAGGAAAGAAAATGAAGGGAATTAAAGTTTTTTTCTCCTGAAATGGTTTGGATCAAGAGAGGGAATTAAGATGTAAAGAGGACGGAAAGCAAAGAAGTGGATATACTGTATTTGACATGCTAAGGGTATGCATGTCTGGGAAAAGAATCAGTGAGAGGCGAGCAGGAGGGAAAGCATGGAGATGACAAGAACATCTTTTTTTGACAGGTAAAAGTTTAGTGGATGGGTAAAGACATAGTGAGGGAGGAGGAGAGACGGATCAGGATGTGTAGCTGGTGGCAGGTAAATTGCTACACTGAGAACATGGTTACTTTCACTATATCCAACAGATTATACCCTCATCTCCTCTGAGCCAGCTGAGATGGGCGGAAAAGGGATGGGAAAAGTGTGGGACCAGCAGGCCAAAAGTGCGAACATTTTAAGTGTCAGAATTTTTTACTTAAACTTCCATTTGTAGGAATGGGGGAGGGGGATCTTTGCCACTTAGAGAGAGAGAAAATTTGAGGCAGCTAGTGAGAATGGCAAGGAAGCAGGGAGAGGGTGAGCTCTCTGAGCAGCACGCATCACTGAATTATTGAGGCCAGACGTGTGTCGGAGCAAAAGATAGATTCCACTGTTGATCCCCTCTTGCTGTCAGAAAGTTTAGTTGGACATGACCGACTCCACTGATTGTGGTTGTTTGCTGTGGTTTCTGGGTTTTCAGCAGAGCAAAAAAGGACCATAGAGCCAAACATAAAACAAACATAAGTTTCAGTAGAATTTTTGGTTCTTACTTTCCTGTAAATATCCGCATGACATGCTTCCAAAGGAGTCATTAGATGTAGCTATTGTGGTAGATAAAAGTTAGAATGGTTTCTGTTCGCTTTGCACTTTATTTGTTCAAACATCTTGTGGTCTAAACTCAACCATTTGAAAATTCCTGAGGAGATTTACACCATCTGGTTCACAAATGAGGAAAATTTGAAATGGGCGATTGATAGGCAGATAGCTGTGTCTGCAGTGATATGGGCGCTGTACCGATCTGTCATCGTGAAAAGAGAGCTGAGGCAAAAGGTGAAGGTCTTGATTTACTGGTCGATCTACATTCCTACCCTCATCTATGGTCAACAGCTTTGGGTAGTGACCAGAAGAACGACATGTTGGAGGGAGTACGTTTCTCGGCTGGAATGGGAATGCTTTGGGAGCTGGCCGAAGAACAAGGGAAGGATAAGGATAAGGGAAGTCTGGATCTCTCTGCTTAAGCTGCTGCCTGTGCAACTTGATCCCAGATAAAAGGAAGATGATGGATGTATGGATGGATGGATGGAACTTATGGGGCGACTGTGGCTCAGGAGTGAGGAGTTTGTCTTGTAACCGGAGGGTTGCTGGTTCAAGTCCCCGCTTTGTCTGTCTCAGTCGTTGTGTCCTTGGGCAAGACACTTCACCCTTCTGCCTACTGGTGGTGGTCAGAGGGCCCGGTGGCGCCAGTGTCCAGCAGCCTCACTTCTGTCAGTGTGCCCCAGGGCAGCTGTGGCTACAATGTAGCTTGCCATCACCAGTGTGTGAATGGGTGAATGACTGAATGTAGTGTGCAGCGCTTTGGGGTCCTCATGGACTAAATAAAGCGCTATACAAGTACAGGCCATTTACCATTTAACTGTAATATATATTCTATTATATTAAAACAATCTTAAAGTACTTTGTTGTAGGCTACATTGCTGGGAAAACGTATTTGCCCCTTTAGACACTACTACTCTAAATTAAATAAGCTAGAAATTTATCAAAACAATCATTTCCATCAGTACATCACCTAAAAAAAATTAAGTCATACACATCTACTAATCTTTTTGCTGTTATTTTCATAGATATGACGTAGAGTTAAAGAAAACTCAGAATTCAGTTCTTCAAAAAATGGGATTAATGCACAAGACCAATAAAAGGGAGCTGAAATACATAAATGTTAAGTTATTCAATACACAATCAACAGGCTTATTTACTTAAGAAACATCTTAAAAAGAAGCATCCTCATTATTTTTGTTGCAATAGCTATTTTGGTTATAAGTTTTAAATTTTTCCCTCAACTCATATGTCTTACATGCTCTGACCAGCTGCTATTTGTTTCTCGTGTGCCTCAGTTTGTGTGGCCAGTTAGTGTTTCAGTCTCCAGAGTTGGCCCACAGACAAATATAACTCTCATTTTATGTATTTTAGTTATCGCTCTTTTGGGAAATAAACTCTTATATTCATGCTAATCCACTTAATCTCTGAGGTTTATTTCTGTGGTCCCTGAAGGGAACCAAACACTTGAAAGAAATCTTCTACACTGATTGATGCTGACTTTCATAGTAAGGTAGATCAGGTACTAATTAGTCTTTCAAACAGAGATGTTTGTCTTTAACATATCACACAGCTCTTTGAAGTTACCATTGATCTAACAGATTTAAAAAGGCAAAACATTGAAGTAGACGGCTATGAAAAAAAGTGCATTTATTTCACTTAGATTCAAAACTCTGAATATGGACAGATAGATAAAAAAAAGGTGCAAAGCATTATGAGGCAAAGTGAAGGGGTATGTGTTGAGGACAAAGAAAAGTGGGCTGAAGGAGAGAGGAAGAAAAAAAGAGTGACAGGGCAATAGAAGTGCAAGAGGAGGCAGACTGTCTCTGATGTAAGCTATGTTCTCACCACTGTTCACAACCATCCTGTTGCATCCATAAATAAATTAGATGCCAAATGTTCCTTCCTTCTCATGTCCAATGTGAATGCACAACATAGCACACTTACTAACACACAGGGACCTTCCTCCTTCACTCTAAGGACAATGGCACAAAAACCAAAAAAATGCAACTAAGATAAACTGGACATTAAACAGTATGATGTTCTGTGTCCCTAACAATGTGATTGAAGAGACAAACACAAGACACATCCACACAAAAACATATATTTCCTCCTGAGGCCAACCCGACAAGAAGTACTTGATAATGTCTGACAGAGTGACAGGACTACAGAGGAGAAAAGTGAAGTTTCCCTGACAGTTTTTTCCAACCCACAGGGCGCCCACATTGCCCGGTAAAGCTCAGAACCACTCTAGGTGTGCACATGTGTGTTTGTGTGTATGTGAGTGATGAAGAATATCGAAAATTGTCAAAGAGAGAGAGGGTCACAGTGAATTAAGGATAAAAAATAAGCAGTAAGGTGGTCCAAGGCCCCTCCCAAAACATCCCCCCCCCGCCCCTCTCCGACACAGCGAGTCAAAGAAGTACGCAGCAAGCGCTATTGAGCACCACCCAATTGTATTTTTGCTATGGACATTTCCGAGGTGAGCAACTTCTGCATGACTGACGCTCTCTCCCAATATGGCGACTGTAAATGGGAAGACACGCAGCAGTCTGTGTGTGCGGCCCCATGTTCATATGTTTGCACAATCCGCATGCAAGTTGATTGACAACCGACAATGCGGAAACTCGAATTCTATTGGCTAAAAAAATTCGCCACTCAGTATGAAATGCATAGGAGTCTAAGGGAGGAAGGTGGGATTAAGAAAATAACAAGTGTTGTGGAGCACTAGCCTTTTATCATAGTATTGAACCCCACTATCATTTTAAAGATTTATAAAACTGTGATACATAAATATATTCTCCGGACTGCAGCTTTAATTGAAGTGCAAAGAGTTTAAACAGAGTTTATTAGTTTAGTGGCTTATATACAATTTCTGTTGCTATATAAATCAATTTTAATTGGAATAAACTAACATTCACAGAATACATCATGTGTTTTAGTTCCAGGCTGACAACTAGCTTACAACCACTTTTTTTTTTCACAGCACGATATATGCTACATATACAATGAGGGAATGAACATCTTTACCTATCAAAAATCTTATGCTTTTTGGATTTAGGCATATCAGGTGATGTGTATTTGAGTCATCAGGGAGGGTGTGGCCCAAGGATATGAGAAGAACTAACCACATAACGACCAGGAACCAATTCTCCTCTGATGCTATATTTTAGAACTGCAATCTACCTGGAATGCTCAGAAGGACAAGGTGTTCATTGTTCAGAGACATGGCAGAGACATAAGGAAAGCTGAAATCCAACAACCACTGAATCAGACAAATAAGTTGAAATGTTCAGAATTGGCCAAGAAATATCTGAAGTCAGATTTTTAAAAAGTTTATGAACCGATGAGATGAGTGACCCATAACAGACTGGGTCTGTGGCTGCATCGATAAAAGGCACCGAACCACAATAACCCTTTCAATTTTTATTTCACTTTCAATACAGAAATTTTCACTAGATTTATTTCAGATTCAAAATTAATATTTTCAGTCACAATTATATTTTCAGTGCCAATATTTCTTTTCAGTTTCATTTTAAGTTGGCATTGTTTTGATGCCATAACTTTGTGGCTATCCAGTAAAGCCCAAGAATAATGACATCGGCATCTTCCACACCTGATCCCATTGTTTGTTTTAGGATATATATTAAGGATCTTTTACTGGTTTTTAAGTCTCCTAATGGTCTTGGATCTTCTTATCTTTTAGAACTGCTATTACCATATGAACCTTCACAGTCTCTGCGCTCCTCTGGCAGTCGTCTCCTTGTCATCCCTAAAGTCAGGACACACACTCACGTCGAGGCGTCTTTCCAGTACTATGGCCCTCATCTCTGGAACAGGCTGCCGGAGGGCTGCAGAGAACGTTCATGTTTTTAAAAGCAGGCTCAAGACTCACCTTTTTAGGCTAGCTTTTAACTGATTATTACTTATTATAGTCTGTTTAACTGCTTTGCATGTTTTGCTTCCTTATATTTTATTAGTGTTTTACTATTTAGTCTTATATTTATCCACTGTTTATTTTTATATTTTAACTTGCCATTTTAATCTTCCTTCCAGTGTTTCCTCTGTGGGAGACCTCTGCCTCGGGAGTAGTGATCGGCTGTGGCTGCCTGGGTGCTCTCCAGGTAGCGCTTGGGTGAAGGTGGGGTCTGCTGCTATTGATGTGCTGCTGTCGGTGTAGATGGCTCCTTTGATGGCCTTGCCTTTCCTTACCTTGTTCATCTGTACTCGGACAGATGTCCTTATTAATGTTGTTCTTGAGTGTGTGTGTGTGCATGGGAATTGGGTTGGGGGGAGCGGAGTATAAATGTGATCATGCTTTTAAATCTGTGGGGGAGGGATGGGTATGTGGTTCATGTGGGGTCATTTTTAATCTATGAAGCACTTTGAGTTGCAGTATGGAAAGCACTTTATAAATAAAGTTTGATTGATTGATTGGTTGGTAGGTTGGTTGATTGATAATTATTGAGAAATTGTCAAGAGACCAAGAAACTGACAGACTCCGTGAATGGACGGCCTGTGGCTGTAATGGAAGGGAAGTGTGGCTATGCTGGTCACTGATTTTATTTCTTTTTAATGTCAGAAATGTTTCTTTGTAAACTTTGAGTTGTTAATTATGTTCACTTTCATAGACAAAAAACAAGTGAGATGGGGAAATAGATGCACACAAACAGTTGCCCAATAATGGTGCACACAAATGTTCTCCAAACAAACCTAAAACCTTACTTTCACTTTTGAAAAAAACTCAGGTCTTGGTTTATTTCTATTTTGGATTGACTGGAGCTCTGTAGTTCTTCAACAATAAAATTAACCATCAGGAGTACAACTTCTTTGGCAGCGACAGGAAAGTTGGTCAAACTTGATGGGAAAATACATGGAGCTAAATGCAGGGCAATCAAGAAAGGAAGCCTGTTCAAGACTCCAAAAGACAGGAAAACAGCCTTAAACATTCAGCCAGGGCTACAAAGAAATTGTTTGGATCAAAGCATATTCCTGTTTTAAACTCAACCAATAGAAGTTCAGACCTAAATCTAATAAAAGATCTGAAGCAAGACTTGAAGATTTTTTTGTTGCTTTTTTTCAATGTCTCATTTCACTTATTGACCCCAAAAGTGACTACCCAACTCTATCCTGCTTTCTTATATCCATGCCAGGCTATGAGTGTGTCTTGTCAAAAGTAAGGTGATAAATCAAACGACCTCCCAATATGTTGTCTTAGCTCTTTTATCCTTTAACCCTAGGTAGCAAGGCTAGTGTAAAACAGCTTCACCGCATCACTCTGAAACTGGGTCTGTGGCTCTGCTGCTGACCTCTGGGTTAATAGAAATGTTGTCAGGCTTTAATGTCCAGTCAAGCACAAAGAAAAAAGGCAAGGAGAGAAAGGAGGAGAGCAAAGGATCGATAGGAAAAAAAACATCAAAACAAAGGTAGCTATCTATTTATCCATCCATCCATCCTTCCATCCATCCATCCTATGAATAATTATAAATAATTGCTTAGAACAATTATTATATTATATATTTTATATCAAGATTACCAAGTTTGGTGAACCAAAAAGGAAAATAATAATTGTAAATGTCCTGTACTTGTGAAGCACTATATTTAGTCCCTGAGGACCCCAAAGCACTTCACACTACATTCAGTCATTCATGCACACATTCATACACTGGTGATGTACATTGTAGCCACAGCTGCCCTGGGGCACACTGACAGAAGCCAGACTGCCAAACACTCGCGCCACCAGGCCCTCTGACAACCACTAGTAGACAAAAGTAGACAAGGCAGGTGAAGTGTCTTGCCCACGGACACAACGACTGAGCAAGGGTTTGAACCGGCAACCCTCCGGTTACAAGACGAACTCCTAACTCCTGAGCCACAGTCACCAAATAAACACTAAATATACCTATAAAAACAATAGACAAAGGATTAAGTTATTGCCATTCTTTGAACAGCAATTTACTACACATCTATGTGGTATAATAACAAACAACAAACAATGACTTTCCAAAATACAAGTGTTTATTACAAAATGAATTCAAATTTCAGTCAAAATATTTTAATCAACAAACTCACTAAGCTAGTTACACGCAACTAAACTACTAAGTAAAATAGGTAAGGAGAATAAAACTAACTAAGAGTAAAACAGTAAAATGGACAAATTAAGTAGAAATAATAATCAGTAAATTGAAGTGATGTCACAGTTCGGTATGAATATGTATGCTTAAAGACCAAGGCTTGTATTGAAGGACTTTGGAAGTGAAGCAAAGTTAGTTTTAACTAATTGCGATTAGTTTAAGACTAATTAGCACCTTTTGGTTTGTGTTCAATCAATTCACAATGCCGAACAGACGTGAAGACAACATTATTTGGAGGAAGTAATGTTTCAATAAAAAATCTGCTGAATTAGAAATCAATAACCTTTGGAAAATTGATTCTATTTTATGGATGAGTCAGCACAGTGATGGATTTAATTTTAGTATTCTGACATACTAAGAAGGCGGTTTCAAAAATACTTATACGATAAGTTTTCTGTGTTTAAACTATCTATTTTAAAGGTGATCTGTATTTTGAATACCGTGAATAGCAATCTTTATTGTTTATGACCACTGGCGGTCTGCGAAAAGCAGGCCACACTAATCAGAACAAGCGTCCAAAGCTCACAGCCAATATGTTTAGCTTAGCACCAAAGAACAAAGGAAAAACTCTGGTCAGACAGAGTAACTCGTGTAGCATGATTTAAAACGACTCTATCAGTCAATGACCTTTGAAAAACACTGTTTACACCCAAACAATTGAAGAATGAAATCTTACAAATGCAGCAAAAACACAGTGAAATAGACAGTCAAAACAAACCTTGATATGTTTATCTTAATCTAATTTATCTCTTCCCAGACACAACCTTACTTGAACAATTCTTAGATCTCCAGGGAATGGTGGCTCCATTGTCTGGGGAATCAGCATTGAAGGAGGGAAACCAGCTCTTAGCTGGTCAGTTAGCTGCAGCTGCATGTGAGGTGCTAACAGTGAGGCTTCGGGTTGCAGGGCAGCTAGCCACCTTTAGCCAGGGTCTTCCAGTTCGTCCAGCTTGGTTTGGTTCAGCTCAGAAATCTTCTCCAATAGATGGGTCCCTTTTCACGGGCAGCCTCCAGCAACGTCGGGTGAGCAGCTCTCAGCTTGTGTAGCATGCAACAGCATGGCTCTCCCTCTCTCTGTCTCTGGTAGGCTGTTGTGTCTTTGGATCCGAAGAGTTTCTTCCAGAAACTCGCTTCCCTCCACTCACTAGCGAGGATGGAAGTTTAGAGTGCTGATTTATCTCCCAATGCAAGCCTTGCAGACTCATGGGTAAAAGAGGAAGAGCGGAGCGGGGCTTTGTGCTTACATAGGGGTGATGATGCCTCATGAAGCCGTCCATTTTCTGTTGAAACTGAAATGCATTGTGGTTCATCATTACAGCTGAAGGTCATTGTTTTGGGCCAGTAATCACATCTGTAGTCCAACACATCCAAGTTGGAAAGATATATTTTAATTAGAAGGGCTATAATAAAATGAAAGAGAGATAAATGTCATCCAGCTTTTGATGACATTACTGATTATGTTTATTTAGAGTGGATGAAATTTGTAAATGTGTGTTTTTGTTTGTTTCTCATGTTGGAAGGACAGAAATCTGTTTAAAGAGTCGTTTCATGTACACTCCGGGGAGCGCACCTGTGAAAATATTTTATGTGGACACATGCAGAAAAACTGAGCAAAGAGTGGGAGAAGCATGGTGGGTGTCAGATCGTGGGAGGTGAGAGATTCTAATCATGTCTAGCTTAATGCTTCAGTCTCTTCTTATCACTGTCTGCCCTCCCCTTCTCCCCTCCTCCTTCTTTGCCTCAGAGCCACCAATAAATTATGGATGCTAATTAGAAAAAGGGCAATATTCAGCATCCCAAATAAAATTTGCAGCAAGAGACATAAAAGAGACGTAAACAAAAACTGCTGATCTAAAGAGAGGAAGAGCTAGAGTCCCCGGGAGCAGGTGGTCAGGCCAGTTAAACCTGGAGTGATCTCTTTCTAGGTCACTGACATTAAGGCCATGTGCCCGCAGTCAAAGTGGAGGAAGCCTCTTTTACATCTGTGGTAGCTGAATACCGCTGAACGTAGAGGCAGCAGGCCTGGACTGTAAAGCAGTACTGTGACAGCAGAGAGAAGTAAACTCAAAAAGAAAAGTCTTTCAAAGGCACACTTCAGAATACCACATTGGAATAGAATTAACTTTAATTTGACTTTAATGCTCTGTGATGGACTGGCAACCTGACCAAGGTGTACTCTGCCTCTCGCCCAATGACCAAGTACCTCCCTCCCGGATGAGCGGGAATGTGGTGGGGAGTATAAATATCTCTGTGTTCACCTGGACAACAGATTGCACTAGAGTTGCAACAGTGAAGCTATCTACAACAAGGGACAGAGCAGACTTTACTTCTTGAAGAAGCTAAGGTCCTTCAGGGTTTGCAGCAAGTTGCTGCGTATCTTGTACAAGTGTTCTACCATCATCTGTTGGGGTAGCTGCATCAGAGCTAGGAACTTATAAAGGATCAACTGGTTCTGTTCTGGGGACCACTGTGGAACAACTGGATATGATGGTGCAAAGAAGGATTCTTCATAAAATCAAGAATATTATGGGCAATCCTGAGCACTCTCTTCATGACATTATCCTTCAACAACAGTGTCTTCAGTCAGAGGCTTCTTCAGTTTCTATGTAATGCTTATTGCGACAGGAGATCCTTCCTGTCCACAGGGATCAGCATCTACAATGACTCTTTTTTTTTTTTGAAAACTATATAGGTAATGGGGCTGCACAGTTGGAGGCACTGTTGCCTTGCAGCAAGAAGGTCCTGGGTTCGAATCCCGGCCAGGGGTCTTTCTGCATGTTTGTTTGCATGTTCTCCCTGTGCATGCGTGGGTTCTCTCCGGGTACTCCAGCTTCCTCCCACACTCCAAAAACATGACTGTTAGGTTAACTGGTTTCTCTAAAATGCCCTTAGGTGTGAGTGTGTGTGCATGGTTGTTTGTACTGTATGTCTCTGTGTTGACCTGTCCAGGGTGTACCTGCCTCTCACCCCCTGGAGATAGGCACCAGCACCCCCGCCCGCCCCCGCCTCCCAACCCAGCATTAGGATGGACGGGTATAGAAAATGGATGGATGGATATATAGGTAACGACAACATTTAATTACTCTCTAGGCTTCAATTTTGAATTGAACTGGATTAGAATTTGTGCAAAATAAAACACAGTTACATAGTTTTTGAATTACATAACTGATTATGGCTGCCAAGAGACTTCAAACAGGCAGGTGTCACACACTTGCACCATTATTAAGGTTTGGCTAACTTTTTATAACTTTTTTCTTTGCCGTGTTTCACTTCTAAAACTGGCACTGTATGTTGCCATGGCTAGAGGTCTGTATCAACAGAAATTTTTAATTACGTCAAGCAAATATGTTGGTTACTACTGGTGCTCTAAGTTAAAGGGCATTATCCCATTCATAATGGAAATTTACACTCACCAGGCACTTTATTAGGCATATCTTGCTAGTACTGGGTTGGTAACACTTTTGTCTTGAGAACTGCCATGATTATTTGTGAAACAGATTCAACAAGTTGTCTCATATATTCTTCAGAGAAGTGGGTCCTCACATGGTAGTATTACCCAGTTTCGGAAGATTTGTCAGCTGCATAATCAAGATGCAAATCTGTAATCCCACCACATCCCAAAGTCAGACTGAGATCCGGTGACTATGGACTACACTGAAGTCATTATCATTGTTGAGAGAAACCAGCTTGAGATGATTTGAGCTTTGTGACATGGTGCCTCATCCTGCTGGAAGTAGCATTTTAAACAAGGGTGCCCAAGTCCAGTCCTCAAGAGAAAGCATTGTATAAGTTTTAGATGATTTCCTTTTCCAACAGACCTGAATCAGAGAGCTGAATTTCCTCATTACTATGTCCTTCAGCTCTGCAGAGGGCCAGTAACAAGCCATACTTGGTTCAGGTGTGTTGGAGAAAGAATACATCTAAAAGTTGCAGAATAGTAACTCTCGGGTACTGGACTGCATCAAGAATTAAAAGATTGATACACTGGATATGTTCAGCAACAATACTCAAGAAGGGTATGGTGGTAATAGGATTCTCAGTTGGAACTAAGGAGCCCAAAGTGTGCCATAAGATAGCCCCCACACCCTTGCATCACCAACAACAGCCTGAACTATTAGTATAAGGATCCATTTCTGAAATAATAAGACCAGCACATCTCATGCCACCGACATTGCAACATTCAAAATCACTTACTTCTACTATCTTCACCATTCTGATGCTTGTTTTGAACAAATTGTCATTACCACATCTAGATGGCTAAATACATTAACTTTCTGCTATGTGATTGCCTGATTCTCTATTTGTGTAAAGTAACTGAGCAGGTATAGCTAATAAAGTCAGTGTATAAGAATTGAGGCAACATCAGAGTGAAATGAATCTGTTCCAGTAGAGATAATCTGGACTGAACCCTTTTCAGCTTTGAACATAGAATTTTAGTAACTGCAATTACTTTTTTTCACTGACTCCAGTGAATAACGCTCTGGGTTAAGATGAACACAAATATACACAGCCACACATGAATGCACACAGTATGCAATAAAAAAAATTAAAAATGTATCCCAAGCATTCATATTTTCCTTGGGCGACATCTTCAAAGTGATGTTAAATTTAAATTTAGGTACATTAAACTTTTTCAGTTTCTGCATCTCTTATAGTGTTTTGTTTTATGGCCAAGGGCAAGGCCTCTCCTCCCCGCTACAGCTGCAACAGCCCTACTTAAAAAAAAAAAAAAAAACCCTGTTAAGCAAAGTCATTGATTTAAGTTCATTAAATTTCCTGTTAACAAGCACATAATGAAGCATCGTATTGCAGGCTAATGCAGTCTGGATTCCATCTACAGCAGCAGCTAATGGTGCTGTGTGACTTTGTCAAGCAATCAATAATTTGGTGTCTCTGTGAACTCTGCTGCCTCGCACACTGAGATGTGATGCAGTGCCACATAGATGGAAAGACACTTTTTTTCTGGTACACTCTGTCTGTGTTTGGTGGCTCTGTGGAGGCTGAATATTGTTCAAGATTGTCCTGACATTTTCTAAACCTTCCCTTCTGCTTAAGTGTGTTGCAATTTGTTGCATGTGAATGCATGCCACATCATACTTGGAATGCCTCTAGACTGCAGTATACCCCGACTAAATTGAAAATCACGTTATATGTATGCAGGGATCGATGTGTAGAGATGCATATAAAAAGCTTGTCCCTGAGAGAGAACAGAGAAAATATGATAATAAAAAAGACATACTATAGATGATTCTATCAGACTTAACAAAGCTGGGTCTGAAGAGACATATGGTATGCAACTTTATTTTTCCCCCTTCAAAAGAAGCATTACACTTCTTTGGTACCTGTCCCTTTGCAATCTGACAGACAGGTGTTACAAGCTTTCTGACAACTTATCAGAATTCAGAGAAGAGCAATCAATACCAAACCGCTGCAAGAAAAACAGTGGCTGATCCATGAGTCCCTGCTGAGCCAGCAAACTGTTGCAAAGTGAAGAAAAGTGTGGCTTCTGCAGACAAACACGTCGTCCCACTCAAGCTCTCACACGGCAATGCACACACACAAACTACGAGGTTTAGAGGCTTGGACACTTCCCACACTTTGATACACGAACACCTGCATGCACAGATTCACACAGGCATGGACTGACAACAACACATGCATCCAAACACACCCTGGATAAGGCTACAGTAAATGAACCTCACAGGCGTCCAAACCGCCGACATCAATCAGGCACACTTCGCCGTTTGGTTCCCGATGGGCGCTGAGTCGCATCTGTCTGCAAGCAAGTGCTAAACAATTCCAAAGTGATGGAAAGCATTTTATGCATATGTGCGTACAGCGTGCCAAACTCGTTGGCTCTCTTCCCTGTTCCTCCCAACTTGTGTTGTTTACCACTTTTGTACAAATTGTGAGACCGACTGCTTACTTCAAATTAGTCTTTTTCGTCATAAAGATTTACAAACACACTAAAGAGATTTTGCACAGGTATGCACAGCTGAGTTCTGCCATCTATTGATACACGTGATCCACCTAGGAGTTTGGTTCCTGTGAATGCTGGCCAGTACATTCTTACACAGCCCTGGGGCTTCTCTTCCCTTGGCAGTGACTAAAGGGGCCCAGGTGCTCAGTAGAGGATCATGCCCAAATACGTACATGCTTATGCTACACATGAATATGCACAAAAAAGGTACATGGTATAATTTTAGAATTTAAACACATATTAATGAGAAGCCAAAAACGTTTTGGAATGATTCCAATTAGCTGTAGCTATAAGGAAGGTATTGAAATACTGCAATGTATTTCTGAGCACTGCCAGTGTGCTGGCTGAAATAAGACTTGTACATGTTTCTCTCGCTTATCAAAAAGGCATAGACTTGTGTTTGGACACATTTCTGGTCATAAAAAAACACAAACAGTCATGTTGTAAAAACTAAAAGATCATCACCCATCATTTCTATTGAGAAAACACTGCTTAAATACTATGGTTAGCATGCTAGCAAGAAGATAGTCCGTCTAAACAACCGCAAGTATAGATTTCTTTAAAATGTGTTAATGTATAGAGACTATAATGTCAATAAGTTATAATATTCTGCACAAAAACACTCAAACTACTACTAAATGTGTTTATGTTAAGTTATTGATCAAATCTATGTATCAAAATAACAAAATAAATCTTACCTATTTAGATGCAAATGTTTATTAATATGCATATGCATATCTCATTTTTAAGACAAATAAAACTGAAGGAAACTGAAAAAATATATATTTTAACTTTTTTATCAACATGTCACATTATACTGGCATCAGTATAGTTTTTTAATCAGTACACATTTTTAATTAAAACAATCACATTGACTTGAATTTCTTTCACATTTTTATGACAACACAATGATACCGTAAAACCATAAAACCCCTAACCTAAATCAAACTATTTTCATTTATTCAACTAGACTGCTGCCAGTAAGATAAAGTGAGAAAGTAACTTGCTTCACCAAGATGTTTAATTTAAAAACTAAATACTTATATATTTACTATATTTACTTACTTAACATTTTGAATAATGAAAATTATTGTAATTTAATAAATTATTATAACACTGACCAAGCCCTATAGGCTAGTTAAAAAAACTATAAAACCCTTCTATCTAACTGGATTTTTTTTAGGTTACAACACAAGTGCTTTATCTCAAAAAAACAAGTCTATAATTTATTAACATTTTTCTATTATGTTTATGAAACAAGTATATATTTTGAGTATGCACACATAAATAAAATGCTTCAATTTCCCCAACAAAACCCGTGAACCGTTTGGATGTATGTTTGTAATAGAATCCATTATGGGCAAACATTAGATGATAAGCTGTGAATGACCCTGAAGTCAACTCAAGCCAATTATTTACAACTATCAGGGGAAATAATGAGGACAAAAAGCACAAGCTCAAACTGATAGGAGACAACTTATCAAACAGCTTGTACAGAGAGAAAGCATTATCAAGGATACTATATATATTTAACATACTGTATTTTACAACATGCGTACAAAAAAGGATTCTGAACAAGCAGAAACAGTGTGTCATTCTGTAAAAGCACACAGAGCTGCGTATTTCACAGAAGAATGGCTCAATGTTGTTTTTTTTTGTATAGCAAAGTTTGACATTTTCAGTAAAATTGAAAGACTTGTGAAGAATACATCCAGAGCTGTCTCATTGCATTAACACTGACACCTCTTCTATTGAGGGTTACAAAACATCCTATAAGGCACAGGAGTATTCCCAAATATATGCAACTCAAGAGATCTGTGAACTGTCTGTGTAAGTTGTTTGTAGTTTACACTGATATTGATTAGTCAGCAGAACTGTGATGTATCAGACAAGTGCAAACCTGATTATTTACCCAGGACTTTTACACAGGCCTACATGCTTCAGCAAATCAAAGACAGTCAGCGTCTCTCAGCGTGACGGCGGGATGCAGGATTGTATGTGACAAGCGCACTCAGTGCAACTGTGACAAAACAGAGCCTGTTTCCAATTGCTGCCACATTTCTCCAAATGTCAAAATCAACGTATCAAAGCAGACAGATGAGTTTTGTGTGTTCGCGTTGCCCGGAGGGACAGGAGGATGCATGTCTGGCCAGGCGCCTGTAAGCTCGGGAAACTGAGCCTCTGTAATACAGGGTGAGGCTGCAGTCTAGAGAGGGCACAAATCTGAGGACTTATCCTCAAAAGCGCAGAGTGACTGTCCTGTTTAACCTGACAAGAGACGAGCCGCATCCCAGAAAGCTTTGGCAAACTTATCCTCGCCTTCAAAACCTTCTCAGGGTGTGTGTGAGCAGCTGATTCACTAAGTATAGGAATTTCTGCTGACAAAAATTTTCAGTCAGTCCTAGTTCAAAAATCTGTGTAGTAAAGCAAAAAGTTACTCTGCAACTCAGCCACTTCTCAAAACACATGATTATGATTGTAAAAACTAAATAAAGCTGTAAAAAATTATAATTAAATTGTTAGATGTTCTGCAGATTTCCTAAGTGACTTCCAAAGAAATGTTCCTTCAAGATAAGTGGTGGTCTATCCACAGAGCTGTTCTGGCAGTAGCTCAGTTATTCTGGGCTTATTATGGTGTCATACTGACATGTGGACGGTAAAAAGTCTTCAGTGAGCTAAAAAAATGAACAAATTCTTGTCACAAACACAGTGTAGATAGGTCAGTCTGAACTTGCCAAGCATGGAAGGATGCTGCAGTGTGAATAGTGAGGAAATTAACTGTCATCATCGTCTTACCGTAAACTCCTTGCCCCCAGACAAGAGGATGCACACTGGAAAACAAGAAAATCCAGAAAAGCTCCATATTCAGCTCAGCTTCATAACCTGGGAGAGACAAGAACGTTGAGGAGAGAACAGGAAAGAAGAAACAAAAAACACACACAAAAAAAGAGTCTCTTTCGTTATTTTATTTTTTCATGTCCAGCTGTGTCTCTTTGAACCCCATAAGCCGTGAAAATAATGTTTCGGAGCAATTTACTGGGCGCTGCAACGCCTACATCGCCTCATTCAATTTAAAGGGCGGGTAATTCAATCACGACAGCGTGGATTATACAGAGCTTACAAGCGGCGCTGTGTGTTAGAGAATTGGAGATTGACGGGATTGTGGCGGTCTTGTGTTTGGCTTGGCCACATATTTCTCTCTCCTGGCTGAGGCAGGTGTTGTCAGGACAGGACCGGACCGGGGGGATTACACCGCAGGGAGGACGGTGGATTAACAACAACAACAACAACAAGTGGAACAATCCATGCACTCTTTAACTCCAAGCACCCAAAAATCACAAACTGCATTTTATTTAGACTAAGTGATGCTGAAACGAAAGAACATTATAGGTTTTTTTTGTTTTTTGTTTTTGTTTTTAGTCTAACATGCACCGATGTTGATGCTGCAGGTTTTGGTTCGGAATCAGGAGGAAAACTATATGAGAATGGAAAAGAGCAGGAAGCCTCTTGTGTGACTCCTGTCCGACATGTTTTTTATACCTGGATGGATGCAGGTTGCAATATACGAAAGCGAGCTGTGATTAAACTATTTTTGTGTGTGTGACGATTGGGGATTAAAGCGAAACGAAGACCGAAATTAAAAAAAAAGCTTTAAAATCCCACAAATTTAGTTCGTTAAGTCCAAACAGAATATGATTAGTTAGACGATCAACTTTGAGACGATAAATTGAAAGTAATTTGCTTTTTTTGGCATTAATAAAAATGATTTAAGATTATTTTAAAGAAGCAAAGTAAGCCCATAACTAAATTAAGACGGATACAAATTCAATGTTTGGGATCTACCTTGTATGAGAAGGCGCAGTGTACTCCCTCCCGGCTCAGCAGCGAGACTTCCTCTGATCTCAGCTCCTCTTTACCAAGAACACCAGTTGAAAAGTTATATATCCTTTTCCAGGAACAGTGCAGTTGTATGTTTAAAAACAAAATTCCAATCGGAACATCAATGTAGAGACTGTAGCGGTTCCAAAAGAATTTCCACTTGAACTTTTTTTTTTTTTTTTTTGCACAAGAGAAGCGCACAACAGAACTGATGACGGAGCCTCCTTCTCACAAGTATGAAAGTAAAGAAAAACACGAGGGCTTCTGAAAAGGAACTCAACTAAGTCCTTTTTAATATATATGTCCTACAACTTGACTGCCCTCCTTGTATTTACTGAGAAAGGCGTGGTTGAATTGCTGCCTCTCTCCCTCTCTGGCCGGTGACGGTCTAGAGGAGCCTCTCTAAATGATGCGCTCTGAGAATGAGCTCCCCTCTCCGCTTGTTCAATCAGCACCGTGTCTGTGGAGTCCAGGGGATGCTGGCCAAGTGGAATGTGTGCAGACTGAGAACGACCGCCCCTGTCTGCGCGGAGAGAGAGAGGGAGGCATAGAGCGAGAGAGGGGAGGCAGGACAGGCGCAGGGATGCGCTCAAGCTTCACGGCTCCACATCGAACAGGTTGTCAAAGAAGCATCACGGCTCCCACTCCCAGTTTGTTTTTCGTTCTCACTTAGGTTTCCACAGGACGCCTTTACCATGCCAAAGAGCGCAGTGCTCTCTTTTTCGGTAGGCTATACTTCTCTGTTTGGTGCTCGTCGACAACCTTTGCCAATTAGATCTGAAAACAGATCTGAAACTTATTTACTTTATAGTAGGACCTTCAACACCCACCTCGCTGCGCGAACCTATTATTTATGGCAGCAAAACAACAAACAAACAAAAACATGGTTGACCAAGTCCCCGTGCACACACGAACTGTGTCCCTCACCCACACGCGCACACACACTCCCAGTTTCAGTTCCTCCCGACACCAGAGTTGTTCGCGCGACTTCCTCGTGAGGCCACAGGAGGGCGGGTATGAGCTCACAGCCCCACCATGATGTTCTGCGCCGGACAGGCGTGTGCAAACAGTGTGCAGCTCTGTTTGTACATCAAGTGGTGGGCTCTGAAATCAGCCTGTGTTGAGGGCTCTCTCTTCAACAGACGAGTTTGGTTCGTCACTGAAAAGGTCCACAATGAACCACTGCATGCTTTAAAATTGACTTTTACTTTTACCCAAAACAATTGAACAGCTAACTGAGCAGAGACAAGCAAGAAATCACAATTTAAACTGAATTTTTTAAAGCTATGGAAAATCTTATTTTCACTAGCCTATTGTGATGGATCTGCAAAAGTCAAGGAAGCAGATAAAATAAAAGGCAGACTTATAAAGATTGTAAACTCTTCAGGCCTGAAGATAGTGTCTCATTAATCCTTAAATATTTTAAACAGTCCATTGTCATATGTCCCTCCTATCGTTTTAAAGTGTCAGGAGTATTGCTGTGCTGTCATTATATTCAGGAGAGCCAGAAATTGATATAACAGTAAATACATTAGAATTAAGTCGTTAAGTCAGTAAATTTATATACTTAGCACTTTTATGAAGTGTTTAACAAAAGAAATGAATATGATTTAAATAACAAATAAAGTACAAAAAAGAGCTCTAGAGTGGCATTTAAACGAAACAGTAGTGCCTTACATGGTCTTGATGTCATGGACGGGAATGATGAAATGTTATGAGTAACCATCAGGTAGGTGGATCCATCAACAACCTTTGACCTGTTGATTTGAGGAGTCAGGAGGAGGATTATGGTTTCAGCAGTTAACAGATAAACTGAGAAGCTTCACCTTTTAAGGCTGTGAAAGTTAGAACTAAAAGTTTAAAATTAAGCCTTTAGGGTTGTGCATTTTGCACAATATGAACTTGATTTAAATTGCTACAGAGGGTAAAGAAACTGTTTTTATTAATAAAAACATTAAGAAATGCGACTATCTATTGACGCTTTTTTTATCTGATTTAAATTCATATTAGTAATAAAAATCTGTGAACATTCATATAAAACTATTCATAGTGGCATTTGCTTTTGCATGAATTGCTGATGAATATTTGTTAGTCAGGTAATCCTTGTCCTTTAGTCTGCTTCAGGTATACAGATTTTCCAGTCTAAGGATATTGGGTTGGTTACTTGTTTTGCATATTATTAAAGCATGTACAGTGCTCCACAGACTTCTGCAACTGTCAGATCTCTATGTAAAAGTTAACCAAAGAAAAGATTTGTTATTGTTTTATTGCATAACTCACGTAGTCACAATTTGTTTTTGTAAGAGAAGTTATTCTATCTAATGTGTTTTGTAATATCTGACATCTAACAAATATAGTGTTAGCTACAGTGTGTGGTGCTTTGGGTAAATTGCAACTAAAGGTCCAATTGTTCTGCATGAATCATCACTGCCTGTAACCACTTTTCTTTTGGTTTCATGGGCAACTGATTCATCTTTCCTTTCCTAATTTGTACATAGGACCAATTGTTCCCACCAACACACATATTCACCAACTGGAGATGACTGTTACTCACCAAAACGTATCTGTAGATACTATGTTTTCTTTATGGAAGCAGTGCTTCATTTTCAAGTCTTATTTAGGTGTGTTTGTTTCTCTGGAATGTAAAAAAATCAGAACGATCGACCTTACAGTTAAATATTCACCTGTTCTGCAGGATATTTTTTGCACTTTGTATGATTTCTATACAGATGACATCTTTCTGCAAAAAACAAACAATGAAAACATGAAACACTGAAAAACCTTTTGGTAAAAACTTAAATATGTTCAACTCAAAATATACAGGCAAAACCCTAAAAATACAAATTTATTTTCTTTATCTATAAACTCAGTCTAAACTGTAGAGTTTGGGAAAAGGGGGAATGATTTAGAAAGTTATTTGTGTGAGAGGATGCACTGGTGGGTAGTTTTGGTGCACTTCTATTCTGCATCTATGGTTGTGGTAGTTTGGGTGTTTCTAGAGTATTGTATTTCTTGTGGACTGGGGTGGGGATGGATGCGCTGCAGGGATGCTGGGGTTTTTTGCTTGGTAGTAGCTGTCAGGTGGCTTGGCGAGGATCGGGGCCGGCGACTCTGCTTGTTTGTCTGTTTTGTGTTTAGTGCTTGGTCACTGCACAATGGCGTATTTGGTGGCACTGTTGCCTTGTAGCAAGAAGGTAATGGGTTCAAATCTGGCCTGGGGTTTTTCTGCATGGAGTTTGCATGTTCTTCCTGTGGGTGCATGTGGTACTCCAGCTTCCTCCCACAGTCTTTTGCCCAATGATTGCACTACAGATAGGCAGTCTTCTTGGGGGTGGTGTGCCCTCGGGCCTTGGGTTTCTGAGTCCATGGCTAGATCTGCCCTGGCGTAGCCAGCTGCCGGCGGGGCCTGTGGGCTCGTTGCTGCAGCCCCCTGTGGCTTCTGTACTGTAGCTGCTGGGTGGTTCCTCTGCTCCTTTCTGGGGGGGGGGGAGCAGTCAGTCCTGGGTTGGTCTCTCTGGGGAGTGCTCGGGGCAAATCTATGGCTTCTCATACCAGCTATTAAACACTCATTTATATATGGGCGGCTGTAGTTCAGTGGTAGAGTTGTCGGCCTGTGACCCAGAAATTGTTTGTCCTCCTTCCACCTGCTACATGTTGTTGTGTCCATGGGCAAGACACTTTGCCTACGCGCTTGAGGAGCCGATGGCGCGATATGGCATCCTCGCTTCTGTCAGTCTGCTATAATCATAGCTTGCTTCCAACAGTGTGTGAATGTGAGAGTGAATGAATAATGGAGTTGTAAAGCACTTTGAGGGTCTCAAAAAGCGCTATATAAATGCAAGCCATTATTATATATGTATATAAAGTGGACTATTATAGCAAAAGCCGCAATGCTCCACTTAGGAAAGTAAATCCGTTGGGCTTCTACTTGGCACTTGGGTAGTGTAGATAAGTAAGATAAGTTAGATAAGTAAAAGTAATTTGTCTGAACTGATTAACATTCATAATTGTTGGAAGCAAGGTTTTCGGTAGATCGGCAATCTTTTAATGTTCATCTTTCTGTGTCAAACTCATCAAACTCATCAATAACATTACTACAGTTCAGTCAGTTCTGAGCAACACTTGGCACAAAACATTTTGGGATTCATTGTGACATTCCTAAACAGAGCAAAGACTCTCTGTAGTTACTTAGCACCCTCCTTTCAAAATAATTGTATAGTCTGAGTAAACAAAATCATGGGATCTGGCTCAGAATTCTCATTTCTTCCTGCCTTTCCGGATTTTGCCTCTCATGTTGGACTTGAGCCAGTAGTCTTGGCATGTCTTGCAGGGAGCACATCATAGCTGCTCAAAGCAGTCAATTTCAAAAGACAACATGTTGTAGGAACAACCTTGGGTTAGCACCACGCAGAAACACATCAAACTCATCCAGAATGGAGAAGTGATAATTACAGCGAGCAAAGAGGAAGAAAATCAACAACAAATTATTACACCTGCCAATTCTACAGTTTTTACCCTTGTTTTGGTGATTTGCTGAAGATGCACTATTTTTACCTTTTTATTATATATTAACCTATGTTTGGTTATAATAATACCCATAAACCAGTTAGTCTCATAAACTATAACAATCAGTTGGACAGATGAGTTCTTTACCTTTTCACTGACAGAGCAACTGATATATTACATAAAGAAGAATCAGGAGATTTCTGTATATTTCTTAGGATTCAAGATTTATTTAGAACTATATGAAGAAAGGTTCTGAGCCAGCCTTGTTCCAGGATCTTTTAGCACCAGAACTGCCACAATACAAAAAGAAAAAATACCTTACAGCAGAAACAGAAGTTAAGTATGGCTGCGGGATTGCTTAGATGCAGGCTTATGTCGTTGGGGCCGCCACTGGGTATTACTCGTGCTTAGATGTAAATGTAAAAAAAAATATGTGTAAAATAAACAACAGCACACTAAATATATCACTGATTTCACTATCATAACCTCAGTCACTTACTCACCTCATCCACTGTGTGTGCGCCTCTCTGTGACAGTCGGTAAACAGTCATGTCTCAGTCTAAACTGGATTCTCAGAAATGCAAAAAGGAGTGGGAATCGAACCCTGAATTTAAAAAGCTGGTTGAAGCCATTTATTAGAGATATTACACGGGCATACTGCCTGTATTGTAAAGTTGATGTTTATGCCTAAATTAGTGATATAAAAACACATGACAACTCAACAACATACACAAATGGAGGATGATTCAAATAGTGAAGCACAGGGAATAGAGCCACAGCCCCATCTAAAGGAGAAACTTAAGTTCTTTGGCGGTGGGGTAGTTATCGTTCATTTATCGTTATGACATATCATGGGGTGATCCATGTCAATAGATGAGTAACAAACAACCAATGACTGCACAGTTGTGTTTATTTTGTTATGTCTCACCAGCTTACAAAATTGTGCTGCTTGGTTTGTGTTGTACTCTACTGTAAATATAAGGATTTTTTTAAACACCTGTTGGTTACTTGATCTTAATGGGGAAAGTTTTCAGATTTTAAGTGTTGTTTCTATCTTACCCTGTGTTTTTCAAGGCACTGTCAAATCAGAGCAGAAGGCCTCCCAAAGCTTATATGGAGAGGCTGATTTTGGGATGTTTCATTTCTAATGCACTGCCTATTTTTAAAAAGAGAACAAGAGCAGGTGTATGCAACCAAATAATTTGATTACATCATGGTTGGGTACTGATCAATATTATGTGCATTTTTGATTCTTTGCTACTTTCCCACTGTGAGTGAATACCAATTAATGGTGTTTTTTCATGTAGGGGGAGCTTTTGGTGTCGGGCCTGAAGTAAAGGTTTCCTTGTGATGATTGTGCAGTATGGGCTACAAGAAGCACAGAATGCTACAGCTCCATAGCCAGGGGTCCTAGTTCCACTTTATGAATTTCATATAAGTTCAATTTTAATCATCTCAAGATGTTGGGAGTTATTTTTCCACATATTTTTGGTTTTTGTACATATGTTTTTTCTCTCTGCAATCATTACCTGCACCAGGAACTTCCACTTGCTGGGGGGTCAAATAAAACCAATCCTCCAGATGAAGCCTGAGTCCTCCTTCCAACATTTGGCCAAATGCTTACATATGAATAATCATCAATTAATTAAAAAAAACTTCTCAATTTATCCAAAAAGGATTATTCATAACAGAATGACTTTTATATTTAATGACAAGCTTTTCTGAGCATATTAACCTAGCAAGGACTTATGCTTATATTTTTTAGATGTAGACAGGTATATATTTGCATAAATATATTTTTTATAATGTAGACATATGGTTCTAAACAACTTCAAGGGTCCTGGAGGAAAGCAGTTATTTAGAGTTAAAGTTAAAATCATATGTGGGTGGGCCTTGCTACAGTGGCTTGCAAAAGTATTCGGCCCTCTTTAACTTTTCCACATTTTGTCACATTACAGCCACAAACATGAATCAATTTTATTGTAATTCATCATGAAAGACCAATACAAAGTGGTGTACACGTGAGAAGTGGAACGAAAATCATACATGATTCCAAACATTTTATACAAATAAATAACTGAAAAGTGGGGTGTGCGTAATTATTCAGCCCCCTGAGTCAATACTTTGCTGAACCACCTTTTGCTGCAATTACAGCTGCCAGTCTTTTAGGGTATGTCTCTACCAGCTTTGCACATCTAGAGACTGAAATTCTTGCCCATTCTTCTTTGCAAAACAGCTCCAGCTCAGTCAGATTAGATGCACAGCGTTTTTTGGACAGCAGTTTGCAGATCTTGCCACAGATTCTCGATTGGATTTAGATCTGGACTTTGACTGGGCCATTCTAATACATGGATATGTTTTGTTTTAAACCATTCCATTGTTGCCCTGGCTTTATGTTTAGGGTCGTTGTCCTGCTGGAAGGTGAACCTCCGCCCCAGTTTTAAGTCTTTTGCAGACTCCAAGAGGTTTTCTTCCAAGATTGCCCTGTATTTGGCTCCATCCATCTTCCCATCAACTCTGACCAGCTTCCCTGTCCCTGCTGAAGAGAAGCACCCCCGGAGCATGATGCTGCCACCACCATATTTGACAGTGGGGATGGTGTGTTCAGAGTGATGTGCAGTGTTAGTTTTCCGCCACATATAGCGTTTTGCATTTTGGCCAAAAAGTTCCATTTTGGTCTCATCTGACCAGAGCACCTTCTTCCACATGTGTGCTGTGTCCCCCACATGGCTTGTGGCAAACTGCAAACGGGACTTCTTATGGTTTTCTTTTAACAATGGCTTTCTTCTTGCCACTCTTCCATAAAGGCCAACTTTGTGCAGTGCACGACTAATAGTTGTCCTATGGACAG
The DNA here is from genome assembly GCA_963556495.2 of Valencia hispanica. Taxonomy (NCBI): domain Eukaryota; kingdom Metazoa; phylum Chordata; class Actinopteri; order Cyprinodontiformes; family Valenciidae; genus Valencia; species Valencia hispanica. Next base: position 42,255,521 of record OY747701.1, on the reverse strand, counting down.
ATTCCCCCACCTGAGCTGTAGATCTCTGCAGCTCGTCCAGAGTCACCATGGGCCTCTTGGCTGCATTTCTGATCTGCACTCTCCTTGTTCGGCCTGTGAGTTTAGGGGAACGCCCTTGTCTTGGTAGGTTTACAGTTGTGCCATACTCCTTACATTTCTGAATGATTGCTTGAACAGTGCTCCGTGGGATGTTCAAGGCTTGGGAAATCTTTTTGTAGCCTAAGCCTGCTTTAAATTTCTCAATAACTTTATCCCTGACCTGTCTGGTGTGTTCTTTGGACTTCATGGTGTTATTGCTCCCAACATTCTCTTAGACAACCTCTGAGGCCGTCACAGGGCAGATGTATTTGTACTGACATTAGATTACACACAGATGCACTCTATTTAGTCATTGGCACTCATCAGGCAATGTCTATGGGCAACTGACTGCACTCAGACCAAAGGGGGCTGAATACTTACGCACAACCCACTTTTCAGTTATTTATTTGTAAAAAATGTTTGGAATCATGTATAATTTTCGTTCCACTTCTCACGTGTACACCACTTTGTATTGGTCTTTCATGTGGAATTCCAATAAAATTGATTCATGTTTGTGGCTGTAATGTGACAGAATGTGGAAAAGTTCAAGGGGGCCGAATACTTTTGCAAGCCACTGTATATATTACTGGTTATTTAATGTATAAAATTTGATAAATATTATCCAGATCCCACATAAGACCCCCGTGTGTACACTGAGAGGTGCCCAACATAAACTCCAGCTGCAAAAAATAAAATCAGAACCTGAAATTCAAGTATGGGGAAGTAAAAGGAAGTATTATACCATAAGCAACCATGCAATGGTAGTACGAGTTTTGGAGGGTAATTAAAAGTAAAAAAGGAAGTTCTTGCACAACGGACTAGTCATAGATCAAATCATAAAGCTTTGAGATATAAAAAAATAGGAAAAAAACTTGCATGCATTATCTGGTGTAAACTACAAAGCAATCTGAGGTACTTGGTTATTTTTTTTCAGCTACCATTGTTTGTAATTGATGCTCCCATCAGTGTAATTCAATCAGAGCTGTATATCAGCGCCAAGCACTTCCCCACAACGAAACCGCTAAATGGACAGAAAAGATACACTTGAGACAGAAGATAATTTCATTGTGTCTTCAGTGTGTGTGTGCATTTGAGGAAGTGTGGCAAAGAAATGTGGAAAATAAAAGTAATAAAGTTGTGTTAAACAAAGATGTAATAGCAGGGATGGAAACTTAACAATTCAACTTATCGTCACATTTAGGAGGATGCACAGTTGACACGAGGAGGACCACGGAGAAAGTAATAATAAAGCGCAAGACATTTAAAAAGATAAAAGGGATTTCAGCTGCTGTTCTAAATATGTGCCTATATTGCTGTAAAAGATGACCGCTTTATACATTTTCATAAGAGAGGCATCAATATAATGCACTCTTCTCATTTATTGCATGAATAAGAAAGTGGATGTAAAATTGAATGTTTAGGATAATGGTGCCTCTGTTTGCATTTGTATTAAAATTGGGTATGTTTTAAATATGACTTTTGGACTTTGGATAGATTTAGAAGAAAAAATAAGATGTACAGGACACCATTGTCACATGTAGGTGTATTGTGATCGAAAACCAAAAAATAATACTGTATATGCACACACACACACCCACACCCACACACACACACACACGCACACACACACACACAATATATATATATATATATATATATATATATATATATATATATATATATATATATATATATATATATATATATATATATATACAATGCTCAATGAGGGTAACATGGATACATGCTTAACCCAAAAGTATCCAATAACCCCAGAAAAAGTCTACAGATTTTTTGTTAATCACCTTTTTGAAAAAGAATTGGCGAAGTGGTCTAAAAACTCGCTAAATATAGCGATAAAGATGCTAAATTAGCAACACTGTCTGCAATTTACCACTCATCCGCACTAATCTTGTCCTCACCACCAGAACAGAAGCATCAGCTCACGATAAGGAGGTCTACAGAGATCCAATGGATGTCCACTTCAGGGTGGGGTTAACCCCTAACAATTCAAGCAGCACAAAGCATAAAAACTGATTTTATTTAAAGGCAACTCGCATGCAAAAACAGAACGATTAAAATTATAAATTAGATTAACTCGATTAAAAAACAAAGTGCGCTAAATATGTCAGTAAATGATTAATCACAATCAATAATTTGACATATATATAGTATGTATGTATGTATGTATGTATGTATGTATGTATGTATGTATGTATGTATGTATGTATGTATGTATGTATGTATGTATGTATGTATGTATGTATGTATGTATGTATGTATGTATGTATGTATGTATGTATGTATGTATGTATGTATGTATGTATGTATGTATGTATGCGTGTACGTGTTTGTGTGTATAGTTAGATGCTTGAAAAAGGTCTGTGGAAAAAAAGACTAATTAATACTGAAAAAACAGAAAATAAGTTCAGCTTTCAGGGTCATGTCAGGTTACTAAAAGTAATTTATTTAAATACGTGAAAAGGTTATTTTAGCACCTAAGATCTAAGCCAGCACATGATCCTTTTTATTTGCATTTATGTAATCAAACAAGGATGACATTGAAAAGTAAAAATTAAAACAAAACACATATCAAAATAATATATTCTGTTCAAATCAATGTCTCTTGTTTTTTTATCTTCTGTAAACAGAGGAACACTTTACATTTCTTCCTTGAAACCAGTACTTTATGTTCACACATTATGTGCCACCATTAAGCTAAAGATGCTGAAATGATTCCCACCAGAGCTGCCTAATTGGCAACAGCTGAAGTGTTTAGACACAATAAAGATCAGGAAAGTTAAGAACCCACCGCTATAGTCTTCAGGGCCATATATCTTTTACTGAAATCAATGGCACGCTGCTTCTGCTATGGGTTTTGAAAGCTGACAGTGGACATTAATTACATTCACATCATTCTAATTACTACAGGAAATACCAAAGCAAAGAACAGATAACTTAACAAAAGTGGACCTCATACAGATGGTTGCTGTGGTATGATGTGTTAGGTTAGCTTAAACAACTGTGGGTTATGCAAAACTGATCACCAAAAACACAAAAAGAGCTACTCTTTAGAGTGTAATAACAGCAAAAAATGTCATAGTCCTCTGGAACTGACAGATCATTTGTTGTACCAACACAGCCTCTAAAAAGTAAAAAGAAAAACAAACAAGAAAAAAAATGGCTATCATCAGTCACAATGTACAGTCCAGTGTGTATGCATGTATGTGTGTGTGTACAGTATGTGAGTGTGTAAAACACAGAGACAGACAGAGGAGGTATAGCTGTCCAGAAATGTGTGACACCAGCCGGTCTATGTCAAACTCTCCACCTACTCCATACCCACACATCTGCTTGCAAACACACACACACTTGAGATGGGGTCATTTTTCACTGGATAATTGGCGGCAAGGCACATTGCCCTTGGGATTCGATAATTCATAACCTCCTCCCATCCAATATTGGATAGCGGGTAGAAATGGGCTGAGACAAGGGGTGGTGTGTGGAAAGAGAAGGGGGTGGGTGGTGGGGGGCTGCATCATTAGAGAAGAGAGGTAATGGCTCTTATTGATTCCGCCCCGCCGGGGCCCCCTCACCATTTCATGTTTAAAACAACACTGATCCTCATTACCAAGGCATCCGCCGCTGCACTGATAAGGAGAGGAAAGACACCGTGTGAAGAAGAGAAGTGAAAAAGTGAGGAGAGAAAAGGGGAAGAATTGCAGGTGAGGAGGGGCACAGAGAAGCAATCTGGGAAAGAAGGAGAAGAGGAGAAATGGTGAAAGAGGAAATAGCCACAAAGAAAAAGAAAGAAGCACACACAGGGCTTGTGTTTTTCTGTGCAAACGCGACAGACTGACTGGAGTAAGTAATTACTGTCACCCTTTAATGCGTGTAATGCAGTATTACTTGTTTAAACCTCTCTCTCACCCCCTACAGTGTGTAATAAGCCTAAAGAATTGACTCAAACACAGAGTACTTGTGTCTAATAATTCTCCGTGCTATTATCCTCTCTTTGCTGCTAATACTCTGAGCTCTCTGTGTGTTTGGCCACCGGCAAACATTATCATTACTGCAGCAATGGAATAAGACCCGCTATAATGTCTTTCCTTTTTTTCCCTCTCCTTAGTCTCTCCTTGACTCTTTCCAAATATGGGTTTTTATAAGAAGAAGGTAATTTGCCAGATGAATCTGCTCCAAACTATAAACTTGGAAGTCAAATACTTCAGTCCTTTCCAGGCCTCTATGTGCTGACATTCAAGGACTGCGTTCTTTGAATGTTATTTCATGTTTTTTGCTTATTATTTTTCAAGTAGTTGTTTATGTTTGAAACTAGATTCAGTGGTAATGTAACCTGTTTGGTGGAGCTTTTGCGTATTCACTCCATACATGTACTGTATCACTACCAAATCTAGTACTTTGTCAGTTTTAAGACCCCGCTCTGTGCTTGACTTCTGTGCAGTGCTCAAGACTATACACCGGTCTGTAGTTGGGCCATTTTAAACTCCAAATACAGTGGGGTAAAAAACTATTTAGTCAGCCACCAATTCTGAAAGTTCTCCCACTTAAAAAGACAAGAGAGGCCTATAATTTTCATCATAGGTATACTTCAACTATGAGAGACAAAATGAGGGGTAGAAAAATCCATAAAATCACATGGTCTGATTTTTAAAGAATTATTTGCAAATTATGATGGAAAATAAGAATTTGGTCAATAACAAAAGTTCATCTCAGTACTTTGGTATATACCCTTTGTTGGCAATGACGGAGGTCAAACGTCTCCTGTAAGTTTTCACAAGGTTTTCATACACTTGCTGGTATTTTGACCCATTCGTACATGCAGATCTTCTCTAGAGCTGTGATGTTTTGGGGCTGGTGCTCAGCAACATGAACTTCCAACTCCCTCCAAAGATTTTCTATGGGGTTGAGATCTGGAGACTGGCTAGGCCACTCCAGGACCTTGAAATGCTTCTTTTGAAGCCACTTTCTCGTTACCCAGGTGGTGTGTTTGGGATCATTGTCATGCTGAAAGATCCAGCCATGTTTAATCTTCAATGCCCTTGCTGATGGAAAGAGGTTTTCACTCAAATTCTCACGATACATGGCCCCATTCATTCTTTCCTTTACACGGATCATTCGTCCTGGTTCCTTTGCAGAAAAACAGCCCCAAAGCATGATGTTTGGCCTGTTAGCCAAAAGCTAACTCCATTGTCCCTTGTTTCTGTGTTAAAGCTGTGGCCTACCCATGTGGAGAAGCCACCACATGCCCTGCTGCTCAGCTCATTTGTTAGCCAAAGTTAATTTCATTGTTCTCTGTTCCCCACGAATCTGGTTTTGTTTGAGCCCCCTGGAGAGAGGGATTAACCCACCTCCCGGTGGCTAAACCCCTTTAGCATCTGCATCTGCACATGTCTTGGTTTCCACCCACGGGATGAAATTAACTCATGATTCCCCACTCCCTGTTTATAATAAACTGTGTTTTGAAGTGATTCTCTGATACTTATTGTTTGTTCTATCCACATATTATTCATTTTCTAAGTTTAGTAGTTTAGTTGCATGCTTTAGAATAGATGGGAATTATTGACGAAATGCTTTGGCTGTAAGGTTGATCTATTTTCTTAAGAAAATCCACTTAGCTTAAAGAGAAGTTTTCTGTTCTTTCTTGGTGTATGAGCACAAATATTGTCCACTGCGTTTTGAACTTACAGTTTCAGAGGAGACTGGGTGTCTGGGATTACGAGTGCTTCTCATGGAGAAACTGGTGCCCCAAACTTTAATTAATAGATTAAAAACTTGATCTTCATCAATAATTATGTGAATATTAAATTATTGATCATAATTATTGATGGTTATGTAAACCAGACATTAATCGCACACTCTGTGTTACAACACAGTAATAAAGTTAAATAGTACGATGTTACTCCAAACCCCCATAAAACACAACCACCTCAAATCTTTTCAACAGAGATCATGACAGCATTGGATGAAAATTAAAATTGTGCATCCGCAAGAACTTTTACTGATGCTTATTCAACTGTTACATTGTGAAGAGCTCTTAGAAAAAAACAGACCATCTTTCTGATTGCAATGGGCATTCTGCCTCAACATTACATTTGTATTACCTTCAAAACAATGCATTCGATATTAACTGGTAAAAAAAAATCCTTTGTTGTAATAAAATAAAACCGTTGTAATGGTGAGCAATAATCAGCAAATTTCAATTAGCTACATTGCAATAAATGTGTTTCTTTGAATGAGTTTAAATAAATGCTGAACATTTTAAATACTTAAAGATCTAAATACAAATGTTTTAATGAACTATTTGACTACACTGTAAAACATGTTTTTGGACTTTTTCAATTTATATTTTGGTGATCACTAGTGTTTCATAATTTGTTACATTTGTATGTGTAACATATTTAGTGATCATTTTGTCCAGGTCACATTTGTAAATAAATTACTTAGTTATTAATATCCTGCACATACGCAATCAGCTGACTTTAACATGGTGAAGTTATAACTGTAATCCAAAACGTTTCTGACACAACTTCATCAACTCCCAAACTGCATGGAAAGAGACAAAGATTAGGTAAAAAGACTCCAGCAAGACTTTAAGTGCCAAGAAACAACTTTATTTGTAGACCAATGCGTTTTGGCTTTTGGCCTTCATCATTGTCGTTATAAGTCCATCCATCGATCCATCCATCCGTTATTTGTACCTGTCCATCCTCTGCAGGGTTGCGGGGGGGCTGGTGCCTATCTCCAGCAGTCATTGGGCAAGAGGCAAAGTACACCCTGGACAGGTTGCCAGTCCATCGCATGGACATTATAAGTCACCAAACAAATTGTGTTAAAGTTAAAAACTACAATACAGAAAAAAACTCAAAGGAACTAATCACACATAAACAGGTTCATCAATTAGCTTTCCAGGGGGTGGTGCTTGCGGACTTGTTAAACCAAATCATATTTGGGCTTAACCACTTACAATTTAGAGGAAAAGGTGGAGAGTGAGATGTGATTAATTCTCGTGTCTTTTTTAAATGGCCAATATGGCTACCACCCAGGGTGCCTTTATGTCAGGTTGGTAACAAATACCTGTATAAGAGACAATAACAGCAGATTTTGGCATCAAGCATAAGAGAGAAGTGTGAATAAAAGATGCATATCTGGCACCCAAACAGCATGAGCCTATCAGCGCCAAAGGCATGTATCGTACAAAGGCAGTGTTGTGCATGAGCCGGGTCAAAAATTTGTGTTCATGAATAGAGCTTACTCTCTTAGCAACTTTCAACTTAACAGTGCTGGTTTTTACATGAAAAACTTGAACTTGACTTCAGATCAACAGACTCCGTTTAATCGTGCTCTAATGGGGATCAACAAAATATTTATGCTGTGTTTTTTAGGGATAAACTTTAGATTTTTCACATAGAAAAGACAACAATTGTTTTTCCCTAGAGGCGAATGCAGAGTGGCTGCTCTGTATCTGTGTGTCTGTCTGCAGTGGGTAGCAGAGATGAACTTTGCCTGTTGTGGACACATAGACAGTTTTTGCTGTCTGCTGTGCTTCGAAAATAAGAATCTCAAATAAAGGTTTATGCTCTTAATAGATTAAATTGCGTCATGTTTTCCCCACACTTGTGTTCTTTTGTATGGGAGACACAGCAGAGATGAGCTGAGGAAGCTGCCGATGCTTTACAATTCTAACTTTTCTTTTAGACCATTAAACAGGTTAGAAGCTGAAATAATAATTCATCAACATTAAATTCACAGCTGCTTCACTGTTCAATAAAGTACTGCCTCTGTCGGGGCTGGTGATCACCATGCCATTAAATTTCATGTTTTTTCCAACTGAATGTTTAAACCAGTCTCCCAGCAAGAACTCCATTTTGTCCCTCTTTGTGCTTGAATATACCGACTACCGAAATTAATTTGAAAAAAAGTCCTCCATCTCTGTGCTCACTGTGTATCAGTATGCATTGGTGAGCCATCCAACAAGCTAACCAATCCACCTGTCAATCAAGAAAGCAGCTGAAATGACAGCACGTGTTGTCTTCAATTTATATGATTGAAAACTTTGTCGGTTAATTTGGTTAAAAAGAATCAGAGCTTTAAATAGGAACAACTGCATTTGCCCCTTTTTCCAAGTTCCAGACTGAACATTCAGTATCTGGCAGGTATTCAATATCCTGGGAGGTTTTGAGTGTACGACAACATTAAAATGTATAACTTATGTTTGAATATAAATGAATGTATTTTTACCTGGCTGAAATGAATTTGGAACTTGTTTTTGTGAATGGTTTACCAGCACAACACTAATGGTGGTCAATTAAGGAGACCTCATTAAATATTTACAGTAGTTTTCTATAAAGAAAGGTTTACATATTTATCAGCCCATATTCCGTTCAATTCAATTCAGTTTATTTATATAACGCCGATTCACAACAGATGTCATCTCAAGGCACTTTATAAGAAAAGTCATTTCAATACAATCATACAAACATTCCAATCAGTTTAAGTTTTCTATTTAAGGAATTTCAGCAGATTGCATGGAATCATTGACTTAGGGTTGTGCCCCGTTTATGCAGACTCCAACCACAGCAATCCCTTAACCATAATTCATACTGATCAAGCATGTTGCGACAGTGGAGAGGAAAAAGTACCCTTTTACAGGAAGAAACCTCCAGCAGAACCTGCCTCAGCATGATCTGCCGCGACCGTCTGGAGGTCAAAAGACAGACCAGAGACACAGAAAGAACTGATGTAAGAGTAGTTGCTATACTAAAGAAAGTAAAAAGTTAATAACAGGACACAGGGGAAGTTCAGTTACTGGGAGCATCATCCCAATCGACGCCCCTAAAACTGGGACCTGGTTCCACAGGAGACAAGCCTGATAACTAAAAGATCTGAATCCCATTCCACTTTTAGAATGGGATTCAGGTGAACTCAATAATCCAAAAATCACAGTAAATTCAGTGAGACGCTTCTTGTAGCCATCTCAGACTTCGCAGGTCCAGCTGGAACCATGACACATCCTCTCTGTGTTTCAAAGTTTGGACAAATCTGGAACTTTGAGTTGTTTAAAGAAAGAGAACAAAGCCATCTGACACCTAGTTGTGTAAAAAAAAAAAAAGACCATGGGTTGGATTTAAACGGATCAAGACTCTGCATATGCCAGACAAATACAATGTAAAGAGGTTATTTGGTTTAGAAACGTTGAATCCAGAAAATATTTCTTCTGGGGATCACACTGAGGCAGAAGATATTCTTGGAGAAACTACATCAGTTTCAGCTCCTCAAATTGCTTATTTGTGTTTTTTTTTTTTTGCCCACACTGACAGTCTAGGGATCAGGGTTAACAAAACACTGCTTTCTCTCCTGCCCATGGCCTTACCCCTCCCTTGCTTCTGATGTCCTCTCAAACTGCACTTCTCTGACAACAAACAAGCAGTCAACTCTCTCCTCTTCCTTTCAATTATGGTTCTGTTCTGACACTCACCAGGCCAATACATCCCTGTTAGCAGTGCAGGGGAGGAGAAGAGAAAACAGTAAATTGGAGATGCCGACCCCTGAGGGGATCTTCTTGGCTCTGTGACATGTTTAGGGTCAGCTTTTTGCATCCTGCATAATAATGGGCAGAGCATGAGAAAAAGCGAGAAGAGAGACTGATTATTCTGATTAGTCAGGCATTCTTTGCCCATCCACCCCAGTATGATGGGGCTGTCCACTCATACACACACCACAGACCTGCTCAAAGGTTGTCTTGCAGCAGATCCTCAGATAAGCTTGTTAAAGGGCAGAGTATCCACAAAGCAGAACTTACAGAGAAAATCATAATCTAGAAGACATGATGCTCCTCATCTTTTGACCTCACAGATAAACCAATGGCTCCATCAGCTCAGCCACTGATAAAAAAAAAAAAACTATAAAAAAACTGTGTGCCCCTAAAGTGGCATGGCTGCTTTGATATTAAATGTTGTGTGTGATTCAGCCTTTAATAAATAATGATTTACCACACACTCTGGGTCTCTACATTCCCATCTAGTAGATGAACAGCTACCACCTGCCTCACTGTGTGTGTGTGTGTGTGTGTGTGTGTGTGTGTGTGTGTGTGTGTGTGTGTGTGTGTGTGTGTGTGTGTGTGTGTGTGTGTGTGTGTGTGTGCATGTGTGTGTCTGCGAGGTTACTAGTGGAGACATACTTTCTGCAAAATACCTCTATTGATGGTAGTCAAGTCAATGGCATCCTTGCAATAGTCATCCACACAGTCAATTACCTCACAGAATGACGGGTTATCTTGCTGATAGTCTAAGCTGCAGCTGGCTGTTTGCCCAGAGTATCTGCCAAGAATAATGTCTATTTGTTTGTTAGGGAACAAAAGGAATTCAAATATTGAGTTTGTCAGCAACTGTATAGGCTAAAATTAAGACAGGGTTAGGATAACCACTTTAATTTAACAATTTAAACAGATTTAAATCAAAAGCTAAATTGTAAATATAGCTTAAATTTGGTCATTTAGTGATTTCATGAGTTACCATTGTGGACATGACTGTGAGCCGGTTAACAATTCTGGCTGTTTTCTCACATGTTCATTGGATAACATAGAAGAATAAAGATGTATTTCTTTTTGCCACTAGAAGTTGGCCTCCATATTTTTTCTGGTATGCTACCAATGCATGAATAAGATGAGAGGTGGACTGAGGTCTACTAACAGAATTTCCCCCATTTCTTATTGCAAAAGGATATTAATTTTCTACATTTTTGTTTAAATGAAGAATGTTTCTTTAGCCCCAGGAAATTTGGAGTAAAATACTTAGTTAGAGATTTAATTACTTACAGCACAGCTCTGTCAAAACTGCCAGTAATTTGTGATAGATTTAATAACTAGGGTTTCAATATTTTAAAAGATAGTGGAAATAGCCAGGTCTGTTCTGTGTGCATCAAGGACGGCTGAGGCAAACTGTGTCAAATTGTTGTTTTATGTAAATGGAAATCCAAAATATGGTCAAAGGAAATGGTTCATAGAGGGTGGACAAAAAACCGTGGGATAATTTTTTGCTTAACCTTTCTTAGAGAAGAACCCAAAATACATGCATAGACTTCTTGAATAATTCTAAGATATTTTGCTTACTCAGGGTGTCAGTGCTGGATGGTTTCTCCTAAGTTTGCTTTTATTGTGTATCTGGCTTTATGACCTAATACACAGGACTTTACATAAGTAATACATTAATATTGCTTTTTATCATATCTGATCAAAAGTTATCTTTTAATTTAATTCCCTGGAATTAAAATTAACGCTTTGAAGTGGCTGAGCCAGAGTCTCACCTTGAAACTGTGGAGAGATTAGGGTGACGCCAAGAAGCCTTCCAACCTCAAAGAGTCTATACAAAAAAGTCAAAATAACAGTGTAAACATGCAAAAAGCTAGTCAGCAATTATAGGAGGTTTGGTGCTATAATGCCAATGAAATTATTTTTACATTGGCTATCGAGAAGGGAGAGAAAATATGTTACTAGTAAATTTTTAGTAAGATATAAATAAGACAGTTGAATATTTTTGTCATTGATACTATTTTTACATTGTTTCATTATCTTTTGAGAGATGCCCATCTCATTTCTTGTCTGAAACAGTTGAAAGAAAATCATTTTAAATCCAAATCTGATTAGAATTTAGATTAAAAATAAGGATTATATAGGATTACGATCGATATAGGACAGAATTTCCTATCTTGTCTTTGTGGCTGCTAAATGTGGCCAAACCTGAGTTTCCGGGGGCTTCTAATTCTGAATCTATATACAAAAGCAGTCTTGCTACAAAAAAATAGCTTCCCTGAGCAAATAGCATGTCTCTATGCTGATATGTACATTTAAATACGCTATAAAGCTTGCATTTAGAGGAAAGCCCATCCATATTTATCTTTATGTATTTATTTATGTAAAATTACTACCAGAGCGAATTGCTTGTCCAGAAAAAATTATGTCTGCTGAAAGTTGGTGGTAGTTTTGGTGCAGGAAAATAAAACGCAGGAAAAAATTTATTCACTGTTTTGAGGGAATTACGAAAAAAGAATAGCTCAGGGATGCCACAAAAGGAAGAGCAGATAACTTTTGTATCCATTTATTTTGCAAGTAAATTTTCTTAGAAAGTAATTGTCTAAAGTGTTTCTGACAGAATACAAACATTTAAAGTACTCCAAATGACACTTCACATGCCATAACAAATGACCAGAAGTCAAAATAATTAACTCTGCAATGAAGATTGTTCTGTTTTGTGCAACCAAGGTGCCCTGCAGTTGGATGCACAAGGGGAATTTTGCAGGAGAAGGAGGTATGTAAGTGCAACACTGGCAAGATATAACATTGTTTTTTTTTATTCTGACATAACCACAAGTTACTCCAGTATATTTATATAGTTGTCATGTTGTGTAAATTTATACTTTTTAAACTCTAGTCAATGTTTTTTTTTGTGTGTGTTTCACCTTGCATGGTTTTAGTGCAATCTGCTTTTTTAATCAGGTGCAGGAATTAAAGTAATTGGACTTCTAAGGATGTGTCAGGAGAGTTTGCTCTATTTTCCGATAAAGTAGACTAACAATTTTCTGAACACTTGGGAGCAGTCATGGACATGGTCATCCTTAGAGGCTTTGGCAATTATTAGTAAAGCACAAACTGAAATAATGAAGTCAAGGTTAAAAAGTAACTTACACTGTCCAGATGTAATAGGATATTATACAAATTTTACAACCATCATCATACAACCCCACACACATAATATTGAGTTTTGAACTTTAACAACAGTGAGGTATCATCAGCCAAAGTTTCCCAAATAACCACACTGCACCAAGAATAGACTAGAATAGAATTATCCTTTAAAATAAAATTATGTAAACTTGAGTTTCTTCTTTGTTTTTGTCCTACCTTTTGACAATGTTAACAGCACTGTAAATGTTAGTGTTATTTGTTTATCTTTGTTTGCACAAAGCACCAGGCAGTTTATCTCTCAGCAGGGCAAAGCAACGCTAAATGAATAAGGTAATGAAAAATAACTTCTTTATTAGCAAATATTTTGATGAAGAAATTAAATAAAAAACCCTGAAAGCGTGGCTTACTGGTCAGAAAGAAGTAGACAGGCAATACAAATACAACCCATGTAAAACCACCCAGGAGATTGTAGCTAGCATGTGTTAATTGAGCTCTGTGATAAATAAGCACGCATCAGATGAGATCTTCCCATACAGGCCTTGAGCAGCTCTGGGAGAATGATGAGAATTGACTGAGAGTCTCAATTTCCAATAGCAATCACAGTGTGACATCTCTTTCTCCAATTAGGACTGGAGAGTAGCAGAGACGAATCCGCCGGGAGCTGCTGTTGCTTTGAATAAGTTGTTGTCTACTTTAATAGTCTCTTTCTTTTCCGTTTTGACCTGTAAATGATGCATGCACTCTTAAGTCCACGAACTCATTCTGCCAGCTGCTATTGTTTGCTTCTGAATGAATTACACACCACATGTGCTTTGCTCTCAAACAACTTCTGCACGGGGCTGCCTTTGAACTGTAAATTACTTGGCTTCATGGAGAGTCTAAGATATCCAGAAATGTTGAATTTCTTTTGTGAAGCCATAAGGTGTTTTTATAGCAAACGTGAATGCAAAAATTACTCAGAGATGATACTGAAATCAAAGATAACATTGAAAGATAGCATTTATAGGCGCACTGCATTTGCATGAAAGCAGAAACTGTATATGACCATGTGGCCCCATGGATTGTGGGGGGAAAAAAGATTTAAACTGTATTTAAGTGTTTATAGCTTGAATGGAAAGTAAAACAACTTGAAAGCTAGCACAGACATAACAAATTGGTGCTCAACAAATGAACAGAGGTCAGGACCTGAGCACTCACCCCCTCAGCAACTCTACAGCAGAAAGAGCAGACATTACATTGGTTAAAGTAAAGATCAGTTATGACCTCCCCTGGTCAAAGAACACGACTGGGATTGTGATACAGGCAGAAAAAATGAGATTAAGAAAACTGAAACAAATTTAATACCATTATTAGAACATGCCACAGAGCTCTGGTGAAGAATGTTTGATGTACTGCATCTCAGCCCAGCCCTCCAGCTGCAATATGGCAGACAAGACTCTTTGACAAAACTTCCATAATAAAAGTTATTACATCAAATTTTTCTTTGGGATTAAGAAAGTTATTTTTATTTGAATGGAATTAATTAAAATGGACCCTTGTTGGATACTATTTGGTAATCCCTGAACCATAGTAAACGGACTTGATTTTTTATTATTTCTCCTTTAGTTTTACAGGTAAGTCTTATTGAGACACGAGGTCTGATTTTCATTTTATATAAATCCATATAGTTACCTTGGTGTCCATTGCAAGCCTTGCAGTGTTTGCAGTGCAGTGCATTCATTTCCTTTACCAAGTTATTCGTCAGGTTAAGGTGGGTTGCATTTCTCCAGCAGCCATATCCTACACAGCTGACAAATGTGTATCAAAGACCCAACAAAAAGACAGACAATCCCACATTTCATACCTTAGGTCATTTTAGAAACTTACACCATAAACGCAGAAAACAACTTTATTGACAAAGCTGTCTTTTGATATAAATCTGTGTTCATTAAACACTAAAATATTCACCCCTGATGCTGATGTGAATTATCAGCCGCCTTGCCATTTTACTAGAGCTAATTGGCCTATAACACAAGTGTTTAAACAAGCACCATCAAAAGTGCTTTCTACATGATTAAACAACATGTTTCCAGTTGGGTGTTTAATATAAATTATGCATAAATTACATAAATTAATTTGATAACTGCTTAATTGTTTATTGTAAAAGGCTGCATGCAGAGTTCTGGGACACTCAGATGAATTTGTTTTTTCGGAATACTTTACAAGAAAAAAAAGATGAAAAATCTAAGATGACAAGAAGACAGGAAAGAGTGTTAAGAAATCAGATACCATTTTTTCCCCAGATAATCATCTCAGTTTTTATAAATAAATAATGCAAATAGATATAGAGCTTAGTCTGCAGATCCAGGAAAGTTATGGAAAATTATGAAATTGCTACAAAGTACAACCTCTTTTTGCCTAAAGAATGACTGAACCGTAAAAAGAAAAGGGCACATTTTTAAAATAAAAATAAACACCTATGCATAAGAATGAACCTTTCAGGTTGTGGACTCTTGTTGCAGGTAGTAAAACAATGAATATTTAACTAGTATGGAGATGAAACAGCTAATTAAATTACATCCAATTCTGTTCGGATCTCTAAACAAATAGCTATTCATAATAGAGATATTTACCTACTTCGTAACTGCAAATAGACATGCATTAATTCTTGAATAACAGTTATAATAAATGCATCAATCCAGAGAATAGGACGTTCTTAATGTTGCAGTGTGCAAAAAAATTAACATTAGACAATAGCATTTATGATTACTAGCCACAACTAGATAACTACTAAGCTTTTTGCATCACCATGGAGGAGTTGTGACCAACAATGCAAAATACTCAAGGCTTTTTGAGCATTAATGGGTTCTTTGAGGTCATGCCAAAGCATCTCAATCCGATTTAAGTTTAGACTTTCTGATATGTTGGGTTATTTTTATACCACATGTAAGGGGTTATGCATCATCCAAAAAATTTAATTGACTTGACTTGTCAGTCCAGGGTAGATTTCTCCCATAGTTTTTTGCATCATCAAAATCACACATGCTGCTTGAGTTACATGAAAGGCTTATGAGTAGATTACCTTTTCCAAACTCAAAAATATTTTGGATCCTTTTTTTATTATTTCTGCTGATATTGAAAGAGTATTTTTTTAAATGTGATGTATGTATTTTGATTAGAGTGCATGATTTATTATAGAAAACAAACATCCTTCTTTGTCATCAGCTGAATAAGTACACAAGCAGACATCAACAAATATAGAAGTTATGTGAAACAAACCCTAAAGTGACTTGTCTAATTTCATGCATCATTTTGGATAAACACATTTATTTCCCACTTCCTCCTCACTCAGCTCTGTGTGCTACAGGCCTCGGCAAACTATTCCCACCTAATGCCTGTAATGTGATATAACAACAATTAACAATCAGACACCATGCAGCACATTAAATTTATGTCTTCGTCTGTGCCTCTTGCAGATGTTATGGTGCCGGGTGTCACTGGGAAATTTTATCACTGCTTGGGTAATGGAATCAGGGATCGAGGTGGGAGGGGTCAGAGAGATTGTGTTGTCAGGGCTTCCTGACAGACGTGCAGAGCATATCCTCAGCAAGCCCCTCTCATCTGCACCTTAACCATTTCCTCGCTCACTGTACCTTCTTTCAAATTACTGGCCTTTATAATGAGGGAATAAAAGGCGTTGAAACAAACTGCCACAGCAATAGCACAAAACTAATGTATATATCAAGTAATGAAGAGACCTTTTGTGAGCTCATGCTTGTGAATCTCTTTCTTTGGTTGTCATTGAAGACATTATGAAAAAGCAACAAAAAAACAGCAAAATTACAATAAAAAGAAGACAAATGATCAGACTTTAATCCTGTTATTCTTGGCAATCAGTTTTTGCTGCAGTTTTGATTAATGCACTGATGTATTTGCCTGTACAGAGGAAATTGTTTAGAAGAAACTAGTGAATTATACATGATTTGTCTGTTAAGAAGTACCAGACAAAAACAAACATAAAAAACTCAAATGATGAAATTAAAAATATTTTTTCATGGGCTGGATGTCTGCTTGTGAACTGTAGAAAAGTGAAAAGTGTTGCTAGTTACTCATGACATTTTGTTTTAAGACAAGTTTTTCTCAAATCAACTATTTATTTTTACCCTGAAAGTTTTAATTGTCTGACTTTAACCAATTAAAAGGATTAAAATACACAGAAAAATAATCTTAATTTCTAACAATGCAAGTGCAAAAATGTTGCTTAAACCTTTATGCACTCACATTTCAGAATTAGTAAAAATAAAATGTGTGGGCAGACATTCAAAGCCTTCCTTGTTGAGATTCTCACTGTTGTCTAGGCCAAATTACAATGTTCAGTCTCTTCGGATGTCTTAAAGTTATTGGTTACACCCTTCTTTGTATTATTAATATCAATTGAATTAAATTCGTTTTATTTTTATAGCGCCAATTCACAACAGATGTCATCTCAAGGCACTTTACAAGAAAAGTAATTCAAATTCAATCATACATACATTCCAATTAACCCTTCAGTTTATTATTCCAACCAGTTTAAAAGTGTTCTATCTAAGGACACCCAGCAGATTGCATCGAGTCATTGACTTACAGCATTCCCTCCTCCTGGACCAACATAAACAGTAGCGACATCTTGTGCCTGCGTTGGGTCGTTGATTTCACAGCAATCCCTCATACTGAGCAAGTATGTAGCGACAGTGGAGAGGAAAAACTCCCCTTTAACAGGAAGAAACCTCTGGCTCAGTGCAAGCGGCCCTCTGCCACTATTGACTATCGAAGAAGACAGAGCAGAGACACAAAAAGGGGCATTAAACATTTAGCTTATGAAGAGCAAGTCCATTGAAATGCCAGAAAGACCCCAACCCATCTTTCTACAAAATAGTTTATATTAAGATTCTGTGGAGCTGACAAAAAAAGTTGGACCTGATGGGTATGTTAGTAAATATCCAGTCTTGAATACAACTTGTCCTTTTCACAATTGTTCTTTTTCACAAGAACACTTTCAATACTAAATAAAACCAATATTACCAATACTACTTTTGTCTCATTATGTGAGGGAAAAAAACTCCTTTTTGAGGACTTAGATAAAATTATCTTTTTTGCTGGTTACAGATTTTTATTCTTGCTTGTAATCTGTTTCTTGCAACGTGTCAGTCTTGTGATCTTTATGTCTCCTTCTCTTGGAACATATCCACATTTGAAACAACGAGGAAAAGGATTTCTAAGACAACCCCGACTGTAATCTGATTAAAACCAATGGGCATGTTACCAAAGGACTTTATTGTGTCTTGGCAATAATGGAGGGTCATAAATGGTAGCGGTTCTGAAAGGCTGAAAAATGTGCTGGAGTGATTACTGATGTCTTATTATTCATGACCTACAGTCCTTTTTGAGTCTGTGTTCATGCAGCTGAAGACAAGGAATTTGTCACTGCCAATATATGTATTTTGTCACCTACAGAAAGAAAAAAGAGACTACATAAAGGTGTTTTTTTAACATTACATCTCTTAACATTAAAAAAACATTACTCAACTCAAGAGCTTTTTGGCACTTAGCTTACTAAAATGGTCCATGTGGAATTTTCTCAAGATCAGTTTGGACATTGCCTTATTCACACACTCACTAATATACATATAAAATGTTTGTGTGCGTGAAGGAATAGAGACAAAAACAGACATTGGGAGGAAAGAAAATAACACTTTCATAAAAAAACTAAGGTTAAAAGAAATCAATTTTTTGTCTAAATCTATGTAAAGGGTGTAATATTGAGACTATTTGATGCATCACAGTTTACCCTACATTATCTCTTAACATATGTATGCTGATGACAACAAACTCTGTATTTCTAATTATGTGCATGACCATTGCCCACTGCAGTTACTTTGTTAGTGTGTCTATCATATACGAATGGGTGAGAATTTCCTTCATTCTTGAAGCACTTTTAATTACATTGTACATGGATTATACGACACAATAAAGGCATAAAAAAAGATAATAGTTGATTATAACCCAGAAACTATTTTTTACTTTTCTAAAAAAAAAGTCCTTCCAGATCTGCATATATTCACACATGTGCCAATGCAATGACATTTACTGAAGCAGAGGCAATATCTTCCTTCCCTCATAGATACAATCTGAAGGTACTTTGCTCAAAATTCTTCCCTATTAGGAAAAAGAAAATAACAGAAGTTCATAGAAGGCTGCTTTCATGATAATGAAGCATATATGTTGCCTCTTTGAGTGTCTAATTTTTGTTATTTTGTGTATCAAAAACAAGATGTTGAATGAACATGTTTTTGATCAAAATGATAGTTAAGGACTCTTAACCTGTCACAGCTACAAGCAAATGTACCCATGCGCACAAGTTGGTGAGTCATGCCTCTATCATTTATAAAGTATGGGAAGTCGAAGAACATCTTGTCATAAGTTTTTTTTGTTTGTTGTTGTTGTGGGTTTTTTTTGCTGGTGGCCTTTAAAAAGAAAAATAATCTTCTTGTTTTTCTACAAAGATAAAACATGTTTATTTTGATTTTTAAACTCTTAAATTAAAGACAAATAGTATCCTGGATACAACAACTTGAGGTCATGGCTACAAAGCATACAACCAGCTCTCCACAGGATTTCTACTGGACAGCTAAAGTTATAAATTCAATGACAACAAAATGAAGATGGCTTTACAAGGCAGTTTGCAAAAGTATTCTCAACCCTCTAATATTTTGATATATTCTATTAGGATTTTGTACATGTTCAGTTCATCATCCAGAAATGCTAAAACTTAAAACCTAATAAGACTTGGCAATGACATTAATCAGAGAAGTAGCCAGGAGGCCCATGGTAACTCTGGAGGAGCTGAAGAGATCTGAAGCTCAAGGGGTACAATCTGCTGATAGGAAAGCTGTTAGCTTTCCCTCGATTAAATGGTATTGAGATGATTGAATCACTGAAAGAAAGCCAAAAATTATCTTTGCATGCAGTTCGCCAAAATTCATGCAGCGAGCACAGCAAAAATGAAAGAAGGTGCTCTATTCAGATGAAACTAGAATATAATGTTTTAGCCTGGAAGCAAAATACTGTGTGGCAAAAACTTACCCTCTGAACACACACTGTTGCTTTCTTCACCAGGAACAAACACATTGATCAGAGTTAATGGAAAGATGGATGTAGCAATATAGGCTGCAGAAAACTGCACACTGGGGCAGAGGTTCACCTTCCATAAGAACAATGACCCTAAACATATATTCAGAACTACATTTGAATGTTTTAGATCAAAGCATATTCATGTGCTAGATTGGCCCAGTCAAAGCCACGACTCAAATCAACCTGAGAGCTTGTGGCAACATGAGAAAACTATTGTTCATAGATGCTCTCAGTCCGACCTGACTGCACTTCAGCTACAATGACAAGAAGCACAAGCAAAAATGTAATTCTATAGATCCAAGCTGGTAGAAACACACACTACTCTGAATGACTTGCAGCTGTAATTGTAGCAAAAGGTGTTTCTACAGACCAATAAATATTGAAGCTGAATACATATGCATGTCATCCTTTTTAGATTTTGATTAGCATAAACCATCTATTATTTTGCTTTTTACTTTACATGTATGTAAAGTAAAAGCTTTGGCTTGCCTGCCAGAAAAAAAGTTCATAAAATGCATTAAAGTTTGTGGTTTTCACGTGACAAAATGTGAAAACGCTCAGGTGGTTTTAATGTTTACATTGCATTAGTTCTACCTAATATGGGAAATTTTCAGGGAACCTGTACATTTAACAGATATAACTTGTGTTTGCAATGCTGCAGTTAAATTAGTGTTGTTATACTTAAATGCAACAGCATGAATAGTTCGTTATAAAAACACTCACCCACACAATACCTTCCAGTAAAATGCCCATAATGGACTTGAGTATATTATGCTTCAATTTGAGCTCTTTTAAAATGTCTGTGCTCCCTTTCTCTGGCAAACAACTGTTCAGTTCAAACTAGCTTCTGCATCAGGTGCATTTTCTCTCCTGCATATGAAAAACCTTGAGAAAATGTATTCAATGGTTTAAGTTAAAGATCTATCATCTGAAGTCACAAATGTTTATCCTGCAGAAGAGACAGTGACTGGGAAACATTATCTGTGCTTTCTGCAGCTGCTCTCATTACTGAATGAGAAGATGCTCTTAAGAAGCAAATGCCCCAGCTGTTTTCTCAAGTGCAGGACAGTGACTCAGCTGGGAGAAAATGTATCCAGCTGTGCGCAGGCACAGGTTTGAAATGAACAGAAATACAGAAAAATGATAAAGTGTTTTACTTGCTCTGCACTGAAATAGTGTTCTCTGTTTAAAGACCATTCACAGTAACAATATAATCATAGCCTGTGATCGAGCAACCCATGAAATGTTTTGCTGCAGTTCATAATAAATCTATAAATACCTTAAGTCTGCAATTACTCATCATACACTTCCATGTAAGTAAAAATGCTTTAAAGGTGTTGCATAACTGCAGCTACTTCTTTGTTGCTGCCTACATATGAACCAATGTCCAAATTTAGTACATGAACAGAACATCCAAATGGGAACATTTATATTGTGATGTAAAATGAAGCAAATTTGTATTTAAAGTATATAATCAGATCTCTGATGTTTTGATGGTATATCTGAGACATCCAAGGCACCCATAGCACAAGTAGAGGATTTTTTCCCCAGTCAGTTGGTGATATTTTTTCAAACAAAACTTTGGCTGCACTGTTACCACTGCCACACCTTCTCTTTCAATGTTTGTCATGTTCCTAAAGGTTTATTAATTTAACAAACAGGAACCTTAGTAGTGTGTGTGGAAGAACTGTACATAATGGCAAAAGCCTGGTAGCTCCTTCTAATACTAGTCACCAGCTTGGTCAAACACTAATGTGGAATGGCATCCCATTCCTTATCCAGCTCTGTTGCAAGTCAGCCAGTGTTGTGTTGGGCGCTCTCGCTTGAATAGCATATGATAACATGGATGATAGTCTGTGATTAACCCCAGTCTGTGGGGCAATGCATTGTAATCTTGGAAGACAGAGATCTGTCTCTAAGATTGGAAATATGGGATTACGACTGACTGCTGGATCTCACCTTGATATCTCTCTAGACTGGTATTACCTGAGGGAGATGTTACACCCCCTCCCATCTCACTGCCTCCATAAAAAGTTTGTTATACTCAATCTACTCAGCTCTGCTGCTCAACAAATAAACATATAATGGTATGTGATTGTTGAAAATAAACATTGACAAAACAGAGAAATAATTGGTTAAATACAAATCACAATAACTTTTTCTCTTAGTTTAGTTTTTTATGAAGCATGATTTTATTTTTTTGAAGACACTATCCATTAAACACATAAAGGCACATAGAAGTATTCAATGGAATCTCCGCATAAAAGTATTCAATGGAATCTCCAGATATTTAGAGAAACATGAAACGGTGGTCAAAAGTGGTGGCACCAACTCATCCAAAAAGTTGTGGCTTTTCAGAGGGCCACACCAAACAAAAACACCTTCTTAATAAATAAAAATTATATGTGTCACAATATTAGATGCAATTTTATGCTTTGGAAATGAGATTCTGTGGAATGAATGTCTCAGAAATATTAAAATGAATAAATTCCTCCCCTATCAGATAAAAGTAAAAATAGACAGTGTTGCTTGCTTATGATTGAAAGGTGAGGCTGTTTACACTACAGTGATGACATGAAATGAATAGAAAAGGCACAAGCACTGATATACTTGGTGAATATTTGGTTCCCAATCTATCAACCTAAAGAAATAAAGATATTTTTGAAACCGTTACATTATAATACAACTTAACTTTGTAGGAAGCATTTAACATTAGCTCTACAATAAAGGTTCCTCATGTAAACAGATTTTAGACAGTTGTTTTTGTTTAATAGAAGATGTGTGCCATACTTTCTATGTCATTGTTAAAGCAAGCCAGCTACATAATGATGTGGTAGAAGTCACAGCTTAGAAAACTGACTCCAAACTCATTTTAATAATATTGTAAAGTTGATTTTAAAATATAACAGAGTAGCAAATTTTGTAAAAAACAAAAGAAAAAAAAGGTTGTATTTCAGCAGATTTGAGAATATGATTGAATCTGATTCAAGGCATAAATTCCTTCCTCCTGTTTGTCATCCATCAACGGTTTTAACTTCAATACAAATACAATACTTATTCATTAAAGTCAGATTCTATCACTCTTTGCCTTATTCTGTTGAAGTCAGCCAGCAGCTGAGGAGAACTGTGTAGTCAGCTTGTTCCTTAAAGGTCATAAGGAGAAAAAAAAGTCAATCAGACAGTAATGGCTATATTGGGATTGAGTCTTTCACCATTGCAGCTAATTTCCTTTTAAACCTGACCAAATGTCAGCAGCAACCCTGTTTGAAGCCCCTGCAGAATACTGTCAGTTGTTGGTGGTTGAAATGGTAAGGGATAATACTGGAGTCATTAGCTATGGTATGAAGGAGGATTATGCCTTATATGTCTCTTGATATAGAGTTACTCTCAAAGAATATTAAACTGGAATGACAGAGAGCACAGAGCCCCTCCAGTGGTCTTGCCCTTTTTCACAGTTTAAATATTCCAACTCAACAACAAGCTCAAAAAGCTTGCTGACTCACAATCATCCTAAATTTATCATGTAAAAAGTTATCTATTTTAAAAAATATGCATGGTGCTGATCAATAATGTAGCACATTTGGGATGTTTTAAAATAAAAATAATAGTTTAGTATAAAATGATTAAGAACAATGAGGCTAACTGGTGATTTCTTTTCCTTATGCATTTTGCTTGCATATTACTTCTAAGGCTTGCAATAGCTACATATCCCACATATTTGAAGCTATAGCATTGATTTGCAGCTGTGTTTCTGAAAACCTAATGGAAATTTAATTTCCCCTGCTTGGCCATTACTTATGGAGAATTTATAGCTCTTTAGCATCCACAGGCATTTAGTTGTTTGCATAACTTGATCAGAAGCTGTGCTGGAGCTGCCCACTCATTTGCTGTATAAAGCACTATATTGAGTCAGCCAACCTTTATAACATTTTTACTGAAATATTTTTATTCACTATACAGTGTTCTAGAAATTCATCACATGGTACATTAAAGGTATACTACCAAGCCATCATGCAGCCCCCTTACACATGTATTTAGTTTAAGATCTTGGGACACTGCATAATTTTGAATGGCTTCACAATTAACTGTCCCTTCTTATCCCATGCTTTGCTATAACCATAGTATATTTTACAGTATTTCTGAAGTGTTATAGAGCAAATGATGCAATTAGTTGTCATTGTAACTTCATAATATGTACATCACATCTAAAAGTACACACAGTATGCTGCATTATCCAGATCAGACAGCAGTTTTCCACATCTGTGTCCTTTATTAGCTTATCAAATGACAACCCTATTCTTTGCTTTAAGTGGGTGTAATGGGGACGATGTAATTACAGACATGCTTTTACAGAGCTGAGTGCTCATGAGATTTAATAAGAATAATAAGTGAACTCATCACAACACTGTATAAGACCAGCTCTGACAGGAAAATAGCCTGTGGTGCATCAGACAGTGAAAATGATCTACTGCTTACTTTCAGCATTGATACCTGACTTCTTTTACAGTATATGTGAGATCATTGTTTACTTTTCATCCTCTCAGTTTACAAGAAAGTAAAATCAGCAGTTTCCCCACTTTTATTGAATAAAAGGGTGAGGGAAAAAGATTGGGGTTTATAAATGAAGGGCACAGAGTGAATCCTGAGACAAAGCATTTAACAAGGCAATGTTCAATACACAGATGGTGTGTGTAGCTGATTGAAGCCAATCAAGGCAGATAGAATGGCAGGCTTTCTTGTTTGTCAAGCCCTAAGAAGATTACTAACCACCGGCCTCTGCATCTTATCCCTCAAATCCTTCTCTAACACCAGGCAGCGTCCTGCAAATACAGATCTCATGCTTCTCGTTGCCACCCCATTCTGGCACCGTTCTTCAGCCAGGGTGTCAGAATATAATCAAGACAACATTAAACACAAAGAGGAGGAAAGGCGGTAACAACCAAGACAAAGTGAGGACTGCACAAAGCCTGAGGGAGGATTAAAAGATTACTCATAAAACTGTGTTCTACTAAAGTTGTGAAAAGCAGCTAAATATGCTTCTTATGAGGTACTGTTAAAAATACAAATGGGGCTATTTTAGTCTAAACATGTTAATCCAGGGTTGTTAAAAATACTTTCCCCTTACACATTTCTTCTGTTTGTTTTTGTTTTTTTGTCACGTTAGAATATTTCAGATAGTCATACAACTTTTAACATCAGACAAGAATAACCAGAGTAAATTAAAAAAGAAGCTTTCAAATGAGGATTTCATTTAATAAAAGGAAAAAGCTCTGACAAACCAACCTGCCATGCCTGTAGAATCAAGAAATTACTTAAACAGAACCTCATCGACAACTCATCCAGGAAGTGACAAAAGAACCTAGAACCACATGTAAACCAACGCAGGCCTCACTTACCTCAGTTAAAGTCTCTGTTTATGATTCAAGAATAAGGAAGAGACTGGGCTAAATATAAACTTTTGGGAAGATATTGTGTGGAACAACTAGACAAAAGTGAAACTATTTGGAAGGTGTGTGTGTTTTATATCTGGTTTAAAAGACAGCATTTCAGAAATCATATCTACAGTTAAACATGGTTGTGGTGGTGTGAGAACCTGGGGTTACTTTACTACTTCCCTTACTACTTGATCAGAAAACCAAAGATGAGAATTTTCATTCATCATTTAAGTTATATTTCAGCACAATGATCCATAGCACACGAGCAGGTCCACCTCTGAATGGCAAAAAAGGGCTGTTTTTACAGGGTTTTTTTTTTTTTTTTTTTACATGGAGTGACTCAAGAAAATCTAGAACTTAAATCCAATTGTGATGCTATGGCATGCTATAGGCCATTCATGTTAAAAAATACTCTGCAATGTGGCTGAATTAACAAAACTTGTGCAAAGAATGGGTCAGAACTCCTCTGCAGTGAGGTAAATGAATCATTGTTACTCACTGCAAATAAATGATGGTAGTTGCTGAAGCCATGGGTGAGACAACCAGGTGTTAGGTTTAGGTCTAATTTTGCACACAAAACTAGGTTGGTTTGAAAAGCTTTTTTCATTAAATGCACAAACACATTTTGAACACTACATTTTAATTATCTGATGATCTGAAACATTTATGTGTGACAGAGATAAATCTATAATCATTTAGGACAGCTCTGTATGTGCATGAAAATTAGCCCAAACAGCTAATCTATGGTCAATACTGTACATTTCAAGTTCATTTGGTATTGTCGTTACTGATCAACTACCTTTTTCCTTTGGATGTTGGAACTAAACCATCTAAACTGTAAACTATTTGGCTAGTATTTCACTGTGGAATCAGAGTATTCTTCAGGCAAATGGAGTCCTCAGGGATTCAATTTTTATTTTGGACAAAGCAGGTACATACAGAAAGACGTACACCCGCCAACACACTGACTCTTCATTGTCCAGATCTCACATTTACCTTTGGGCTTCTACACTGGTTCCACCCCCTGGAACCTCCTTTTGCTGATGGACATATTCATTATTTACCATTAACATTTCCATAATTATCCTACCCGTGTCTCATCACCATGAGCTGTTTTTTTCTTTACCATGTAGAAATGAACACACCTTATTCGTCACAGTCGTAAAACATCCCCTTGTCAGCAGAGTCTTGGACTGGTGCCTACAGAAATGCATGAAGAAGCACTACTGTACATCAGATGTGTGGAATACAAACCCCTAGCCACGAGTCCAGTGGTCTGCTTTGATATGACATCCCTCACGTATCCTGCTTTGGCATGAACACCTTTATACTTCGCTCACTGCAGGGATTACTCTTAGCCTAAATGCTCAGACACAGAAACACTTTATAAATGATTAAAACGTGTTTATCATGCATTAATAAAAAGAAAAAAGGGACAAAACAGACCAATTTCTTGCTAAATAGTGAACCAAATCTGTTCCAACATATTTCAGCTTGAGGTGATAAATTAAACATTTCAGACTTAATCTCTATCTTGTAGTAGGTATCTTCACATTACAGTAAAGCTCTTTTTAATAGTGCATATTTATATTAGTGATAAAGTACAATACTGTATGCTAAAGAATTGTTTACAAATAGTCAATTGTGCTTACAAGGTAGTAACTCAATCTGAAATGTTTAATTTAGCAACTCTAGATTAAATCTATAGATTAGCTCACTATTTGGCAAGAAACCAATAAATTTAGTCACTTTACCCCCTTAACGCATAATAAACAATTATTAGGTATTCATAAAGTGAATTAGTAATGTATCTATAAACTATTACTAATAATTTATAAGGGTAGCCTTTTTGTAAAGTTGTACCATTCAGTTTTAGTGAAACACAAATAAGCTTATTATGCAGACAAACTGACTACTAAAAAAGCAACCTTGGCTTCATTGATCCCTCAGAGGCTGATCACCTCGAAGGAACCCCAATCCCGATTTCAGTGCATCTGCTGTTCCACAGACTGACATTTTTGTACTAAAAATCCTTCTTTAAGATTAATTTCAACTTTACATCAGCTGTACATTACTCAAAACAGAAATACAAATTCGAGGAATTTTAAAGTGTGTAATGCATCCGAGTATACCGTTCTAATTTTCATTAACTTTTCTTTTAAATTCAGATTTTTGACCTGCACCTGTGTTTAACCTTTCAACACACAATTTTTCATTAACTAAGCAAAATATTTGCATAATACTAAGTGTCTTTGCTCACATTAGCTGAATTCACCTATTTTAGGTCTAAAACTTTATTTTAGGTTCTATTTTGTTAGTGAAAATTCAAAGAGATTGGTCACTTATCCAACTGAGATGTTGGATGTTGTAAAAACCTCGACAGCAAAAAGAATCTTCCCAATCATAAACATTCCAGTTCTAATTTAGCCGAGTGTAACAGGAGAAAAAGGAGAGATTACAGTCCGATTGGCAAGTGAACAACTCCAACATTTAGGGACGTCTTTTGATCACTGCAAAACTGTTTTTTTTTTCCCATAACATTAATTAGCGCAGCCCACCTCAAAGGCTGATCTCAGCAAACATAGGCAACTTTAGTTAAAAGTCTCCTTTAGTGTGCATGGATTTCCACACAAACATGCACATGAGCAAAGACGATAAGTGAATTAGAGTAGCTTTATAGCGGCCCTCTGTGAGCAGTAAACAGAAGTTTATATCCCGATAAAAACTAGCAGAATATTAGAACACTCAAGGGACGCAGCACATTGAGGGAAGACTTAAAACAGCCTCATCTTACATTTGCTTAAAATACATGTTATGCCAAACATTTCAAGTTCAACAAGTAGGCCAGAGATCAGGTTTTTTTGTCTAACCCAGTTTATTTTTAATCAGTAAAATAACAGGAAAGTGGAAGCAGAAAAGTAACGCAAGAGAAATGTATATATATTTATATATCTATAATTTTTAACATTCATTTTCTCATTTTTAAGCACATCACAACCAAATGCTTAAGTTCAAAAAGTAAGAGGTTAAACAAGGTTTTCTTTAAGATACACAAGATTCATTTATTTTCTTGTCATTCATTCCACAGTCCACCAAGAAAAGATTTCAAAGGCAACTATAGCCAATTATTTCAAACATTTTGCTCACCTCAGTTCGGTTCCCTCAGTTACAGCAAACCAAGGTGGAGGAAAGAGGAAAAACAAAACCGAATTATACAAAGAAAGATGTGGATAATAGGAGGAAGATGCATGTGATCATCCTACTGAATGAAAATCAAATCTTATATTGAGGAATATTAATAAATTGGTTAAAAGGAGAAAAAGTCAAATATCTTGCTTCAATGCTGGTATAGAAACCAAGCAGTGAAGGGCTAAAACATGAGGTGTAAGACCTGAATAAACAATACAGTCCAAAACAGGAAAAGTCAAAAGTCTTCAGTTTGTGAAGATGCAAGCCTTCCAGGTCCAGACATTTTTCATTAACACACACTCATGTCCCTAAAACTAGCCTTTTTTCAATTTTGTACACAAGCACACACACGCCTCATACTTGTTGATTAAAGAATATGGAATTGAACAAGAAATTCCTACATGTGAAAGATAGAGGATAAGCAGATTAAAGTAAAAAAAAACACAAAAAAAACATAGCCCCTTCCCAACAGTGACGTCAAGTCTACATAATCCAAGAACAAGGAGTTTGCTGTCCCCATGTGTTCGCATCCGGCATAGTCTGCAGGTCCTGATTATGGACCGTTGGTGTCCAGAAACTTAATAAAAAAATAAAAAATAAAAAAAAAAAAAAAAAATTTAGTCCACTGTGGCAGAAGCACCTTCAGTTTTAAACAATCTGGGAACAAATGATTAAATGGTGTTTGGCAGAGCAGAGGAAAACGAAGCAAGCTGGTGGGAGGGTGAGGGCAGGGTGAGCTTCAGAGATCCTGAGGTGGGTGATTAATAGCGGTTTGTCTTTCTGAAGTGTTTTGGGTTATAAGAGCTGGAAGGGCAGTGCGGGTTAGACGTGACTTGAACCAAGGCTGCCTAATTAGCTAGCCTCACAAAGTCCTTACTTGGCGCAGGGTAAAAAGATGCTCTGGTCTGGATTCTGAGGTAAAGAGCAGTCTGGAAAGAGCGCCAAAGCCAAAGTGTGCAAGAAGGATGACCAATTCTTTCTCCTTTTTCTCCTCCTGATCATTCTTTTTTTTTCTGAGGTAAAGAGTACAGTCTGGTTTTCAACACAAACCTAAGGACTGTGTTTATTCTTGACATCCCTTTATACGCTTTCACACCATTCATAGATTGGTAGTCAAGACCTCCTCAAAAAAAAATTTACTTCCTTTCTCTAAAATGTTCTTATTGGATTTATTTTATTTCCAATAGGCATCTTAGCAAAAGGGATATGATCAGGCCAAGAGGAGGAGACAAATAGAATGAGAGTAAGGGGAGAAATTAACAAGAAAGAACCAATTTTAAAATAAACCAAATTCAGGTTTGTATCCAAAAACAAACAAAAACAAACTTCTGAAAAACCCTGAAGAATGAAGAAGAGGAGGAAAATCATATTCCTCTTAGTGCTGAGACACCGTCTGAAAGCCGAGACTTCTCTGGGGAGAATGATTGCTCATGAACACTCCTCCCCGATGCGCTGGCACGAGCGGCCCACTTTACGGTCGAGCTTGACCATCTTGAGTACAGCCTCCTGACGCCCGCGCCCCTGGTGGTCAAAGAGACAATCATGTTGCTCGGGAAGACGATGGAGCATGCAGAAGATGAAGCCTGGACAGTAAGGGAAGGGTCGTTGGTAGGAGAGAGAAAGAGAGAGAAGGTCATGTAATTTATTGCATTCAAAATAAAAAACGAACAGCTACCTCCTTAGCATGTAAGAAATACCACAAACAGCAGATATTTTTAAATTCTATTACACATTACATAACCAAATAATATACATTGTGCTTCTTTATTCATCAAAGCACAATCTTTCTGACAGACTCCACTATAGCAATAAATCCTGCTGATATAATGCGCTCAAAACAATCAGAAATTATTGTTAACTCCCTTCGTCATAAATTATTTAATTAATGCACATTGTAGCACTGCTGCCATTCAATAAATGGTGATTAAAAGCCCAGTTTGACATCTGGCTGCAATGCAATTAAAATCTGTATGAAGATTGCACAAAGGAACAAAATACCAGGCGAACAGTTAGGCAACAATGGGGCATAATTTTCCTCCCATCAGAAACCACACATGTAAAAATGACCACTAAACTCTTCTGACACTGTAAGCTCTACTGGCTAATTCAGTCTTTTCAAACTATTACTGAGCTTATTGTAAAAGAAGTGCCTGAAGAACTCTTTTGGTTAATGCATTATGATGAGATATGTCAATAAGGGTCAAGTTTTTAAAGATTATACTTTTATAGATTGGTCTTATCATAAATATTTGACTAAAAAGGAATACAGAAAAAAGCAAATATAAACATGCATTGTGTCTATCACCCTTGACCAGTGTGTTTAAATGCAATTCAAAATACCACTTTCTGACTAAATCACAAGCAAACACTACTGACAGTGACTCAAGCTACATAACAAAGTACAATCTTTTACCACTTTTGCTGTTGCTTAAATCACACTGAGTAAATGATAAGTATAGGGACCTTTTCCAGTAATAAGAATATCATTAAAAGGTCATTTGTTTTAATTAATCTATATATTTTCCTCTCACACTTTTTCCTTCCACTACACTTTCCATTTGGATACAGCAAGTAGAAAACAGTCAGCTTCTTCAGCAATGGCACTTTGTGGCTTTCCCTGCTTGTGGAGTGTGTAGATGACTAAAAGGTCTGATGAACAACTGTAGAGTCAGAAGTCTTCTGTATAAGATGGCCATAGCATAGCATTTCTGTTTGTTCGTGTGTTGAATCGGTACAATATACAAGTTTTATTGTTTGAATTGGAATACTAAGGGCAAGATACATTTCACTGATGTTCTAAATTACTGGGATGCACCTGTATTCACTGAATCTTTGTTAAATATTCCGAACTGATCAGGTAATTATTTCTGTTCAAATATAAAAATAACCTGAACGGGAAAGAAAGGTGTGATTTCTGTTTTTTTTACTACATTTTTATTACACTAATTTAACCAGTATATTCTGGGAGCAACGTGATCCAGAAAGATTTTCTTCTTGGGTTTCTTAGCCTCTAATGTCAAAACTAATGAGTTAATTAGCAGTTTAATACCAGAGCCCTTCCCTTGTGTCATACTAATACTTAGAAAGATTAATATTAGAGGTAAAGGGTTCCGAGCAGATGCCTACCGAGTGTGACAACACTGGATCACATTCTCTGCTGGCAAATTCTTTTCTCCCTAATTTACAATCTGAAATGCATTCATGCTTTCAACTCATTTTCAGATCCTCTTGGCGTACACACAGCAGCACGTTCTGCCAGAACCATTAGCAAAAATAATCTGAAATGACTGCAACAGTCTAAATTACTATAATTGCCACCATTTCCCCCTTTGGTTTGTAAAAGCCATGTTTTCTATTAGACTATTAGGGGTTGATGGCCAATGCATTAGAAAAAAAGTGGAGAAGTTAATTTCCAATTTGGATATTATTGCATTGGTATAAGGAGATTGGTCTTTAAATAGCAAAGAGCTTTCACTTTTGAAGTACTTTAATATGTATGCAAACAAGTTGATTAGGAAGCCAAGTATTGGCTTAAACTGCATTAAGGGTCATGGTAATTGGCTTATGTTTTATTCGCAGTGAGAAACATTCAAGCTTTGTACAATGGTCTCTATAGGCCAAGAAAAGCACAAAAACAAATGGCAGAGCAAAAGCTGGATTGCTCTTCTGCAAATTTTCTAATCCATAATTAAAACTTGGAGCAAGATAATGTAAATCCATTTTTCAATCTTTAGGACGGGTAATACTCGCTGCTAAACTTTTTTACTGCCATAGTGCACACACACACGCACCTTGGATTTGACCTTTCACCTAAATTAGCTTTTTCCACATTACTCAGAAATGTTTCACTGGACTTTAAGATAAAGTCAAGAAGAAAGAAGCAAACTTCTTATCAATCCATGTGGCATTCTAAGATTTCAAAAACATCTAACTTTAGATACTAAAAAGGTTTAATTTATAATCTTATCCTAATAATTTAGAAATCCATGAAGCTTTCAAAGAATCTAAGATTGTCTAAATTTCAATACTGATTATCAAAATCTCCAACTGTAAAAATTTATCCCTTCATACACAATACGGAGGTTCCATGAGCTTAAATCAGGTTTATATTACGTAAACATATAAATTTTTTATATTATAGATTAGCTCTAATCAATTTTTCCCACTCAGTTTAAGTATTGATTAATCTTTGCCTCATTTTTAAATAAATTATAACCCTGACAAATACACAGAAATCTCATAATTCTACTTTCAATATGTCATACAGATTAATCACAGCAAAGATAAAAAAATGACATTCATACTGATCCTGTATGTAGTATGCTGTATGTATGCTGATAAATCAGTCTGTTTAAGCATGAATGTACCTAGATGGGTCATATTACTAATAATGTCATCATACCACATCGACAGGAGCCCAGTTCTTGCTGTACGAGCTCCAGTTTAGTTTGGCAGCGATGGCAACGTTTGCGGCTCCGCTGTTTAGAGCCGCTGCGAGAAGAAAATGGCGAAGATGACAATGATGATGACGACGACGATGAACACTCCTCACCCTCTGGGACCTCAGCCACTCTTGCTCGCTTCTCTGGTGAAGAGTCACTTTCTGACTCTGAGGCTTAAGACACAGGAAGATGTGCACATATAAAGTAAATAAGATCGGGAGAAACAAATAGTTGCAAAAATTGCAACTGCATTTACAGGAATTCTTGGTCAAATCTACAATAAATTTTGATTTTGCAGCAAAGGTTTAAAGTTAAAGAAAACAAGGTATTTAAAAAGCCTCTTAATGAACCCACTGAGTAAAATGGATCTGTTTTCTGTTAAAGATAAACATATTTGAAGGTTATTAAACCATCTAAAATGTCTTAAAAGGTGAATTAACAAATATTTACTGCTGGGAGAGGGCAAAAGCTGGTTTGGTGTCAAAAAAGGAGGAGGGAGAAAGCAAGATTAATAGGTCTCCTGTTTTAGATTACATGCCCGACATGAGGGACAGTAGGAGCCTGTAGCAAGCTTCTGCTGGTTGGCTAGAATTTCAACTCAGCTTTTCTCATCAATCCAGCAGACTTTTTCCCCGGCCCTGCCAAAATGCAGATCAGCACTCAATAAATCTCTGAGAACTAGGCCATGCAGTGCAGTCAAACATCCCCCTCCTCGTCCCACTAGCCTGTCCCATCGATCCCCTATATATGCGAGTGTGTGAGTCTGTACATGAGCAGTTTCAAGCTGTGAAAAATGTCTCTCTTTTCGCCTCAGTTTTTCTATCCTTGTATGCTACTGCTGACGTTCTACACGGGTTAATACAATTGTACGACTTTTTAAAATCACATTTAAAGCTAAGAAAATAGCTTTAAATTAGAGTACAAAAACAGTTCAAATGCAGGTTTTAAACAACTACAGATTTAACCTCAGACCTGAAATGTGGCCACATGTGAATGTGTGTTTAACCCCAACACTCACATGACTGGAACTGTAGACAGGAGATCAGCATATTCACATAATGCAGTGAGAGACATGCCTACTTACTCCACAGCTGTCTTAGATCATGTCAAGTTATTTCTCTGTAACATACAGTAGCTCTCAATAGTCTCCACACCCCTGTGATGTAATCCACATGCGACTTTTATCCTGTACAATTTAACTGAATACATACATTTGTTTGAACAAAAATAGAAAAAAAGGATGGGGCGGTTGCATAACGTTACACACTGTTGTACTAACACTTTGTTAAAGCAATGTTTGATTTAATTTCACCACTCACTCATTCATCCTTCTCTGGTTGGAGTTTATCTTCCTGACAGCCTCTTTTGTGTTTTTGTCAAAAAAAGTCCAGTTTTTTAAGGTCCCATTTTTTTTCTTGGTGCCATGGTGTCTATAAAGGAATATTTTGCACCCTTCTCATAACTGATAAACTTTTACAAGATCCTGCCCAACCTCTCTGCAACCTGTGACTTCAGCTAAAGGAGGTAAATGTAAAAAAACGCTCCTTTGGCATCAGATTTGACAGATCCTGATTGGTTCCTGTATAGTCACATTATTCTTTAGTTTTCCCACAAAAGCTGACAGGGTTTTGGTATACTTCAAACAAAACAAGCAAACTAACTGAAACAATATTTTTTTGTGGTTGGTAATGAAAAATGTCATTTTCTATCAATAGTTAGGGAGAGAGCTGAACTTTATATCTGTATTTACCACAGCGAAAAATGGCAGGTGTGAACTCCAGAAGACTGGATGCTGTAACTGAATCAGATGGTACTTCATGCTGATTAATTAATTAAGTTTTTCTCTAATAAATGTGTTTAGTTTCACTTGAATTTTTCTTAATATTTGTTACTTAATATTTGGAATAAGTTTCTAAATTATGAATTGTAGATACATTTTATTATGTCACAAAGAAAACTTGACGTTCTACCAGTTTGGTGCACGCTTTTGAGAGTCACTGTAGTTCATGTCACGTCTGACTCGTACATCTTGGCTAT
Source organism: Valencia hispanica (assembly GCA_963556495.2). Taxonomy (NCBI): domain Eukaryota; kingdom Metazoa; phylum Chordata; class Actinopteri; order Cyprinodontiformes; family Valenciidae; genus Valencia; species Valencia hispanica. Next base: position 42,220,494 of record OY747701.1, on the reverse strand, counting down.
TTTTCTAGGCAAATACATTGTGCGTTTGTCGTCTTTGCCCACACTAGCAATGAAGTAGTTAGCATTTGTTTGCTCATTCTGCATGATCAACGTATTCCTCCCATCGTAATACTCCCAGGAATAAAACAAATCCCTTTTGGATCTTTCCAATGCCCTTGATCCAACTGGGCTCTCAGAAAATTTGCTGTGTAAGTGAAAATAACAAGCGTCTATTAAAAGCTGTAACAGTGACCAAAGCATACCAGATTCATATGAACGCTTTGTGGGAGTAGAAAGTGAAGCCAGTACAGTATCTGGGTTGGATAGCCCTGAAAGACAGACAACACAAGCAAAAAGGGAGCAAAGATGGGAAAGGGGAACAAATAAAAAAATAAAAAATAATGTGATTTTTTTTCTTCTTTAGACTCAATTCTGCTTTCTAATAACAGATCATTGTATTTAGTTTCTTCTGTAAACATTTTTAAATTCTTGACAGTTGAAAAGAGCTGCATTATAAAGATCAACCTGAAACAGAGAGACAGATGAGTACACTATTAGGTTACACTGACAAAGCTCAGTTTTAAATCACAAAGCACCATAAACAAAAGCTGATAGAAATGTTGCCCATGGTTGCTCGGATACTCCTGTACCATTTTCCACACAGCACCAGCTAAAAAGACCGTGACTCTCCAGTGTGGAATCCATTATTAAAGCTATGAGGTGTTTTTTGTTTTTCCACAGCAACTATGATGGATAGCTAACAAAAGATGCTACAGCCTCCTGTGTGTAGATTGAGGCAAACCCACAGATGGTTAAAAAAAACTGTTTCTATAAGATCTCTACAAAAGACTTTATGTGATCCACAATTTACTATTTGTTTTGAAAACCAAAACATTTGACCCTTTTAGTGAATTAAATAAACACAGCAGTTGAGCTTAACTCAAATAATAGCATTTTAAATCTCCTTGTTAGGAGAGTTAATAACACATTAGGCACATAAGGCTATTTTGTCCACAAACCAGTGAAAAAATCAAATGTTTAATTAACAATTTATTGGTGAAAACAAAAACTAATTAAAAAATAAATCACCAAAATTAATTTAATATGTAAAGTTAAGCAGATTATTAAACTAGTTTCAGCTGCAATTGTTTATTTATCAACGACAAAAAGAGATTAGCAGTGTACCGTTTAATCATTCAATCAATCTGTGGTTCAAATTACTTCTGCAGATTATTTTATAGTTGACAAGGTTAGAGTGAGGTTTTTTTTAAAGCTCCAAACATCTGTTTTATTGCTACTTTTTTTCCCACCTGTGTCAAAAAGACCTTTACAAATAAACTTGTCACAGTATGGGGATGACAAATGCCAGGGCAATTGTAGGTGTCCTATTTGGACTTTTGCTTCTGAGAAGATATCCTTTACCATCATTCTTTCACTGTCTTTAAGGACAAATTGAACTTTCTTCTGCCAGTAGTCTTTTGCTGACAATCCATAGCAATAATCTGAAAGCTATTATCCAGATTTTGTTCAATAAAATTAAAGACTAATGTATTATAACTTACTTCAGACACTTTTGATTCGGTTAAAGATCTTATCTCACTCCTTTCAATGCTTTTTGTATTTTTTTATTCATCAAGATTTTGAAAATAGTTTAACAGCTAAAGCAAAAAATAAAAAGTAAAAATATGTCAGGAAAACGGAAGTAGCCAAACACTCGCCTAAGGTTGCCAGCAAGGGGAACACAGCCTAGCTGTATACTCCGCAGCATAAGAGCTTTCTGGGATGAAGATATGAGGAGAACTACAGCCAGAATATTGCAAGGATTGTTTTTCTGACAGATCGGGAGCAATTAAGAGGATGTTAATGATGTTGTTTGAAAGCTCGACGGAGTGCAAGAGACTGAGAAGACAAGTCACAGCAATCCAAATGAGTATGTTGTGTCATTTGTTGCAATTTTGGTTATTATGCGAGATGAGTATTTTTCAAGGTGTTTCGCATAGAAAATACTTTTCTTTGGTGTCTATATGTTTAGAGACTTTCATGACGGTAAATTTTACTGGAATGTGATGATGTGCATCTCTGAGCTGAAACAAGAACAAACAATGGCAGCGAAGAGACGCTCCTTTGGCATCAGATTTGACAGATCCTGATTGGTTCCTGTATAGTCACATTATTCTTTAGTTTTCCCACAAAAGCTTACAGGGTTTTGGTATACTTCAAACAAAACAAGCAAACTAACTGAAACAATTGTTTTTTGTGGTTGGTAATGACAAATGTCATTTTCTATCAATAGTTAGGGAGAGAGCTTTCACCATCTTGCACAAAACCCAATAAAAATTTGTTTTTGATATACTTATCTTTGTCCAGTCTTATCCTTCTGTCTACGGAAACATTACAAATAACGAACTGTAATAAATAGCATTTATTGCAGCACATTTATAAGTAAATAAAAGAATAATAAAACCTTAGGTCTTACCATTTTGAATATGAACAGATGCCACTCCGGTCTCTCCTGGCGATGGTTCTTCTGAAGTGCTGGATCTTGACATCAGGGACTGACTAATACTGTTGTTTGTTTCAGTACAGAAGATGTCCGTTTGACTGCTGCTGGTGCTTGAAGAGGTCTTTGGGGCACAATCATCGTTTGGCTGTTTCTTCTCAGTGTCTAAGAAGGAATTGGCAGGTTGAAATGTGCTTTCTACTGCCTCAGTCTACATATTCCAAAAGAACTTTCATGTATTGGAAATTAACAGGGCAATGTTTCAAACATGTGATGCACAGTGATGCATCTTTAGACGAAAAAAAAGTTTGAAGTTAACAGCCAAGACTTTCTGGCATGTGGAAAAATGTGATTATAACCTGAGTGAGATGAAGTTAAAAGGTTTTGGAGATATTTTACCCTGAGATATGCACAAATATAAGTCTTCTGTTGGATCTATATGCAATGCTTGGACAGAATAAATTATGACCAAATGTTAGTAATGGGAAAAAGAACCCTATTTTTTCTTGTTGGTCCTGAAATCTCTATCCTGAACAATGTTATTTCTGTAAGCTTAGAAAACATTAAACTGAAGTCTGAGACAGCACAAGGACAAAAAGTCAAATGACATCTTCTGATAACGTTTACACACTGGAATTTTGTAGTATACTAAACTGTACTGAAATTGAATTTAGGCGCAACTAATGAGGATTTGAATTTGACTAAGTTAAAATGCATGCAACCAGATTTGTATTGGACATTTTGTGCATTTATGAGATCTTTAAAAACAAATTCAATGCAATCATATCTAACAACAAAAAGTTTAAAGACTCAAGTTTTAATTCTTAAACACTAACAAAAATCTGATTTGAAAAGGTGTTGGAAATACTAATTTTCTCACTGCAGTCAGACATTTGAATAAAACAGCCTTTTGCTAATCTTAGCTGAATAGAAACAATAAATACATATCCTATTTTAAAAATGCAAAAATATTGCTCTTTTAGCAGACACTTTCATTTTTTAAATAATGTAATAATATGTAATGTAATAATAATAGATTGCTTTCATAGATTTGTTCATTCATAGACTATGCTTACTGTATGTTAGCAAAATAAAGTTCAGACCTGACCTTTTGTGAATAAATACTTGAAGATTTCATAACCCTGTATTAGTTTTTTATTTATTCATATAATAGCTGCTCACAGCATAGACCTATAGAACTAACAGTTTGATTTTATAGCACGTTTTCACAAGTAGTGGTCACAAAGTACCTCACAGGAAAGGTAAACTCAGAACAGCAATCAATGCACAACACAAAACAAACAAGGCAATAATAAATGCATATTATATACGCACAAGCTGAACTAAAAGCTTAAATGTTTATAGCTATATGTAGCAGATGTATAGCAGTATTTGTGAAAACCGTAACACTATATTTTTCACAGGCATTATTAATACAATACTGTCCAATCAGCTTGTTTTCATGTGTAAACTTGTAACAAAGCTATTTTAGAAGATCCCTTCTCTTCAATCAAAGCTGCTTACCACCTTCTAAAATGGCAGATTTATTTAGTTGGAGAAGAGCAGCATCAACTCGAGTTACTGAACTCATTTACTTCAGTAAGAGGTTGGATATATCAAGCACAAATGTACATAAGAGAATAACTTACCTGCAAAACATTTTGAGCAGAGATTCTTTGTTTTGCTCGACCTGGGGGGAATACAGGAGGACACGGTGTTAATTAGGTTTCCAACAGCTGACAGAAGAGAATATACTAAAAACAAAGATTTAGGATACGACTTCATAAAAGATTACAGGACTAACTGACCAAGCTGTTAAACAAGCTTTGATTTGAAACAATAGACATCCTCCCTAAACCCAGGAAGGGATTAAAAATGTCCAGTAGCTCATTAAAACTATGGCCAAAAACAAAGAATAAAAAAAATTATAATAAAAAGGCTACAAAAAAGGTTGGAGTGGATGTAAATGTTTTGTTTTTTTAAAGCACCAGAATCAGAGGAAGTACAGAAATAATAATAAAAAAGCCATTAAAAATAAATATTTCTTTTTTATGATGTCAAGACAGGTTCATTCAGGCTGCAGGAGAGCGAGAGAGAAAAAGACTTAACAATAGGAAGCCTGATCTTATTACAGCAAAGTTACTGAGTTTAATACTTTCTAGCTTCCAACTTTTCTCTGTTATGAAACATGCTGGATTTGGAAACATGCGAGGCCTTTAGAAAATCTTACATTTAGAAGTAAGGATCAACATTCCTTCGGGAATATAGACATTTAGCTAAGCTAATTATTATTAACATAAGTCAACTTTTTTTTATTCTAAAATACAGGTAGGAGTCTCTACTTCTAGTATGTAGAATCAATGAATGCCTAGGCCTACTGGCTAGAAAAAACATTTAATCTGTTTTTAGATATTCTTATAAGTAGAAAATGAATAAAATCAATATTGGCAATTCAAAGTTTTACTTTTATTACAGCTTCTTTAACCATGAGTCATGTCAACATTTAATTAAAACTTTACTCTATGATAGGCTTTAGCAGTGGGATTTCAGGAGTAATCTTGGAGCAGAAAATGTCGGGAATTAGTAATTATGTTCCAAATAAAATCAAAAGACACCCAGGGCACAGCTTTGGCAAGGCAGACCGCTAACATGACAACCGTTTAACTAATTAACTAACTAGTTAATGAAAAACCTCTAATAACCTGGCCTGTTCATTAACAAAAGCTATTTAGTTTTGTAGAATCCTTGATGTGTTTCTTAGTTTCACATGGTTCTTCCTTCTAATCATCAAAACAAATCTTTGAAATAAATAGCTAATTTTACAGAGTTGACCAGTGAGCCCTGATGGCTTCAGGAGAGCATTTCTTTCACGACAGAAACCTCTAGCTTCCTCCTAAGAAGGCTCCTCTGATTTTCTCTCCGGCCATCGTCCTTACTGTCTGTGCACAAAGTGTGACGGTCGCTGCTATCAGTCACATTCTATTTATTTTGGGCGCTTCGTTGCACACCTTTGTCCTCGTTTCTAAAAGTAGGGTCAGCTGCAGTCAACCAGAGGCGATGGTTGGCATTTTGCAAGTATGTACAGTCTTGAGTTTAAAACCGAAAAGAGCAAACAAGAAATTACGACGGATGCCAATTCTCATGCAACCAGAGAGGATATAAGCCCCATCCTTTAATTAACCCTGCAAATGAAAGGCAATCAAATCACAGATTCGATAAGAAAGAATGAAATGAGGAAGGATGAGAAATATGATAAAAAAGGTTACAAAGGCCAATACATGTTTGAGGAAGTTTGATTCTGTTAAGATGTTACTGGTATAATCAAAACTAAAAGATCTAAACAGAAAAAAGGCTGCCAAGACAATTTGGGGGTGTCTGAATTATTTACAGTGTGATTGTCGACCACATACAGAAACTAAACTGAATTAATGTCACAAGGGAAGATAAGATCATAAACTACAGCGCAAAATTTCCTATGTAAAATTATTCTTTTTTTTACAGTTCCCTCATAAAATGATGTATGATACATTTATTTTGTACTGTTTTCTGCATTACATAGTGAAAACAGTTGTTTTCTGCTTTATTTGCAGCAGATTAAAAAGCTGCCATGGAAAAGTAAGGCTGGTATACCATGGTCAAAGAATAACCTAGTTTTAACGTCACAGTTTCAAACCTGCAATATTATCCTGTGGTTTGGAGTCTTTCTAGTGAGAATCCAGAGACAAAGCAGCGTTAGCATAGAGCAGGGCACCTTTTTTGTTCACTACCCATCCAAAAGCTCAATGTAAGATTGCTTTTAATAATTCACAACAAACATTAATTTTACACTTGATGAAAAGGAAAATTCTGTCTCTAACAAGAAAACAGCAGAAAACTAGAAAGGATTCGCAGACTTCTGCCAAGGCAGTTCAGTCCTTCCGCTGAAAGTCAGGAAGACGATATGATTTACAATAAATACTAAAATAATTAGAAAGTATTCTTTCCTCACTGGTATTGGTACTTTCCAACTTCTTGATGACTTGACCCCCATTACTACTTTTTAGTCTTGAAAACCCTTTTAAGGCAGTGTCGCCCAGGGGTAATTTTAACCAAATATTTTCTGTATTTGACTGTTTTGTTAAACTATGAGGGAAAATTCTGAGGGCCGTCTGTCATTTCGACAGATTGCAATTCTCTTTGCAGCGCATCCGTGACTGCACCGGACATAGACGGCGGTGAAAGATCGATGCAGCTTAACCACTGATGAAGAAAGAGCGCATGAAGGGATTTCCTCCCCCTGAAGCGATCGGATTAGCCCTCGTTCAGAGAGTCTTGCCAAATTCTGATCACTTCAATCAGAGAAATGTTCCCCGATTTAAAAAGTTTTCAGTCTCCACTGTGGCAACGGAGCGCAGATTCAGCTCTGTGCGAAGCTTTTCACACCACAGCAGGTGAAATGATCATAATACATGTAAACTATTATTCTTCTCGATTTGTGACGGCATGATAAGGATTCTTTGTTCCGTTTGTTCGGCTTGAATAATGATTGCATGAAAGAAAGTTAAATACAACTGAACAGGTCATTATCATTTTAAAAATTGAGAGGTAAAAATAGATTGACTGGAATATTTTAACCTCGACAGGCAAAATGACAGACAACAAAAAAATTGTAGCCCGACCTCAGGTGTCACAGATATATATTACAAGCAACAGAGCCCGAATGTATGGTACTTAAATAATTATGTGATATTTATTGCAGTCCAGTCAGTTCTTTACAACATGCTTATTGCGTACAGTGATATTGCGATGATGATAAACTTGTGATCCAAGGCTATTGGTAACCCACTTTTGGTGAGACCATAGAAACATGGAGAAACATTAACTGTTCAATGCTTTATGAAGAAAAACAATAGAACAGCTTTTAATCATCACAAACGAGCATTCAACTAAACATCACACAGATGTCAAAGAAGGTTTAGGTTTAGCTTAGGCTATAATAGGTTAGCCATGTTAAGTTTCATATTTCTGATTTCGATATTTGAAGGCGAAACTGGAAAATGTAACAGTTACATGTATCTCTTTAGCAATATTAACTGGTTGCATTTTTTAAATCTTCACTGCAGGAAAGATATACATTTTGAAAGTTTTTATAGCAGTTTTTTGAAGTGGACATTTGTGTCCTTAATGACTTTAGAGTAGTTTTTGTTTTTCCCCACATGGTTTTACTAAGTTGTTGCAAAAAGTAAAAGTTAAATTCCACCATTTGACAAAAGAGACTTTAAAAATGTCTAACAATTGGCAAAAAGCCTCCAAACCCTGAGGCTTCAAAAGGGTCTAGCAAAGCGTCACCCTGTGCTACCATAAAGATATTTAAACTCAATATCTTGACTAGAGTCTATTCTGTGAGATTTCCTATGTGCTTCTGTGTCCTGTATTTAAACGCAGTGCTACTTAAAAGGGAAGCTAATAACCAAACCTGATTATGATTACAATCAGGCAGACAGAAAAATAAAAAAGTAATTTTTGTGATTACTCCTGTTAAAGATGTTTTTTAAAAACGTGTGTCTCCCCATAAATTATGAAATTAATGAATTAGTCATTCAAATCCAATTAAAAATCCCAATAGTAATGGAACTCTTTCATAATGAGTTCATAAATTTCTATACACCACTGCAATGTACCTAAAATGATTAACTTTATATTTCTTTTCTTAAGGTGAATCCAGTTATGACTTAATTCTCAGATGACCAGCTATAGCTATACATTGTGCCCTTGAACGAGTAAGAGCTTGACAAAGTGGCCCTAATGGGGAAGTCAAACATGAAGAAAGGCACAACTGAGTAATGAGTTCCCTAATTTTAGACAATAGTCTACAATAAGAAACATCAGTTTTACATCTTCAGCATTAAAAGCAGATTGTAAGATATTACTTGATATCCTATTTATTGTCCACTTATAATAATCCTTCTGTCACACAGGTAACCAAGCGTTCTACATGTTTCTCAAATAGTAATAGCAGCTCAAAGAAGCTACATCCTTCAGTATCATATTCACAAAGAAAAACGCATGTTCAGCTTTGCCTTCATATTCTCTTAAGTACTCATCCTCAGTTTCAGTTCATTTTGTTTCAGTCACACAAAATATGTTTTACATTTTTCATACAATCAGTACTCAATTCATGTGAAACCAAAACAGGCAGAAGCAAAAGCTTGTTTGCCTTATTTAACCTTTTAACTCAATATAAGTTACCTTGCATTATGCAATTGGAACAAGTATAAAATAAAATATACAATATATATCCAACATAAGGAACACACATTTATTATTTTACATATCTCTCAAAAATAGACCGGGAGATCATCTTTTTAAATGTAAAGAAAGCGTGACAGTTCTTCACCTCTTCACTCTCATTATTCCATAACTGAGCCCCACAAAAGGACAAACACCTTTGTTTGTACCCTTTAGTAGCTTTTGGCAAAACAAATTTGCAATCATCTCTTAAATTATATTTAGTTTTTTGAAGCTGAAAGTGTTTTTGAACACTTTCTGGAAGATTTAACTGTTTTGCTTTAAACATAATTTGAATTGTTTTGTAATAAATTATATCATGAAATTTCATAAGGTTGGATTTGATAAATAATGGATGCGTATGGTCATAATACCCAGCATTATTTATCAGACGTATGGCACGTTTCTGTAATAGAACTATATCATTAAGTGTGGTTTTAAAGGTATGGCCCCATAGTTCCACACAGTAGGTCAAATATGGAAGTATTAAAGTACAGTAAATTATAAACAAAGCTTTATTACTAAGAAAATCTTTTGTTTTATACAGTATACCAAGGGTTTTTGACATTTTGGCCTTAATATATAGTACATGATGTTTCCATGTGAATTTGGAGTCAATCACAACCCCGAGAAATTTTACATCGAAGACTCTTTCAATTTCAATGCCCTCTATTTTAAGTTTTTTTCCTCATTGGCTGTGTCTGCAAAACTCTTGATTCTGACCACCCAACTCTTTTGTCTGCTTAAGGAGCACCAATTCTTCACTTACACCTGCTTTACTTACAGAAGTACTGGCTCACGGCTTTCTGTTTCTGTGAAAGGGTAAATGCATTCCAATTAGACAGAAGCATGTCAAACTACCAGCCACAGAAGTGATCTGGCAGGAATGAATGGCAGAAATTTTAATTGTGAATTTTTACAATCAAATAAATCCCAAATCACTTGACAAACACAGTTGAAACGCACATCATTAGTTGTCATTTAAATTGCGGTACATCATGTGTGTGATTCAGGACATAGGACAAAGTGAACCAGAAAATAAATTTTAGTGCTCCATTGAGTTCCATTCATTTTTTTTTCGGCCAGGGGACCCATTGGCCGACAGGAAGTGGAGGAGACTTAGGCTCCCCATTTAAACACAAACTCATCTTAGTCCCACATTTTTACTACTTTACAACAGTTCCATTCCAAGGTCAAACAATAAGTTGAAAGCAAAAGAGACTTTTTAAGCCATATTTAGTATTTGCCCGTATTTGTACTGTTTACAACAAGCGGGCCCAAGCCCTGTCCTCCAGAGCTACTATTCAGGAGCTTTTAGATGCATCCCTTCTCCAACACACCTAAACCAAATGAATGACTCGTTACCAGGTATCTGCAGATCCGAATGAGATGGTGATGATGGAATTCAGCTGTTTGATTCAGGTGTGCTGGAGAAGGGGTGCATCTAAGGGGCGGTTTACACGACAACGTTTTTCAGCAAAACTGAGGTTTTTCTCTCCGATTCAGCCTCTCGTTTACACGACAACAGGAAAACGGGGGGCGAAAACTCAGCTTTTGGGAAACGGCTTCCAGAGTGGAGAGTTTTGAAAACGCTGAGGGATTCGTTGTCGTGTAAACGCAAGCCGGAGACTTTTGAAAACGATGACGTCACTGCCAGCCACCTACGGACATGTTGCACTTGCGCACTCCGCCTTTCTACAGAAAAACAACAACAATGGTGGATCCAGGTATGCGGTTACTGCTGATGCAGCTTCTGGAGTTATTTGGTCGCATACAGTACGTGCGTCAAATAATCAATATGCCTTTATTTGAACGGAGAACTACAAGAAGACCGCCATTGTTGGGTATCATAAAATGTTTCTTTTCCGGGTTGTGAGGGGGAAACCTTGGAAAACTGCATACACGGGGCACACTGCCATCTAAACGGAAAGGCATATGTACTACATCGCTTTCCATCGCGCGCCCTGTCGTGTAAACGCAGTGCGTTTTCACCCGCGTATTCAAAGAAAAACGGCAACGTTGTCGTGTAAACAGCCCCTTAAAGTTGCAGAATAGCAGCTCTCAAGTGCTGGCCTTGGGCACCAATGGTCACAATGTATGTAAAATACTGCACTGTTAAACTTTGTCAAATTAACCATAACTGTTAATAACTAACACCTTTTCAGTTTTAGTTGAATTCAGGCATCCATAGCAAACATGTTATTATCAGTAGGTCTGTGGGTGCCCTTTATTTTCCACTTGCTTGATCTGTTATTACAACACTGGCTGTGCTATCTCCTCAAAAACAAGTACTTACTTGCTACTGTGGGTTTAAGGTTAGAGAATCCCAGAAGACAAAGTAAACACCCAAAATGCACTTATTTACTTCCTGTCAGCTGAAGAAGGTTGTCAAATTGCCAAAACTATGTTAATTTTACCCAACAGTGAGTAGGATTTTTAAATGAACCTAACAGTCTCTGTCAATGTTTTCACATACCCAGAAAAAAACAGAGTTTATGCATGAGCACATGCTTTTCTAGCCTGGGAGAAAAAAAAACGGTGTACATGTCAAAAGAACTCAAATTAGTGGCATGAATGAGTTTTCGTGCTACTCATTTGAAATGTGTCAGACACTAACTTGAGATAATTATTTTTAGTATTATTGCATGTTAAATATCTTTTTAAACACATATAAACTTTTGTCCATAACTTACAACTTGAAATAATAGGATATTTTAAATTTCACAATGCATAATGGCACAAATTTTATTTTGGGGGGAGGGGGGGGGGGGTCATATACTATGTGCTGTGCCCCTTCAGTAGGTTGGTATCAGAACGGTCGTGTTCTCAAGAGTCAGTGTGTTCACTAGTTTTGGACTGCGTTAATTTTTCTTAAGATTGTAAACTATTGTGTTTGTGGAGGCTGAACAAACACCAGCCTGTCAGGACATCAGGTCCCAGGTTTTCCAAAAAAGCGCCACTTTCTTCCATGCCTGGGTCCGTTTTATGCAGCTGAAAAGACTGGACTTCACTTCTACTTTGGCTACGAAAAACGCGGTCGTCAGTGGCGCTCACTTCAGACCGGAGGATTAAAATCCCAGGAATGTGATGGAGTTTAACATGGGACACTAAAGCAAAGATCAGGTGCGATTCACACCAGCCGCAGCAGTGCCTTCGGTGCTTACAGCTTCATTGGGACCGCTGTCAGCAGCTGTTTCTGGACTTGCAGCAGGCCGGAGACAAGATCACGGATCGATGAGAGGCTCAGCTCTACGCTGACGGGACCTGTGCATTGTCTTGTTGTTCAACATCAGGGCCATTTTCGGGGCCATTTCAGAAACCAACAGAGTACCTCTATGGGGGGGTGTACTCGGTATGGCCCGACTGAGTCGCTCAGAGGGAGCTGTGGTGAAGTCGCACTGATTGGTTGTAATTCAAAGGGAATTTAGCAGACATCGCCAAACAATCGGCTTTGTAAAAATAATTAGAGTTAGTAGCAAAGCAGTTTATAACAAACAGCAAACCACACAGTAACAAGCCATGCTTCTTCCAACTCAATCTCTGGTTATTTCTGCTGCTCTGTGCGTCTTTTTGCGCTGATCAGTGATGCTACTCGGTGCTGAAACTGTGTGATTTGCAGACATCTTGAAAGGGCTGATTGTCTATGGAGACATGGCGGCTAAAAGGAGCGAGCCAACAGATTACTCCGTTAGAAAAAGATCTCGTTAAACTACCATTAAGTTCCGATAGTGGAAACGCGCCTATAGTTGTGAAAGAAACGTCTTTGTTGTTGTGTATCATGTTAGCAGCAACATCTTCTTTTCCCCGGACACAATCACTTTTTCGGTGGTGTCCGCCTCGCCTTCCCCAACCGCAAGGCAGTGCAGTTCATGTTTACCAGACTCCAGTCCAAGCGTAGCTTTAAGTATGAAACACGAAATAAATTTGCTTCATTCCATCCCGGTCATGACTAATGTGTGGCGGAGAGCACCGTACTCATAGCTGGCAGATTAGTTTCTGTGTATGACAGGTGGCAAACATCACATTGGTCAAACTGACGCAAAAACTATGAAAACGCCGAGTTCTGTATTAAATTGACAACAACAACAAAAACTAAGATGGTAGCATAGACTTTAAGTGTCTTTGGGAGAATGCTGCTTTTTATTTTCTATTACTTTGAATAGAAATATACCACTTATTTTCTCAGAATATAATTTCAGATTTTTGTCCTGTTTGACCTTAAAAGAGAGCTATAATTGTAATAAGTTTTTTTTCTAATAAAGATTAATAATAGATTTTAGAGTCAAGTTTCCTCCTTTATGGAAATCAAAACAGGTTCACCCCATATTATATTTAGACTTCCAACACACATTTTTAGACACATCTTTAGCTTTCATTGAAAATATGACCTTGATATGATTATGAAACATTTTGGACATGTGTTAGTTTGATTTGCAGTTTCAAATCAATAAAAGACAGGACATTGATTGTTTTGGAAACTTAAATTAAAGGACACTTAATGGATTTAAGAGTAGAAAGTAGCCTTGGAAGGAATGAAGAAAAACCCTAAATGGGGTAAAAATATGCAACAAAAATAGTTTTGCAATTGTATCGAATCGAAATTGTGAGGCACCCAAGATGGCACACCCCTAATAGTTTAACTATATAGATAATTTTAAACAATTATTCAGGGATAGTGCATTTTTGGTTCATGCGACACTGGTCTCTGTTGTTTAATGATTAAAATATACATTTCCACAGTAAAGAGCTTTACCAAAGTATGCATTACCATCTCTTCACCTTTTCCAGTTTTGTTGCATTACAGAACTATATCAGAGCAGAAACCATGAAAAGAAACCTGGAAGACCTCAGAGGCCAGATTGTATGAAGACACGAGTCTGATAGGATTTAAAAAAAATACATTTCAGCAGCACTGAATGCTTTGAGAAACATCGTAGTCTATATTAATAAGAGATGGAAGAAGTTTGGAGCCATCAAGAGTCTCCCTAGGTCTGACCAAACTAAGTTGCTGGGGAAGAAAGACCTTGGTTAGAGAGTTGACCAAGACTCCAATGGTCACTAAGATGGAGCTCCACTCTTTCCTTTGTGGGGATAAGAAAACCATCCATAAAGGCCAACAATCTGGTCTATATGGTCGAGAGGTCTGGCCACACTTAAACAGTGCTTAAAACAACTTTAAGATCTTCAGGATGAAAAAAAATCTCTAGCCAGATGAAACAGAAAAGACAATGTCAATTTCAAGCTTATGAGAAATACAAGCACCGCCCATTCCCTGGCTGCCACCACCTCTGCTGTGAAGCATGGTGGTGGCAGCATCCTGCTCTGGGGATGTACAAGGCAACTAGTCCACAACCAAAACAGGATGGTGAAATGAAAAGAAAGCTTTTTCAAGAAAGCCTGCTCTAGATTGCACTGGGACTCAAGACTGGGGCAACAATTTATCTTCCAACAGCACAGCTAAGATGACAAAGGAGTGACTTTCAGAGTAGTCAATGAATGTTAGTGAGTGGCTCAACCAAAGCCTACAACCTAAATCCAATTTAACATCTCTGGGAAGATCTAAAAATGGCCTCCAACCTTAATGAGCTTGAGGATACCTGCAGGGAAAAAATACCACTAACAGGTGGAAACCCTGGATCCACAAGCATTCAACAAAACATCCGCACATCTTTCTAAAAAGCTATTTTGATACTTGATAAAGATTAAAAACGTATGTGCTTAGACGGAAAAATGTCTTCACTTTGACATAAATTAATGGAAAGCCGCTGTGTTTTTACTCATGGTCCGCTTGACAGCCTTTCAGTGAGTTCACCGTTTGCTACATGAACACGATGTCTTAACTTGTTCCCACTGCATTTAACACAGCCCCACCTGTAACATTATCTGTGGTACTTGTCGCTCACCTTACCCTACTGTCTACCTTCACATGCTGAGGTTACCAGGGCCAGCTGGAGTTAGCTAGAAGCTAATGCTACAAAACAATGAGTAGGGGGTAATGACAATAAATGCAGCTCATCTCTGTTAGGGTTGCTAATGCTAGTAGCAGTCGACTTTGCTAACAGTTGGCAGAGAAAGACATACTGTGAAATAAATATGTTTGAGGAGATTGTCTTCCTTACCCCCAGAACCCACACGGGCAGCGCGGGGGTAAAACGTTGACGTTGCTCGGACCCTTGCTACCCTCGCTCCCGGTGTCCCCCATACCGGACTGCCGTGACAAGCTCTCGCGTAGCAGGTGAATCCGTGGACAGAGTGAAGGCCTCCTATTTGCGTTCAGCTAGCCCCACAGCTTTTAAAAGTCCCGACACAGGTTGGATTGATTTTTAAGAGTTTCAACCTGAAACGAATAACTCTGCCGACACGAGCGGCCTGTGAACGCGTAAAATTAATCCAGTTTCAGTGGATGTCACAGGGCCCGTCAAAGCCAACGACGGACAGAGCCACCGGGGGACGCTGGGCCGATCAGCTGGAGTGAGGAGCAAACCACTGGAAGAGAGAGGGGGGGGAGCGGGGAGTCGCTGTAGGAACAAAACTTCAGCTCATGAGTCTGTGCCGAAGAGTTTCAATAAAAAAGTTGGAAGTAATATAAAGGATATAATTCAGTGTAAACTCTTTGATTATAAATGTAGAGTTTTTAGGTTTTTCAGAGAAACAAAGTCATGGTATGGTCCTCCCTGGCAATGGTGCTTTCATGAATTTAGAAACAGTATGCTCATAGAAAAAAGATACAACTTAGACTGTATTTACTTTGCTTCAGTTAACAGCAGTGGCGGCTGGCCAATAGAGGGCGATAGGGCGCCGCACCCCAGTGTTTCCAAAGTGTTTTGGATTTTTTTTTTTTATTAACAATAATCACATATTCTAAGTTAATTGTGAGTTTAAATTCGTAACAAAGTATCATATATAAACATATGTATCATTTACGGAGATTAAGCTCCCGCTGCGTAGCAGCTGGAGATCGCCCCAAGCAGATCAGCAGGCAGCCAATTACTGACAAGAAATTCGTCCATAGCAACAGGAATTTATCCAATCAGCGTCGTTGATTCGGCTGTATGAAGGGCGATAGAGAAATCGCCCACGGGCAAGATATCTGGTGGTGACATTGGCAGTGTGATTTATCTGCCACAAGGGGGCACTGCTGTGAGCTTTGTGTGTAAAATTTTGTGTAAACCCAATAAGTTATTTGTTTCCAGTTTGGTTCTAAACTTGTTTGTGCAATATTGTATTTATGTTTAGAATAAGAATGCCTCACGTTGTTAATATTGGCATTAAAATAATCAGTATTTCACAAAGTAGCCTACTGGTATCCAGCCGTTTATGTTCAATTGTTTTGGGATGATTATTGAAAATGACTTGATAAGCTTTATGCACAGCTCCACTACTTCCTGAACTAAGTACAGCCCTTTTATTTCCTGTCTGTATTGGACAAACTGATCAATCCTGGGGCCTGTTTCACAAAGCAGGTTGAACAAACTCTGAGTTAAAACCTCGGCTCTGAGTTGGCTAACTCTGAGTTGAAAAACTCTGAGTCTTCGGTTTCAGAACTGGTGTTAACAATCAGATCAATCAACTCTGAGTTACACTCGTGCATGAGGATATTAAAAGCCCTCATCAATGGGACGCACATAACATGATTCACCATGACAACCAGTGAAAAAAAGGGCAGATCCTCCTACTTCTCCCCAGTGGAGATGGAAATATTAATGACAGCATATGCTGAAAATGAGCATATCCTTAAAAAAAAAAAAGCAATACTGTGGCAGCGGCAAAAGAGAGAGAGCTTGTGTGGCAGAAAATTGCTGATCAAGTCAATGGGTGAGTATTAATTGGAGGGGAAAAAAGACATGTTTGGTCTTAAATGTTCCACTCATTCAACATTGATATCTTACATGTTTTTTTGAGCACATAGGTGCAACCCAGCAGGCCGAAAAAGGACATGGCAGCAACTAAAGATGAAATACAAAAATACAGTTCAAACAGGTAAGGTATAATTTAATTATTACCCATTGTGGTGATGTTTAGCCTGCCTTCATTAAACTGCATTCAGTGATTACATTCTACATGTGATAGCTATATTTAAGTAATTAGGGAAAATCCCTAAACAATGAAAAAGCCACATCTTCAGTCATACCATCACTGCCAGTATTCAATATTGTCTATATGAAAGCCACACCTTAATTCCTGTTATATGTGCATGTCTCAAAATTTGAGTTCTCTGCATATGTTCAAACTTGACCTCCATCGTAGCCAACAGAAAGAACGCTGAGGCCAGAAAAACAGGCGGTGGTCCAGCACCACCACAACTCACAGAGACTTAAGAGATGGCCCTCAGTCAGAACCGTGGGCAACCAACTGCTGAGGGCATCTCTGGGGGGAGTTCGTCGGACCCAGCCATGCCTCAGGACACAAAGGCCTACATTAGAGGTATATCATTCAAATAAATGGCATATGTTAGATGTAATGGCCATCCATTCATCTGCTACAGTTATCTGTAATTGGCTGCTCAGATATCAATCTAATCTAAGGTGGCTAAGAGTCATAAGAATTGTGATGGGACCTGCACTGTATTTCCAAAACGAAGGTAGAAAAGAAAATAGGTAGGGCACTCTTCTGGGTAATAATCAACTGAATAATCTTCTTCCACCAGTTGTTGATGGTGTGATCTGTCTTGTGGAGCCCTCTACTATAACAGACTTCCATGCTGTTGTAAGTAGCTACCATTTATGTATTTATGTTTTTTTAATTTATTTTATTCCAGAGTTTTGATGATGGGATCGGATATAACACAATAATTGTTACAGGAGGATGATGAAGACACCTTGTCAGCCACCACAGGGAGGGAAGATGCAGAGAGGCCTGTTGAGGTCAAAACCTTTGTGTAAAATGACCTTGGTTTCAGTCAATGTTAGTGTTGTTCTGCAATACAACTTGCAGCTTCTTTTTCTCCAACAGGGCAATGCTGGAAACAACAGAGGGTCCATCAATGAGGAAGAGGTTCCATTAACTTCCACAGCATAGCTTACCTCAGTAGGAATATTCAGTATTGACCCACAACTTACCATGACACTAAGTAGACATGGCACTATGACATTCAACTTCATTTGTGTTCCTATAGCTCCCTGTGAAGCAACTATATAAGGTCTACCTCCAAAAACAAATTGAAAAAACAAATGTGGAAATGGAACACATAAAGCTACAAGTGAAGAAGACACAAATGCAAATACAACTGCTGGAACATAAATTAAAGGTGGGTGATGTGCCCACAGGTGGATGATTTTTTTATAACTGTAAACATGTGTACTTGCAGGAAATAAAGATGACCTCATAAAATTAGAGGCCTTTTGTCCCTTCTCTGACTGGGGGGGGGGGGGGGGGGGGGGGGTTACAGTTGGAAATGATTCTGGCAGACAATGTCTCGAACAGCTCTCCATCTTGTGCATCAGCAGCGGGGTTGGGATAATCATCTCCATCATCAGGGGTAAGGGTGGGACATTGTTCCCCTCTGATCATGGCAATATTGTGCAGAATTACACATGCCACAATGATGTCACATGCCCTTTCTGGGGAGACCCTGAGCATACGCAGGCACTGGAATCGGGCCTTGAGCATCCCAATGGTCATTTCCACCCTGGCTCGCGTCTTGCAGTGAACTATGTTGTAGCGTTGCTGTGGCCCAGGCTCAGGATCAGGGTAAGGGTTCAGCAGATGGCGCTGGCAGGGGTACCCCCTGTCACCCAGAAGGTATCCTTCAAACTCCCCTATGATAATAAAATGTAATGTTTCAGTTGCAATAGAAGGATATACCATATTGATCACAGTAGGCTATATAACTATACTGTATCTAAACTCACCACGGGCAAATCTGTCACTCAGTGTGGACTCACGGAAAATTCGAGAGTCATGTACAGACCCAGGCCACTTTGCTTCCACATTACTGATGATGTATTCTGCATCACTTATGATCTTCACAGTGGAGAACAATAATTAGTGGGAGTTGCTGTATTGTGACGTGTACATTTCATTTGGAATGCTGAAAGCTATTATTAAGGCTTACCTGTACATTAATGCTGTGGACAGATTTCCTATTCACATAATCTCCTTAATTTATTGAAGGAGATATGATAGGAATGTGAGTCCCATCAATGCAGCCAATCACACCTGGAAACCCTTAAATATATCAAATTGAGTTCTTCCAGTCTCAACATTTTTAATTGCTTGACATTATTCATTGCTTACACTGATACCTGCAATTCTGTGGAATGCTTCCTTGAGATGTCTGGTGGTTTTGTGACCTGGAAACACTACAAACGTGTACAGTAACTGTTTAAGTGCAAGGGTCACATTTCTCACAGCCCGACAGACGGTTGCCTTGGATACATGCTCCGCATCACCAATATTGTACAAAAAACTGCCGTTCGCAAAAAAACGTAGCGCAATACAAAGAATTTGTTCGGAGCAGAGGGCTCTTCCACGAAGAGTCATGTGAGAAATGTGTGGGCCAAGGATATTGTTTAAATAAACTATTGATGGTCTAGAAAACGGAAACGTTCAAAGAGGTACTCATCATGGAGTGATAAAAAATCCACTCGGGGTCTGATAATCCTCTCCCGACGCAGATTTCTGCGGAGTATCTGCGCTTCTACATCAAAAGGGTCATCAAGAAACGGACACGCCATGTCTGCCACTGATTTCAGACTGCAGCTTCAACTTCAGAGCAGGAGAAACTCAGAGTTATTCGAAGCAAACCTGCTAGCGAGCAGGTTAGGTTTCACGGAGTGTGTTGCCCGGGTAACTGACTCAGAGTTACGCTGAACTGGCTTTGTGAAACCAAAAACTCAGAGTTTCCCTCATCTCAGGGTTAACTAACTCACAGTTTTCACTAAACCCGCTTTGTGAAACGGGCCCCAGGTGTGTCTGACCTCAGTAGTCACAACAATAATGGTCAGACACACCTGGATGAACCAGTTTGTCCAATGATGTAAGACAGGAAATAAAGGAGCTGTACTTAGTTCAGGAAATAGTGGAGTTGTGCACAAAGCTCAGAAAGCACAAGTTTGATTTAAAAAAAAGGGAAAAAAGCCCAGCCCCACCAATAATATTTTTCACCAGCTTCCACTGGTTAAGAAATCCCCTTCTAATCACAAGTATTCAGGATATTAGTCCAGTAATAGTTAGGAAGGCCTATTATGTACATTATCCTACCATATGCAGATGTTTGTGACATATTACATCATCATTTATTAACAAATACAGAGAATCAAGAGTTCCCTTCAGCCTAAAAAGCATAGTTTAATTGTTTTCTAACAAACTAAACCCTAGCACATCATTCATGCGACCTGTTTAAATAGGAACAAATTCTTCCATTAATCAGAGATGTAACTACCAGCATATTTATTTATTTTGTTTTCAAGTTTAAGTCTCTTTGATTATTTTTCGGTTGCTTGTATCGACTTCCACAGGAATATTGACTAGTTTGACATCCACCTCAGGAGTTCAGTCAGTTCACTCATATGCAGTGATATCGAAATATATAAATAGAGTAGTCGAGTACAATCCTATTGCCTAAAAAGATTTGAATGTAGTTACATAGATTCCAATCTAAACCTTGTTGACTTAGTGTTTAAGAGGTTACTAATAATAAGTATGTATATATATATCAAATTATCGCATTAATCAATGTCCACTTCAAGTGGACATCAATTGGCTGTTTTATGCCGCATTCACACCGCCCAAAGCATCAACGCCAAGAGCGGCAAGATTACATGTTAAGTCTATGGTAGAGGCCGTCAGAGTCTAAGCAGTGCTTTGGCCGCATCAACTTTTAACGCTTTTGCTGCTTTTCAAGCTTCAAAGCGGAAAAAGCGAGAAACGCAGAAGTTCAGCTAGCTGAACTTTCAGGCGTCGTCCCCTGAGCGTCAAACAATCAGAGCATCTCACTGTAGTGACGTCGCTACAGTGAGACGCTCTGATTGGTTAGGGAGGCTTTGCAAGCTTTGCAAGCGTCAGGCTTAAAAATGTACAGGCGTCAAACTACTCGCTTTGTAAGCGTTGTTTCCTGCTCATAAAGCATGCGGTGTGAACATGGCATTAGTGGAGAGGGCAAGGGAATGAGGAGGAGCGGTGAGTTGCAGACAGTGTTGCCAACTTAGCGAGTTTTTCGCTATATGTAGTGAGTTTTTAGACCCCTCTAGCGATTCTTGTTAAAATAAAATGACTGCCGACAAACCTAGCTACTCTTTCTAGGGTTATTGGAGACTTTTGGGTGGAGCACGTATCCTTGTTACTCTCACTGAACAGCGGTGGTGCCGTAGACTGCTCTCCTTCTCTGTAAGTCCATGGCAATAGCTCTGCCCACCCGTCCAGGTCCAGCTGGACTCAGTCAAAGCAGATAATTACCCACTGAGTCCAGAATGCTAATGAATCGCACATGCTCAAAGCCAAAGTTGCAGTCAGCACTGGGAAAACAGAGAAATGTAAATGGCTGGGACTGCATCTGTTCAAGTCTCATTCTTCATAAAGCAATTTTTTTGTTTTGTATTCGTTCCGCCACAATAATGAATGAATTTAAATGAAAATGCCTAAAGACGACGGCTTTTCTCAGCAATTATTAGGTGCGATTAAAAAAGAAACTATTGAATAAATTACAGATCATAATTAATTAATCTCGAAATCTTTTTAATCTCTTGACAGCACCAATATATATATATATATATATATATATATATATATATATATATATATATATATATATATATATATATATGTATTATATATATATATATAAATATAAAATATATATATATATATATATATATATATATATATATATATATATATATATATATATATATATATATATATATATATATATATATGTGTGTGTGTGTGTGTGTGTGTGTGTGTGTGTGTGTGTGTTTTTTCATTGTTGGTTTAGAGTGTATTTTTCTTTTTACATGCCATCTCTGGGTAGACATTGCATCACTGACCCATTAAAGTGTGCTCTATTACTTTATAGAAAGGTCTTAAGTCTAGATGTTTCCAGGAATGTGTCCAGGATGTGTGGAGGAATAAAAACAATGACACAAGAGCTAGGTAAATTGTATTAAATCATTTCGATATTAACATATCTGTAAATGAAACATGTAAAACTACTGTAATGGGATTGTTTGTTCAAATCGGAATTGACAAAGTTATGCATCCAAGTACTCCTTTGGTTGATCTTTGAGATGGTCCTTTGCATCTTAGGGAACATTAGTTTTATGACACCTCAAAAAGGTGCCAGTGCTTGCTCGGCAGAAAATGTCTTAGAATAGATTATTCTAAACCAACAGCTTTGTTTGGTGATGGCTGTTGTGGGGACAGTTGTATGTAAGTATAGAAAAGGATGTAAGAGATCATTTTCATTTTCCTTGTTTAATCAATCTTGGCTGTTAGAAATCTTTGTTGCATTTTAATTTTTTTCAAAACCTTCAAGGAGGCAAGGTTTTTGACTGCAAAATACCGGATTTACTACAAAACCTTTAATTAAGTAAATCAAATGGTAGCCTTTTTAGTGCAGATTATCCGTAGATTCATTGTACAGTCTGAAGCCAGCATCTAGATGTTGCATTGTGAACAACAGCTGTACATGACTGAGATCAGTGAGGATGTGGCTTGATTTTTTGTCCAAAATGTTTATTGCTTTGACTCACTCTATGGTACAATTAATGTATCCACATGTAGAAACAGTTTGAACATACAGCTTTTCATAATTTGGTTTCCTACACACATTAGTGATGAAGCGGTTCAATCTGTGTGCTTTGTAGTTTCTACGGTTACTCTGGTTTCTTACCACAGTCCAGAAACATGAATGTTAAGTTAATTGGAGACTCTAGATTGCACTGACAAATGTGTGTGTGTGTGTGTGTGTGTGTGTGTGTGTGTGTGTGTGTGTGTGTGTGTGTGCGTGTGCAAGTGTGTGTGTATGCATGTGTGTGTGTGGTTGTCATGGTTGTTTGTCCCTGTTCTGACCGTGTCTTGGACTGGCCAGCTGTCTCGCCCACTGACTGCTGCAGTAGGCTCCTGATTCCACATCCACTTTGTGGTCCTAAACAGTGAATGAGTGACTGCAAAGCTTAGTGATAAAGTCGCATCAAAATGACATAAACAAACCATTGGAAGTTGTAAGTGTTAAAGCTAGTGCTGTCATGAGATTAAAAAACTTTGAGATTAATTATTTATGATCTGTAAATAATTTATCAAGTTAATCTCTTTTTTAATCGCACCTAATAATTGATGAGAAAACCCCTCGTATTGAGGTATTTTCATTTAAATTAATTTCATTATTGTGGCAGACAACAAAAAAGTGGCTTTGTGAAGTCATTTATTGTTTATAACAGAGTTTAACAGATGCAGTCCTGCCATTTACATTTCTCTGTTTTTGAGAGTAGTCCCAGTGTTGACTGCCTGCAACTACAGCTTTGAGCATGCACGATTCGTTAGCATTCTGGACTCAGTGAGATAAATATCTGCTCTGAGCCCAGATAGACCTGGGGGCGGGAGTAGCCACGAGGACTGCCTGCATGATCTTACGTGAATGTTTTGAGCCCTGGCTGTACCGCTGCTCAGTGAGAGTAATAAGGATACATGCTTAACCCAAAAGTCTCCATTAACCCCAGAAAAAGTCGCTAGATTTTTCGCGAGTCACTCTTTTGAAAATGAATCACTGGAGGGATCTAAAAACTGGCGATATATATAATGACAAAGACGCTAAGTTGGCAACACTGTCTGCAACTCACTGCTTAACCTCACTCATCTTGCCCTCGCCACTACAACGGAAGCGTCAGCTCACAATATGGAGGCCTACAGAGATCCAATCGATGTCCACTTCAGGGTGTGGTTAATCCCTAACGACTCAAGCAGAAGAAGACCAAAGCATAAAAATGTATTTTATTTAAAGGTAACTCACATGATGAAACAGTAAAATTAAAGATAAAACATTAAATTAATGTGATTTTAAAAAAAACATAGCGCACTAAATATGGCCGTAATAAATTAAGCACAATCAACGCGATAATTTGGTGCTACTAGTTAAAACCATTAAAAATAAATGTTCAGACTCATAACAAATTATGCCTTAGCACTGCCTCATATGGCAGTGATCTTATCCCAAGGTCTGACCTCATCAGTTTCAGTAGCACAAAGTGAGAGCTTTTTAAACCATCCCCTTTAGTTTTCTGTCTAAATTAAATCGTACTCTCATCCGTCTGTGTACCCTCTGCAGTCGGATCACTGGGTTGTCTCAGTACACACTGTTCTACTTTTTTGTAATACATGTGACTAGATCATAATTCAGCTCTATTTCTATTTTTTATCCACATAGCACTTCAAAGCACTACAAGAACCTTGCAACCAGGAAGTGCGTTAAGTTAAAGGAAATTTAAACCATTGTTTTCATAAATTTCTGGGCCTTTTGTTTGTCATTTCGTAATTTCTGAAAAAAGAAACTATACATAGTTCCCTTGTTTGTCTTGACAAATGTTTGTAATGATGAATCCTGTGTTTACTTTTTGTGTGCTGATGATAAAGATGCGGAAGTCATTACTAAGTTAATTTTTACAACTGAATATTCAAACAAGGTCAGTACTTTTAAATCAGTTCTTGCAATAGTAATTCTTGTTTGAATGAAACCCTGTGCAAACCCCTCCTTTTCTTATATATACTTTCTTCAGCTGAATATAAACAAAACTCAAGTTATTATTTTTGGACCTAAAGAGGAAAGATCAAGAATCAGCACAAAGTTTCAGGTACTACAGCCAGAAATTGACCAGGCCTGAAATCTGGGAATTGGCATGAGTTGAATGACCTGAACCTCCAGAGACACAAAAAGACAATTACAAAACTGGCATTCTATCTCTTGAAGAACATTTCCAGGACTAAAGCACTATTCACCCAACAAGGTCTTGAGAAACTCATCCATGTGTTTATCTTTAGTAAAACTGGTTGCTATAGCAGTGTCTTCACAGTTCAGCTCAAAAGTCAGACAGCTGCACCTGATCCAAAATGCTGCTGTTCATGTCCTCACTAAAACTAGGAAAATAGAGCACGTCCCCCCAGTTCTAAAGTCCTTAAAACACTGGCTCGCTGTAGCTCAGAGAATATACCCTATAATACATTAGTTAGTTTATAAATTACTCATTCGTTTAGCACCAAAATACATTAAAGATCTGTTGTCGTTGTATCAACCTTCCAGATCACTCAGGTCTTCTGGGTTAAGTCTACTCTACATACCCAGAATCAGATCCAAACACAGAGAAGCAGTATTCAATTTCTATACTCCTCTAATCTGAAACAAACTTCCAGAAAAGTTCCTTTAATCAAAGCTATAACCAAATTTGCTAACATCATAAATTGTACGTAATCTGTTTTTCAACCTGTCATTGCGTTTTTGCCACTTTAGTGTTTTGCTTGTTGGCCATGTTGCTGAAATGTGCTATGCAAAAAAATTGCCTTGACTCTCTTACAGGTGTATCTAACCTGTTCAGTTGCTTGTACAAATACAAATAGCAATTCAGCTGACCACAGGTAGCAA
The DNA here is from genome assembly GCA_963556495.2 of Valencia hispanica. NCBI lineage: Eukaryota > Metazoa > Chordata > Actinopteri > Cyprinodontiformes > Valenciidae > Valencia > Valencia hispanica. Next base: position 42,195,178 of record OY747701.1, on the reverse strand, counting down.
CTTGATGCATTTAGGCCTCAGATGTGGTCAAGATGACTTGCTGAAGTTTAACTCGAGTATCAGAATGGGGAGGAAAGGGGATTTAAATGACATTGAGCATCGAAGGGTTGTTGGTGCCAGATATCCTTGTTGGAATATTTTAGAAATTGATATTCTCCTTGGATTTTTCTCAACCATCTCTGAGGTAGAGAATGATATTAAAACAGGAAAAAAAATAGTGGCAGTTGTTTTAACAAAAATTCCTTGTTGGTGTCAGAGAAGAATAGGCAGGGTGGTTAGAGATGATAAAATGCTAATCAACTAATCACTTGTTACAGTAAAGGCGCAAGGAATACCATCTTTGAATGCACAACATGTTGAACCTTGAAGCAGATGTGCTACAGCAGCAAAAGACCACAGTAGGTGAGACTTCTGCCAGCTAAGATTGGGTGAACGGATGTTTTGTTGTCAGTGTAGAATGATTCAGTCCAGGTTTGACCTGTCTTAAACTGGTCTTAATCTAATTTGTTTGTTATAAAAGAAAAGAAAACACCAGACCTACTCTTTTGTGTTTTTACATAAGGTTTCATAAATATTAATCAGTGTTTTAAAGGATTTCTCTTCAGTGTGTAATGATCCAGTTTAGGTTTGACCAATCTAAGCATTTTAGATCTTAAGCTAAACTATGATACTGGGCATACAGTTAAAGCAACTTGATTAGAAAACAACTGACAGATATTTTTTTTTTTTGTCCAATGCTCCTGCTGCCCCCAAAGTCGTCCCACCACAGATTAAGAGCCATGTCAGCCTGCTGAAAAACATACAACTGCTGGATTGCAGTTTGATCATTTTCTAAAACACAGTTTAGTAGATGGTTTTTTGTCCAAGAGATGGTGTAAGCTATCAAAGTACTTAGGCAAGCAGATCATGAGACAAGTAAGAGTTTCATGCCGCTAATGAGATACAGTAAATAGTTTTTGGTAATGTCTGTTTAGCTCGGAGCTATAAAAATACGGTCGTCACAAATACCGATGGTGCTTTTTATACTAAGAAAAAGAGCATCTGTGAGTTTTGTTTTTCACCTCAAAATGACTTTCCGAAGAAAGCTGCACTTAACTTTGCAGTCGGGAGATTTGGATTCCCCTCAGCAAGACCTGCCAGGAAGTAGCTTCTGTCTGGTGGGACAGAGAAGTAGGCCCTGGGTGGAATGAAGACAGATAGCTGATAGTTCATTAGCTAGTTAGGCACCAGGAGGGGTATACTGCAGAGGATTTCAGAACCTTTTTTTTCAGTTTTATTATGAGCCTTTATTTTAACACAGGTTGAGTCTTGCTCCGTCAAAGCAAACATTTAGTGTTTTTCTTTTGGTGATATTCATTCATCTATTTTGCCACCTTTCTACAATTATGATTTTGAAAGCATTTTCTACCACAAACACATTTTTGTGACAGTTTGGAGAGCAAACATAACCACAGTGAACCCCACTTTTAGCTGCCGCAGAAGAAAAGTGGTTGTTGCTTCTCTCTACAGCTTGAGTCCAGCCTCAGGCTACTCTATCCTCCAGAGATTTAAAGAACTCCACTTCAAAGACAGATCCCCTCTCCTCATGTATCGAATACCCTCTTCCTCTTTCCCTGCAATAAACACAAGAACTTAAGGAATTAATTAGACACTGGATCAAACATGGGTTAGAAAATCCAGCAAGCAGAATATACTTGGGGGGGCAGCAAACCATGCTTGTGAAACTGAGGGACATGAAAATGCAATAGGGCGGGTTTTGATACAACAATTTCAGGTAAGATATTTTTCAAATATTAGGTAGTCCTGCGGATGTTTTCCACTACATTTAATTTATAACATCAGGGTATCCCAATCAATATCTTACATCTCACAGCCTTTACATAACCAGTGTTGTGTCTTCATCTATATTTACAGTGGAAATCAGAGCCTGTACAGATCATACTGATTATCCCACCACTCCTGTATTAGCTCGTGTGTCGATGGAGAGAGCTGATTCATAGCTTCTACAGCGAGAAAACGGCCCTTGGCAACATACGAAGGACGGATTGTATCGGAAATCCATGCACACGCTGGTCTATAAACTCAAGTCTTTGTTATCTTTTAGTGCCATCCCCAGATAGGCAGGGTGCCTGGTATTTGCTGGAAGACAAGCAGCATCTCAAAGTGCGTTCAGAAAATAGGATCTTGTCTGTAAAAACAACAATATTGATTTGAGTAAGCAGGCTGTCCTAAGCCTGGATATTAGTGACTTCACAACGTATCAAGCAATGATGTGTATTGATGGCTGGATTTTAGGGATATTTAACAAGAAACTGTGTACTGCAACCTACTGGGGGGCCCAATTGGGGCGCTAAACTGCTGTCAACATAAATTCCTAATCCTCATAACGTCAGTCTTTCACATTATTCCTAGTAATAACACTTGACAATGCAGAGTCACTGTGCCAGTCTAAGTGGATTGTTTTAGCTTTTTGTTGATCGAGTTCAGCCAAATAGTACAAAGTGCTGTTTTTTTATTTTGATCAAAATGCTGTTTTCAGTTATACAAAAGCTCAATGACAGATGATGGAAACTATTCTTGATGAGGAGGTGAGAGATCAAAACTTGGCTGTGAAGCAGCACTGGCTAGAGGCAATGTTTAGAAGTACACACAGGGCAGAATAAACATCAGAAAACACACTGTGGGTCAGCCAGCATTCACTCAACCTCCAGCTTCACTAATGTTTTCTTTCCATTCTTCCCATTCCCTTTTGTTTTATACACCTTTTTTCCTACAGCACATCTGGTTGAATTGCTGTAAAAGCTACTGGAATTGTTTGTGTATACACTCACTGACCACTTTATTAGGTACACCTCGCCAGTACCGGGTTGGAACCCCTTTTGCCTTAAGAAATGCCTTAATCCTTCATGGCAAAGATTCAACAATGTACTCGAAACATTCCTCAGAGATTTTGGTCCATATTGACATGAGAGCATTACGTAGTTGCTGCAGATTTGTCGGCTGCACATCCATGATGCGCATCTCCCGTTCCACCACATCCCAAAGGTGCTCTATTGGATTGAGATCTGGTGCCTGTGGATGCCATTTGAGTACAGTGAACTCATTTTCATGTTCAAGAAACCAGTCTGAGATGATTAGAGCTATATGACATGGCGCATTATCCTGCTGGAAGTAGTCATCAGAAGATGGGTACACTGGGGTCATAAAGGGATGGACATGGTCAGCAACAATAATCAGGAAGGCTGTGGCATTGCAACAATGCTCAAATGGTACTAAGGGGCCCAAAGTGCCAAGAAAATGTCCCCCACACCATTACACCACCACCACCAGCCTGAACCGCTGATACAAGGCAGGATGGATCCATGCTTTCATGTTGTTGACACCAAATTCTGACCCTACCATCCGAATGTCGCAGCAGAAATCGAAACTCATCAGACCAAGCAACATTTTTCCAATCTTCTAGTCCAATCTTGGTGAGCCTGTGCGAATTGTAGCCTCAGTTTCCTGTTCTTAGCTGACAGGAGTGGCACCCGGTGTGGTCTTCTGCTGCTGTAGCTCGTCTGCCTTAAAGTTCAACATGTTGTGCATTCAGAGATGCTCTTCTGCATACTTTGGTTGTAACAAGTGGTTATTTGAGTAACTGTTGCCCTTCTATCAGCTCAAACCAGTCTGGCCATTCTCCTCTGACCTCTGGCATCAACAAGGCATTTTCACCCACAGAACTGCCGCTCACTGGATATTTTCCCTTTTTCAGACCATTCCCTGTAAACCATAGAGATGGTTGTGCATGAAAATCCCAGTAGATCAGCAGTTTCTGAAATACTCAGACCAGCCCATCTGGCACAAACAACCATGTCAAAGTCACTTAAATCACCTTTCTTCTCCATTCTGATGCTCGGTTTGAACTGCAGCAGATCGTCTTGACCAAATCTACATGCCTAAATACATTGAGTTGCCGCCATGTGATTGGCTGATCAGAAATTTGCGTTAATGAGCAGTTGGACAGGTGTGCCTAATAAAGTGGACAGTGAGTGTATATTGTAATTTTGAGTAAACAAACATGTACATTAGGTTATTCAAGGCTTTATTCTTGGGCCACTTTTATTTAACACCCATATTCTCATCCAAAATGCACCTTATTCAAGATGTTGCCTCCAGCGTCCTGGCTAACACCAGGAAAATTGATCATAGTATTATATTGCACCAATCCTTATGTTATGACACTCACACACCTTGTAAATGATAGATTTCAAAATCGTATTGGTTTATAGCACATTGAATGATCTTCAGCCTAAATACATTCCAGAGTTGCTTGTAAAGCATGAACCATCTGGACTTCCCAGGTTATCACAGACCTGCTCTTTCAGTTTTCCCAGGACCAAAAGCAAATGAAATTATTGCTAGAATGGCTATGCTATTTTTACAATACTGTTTCTTTTTGGTTGATGGTTCATCTTTTTTTACTGTTTCTATTTATTATTTGTTCTTTAATGTAATCGTATTTACCTTTATTCTGCCTCAGAGCACTTTTAATGACATTGTGCATGAATGATGCTATTCAATAAAGAACTAATGAAGAAAGTAGCTGGAAATAACATTACTTTATTACTTCATTTTTATCATGTCTCAGCTTCTCATTTCTTTCTTTTAATGTGATGCTTAAAATTTACTATTATTGTTTTAATGCATTTCTGGTTCTTAATGTGAATTTCTTTACTTCTGTTCCTTTGTTTAATGCAAATGCACTTTGGATTACCCGGTGTATGAATGTTGCTATACAAATAAACGTGATTTGCATCTAATGCAGATATGTTCTTTCCTATCTGTGAAGCACATCTATGTTTCTATTTTTTCTGTCATATTCACATATGAACCATAATGTGCATCTCTCTCTCTCTCTCACACACACACACACACACACACACACACACACACACACACACACACACACACACACACACACACACACACACACACACACACACACACACACACACACACACACACACACACACACAAAAGGTCCAACCCCCTACTGTGTGCAGATAGTGCAGTGAAGCTACCCGTATATCAGCCAAGGAAGCCAACATCACCATCCTCCCTACAATCTCACTATATGCTGATCAAAGAGCCGCCAAACAGCCAGAAAATACTGCTGGTTTAAAAAGTGGTGCATGCACAGAAACACAATTAGCAGAGCTTCTTTACATGTTGAATTTTAACTCCAGGGCCTTGACATTTCCACTCACACACCCGGTTGTGGTATGTGTCAAGCAAACTGAAGTAATGTACAAACAAGACTGCAAATCTTTCTATTTGTTTTTAATAGTTTAGACACCCAATGCACACATGTAAGGTGTGTTTAAATGCAATCTCTCCTGTGAGTGACCATGATAGATGGTATAATCCTCTTATATCTGGGTTGAACAATTAAAGAGTGCAAAGAGCCCCAACAGGGCAGAATCGGACAGAGGAGGAAAAGCCAGATCAAAATAGCAGGGAAAGTGAAAAGCAGCAGATGACATGAGGACTGAGAATGGAAGATGATACAAGAGAAATCAAATACTAGAGACGGAAGGCAGCAGATGAAATGGTGTTCAAATAAAAATGGAGAGATCCTCAAGTTGGCTTTGTCTATACTAATCTATGGCATAATAATTATAATAGTGTGGTTTGATTTTTACTGGGAGTTGAGCATTGATACAGCAAAAAATATGGTGAGCCCTGTGTGTTTAACTAGGATATGTTGGCAAGGATTAATTTTACTCTAAAAGGCTTTTATGGGCAAGGCTGCAGACAAACCAAGAGTAAAAAAGGGAGAGATTATAGTGTTTGTTAACAACATATGGTGTAATCCTGAACACATTCCTGGGAAGATGCATCTATGTACCCTGGGTATTGAGCTGTTAGCTGAGTTTCAGTCCATGGTGTTACCTGCAGCTGCGAAATGTGATGTCATCACCATAGAAACCTTCTAATTTCTACAACAGCTGCTTGCTCGATTGCTGCAAAGATAATAAATCAGTTGTGACCTGTTGTCACAACTGAATTTGAATGTAAGTTAATTATTATATTTATGTGATCTATATAATTGGATTGATTTGACTAAATATTTATGTGCAGAAATTAGACAAGTTTGTCTTGAGGTGATGTTTGCATGCCAAAGTTAAGTTAAACAGAACCAAAGTGAACTCTCCTGCAATTTCTATTTATGCTCACAATATTTTTTTCTGCAGCACAACATTTTCTCTTTGAATTTAAAGCACTGTCTCTTTCTACTCAAGTCTCACATCTTAATTATCAGTTTGTTGACTTAGCTTCACGGTTGCAACCTCAACCATTTCCTGTTATTAACACCTGATGGAAATTTGATTGTCAAAGTATCTCCTTTCCAAGCAAACTTTGATGGACTCATCTTCATCTTTTTAAATTAAAACAGGGGGCATTGATGTCTTAGAAATCCCATATCAACTTCTCTGAAGGTGAGAGAGTTATGTTTTTTTCCTTTGCTATACTGAGCTTGCATTTCACTCGTGTGCATACTGCCTGGCGTGCATTGTAGGACTGGATTTTTAGCTACTATTACTGTGCCTCTCAAAAGTGTACACACCCTTGTAATAATGACAGGTTTTAATAAATCTTTTCAAAAATAATTTCAAGAGGTCAACAGGGATTGAGCTGCAGAGGATTGAGCTGCAGATTTCCAAGGAGGACTTGTTGGGCTCTACATGTGATAAGTCTCTTGTTTTTTCCATATTGCTTGACTAAAGAGAGGGATTAAAAGACATTTATGTTCTCTCTAATAAAATATCTAAAATCTCAAAAACCTGAAGGAGATTGTATTATGGTCTGTTGAAGCCAAGCGTGAGCATTTGAGCCACAGTTCCAAAAAGCATGTTTGGCACAAAAACAACACTGAGCCTCACTGAAAAAACCTCTTACCTATTGTGAAACATGGAGGTGGCAGCAACATGCTCTGAGGGTGTTTTTACTTAGATGGAACTAAACTTATTTTCAAAAGGTTTAAAACCTTATGAATAGTTCCGAATACCAGTCACTTTTCATCCTAAGCTTTCAGTTGTCTGCTAGAAAACTGAAAATGAAGAGAAAAAAACCTAAGGAAAACAGATATTCATATGTATATGTATCGTAATTTGATAGATTTTGAGCATTTTTGCAGCGCATAGTGGGCAAATATTGTCAGGTATGGGATGCTAACAGACTCCAATCAAAAAGAATAAATGCTTAAACGGTGCTTTAAATAGTATTAGTTTAAGGATTTGCATAGCTTCCACATGTATTACTGATTTTTTTAATAAATTGATTTTTCCTCCTAATATATTTTTGTTTTTTCAGTCAAATAGTAGACTACAGAGTAAATGTCACATTGTATGTGCAAAAAGCTTTCACTGTAATTTATCCAGTCCTCATTTTTTACATCCCAAAAGTATGTAATTTTAACAGGGAGCCACTCAACCAACACAGTTGAGCTTGTCCTTCTGTTGCTGCTCTAAAGCAATGTAGCAATTCAAGCAAGAAAGTACATCAGAAAATTTTGGGGGTAAAAAGGGGAAAGACATAAAGATGTTTATACCAAGAAAGGCAATCAAACAATTATTAATGGGACATTTCTAAAGAACGGTCATTTGAAACTTAATATTAAAGAGAAAGAGCTCATTTTTTTCATAACTATCTTAACATTAAAGTCAATGAAAGGACATTTCTGGGAGCTGTGCCATGAAGAAGCAATCCACAAATCTAGAAGAGGTGGAGCCTGCACTGTGAAGGGAAAAATCAACCTCGTGAAATGGTTAGGTCCTCTTGCTGCCTTTAGTTATTGAAGTGTGCCCTCCGGTGGAAGAAAGCATAAAAGGCTGATAGAATAGTCTCCAAAGCTGAATATCAGAATGATTCTTGGTTTCATATAGGAGAAGGCGTGGTACATTTCTTTTATAATTTATAATTTTATAATAATTTAAACCTTTTGGGAAAAACATACATTTGGCATATATTTTACCCCTTAAGATGTGATATGCCAATTTTAAGGTGCTTTTCATTGAAGAAATAAACAAAGATGTACAAAATACATTTCGCACTTAAGATGTTTTTGATACATTTTCTTCATTGAAAGGTGAGGTAGATGGAGAAAGATCTGGCTCAAAAACCCCATAGAAATGATAAAAATTGTATTTAAGAAAATGGAACACCTGTTGTCAATATATGATTCATCTGGTAAACACTTTTGGGTTTTTTTTGTTGGAGACAAATTACATAACAGGCAGTAGTAACCATCTAAAGTAGTTTAATAAAGCAAACTATAAGGAGCAGACATTGTGGACGTTGTAGAAGTCAGTAAGCCAACTATTCAACAAGATATTAACGTCCCAAACCTTAAAAAAAAATAAATACTAAAAATCATGATCCCAATGGTTTAGTGCATCCTGAGGGGTTGAAGTATTATTTCAGAAAATCTGTAAACAATCAGAACAATCACAGATTTCATTTGCAGCATATGTTCATTAGGGATGCATTATAATGTAGTTTTTGGAAAGGTCGCTGAATGATTGCGAGCCTCTAATCCAAATGCTAATTTAGTAACTAAATGTAAAAGTGCAGTAATGTCATGATAATGACATGCAGATGAGAGCTCATCAGAACTGCTAACCATTAATGAGGCGATATTTGAGCGTATTGCACGCGTCAGTCTGAGTGTGTGGCCATGCTGTCAGTGCTGCACCATATCTACATAATGTGTGCATAAAGAGTGCTCATCCGCAGCAGAATATTTACCATATTAATGTTCAATCAGTCTGCCACCGTCGTAATGCAAAATTTGATTAGGACAGACCATAGTTAGCAATTAACACATGGAAACAACTCCCGATGATTAAAGCTGTACAAACTTCTAGAACCAGTAGTTTTTTGTTTTTTTAGAAAAGTTTGAAAAGTTTGATTTTCCCTTTAAGAAGCTGGGGAAAAACTTTTCCAGCTACATCAAAAAACTGAATGTCTTCCCACAATTTGAAGCAATTATTGCATGGGAATACCTTTTCCCTTCCAAAATATTTTGGTAAACCACCTTAAAAAAATGTTAGCATTACATACCTACTGCATCTGAGTGAACTGTGATCCAAAAACATCAATATCAGAGTCTATTTTAGTTCCTAGTTCAGTAGTTAGAAAATGTTCTGTTCATTGAAAGACATCCTCTGATATAGCTACGACGTATAGGCGTAATTTTCTCACATCAAGAAAGGTTTACAGTAGGGAAAATAGTATTTAGCAACCACCTATTGTACAAGCTCTCCCACTTCAAAAAACACTTCAACTGTAATGGTGCGTTCACACCAAAGCGTCAAAAATGCACGACCAAGTTGGACGCTTGAACATTCGCACCTCAACGCGCGTCCAAAGCGAATTGGACGTGAGTCAAAATATACGATTTTGAAGCGCGTCAAGCCGTTAATACGCAACTTGTGGGAGCAGCTGGTGCCTGAGGGTGTTCTTCCAAGATGGCAGCTGTCGATCTAGTGGAAAATAACTGTAAAATAGCGGGACAGTAGGCTAGCTTGCTAGCATTTGCGCAGGTTCGAGGATTAGTAACGTGAAAAGTTTCAAAAGTGAAATGAACTTGCCAGGTTGCCCTATCTCCTCACTTATTTTACTCCAAGCGAGGTCCTTTTTATTCCTGTCTCTGTAGAGAAAGTAACTGGTGTCGTATAGCTTGGGGTGATTAACCATGGCTGTTATCAGTATTTTCTCCGTGTTGAATGAATGAATTTTGCCGGACCTGACCCAGTGAACTGGATCACTGGGTCATCACTGGGTCAGCATCACGTGACACCACATCATCAGGCTTCTGATTGGTTGCTGCAGCGCGGAGTTCAGATTTTTCAACTTCAGCGCAGAACGCCCGTGACGCGCAAATGCACAAAATGCATCACATAAAATGACGTGCAGAATTGCGTTTTTCGCGACAATAATCTGCTTCTGACGTGATGCAGATATCCTGACACATGTCAGCGTGCTTCTGCATTGACTTTACATGTAAACTTGACGCCCATGACGCTTCAACAGCGTCTGGTGTAAACGCAAAGTTAGAGACAGAATGTTTAAAAAATCTAGGAAATCCCATTGTATGATTTTTAAAGAATTTATATGGAAAAAATAAGTATTTGGTCAGAAACAAAAGTTCACCTCAAATCTTTGTAATATAACGTTGGTTGTCAATGACCGAGGTCAAACGTTTCCTGTAGGTCTTCTCCAGGTTTGCACACACTATAGCTGGTATTTTGGCTCATTCTTCCATGCAGATCTTCTTCAGAGCTGTTATGTTTTGGAGCTGTTGCTGGGCAACACAGACTTTTAACTCCTCCACAGATTCTCTATTAGATGGAGGTCTGGAGACTGGCTAGGCCACTCCAGAACCTTGAAATGCTTTTTATGTAGCTACTCCTTTGTTTCCCCGGGGGATGTGTTTGGGATAATTGTCATGCTGGAAGATTCAGCCATGTTTCATCTTCAATGCTCTCACTGATGGAAGGAGGTTTTTGGCCAAATTCTGACCATACATTGCCCCATTCATCCTTTCCTTAATATGGATAAGTCGTTCTGTCCTCTTTGCATAAAAGCAGCCCCAAAGCATAATGGTGCCACCACCATGCTTCACTGTGGGTATGATGTTCTTGGGATGCAACTCAGCTTTATTCCCTCTCCAAACACAGCAAGTGGTGTTTATACCAAAGAATTCTATTTTCCTCTCATCTGACCACATGACTTTCTTCCAATCCTCCTCTGGATCATCCAGATGGTCTCTGGCAAACTTTAAATGGGCCTGGAAATCTGCTGGCTGAAGCAGGGGGACCTTTAAAGAACTGCAGGATTTTAATCCATAACTACGTAGTGAGTTAAACCTTTGTTCCTGTGGTCCCAGCTCTCTTCAGGTCATTGACCAGTTCCCCCCCCCATGTAGTTCTGGGCTGTTTCCTCACTATTCTCAAGATCATTTGTACCCGATGAGGTGAGATCTTGCATGGAGCCCCAGATTGAAGGAGATTACTATTTATTACATTTTTTAATCATTGTTCCAACAGTTGATCTCTTCTCACCAAGCTGCTTGCCTATTGTCGATCGGTAGATGACAAATACTTTTTTGCCCCACTGTAAATCTTAACTGAGATCTACTTTGGTTGGAGATTAAATCTCCTTGATTTGTCTGCGGGGATTTTCCCTGACAGTTCACAACTACACATGTCATGTTAATCAACAGTTTAGAGTGAATGACTGTGATGGAGTGGAATGCAACTTGTTTGGTATTCTCTCACTCTGTGGCCCCAGTGAACCTAAAAACACCAAGACTGGAAAATTAAAAGATGAGGTTTTCTACATTCACTTACATGCTGACCCGACCCAGGCCAGGTTGACGCTAGTAGATAAGGGGCATTAATCCCTACAGCACAATGGTACATCTGATTGCTTACCTCCAGAGGTGAATGGGCAAGAGACAGGGTGGAATTTGAACAAGTCACCACCAGTTAATCACAGATACAGACAGTACAAACAGCATTTCAAATCTGAGGGCAATCTAGGCTAACCAATTGCCCCAGCATGCAAGTTCTTAGATGGTAGAAGGTAGAGTATCCCTGAGGAAACTCATGCATGCATGTGGAGGACATGAATGCTTCTCAAAGAAAGACCCCAGCTGTAATTTGAATTGAATTGAAAGTCTTTATTGTCAATCCTCAGTACAAGATTTAAAAAGCAGCTCCATAAAAGTGCTTGTGCAGTCGAACAATAAATATACGTATAAAAATATGAAAATAGAGAATAAACAGACGACAAACATTGGACGTAGAACAGTTGTTTGTGCACATTAGCATTTGTGCAAACTAGAGTTCAATATGGTGATAGCTTTAGGAAAAAAGCTGTCCCTGAATCAGTTTGTTCTGGCATGTATGGACCTGAAGCACCTACCAGAGGGCAACAGGTTAAAAGATGGAAGCCAGAGGAAGTGATGTCCCTTAAAATGCTACTGGCCCTGCTGAGCAGGTGAGAGTTATAAATGGTAGTCAAAGTGCAGGATGGGTTCCTTGGTCTTGGTGATGTTCAGTGCTAGGTTGTTTGATGCACAACACTCAAAGTTTTTGGACCTCATATCTGTAATCCGCCCCAGCACCATTGTGTCATTGGCAAACTTGACAATGATGGTCTCTGGGTGGGTGGAATGGCAGTCTGACATGTGGAGGGAGTAGAGACCTGGGCTCAACACACAGCCCTAAGGAGTGCCAGGGCTGAGATATTGGGAGGAGGAGAGGTAAGAACCAAGTTTAATAAACCAAGTTTTTATCAAGAAGCAGGTGAGTGGTGGGAGCCCCAGGTTGGCTAACTTGGGGATCAGAATGTCCAGTATAACTGTACTGATCACTGAGCAGAAGTCAATAAAGAACATCCTGAAGTAGCTCCCTCTTGTTCCAGCTGACTTAGTGCTGAGTGAAGAGTGATGGCTATGGCATATTCGGTGGACATGTTTGTCCGGAAGGGAAACTGTTATGTTTTGAGGTTAAGGAGGACCCAAATGCAGCAAAGTACAAATAAGGATGATTTAATGATCACAAGGAACAGGAACTTACAGAACTCAGGTGGGTATATAAGGCGGGAAACAGGAACCAGGCAGGCAACAAGGAAGGCAGGGACCAGGCGGGGAAGAAAGACGGACAAACCAGCGAGTAGTGACTGAATGAGAACCGAATATATACTGAGGAGGAGAGTGAAGAGTGAACACGGAAGGAGCAGGAGACCAATTAGTGAAAGCGGTTGCAGCTGAGAGGGAGTGAGCAGGTGGAACTGATTAGCAGCTGGGATGGAAGGCAGAATGGCTAGGAGACAGAAGACTCTAAAGAAACTAGAAAGGATTCTTAAGAAACTATCTAAAGAGAAGACTAAGGAACTCCTCACTTCGACTCACACTCCTGCACAGTAGGTGGCGGTAATGCACCTTAAGTTGGATGCCACCCGCCATTTAAACAAAAAGAAGAAGAAGAAGACTAAGGAGAACTCTAAGGGAAACTTAAGGAAACACTGGAGAACAGAAGGAGGAATTAAATAAAGAGATAAAGGAAACACATATGGGAAGGTGGACATAGACAGAGGTGAAAAACATCTACGGAACTCAGGAAATGCCACAATACAAAAATATAATTAAACTGAATAAGAAAAACTACTAACTTGAGACACAAAAAGGAGGAACAAAACAAGAGGGCACCTTGGGGTAAAAAGGGGAAGAAAACCAAGTGGAAGGAAAAACTCAAACTTGCCACACAAAATCCAAAGACCATGACAGAAACTGGTATGAATCCAGGACCTTCTTTTAAGGCAACCGCGCTAACAGCTGCCCAAATTCTGCAGTAAACAGATAAGCTGGTCCACATCAAATCCACGAGTCTGAACCAGTTTCTGGTGATACTTTTTTTTGGGGGGGGGGGGGGGGGGGGTTGCATAGCAGAGATAAAACATTTTCTCACTTTATCGCTAGAGAAAATGTAAAAGAACAGAAACACTTGTTTAACAATACTTTTTTCTTCTTTATTCATGTCATTTTCTTTAACGTTCTCTCGAAATTATACATATGTGACTCCTCTGGGAACAATCACAACAGGTGCGTTTTTCCTGCTTGCACTGGGTGAGAGGTGGGGTACACCCTGGATTTGCAGTCAATCCATCAAAGGGCAACACAAGGACACACCAAACAAACAGCCATGCACACTCACAAAATACCTATGAACAATTTAATGTGACCAATTAATCTAATAGCCATCCTTTTGACTGAAGGAAAAAGCCAGAGTACCTAGAGAGAACCAATGCATACACATGGAGAATATGCAAACTCTATCTCGAGGCTGAGATTTAAATTCAGGAACTTCTTCCTGCAAAGCTTCAACTGCCACACTAAAACTGTTATTAAAGAAAATGTCACTCATAGAACTCTTTAAATTGTCATATTACTTAAGATGCATATTTTTTCAATGAGATTTCCTTCACAGTCATCTAAAGGCTGTAGTTATCCCTGTTGCTTCTCCATAGTTTTGCACACTTTTTCCTGTCACTCAACTCTCTCTAGGCTATACCTGAATACAACACTTTGTAAACAGCCTTTGTGCCTCACTGTCTTTGTGGGTGGAGTCAAACAGTTTTTGGCTGGACAACTGTCAAGTCTAGATTCTTGCTATGATTGGCCATAACATAGACATAGCAAAACATTTCTTTCATAAACATCATATTTAATTAGTTCTATGTAAAATACAGAAATTCAGAGGAACTGAAATTTATGATTTCATTGGGTTCAAGCCATAATTACCATGATTAATAGAATTTAACACATAAAATATATAATTGCGTAATGTATTTCAATTTCCAAATTGAATTCCTGTAATAAATAAACCTTGATAATTTTCTATTTTTCTGAAATATACCTGGAAATTAACTCTCTGTTGACTGACCAATGGTGATACTATCATACTTTTTTATCTGAGTTGCACAGTTATTGTAAGCAAAGCGTAAGGAAGAAGCAGAAGATGAGACTGACATAAAAGGGAAAACAAAGTCAAAGTCATGAAGAATACATATGAAAGACATTGCTGAGAAGAAAACTTTGGAGATGTAATGTAGGGAATAAAATGTTCTGTAACTACATAGAGAAAGACGGTCTAGTTTTTTTTGTCTCTTTTAATATATGAGAAAATTTTAACACTTTTATACAACAACAGTTTGTTTGTTTATCTCCATGTTGCAGTTTGGGCAGAAGTTAAATTTTTTTAATACTAAAATGTCAAAGTCATTAAAACTGAGATTGTAAGTGTGCAAAGTTCTATGATCCAAAGACCACAGCAAATTTCTGCAGATATAAAATCACAACATGTCAAATAAAATTTGCGCACTTATTCTGTTGGATGAAGTATCTGACAATGTCAAAACTATAAATCCCAATTTGTTTACAACTCATCTATTTAGTAGCCATTAATTTATGACTTCGTACTGAGAAGTAAACTACTTCATCAGCACATCAAACAAGCAGCAGCACCGTGAATGATGCCCTATTTTGTCAAATGCACTTTGCAATTTGAGAAGATTTTGCTCACATACCAAACAAAACCGCAATTCAAATCAGCTCCTTCAGTGTGGATTTCTGATGATAAATTATTCTGTTTTTACATCAACAAATAAGGTTCTTGACCCTCGTGTAATGCAATGAAAGCAATAAGCAACACTGACACTGAAAAGAAGGGAAAGAAGATTAGGATCACCTTGAAAGCATCAACAGCACTTAAAGAGTTTGCTCATTATAAATTCTGCCCACCTCCTCCTTTTACTTGTTACTAAAATGAAAAATGCTATTTTTTACAGGCTCGATTTCAAAATCCATAAAAGAGTGATGAAACAGAATGTAACTGTTCAACTTTAAATGATGCAAACGTTTTTCAAACGTAACCATATATTTATAAAAGTGAAATATGTAATTTGATGTTACTGTACAGACATGCAACCTGAATCACAAGCATATCCCTGAACTGTGAAAACTTAAATGCAGTCCACCTTCCACACAAAACCACCACATAGCCTAACTTAAAAAATAAGAGGCTACACAAAAAGCATGTTGCTCCTGCTGGCAGCTACAATATTACTTGTCAAAAGCTATGATTGTCTACGGCACCTGCGATGGGCTGGCGACCTGTCCAGGGTGTACCCTGCCTCTCGCCCCTTGACTGCTGGAGATAGGCACCAGCCCCCCTGCAACCCTACATAGGATGGACGGGTATGGAAAATGGATGGATGGATGTCTACGGCACACTTTTACTGGCACTGACTTTGGAAGACTTTCCAGTCTAAACCAAAGGATCCCACTTGTCAGATTGTGTCTAAATGCCACTAGAGGGCAATAAAGGGCCAATCAATTTTCTAGAGGAGTCTACGATCATGTGATACCTACAATGCATGCTGTTACTGCATGAGCTAATAAAGACACATTAACACGTTGTAATGATTAAGAATACATATACGTTTAAATAACAGATCTAGGTTTTACTTTTTGTCTTATGCAGAAAATACTGAAAGAACAGTAATGCACATAAAAAAAGTTTTATATATTTGTGGTGACATTAGATAAACATGAAACAACAACTGGAAACTAAAAAGTGATTAACACAGTACTGACTATGTAGTATGTGTAGTATATTGGGGTTACACTGACATCTGGTGGACATCCTTAGTTACATGTTCTTTGCTGAGAAGATATTGATAAATATTCACAGTCATTGCCTCACAATCTATAATGATGTTTAGCTAAATTTATTATTATTATTATTGTTGTTTTTGTTAAAGGAAAAACAGCTTTCCAGGGTTATGGGACCCTGAAAAAGTAATGATACCCCTGGAACTTTTCACATATTGTCAACAGTTACAAACTTCGATTTATTTTATTGGAATTTATAGTGACAGGCCAACATAAAGTAGCATATTTGCAAAATGTGGTGTGCAATTGTATTCAGCCCTCCTGAGTCAATACTTTGCAGATGCACCTTCTGGTTACAAGTTTTTTGGTAGTAAAGGTGTCAAGTAAAGAAGTATAAATATTTCGTTACCTTAGATGAGTAGAAATTCTGGGTGTTTATACTTCACTGGAGTAATTGGCCTAATTTGTACTTCTACTCCATAGACTGTAGGCTATATAAAGAGTTCTACTCCTTACATTTTCACACAATTATCTGTAGGCTACTTTCTACTGCTTACATTTTAAAAATAACCTCATCACTCCTCTATCATTTAGTCTTTTATTGAAAAGAAACACACTAAAAACAAAATCCGGCAACTGGATAGAATTTGACTGCGGTTTGATAAAAGTTTTAAAACATCTACCATTCTGACACCCTGCTTGTATGCGGTCCGTTGCATACTATGCACACAGGGGGTCGCGTTAACCAAATATTTTCCATATTCGTCCGGGTGTTTAAAACAGTGAAAGGAAAATCTTAAGGCCAATTGTTGTTTTGACAGATTACAATTTATAGCCCTGACCATTTGGTGCAGACGCGCGGGCTTTTTTTAGCTTGCAGTTAAAGCGCGGAGCAGCCTACAAGTAACTGAATCCATAAATTTAAAAAAAAATTCTCATGAAGCCATCTGAGCATCATCTCAGACCTCCTGGTCTGAGATACATGTCTTACATACAGCTTCTTTAATGAGGTAAACTAATTTAAAAATATATCAACGACAGAAAAATCAAACTGTGTGTGTAAGTCACAGTTGATGACATAAAAATGCTGATTTTGTGTGTGTGCGTCTGTGTGTGTAGCTGACCACTGGCCAAGACAAAGCAGAGGTATGCTGCAGAGTTCAAAGATGCCGGTGGTAGAGACTCAGGAAAATGCAGCATTACAATATTTATAGGCAACTAGTTATCATATCTTCCACTCCATGAAACACTTATTAATGCTCAGTAGTCCACATATGGTTGTTTTTTTGTATTTGCATTGCACTATACATTTTAATGGACGTATATGCAGCTGAAACAGTTAGCCTAGTGTATCCCAAATATTTCAATATAACATTTTTTATATAACATTATAATCATTATGGCCTAAAGTAAAAGTTTTTGGGGGTCAGGTGTGGCTCAAGCTTTAGTATTTATCATTTTTAAAATTACATTACTTTTATACTTGAAGTAATTTTGAATCTAGTACTTTTATACTATTACTTGAGTAAAAAACTGTACTTGATACTTCAACTTCTACAGAAGTCTTTTTAAACCATAGTATCTATACTTCTATTTGATATTGAATACTTTTGACAGCTGTGTGTATGTTTGTTTGTGTGTATTTCTCAACCAGCTTTACATATTTAAACGTTTTAAACATTCTGGCCACACTGGAGACTCGAAGTAAAAGCTCCACTTCAGCCAAAGTTCTGAAAGCAGGGAACATTTTTGTGATTGAAGTGATCAGAAGTCGGAAAAGCTCTCTGAACCCTTGGAAAATACCTCCCAGGTCAGCCAAGAAACATAGTCCCTTCAGTGTGTCCTGGTTCTACCTCTGGGTCTCCTCCTGGTGGGAAGTGCCCAGAACACCTCACCACGGAGGTATCAGGGAGAGATCCTGATCAGAAACTCGATTCTGTCCATAAAAGTTATAAACAGAATTGGTGACAAAGGGCAACCTTGACGGAATACAACTCTCACTCGGAACTAGCCCGACTTACTACCGGCAATGTGAACCAAGCTCTGACACCGGTCGTACAGGGACCTAAGAGCCCTAATATCAAGTGGCCTGTTACCCAATACTCCCAGAGTAACCCCCATAGGACTCCCGATCGGGACACGGTTGAACTCCTTCTCCAAGCCAACAAAACACATGTAGACCAGTTGAGTAAACTCCCATGCACCCTCCAGGACCCTGCTTAGGTTGGACGAAAACCGCATTGTTCCTCCTGAATCCAAAATTCGACTATCCGTCAGACCCGTCTCTCCAGAACAAGAAAAATTTAATTCAATTTAAACATTTTTAAATAATTTAACTTCATTATAAGGAAGATTTTTGCACTTTTTTTAATTTAGCAAGCTGTACAATTTAAAGGAACTGTTCCAAATCTCTGGTTTCCCCCGACAAAATAAGACCCAAGATATGATGTGAAAGCAATGTCACTAACCTATTCTTCAACATGCAGTGAAACAACGTTGTTGTTTTCAAGCACAAAAGGGTTACTTGTGTTTAGCTATCAGTTTTCATGTCTAATTGTATTTTAAAAACCTCAAAGTTTTCATAGCTAAAAATCTCATAGGAAATAACTATCTTTTATGGGTTTTGTACTTTAGGCAGAAGTTACTTTAGCTGTTAAATACAGTATATACAGTATACATCCTCCTGTATTTATAAAATTTGTCTTCCACTTGACTAAACTCAACCTAGCTGATGATTCATTATTTATGTTTCCTACATCTTCAAATTCAATTAATGAAATTCATAAATATATAGTTTTCTCATAGTTTAGTTAGCTTAACTGGCAATAAACAGATTTATTTTGACCCATTAAATAAGTATTTGTGAAGTTTCACAAAAGAAATGCAGCCAAATAACAACACCATTGGATATTTAAGTTTCAAAAGATTAACTTTTTTAATAAACAGCAAGTAGCACAATACAGCCCTGTGACAGTATAACTTAATAGTAGAGAAAGTTTTACAAAATGCACTTGTAAAGATAAAACCCGATAATTCCATTTACATGAACAAACAAAAAGAACACATCCTGCAGCACTGATGGTGAAGTCCTAATGTACCTCATTCCTTAATGCATTTAATCAAATGTAATTGTGTCCCTTTAACGAAGTGTGGATCCACGCATAGGAAGGAGTTTAGCAGCTATTCTTCATTTTGATTTTGAATACAGGTAGTAAATGTTAGTGTTTTAATGAATGTAATGTTTACTTCCACACATCCAGAAAAAAAGGTCAGATATGTCAGATAGGTTCATGCTGTCCTTGGTGGACAACTTCATGAACAACAGAGCCCTTAATTTTCATTAGAAAACTGGTAATAAGTATGTTTTTTAGCATCTGTTCAATGTTGCAGGATACCAGTCGGTGGTAAGAAACTCTGGTGGCAGTGTTTCATGCATGTGACATGACTAACCATGACCTATGTCTTCAGTGCTTTGCTCCAGTCGCCTTTTAAAAAAATCAATTCTAACCCTCTTTGCATGACATTAAAGATAACCTCATAAATTATGGTAAGTCCTGATCATGATTTTATGAAAAACTATTTTAACGCATTCTCCCTAACATAGGGATGGCTTTTCAAAAGTAGTATGTTCTGCTTTTTGACATTGATTATTTATGAGCACCAAATCTTCTCCTGACCACTTCCAAAATGCAGCAGGAGTTCTCAAGGACTCAGCAGAACCACTTGTCCTTTTTATTCGGTTTTCTCTGGTGGAACCACCTCCATTAGCAGCTGGAGATGCATAGTGATGGGCCCTGTGGAGCAAAGAAGAAAGCTTGAAATCAGTTAAACATCACAAAACATGTTTATCATCTTTGCCAATGAATTTCTGTAATTAATCTCTATTCACAGATTAACTGAATCTGTTGACAAATCTTAGACAACCTGTTGGTTGAAAAGGGACCATACTCATTAGTTTGCGTGTCCAGTTTGCCTTCCAGTAGACCAACGGAAAGTACAGGATGAGTCCACCGAAGATGAAGATGGTACAGTAAAGGTACTCCCACTCAGGTTTATCGATTATGGGGGCCAAGACAAGATAGCAGGAAATCAAGGCTACAATGCCAGCTATGACCACTGGCACCTTTAGTATGTAACACAAATAGAGGTTATTTTTGTATTTTTTTTAATGAAAATTGCTACAGAAATGCAACATCTTGAAAAGCTTCACTACCTTGAACTTTTTCGCATTTTCTCACATTACAACCATAACCTTTAATAAATGTTATTGGGATTTTCAAGGCTTGACCAGTCCAAAGTATAAAATAATTGTGAAGTGAAAGGAAAGGAAAGGAAAAGGAGGCATAGTTTTTACATGTTTTAGAAATAAAAAAGTATATAGTGTGGGGTGTGATTTTATATAGCAGGTAAAAAAGTAATCAGAGAAGGAGTCAAGTTGTCCATAGTTACTCAAGTGGAGAGGCAGAGATCCCCAGTCTAAGACAACTCTTAGTAGTGCACCCAACCAGTCTAGGATATATGGAATGCTTACATGCTATTTGTGCAAGAAAACCATAGGACGTCTTCTTTGCAAGCTAAGCATAAGCATTACTCGGAAAACAACAGCAAACAAGTAGAATAAACTATTTGTTATATATACAAAAAGCTGTGAGTGAAAAAACATAACCCTGAACACACAATCCCCATCATGACAGATGGGGGTGGACGCATCCTGTTGTGACAATACTTTTTTATAAGCAGGAAAACAAAAGCTGGCTAGAGTCTATGAGAAGATGAGATAGAACTGAATATAATCCTTGAAGAAAACCTGAAAGATGCTCAAAAAGATTTGAAACTGGAGCAGAGGTTAACCTTCACCACAACGATTCTAAATATGCAGCCAGAGTTACGATGGAATTGTTAAGATGAAAACATCCTCATGTGTCAGAATGGCTTAACCCAAATCTAATTAGTGGTAATACCTGAACATTTATGTTTACTCTCCATCTAATCTTACTGAGTTTATGCAGGGGTTAGTCTGTGGATGTGCAAAGCTGGCTGAGACATACCACAAAAGACCTGCTACTGTAACAGTGAAAGGTGGTTCTATACACTATTGACTCATGGGGGCGGAGCACATATACATGCCACACAAATTACTGCTTGAAGAAAAAAATTGAAAGCCATATAATGTTTTCCGCTCTTTCTGCGGATCAGTCAAATATAATCCCAATAAAATACATTGAAATTTGTGGGGGGTTTTGTGACAAAATTTGAAAAAGTCCATTGCATTAATGTTTTTGGATGACACTGAGTTTATCACTATATACCTTTAGCCGTGGTTTTTTAAAGCAAAAAGTTTAAAATCTGTTGAAAAATCTTCAGAAAGCCTCACCTTTACGGGCCTGTTGAGCTCTTTCCTGGTGAAACGCATGACAATTAGAGACAGAGCTGTCAGACCATAGAAAGCCCACTGAGCAAAACTGAAGTAGTTTATGAGGGTGTTGATGTCCGCTGGGATAATGTAGAAAATTGCCAAAATACCCTACAATATAAAGTAAGAAAACAGTTAAATATGTTGTTTACTTACTTAAACAACAAAGTACTTATGAGGTTTTGCACACCGGATTTTTGTTCATTGGTTTAAATAGTGAGCGAGATCTTGCAGTTAAAAATTTTAAAAGACAAGTCAAGTAATCCTGTGGGACCATGTCTAGTTATACAAGGCAACTCAAAACTGTATATGTTTTAGACTCACGTTGAATAAGAGAGCAGGCAAAGGAGTGTAGCGTTTTAAACTAATGTAGGATAAGATTTTCACCATGTGACCCTCTCTGCCAGCTACATAGGACAGTCTGGGAGCAGAAAAAGTCAAATGTTAAGCTGACAGTAGATAACAGATAATACAGTTGATGTTTTCTAACTTTTACTCCACATATAAACATGATTTTATTAAACATGAGACATGTGCAGCCAGAAATAATTAAATTAATGTGTCTGTTTCACCTGCCAGCAGTGAAGCAGCTTCCATTGGCAGAACCGAATGTTGAGAAGGCAACAAAAAGAGGAATTATCCATGCCATTGGGTAAAGGACTCTGTCCCCAAATGTCTATGGAGACAGAGCAAAAATCCCTCAGGGGTCGAACAAAAGGGGAATTACTCAAATGTAATCTAAAGATCTTAAAGAGGGGGGTATCAAACATCTTGTGTTTGAAATGGTGGTTAGCTCATTTTAGAAAGTTCTCATTAAAGCCTTTTAATATTTATGCCAAGCTGATGAGTTATGACACTTTTTTTTTAAGTCGTGAAGCTCTTTGCTTTACTGAAAATTGTCCTTACCACAGCAACAGCTGAAGAAGACAGCAGTTCAGATGGGGTCATAACAGTAAAGTAAGCAATGTTGACCAACACATAGCACACAGTAACCAAAGGGATTCCAATGATAATGGCCAGAGGCAAATTTCTGTAGCAGATTGAGAAAAATAATATTAGAAAGGGTTTTAAATTGCTCAGTATTCCAGTTTTAAAAGGTCTTGATATATACAAGATGTTCTTCAGTGTCTCTAAATCAAATGTGTGATAACATTTGGAGAAGTCATCTTTAGATTTCCTATGCATCCTCTTTTAAACTTCATATCATACAAGTATTTTCCAAAACATTTCTTGAACAAAAGATTAAAAGGGAATATGTTACCTGTATGGGTTTTTCAGCTCCTCAGTGATGAAATTCAGTTGATTCCTGGGGAAATAGTTGGAACAATATGTTTTTATGACTGAATTTTTTTATTTTTTATGTTTAAATTTGTTCTAATAAGGTCATGAACATTAATAATGTGATTTTGTTAGTAAGCTAAATTAAATCCAGATCAATATTTAAAAAAATAGTTTGGATATTTTCATTGTGGGATTCTGTGGAAAGGAATGAGCTGTCAGTATCTTAAATATAAACAGTCGGTTTCAGAAAATGCCAACTGGTTCTGAGTTAACAGCAAAAACTAATGTTAAGTCTTCTTGAAATTTTACACTGCCATCACTTTTTTATTAGATAGTTGTTTAGATAGAAATGGGTGTATTTCTTAACCTTTAGGCTGTCTTTGCATATCTGAACTATCCCTGTGACATCCAAAGAGCTGTATTCACAGGCCAATAGTCAAAGTCACCAGTTTGAAGAAACCCTATCATTGTCGTCATCATCAAATGAAATGTGCTTGACGGTCTTTGACACCATAAAGTGGCCACAGGCAGTCATTTAATTTGTCAACTATTCCTATAATTGCATGTTGTGAAACACAGTTTAGTTCAGAGAAAAGGTTCACTCATCTACAGAAGGAACAGGAACACAACTAATCAGTCTAATTAAGGGTTGTAGCTTTTCATTTAATACGACAATAAAAAAGCAGAGAACACTAGTACTGATTAAACAAGAAGTGTGGTAATCTCTTGCAGTATGTGAAAATTGTCGTGACTATAAACACCAAGATCTGATCTTTCACACACATTTAACCTATTAACAAGTACCTCAAATTGCCTTCTCTGGTTTCTTATTTTTAGCCAGAACAACTTCTTATTCCCCAATATTGTCTGCTCACAAGTTTCAATTGTATTTATCTTTATGTTGTGTTATTTTGTGACTGCCTGGCTACTGTGACAACTATGTTTTCCACAAGAAATTATAAAATGATAATTTATGTATCTATCTCTGTAAATTAACATAAACTTCTTTAAACTTCAAAGATAATCAAGAAAATCTTTGATAATAGTTAAACTTTAATCAGCCTACATAAAATTTTAAGCATTAATTTCTTGATTACCTTATATGCACCAGCATGCTCACACACACACATAGATGTGGGGTCTCTGGTGTTTACAGATATATTCTTGGGCTGAGGTTATCATTACTAGGGCTTGATTAATCGGTACCATGAGTTTTTCTGTGACGTTGTTGTATTTTTATATCAATTTGTGTGTGATGTGGTTGTTTAGTTCTTAGTTCACGATGTTTGGTTTGTTTTGTCGATGTTCCTTTTTCCTTTTTTGTTTTGTTTTGTTTTTTCCCCTCTCTCTGCCATCCTTTGGGTATGGGGGCAGACTTCAATGTCTTCCTGTGTTTTCTTTGTTCCCCTTCCTCTCTTGTATTTTCAACTCACCCTCTCTCATGACTTTTTGTTTCCTACCTCTCTTCTTCATCTTCCTTCTTTCTTCCCCTTAATTTTCCATCTCCGGGTCCATAACATCAGGAAATAAAACCCCCAGCAATTCATAATAAATATTTTTCACACATATATCAAGTGGAGTACTATAGCAAAAGCTGTTCTGCTCCGCTTGTGAAAGTAAATCTGTTGGGCTTTTACTCTGTACTCGGACACAAATTCTGAGCTCCACACTGCCAAACAGGACACGTAAAAATAAAAAATAAAAAAAATGATTGATTACATTTTTTCCCCATAAAACAATATATAAGATAAATTGTGTTTTTGTAATTGCTTTTTTTTCTTCAATCATTTGGAAATACATCTGGAATAATAATTAATACCTTCTGTGATTATACTTAATTGATTTCATTGATTAAAAAAATAATAACTTTGCTACATATCCAAAATGTCCTTTCTTCTTTAAAATGTTCCTTGAATAGATTAATTATTCCTCACGTTCTTTGATTAGTTATGTGATAAACAAGGAGACTGAATGTCGCTGATTATTTTCGTATACTAATATATATTCATGTATCGATCAATGCTGCTGCAAAATGGAAAAATTACCATCCATCATAAGCCCAAAGCCCATTATAAAAAGCAAGTCCAATTGCTCCAAAAGATGTGGTTGAGCCTTCAAATGTATTAGACAAGTTCTCTGTTTTTCCTGTATTCAAAAATACAAAAATGTAAAATAGAAATTTCATAGTTACATCATCAAATGAGAGATACTAAGTTGTAAACTGAGATGATAAGAATAACTAGAACAAAAGGGCCCACCTTGAGCCATCAGAACGATCCCAGCCACCACAATGATGACAATGATAATGAGTTTGGCCGCTGTAAAAAAGTTCTGCACATAGCTTGCTAGCTTGACGCTCAAGCAGTTGACACCAGTGATCATGACTGAGAAGAAACCAACAATAAAAATCAGCAACAGAAATGATAGTTACCCTTATGAGCAGCTTCATTATAAGATAAGTTACTGTATTATAGATTTTGAGCACCTTTTTATATGTTTTACATGGACATCTGAATAGATTAATTAAGTCTAAATGAAATTATCAGTAATATTAACAAGAACCAAATGTATAGTTCAGAGGTTTTGTTTGTGTACTTACTTATAGCAGCTGCTGCTAGGCACTTGATAACTACAAGAGGAGGGGTGCAGTCAGGGTAAAAAGGAGCAGAGGCATATTCGGCAAAGCTAAGAGTGATGATGGCGAATGAAGAGGGTTTCAACACCATAACAGTAGTCCAAGAGTAAAGGTAGCCTACAAGGGGTCCAAAAGCCTCTGTCAAATAGGAGTACTCTGCCCCTGATTTGGTGATCATAGTACCAAGTTCGGCATAGCAAAGGGCTCCTGAGTGGCCAACACAGAAAAACAAAAAAAGAAAAGATTTGTAAAACACAGTAATAAAAAATTTACTTGAAAAAGACTTTGTTAATGTTTTTGCTTAGAGCAATCATCCTCAATGTTACAACTTCAGTCTCGTAAAGCATTCCCTGGCAAAGAAGCCACATTTCTGTTTGTTAGTGATGATTATCCAACAGCTTTCCCAATTTTTATGTTGCCCATATACACATTAACATTTACCACCCTGACATTCAAGGACAAAGTCCTGTGCTTTATTTTGGAAGTTCACACTGAAGAACATTATATTCTCCTGGAGGGATTACATTTTATAATTGTCATAAAACAATCATAAGTAAAATAGCATTATTAAAAAATTAAAAAATTAATACCCTCAGTGGTTTAACTAATGTATAATGCATAATTGTATGTGTGTTTATGCTTGGGGGAATGGTAGGAGTTGTGTACTGCTTCACTTCAAAAGCAGCAGGACTGCCATGCAGTACATTTATAAAAACATAGTAAACTGTAAAGCAGCACAGCAGGACTTTATTCAATGTTTTACCAAGCTTCCCCTCGGCATTGCCACATTTAACCATGAGGTATGCCAGATTCTGAAAGTGTCTCAAAATAAAAACATCAAAAAGATAAAGTAAGATGGTTGGATTTTAAAAACGAAATATTGAAAGAAACAAACTGGATTATTTGGAGGAAGAGGCCATACGTTTACTTCCATGTGAAGATGGTAGAATTTACAAGTCCTGAAAAACTATCAGAAAACGTTTATCTAGGAGTGCTTCTTGGACTCAAAAAAAGTTTGAGGTGCTCTTTGGATGGGAAAATACACTCGAAAAAGCAAGAGGAACTCCAAGGCACTCTCATATAGAAAAAGTTAAAAAGCCTTTATTGTAGCGGCTTGGTCACATTAGACCTTTCTAAAAAACTCCAACGCGTTTTGGCAATGTAGCCTTCATCAGGGAGTCAAACAGTTCTGAAAGGCTTTTTAACTTTTTCTATATGAGAGTGGCTTGGAGTTCCTCCTGAATAACTATATTGACATTAAACTGGATCCTAAAGGCTTTCATCTAATACTGTATCAGAAAACATTTAACGAGGAAAAAGTTTCCTTGAAGACATCTTGATCTTTGAGCCAAAACAACCTATTTTTACTATTAAAGTAACTATGAAGGTGAAGACTTTGTTTATTTAAGTGAGAGAAAATGAGCCACTTTGCAAACAATGGGGTTGGGGAAATGTGCAGGGGAAGGGATAAGGCTGGAGGAGTCCTTAGACACAACTTATTTTGTTTGGGTAATATTTGTAAAATCTCTTTAGCTTCTATATGAGTGGTTTATGATTTCTTTTGATCAAATAGAGTGTTGCTCGGGGTCGAGAAGAGGCCACTAAGCCTCTTCCTTAGATCAAGGTCAGTGCCTGAGCTGGGACCTTGGTCATGACTAATTCATGTCTGGTTCCATAACACTGCCACAAAGTAATACATTTCTTATTACCTGTTATCACGTTTTTGGTGAGGCACATGGTGATTATAGCAACATTATCTCTTCCTAAAATACATTTTGTTACTATATCTACTGCTGTAGTTTCAGACAACGTTTTATGTCGTGCCTCTACAACCCTTTTAAACTG
This sequence comes from Valencia hispanica, assembly GCA_963556495.2. Taxonomy (NCBI): domain Eukaryota; kingdom Metazoa; phylum Chordata; class Actinopteri; order Cyprinodontiformes; family Valenciidae; genus Valencia; species Valencia hispanica. The sequence goes on along the minus strand of OY747701.1, from coordinate 42,167,779 downwards.
CCAAGATTTTGAGAGCTAAAATCTAAGACCAGAATAAATCATTTTCAAATCTATTCAGTCTTTTATGTGACATATCCAATGCAGGTCAACTATAAAACAGCTAGTAGGGAAAAATATATAAAGACACAATAGCCTCGTTGTTAGTGTTTAACAAAAAAAATAATGGCTCATCATTATTTTTTAGTTAAACACTAACTTTTTTTAAATTTTAACCACAGCCCATTGAAAGTTCTAAACTTAGCATTACATTTAGAAAACTCATGGATGATCAAATTATATTTAAGAATACACACATTAACAACATAACATGGGAATCTAAGACAAAAGGAAACAATGGAAAGTTACATTTTTAAAACCCAATGTAGTCTTGATAGAAAAACAGACACATTTGAAATCTTGTCCCACTCAAAGTTATGAAGTATTTGTACTGCTTTAATAAAAACCGCTGATTCTAATTAAACCCCAAGACTAGAAAACCGCTATCTACATGGGATTGTTTCCAACAACACAACACTGATAGAAAATAAATCAAGGCATCATTCTGAGTTATGTTCTCACCCAGCGTAGCCAATACTCCACAGGCAGTCCAGATCAGAAGGCAGGGACCCACAGCTCCTGAGTACAGCAACACTGATTTAGGAGAAATGAAGATCCCTGAGCCAATCATTGTCCCCACAATCAGGGAAATGCCACTCAGCAGACCGATCTGAGTAAGAGTACAAAAAAGTAACTTTTCAGCTTTTTCAGCAACTTAGTTTATAAATACACTGGCTGATTCTTGGGAAATTGTGACATTTGCATGTTCCATTACATAATTTACTGTAAGCATCTGAACAGATTATTATGTAGTTTTAATACTTCGACACAGTAAACGTGAAATGTCTACTGGATTTAAATTCTAATAATTTGAAACATCCCAGCTCCAGTATGTGTAATCAAGATCAAAACAACTGATCATGTTATGCAGAGTTGCACTGCATTACCTGAACACTATACTAAAGACAAAGAAACCCGGCCTTTGAAGAGTATTTCAGAGGTGAGACACTGTCGTTGGACAACAAGGCCTGGCTCACAGTCTCTGCTGAGGTCAGGACTCTTTGCAGGCCATACAATTTCTTCCACAACAAACTTGCTCATGTCTTAATGGACCTGTTGGGCACTGGTGTATAGTTATGCTGGAACGAGTGTCCATCCCCAGAATATTGGGAGTGTGAAATTTCCCAAAATGCCTTGGTATGCCGAATCATTAAAAGTTCCTGTCCTTGAAATTAAGGGGCTTAGCCTAGCTCCCTAAAAACAGCCCTGCACCAAACTTAAGACTTGACAAAATGCCATCAGACAAGTATTAACTTGGCAACTGCCAAACACGGACCCATATTAGATTGCCGGACAGAGACACAGGATCAATCAATTCAAGGAACACATCTCCACTGCTCTAGAATCCAGTGTTAGCATGCTTTTTAGTACATCCAACACTTTGCTTTTCACTTGCTAATGTAAGGCTTGAATACAGCGGTTCAGTTATGTAAACGCACTCCTAAGGCCAAGCACTGTACTTGAGCTGATTTCAAGGCTGCATGAAGTTTGGAGGTATGTAGCTGTGGGTTCTGCAGAAAGTTAGGCAACATCCATTTTGTGGCTATGTTGTTCTTAGTTTCAGCTGATTACACGTTGTAATAATACTAACAACTGACTGTAGAATATTTAAGTCTAGTTTATGCTTCTCTGTTTGCGAAGGTGCTGAGACACGCAGCGCCATTACCCGTTGACACTATACATTATAGTAATTAGTAGTCAATGCAGCTTTTAGGCACTAGATAATTTATATTGCAAGGCCAGTTTACCTAACATGGTCTTATGGTGATTTTGAACACCAGAAGGTGCAGAGAACAACAAAACAGATCGCTATGTTTGTTTGTTTACATCCGTTGTTTATTATTCAATGAGCTGGATTTCTAGTCAAAAGCTTTCCAGCTCAATCAAAACTTGCTCTCTGTCAGCCATTTCTCATTGAGTGGATGTGTGTTTACAAGCTAAAGTAAATAAACTACAGTCGACCAGAGACCTCAGTTCAATGATAGACAAACCCGCCAGAAAGTTTTAGCTTTAGTTGCAAGATCATTTCACAACTGGACTTGTTGAAATAATGACATCCTATCATCCTAGACCAAGTTCCTGAGAGTGACCTTTTGTTTCTAGGCGCTGGATTTCATACACCTCTGGCCATGCAGGATATTGAAAAGCCCCCCCCCCCCCAAAAAAAAAAAAAAGCTACAGCAACAAAATGAATCACATCAGATATCAGACTTACGTCAGCAATCACTATCAGCTTCATCTCAAATTGCCATTAAAGTTTGTGAAAGCTTATGCCTATCCTTAAAATCTTAAATATTAATAACATACTAAAAGAAAATATGTGTTTCTCTTAATGCGAAACAGAGGGTCAGTTTGACATGCAGAATAGAGGCTGTTAAATCAAGATTAATCTCTGTTCATTATCTGTAAAAACATGTTATCATTTCAGTGTCATAAAAAAGACAGATAAGAATCTTGCATTCAGTTTCCAGTAACTATTTTTTTTTAAATACTCTTAAAGTTAATGTAGTTAATATGGGGGCTTTTAGCCAGTCCCAGGGGTTGATAAATAAACAACAGCAGTTATTTTGTTGGTTCTCTGAGACCTTTCTCTTTCTTAAAAGGCATTTTCAGTTTTTACTGACATGAAGAGGGTTTCAAAAAGTATACTTTACAGTGCTGTATTCAGATGTAGATGGACCCTGAATGTCAGCCAAAGGAGCTGACTCATCATGTTGGGCCAAACAAGTGAAATACAAGTGAAATAATAAACCAGCTCAGTAGCTTTTATTTTGGTGTGCTTTAACTCTTTCTGGAAGTCACTTTCTGTTGGAAAATGTGTTTAGTTTGTAATACACCAGTAAGTTGTGTTTGTAGAACATTCCCCTGAGTTTAACTTCTGTCACATATAAAACATCAGCTTCTGTGGATCTCTTCTTTTCCTACAATAACAACACTCAAATACTAATTTCCCCAAAATGTAACACAGGACTGTGGGAGCTTAGAAAGCTTGGACACCCGTACAGCTGATGATTGCAGGGTTAATTTGCAAAGACACTTGTTGTGGCACTGCCTGGTACGCAGCTCTTGATCCCCCTGACTGCAAAAAGGTACATATGATGGGGTTCTATGGTGTGAACATTTATTAAGCCCCTTTCTCAGAACACCACTTGAACCAACACTCACATCTTTTTGAAGTATTGTTGCCTTCTCAGGTCGCTTTTCCTCTGAGTGGCCAGTCTTTTCTGTGGGGCCATTTTGTGAGGCAGTCTTGATGCTGCCGGTTTCCATTTCTGTAAAAAAAACAAAAAACCAGCTTCAATCAGATATGTCCATAGACTGTACAAAAAGACATAACTCTTTTCCTCGCTGTCTAACATTAAGTCCAGACTAAATCTTTCCCTTTTTATGTCAGGTATGACTACCAAATCTATTCAAATTTGCTTCAGTAACTACCAGAAATTTAGATTTAGCTCGTTTTCATGGCTTTCTTAAGATTTTTGAAGACATGTCCTGTAGTCTTACTAAGGTGAAGTGTTGAAGCAATAAAGAACTTGTTATTTTTGGAGGAAAAAAGGAAGATGAGAACATCAATCCCAACTGTGAAGTAGGGCGTGGCACTGCTGATGTTTTTCTGTTATGTTGCTGTATTTTGAATATACCTGTTAACTATGTGGTCCTTCTTGAAAGCTTTAAATAGCTTTCTTGGGGGCGAGCCTTTCACACATGAAGTCTTCGTCAAAAGATTTAAAGCACATTTATTTTATTTCATTTATTTTTATTTATTTAATGCTGTTTGATGCCGATGTGTGAATATACTAAAAAAAAAAAAAAACTGTAGTTAATTCTAACATGAAGCTTGGCTCTTAAAACAAAAGAAAATGTTTTTCCAGGCTTACTGAAAATTGAGTCTAATGAGAAAGCTAAACTTCTCTATCCATTTGATCCTCAGTGAGCACCCTTAGTGTTAATGAAGCTCAGATTCCTATCTAGTAGGTTCCACAGATACTCAGAGTCAACTAAATAACTGGAAATAAAATTAAAATTGATAGAGCACTAGCAAGCTAAAAAACTTTTCTTTTTGGTGGACTTTTCGTTAGGTTGTTTGTTGCTGGGTGCTGCATGCTAGTGGAAAAAAGATTTTACTGTTGGTTGTGGGGAACATTATTTCCTGTAAACCTTATCCTGCCTTGTGACTCAAGTGACAAGAAACGTGTATAACAGATGAGTAACCGCAACATGAGTGCTATTAAAGAAAAATATATTTACCCACAAAGACACTAAACTATTTCTTTCACACTGTCTGACGTTAAATCAAACTAAACTTTTCATGTTTTAAGTCAGTTTAGATGACTAAACTATTTTTGTCTGCCAACTACCAGAATTATGAGAATGATGAGAATGTTTTTACATTTTGAAATTAAAGAATGTCTATACATTTCTTTAGTACTTTGTAGAATCACCTTTAAACTGTGTCACTTGGATCAAATATTTTAGATATCCTTCAACAACTGTCTCACAATAGATTGCTGGAATTTTGGCCCATTCCTCCCCACAGAACTGGTTTAACTGAGTCTAGTTTTAGTCTGCTTTCCTAACAGACACCTTTTCAGGTTTGCACACAAATTGTTTTTATGTTGCTGGGATCATAGCCTTATTATGCTCACTGCATAAATATCAACTTTGTTGTCTTAAAGCCACTTGATAACTGATTAGGCTATATACCTAGGGTCGTTGTTGATTTGAAAGACCCATTTGTGCTCAAGCTTCAACTTCCTGGCTGATACCTAAGAGATTGCTTATTTCCTCATAATGTTCTTTGCTCATGATGCCCTCTACTTTTGAAGTGTACCAGTCCCTCTGGCAACAAAACACCCCAACAACAAAACAGTCTGAAAGGAATATAGTATTGTAGTATTGCTATATTATTTGATATAATACAGATATATTAGACAGTGAACATGTAAACTTTCCAGGGAGAAATAAATACGTCGATAAAATAAATAACATTGGTGCACCTATCAACTCAAAAAGCAAGCTTTTTTTTATTTCAGCTGTACATTAGTTTTACTTTAAAAATCATGTATTCAATTCTTTCCTAAAAAAAAGAAGCTAGAACACAACATGTTTAGCTTCCTCATCAAAGGCATTCCATATCTGCTGTCCTCTGCACAAAATACTAAAGCTGCTACAGTTTAACTTTCTCAGTTGCTTTTGTTATGTTTTGTTTTTTCCCAACAATTTACGTTTTATTCCTGGTTGTAACGAAAGTCAGATTGGAATAAGATCTCAAAATTTATTATTGAGTTTGCTAAAAACCCGATACATTTTACAAGCATCTGAACATATTTATACTCATCAGAAAGGCTCAAAATATTCTGACAGTAGAAACTTTGGTAGAGGAGTTCAACTAAGACATATGCTAAGGTGTATTTGAGGTAAGATAGAAATGAGTTAAACCATAAGAATTTGCTGTTATGTAATGTAATTAAGTTTTAAAAAGGGTGATCGAGGAAGAAAATGTCTCAACTTGAAGAGCAAAATACTATATTTAGACAGCTTTTTGTTAAATCACCAATATGATGTAAAAAATCAACACATAAGGAGAAGTTTTGGGGATTCTGGGTTTGAATTCCTACAAACTACATATTCCAGGAAATATTTATTTGGTCAATACTTTGGATATATTGTTATGTAGTTTGTAAAATCAGTTGTCAAAAACTCTCCCTATGTCTAGTGTGTTCTTTGATGCTCTAGTGTATGCAACAAGTAAAACTCAGTGTTAAATAAGTTGTCTGTTTTTTTGTAATTACAGAAAAGATTAATTTATTATTCAAGTTCTAAAATAACAAAAAACAGATTGAGACACAACTTTGGGAGAGACATTACAGGAAACATACATGTTGACTTCTCTCACCATCCAAGATAATATGTAACTTCAGCATGTTAATGTATAATCAACAAGTGTTTGACTGGTAAAAAAGTGAAAAAAATATATAGAATGGCATTTTTCAATGTGCGGCCTGATGAATAATTTTAACTGTTTCACTTACCTATGGTTTGAAACCCCCTTAGTGAGAGTCCATAAATGTCCACAGCAACGTCTTCAAAAACTTGGAGCCAGTGATGAGAGCAAATAGATGATGCTTAGCCAAGATAGGTGATGTACAACAGGAAAGTCTGACCTGGGAGAAAACCTGAGGCTCCATGAGTCTGAACACACTCCCCTGGTGGGAGGTTCCAAAATCTGATTGGTTATCAAGGGTAGTCTTGAACAGAATGGGGGAAAGGATCACAGCCACAGCAGAAACTCATGAGTTATTGTAATGCACTGGTAGGAGCTCCAATTGAAGCATCCAAAGAAAAACTGAAGTTGAAACTTTTGAGCAAAAGAGCATGCGTCTATGGTATGGTAAACAGGAGATTAAAAGAAGTAAAAGAAATAAACTTTAATTTTCCGACTAAACGGATGTTAGGTATCAGATAAAACACTCTGCTTGCATTGTATTTTTAAACATATTTAGAGGTTATTTTTGCATTCAGAGCACAAGTTCTCTTACATGGAGCCACAATGTCAAGTCGGAGTGTTTTCCTTTTTTACACTGAAAACCCTAAAACACTTCCTTCCATTTGAGCTTAAATATCTAGACTTCTTCACAATGCCTCTTTGATAAAGATATATGACACCACTGAAGTTGTGTGCTTGCACATTTGGGTGTGTGTGTGCACGCGTGTGCGTCGGGTGTGTGTCTGCCACATTGCCTTTCCACTCTGCCCAGGTTTCATAATGTTCTTTTCTTCCCTTTTCTACTTAGAGGGGCATGGTAGTCAGAGAATTTGATCCTGCAATACCATAATCATTTTCTTACTAGACTGTTTTATTTTTTCTCAAGGCAACTCATTACGTTTCCAGGACTTAGTTTTTGTCTGGATTTCTTTTAACTTAAACAGTCCTTTGCTTATACATGTGGCATCTAGAAATATGACATAATTTATAACAGCACAGTTCATACAAATACAGCTGAAAAAGATTTAGTCTTCCTGCAATCAACTTATTGATACAATAATCATTTTCACTCTTTCTAAAGCACTGGTACACTCGCTTTTTGCCTGTTTTGGATTGTTTGAGTATTTGAACGGTTGCCTCACAGGCAAGTTTAATCTTCTAGCACAGGAACACACTGACATATAAACTCAGTAACCCCGTGAAGAACAAGAACAATATGACCAAGTCTCAGACACATACGGGGAGGCTTAGAATCTGACTGATTTTGTTCCTAGTAACAAAATGCTGTCTTGATAAGATTGCTTAGCGATTCTTTTTCCCACTATGAACTTTATTCTTGACAGTGTGGCCTTTCACTTAGAATAGAACACACATTGGATGGTGTGGTGAATTTTCATGCTAAATACTTTAAATAATTCAGTCAAAACCAGTTTTTGATTGAATAAATCATGTTGACATGTTTTTCTATTTGGATAAACAAAAATCTAAAGAAAATTATAAGAGTTATTAAAACAACCATAATGACCTCTTGGAGTTTTTGCTGAAGACTAGATGAGATGGTTAGTACAGTTGCAGATCATTCCTACACAATCTCACTGAATTTGACATAAACCAGTCTGCTGACACCATTCGCACCACTAATGCTGTTTTGCTTACTAAGACCTGCGGGAACAAGCCACAAAAATACTGGAAAATTGTTATTTAACATAGGTGTTGGTTGTTCATGTGGAAATACAACATGTAGATCATGTCATAATTAGGAGCTAATTTTTGTTTTTGCGTGTTTCTTTGACTCTATTTAAATACACTCACTGTTGGTACAACCTGCTACCAGCAGGCTGGACATTCATTGTGACATAGATGTCATCAGTGGTCAAACCTTCCTTAGAGATTTTGGTCCATATTCACATGATAGCATCATGCGGGTGCTGCAAATTTCTTGGCTACACATCCATACGATTAATCAATCATTTTGCCACATCCTAAATGTGCTCTATTGTGTTTTTGGTGAATCTGGCAGCTACTGGAGTTCAGTGAGGTTACTGTCATGTTTAGGAAATCAGTTTGAAATAATCTTAGCTTTGTGATAATTCTTGTTACCCTCATTAGCCATCAGAAGATGGATTAAATTTGGTCATAAAAGGGTAGACATGGACAGCCAAAAGGGAGCCAAAGAAATATTCCTCAGTTTATATGTAGAGCATCATTCATACACAAAAATGTTAAAGTGTTTTACAAAGCACATAGCAAAGGAACAACTACAGGAACCATTGATGCAAAGTGTGATCAATCCATGTTTTCATGTTCTGACCATAGGCTGTGGTCAAAATTTAAGCTGCGACATTCAGATGAATTGGGCTAGCATTGAATATCGCATCTTAAATGACCACTCATCAGACCAGGCAACAATTTTCCAATCTATTTTTTGCAAAGATGGTGAGCCTGTAAAAATTGTTTTGTCTTCTCCTGCTGAAGTCCGTTGTCTTCAAAGTTCAACATAATGGTCTTCCAAATATCTTGGCTGTTGTTTCAAAACAAAATATCTTAAATGTTGTTTCAAGTGACAATAGATAATCTATATCTGTGACTGAGAAAATATACCTTCACTTCCCTTCCGTCCAAAGATAAATATTATAATGTAAAGAATAGCCCTCCTTTCTGGGTTCCCATTTAGTGGATGAAATGTTCTGTAGATTTTTGAAAACAGAAGCGTGCATAGTTTCAGTCAACTAAATCTAAGTGCATTTTATTTGCCAATATGTTTCAAAATATTTAATTAACTAAATCATAGTTCTAAGATTTAGTTGACCAAAACTTGGCTGACTACAGATGGTTTTTAAAAATAGCATCATTTTAGTTCAAAGATTTCGACTAAAATTAAATTAAATTAAATTGAAATAAATGAAGCTGAATGTAATTAAAATGTACTGTAAAAAAATAGCACTGTAGCCAGTGGCATTGCAGGCCGATTTTCCCGGGGCTTCAGCCTCGGATGTTTTTAAGTATGGTGTTTTACTCACCAGCCACAGGCTTGCTGCTCTCTTTATCACACAAAACGGGTGGCTGTGTGATCAACACTGCCACACTTGCCATACTTGACTTGGTGTCAGGTTACAGTCTGTTATGCCAAGCCATTGGTATCAAAAATAAGGCATATATTGAGGCATCGCGTGGCGCAGTGGTCTAAGACGGGCACTCCATGTTCAGAGGCCTTTGCCCTCGATGCGGTCGTCCCAGGTTCATCTCTGGCCAGAGGACATTTGCCAAGTGTCTATCCCCCACTTCTCTCCCCTTTCTGTATCCTATCCACTGTCAAATATAGGCCACTGTGGCCACAAAACCTTAGAAAAATAAAAATAAGGCATATATTAAAGCCTTACTAACCTATTTACCCCCAAGGCTTGTGTTATAGGCTTGCCCAAAGGCCACTATGTACAAGCAAAAAACTGTACGCCAAACCTGACAATATATTACAATTAGCAATATTTTTATGACTGGATAAGAATTGATCATATAAAAATTCTGAAAAAACAGTTGCAACTCTTTTTATTTTTTTATTATATAGTTTTTATATATTATATATTATATATTTATATATTATAGTTTTATTCAAGAAAGAGACAAAAGGTTAGAAATTATCTTTGTAAAATGGAATGATTCACAAAGGCAAACGATGGCTTATGCACAATTTTCTTTAGCTGTCCTGGTACCTGGAATAAGGAAATTCATTAAAAATTACAAATACAAAAGTAATGAAATAACTTTTAAATTACAAAGCATACACAGTCGAAAAACTAGAAAAAAAAATATCAAACACAAAATAGCAACGTTGGCTGTAAATCTTTATTTATTTTAGTTATTTTCTGTTGATTTTTATATGTATTCTTTTATAGCTCTGATCGTTTCTTTAAGTACCTCCAGCAGAACTCCACAGTATGCCCCATTTGAGAAATGCTGCTTTCAGAGGCGGACTGGGACAATAATTAAGGTCGGGAATTTGATACCATCCCAGGCCACCAGCACCCAATTAAAGCAAAACGCCAAGAGTGAGTTAGTGCCTACTGATGTGAGAGTGTAAAATGATGAAACAAAAGCTGCACACACACACACACACAGCTTTTTCTGTTTCTTTCCCCTACAAAATAAATATTTAATTTCTGCTGCAATAACCTGTATTCAAATGGGATAAACAAAAATTCTATCTCATCTACTAATACACTGGTAAATGTGCAGACTGCACCAATACTGGGAAACCTATTAAAATACAGATAAAATATATTTTGGAGTAGGAATGTGAGTAATTCTGAAATATCAGTAATAACCCTGTCCTGATTCCTATCTGGTTTCTCCCAGCAATGAATCTCTTTCTAATCTCTCCTTACCTGTGAAGAGCCTGCGTCATCTTCCCTGCCGCTGGCCTCTGCTCCTAAGTCTCCTCCCTGACACAGATTTTTCTGAGGTGGCAATAAAGATATGAAAACGTGGAAAGCAACATTTTGAAACAGAATTAGAATGGAGTAGCAGTGAAATTGCTTTGGAAAAAGGACACGTCCCTGCAGGTGGTTGAGGCCTCCGGCCTGTAGGTGGCAATGGTAGGTAGTCCGAAAGTCAGTTATTTCGTCACTTCCATCCAAACAAACCTAGAGGAGCTGACAGAGTAATCGAGGACTGAAACTTTCAGAAATTGAAAACTAGTTAAATACCCTGGTAGTTTGAAGATGAACACCGCTCTGAAGCAGTGGAAGGAAGCGGCCACTCTCATTCTCACCGCAGGACGCAGACTCGGTGCGGACAGTTTCTCGCCAAGGACACCGCTGGACGGCGGAGAGTCGCAGCTGCCGCACAGCTCCCGCTTTGATTACGACGCGTTGTTGCTCAAACGAAGCTCTAAAAGTACATTCATGCCCAACGCGTATGTTTTCCCCGGCGGTACCGTGGACCTGTCTGACTTTTCAAGTGATTGGTTGGACGTGTTTAAATCTTTTCTTAACTCACCTGGTTTTGGTTTAAGAAGCGTCAAACAGCCCGTGGAGAACAGACCTCCGATCTTCGCAACAGACCGATTAAAACTCGGCTCTCCCATCCCGGGGGAGGTCGCCCTGCGAATCTGCGCCGTCAGGGAGACCTTTGAGGAATCGGGAGTGTTGCTGGTTGTGCCTAAAAGGGAAGAGAAACGCCTTCTAAAAAGCTTCCAGGACACACTTTGTAGCCAGCATTACACAGAACATAAGCTGCGTAGTGATGAACTGTCAAAGTGGAGGGCCCTGGTAAACGAGAACCCCTCCAACTTCATCCGGATGTGCCAGGAGTTGGAAGTGTTGCCCAACATCTGGGCTTTACATGAGTGGGCGAACTGGCTGACCCCCGCCAACAGATACGGGAGAACGAGGTTTGACACAGCTTTCTTCATGTGCTGTTTGCAGGAGATGCCCAGCACACTGCAAGATGAGAAGGAAATTGTGCGCTTTCAGGTGATTTCAGAAATCTAAGTTAGATTTCAAAACTTGTCCTAGAGATGCACTGATCAGAGGTTTTATGACCGATCTTCTGAATACCGATATTTATTTTTTTAGACTTTGCTGATTCTGATTAGTGTTTAGAAACGACAACAATACGGCCTTTTGTACTTTATGTAGAAATCGAAAATTGAATTGTCACGATCATAAAATAGTAAAGTAACTATTGTACATAAATGCCCCAAAGTAACAGAGCTGTCTCACTCTGTATCACTGAAAGTCTGTAGTGAAATTACCTGAGTCATCAACTTCTACATCTTAAATTGGATATCATCATACTAGTCCCCACATCTCTAAAAGATACTTTCATTGATCAGAAAAAAAGATTACTTTTAAGTACTTTTCCAGCTGGGAGATCAGTGATGGCAGCCAGTCGAAGTAAAAAAAAAAAAAAAAAAAGCCAGATTCATCAGCCGATTTAATGTCGCATCTTTCTGGAAAATGTTTTTTCACTTTGTTTTTTTTTTGTTTTTTAAACCAATGGTTAAAGATAAACATCTTGATTCTTCTGTATTAAGATCAGCATATTAATTTCAGCCTTATACGATCTGACATTGTAGTGTTTTTTTTGATGTCTCAGACTACTGGGAAAAAAACAATACAACATTAATAAACTCTACCTATTGTTGTGTGTCTCAGTGGTCCACACCCCCAGAGATCCTGCAGAGCTACCAGGCACGGCAGCTTTGGATCGCTCCTCCACAGTTCTACGAAGTTAGTCGGATGTGCCGCTTCCCACTGCTGAATGACCTCCACAGCTTCGCTCACCGGCGGGCCACAGAGGGCTGTGATCAGTGGATGCCTGTTGTCGTCCTACAAGATCAGCACCACATTTCACTGCTGCCAGGTGCTGATTGTCAGCTACGTTTCTTCTAATGATTGTCCAGACTGATATTTTGAGGCTAAACATAGCCAGCCACCATGATCTCAGTTGGGTTGGTTTGGGCTGGCACTTTTAAGTATAGCATCTGACTATTACATCATCTTTTTTAAACCAAACCCAGTAGACTGTGTATAGGTGATAATTGTAAAACCACGGTATGACCCTTTGCTTCAAACCCCTTAATGACAGTATTTAGAAGACTCTAAACGAATACTTTTTCCTTACTTACTTCAAATCAGATATTTTCACGTCTTGTACTTTAAGGTTAATGTTCCAGCACTCCTCTTGTAGGGTAATCTCCAGTGGCTCTGCCATCGCAGCCTTTTTAGTGAACTGCATAGAAGCCTTACATCATTTAAATACCTGCAACCTTTCATTCCAGGGAAAGTTATGTTGATTTCTTTGCTCTCAGCACTTGGTTGGGCCTCCTTTTCACTGAATGACTGCATCACTGTGGCGTGATCGTCTCACTGCCAGTCTAGTGTCACTTTCCGAAATGAGAAAAAAAATAAAATGGATTTTTTTTCATGATATAAATTTTTTTTTACATGCCTGTATTCATAGGTCTTATCCACTGAATGAGAATTACAGATTTATACAAATCCCGTGCTGAAAATTGTCTGTAGGAAATTCTTGATTGATGCTGCAAGTTTTAATATTAACAATTCACATTTATTCCATCTTCTTTCTAGGAGACAAACTTTATTTACGGGAGTCTTCAAAGCAGGCAGGAGCCGATCACACCAAAGACTCTCAGTTGGAGAATGCAACAGATGATTCTGAGTTACACCGCATAGTGATCTCAGATCCTTACACCACCACTCTACAGGTCACTGTCAAACCCAAGTATAATCACCTGCTCCCTGTTATGGAGCCGGACTCGTCACTTCATTCAAAAAGTCAGCTCTGACCTGCACTTTGATTTTTTTTTTTTTTTTTTTTTTTTTTTTATGTTTTTGCACAGTAGTACAAAACGACATTGTCAAGAAGTTTACTGACGATATGTTTGCTGCTAAATTCTGATTGCTAATAACTGCATCATGTTCTGTTGATGTCTGGATTATCATAGGTCTCTTTTGGACAAAAAATTTTCTTCCGATTGTGCTTCTTAGATACTTTGGATCCTTTTGAACAAAATGTTTTGTTTTAACTGAGTTTTTAATTACTCAAATAAAGCAATAGTTTCTAATTACTCAATTAATGCAGGGACTGTATTTGAGTTTTGGATTTAAAAACTATAAGTGAACATTAGAAACTTAACAACATGTTTATAGTCCCAGCTGTTATACTGCCATGGTGCTGTATCTAGTGACTGCTACCTGCTTGAGAAATCATTTTGGCTCTTGAACAAGCAGCTGTGATGGGTAAGGACAAAGAATTAATCCCATTTTCGTCTAATCCTAAAATTCTTGCAGTCAAAGTATGTCTTTGTGTAAAACATTTTGGAGTTTTTTATGATTTGTATTCCTCGTACCTTATGAACAGGTTGACAGTAAGCAATCATGTTCTTTGTTAGAGGCCTGTTCAAAAATAAATGTCGCTTACTTTTCAAAAAAATATGATTTTAGTTTTTTTCTCATTTCATACTGTTGAATAGTGATGGCGAGATCAAGCCCCATGAGGCATTGAACCACTTCAGCCAATTGGTTCAAGAATGGGTTAATCTCACGGGGCTTCATGTGAACACAAACCCCCCTACTGGCCAGGTACATAATCACAGGCAGCTGTAGCTCTTAGCCACTTAATGTGTGATGCATTAAAGTTGTAAGTGGTTCTTGGGAATGACTGAGTTCCCAAAAAATAATTTCTCTACATAAAATATTACAAATATGAATAATAAAAATATTCTTTGAATGTATTCTGTCTTTGAATTATCCCCAAACGGTAGTATATGTTATGGCAGGTTGTGTAAAAATGTTTTTCTGTCACTTGAGGCAAAAGGCATGGGCTTAAGCAGGCAGAGGAAAGTGAAAATGCTTGTGGTGCTAGGAAGAGGGCACTGAAAATGATTGTGTAACTTGGGCAATGATATACATAACAGGAGGAAAACATTTTGAATCAAAAATAGCCGTTTCTCAACTGTTTGAGGTTTATAGCGATTCCTGTTTCTTGACACCACCTCACCAGCCTTCAAAAACACTCTTTCACAGGCACAGAAGATGCCGACGTAAACAAAAACACAAGTGCTAGACTAAATAAATTGGGGTCCAGTAATTTTTGCTTTTCCCAATACTCAGTAGTAGTACTCTGCAGTCTCCTAAATTAGGGTGACCACATTTTGGTTTCTAAATAAGAGGAAACTTGGCTCAGTCCTGAAACACTGTCATGACTGTGACCAGACTTTTGATTTTAACATATTTAATGCATTCTCCATGTGTTTAGCATTTACAGTTAAATAACAAACTTCAGATAGGCTTTCACAAGTGCAAAAATGACTTTAAAATCTTTAGAAATTAATTAATAATAGAAATAATTACTCTTCCGAATTAGAAAATGTACCAGGAACAGTAACAGTTCGCTTTACTGGACAAAAATTAAGCAAAAATCTGAAATAACATTCTGAGAAAACAGGTAGGCTGTTATTTTCATTTTAATGTAATAATAAAATTAAAAAGCAGCAGTCTCAAAAACACAATAATGCCTGCTCCATTTTTTAGATTTTATCTTCATCCTCCTCGGTCAGTTTATAGATGAATTATTATTATAGATTCCGTTTGCATGTGGACCTACTAGATCTTTTTTGCCTCTTGTCACACACAGAAACACATATGCCAGCTATGCCAGCTCTGTTTGTTTGTAAAGCTACACTTGCGCTTTAATATCTTGTAAATAGTCATAACGCCGTGCGCGCAGCACGGCCAAGGGCAAAGTGGTGCAGCGCATCAAAGCTCGCTGTCTTACGTCTATGAAACGGTTCAGAACCATCCACGAAAGCATCTAAACGATAGATGAGGGGAAATGTGTCGTATTGCATGCATCGCACCAGTCAATCTAAGTATGCATATTAGTCCCCTTAAAAACTGAAAATTCGGACATTTTCATCAATCTATGAAATCCCCCCGGACGCCCTGGACAGCACGTGAAAAGTGGACATGTCCGGGGAAAACAGCACGGTTGGTCACCCTACCTAAATCTTATCTTTCTCTCCTCACTCCCCTAAACCTTCACACTATCATGCTCTATACTCTCCAAACAATGTAAACGCAAACCAAACTCTCCTATCCAAGCTCCAAACTGTCTGCAACTCTCCTACACAAACCCACATTTTGAATGGAGCCTGAGGGGATTTATATCGCTGTCAAACTACTCCGCAAACTCTGAACCACTTCCTGAAGCAGTCACGTGGTACAGCCAGGCAGCGGGGCTTCAGACGTCATCGTTTTCGGCTCCTCCCCTAAATGAAGCAGGCCTCGATACGCACCTTGAGGAAATGCTCCCTCCACTGCTCGACACACGCTTCGTAGCATCGGCACACATCGTCACATCACTACTGTTGAATAACTCTGATGTAAAAAAAAAATAAAAATTTTTTGACCTGATTTAGCTTCACAAGAGGAAAAAAACCTGTCAAGCTGTCAAAAAAATGGGCAAAATTGTGTCATTGACAATATACCACATGAAAAAAATACTATTTATTTATCCTTTAAAGCTCTAAATAATGTTTGCAATCCCCCAAAACCTGGCTATATGGGTTAGGGTTGTTATTTTTTTCACAGCTGGTTGAAGGATATCAATAACTGCTGTGATAATGTTTCAAAATGTGAATAAATGCAATAACCTGTTTAGCAGCACAGTTGCACTGCCTAATGCAGTTATAGTGAAAAAGCCTATTTGATAAAAGGTAGTTTTAAATGTGGAATAAAAGTCAGGTTTTGTGTGTTTTTGTCTTCAGTGAAGTTTTTGTCAGAAAGACTGATGGATTTTGTAGAGATTTTCTTCTTGTTACTTTTATTGTTCTCACATAAAATAAATGTTAAGTCTGTCTAAGGTAAATTAAAGCAACATTACTATCTTAATAGCATTATTTTGTCACTCATTTCCTTTCACCTTGACTTTAAAAGCCAATTCTATAATTTTATTTTCACTAAAATAGGTAGGAGATAAATGTTTGTAATTTCTGTCAAAACAGTCTTGTGCCTACACATTTGAGTTTTTAACTCGGTTGTTTGGTGATGCAGCAGTTAACTCTGTTCTATCTTTATTCTGCATATCTTCTCTGTTGACAAATTGTGTGCAGAACATAGAGTCAAGCAAATATGAATACACATGCAAAGACCATGATGTAACTTGACCAAGACATATAATAGACACACAAGTAAGAACTGCTCATTCTCATATATGTTTGACTCTGGAATCTTTGTGCTTACTTTTGACTTATTGGTTACATCACAGGTGGAAATAGAGTTTTGAATGATTTCACTTTTGTGTATTTGGCCAGTCTAAAAAATAGTCTTCAAGGGTATTTTGTTGCTTTTCTTGTAATAACAATATAAAAATTCTTTGTTGGGAACAAATCAATCCCTGCAGACAGAGCCACAAACACAAATTTTACTGTAAAGATGTACTGTGCTTGTAATCAAACATGCATTGTTACAGTTACATTAAGTAGTATGACTGCTGCTAAACATAACACATGTCTGCTGAAAATGAATGTAAATAATGACTGTGTGTAAGTGTTACAGTGGTCTGTCCCAGCGGGTTGCATTTATCAGTAGTGGAAGCGCTGCATGTCGCCCACCTTTGCACATTTGGAGGTCTTCCTTACCCACTGCATTTTTCTTCATGACAAGATAATGACGGATGAGATATATTTTCTATCAGGTGTTTTGCACCATATCTTTACTATTAGTAAATTTAAAATAAAAATAAAAATCTAATATTTATTTACAAATAGGTTAAAACTTTTCACTTATGCTTTCCTGACCTGCTTTTAAATACTAGGAGTTGTCTTAACTTTGCCTCTTAATGTGTAATTGTACTATTTTATTCCTGGGAAACCCTTAACATTTTAACCAGTCATGAGAGATATGTTTAAAAAGCAGTACAGGAGTTAATGTCCTTCTGTTTCAGTTGTCTGAGATTAGGTGCACATTAGATGGAACTGGCAGTAATTCAGAGATAGAGAGATTGAGATGGACTGAGCTGATGGCATCAGAAAGCTAAAGTTTATACTTCACTTATCTTTCAAGAAACTAGAGATTATTGTAATCTTTTAAGTCATATTGGCTATTTTTTTAAACTAATTTTCAGTCCAGCTGCTGTACTTGGCCATAATTGTTCAGTTGTGCATTGTAATAAAAAAAGAAAGAAAAACATAAAGGGAGGAAAGTCATCCACTTAAGAGGTATTTTAATACATGTAATTGTTTGAGAGAGTAAAATCCTTCATATTCACAACTATTACGTAAACAGTAAGTGTTGAAGCTTATGATGCCCTCTGAACTGTTTCAATTTAATGAATTTAAGTTGTTTAGCCTTCATTATCCCCTGCTTTGTCGTGTTTAAGAGAGTCCACATGCTTCTGATAGGTCTTATATAAACAGAGCCATGAAACAGCCGCCAGGAAATGCTCCGAAGGCCATGTGTTTTAGAGAAATCATTTATACGTTTGAGAAAGCTGGTTTGTTTAACTTTATGTTGGCTAAAATAATAGTCGCTTTGTCTAAATAATACAACTGAACAAGGCAGCTAAAGTGGGCAGGAGAGGAAAGAATATTTGGAGATGTTGAACCAAATGTTGGTTCATGTCGGTTAAGTGTAACAACGGATAACAGTCTCATACAATGAAAGTGATTACTAGGCTGAAGCTGAGTGAAAAATCAAAGTACAAAGAAAAGTCTTGAAATACCCTATGATAGACATAGATTCATACCAAGACCACCTTAAAGATACTAGGAAAAAATCAGGAGATGATAATGCAAAGAAGGATTCTTCATAAAATCAAAAAAATTATGGACAACCCTGAGCATCCTCTTCATGAGACAGTCATACAACAACAGAGCGTCTTCAGTCGGAGGCTTCTTCAATTTCGCTGCAACACAGACCGCTACAGGAAATCCTTCCTGCCCACAGCCATCATCATCTACAACAACCCCTTAAAGAATTAATCATATGAGCTACAACAACACTTAATTTCCCTCTGGGATCAATAAAGTATTTTTGAATTTGAATTTAAAATGAAAGTCAGGCTACTTAAAAGGCAAACATTGGCGATGACTTGTGCCTAACTATATATGTGTTAAGTTACTGTCATGTCAGTGAATCTCTTTTTGATTTAGATCTTTAAATAAAACATTTAGGTATCACAGTAACACTGTGGTACCTACATTAAAACCATCAAGTAACTCTGGATTGACTGAAACAGTTTCAGCCATTAACCTGATACACACTCCAACCTGCCACTTTGGCTTTTTGGCATATTTTTTTACAGTACGACACAAAATGTTGATATTTTGTTGCTGTCTCCTCCTCACATCTGCTCCTTCTGCTTCAGAGAGCTGTGTGTGGCGTGTATGTGTGTGTGTTGAACAGCTTTATAGAAAAGTGGGGGGGGGGGGGCAGTTGAAATAACACTATCAACCTTCTGTGCTGTTTGCAGTCTGTTGAGGGTTTCTATGGTAACTCGCAGCTTTGGAAACCTTGTAAGTCCAGCTGAAGTGATGATGCTTTGGTCTGTCTCTGCCCACAGAGGGCATCTTTTTGTGAAATAGCTTCGTGTATGTGTTCAAGTGACAAGAACTGGATCCGTCCTGCAGAAGTTCTAATAATAAAGTGTATCTAGATTTAAAGAAAAAAACATAAGTGTACTCGGCTGCAAATCTTTTTTATTGATGTTATTATTGTATTAACCTTACTCTTTTTTGGGGGGGACATGATTTAGGAATCATTCTCTTCAATGATTTTAAACTTCCTCCTTTCCTCCACATGTTTAATCAACAGTTTTTTTATATTTTGGATGAAATCGTGGCAATAAGCACAAAGTGTTAGAAGTTCATGAGTCACTGCCACAGAACTTGAGAAACAACTACAACAATAAATGTCTAAAAGCTTGTTGTGACTCAGGTGGGAACTCATGAGCCATTCATTTTTATGCAACAAGGTCCTAACAAGACATTCAGTTAGCATACTTTCATATTGCTCTCTTGTGATTCCAACCGGGATTCAAAGTTGACATAATGTATGCCAATCACAAAATAAAGCACAGAGAAAAGGAAGATGTAGTTATTTCAATTTATTTGAACCTATTAACTTTTTAAGTAGAATAAATAAACCTAATTATACCACATGCAAAAAAGTAAACCTGAAACAGTTTTCATCTTGTACGTAGGTTTGCCAATATCACCTGTTACTAACTTGACAAATACCTTTTTTATTTTACAAGTACTCACAAGAGTTATGTTGATAGCTCTTTTAGCATTTAATAAAAGCATGGTGTCATCAGCAACGGCATTTTTATATATCTATTCCTCCATTAATCTCTCAGTAATTGAAGATGTCCACAATTAAATTTTTGGGGAAATTTTATTATATGAAATTCTTAATCTTCATAAAAGTAGAAAAAAAGCTGAATAGTTTCATTCTTATAGTTTTATGTCTAACAATTGTAATATTAATTCAGTGAATAAACTGCTACAAACAAAAAATATATATATTCAGAGCTTTCACCCTCCTCAATAAGGTGTTTTTACATTATGCTAGCTTTATGCAATGGGCTTAAAATATCATGCATGCAATAAAATATATTTTAATATAAAAACTGAATGAATACCTTTTACTGAAATGTTCTCATTTCAGATGCCTGAAACAAAATATTAGTTGTCAAAATCCTACTTTTAAAGATCCAAAGGAATTAAATACTTTTTAATTTGACAGATACGTCCTTAATAAAGACATTTTCCCTCAGTATCAACATAAAAATTCACGATGCATGTTAGGACTTTAAATTATTCTTTTTTTTCATTTAGATTTGGAAAAATATTTAAAAGCAATGAAATTAAAGCAATAATGTCTACAAATATCTGTGAATCATCTTTAAGGAGGTAGAATAATATCTTAAAATAAAATTTTAATTTTCCTTCTAAAAAAACTGTTTCTTTTCCTTATTCAAATCATTATCTCATAATTATCATATTGCAATGGTCTTTTGACTAAATAGATTTTGGCTATAAAAGAACCTTGAAACCAACATCCAGATGTTCCCATTTTAATGTTGAAAATGTATGTGAGGAAATAGGGCACAAAAGTGCTGAAAACAGTAATATTTTTTATATTGAAACACATTTTAGATGCCTGCGAAGATAATTTTTCATAGTATGAAATAAATGAACTTCTTATTTATAGAATGGATCTGTACTAACAATGATCTTGTTCTTGGAGAATTCATGGGTTAATTAAAGGTTGCATACCATTTTAAAATGATCATCATAGCTCCCAGAATAGTTTCTTTGTTAGCTACCTTTGATGGCTACGTGGAGTCAGGCTGTTATTTAGCAATAGAAATTAGCCATAATTCAATCTATTCCTTTTATGTCACTACATGCTGCCAGTATCTGACTGGACTTTCAATACCAGAAGTCTCATTTTAACAGATTTTTCATTTAATTTCACGACTTCCCATCAAAGGGCTGTTTTAACAGATTATTGTGTAAAATCGTTTCAGTGAGTAACGACCACGGCTGCATAGGTACTGTCTATAATAAAAAAGTGGCACTCAATGCATTTATACAAACTTCCCTCTGTTTTGGCTGTTCCAACCTTCATTATTTTTAAAATATTTTCAATCCTAGAAAAATCCAAGCATGTATTCTAATCAATCGATTATTTTATTATTGCTAAAGAGTGATAATTGTTATACAGTCTTTAAACTGTTCAGTTCTTCATTGACTAAGAAGATTGGTTTTTAACGGTCTAATCAATATTTTCAAATATTGACTTTTCAAACTTGGAAAAAATACATTGAGATTACTATTCTTTTAATCTTCATTATACTTGTCTTGTATGTTCATGCACACTATGTTACTGATCAAAAGGGCTTTAAATATGCTGAAAAACTTTCAATACAGATACGATTACCTAAAGCACCATAGTTCCATTTTTTAAAATTTACTGGTCTTTTTATTTTCTGAATGCATCTAAATGTGTTTTGTTTGAACATTAATTATGCCTCGAAAGGTTGAATTCATGTTTGTGGTAATGAAAGCTTTGTGTCCGATCCACGTTTTTCTCTCTAGCTCACTAAGTTCATTGTGACCCAGGACAATTATCCCATCTCTACTAGTTTCACCTTTGTGCCAGTCCAGAAATACCTGTAAAGACTCTTAGATGTAAAACTATTAAGGAGCTAAGGGAGCATCTGTGTCACTCTCCTTTAACGATAATTTAACACTAAGGTTGTTAAGTCTGAGACTAATCCCCTGCTTCAAATGCCTCTAAGTGCATTCGATCTATGTATTTCCATCTTTGTAATGATCTGTATCTGACATTTATCCCAGCTAATGGTGGTAAGATTTATCTCAAAGGCAACTATGCACTGTTACATGGCATAAAGAGACAATAAATAGTTGTTTGAGCAGCACCAGCAGAGCTTTCTTTAAACTAAATGCACATTTTCAAGTGTGTTTCAACATTTTATTATAATAAATATACTAGATTGTATTTACATGACCTGAAACTGCAGTATAGATTGTATGTACAAGTCTTTTATATTCACAAGTTGCAATGTTTTACATTCAAAACTGCAAGAAAACCCTGAATAGAAACAAGATCAGGCTTTACAGTGAAAAGGTGCAATAAGAAACAACTGTGCACATCTCGTCGTCCTCCTCATAAAGCCTCTGAAATTTGATGCAGTTAAGTAAGATGCAGGCCTATTACAGTGCAGTTGTAGAGATTGTTATGATGCATTAAAACTGTGTTGACAGGAGTGTGGAGCAGTGCAGATTTGTGCACACCCTACCAAAGTGATGAGTAGGGATTAACTGCTGGCTCTAGTTTCCGAAGGCATTTACAGCAGCACAAACCTAATTTTAGGACTAGATGTTTCTCCTGCCTTTGTGAATACACCTGACTCTTCTGGATTGAAATAGAGACTTTAAAGCATCAGTCAGATGGACATCAACCGGATACTTAACCGTCCGCTACATTTACGCTTGAGCTTTTCCACTAATCCACTTGGATTACGTGTTGTGTATATCCCCCTGATGGCCAGACACTGTCACGTAATTTTCTGACTTTTTTTCCCTCTCCTCCAAAAATACATGACCTATCGCCCCCTCCAAATGCCTTTAAGGATCCATGGCCATTCTCCCCCATGTGCTCACTGTCTATAATGTTCTAGTAGCCTATGATTTATCAAGTGCAGCTCCTCAGCTCCACCAAATACATTCACAAATCCAAGAAAGATTTATAATTTTGGGTAGGAACAATTTTTCACTGCTTCAAGAACTCCCTCTCTGTCTTGTGGAGCTCTTGCTCTTTCACACGGATGCCTCCCGTGGAAAGTCGGGCAGGTGTCCCTCAGGGCAGCCTGTTGTTAGTCAGACAGTTCACTACATATTGACAACTAAATATCCAAGAACCAGAGCCACTGTTACGATGACAAAAAACACCAACACGGCGCCGATCGACCCAAAACCCCCCTCCCTGCCGCCTCCACCTTCATCGTCTTTGGGCTCTTCTTCACAGATGGAGATGACACCCACGGAAGAGTTCCCCACGCTCATGTTGGACTTGAGCTCGGCGCCCGCTTCTTGTTTTGCCACCACGGCCCACGGCGCCACCTGCACCTTCATCTCCATCTCCTCCATCATCTGGCTCACTTGGGTGATCTCGGTCTGCAGGTCCCTGAGGTCCGCCGTGTCGATGTTGCTGTCGGCCTCGTACTTCATGTTCTGGACGCTCATGGCACGGGCGGCCACCGCGTTAGTGCTGCCGGTCATGCCCGTCTGGATGAGGTGCCTGGTTGGCACCTTGAGGGGGAATTCCTGCCCTATCTCCAAGGATCTCTTCATGTCTACCTCCAGGAGCTCCATGCTGCTGGAGAACAGCACCCAGAGGCGCTCATACTCGGCACGGTCCTCCTTGCTGATGGTCTTGTCTTTGAGCAAGGTGGTCAGTTTAGTCCTGTTGGCCACGGCCAGCTCCTGGGCCTTTTTGCGGGTCTTCTTTAGCTCCTCTCGCAGGTTCTGGGAATCCGACGTGCTTCCCAGAGCGATGACCAGGTGCCTGTAGCAGGCTGTGACTTTGTTCAAAGCATCCAGCATTGTTTTGCACTCCTCTTTCCCCATGACTGACTGGGAAAAACTATAATATCCTCCTTTATTTAAAAAAGGGAAGAAAAAAAACAAGCCAAAGAATCTTTGGAAGAAAAGGCGAGGTTAGTTGCGGTGCTTTAGTCCCTCTCCTCAGTTCAGTTTCCACGGGAGCACACCGCCCGCTCAACAAATCCACACACCGCTCCAGTCAGAGGAAATTCATCTCTATCCATGCTCCCTCCTGTGTACGAGCAGGCACACAGAGCGGCTTAGAAAATAATGCTTCTGTCACCTAAAAGGCTTTAGGTTACATTTGCGCTTTCGTCGACACGGGATCAAACGGCACCAGAGCCCGTATCCTGCAGAACCGACACGAAACAATGACGTGAAACGATCCGATTCTCCTGAGCCTGTGGATCCAGAATCAGCTACAGGTGCCCCGACATCCGCCTTGCTGCACGATGCCTTCCTTCGTCAGTGCTCGGAAATAACGCGCAGCTGGGAGTCACTGGTGTTTTCATTCAGTGTTACAAGGAGAGAACGCTTGAAGGTACCCAACCACTAGGGTCATAACCAGCCATAGCGCCTCGGCTCGGCGTTGTTTATCTGCGTGGGGAGCTGTCCACTTCAGCACCCTGTTGTTGATGTTTAAATACCAGCGAGCGCCTTCAGTGGTCACATGTACGCACAAAACATGGGCACTTCAAGAGGCAGGCAGGGAGACAGGGCAGCTCCTCTCCCATTGGTTTGATAACACAGGCATCTGCCTCAGCTGCGTCCTGCCATTGGCTGCTCTGGCCATGAAGTGGACTGCGCTGAAAGCCATCACCCATCTTCAACCATCTGGATTCCTGCATATGACCATCTATTGCCGGAGACAAGTTAAACAATTTGCATTATTTGATCAATCATTGCTGACTTGATGGATATTAATGATATTATGATAAAGTCATACAGCTCATCTCAGAAGTAGAATAGGTATCATCAATATATCTATATGAATATATGCATTTCAGTAATTCGGTTCAAAAAGTGAACAATTTTCGTTTTTACTTATTACAGTGCATTTTCTTTTACCGTTTTATAATGAGATTAACATTAAAATCATGATAACAGCGACATAAAAAAAAGTTTCGAAAGAAACGCATCGGATGCTCACTAAAAGAAATATTTTTCACCCAAAGAAAAACACAATGCGTTGTGTTGCGGTATTTTGGGGCTTTTAAAACTGCGCAAGGGAAGCCATTTGGAGGCTTTTGTATATTTAATGCATCTGGGCTGAAACTAAATCTGTAGCCTACTCATCTGCCGTCTGCCACCAGCTCCCAAACAGCTACTGCTAACTAAGGTGACTTTTACCCAGATGTGTCTGGTATGGTTTGCAGTTTAACTTATTTTTAGTCGCTCAGATTTCCTAAACTAATTGCATTGTAGCCTGTGATCTGGATATGCTGCAGGACAAGAAGATGGGTAAAAAAATTAATAATATTTTTTACAGGCAAGCAGCATTTGCTCTGCTGCTTGCTGGTGCTGGAAAAACAGGGGACAGGCCTGCTGAAGCGACTGGAAGTGAGACGGCAAAATAAAACAAAAACCAAAAAAAACACTGATGCATTTTCTAAATTGTAACAGCTACTTGCACCCTCGATGCACCTGCTTGCTGCTGCCAGCTGTGCCTGTTGCAAGGGGTGCGTGGAGAGGGGGGGGGGGGGGGGGGGGCTTGGCTGTAGGCATGCCTGAATCATATTTTGTAACGAATGAGTTGGCGAAAAAAATCACGCTAGTAACTGCTTCCAAATAAAGAAAATTCCCTTCGTAAAATTGTCAATCTAAGCCCACAACGTTTAAATACATTTTCTTGGGTTGTGCGAATCTGTTCACAGCTAAAGTGTAGGTGAATATTGACATTTGTGCCTGTTGCAAGGGCTTTCCATAGGGGTATGGGGGCAGTTTTGAATCTAATAGTTTTATTTTCTCCTATGTATATATAAGTTATTGTGTTTATGTAGCCTATGTAAATACTGTAAATGTATGTATGTTTATCTGAATAAATTCAGTTTGGTTCTGACAACAGTGTATAGTGTAACATGTGTTAAAGACAGGTGCATCGAGGGTGCAAGGCAGAATTTTCATGTTAATGTGGCATCTACTTAAGCTGGTATATGGTAAAATTATTTTTCACAGGGTGGTGAATGAAGTCTCTCTCAGCACCCCCTGCTGTCTGTACGGGGAATAGCACACTTGCAAAGGAAGTCTCCAAGTTGACCCCTCAGGCCTGGTTTTTATTTCTCCGTCAGCAAGTTTGCTTGCTCAATATGCACATTGACAGACGTTTTCCTTTTATACTTCTCTGTTGGTGTGTCAGTGTTGTGAAGCAATTCCCCACCAGGACAGCAGGGGATGTAGGCCAGTCTGCCTACCATTGCAGTGGTCAACGGTACTTTATTTACTTCAGCTCGTAAACGCACAATCCACTCAAGGAGCAATGGCCACAGAGAGCGAGTTTTGATTGAGCTGGAAAGCTTTTTACTAGAAGTGCAGCTCATAGAGTACTCTAAAAACTCATGTAAACCAACAAACACAGTGGTCTGTTTTGTTGTTAACTACACCAAAATTGCCAAAATACTATATTAGGTAAACTGGCTTTGCAATATAAAGCATCTTGTCCCTAAAAACTACATCAACTACTAATTACATCAACTATGGAGTATCATTCTGGTGAAATGATGTTGGACCCACCAATCACAGACGTGCACTCTCCGAGGCGTATGACGGATATTTAAAAAATTGTGCATGACTCTGTCCGTCCTTGCGAGCCTGGTGCACAACGCTGGCGTGTCCCCGTGCCCCCACTGATGGAAAAGTATAAACTAGGGAGGAGTCTTGCGTTTGGGGGGTGGTAGGGTCGATCAGGACGGGACGCAT
Organism: Valencia hispanica; assembly: GCA_963556495.2. Lineage (NCBI taxonomy): Eukaryota > Metazoa > Chordata > Actinopteri > Cyprinodontiformes > Valenciidae > Valencia > Valencia hispanica. Next base: position 42,141,122 of record OY747701.1, on the reverse strand, counting down.
CAGAGAGGGTGTTTACCCAGGGCACCAAATGGGCTAGTACTCCTCCTGCAGTTTAAGCAATATGTTTTGCATGAATTATAAATATTGCCATGAAACTGCGATAATATTGAAAGCCATGATCAATGGTGACTAGTTACATTTACTCAGTTACATTTAGTTGAGTAACCTTATGCATATAATGTTATTCTGGGATTAGATTTATTACATTGAACTTTTCACTTCTGGAGTAATTTTATTATAAAGTAACGCTACTCTTATTTGAGTACAATTTCAAGTTTCTTCCCTGAATTACACAAAAAACATTTTAACCAAAAATACACCAGACACAGACATGACATCATTTTCACAAATTAAATCTGAATAATACTCGGTGGTTGAGTAGCCTTTTTACCAAGTATGTTTTTACCCCTATTGGAGTAATTTTTTTAGGATGATTACTTTTTACTTATACCTGAGCAAACAACATTTTGAACAGTTTTAGTCTTACTTGAATACACTTGTTGGACAAAGAACCCACCTCTGACTGTGATGGATTTGTACACAATAATCGTAATAAGTAATTTTCACATGTTAACATGACTATATATTTTTCATTACATACTCATTACACATAGGCAAATAGATTTGAAGTATTTATTTTGTGCTTGTCTTCATTATTTTTGGTTATAGCCATTGAGAAAAAAATCATAATTTATCATGAAATCATAACATAACATACAATCAATAAAAAAAACAATATTTTTGATGTCAAAATATTATGATTTGTAGAACTATGTGGAAAACTGTTGGCCAGACTGTTTCTTTCCCCATCAGACTGTCCACAATAAGGATATGACACAAAAAGTCCTTGTTTGGCAAGCTAGCCGGTGCCATATACAACATTTTCAAGAGCTGAGTAGAAGGAAAATTGTTGTAGAAAAGGTGCCCAAACAATATGAAAAGTCATTAAACTTTACACATATAAATGCTTGAAATATATTAGTCTGAGAAAAATAAATCTGTTGTATAGGTTACACTTTTTGAATTGAATTCCTGAAATAAATAAACTTTTTGATGATGTTCTAATCTATTGAGATGCTCCTGTATGTCATAATATCACAATAAGCCCATTGTGATTAGATGATCGTTTTGTGAGATTCCACAACGGGTTTTCATCGTTTTTCAGGGGACCAATAAGCTTTCTTAAACTGGCTGGTGCAATGCATAGATAACGACAGTGCCTCTCACTCACCTGATGTCCTTCCCGAGCTGCTGCCTAGTGGCTGGTTCTAATCTGTTAGGAGGAACAGACAGCGAGCAGTATAATAATGGTGTGCAAAGTGAGAGTTATTCTATAGTTTGACTGAGAAGGATAAGGACTGAAAACTAAACACTGAGAGCATACACCTTTTTTATTGTCTTTTTGAGACTACAGATTTTTTACTTTTATAATTACATTCAGAAGAAAATAATTATTGATTTATTCAGACTATTATTTCAGATTGCTATTTAATTTTTGTCCAGTATGACTTAAAAAGTTAACTGTTATTGTTATTGGTAAATGTTCTAATTCGGGAGAGTAATTATTTCGAATATTTATTTCCAGAGATTTTAAAGTATTTTTTTTGCTTGTGAAAGCCTTTCTGAAGTTTGTTTTTTAACTATTCATTCTAACCACATGGAGAATGCACGCTTTAAATATGTTAAAAATCAAAAGTCTTGGCCCAGTCCTTTTGAAAATCTAAATATGGTAACTCCAAGTGGTTATTTTAGATTTCCTGTACACCTGTCTTAAATTACAAGAGCTTGGTTGGGGTGGTGGAATGGCTTGCACAAGAAAATGTACCTTATTTTCAAGTTCCAAAACTTGACAGGTATGGTGGAACTGCACCACATAACATTACCTGTCCGTTTACAAACTCTGCCACTGACATTTTTCCCGACTCTATGGTTGGGGGGAAAGGGGCTCAGCGCTGCTCTCCAACTATCAAATTATGGTGAAGAATATATATTTTTTCTAATAGAGCCCACATCACTTTGACATAAAGAAACGGCACCGTGACTTTCACCTGGGGAACACGCCTCAAAGCACAAGTACAGCCTACTTTCGACTCACTTTCTGCTCCTTTGACCTAATGTTAATCTCAGTCTGCACCATACTCATAGCTGGCAGATTTGTTTCTGTGCATGACAGGTGGCAAACATCCCATTGGTCAAAATGATGCAAAAACTATGGAAACTCTGTTCAAAGTTAGAGTTCTGTATTAAATTTACTGTGGAAAAAAACAAAGACAGGAGTTTGCACCTAAGTGTCACTAAGTTTGCACTTAAGTGTCTTCGGGAGAATGCTGCTTTTGATTTTCTATTACTTCAAATAGAAAATACTTATTTTCTCAATATAATTTCAGATTTTTGTGTAATTTTTGTCCAGTGTTGTTTAAAAAGGGAGCTATTATTGTTACAGGTTTAGTTTCTAATAAAGAAGATTAATTATTTCTATTTAGATTTTGTTGACTTGTAAAAGTTTATCTGAAGTTTATTTAATTTTTCTTTTTAACCACACAGAGCAGGAATACTTTGAATATGTTCAAATCAAAAGTTTTCTTTAAGTAAACAGAATATGATTGATGTGTTTAGGGATTGGACCAAGTGTCCTCTTTTATGGAAATCAAAATAGGGTGACCCTATATTATATTTCAATTGCCAACACACATTTCCTTTAGCTTTCATTGAAAATATGACCTTGATATGATTATGAAACATATTTTGGACATCTGTGGGTTTTATTTGGGGTTTGACATGAACAAAAGACAGGACATCAATTGGTTTGGATACTTCATTTAATGGCCACTGAATGGATTGAGAGTAGAAAGTAGCCTTGGAAGGAATAAAGAAAAAACCCTAAATAGGAAAAAAATATGCAACAAAAATAATCGTTTTATAATCTAATCGTAATCTAATCGAAATTGTGAGGCACCCAAGATGGAACATCCCTAATTTGTATCTCATGGCTGTGTAATGAAGATATCAAATCTATTTTATCTCTCAACTTTAAAAATGCTCTAACACTACATTGAAAAGGTGGAGTTAGCCCCTCTGAGCTGTGTTGAACTTTAAAGCTGTCTGCAGCTGAGTTGCTGTGGAAGTTAACCAGTTAGATATCAGGGTCACTGCTGTGTCTCACCATATCAGTGAGACACAGCAGCAAGTTTAATTATTCCATATTGGACTTTATTACACTTGTTTAATCAGCTACCAACTCTTTTTTGGTCTTTTTAAGATTCAGATCAACACAGCCCAGCTGGAGCAACAGTAACATTGTACCCCATCAGATACAAAATGGCCTAGTTTAGCTTTGCATGGTCCCACTCTGATGAAAATGATATATTATGATTCCCTATTTATATATTCTGAATCCCTATTAATATATTACAATTCCCTATTAGATTCTTGAAGAATATCGGTTGTTGTTATTCAGGATGGTGTACCACAAGATCTATTGTTGTAAGGTATTTTAAATCTTGTTGCATGAGCCCCTTTTTAACTTTGCGCACCTGTCCCTCTAAAGGTTTCTGCATTGCCCTGTCACACACCACCAGCTGGATAATGTGTGGTCAATAATTTTGCTCCTGCTGTGCTAGGAGGTGTGAGACAGATAAGAAGGCTGTATGGTGTTTGCCTGCTTTGTTCTTTTTGCATTATTGAAGCGGATGGGGCCTAATGATCCATTGACAGGACTGTAGAGGTAATGGACTAAAGAGCCGGAGACGTCCCAACATGGTGTGAGGAAGCTTGCTGTTTGATGACATCTGCTGCGACAAAGGGATTTTTTCCTATCTTTGCTTGCACTCTGAAATGTAAAACTTTTTGCTCACTGACACTGCATGCATATTGCTCTCACATTGCACTATAATATCAAAACTTTTTTGAATGGAGTGGGTTTAAAAGAGAAAGAGGTGTGCAGTGTAATAAGACCTGAAGACTATAAACAACTCAAAGCATGGGATTTTGCATCCAGTTACTATTGCCTTTACTCTGAACTGTTCAAGGGATAAAAGCCAAAGTGTCTGTTTTCCTGTAATGAGAATACAGATAATCTGGTCTGTTCGACTCAAGTGTGTTTGATGAGTCAGACACAATTGCTCTCAGAGTGAACACATCATGGAAAGTTTAATTTTTTGATTTTCTGTGCACAAATTTCCAACGATTCTCTCACACACAGACAAGTACAGTAGCTGGAGCCCTATCAGATGTTAGTCAAAAACAAACATTTCCACCAAAACATAAGATTGTAATTTAGTCATTTATTTTCAGCTCGTCAGTGATATGATACAGATTGGATCTCTAACACATAATGAAGTAATTTGCTTCATTTCGGTTTCACAAAGTAAAAGGCAAACAACCATGCAAGCACACTCTCACACCTAAGGACTTAGAGAATTTACATCCATCCATCCATCCATTTTCTTCCGCTTATCCGGGGTCGGGTCGCGGGGGCAGCAGCCTAAGCAAAGAGACCCAGACTTCCCTCTCCCCAGCCACTTGTTCCAGCTCCTCGGGAGGAACCCCAAGGCGCTCCCAGGCCAGCTGAGAAACATAGTCCCTCCAGCGTGTCCTGGGTCTTCCCCTGGGCCTCCTCCCGGTGGGACGTGTCTGAAACACCTCACCAGGGAGGCGTCCAGGAGGCATCCTGACCAGATGCCCGAGCCACCTCAACTGACTCCTCTCGATGTGGAGAAGCAGCGGCTCTACTCTGAGCCCCCTCCGGATGACTGAGCTTCTCACCCTATCTCTAAGGGAGAGCCCAGACACTCTGCGGAGGAAACTCATTTCAGCCGCTTGTATCCGTGATCTCGTTCTTTCGGTCACCACCCAGAGTTCGTGACCATAGATGAGGGTAGGAACATAGATCGACCGGTAAATCGAGAGCTTCGCCTTTTGGCTCAGCTCTCTCTTCACCACGACAGACCGGTAGAGCGCCCGCATAACTGCAGATGCCCCACCAATCCGTCTATCGATCTCCCGCTCCATTTTTCCCTCATTCGTGAACAAGACCCCCAGATACTTAAACTCCTCCACTTAGAGAATTTACAGAGACCAATTAACCTAACAGTCTTGTTTTCAAACAGTGGAAGAAACCCTGAGAGATCCTATATGTGCACAGTAGGAAGATGGCCACAAACCTGGGACCTTCTTGCTATAAGGCAACAGTGCCAACCTCTGTACCACTGTGGAAACCTCGCTCCTATCTACCTTGGGAAATTGATTTAATTCATTTATTCAAAAACAATTGCACACTTGAGAGCATTTAAACAGCTCTTCTCCTTACAATTTCACTATACACATGAATAATAGTTGCTGATGGAAGTTTTAGACCCAGTCCCTTTTTAATAAAGATAAAGATTAGAATAGGGATGATTGCAATTTAAGCAATATATATATATATATATATATAAGCAATATATATATATAGTTCAGCTTGAGATTATCATTTTTAAAAGTACATTTTTCCTGTTTAAAATTAGTTTGCTCCTTTGGCAGTATGTAGAGAGCTAAGTACTCAAAGCTTACTAAGCTTTATTCAATTGATTTTGTTCTGTCCTGGCTGATTGGATATAAACCTTGTCTGAACTTGTGTCTTTGAGATTTGCCTTTGGGTGTTGGAGTTTAAGTCACGCCTTGGCTTGGTCAATGAAATTTTTTTCCTATACAGCACAATGTGAAAGTCTTCAACTGTTTTCTAAACAACTTGCTTCCAAGAAACCATTGATATACCCGTTCATCAGCTTATTTATTTAAGTAATTATTCTTGTTAAGAAAAACATATCCAGGCGAAGTTTTTCTTTTGTTCCAACACATTTGTCACTTCTTCCTGTCGGTCCTGGAACAGATTTAAAAAAAATAAACTTGTTTTTACAAAATATGTTAAACTGTGTTTTTAATACAAAGACTGTTACAAAAACATGTTTTTGACCCTATATATCCTTCCCACCAGACATTTTTTCCACCTATTGAAACAGATACTCAGCTAAATTATGCAATACACTTTTAAGTGTGCCTCGGGGGCCAAATGGGATTTCAGTGCTCAGCTAAGACGTGTTGCAACAACACCTAGAGCTGAGTATTCATGTGAGAGTTGAACAAAAACTTCTGCAAGGTCAAGATTGATGCCATAAAATGATTCAAACTGTAATCCAGATTAGCACATTCCTGCAAATCCCTGGATTATTTGTGTAATACGCACTAATGCATCTTTTAATGGAGAATGTCAAGCGTCTTGTTTGCATTTTTCATCCTATGGAATCAAAGTTGTCAGGCAGAAAATTGAGCTTTGCATTAAAATCTTTGCATCAAAGCTCAATACTTCTCTGTGCAAATCCATTTGAAGACTTAAAAAAAACATATCAACCCTTTTGATAATCCAAGGAGTAAAACTTTTGCACTCACTTTAGTCAAAGTTTCAAGTCAAGCTTTGGAAACACAAGTAAATTGCATCCATTTCTGCCTACATATTTACAAAGTCCACATCCTACTGTACTACTGTTTTATCATTTCTGTTAGGATGGTGGTATTAGAAAAAAATTATAATTTAATACATTAGTTCTTGTCATGGAAAAGCTAGAGAACCACTGTTTTAGAACCTTCAGTGCGATTGATAAAAAATGTGGGTGAATGTGTGTAGGTGTGTATTTTTCATCTTGATCACCATATTTTTAAACCTCTGTAATAAAAATTCAATATTCATTTTTAAGGGGATATGTGTTGTATAATCATTTCACCCTGGAAATAGAACAGTTCACACAAGTAATGAAACGTGCAAAATTATGCTGACATTCATGCCAGGAAGGGGTATGCGTAAACGTGTTCTTGGAATTGTATCAGCAGCCATTAACTCCAGATCAACTGTGATGTCAAAATACTTTCTTGAAGCCCTCTAATGCAAGACTCAAACCTCAGATGCTCGAGTTACAACATCCTAAAATAGGAATCAAAAACTGAATTGACCTATCTCACTCTGCAGCAATAATTTAAGCATGAAAAAACGTGATATGATGATCCATATACAAAGGGAAAAATCCTTTAGAAGCTAAAGATCACTTCAACTTGCCACAGATTAAGATTTGTCATTACTGCACCTTTACATTACAGCCTTTTTAAAGTGATTCTGTAGCTCTGAGATAACATTGACAGCGAAAGATGAAACTAGATATGATGGCGATATGATAACTGTTTGTAAAACTAAGTAGAAAAAATAGATCCAGACAGTTAGAAGCATGGAGACAGAGCACTGAGAGAGGGTAAGTGCAGAGCAGAAACAGAGGAAGTCAGTCTTTGTTGAATTATTGATTTACCTCATCTACCATGTGCCCCCTTACACACTGCACAGCATAGAGCCATGAGTCATGCCTTGACGAAAGTGCAGGCTCTTTACTTAACCTTAACAGAACTATGTCTACATATGCACAAATGTGTTTGTAGTGCAGAGGGTGTTAAGTTGACTGGCAGTGATTTATTTATGACAATTCACAAATTCATCAGTTCATCAATTTTTTTCCTAATCTGAAACCAATTTACACACTTTGAAGTCCCTTCTAGTTAGGATACAGTCTCACACACAGATTCCGTAAAAAAAATTATACCCTAACTAAAAGTAAGTGCATCTACCTGAGCTAAGCAAAAATCATGCAAATAAACTCCTTTTGAAAAGCAAAACTAAGCTTATCTTAAAAGCCCATATAGAGTATATACTTTGCATTGATTGCAACTAATGTGCTGCAGCTCTTAGTGATGCATTTCTGGATGTGGGAGATGGGTGTATCAGCGTGTGTAAGGGTGGGTGATAGAGACAGGATTTAAAATATGCTTTGCGCTCCTAAACAGTTGGTTTTTGCCCTGATTTGTTGCCAAAACATGAGAAAAAACTGTGAATGATCGTTAAAGATGCTTACGTGTAGAGTTAGTGTTGACAACATTACAGTCATTGGAACAACAAAGACTGTCAGTGCAGTGGTGGAAACTTTATGTTTACTATTATAATTGATTAAATTAAGTAACTTGCAGCAATGACATAAAGTAGTAGCTTTCCGTTGGTCTTTGTTATTCTCTAATATTGTTGTGGAGAAGTTTTCGACGTTTTCTTCCTTATACAGTGTTGCTTCAGCTTTTTTAAGACCGAATACACCATTTTAATCAGGTTGAGGTCTGGCATTTTACTAGGTCACTATGACACCCAGATTTGCCCCAATTCAGTCATTCTGTGAGGATGAGTGGCTGCAACACAAGCCCTAATCATCACTCTTCCACCACTGTGCTTTATAGTTGGTAGAAAATGTTTGTGATGATATTCTGTGTAACTTGCTAAACATTTTTCTTGTTTTCCCATCACTGCATTAACCGTCATGGGATCCTTTTCTGTTTCTTTAACTATATAAACCTTGCTCTGACTCTCCATGATGAGCTTTTGTCGAAACTGAAACATAACTGAGGGCCACAGATCTTTTCATTGAGCTTGCAAGCAAAAACAAAAGGACTATTTCCCTTTGAAGCATTTAAAGTCCAGCCTCTGAGATAAACAAAAGCCTAGCTCTCCATGAAAAGGAATTATAATTAATAGGCTTGCTTTTAAAGCATGAGTATCTTTTTAACCATTTAGCTGAACAGCATAAGCTCTTCTGATGTGGTACAGGAGCTCCACAGCAGGGCATAACTGGGACCAAAAAGTGGTGCTGGCAATTTTTGACCATTGTGGCCCACCATAATGATTTGCAAAATATGCAGAGCAAACGGCATACATGAGGATATATGTGCGCGTCGTATTGTATTAAAAAAAATAATAATTTAAACCGCAGGAGCCTGCACTACTCACTGAGTTGTTAATCATAGGAGAATGGCCACAGTATCATATTTCCCATCTTGAAATGAGATTGGATGTCAAAGAAACACTGCTAAAGACGTCTTTTCAATGTTTTATGAAATATACTGTTTATACAATTACATATACTGTTTATACACAATGGTGCCTTTAGTAAGTGCATGTACTGGATCCATGTAGAAGTAAGAGCACTAGAAGGCTATATACATCCCAAAATATTGTCATTATATTATTTATTGTATTCATTTTAAATATAAGATTGTGACCTATGAAAGGAATGAAAGTTGATATTATGAAGATAGTTTAAAGTCAAAACTACATGTGCTTAAACTACATGTGTACTTTATGAGCAGACAAACAACTTCAGTGTGTGGACAGATGTGAAGCCTCTGCATATAGGTCTACCGCTGCCCTACGCAACGCTCAACCACTCACTTGTTCTCTAGATCAAGGATTTAGGCCATGTACACACATTGGCAAGGATTTAAAAAAACGAATATCCTCACCACCTCGTTTGAAAAAAAAAACTTTATCCACACTTAAGCGCATTGTTAAGCACATTCATAGACATGCCAAACCTGTAGGGGGCAGTAGCTCCCCCGAATCCTATCCACTCAGAGTAACTTTTTATGTTAGCAAAAAGTGCTTGTACAATCGATACACAGCTCTGAGGGCATAAATGCTGTTTCTGAGTGTGAACACAGGTCGCACATGTGATATCCGAGCATTTTGTCGCGGAAAGTGACGTTGTGGAGCCTAAAACTCAGTTTACTTCTCTTCACACGCAAACGCTTAAAATGGAGAAAACGCAAATCTTCACTTTGGCCAGAGTTTTTAAAAAGATTTGTTTTCGATGCAGTAAATCTGCGTTTTCGTGTGGATGACATGATCAAATTGTAGAACAATATCTTTCTTTTGTGAGATACCCGGCTACATGTGGAAGAGGCATTATTCACTAGTTGCTACTCACCTCCAAAACACGTCACAGATTCAGCAAGTGATTCAGGTGTTCGGGGGATTTTATTTATACCAAAGTCTCCCTTAAAGGGAACCGCTTCCTAAATTATTATCTGACTCCTCGCTGCAGCAACCGGCAGCTATTCACCTTTCAGCGTGTTCGTTGTTTTATGCAATTCCAGAGCAAAAAGAAGGTGACAAAGTCACAGACAACACTCATACATTTGCCAGCAATTTCACCTGCAGGTGGGTTCAGAATCCGGGGTTAGCTTCCTTCAACTGAATGCCAAACTCCAGTGAGCAAAAGGCTTTTATTTCTCTCTTGGTTAAGTCGCACAAGCTTTCCCTGCCCCTCTTAAACATTCCCCAGCACACAGCACAGCATGGAAACACATCTGTCAGTAGACACAGGAACCCCAGGTGGGCACACAGCTTGACTGACACATATGTGTCAGCCTTTACACAACCCCCATCATACAGTACTTTATGGAAAACAGGTCTTTCAGCAGACACAGGAACCACAGGTGGGCAGACGGTTTGGCTCACACATGTGTGTCAGGCTGATTTTATTGTTTTAATCAGGAATCGCATCCTGTAACAGTTTGTGACTGAAACTTCTTATTGTCTCTTACACCCATAGTTCCCTTTCAGGTCACAGGGCATCCTAACTTAAATATCACGAAATATAATAAGGACAAGTTTTATTCACAACAGTATGCAAGCAATTAAGCATCAATTTGGTGCTTCTGAAGCACTGTTTTGGGTTTTTTGACACATGTGCCGACATCGATATGAGTTCCCTCATCGAGATCTGTTTCGGCTCCAAGTACGCACAAAAAATTTCTGTTTTACTATACGACAATTCTACATCTTAATTTCTGTACGTATTTGTAAAAATAAATTATGTTTTGCATAATTATAATGTCAAGAGGAGGGCTTCGAGATAGTGATAGCTCAAACTCCTTTGGAAATTATTTTCATAACTTGTTACCAGTAAACAAGTCACTCTGTGCAGTTTCAACAAATCAATATTTTATTTGACCAGTTTTGCCTGGGAGGACTGTCAGATAGTGTTGTCCCTCTGATTAACAGCATTCACAGTTGCTGTAGTTGGCTTTTGGCGCGTGCACCGCACATTGGGTACGAGTCTGTATCACATACGTGCATTTTGTTGTGGGTAGGTGGTTCCACCTCGTGGGTGGGTGGAGCCGAAACAGATCTCGATGGGGGAATTGAAATCGACGTAACATCGGCAGAAAGGAGAAGAAGCAGTCAGAGACGGGCGGGGGATGAGGAGGGCTGAAAGATTTCATTGGATTAGCCCAATGTAATTGGAGAAAACAGCAAAAGTTGAGAATATTGCTTATATAATTTTTCTGGTTAAATTATTACAGCCTCGGGCTGATGCAAAAATGTGCATCGGACCACCCGGTACGCCAGATGGCCTTTCCATGACAAACTCAGATGATCCACAATGATCCATGACATCTGTTGGGTCAAGGCTAAACTCTAATCCCATCCCATTAAGGTAAACCACATGAGGTGAGCTACAGACAACCCAGGTGAGGTTTGGCAAGTGTGAAAGGCAAAAATAAATAAAAAACAAGGCAAACGATGTGATCTTGCTGAAATTTCTGTCAGTTACTCGGCTTGTTGCTATTTAAAAGTATCCAGAAAACAGCTATTTGGTATCACCCTGCTTTCAAACCTCAATCCCTTTGTTCTCTGTTATATATGATTTCTCTAATGAGAAATATAGTCCTCAAAGCAAAACTCCAGCTTTTTAGCCTGTGATCTTCACGTGTGAAGGAGGTACTTGCTGATTCATTTACTCTTACTCCTTGAAGCCTTAATGTAGCCTGATCAATTGTATCTTTTTCAGATAACAGAAAAGAGCAATGAAAAGATTAAAGAAGTGCAGTAAAAAGATGCCCTTCACTAGGCTTTTAAGACTATGACAGCAACATGCTTTAAGTGCTTTAATAACAGAGGAACATTGCCAAATGACAACAATATAGAGCTATTGTTTGCATTTTATTATTGCATTTGGATGCTGCAGCCACAAAAAGAAAAAGATCCTCTGGTCAGCAGGGCATGAGGTCTTTGGTCCTGCCTGCTGTACACTTTCACCTTCAAAAAGTTAACCAATTGCCCTCAGAAAATCCTCACTAAAATGCTTTGAGGTTTTATCTGCATGGGTGTGGCAACCCAACAGAGATAAGCACGGGGAGTGTCAGAGGCCCCTCAATCTTGGTCAAGCCTCTTTGTCACTGAGGATAATTCCCTCTGCAGTCAAAGCCTCAGCTCTCCCACTTATGTTTGAGTGAAGAAGAGTCTGAATATGTACATGTTTCTTGGATATTTGAGAGAGATGAATCTAAGCGCTGGGAGATCGGAACGTCAGAGATGTGCATTATCAGAATTAAAACTTTTAAAAGCAGCAGGTCATGTGGCAGTTGAACTTAGTGCCATCTGCAGCTGCATAAATATGAGCTTAAAGGTAAAAGATTTTGTCATAAATATTTAAAAGGGTATTCAAACATCATTCCCATTAATTTTATTCGCTCAGTTTCATATAGTTTTGAAAATATTTTCTTATTTTATTTTATTCATATGACATTGGTTGTTTATATACCACTACAACGTGACAAGAATTGAACCAGTGTAAAGCTAAATATAAAGAAGTTCATAGGAAACAGTATAGTGTTTCACTCAGTAAGCTCTGTGACTTTATGTCAGGAAAACTGTCCCTGTAATGATTGGGTTCTGCTGCAATGATCACAGTAAATAGCCAGAACTTAGCTGGATTATGTTTGGTTGTTTTTCATTTAATTAATGGGATATATATTAAAAACCTGTTATTTTTAACAGTTTGTATCTACCGTGAGTCAAAGAAGTAGATAACTAAGTAGATAAGTAGACATCTAAATGTCTTTGGTGAAGGTAAAAAAAATAAAAATAAACAGAGGGAAATTAATGCCAGAGCAGCATCCCAGAAATCAGACTTTTAATGGAGGTGTGACCCCACAGAAAGCATACTTTATGAAACAAATGTTTTTTTAATCAGCTTATGGCTCTATGACAGTACAAATATTATTTAAATACAAAACAGGTAGAGTAGACATAATGTTCCAATCAGAGTAGCCTGAAATTTATGCACTCAGTGCCTCTTACCTGTTTCCATGCTGAACATTTATTTATTTATTTATTTATTTATTTATTTATTTATTTATTTATTTATTTATTTATTTATTATTATTATTATTATTATTATTATTATTATTATTATTATTATTATTATTATTATTATTATTATTATCTTTGTTCAGTTTCACTGCTTCCCTTTCCCTCATCACAAAAAGAGGCTGTTCATGATTCAAGATATCTGCTGCAGGTTTTTTGTCCTTTGCTATAGAGGGTTGCAAAATGCTTCTCACACTACTGAAGCGATTTTTTAGAATTTCTTTGTGAACGTTTTCGGTAGAGTTGTATCTCATGTGCATCACCGAAATCTTTTCAAATTATGTTTTTTCATGAGGTGTAAGGTTATACTAACTCTCATATTTCTTATTGTGTCATTGTAATGCGAAGTGAACTCCATAACTTCCTTATTCCTTTTCATTATTGTTCTTTCTTCTTTTCGCTCTGATTCCAACCAAGCCTTACATTCAGCTTACCCATTTTATTTTTGCAACACAAACACAAGCCCACACATTTGCAAGCAGACAGGCTGACGTCACACAGTCACTTAAAACCTCTGCTTTCCACTCCACTTTGCTTCACTTCATTTCACTCCAAAAGCCTGCGTGTCAACAAAGGGTGGAAAGAAGTGCACAAAAACCCAGCGCTTCCTGACTTTATGTCATACATTAGCACTCAACATTTATTATTTAATCACATACAAACCTCCTGATTATGAGAGTTAAAATGAAATAAGCCTGTTTTTTACTGTAACTATTTATTGGTTCTAATGGTGTTCTTCCGACATATTGTAGATGTTTTTCAGGGTACTACTGACCTGAAGAGCCTCTAAGAGTGCGTAGCAGCAGATAGTTTGCATGTAGCCACTGTGGCCCCTGCTTTGGCCGTCACTCAGATGCTCATTTAGCCGTGATGGAGACAGACTCTGAAAATGGAAAAGGCTTCAGTCCCCTGATTCAGCCTTTAAGCTGCTTTAGGGGATTGCTGGGTATTTTTTTCTCTTGCTCCCTCTAAAATAGACAGCTGATACTGGCTCTGAACCAGAATAGGAAAGGGCAGGCAACTCTGAGCTTTCAGTGGATGGTTGCAGACTCAGGGTAGAAAGCGTCCAAGCTGCTTTGTCTTGGCTTTCTAATCTGGTCCTGGGAGACACATGACAGACTTCTGCCCCCACTGGGGATGCTAAGTGGCAATATGCCCACAGCTGATGAAAGACTTTGTTGGGGTCAATTGAAAAATTTCACTAAATCAGAATTTTCTTCTTTTGCATCGGCATACATGGCGTTTATCCAAAAATACCCATTGTGACATCACAAAGAGGACTGGATATGTGGGTGGCATTAATGTTTTAGTCTTGCAGCAAACAGGACGGAAACAGTTTTCTGCTTTGTTGAATTCCTCATGAATACTTTCATACCATCTGCAACTTCAGCTAACAGTCAAAAGCAACATCTTTAAAATTCAGTAAGCTTGGTTCCAGGGAGGCTGGAGAAGCTAGGAACTCATGAAGCATAATCAGAAATCATGACATTATTTTTTTATGCAAGGCATCTGAGAGCAACGCTTCACAGAAAAGAAGTAATCTGTAAATTATGTCCACATGTTTGGCTGCATTAAAGTGTCTAATGAATCACATCGGAGTATAGAACACATGTGCATTTGAACATGTACATGTGAGAAATATAGGACAGGAGCTCCTGTTGAAACTTTTCAGTGTGTCAATTTAGGAAAGACACTGAATCCCTTGTTGTTCCATTATGTTACTTACTTGTAATTTTCTTTGGATTACGTGATCTGCTTTATGAAAGTAATTAACTAGCAACTGTGCTCAAAAGCATGTTACAGCTTCCTATTAAACAAACTATGGACCGCTTTTTCAGATTATCTGTTTGGCCCATGGAGTTGACCATTCAGCAGATGCTGAAGCATTTTTATAATGAATGCTTCTGTGTACAGATTAGGTTCAATGCAATTAGCTTTTTTCAGATATTTTTATTTTCGGCTCAATCAAATGTCTCTTTTTTTAACTACTTGTACCATTTTTGGCATGGCTTTCAGAGTAGTTTGTGTCTTCTGATGCAAGTTTTCTGGCTCTTTACTGTTTTGAACATTACTGTACAACACTTGTAAAAAGAAATATATATATATATATATATATATATATATATATATATATATATATATATATATATATATATATATATATATATATATTGCAATAAATCTGATTCAGTAAATTAAAATTGGTTTTCTAACAAATATTTCATTGAAGAAAGCCATATAAGTTGCTAGGGAGAAAGTTGTATCTTTGTGTAAATCTACATAACTTGCCTGTCACTTTGCTGCTGGAACACTTGAATTTCCCCACTGACGGTTAAGGTTAATCAAGGTTATTTCTTTTCTGTTTTATTTGCAAATCTACAATTGGTCTTCATAGTCATTCCTGATGATGCACCTCCAAATCCATTTATTTATTTATTTGTTTGTTTGTTTGTTTATTTAATAGGGACAGTGCATATTAATGAACTTTAACAACAAGTTGTAAAGTAAATATGCCAGATTGTAGCACCAGTGCTAGTCATTTATCTGACTTCTGAACATATGAATTGAAAAACAAAGTCTGCCTCAAAGATACAGTGTTGTATCTCAAAACAAACCAAAAAACAAACAGAAGGAAAAAAAATGCTTTTGGACATTTAGCTTTCTCATAAAACGCCAGAAAGGAATGGTGTATGATTCCTCCAGAACATAAATGTTTTTCCTCTTTCAGAGAGGCAATAAAATTAAATGGATTGGCGAGCCTCTCAGCATCATTGATTTCACAGGTTCTCTATTTCTAACTTTTTATTCTTTTATATATTATGTGATTGATTTTTCTTTTGTTAATTTTGTTAATTTGTATGTTTTATAATTTTCCTTAATTTAGTTTTTTCATTTATTCTATTCATAATTGATCTTTAATGTATCTGTCACTGTGACTGCAGGTGGGAATTAACGGGGGGGGGGGACAAACTATACTCTGGTGCAGTAAATCGTCTCTCTTTGAGCTCTTTAAATGGCCCTAGATAAATAAACAAACAAACAAAAAAAGAGCTCTACTTTCAGCTCAATCATCCAGTTTAATGCAGACATACTGGGATATTGGCCCTGTACCTTGCCCGGCAGCAGTGTCCCGAAATCAGTCTACTGGCTCCTACTAGTGGACATTTGATAGTGACGCACTTTTGGATTTCACTTCTGGTTCTGAGCACAGGGTGGCGCTATTTGGAACGACATCATTCGCCGGACAGTTGCGAATGGCAGCGGAAAAAGCCGAAGCGAAGCCCCGGAAGCTTCCTCGTTACTGGTCACTGTCAGCCCGTTGTTTGAGCGATGTGCTCAATCTGCCGATACTCCGCCGTGTTGGCCACGGGCTTAATATAAATGGAAATATAAATATATTAACAAGGAGTTCCTCGCGTACGAAATAAAGACGGCCAAGGTATGTAATTCAGCTGACAGTTCGAAGAGATTCGCCTACACAGCTAGCATGCTAGCGTCTGTTAGCTTCTCTCAGCGGCTAGTTAGCCAGCGAGATCCAGCAGCCAGCTCGGTGTGATGAGGGGACATCGAGGCAGATGGAGCCGTCTGAGCTTAGACTGTCTGACTGGACCTTCACATTTATTAACTGGAAGGGGGGAAAATGCATATGATGATTTTGACCTATTAAGTATTGCTTATAGCTTCGCCATACTGATATCAGACGATATAAGTGATCGGTGATGAGTAGAGAGCTCAGGGTAACTGGTTTTGTGGTTTAGCAGTTCTATTATTAGAAAGGTTTTTGTTGTAATAGGACTTTTGACTTTTTTTTTCTTCTTTTTTTTAAACCAAAAATTTAAAGTAAGGAGGGAATTAGACCAAACTTTTGTCACCGACTGGGTCAGTAAAAAAATAAATAAAA
This sequence comes from Valencia hispanica, assembly GCA_963556495.2. Lineage (NCBI taxonomy): Eukaryota > Metazoa > Chordata > Actinopteri > Cyprinodontiformes > Valenciidae > Valencia > Valencia hispanica. The sequence continues at coordinate 42,124,170 of OY747701.1, read as the reverse complement.
AGACAAGTGCACACTATTTGGGGAAAAAAATTGGTAATGCTGTGTCACTATTATGAGAAGTGGGTGTGTTTCGTCAGTAGTTGGCAAATCCGACATGACACCCAGGGAGGAAGTCAGATTTATGTAAACAGAGGTGATCTATTAATTAAAAGGTTGAGCTGGTCTTCTTCAGTATAAACATGAATAATGGTTTAGTTTGTTGTACGTTCCTTCTAAAATTTACTGACAGGTATTCAGAAGTATTTAGTAAATAAATACTGACAGATACAAACGTTAGTGTGAGCTTAAATGTGTGTTTTAAAACTTGGCCTGTGTTCTGCAATGAGACATGTTCCATTCTGCGTCCTTTTCAGGTCTCAGGCAGCATTCCCACCTCTGCATATGTGCTTCTTCCTTAATGGTGCTCTGCACACCACAGCATGTTGTTGTAAAGCTCGGTAATATCAGGTATGTTTGCCCCTGAAACTGACCTCCTCACACTCCTTAAAACCAACTTTGTATCGGCTGTTTGTGTCCTACTCAAAAGTTTGGCAACAGGTATCCCTCATTCTGGGTTCAGCTAAGAACAATTTTAAGATGGGGGAGATACATGAGTTGCAGCAGTCAGTGTTTTAATATGCAGTTATTTGCTTTGGGAATTTTTCTCAATTTTTCTTATTACATAAAAATACATTACATACAGGAAATGGTGAGATTGGTCAAATTGTCACTGTTTTAATCAGTCATTATCGATCAGAGCCAATCAGGAAAACTCTGCAGTTCCGATATGTCGTTAATTGATTGGTGCATCTTTAATAATTAATATTTGAATTCTAGATGTGACTCTTAAAAACCAGCATCATTTTGTATCAGACTAAAAGGAATTTAAAAAAATTTAAAATAAAGGATTTATTTTCTCATGAAAATATGTTTTTACTGTTTCTTAAACTTCCGCAAGAGTGTTGTTTCGATTCACTGCAACACAGACCACCTGTAGTGGTCTGTGTTGCAGTGAAACTGCTGAAGCCTCTGACAGAAAACACTCTGTTGTTGTAGGATAGTCCCATGAAGAGGATGCTCAGGGTTGTCCAATATTAATAAGAAACGGTCAGCTTTACATTAAGAAATCTCAACCAGCTAGTTTGCCTTAGCAGCTGGCTAAAAGATAAATAGGTTAAAAAAGCCACGTGTAAATGTGATTGTGGAGTTCAAAACAATAGTTCATGGATCTCTCCTGTATTTCCTTAAAAAAAAAAAGAGCAACGGCATCCAGTTTTGTCCTTTATTTAAACCGAATATTGTAGTTCTTCAGTCATATTTAGGAATGTTGATTATTCGTGATTAATTATCACCTACCCTGTGATTAATTCGATTAAAATGTTTAATTCTTTGACAGCCCAAGTTTATTTATAAAGTATTAATTTACAACAAATGTAATCTCAAGGCATTTTACAAGACAAACAGATTCAATTTACATTCCAGTACAATCTATTCATATAGAGAGATTAAAAATCTATTACATACATTTTAGTTGAGCTCCAGTTCTATAACAGTGCAGTCAAAATCACTTTGAGACACTGAATTGCAAGCAGTTTTCTATATAAGAAAGCCCTACTGATTGCATTGAGCCGTTAACCAAGCATATGGCAACAGCGAAAGGGAACAACTCCCTTTTAACAGGGAGATACTTCCAGCAGAACCCAGCTCTGATGAATCACAATTATAAATGTTGTTTCTTCTTGGTATTAATTTCCATGTGGGCTGATGTTTAATCGAAATCTATTATGATCGTAGGATGTGCTGACAGCAGTGATCCATCTTGCAAAGTGGTCTTGGCCAGATGACACTTTGCTGGTTTTGTATGTCGAGGAAAAGATGAGAAAGACAAATGTTTTGCCCTCTGACTGAGCAGAGCAGACAGCTGGACAAGTATTTGGTGGGACTTCAATCGATCCTTCTTGACATCGCTGCCTAAAGAAAATCAATACTGTTATGCTGGTTAGGGGTATCTTCTGATTCAACAAATATGCGGCTGTCTGTATATGTGGGCAGTAAGAAGTTATTTACTGTAGTTAGTCGATGGGACCATTTTTTCCCTATTATTTATTTATAAGCAAAATGTAACCTCATTTTACGTTTGCGTTTCCAAACACAGAGGGTTGTCTGCAGCTCTTAAAACAAGCTTGGACTAACAGCAGATATATCAGCTCGGATATAAAAAGTGCATCCCACATTAGCTACACAATTGAAAAGAAAACTAACCCCATATACTGTAAAACACCTTAAACAACATAAATAATTAAATGAAGAAAGTTCTAGTTGGTTTTAAAATAAAGGGTGGTGTTTGATGGAATATAGCATCATTTTGACCTGTGAAGTAGAACTGGTCTTACTAAGAGAACACAGTTAGGAAGTCAGGAGAGCAGAACAAAAACCTCTTTAAATTCCTGGCTGAGTGGATGACAAGAGAAACAAACATCTTCATGATATTTAGCTAAAGGTTGACAGCTCAGCACCCCGTGTGTTACTGGAAATGTGTCATTTCCTTTAGAGAAATGAAGTCCTATTTTGCTGCAGAGCATCTGAATTTACCAGTGCATCAAACCAGAGGTAGTTTACAACCTAAACTAGTTGGGTTTTTTGGTTGTTGTTTTTTACCACAACTTCAGTCTGTTATCAAAACGTTCTCTATAAAAACAGCTGGCCATAAATTACATGCATTTTTTATTTCCCCTGAAATGTGTTAGCTAGCTAGCTGAGAGGATGTAGTTATACTGTTTCAGTGACATGATTTTTCACTACCCCTGTCATCTGCTACAGTGCATTTGGTTAATTTTAATACGGTAAGTTTAAGATACCATTTTAGGTTAGATTAATTATTAGATTGGTATGAGCCTTTTTTTCTTCCCTATTGTTTTTGACGTAGTTGCTAGTTTTGTTTAATCCCGATCGTTGTTCCAAAACATTCTGGAGCTCATATTCTAAAGACATCAACAATATAATCTTAAAGCATCACTAAAGAGTTTTTTTACCTTAAAATAATGTTTCCGAACTCGCGTCAGTGGTTGATCAACTCATAAAAGGGTGAAACGGCACTTCTGCATTCGCTTTGCGGCCCTCTATCGGCCATAACAGCACTATGTAACTTTGGGTCGTCGGGTAGCGGTTTTGTAGTTCAAATGCGACTTGCTTTACGGCAGGCTTCACAAAACCCAGTAGGTGCAGCGTCCTGCAATAGCTCTCTGGGTGGAGCATACTCGGCAGGTACATATAAATGGAAGATACCTAGCAGCAGGTAGCTTGAACAATTGTCATCATGACGGAGCCGAAATTGTATTCATCTGTACACCAGTGTTCCGACTATCTGTGCTACCCGCAGGCACATTTCGATGTTACGTCACAATTCGCTTACTCAGCAAATCTGTCATCAAGAATTCCTACCAGGAAGATCCATTTCGTCTGTTTTATTTCTTTGAATTTTACGGTGAGTTTTATTCAAAACATTTTATTACTGGCTAATTCAAAATATTTTAAGGCTTTCCTTAAGCTACTAGTTTCAAGTTTACATGAAAGCCCTTGTAGCCTATGTTAGTTTCACTTCTGTGATATCGTTACACTGCATGTAAACAAGTCACATTAATTAGAGTCGTAGAGTAAATGCGGTGTATTTTGCGGGCTATTTGTGCTTATAATCATAGGCTACTACATTTTAATATTTTGGAGTAATAATATTGCTATCTTCTCTACGTCTCATTGGCTTGGTATATATTCATTAGCTGCTTTACAAACTAACACATTTCCAGAGTGTGCTATTCATCTATAGGCCTAATAAACAGGTAGGATATTCTGATCATGGTTTTTAGTGGATCTTTATGTGCTAGTTTTAGTTTTATATTCAACGGGTAGCATGTTCTGTGGATTGAAAGAAAAGTTTTCGTATTCATATTGTTGCTTTGTTAGGCATTACTGCTAAACTGCCAATTCAATCCCGTCACTTGAAAAATATTTCCCGATGATTATGTTTAATATCAAAGCTAACAGTTATGGTTTTCGGCATGTAAACATACTTTTCAAGGGGTAGCACTGACAGATGCGCGCTACGGTAGGACATTCTGAGGAGGTAGCACAGATCGTCAGAACAGAGCTGTCAGCCATATAATAAAGAAATTAGACCGTATCACGTTATAACGTGATGATTTATTGTAAAACTATCACGTTATAACGTTTTAGTTTCAAGTGGTTTTCACGTTTTTACAATAACGTTATACGGTCTAATTTCTTTATTATATAGCTGACAGCTCTACGCCGCCGTACATATGACATGCTGAAATATAGAAAATGTACCTGGGATGAAGACATTTGACACAAAGGCTGCCCAAGACGTGAAAATCTGTAATGTTAGAGGGTATCGCTTGTAAATGTGAATCCCCTGGTGTAACCATAACAGATTTTACGACAGTAGTAGAAAACAATAAATTTTTCCCAACTGTAGGGGGACCCAGAGAGCAAAACTTACTTAGTGTTGCTTTAAACAGTTGAGGTAACTCAAGAGCAGATCAGTTTCTTCTTGTGTATAAGATGAAGTCAGAATTTTAAAACCTGATTCTAATTTCACTGCCATGTCTAAAAACTTGTGTTGTACTACAAAACAATTAAAACTAGAACCACTGCTGTATTTGGGGACAGCAACAGGTGTGTTTTGAAGGTTATTTAAGAGAGGAGGTGTCAACCCGTTATGAATTCTGGGATCACTTTATGTAATTGTTTCTAATGTTAAAACAAAATTTTTTGTCCTCATCTTTGCCAGTCATGTCACAAACCTGTATGGATAAAATATTTACCACCTTGACAGTCAGCTGTTTTCTTGTCTTCATGTAAAATAATGTATTGATGGGAAAGATCTGCATAATGAGCACCGAAGCAATGCAGTTTAATTGCTTGCAGTTTAGATGAGAGACATAATTGAACCTGTTTGAGAGTAGTAAATCTCTTGAAGGGACATTACAGTCTTTGGTTTTTTTTTTTGTTGTTGTTGAAATTGTGACAAAATGAGGAAAAGAACCCAGCATTCCTCTTATTGAGTTCTGTAATCATATGATGATTTTAAAGCAGAGAGATGGATGTTTTTAGAAATTAACTCTTGCTCATGTAAGAAATTTGTGTTGTAGGTTTCCTCTTTGTTTTGTTCAGTTTGATTTGTCAAAAACAATCAGGCCTGGCAGCAGCAGCTTATTATTAGCCCATACATTCTGCAGTCTTAGGATCAGTTTCCAAAAGGGACCTGGGTAGCCATTGATTTATCTAGAAGCTCAGGACTGTTTCTACTGAATGTTACCCTGGGACCTTGGCTTGAAAACCGAAGTTAAAAGCTTTGGTGACTCATGCCTCGGACAGGGGAGCAGCATGTAGTTTAGAGCAAGGTCCGAGCATCAGTGGCTGTATTTTAAACTTTTCCTAATGATGTAAAATTAAATGATTGCAGATGACAGTCTGTTTCTTCAAATGTACTTCCCTCAGGTAGTTTTAGCTCTGTTTTAATAGCATTCTGTATAAACTAATAGTTTAGAAAAGTATCAAAGGAAAATTATTTATAAATCAACCTTTGGAAATGAAGCCGGAGGACTAAAGTCAGTTTTGCTCAAAGTATTTATGTTCTCCCACAGGGCATGATGCAGTCTTCAAACCACCGACTACGAGATATGGAGCAGCACCACCCGCTGCTTTCAGCCGGTGCAGACGTAGAGACGGGCAGCCTGGGAGCCGGAGTGATGGTTGGAGGTCCAAACTCCGGCCACACAGCGGGGAACCGCACCGTCTGGTTCATCCAGGACAGCTGCGGTATGGTGTGCGCGACCATGACCTGGTTTCTGGTCCTGTACGCAGAGTTTGTGGTGAACTTTGTCATGCTCCTCCCTGCCAAGAACTTCTGGTACTCACTGCTGAACGGGGCCACCTTCAACTCCCTGGCTGTGCTTGCGTTGGCGTCACACCTGCGCACCATGTTGACTGACCCAGTAAGGAGTTTCACATTCATAGCAGTGGGCAAATATTAGATATATCAAAGACACAGATGCAAAGTGAAGAAATGGGTTCACTGAGACAAAGTCCTTGTTTTCAAATTGCATGCTACGCTACATGTAAAGGAAGTCATGTACATGAATTAGGGTTCATATGGTCAGCAAAGAGTGTGAGTTACAGCACAACTAGACAGCACTGCTACAGTGTCATGAGTCACTTGCTGATAAAATGTGGGACACTGAGATGGTGGATAGTTTGTTATAGGATGGTCTGTGGTTTAACTCTGGAGAGTAGCTCGTTTAACTAAGACTTAATATCAGTGCTTTAATTTGATTCAACATCGGAGTTCAAATTTTCACCACGGCTGATAGCGGGCTTTCCACGGGGTAGTAAAAGGTAGTAAATTAAATGAACTAAAATTAAGGCCATTAAAAAGTTAATGAATAAACAACATTTGACTTGGTAGTAAATTGGTCGTCACCACCTCAATATATTGTAACTTGAATTTATGCTGATTTCATTAAGTTTAATTGGAAAAGATTATTGTGTGGACAGGACGGCATGACATCGTCCAGCGTGGACATCCTCAATTGGCTCCGCTGTCTGATCTGTTGCACATTTGGTGTCGGGACAGTATGTTGACATTAGTAAGCGACTTTCCTTCTCACAATGGGGAATGTTTTCCCAACTTTGGCTCATTGACCCAGCATTTAAAGAATGGCTTAAGCCTGCACTAGAGAATGATCGGGAGGCTTTTGGTAAAGTGTGCATAAAAACCATATATGTGGAACTACATTAAATTCATTACTGACAGTACTTTAGTTTTTTATATGCTATGTTTTGTAGATAGTAGAACTAAATCAGTTCCTAACAAACTGAACATTTCCTCCTAAATTTTGGGATTGTGCAAAAACTTACCTCCACTTTGGTACTGGATTTAGTTTGGTTGCTTCATGCTTTGATGATAAGCCAGTTACTGTTGCTCAAATAAACCAAAAGCTCCCTGGCAGTTGAACTGGTATTGTTCCCACATAAAAATGGTAGGCAAAACAAATTTCCATTTAAAACGGTATAACACTATACCGGTTTCAAAACACCTTGAAAACAACCAGTCCTGACTATATAACAATATAAAAAGCACAGCCCAGAGAATAAAAGGTATCATGAGAAAGTTTTAAAAGTTAACAGAGGGATAAAAAACCAATTAAACAAATTAAAAACTATTATAATAAATAGGAAAATAACGTGCAGCACAGTTGACGTCTTATAAACTAATTTTTTCCTTCGATTCAGTATAATAGGGGTGTGGCAATTAACCATAAATCGATTAATTGCAATGTGAAACGTGTAAAATCAATTGCGATTTGAAAGTTTTGATTAAATGAGAAAAACATAAAAGTCCAGTGTGCCGCACAGGCATTTTCAGGGGACGGACCGGCGTAAACAGTATGCTGCTGCAGCTAGTGTTTCAGCCATGCAGCGTGAAACTTACAAAATACAGCAAATATTCACCCCAAGTCTAGCTTTAAGTATGAAACACGAAGGAAATTTATTTTATTCCATCCCGGCCGCGACTAATGTGTGGCGGAGAGCACCGTACTCATAGCTGGCAGATTAGTTTCTGTGTATGATAGGTGACAAACATCTAACTGATCAAACTGATGTAAAAACTATGAAAATGCTGCAAAGTTAGAGTTCTGTATTAAATTGACAGCGGAAAGAAAACAAAGACTGGAGTATAGACTTTAAGTGTCTTTGGGAGAATTTTGGACATGTGCTCGTTTGATTTGTGTTTTCAAATAAATAAAAGACAGGACATCAATTGGTTTAGATACTTCAGTTAATGGAAACTGGATGGATTTAAGAGTAGAAAGTAGCCTTGGAAGGAATGAAGAAAAATGTAAATGGGGTAAAAATATGCAACAAAAATAATAGTTTTATAATTTAATCGTAGCACCCAAATAAAAATTGTTAGGCGCCCAGGATTGGAACACCCCTTGTTTATCAACAGGATTTAAATTTAACAAGTGAAGTTGGAAAGCAGTCCATATGTTAAGCGGTGGAAGTCTTTAGGCACCTTATAGTTTTTATTTGCACTGTTCCACTGATCCTAGGGCTGGGCGATATGGCCTCAAATCTATATTGCTATATAATCTAAAGCATTTTCGGTAACAATATTAATTGCGATATTCTTTTTTTCCGTTTATATATTTTAAAATGACTGTATTTGAACATTCTCACATACCAGATACATTGCAGCAGACTAACTTCAAAAAAGTATATAATGCCATTTAAAGGACATACATAGTGCAAAATGCATAAAAAAATAATTGTAATCTTTTTTCTAAAAAATGAAACAAAAATTCTCACAACATAAAGATGAAGATATTTTAAATAAAATAAATGCTAAGTGTTAAAACACAAAGTTCAAAATTATTTAAACTGAAGTGCAAAACGTAAAAAGGGAAACATATCTTTATTTCCTGAATATTTATACATTTAATATCTCACAAAAATAAAGTTGCGCATATTTCAATTAAAAATGCTTAAACGGTTTTCTTTTCCATTATATAGAAAACAACAAATTTTAAACGTGCAATATCTAGTGTAAAGACGAACACAGATCATCAGTATTTATCCTCCCACCTGGTACAAAGTATGTTGGCACAGTTTTATGACATCATCAAAATGCAGAATTGCGGTAGACAGGGATGGTCATTATACCATTTATACCGCCCGCTACTAACTGATCCATTTCTCAAGTATATCATGAGATCTCTCACTGAATCACCAACTAAAGCTAAATTCCTCTTAGCAATCTGCTTCATTCTTTTGCACCTCATTCATGTTTGGATTCGTGTGACTTTCTTTCATTACTGTTGTTTGAAGCACAGTGTCTTTAGAACTGTTACGTATCTGGTCTTCTGACCTTAAGGAACGTGATGGTACAAACTGTATGGATGCACTGGTTCAGACATAAAATGGTAAAAAACTTTTAAGAAGCAAATAAACTGTTGATTAAATAAATAAATAATGCAATTTAACTTGTAGCCAGCTAACATTAGTTCACTTTGCTCTCTTTTAGTTGTACCAGTAAGACTGCATTTCGAAACAACAGGCTTTAATTTTCACGTTCACAAAACATTTACTCAACTCTCAAGTTTAGGGGTGTCAACAATTTTCTCACCTACATTCATGATTCTGCTTTTCCTTGTATGTTAGCTAGGGGGGGTCATGTTAGTGCTATTTGTGCAGTCTCTTATTTAATTTAAGGAAATGTTGTGCCATCCATCTCCTGATGTGAACAAGGCAACAGACCACCCACTGATCTGCTTCACCTGATGATAAACTTGGCAGTTGTGTGCATTGAAATGAAAGGAAAGGAAAAGAAGAGGACCAATAATGGATCATTGTGGTACTCCCCGTGGGAGTTCAGCAGAGGTGGAGATCCAATCATTAATGCAGACACAGAAACATCTATCCATTAAATTAGGGTTTAATTACAATGGATCTTACTTGATCCTTTGTATTTGGTCTCTCACAAGTTCAACTTGTTGGCCTTCTTTGCTAAATCAAATGACCTTATTAGTGAATTAGTGTTTCATAAATGAGACTGACCATGACCTCTCAGATGTTCATGCACAACATATCAGCGAGGATCTTTGTAACTAATGACAGGTGTTTTGCTGCCTTTGCCACGCTTTAGGGTGCAGTTCCTAAGGGCAATGCAACCAAAGAGTACATGGAGAGCTTGCAGCTTAAGCCTGGTGAAGTCATTTACAAGTGCCCAAAGTGTTGCAGCATCAAACCTGAAAGAGCACACCACTGCAGGTCAGTCTGATGGAGTCGGCAAAGTCTGAATAGCTGCTTCAGGCCTTCTTCTGTGTAGTGATGGGATGTTTTGAAGTATTAATGATTGAGAGAAGAACACTTGGGTTTGACATAGCTAAAATTGCAACAAAATTTGTGTGATTAAATGTTTAAAACACAGTGAACTTAAAGCAAGGTTTCGCCTGCATCACTTAGTTTGTGTAGAAGTGCTTCTGCCTTTTCAAACAAGCAATAAACATCTAAACGGGCTCTCTCCTATTTTGAAATTGTAATTGTTTAACCCATCTAAATATAGAAAAATCATATGAAAAAGCATTTTATTTTTAAACTCCATTATTTGAAATACACTTAAAAATTGTGTACAGATATTTATAAAAGCTGTTTAAATGAACCCATTAATTTTGTCACGAGTTACCCTCTCTCTCCTTCCTGCAGTATCTGTAAACGATGCATCCGGAAGATGGATCATCACTGTCCCTGGGTCAATAACTGCGTGGGTGAAAAGAATCAGAGATTCTTCGTTCTTTTTACTGTAAGTACACAGACACAAGGGAAGGAAGTGGTGAATCTTGCAATAGGGTGTGGCAGAAATTAGCTAATCTTTTGATAGGTTATTATAATTGCTGTAGTAAAGTAGGCATGCCTTTCACTTGCTGTTGCTTAATTTTTTTAATACGGTTAGGTTATTTTAAATTGTTTCAGCCTTTAACATTTACAAAGTTATTCTTATTTTGTGGAGGTAAAATCTCTCATCAGCTTAAATTTACAGCTCTGCTGTAGTGTACAACAGGAAAAGTTAAGTGTGCACTCACTGCCATCTGGGACTCCCTTGATAAGATCAGCACTTTTTATTGCTTCATATACTGACTGGATTGTTCTGAAGGCAGAAAAATAAAGCTGTCATATATCGCTCAGCAGTGGAGCTGCCATTAAAATCTATAAGTTTGCATTGTTTCACACTTTCATTTATAGAAATGTAAGTTATACAACAGGAACTTTGTGAATTAAGGTTTTTCCCTGGAACAATTTTATTTATTACTATTTATTATATTATTATTATTATTTTTTATTATTATTATTATTATTATTATAGACTATTTGTTTTTCTATTCTTTTCTCCACAGATGTACATAGCCTTGATTTCAGCCCACGCTCTGGGGCTCAGTGGGATGCATTTTTTCACATGTATTAAGGTGCAATGGAACGGTAAGACTTCCCTAAAAGAAGTTAGCATTAAAAAGCGTTTCAAAATGTGTGGGAAACGTTGTAATTTAGAATTACATCACTAAATACGCGAGTAGAGATGCAGACATCAGAGAATGGGGGAAAAAAACAAACGCAAGATCCGGTTCTGTTTAGAGATCATTGGAATTGTTTATGACGATCGTCAATGAGCTATCATTACTTTTTATGGTCTTGAGAGTTTAAATGAAGGCAACTAGACTTTTCTTGTTGTCTTGAATATGTTTCGTCTCTCATCCAAGAGGCTTCTTCAGTTCTGAAAACTGGATTGGGAGTATCAGATTTATAAATCTATGGTTAAGGCTCACTAATGGGGCTATTGTTATATATAATGAGGCTATCAAGTTGCGTAAGCTAGCACTAAGCAGTCTTGATTATTTAAGTGTTGGTAACTGTGAATTATTCTTTATGCTTCACTGTGGTGTGCAGGATTTAAATCAGAAGATGCAAATTTTTTAGTATTAATTAAAATGACCCTTTTCCTGCTAAGTTGAGAATATTTCTCTTGGCTATAAAGGAAGTGCTTTCCTTAAAGTCGCGGTTTGTAGGCAGCCAATAACACTGCTGCATGAGTTTTTCTGACAGCAGATTATCAGTTCCCACTGCTTTACTGGACTGAAACTCAGGCCTGGATCTTCTTGTTATTCAGATTTGCAGGATTTTACCACACAGCCCGCTTTAAACATAACATAAAAATATGCCTAATTAATATCTATATTTAATTAATATCTATATTTAACATTTTAGTTGCTCATACCGTGCAAACCTCTCATTTGCTTCCTTTCTTTGTCCTGTTCAGAGTGCAGTGACTTCTCACCGGGGGTGTCAATTCTGCTGCTGATCTTCCTCTGTCTTGAAGCCATCCTCTTCCTCACTTTTACAACTGTGATGTTTGGCACACAGATTCACTCTATCTGCAATGATGAGACGGTCCGTATCCATGCAATGCCATCTCCTTTTGTTGCTCTCAGTTTAGATTAGTGATTTCCAACCAGGGTGGGCTTAAAGCTGGAAGGCCAAAGAGACTATTAGTATGTTTTGCACATGTACAAAATGATAGACACTGATAAGACGTCTGGATGAAACTTCAATTGTATCCAACTCATCTTTTCTCCAATTACCTGCCTTTTATAAGCTTGTTTATGAAATTAGAGTGATCTAGAATAATAACTATAGCTACTTTTTAAGAGTTGGTGCACACACATGATTAGCAGTGTTTGTAAGTAAGAATCCAATCAGTTAGGAATTTAGATACTCAGAATGACTGGTATGTTGTTTCATCGTTCATTTCTACATGCAGGTAAGAAAAGGCAGCCCTTTATTAGAATAAAAACCAACCTAACAACTGATCACTAGACAGGAGAATGAAAGGTCAATGGGTTTGGGGGGGGATAAATTATCTAGACTAGTAGATGGACAAAGAAATGCTACATAGGTGAGGTTTTTGTTTGGGGAACAAAGAAGGCTCTCTGAAAAAAGGTTGGAAATTCACTTGCTGAGATCATTTATTAAAAAGGTTAAAAAAAAATAAGTTTTACTGAACTGATTCAAATGTCTTCCAGGAGATTGAACGCCTTAAAAACGAGAAGCCAACTTGGGAGCGTCACATGAGATGGGACGGAATGAAATCCGTTTTTGGGGGTCCGCCATCTCTTCTGTGGTGCAACCCATTCACGGGCCTGCGTCTGAGGCGTCTCTTGGTGGTGACCCAGGGTCGCCGTGGTGGCTCAGAGTTTTCCGTCTGACAATCTGGGCAGAGTGATGGAGATCACCCACACTTAAGCTGTGTCTAAAGCTGGATTTCTTCTTTGCCCACCCTGCAAGGACCAAGATGGACCTTTTATCCCAGAGACTGCCCATTTGGAGGGGGAGATGCACAGGCTGCTAAAAATGGGACCCTGGAGTATCACAACTCTTGGCTGTTTAACACCCAACACTATTTGTGCTGCTCTACACTTGCGCTCTCAATAATTGGGCTCTTTGTCCTTACCTGAACAACATTTTGATTTTTGTATGGATTTCGGAAAAGCACGTACTACGGAAATCAAAAAGAGATTTTGTATTACACACCATCAAAAGTATTGTTAGAGGTGCACATATGTGATTTAGACGGTGTGTCAACAGCTTATCATTTATGGTCTATGGAACATGGAAAAAGGATCTTAAGGGAAGAAATGCTAAGTGCTCATCTGGAACCAGACATAGGAATCACAGTCCAGGAAATGCACTACATTCTTTAAAACAGGCCTGTGTGTAGAGCACAATGAACATCAGTGATTGAACTATGTAATTGAACTTTGTGCTCGGACATGCATGTACAACAGACCAGCTTGGAAATGGCTGTCTTTTAAAGAAACCGGCAATTGTGAACTCAAGCCTTATTGTTAGTCTAGAGGACCAAATGGCTTTTCTCTTTAGTCGTCCTCTTCATCTTGTAATTTTTTTCTGAGCTGACTTTTTTTGTTTTGTTGTTGTGGTGTTCTGTGTGTGCTTACGGGAGCCTGTAAAAATATTACTGATTTTTTTAAGTGACTTCTAAAGCCTTATCACCATGACCACTCCTCTACAGCTAACTATGACAACTCACTGGAGATGACTACTGCTATGCTGAGTCCTCATTTGGATGAGAAAGTCATTTTCCATGTCTACAGATTTGCCATCCATCCAGGCCTACATGCTGCCTAACATCTCTGGAGCTTTTCTGAAACAGTAAGTCAGATCACTGATATGTCTCCCTGTATTTTCATTACAAAATAAGTCAGCGCCTGGATTGAATGTTACTTAGTCTGAATTGTTTTGGGTTTTTTTTCTTTACGCTGTGAACTGGAAGAGACTTGTCTGTCTGGTAGGAATATACAAGATGATGATAATGAGTGTGCATTGCATTCAAACACCGAAAAACAATCCCACAAGCTGTTCAAGACGGAGCCAAGTCTAAGAACTTGGCTGGTTTGCATGCTGCTTGGCAACTGCGGTGCAGTTTTTTTTTTTCTTAAAGAGAACTCCCGATCAGTAGCTAAACATCATTGGGCTACAGTATTGAGCTTTTTTTTTCTTTGTGAAGTCGCTAAAGACAAGAAGTAGTTTCATAATACAAGCTTTAATACTGAACCATATTTTGGGGAGCTCAACAGATGCTTGCAAGGCCATTTTTAATTTTTCCACTCTATAAATTTTATCCCTGCAATATCTTAGCAGAGCAGGAGTGTATCAGAGCACTTAAGTTGTTGAAATTATCTTTAGTATTTATGAAGATGCCAACTGTTGCATTACCTCTTAGTGATAAGCCTGTAAGCACTTGAGACTGATGCTTCCCAAATTTATAGTTAAGTATTGTCTAAAAGGCTGGTAGTGCTCAAGTATCTTCAAATTAAACCTTTTAGGTCTCATGTTCTGTTGTTTTATATATTGCTATTGTCATCTGTGGTGGTCGGGAGAGGAAAATCTCAGCTGTTTACATAATATTAAAACCTCTTATGGATGTGGTTATTTCATTTTTATGTTTTGTTTTTTGGTCAACGCTGTCATAAGAATGTAAAACTTGCCTACTTTAGGAGCCAGGGACGCACTGAGCGCACAGTGATATCAGGGGACTTTCCTAAGGCTGGCCTCTCGTTTCTCCATTTATTTAGCTGGTCTGCATCACTGCAGAGAGAGATTTTAAGTGAACTGTTGGAAGATCACAAAATCATGTTGGCATACTTATTTTTATTAAAAATGCTGTTTGAACATTTCTGAATATAAACAAGGCAAAGAGTAAATTCTATTCCTGTGAAGCACTAAAGGACGGATTGTTAAAGATTTGACAGAAATCAGGAGATATGCTGTATTATTTGACGGATGCACAAATGTGTTGTTAATGAAGCAACATAAATTCAGAAGCAAAAAGGTACTATGTGACTAATAAACACAAAGTGATAATAAAAGACAGAGGGTAGTGAGTCTGATTGAAGAGTTAACATATTAACAAATGACAGAGTTATTCATGTTCAGGTATTTCTGTATGATGATTTTATCTTCAAAAGGTTTAAATTGATCTTTGTGTGACTTCAGTCACTGTGATGAGATGGTTGGACACAGCGCAGACCTACCAGTACAACACTATGCTCTCAAAGCTGTTTTTCCACCTGATGTTGCAGGTTTGAAACTGAAAGTTTGAATAAAGATCATTTTTGTGATGTACAGCAACAGGATGGATGCTTTTAATACATATTTATGATTAATTCCACCATAAACAGTTATGGGAGATTGGGTTCTCTCTCTAGGGGGAATGTTTCTTCAAGAACAAAAATCCTTCAGATTTATAAACAAAGTATAAAGGTAACTATTAACAATATATAAACAGAATGTTGAGTTTTGTTTTTATTTAAACTGTGTCAAATTGTTTGTCATCCTTAATGTCATTTTTTTTCCGTAATAAACTTTAATAAATTAATAACTTGTGCTCTGAACTGCGACTGCTTTTTATAGAGAAAAATGGTTACCACACTGGTTTGTTTCAAAACAAACATCTCACACAGTATTGTGTGTCGAGTACTCTCATGTGATTAAGATATCTGTCCAGACCTATGATCAGGTGAACTGGTTTTGTTTAGGAATAAAATCTAAAGTATAACCTACTCCAGTCATAATCCAGTGAAAGGTGGGATGCTGCTGCCAGTCACTCGCTAAGAGACCTGCAATCATGCACGCTAAAATTCACCCCGGGTTATTAACATAGAGTCTCATATTAACCATGTGTATGGTACTGGACTGTCAGAGGAGAATGGAGTACCAAGAAAATGAAACAAAAACTTAAAGGAAGAAAACAAACTCGCATAGAGTGGCCCCACATGGCTGAACGTTGACCTGGAGGCTGGCTCGCTGTCAGGCCACTGCAGAAATCCCGGTATGGTTTAAATATAATTTACTCATTTCTGGATGTTGTCCACAGTGAAAACAATCACTGAAATTGAACTGCCTTGAAACAGGGTTTACACACATTTGATCAGTTTTACAAATCATAAGCTGACAAAATTATACTATTTAACAGAGTTGAAAATAGTGCAATAAATTAAAAATATACCCTAACAAAATCCAGTTTGTTCACTTTAAGTTGTTCTCTTTCTGTCACCATACAATAGATTTTACAATATCACAAAACATAACTCTGTGATTGCTTGTCCAAGAACAACTCTTCCTGGCTTGTAACAGTTGTTTGCATTTGTAAATGAAATGCGATTAAAAAAATAATCCAATCGGTGTCCCTCATGTGAAGGCCGTGTCAAAAACAATGATTGGTCATTCGCCCAGTTCACATCCAGCTCTGGAGGCGCTAAAGCGCCTGGGAACACTTTACCAACAACCATTAAATCGAAAAGAAGAAGAAGAGCGAAGCGCGAAGATGGCAGCAAATGAAAGTGTAAACATCGATCAAGTCGAAGTCGAGAAGGTCGTTAATCGCTGGCTAGTAGATTATTACTTTTCTTTGGCGGTGGAGTTCTTCAAAAACCAGCAGTATGTGGACTTCTGTGCTATTAGAGACATACTGGACGGTAAGGTACCCAGTACTCTAACCTAGCTCAAACTTAGCTAGCTTCCCATGCTTGTCTCTAGTAACTTTGGCGTCAACAAAGTGAAACAACTGGATACCTGTTAACCAACACAAGCATTTGGTATGCGTGTTTTATTGAGCTTAATGTTTAAGAAACGTTTTACATTCTCTAGCGTCGCACATTGTAAAGATAATGTGTGTGTGTATGTATATATATATATAGATATATATCTGCTTGATTCATAATCCGGGTTTAGCAAGCACCTCAACATTAGGAAGAGCGACATTAAGCTAGTAAGTAAATCAACTTTATCTATCTAGCGCTCTGCACATACAAAGGTCACAGAGCGCTTTGCAACAACAAAAAATACGATGCAATAACAAATTAAAATGTAATGAAAACACAGTAAGTAAGAATAGAACCATTCAACATGACTAAAATACAACCACATACACGGGTACAATCCAGTTGCTCTGTCTGAAAAAGTTTATTTAAAGAAAAAAAGTCTTAAGCTGCTTTTTGAACAATTCTGGAAAGTTTATGTGACATACTTGTTTGATTTAGGTTGTTTTTAACTGGACTCATCAGGAAGTTTCCTCATGTGTTTGTAAATTCCCTTTTAAAACATAAACATCACTACGAAATGGTGTTCAGCCAGTTTCTAAGAGACCATCCATCCATCCATTTTCCATACCCGTCCATCCTAAGAGACCAGTGTTCATATTTTATAGGGTGTAAGGCGGGCCACATTAAATCATAGTATTAGTATTCATTTTCATCTGTCTTATTAACTATATTATCAGTCTGCAATCTATTAATCTATCTTAAGGAATGAATTTTTAAAAAATTTAAATAATTAGCTGTAGTCTAATTTATAGAAGTAGTGAGGATATTTGTATATTTATAGCAAATATATATGCAAGAAGCAATTGAAATCATATAATTTAGTTTTTTTTCCTTTTATTACCGATCACACTAACTAGCAACTATGTAAAGGAAAATATTCACATTTCAATTTAGTAAGTAAGTGTCTTTTATTATTATTATTTAGCTGGTTAAAAGGCTAAGTTTAACAGTTCTCTTTAGTATAAAGCATTTTGTTTTGGACTTAATTTTGATCTAGGAGGAAGTAAATGATCTCAAAACAAGGATCTTGAGGTCCATCGGATTTAGGAAATGCAAGAGGTCAAACATTTCAGAGTTTAAAGTTTCTAACCATGAATGAATGATAGATGATTGCAAAACCTTACCCCAATCTCAGCTAGCAGAATAAGATAATTGACTTTAAATGGTACTGTGACATGTATCTTAGCAGCCATTTCATTAGAGCATCCTGGAACTTTTAGACGGAAATAAATGGTTCATTATCAGGCCTCTGCAGAGCTGAATGCCATGCTGATGGAGGAATTCAGCCATTTGATTCAGTAATGCTGGAGCGGGGATGCATCTAAAACTTGAGGAACAAATGTACCTCACAAGGACTAAACTTGACCACCCCTGAAATTAATAAAGCTAGACATCAAAGTAGATATGAGAAAAAAGTAGCTTTGGTAAGACTATATCCAACAATAATAATAATAAAGGGTAGGGATGTGTATTGGCAAAAATCTGGCGATACGATGTGTATCACGATACAGGGGAGACAATCCGATATATCGTGATATATCACGATATGAGTACGACTATATATTGTGATTTTTAAAACTCAATTTAACAGTAGGAAAACTATCACAGCATTCTAAATGCTCCAACCTGTTTCATACTTTAATACATCCAGTTTTATTAGTAGCTCTAGGTGATCCACTGGAACGAAGAAGGTGACAACCGCCACAAACTACCAGTCATGCTTTTAATTTTACTTCAAAAATTACTGTCATCATTACTGGTTCCATTCAAATCCAAAAAAAACCACGATATTTTGAAAATCGATACAATATCGGGAAATAAAATATCGCGATATATCGCTGTATCAATATTTTCTTACATCCCTAATAAAGGGGATAGCTTACATTACTGTAATGCAACAAGTGTGGTTTCTTAATTACTTTTTATATAGTTGGGTAAAGTTGAGCTTAATAGGCTATAAAATTTGTTTTTAATTTATGTTGAATCTAGGAGTTTAGTTTTGTTAGCTACACCAATTTTTAAGATGGTAAAAACATTATCAGCTGTTGCACTGACCTAATCCTTTTCTGGTTATCCTTCTATTTAGATTTTTAATAAAACGTTTACATTGTGTATTGGTGATTTTATTTTTTTCCTAAAAAAAAAAGTTTAAGTTGGCTCCAATTAAGTTATTCTCTTCTTTTCCAAACCCTTCCTCTGTTTCAGGCATGCATGTTGCTTTATCCTGCGAGCACGTGAAACCCAATTCAGTCAAATTCCTTGTTTATGCACATAATTTGGCAATTAAAACAAATTCTGATTTACCATAGTTTACTTCTGAGCACTATTTAGTCTTGTTTACTTATATAAAATATGACAGATTAGAACCCAGATCAAACCAAAAAGAACTTAGAGAAATATCTTGCTGATAAATATTATTTATTTGGGGTCATTCAATTAAACAACCATAATATAGAAACTCAATATAGAAAATTACTTCAAGTTGTTGGTTGTCAAGTGGCAAAAAAATGCCCAATGGATGGTACAAATTCAGGTATGGTTGGTACAAAACTCCTTGCAGTGGCCAATCACTAATTTGTACTTCAGGAAGTTGTGTATGAAATCGGCAATCATAAAAGATGCATTTAATAAATTACAAGCTTCCATCAAGGTGGCTACTATCACCTTACCTCTAAGTTTGGTCTCTTCAGTCTTTATTACCCAAGGTTATACAACTTTGATATGGTAATCAGCAGTGTTGGGCATATTACATTAAAAAAATAATTAGTTATAGTTACAAATTAGTTTTTCCAAAAAGTAATTGAGTTAGTAACCCAGTTACCACATTGTTGTAGTAGTAGTAGTTTATTTTTTTCGGTCATTATAAACATTTAGATCTTGTGTCACATGTTTTTCAAAGATCTTATGAATTACACAATAAAAAAGGGAAAAAAAGTACAAATTAATAATTTAAGTGCTAAATGATGGCTGACTGAAAGGGGTATAGGCTGAAGTCCAGACTTATTCTACCCAACTCCTTTTACAACTGAGACACTATGTCCAAAGATGACACATTATACAGTTTCTCTTATACCAAGAATGGTAACATATAACCACAAAACTTTAACTTTAAAAATGAAAATTATATCATGCATCCTCAATCAACTTATTTTCTAATGATCTTCATTCAAGTGTTCTATAGTTCTCCATGATATTTAACTCATACATTTTCTTAAATGATTTAATTGTTTTGGAGCCCTTAAGTTGAATAGGTAGACCATTCCATAGTTCAACTCCTTTGACTGATAAACAGTCAAAGGAGACAAACTCCTCTTAGTATTACTCTACGTCATGGGTTTTTGTAGCAGATCAGTTCCTCTGAGGTTGTATCTAGTTTGAAACAGCTCTTGTAAACATTGGGGGAGCATGTGATTGTGAGCCTTGTACATCACAACTGCTGTGTGAACATCAACAAAATCATACAATTTTAAGATATTTAATCCACTAAAAAGTGGATTTGTTGAAGCAAGGTATTCTGCATGGCTGATCACTCTAATTGCTTTCTTTTGTAATAAGAAGATGGGTTATACATTAGTTTTATAGGTGTTCCCCCATATTTCCACACAATAGCTAAGGTATGGAATGATGAGGGAATTGTTAAGTATATATAATGCATTTTGATTCACAGAGGTTTTTATTTTACACAGTATGGCAATACGTTTAGAAATTTTAGTCTTTAATGTATTTATATGCACTTTCCAATTTAACTTATCAATATTAATTCCCAGAAACATAGTTACATACACCCTTTCAATTTCTACCTCCCCAACTTTGATTCGACATGGTTTGTTTACCTCCTTGTTTCCAAATACAATATATTTTGTTTTATGCAGGTTTACGGAAAGTTTTTACATCAAACCATTTTTTTTAGTATCTTAAGTTCAGTTCCAACTGTATTCAAAAGCTGCTCAAGATCTTTTCCCAAACAGTACAAATTGGTATCAGCAAAAAGGATACATTGTGATTTGTTGAGGACTTCACTGATTTCATTAATGTACATAATAAATAGTTTAGGACCCAAAACGGAGCCCTGAGGAACACCGTGGGTTATTTTTTCCTCCAATCAGTTAATATTATTAATATGTACATATTGATTTCGGTCACTTGGATAACTTTTCAGCCAAGCGGGAGCTAAGCCCCTGACACCAAACCCTTCTAATTATTTTAAAAGCAATGAATGGTCTATTTTGTCAAAGGCCTTACTAAGGTCAATAAAGACTCCAACAGCATACTCACTGTTCTCAATTGATGTTGATGTTTCTACTAGTTCCATGACTGCATTGTAAAAGTAATTAGTTACTCAGCAAAGTAACTGTGACATTACTTTTATGTTCTATAGTGCAGTTAAGTTTTATAATATCCAACGTCAAAGATTTTTATAATAACTGAATGAACCCCCCCCCCACTATATTCAGTATTTTGCGGCTGGCCATATGCAGAAAAATAAAAATAAATATTGGAAATGAGTAATATTCACACACTTTTCATTCAGAAATCAGAACGGCATACCTTCAGGTAATGCACATGCGCAGCAGTGAAACTTGTGGAATTGCGCATGCGTTAAAATAAAACTATCAATTCAGCATACTTTCGGCTACAAGCGGTAAGATTTGGTGTATTATCACATATATAATATACACATTACCTAATTGCACGCCTTATAGAATCACAAGAAGTGTTAACAGAAGTTTTCCATGTATTTTTTTTAGCAAGCGGAGTCGTAAAAATGTGTAATTTGTTAAATTGTTAAATCGAGTGCATTAGGGCCATTGTAACCTTTAAAAAAATTGAGTAAATTTCTGTCAAAAGATTTGGAGATAAATTTCACACATTTTCCAGAAAAAACTCGGAAATACTCTTAAAAAGTCATAAATGTTTAATATTTAAACAAAGATATTTTCTGAAATTGTAAGGTCAGAAAGAAATAAGAAAGATACTTTGCTGAGATTTTAGAACAGTTGTATCCGACAAAAAATGGCAGTACTATAAGATTTAAGTGTTAAATTCACAAGATGTGCATGTGGATCATTTTAAAGGCGTGAGAGGTTTATGTGGCTCTTCTTCAGGATCAGAAAGACTTTTTCCGGGTTCAGACGTGCCATGAAATAGTCGAGAAAACATACTCCTTCATAAACTGTACTTTCTATTAACCAAGTGGCTATCAAAATAGCATACCTTTTTTATAAGCTGTATTTTCTATATACTGTCAAAACAGTATACCCAGACCCCATCACAAACACTGGTATGCTGTTTTGATAAAGTAGGCTAAACTGACAGACGGCGCTATAAAAATAAACTTCCGGTATGCTATATTGACAGGGTATGCCACATCGACAAAACACCGGTTCTCTAATGTGCAGGGAATATCGGTGACAAAGTTTGACAGAAAGGAGCTAAGGACGGTCGGAAATGTTGCCAGATCAAGGAGGTCTAAAAAGTCGTCAGAAATAAGTTGCCATGTTGGCAATACTGCTCAAGGTATCCACCCACCCAGGCAATCATCATCAAAATCTGCACTTCATTTAACCACATCTTAGTAATGCGGCACTATACATCCCCAGTAACGCTAATGCCGTTGTAACAATGGGAAAAGTAATGAATGAGATTACTCTGTTACCGAAAAAATAACAGTTAATAACAGTGTCATACTTAAACGCCGTTTCTCCCAACACTGGTAACTCGTGCCCTGAACATTGTATTCTGGTCAACCGAAGAGGCTTGATTTTTAAGAGAGTTACAAGAGTGGCTTACAATGCCCATGCAGAGTTGTGTTGGCATAGAGGTGGATTTATGCCTCCAGCAATCTTGGTGCAACAATAGGTTTTTCTTTTTTATGCTAAAATAACGTAAATTCAGCTATGAAACATGTATTAAAATCACACTTAACAACTTACCATTCTGGCTAATTTCCTGCTCTGAGGTTTATCCCAGTAAATGTGATATTTTCAGAAGGTTTCTTAATTTGTATACATTGAACCTTTAAATTAAGAAAGTAAGGGAACAGTTACAGATGTGGATTAATGAGTATATATTACTTTCTCCATAGATGTCCTTGAACGTCCACTAGAATCTGTTGATGACATGACCTTGAAGATCAGGGTGTTGCAGTTCCTGTCTCGCATAAATGAAGGAGAAAAACTTGGTGAGTTCATTTTGCTATGTTATTAACACAGTTGCATTATAAGTGAAATTTGAAAAAGAACTAATATTATGATGAAACGATTTAGTTCTGTTTTTAAAATGACCACGCCTTGCTGTTATTTTTAATTCTGGTCCTCAGATGTGTGCTTTGATCCTGATCAGTCCAAAACCCCACTGGAGTCAGCCCTAAATTTGCTGGAAAGGATGAGGACAGATTTCCAAATTCCTCAAGAGGATTTTAACTATGCATCCACATTGCTTAAAGAAATGGTAAGTGATTTGTTTTTATTTATTTATTTTTCATAAATTTAGCACTGCTTTGGTTTTATACCTATTAACACACTCACCAAACACCCATGTTTCTTTCAAAGCCAGAGGCTACAGACTAGATTTTCAAAGAAGCTACCATGTGTATTTGACCAACAAATCATCCAACCTGAGATTTTACCAGCGGCGTTAAAACATTTAAGATATTTAAGAACTGTGTGGATGAGTTCTCTTAAATGAAAACATGAAGAAAATTACTCTATCTTGGTAAAAAGGGCACTTTTGATTTAACAAATTATTTCTTGCTGTCTTTAGATCTTGGGGATTTTCATAAAGAACGAAACATTTGATAAAGCAAATGATGCTCTCACTCTGTACTTCCCCAAGCCAGAGAATGGCAAGGTAAGTGCACCTAATTATTGTTTAACATGATCCCATTCAGAGACTTTAATTCTTTGTCCAATTTTGCAAATACACAAATTAATTTAGTAGATTATATGATATTTTATTGCCTACAAACATATTCTGCGATGGAAAAGCTAATGCACACACACCTGACTCTCCAACCTTTTAATTGATGCTAATTGATGTTTGTTTTAGATTAGAGGAGCATAGAAACTGAAAGCTGCTTCTCCATGTTGGGTTCTTATTCTAGGGGTGTTTTGTAGACTGGAATTAGAGGACCTGAGTGGTCTGGGGGGTTGGTAGAGTGACATTAGATCTTCAACATACTTTGGCGCTAGGCCATTCAATGATTTATAAACTAGTGAAAGTATTTTGAAGTCTATTCTCTGAGCTACAGGGAGCCAGTGTAAGAACTTTAGAACTGGGGTGATGTGCTCTACTTTCCTGGTTCTAGTGAGGACACGAGCAGCAGCGTTCTGGATCAGCTGTCTAATTGACTTTTTAGGCAGACCTGTGAAGATGCTGTTGCAATAATCAGTCCTACAAGTTTCCAGACAACTGCAAAGCTGCTGAAACACGGACTTCTTTTAAATCACGGCTAAAAACTCATCTGTTTAATGTTTTCATGTATCATATGTTTTGTGTGTGCTTCTTGCTTTATTTCTGTTTTTACGTAATATGCTTTGTCTGTGTTCTACTATATTTATTTTATCCCCTAATCATGTAAAGCACCTTGAATTACCTTGTTGAAAGTGTGCAATACAAATAAAATTGCCTTGCCTAAATATAAACACATGGATGAGTTTTTCAAGGTCCTTTTGCGATATCAGTCCTTTAATCCTAGAAATGTTCTTCAGGTGATAGAAGGCTGACCTTATTGCCTTTTTGTAACCCTGGAGGTTCAGGTCTGAGTCCATTACTACACCTAGATTTCGGGCCTGATCAGTAGTTTCTAGCAGTATTAACTGAAGCTGTGTGCTGACTCTTCGTCATTCCTCTTTAGGTCCAAAAATATTTACTTCAGTTTTGTTTCTCTTCAGCTAGAGAAGAGTTTTCCACCATTTTCTCTCAGCTTGTCAGCTCTCTCTTTTTTCACTACGTACCAGTGTATTACTTATCCACGAAGACTTCTTTCTACCTGAGACTACTTTCACTTTAGTTAGAGCAATGGAATCAATGATGTCTGAAATGTTTGCGACAAAATTGTCTACCAACTTGTTTACCGAGTTGGAGTTGGGAGATGAGGGGGATGTGGTGGGAGGATAAATACCTTTTTAAAAGTTTCAACTGTACTGTCCCTGAGAAAACTTCTTTTTTTTTTTTTTTACAGTGGCCTCACTGTGGCTAGATATTTTAGCAGAGATTGGACTGTCAAAGAAAAAACAGAAAGGGTCAGATAATGCAATATCAATTTCCGAGATGTTTGATATATTTAAACCTTTGTTGATAATTAAGTCCAGAGTGTGTCCTCAATTGTGTGTTGGTTGTTTGACATGCTGGGTCAGGCCGAAGTTATGAAGAGTGTTACTTAATGTTTTTGCTAGTCTATCTCGGGGGTTGTCAGTATGGATGTTGAAGTTCCCCACAATGATTAATTGGTCATAGTCGATGCATACAGTTCAGACCAAAAGTTTGGACACTCTTTCCCATTCAATTGAAAGAGAAAGTGAGTCCAAACTTTTGGTCTGTACTGTACTATGGAAAGAAGGTCGCTGAAATCATTAAAGAAGTTAGTTAAGTTTTGTATGTTTATATAAACTTAGGAATAAAGCTTTGTTAGGCTCAATTATCTGTGTAAGTAGGTATTCAAAAGAGTCAAATGTGCCCAGGGATAACTTTTTAAAGTTCATTGAGTTATGAAAAATTGTGGCTACGCCTCCACCTCGTTTCTTTCCTGCTCTCGATTTAAAAAAAATTTAATTTGGAGGAGTATATTCTATCGATGCAGATGTTTTACCATTTACGTCTAGCCAGGTCTCTGTTTTTTTATTTTTTATTGATCGTGTACATTATGTTCAGTGATAAAGTCATTGGCCGCGTTTCCCAAATTAGTTAAGAAGCTCTTAGCGCTAAGATCTTCTTTGGAGTGCTCTTAAGAACGCTGTGAAAGAAGAACGCCTTTTTCCAGAGTTGCTCTTAGCTTAAGAAGATCTTTCACTAAGAAGGAAACGTAAGATCGATCTGACCCACTCTTAACAGCCTTCTTAGCGATCAAATGCTCAGTGATCATAGCCTGCCACCAGGGGCGTCTAGATTTCTAGGCTACAGTGATCAAGCTGCGTCAGGGAAATTTATATCCTCCACTTTTTGAAATAATAAAACAATGTTTAATGTTGAAATGCACTCATAGCTGTGGAGCACTGGCGCAACAAACATAGGCTAATAGTAGAGAAGGAAAAAATATATATTATTGAAGTACACGTTTAAGTTTTCCACACATCTGCAAATGAGTTTACACATAAAAAACATCAACCACCCTGTGGCATTTCACAGATATCAAGGAAACAGATGTAATTGAACTCAGCTGAACCTAATCCAGAGAGGCTTCACCTTCTACTCTATATAAAGGCGTTGCCGAAGTCCGCGTGTGTGAGAAACCATGGCTGCAATAAAGCACATTCTCGCTGCTAATCAACAGCGTCGCCGAGCGTGGAGCCAGACGGTTTATATAAATGTTTATGTGCGTCAGCACTTCTCCCCACTCGACGTACTGTCAGACCGGGCTGTCCAGGAAAAGTACCGGCTGCCCCGTGCGACTAGTTTTTGGCAGGTGGAAGTCCTGCTACAGGTGCATTCATCGTTCATCGGGCGGGCTGCGCTTGTCACCACGCAAGTGTTGCCGCGTGATTGTTGTCACCGCCATCCTCCTTCTTAGGAGCCTTCTTAAGTTCTTAAGAACGATCGCATTTGGGAAACGCGGCCATTGATTAGAATTGACTTCCGTGACAGAGACCTAACGTTTAATAAAGCTAATTTAAGTGGTTTGTTGATGGGTAGCTGAACCTTCTGACAGACGATCAATTTGAGATTTGGTTTAATATGAGAGCGTTTGGTTTTAGCTTTTTGTTTTCCTCTTTGTCTTATGAGAGACGATGGGAGTAGAATTACTGTCCGGTCTCCTGCTATATCGGATGTCTGTTATTACTGGGCAAAATACATCCAGTGTTAGTCCCAGGGACCTGATGTAGTTCAAGGTTCGTGTTGTGTCTCAATTCTAAATTGTGCCTTCAGTCTGTCAGAAGTTTCTAAAAGGAGAATAATTTGGTGTAGATGAGACGGATGACGTTGGAATACTTGAAGAACGCTGTGGTGATGAGCGTCATACGTCTTTGCTCGCTGCTGGTGCGGTCATAGAAGAGGTAGGAAGTGTTTGTTCTCTGTTAATCTCTGCGGGTCATGCATCTTTCTGGGCTGGTGGCGTTATCTTGACTTGTTGTGTTTGGGGATGTGTTTGTTCTCTGGCCGTATCCACGGGTCGTGCTTCGATGTCAGCTTTATCAAGTGTTGAGCTTTCTGATTTAGATAACGGGAACATGTTCGAGATCAGCAATCTTACTCCGGCTTTGTTGATATAATGTTGATTTTCCCTGAGCAGATGCTTCGCACATCCAAATACTTTAAAATTATTAATAAAAGAGAGATTTTTCAACAGATTTTCTCTTTAACCATCTATGGAGCATGTGAAGTCTACTGTATCTTTCACAGTGTTTCCAACACATAGACGAATCTGTGGCGGTGCGCCACAGATTAAACTCCGACCGCCTCAGATTCAACACCGACCCCAAAAAAAAAAATCAACACCGACCGTCAAGTATTGCGTTTCGTTTTTCTTTTTTACAAAATTTTAAACGTGCACCGTATTTGTTCATGCATTTCCTTTCCCTGCTCTTTCTTCGTCTCTGTCATTCACGCGTCTCTCTCGCACAAACATACACACACACACATACAGCCCCCTCCCCTCCGTCCTCTACCCTCCCCACCCGCGCGGCCGGCCGACTGCCACACATTGCTTTCAAATCCATCATGTCTCTGTAGCAGGTCAGAGGAATCTCTCTTTAGAATCTCTGACTGTTTTTTGACTAAATCATTTGATCTTGCATGGATAACGAGCTTTTTCCAGTTTTGGGTGTTGATCTATGATTGTCTGGATTTTTTTTTTCAGAGATTTTTCACACTGGATTTTGGGGGCAGCTAAAACAACACTAGTGTTCTGGCTACAAAAGTCTTCGATCCCATTTATTGAACCATCATGAATTATCAGAACTTTAGCTGGGGGGTTTCTTACTTTCTTCTCTTGGTGACCTTGACTGGTCCTGGGGGCTGCGTCGTCTTTTGGGGAACTAAGGGCTGCAAATCTGTTTTTCAGTGGGATTCCAGGCGGAGTAATATCTCTTGTTTTTGGTTAGAATTTATTTTGTTTTTTTCTTCCTCGGAGCAGGTGTAGATGTGCGCTTTAATCAACTGTCTTGATATACAGTCATTCAGTAAATTAAAATATTATAGAATTTTTATTTATTTCAGTAACTCATAGTGAAACAATTGTAGATTAATTACACAGACATTGATGTTTTCAAGCTATTGTTTCTATTAAATATAGTGATTTTCTTCTCACAGTTAAAGAAAACATGCCATTTAAGATCAGAATATTGCATCAGACCAATAAACCAAAACATTTTACTACAGAAATTTGGCCTTAATGAAAAATTTTTAAAACCTGCTTAAAAGTTGTTATATTCTGAGTTTCATTGGAACACATTATAATTTATTGAATGACTGTGTTGTTGTGCGAATCTTAAATGCACGGCATTTGAGTTATAATAACCAAAATATTGCATCTATACTCTGCGACTACAATATCGCATACGTTGATATGAGATTTCCTCAGGTTTTCATGGGAAATAACCTCTACAATGATAAGGACTCGGATAACGACCAGTTCCAGTATAATCAAAGAAGGTCTACAGTTACCTTTTGAACTCGTATGTGAAGCAAAGCAATCGGCAAAATGATCATCCAAAGAACAGTCAACCCTGGTCCTCAAGGCACACTCCCCTGGTTGTTTTATATGTTTCCCTACTTTAAGACGCCTCCTTTAGATGATTGCAGTTTAGTAAAACGCTGTTAATCAACCATTGATTGAAATCAGGTGTGGTCAGGCTAGGGATGGGCGTTCGATTAAACTGTCTTCATCGATCATCGGGAGAATTAACGGTCGATTTTCGATTAATCATTGATATTTTTATATTCAAATTCAGTGTTCATAGGCTATATTAAAATGCAGTGAGAATAGGAAAATAGCGTGTTTCTTCATTGAGATCTTCATTACAAGTGGGACACGTCTTGTGGCAGTTAAACGGAAATAATTCACGGTAGTTGCACAAAGAAAATATGCGCTATAAGCAGCGGAGCCGACAGCTAAAAGACGGTACTCATTAACACAACTGACGCTCTTATTTTTTCTCTTCTCCAAAAAAAAAAAAAAAAAAAGGTCATGTTAAAAAATAACTTAATAAAAAAAAAATATAATACTTATAGGTCTGATAGTTTTGTGTTTACATTTGGCAAAAAAGAGACGAGAAAGAGGATGAGAGAGATCAGCGTACCTAACAATGAATTAGGCTCATTAACTTATATATAACTATATATAACATTAACTTATAACCGTAACTTATATACAACTTTAGCACCAGTCTACTGATTTTTGTTGAGAAAGATGAGCATGTTGACATGCGCTGGGGTCAGACGCGACAGCAGCCTGGTGACCGTCAGTCTGGTCACCAGGCTGCTGTCGCGTCTGACCTGCAGCGCAGAATTCAACTGCTGTGAGGGGACAGACGTCGCTGTGATACACATACCGCCATGCTAACTTGGCAAGCCTCTGGAATCTTGTTAATTTCCCACCAGTCTGTAGGGATGCAATCCAGGGGTAGCGGAGCCTCCCTCAGAAAGTAATCAGTGAATAAGTTTCTCTGCTCGTTCGGCATCTCAGCTCCTACATGCTAACACCAAGTTGATGCTAGGTTGAGTCCAAGAGCATTTTTTTTTTTTTTTTTTTTTAGTCAAAGTGGTCCCACGCCACACTTTGCTGTGACCTTTTCATGACAATGCTACTTTTGAAATACACAGAAACTGGCAAGAAACTGAGTCGGCCTGTGAGTTTTATTTTCAGTCATCGCCCTCTTGTGGTAAAGTGTTTAATTTCTGCCACATAGCAAAATTAATTGCATTCCTTCAAAACTCACACTACGCAACAAAACATGCGTTAATTTATCGGTAAAAAAAATTTAATCGATGAAATTCTTAGTGATCAATTAATTGATCGTTGATTAATTATGCCCATCCATAGCTCTGGCAGGGAAACATCTAAAATATGCAGGGCGGTGTGCTTTGAGGAGCAGGGTGGAAAAACACTGTTAGACGACCCGCAAACACAATTGACAGATATAACAGGACAGCTTGGTGGTGGAAGGCATCATGGATCCATGTGAATACATTGAAATACTCAAAGACATCATGTCATCTTATGCTAAAGAGGAAATATACTTGAAACGAGTGTTTCGACATGACTAAAACCCCCAAACACATAAGCAAGATTAAATTTATGGATCGGCTAAACCGTAGAGTGCAGAGAAGTTGAGAAATGTAGTTCAGTCGTCCTATGTTGGAATAACTGTTCACAGGAACTGAGATTAAATAACTAAGTTAATATTAGTTCAGTGATTAAAAGGAAACTTGCATCTTCAGGCATCTTTCAGTCCACTCAGTAAATGTGTGAAATTGTAAAGAAAATGCAGACACTATTATGTTTCAACAGCTTCATTTTCCTTACGGTCTGTAGATTTGCAACACCTTTCATAACTTTTCTTCATGTTTTACTTTGGAATAGAGGTGCTGTGTCCCAAATGCATTTGCAAGCATGGAAATGCAAGATTTTATAAGGTTTTGGAGATTAATCTAGTTCATAAATGCACTATTATTTTGAAAACAAAATTATCTGAATTTTCAACGAGCATACTCACTGACAGTAGAGCACATCCACCATTATTCACTGTTGCCTCCATTTCTTTAAGGACACAGTATTTATGGTTGGAGAGGGTACCCTGAGGTTTATTTTGAGGCAAGGACTGTCTTATTAATTTATTTTACAATCAGCTATCAAACAGAAATCTCCTGATCATTTGTTTTTTTTCAGCAGTTTCAACTAATATTTCGTTTGTCAACATCTGAAAATCCTTAGAGGGCCACATTCCAGAGTCTCATCTGTCGGAAGAGTAACACACACGAGGTCATCGAACAAATCAACATTCCACGGTTTAGGAAGGAGATGCTGGATTTTTGCCAGAAGCTCTGCCCGTTTACTGTCCCATTTCTTCACAAGGTGTGCACACTGAGGATTAAGCTAAAGAAATTGACTTTTTTAAAGCTTTTTGTTTTCCAGATGTTAAAATAAATATGCGTATGTGTGCTCTAAACAGGCTGCATTGAGTCTTGTTGAGAAAAGAAACGGGGAGCAACATGATTTCGCAGCTAGGGTTGATGAGCAAGATGAACCCGATCCATCCTCCATCCCAGAAGTGATCTACGTTCAGTTTAGGTCAAGGTAAAACCAGTTTTATTTCTATGTTCTGAATACCAAAATATTTGTAATAACCTTTGCGGTTAGCAGTGTTTATATTGTCACCGTTCCTACACAGTCTTTAAAAGTCTCAAACTATGGAATTTAATTTAAGCATTTTTCCATGTCTGGAAAACTATGAAAATGAGGTATGGTCTTAGCTTTAAATGTATACAGTTCATTCCTGGTCTAATCTTCATGATAAATATATGGATTTTTATAGTCTATCTACTCCAACCAAACAGATGCATATTGATTTATATATATTTTTTAAATCCTGTCTCTTCATTCATGCCGTTGTCTAGCCGTTTGTCCATTTTTACTTCTGTCCATCCATCTATACACATCTTTTTGTCCAACTGTCTGTGCCTCCTTTATACTGTCCATTTTTTCACCGTTTCCATAATTAAAGCCTTTGCTCTAAATTTAAGATTCAGTTTGAGATCTTTTGGAGGAATCCTGTTCTGCGCTTTTGAAAACTGTTCAGCAGCTTTTTTGGTTCTCTGTCATATTTTCAGAAAGTACCCATTCATCCAGAAGAGCAGACTTGAAGAAGCCTACAAAGCCCTGACTGAGGGTTTGGAAGAAAAAACATTTTCTGAGTTGGAGGAAGAAGTGGAGGTAGAAGCCCAGGAAAGAGTGTGCCCTTGCCTGCAACACTCACTTGATCCTATGAGAGGCGCTAATCAGAGCTCGGAACAAGAAGCACTATTTCAGAGAGACTCATGCAGCCCTATGGAAGCTTCCCCAGCAGACCAGCCCCCACAGACAGACGCAGAGTGTCACAGACCGGCAGGGTTGCTCTCAAAGACACTGTACACGATGGCACGGTTTGTGGTTGAACCAGACAGCCAGCCGAGCTCCCAGTGCACAACAGCTGCAGAGGAGCTGGAAAGTGAGACAAGGACCGAAGAGCCTCCACAGACGCCATCTTTATCAAATAAAGAGCTAAATGAACTGGAGTGGCCAGTTACAGACAAAGAAGTAGTCATTCCCACAAGGAAGCCCTCCAGGCGAAGCAGCAGAATAGTGAGCAGGTTAGTTTACCTCCAGTAAACACTTACCTTCTATTGTTGGTCGCCACTTTAAAAAAAAAAATTCTGCCTCCTGGTCTTTCTTTAAGGACTATGTCGCTGAGAAGTTGCATTGACAAAAACATTTGTTTTTGCAGAACTTCAACTAGTTTTGCTGAATGTACTTCAGACAGTGAGGAGGACTCCCTTCACTCTAATAGGAATAAAGAACTGGACCGTCAACTCCATGACCAGTCGAATAAATCACTCAGCAAGTAAGTCTAAATGTAGTGTCACTTCACTGACCTAGCTTTAGGAATGCCCATGGATGCAATTATGTGACCTTTTGATACCAGTAAAAGTTAACAGTATTATTAATAAATAACATTTATAGTGGCATCTGAGTAAATTACAGTATAATAGAAAATGTATTACATTTCAATAATACAAAAGTGAAAACCACGTTTTATAGATTTATTACACGCGCCACCATGATATTTTTCAGTTGCTTATTTATGATCATTTTGATGATCATGACTTACAGCTGATGAAAAACCCAAAATGTTGTTTAGAAAATTTAGTTTAGTTTAGAAGATTTAGAAAATTAGAACTTTACATGAGACCAGTTCAAAAATATTATTTATGCAGAAAAGTTTGGCTATGGCCTGGACAGTCAGGGAGAAGACTGCTGCTATGACTGCTGAGCAAACCTCCACAGAGGTGCATTGCTGAATACGTTGACTGTTTGGAGTCCTGTATTTAAAGCATACTAATGGCAAGTTGAGTGGAAGGAAAAAGTGTGGAAACATGAAGAATACCTTCAGAGGCATTTTACCTGGACTAATGAGGAAAAATGGTCTGCTGCTCAGTGGTCTAACGTCCTCTTTTCAGATTAAAGTAACTTTTGCATTTTATTTTAACATCAATAATAATAATAATAATGGCTTGCATTTATATAGCGCTTTTTGAGACCCTCAAAGCACTTTACAACTCCATTATTCATTCACTCTCACATTCATACACTGGTGGAACCAAGCTATGATTATCAAGGTCCCAGAGTATTGAGAAAAAGAGCAGAGGCACAGAATGCAAGTTGCTTGTGATCCAGTGTGAGGTTTCCACAATCAAGTGAAGATTTCAGAGGCCATGTCATCTGCTGTTGTTGGTCCGCTGGATTTTATCATGTCCAAAGTCGGCGCAGACATGTACCAGGACATTTTAGAGCGCTTCTTGCTTCCTTCTGACAATTTATGGAGATACTGATTTCATTTTTTCCAGCAGGACTTGGAATCTGCACACACTGCCGAAAGCTCCACTACCTGATATAATCACCATGGTATCACTGTGCTTGATCAGCAAGAAAACTTAACCTAATCTCATAGAGAATCTGTTGTCAAGAGGAAGATGAGATTCATCAGGCCTTACATTGCAGATGAGTTCAAAGGTGCTATAAAGTAACCTGAGCTTCCTAAAGTCCTCACCAGAGCCACAGGCTTAATTCCTCCATGCCACATCAAAGTGTCTAACTTTGATGTAGTTCATTCAAAAGGAGCCCGACAAAGTGTTGAGAGCCTATACTTTTCAGTACTCACAGATAATACAGTCATTATCTGTAGGTCATAATCATCAAAATGAACAAATGTCACGCTGTGTGTGTAATGAGTTTCTTTTATTGAACTGAATTAACTTTTTGGTGATTTTTATTTTTATTTTTTGATTCATTGAGATGCACCTGTATATCTTTGCTTGAATATACTGTATAAATATGTGTTAATTAATTACCTTTTGGTATTTTCCAGTAAGAGTTATTGTGAGATTCCAAAATTGGTTTGGAATTAAATCAATACAATCTTCTAATTATCTTTTGCTGGATGTCACCTCGATAGCATCTAGCCCAACATTTAAGGCTATTCTAATCTGGTTGCTGATATCGGAATAGGTTACCTGTATGCAGTTGGATACTATTTTCATTCATTTTCACCCAAAACCATTTCCTAATTTGGAACATATTGATTAACTTTCATGGTAGAACCTCCAACAAATCCAGAGCATCATCAGATAGTGAGAACGAGCAACAGGAGCAATCGAAATTCTCCAAAACTCCAGCGAAGAGTCCGCACAAACGGCCGTCCGGAGGCTCTTCAAAACAGTGAGTGGGAATGTATTCTGTATCTTTTAAATCTGGTCTAAAAATTTTAGTTGGCTCAGGTCTATGTGGCCAACCGGATTTTCCTTTTTCCCCAGTGAGCCGAGCGCTGGAGAAGAGGTTTGTCTAACAGACTCTTCGTTGGACAGCTCGCCTGGTGTGTCCTCTCGTCACCCTGTCCCACAAAAGAGCTCCACTCCTCACAAAGATGCTCAAAGCAAGACTGACTACACTGCAGTGTGGTCAGTAAAGAAATAACCATGAACCTAAAACACATTATCAGCTGCTGTTAATGTACAAAACATGTATTTACCCATTAAGAATTGATATTATATATCATATTATAAAGGGTGAAAGGACATTTTAACTCGGAATAGGAAGTTTCCCTGTTTTGCCAGTAAAGGAAAAACTATATAAAAGGAAACTTCTTCATGTTTACAGGAAAGAAAGATTTAAAAATGCAAAAGAGCAGAAAGAAAGATGGATCAATGAAGACTCCTATTTCCCTTCATCAACCAACAGAGGTAATGCTTCCTTAAATATCAGAATCTAATCAGTGTTAATCTGGCTGTAAAAATCTTTCTGACAATGTAAACATCTTTTTTTATTTTTACTTTTTTACTAAAGGATCAAATGAAAGCACCATCTCAAGTTCAGGACACAGAAAAAGGGTAAGCATAACTTTAAGTTTTGCTGTTTTGGAAAGTAAAAAAAGATCCTGAAGAATTGATTTTGATTCACTTTTCCCAGTGTTGTCAAAGTTTTTGCCCCTCTTCCAGATTTCTTCCATTTTATTTATTCATGTTTTGTCACACTTGAATGTTTCAACAAATTTCAATATGAAAGGCAAAAAAAGCCATTGAAACCAGCCATATGTAGAAAATTAAAGCTGCTATACAGAATCTGCATAAAAAGCTAACTTGAAACATGAACAAAGTCACTGAACTTTCACTCCTCCTGTCAGCCATCATC
Source organism: Valencia hispanica (assembly GCA_963556495.2). Classification (NCBI taxonomy): domain Eukaryota; kingdom Metazoa; phylum Chordata; class Actinopteri; order Cyprinodontiformes; family Valenciidae; genus Valencia; species Valencia hispanica. The sequence goes on along the minus strand of OY747701.1, from coordinate 42,088,842 downwards.
CCTAGGCCCCGCCCCCCTGATTTGGGAATGCTCATTGCTACAGTAGACGAGAAAGTACAAAACACCAGTTGCAGTTTGGTCACCAATCTTTTGTTTTATGCGACTTCAAATGGCGTTTTTCTTTTTGGGACTCTGGTAGTTTGTCCTAAAGTTGAAGTGGTAGGAGCTGGCTGTTTCTCCTTCTTTGACATTATTGAACTGAGTGGCTAGCCTGATTGATTTATTACTAATTCTAACATTCTTGGAACAGTACCCAACCCTAACCTGACTCATTTTCTAATCCTAATATTCAAAGACCAGTACCTAACCATAATCTCATCCATTTAATATTAACATTTAGGACCAGTACCCAACCCTAATCTGCAGAAGGCGGGGTCTTGCCCCTAAACGGGCACATTATGAAGATTTGTGTCCAGTGAGACAGACAACCAGATGGACCGATCCATGTTATTGGCTTAATTTTTTAGTCAATGGACAGAACCACTTGATGATTTATTTATTTATTTTTTTAATCCCCACAACATATTTATAGCTATACAACATTAGAACGTTTAGAGCAATGAAAAAAATGGTTTAAGGTAGCTTGTTTTGCAGATTCAGTATAGCATCTTTAAGCCCCACTCCAAAACGCCCACGTTTGGAGATGCTGAATTTATTGCATTTTCAGAACACGTTAACCAGCATTTTCTGGATATTTTTGCCTCTGAATACTGTAACTTGGTTGAATCAAAGTGAATGAATTGTTCCTACTGATAAATTGTAGGAAAGATGCAGAAACAGTGGAACAATGAGTTTGATAGGTGTTGCATATTTGTACAAATGTCATGCAGTGATTCGTGTTTATGATCCTAGTTGACTGTTGCCAAGTCCCGACTAATTACTTTGTCAAATTAGGTACCTTTTTGCACTTTTTAATTGACCACCTTTTAGCAAATGATTCCCCCCATACCAGCATTTTTCACATCCATATAGGCTGCCTAAAATGCCAGATAATGCAGTGCAAAGTATCAAATGCACTTCTAACAATGCATAGTACTTTGATGAAGGTAGACCCACTAAACTGACATCCACTGTTGCAGAGCTGTCATTTGTTTTGCATGATTGCCTTTTTGGTTACATAAAACCTATTTAGTTGTGATTTTGTTTTTTTGATTGATCCAGTCTGTTACGTTTGATTGATACCCAGATTAAGCATTTGAATAACTTATTTCTAGTTGTGGAAAAACAGCGCTGGAATTTCAATCCACAACGTGAAGAATAAACCATTTGTCATATTTGTCAGCTTTTCAGAGCAGAAAAAGTTATCTAAATCTCATTGTTTCAATTGTTGCAGAGGTGGACTGAGAGCGAGACTGAGAAGTTAAAAGAAGGGGTCAAGAAGTTCGGAGAGGGAAACTGGAGCAAGATCAAGGCTTATTACTCCTTTAAGGACCGAACCAATGTGAACCTGAAAGACCGATGGAGGACAATGAAGAAATCAAACCTGGTTTAGGTTCATTTTGTTTAATTTCTTTAAACAGACACTTTGTGTTTGCTGCTTAATTCAAAGCTATTTTCAGTCCAGAAAACTGTAGTCTTAAAAACTGTTCAAAGTTCATTAAATCAGATGTTCCTGGTTCAAAGATGAGTTGTTTCTTTCCTGGCTATAGAAAAGCTGCAACAGGAATTTAATTAACTATATTCTTAATAAAGGAGTTGTTTATGCTAAACTGGTCATATTTTAAAGGCCTTTTAGAAAAGACATGCATAGAGTTTTGGTGGTTTGCAAAGGTAATAAGCAGCAAAGTCTTAAAAAGGTCTTGTTTTTATTACTCCTGCATTAAACTTGTGGTTGGTGTAGATGAGATCATTGGTTCATAATGACCCTGCTTTTTCATAGATATGGACAAAAAAGGAAAGCATAATCACAGCCAGATTCAAATAAATTGTTTATTAAGAGAAGAACTTCTAGGGAAAAAAGATCCAAACAGAAAACACCATAATTTGTTAATTTCATAGGAAAAATATAAGGGGATCTATAAAAGACTCCACATATTGCAGGTTTGCAATATAAAAATAAGTAAATAGAAACGCATATTTCAGTTCTGTGACTGCAGAAAAATATAGTCCAGATGTCAGGGATCCATCGGCAAGAAGAAGGCGGCGCACTCATCTAGGCCACATCACAATGAAATGTCACACGGGCAAAAACAAGCGGCTGCAAACATTGGCCACTCTGGATGTATGTTTTTGAATGGGAAAAGAAAAACCCTCCATCCAGCTGCTGTATATTTATGTCAGAGTGTCCTCGTTCCTAATGAACTCTCCCACATCAGCCTGGTGGAACACAACGATGGACATGGGGTCTACTCTCCGGCACTCTTGAGTGGACTTGGCTGCTACTCCAAAACCCTGACGACAAAAGCAGAGAATATTTATCTCAAAGAAAGGGGGAAAAAACTGGACACATTAACTACTTTAAATGAAGAGCCCTGTATTTCTTGGACAGTTTAGTTTTGCACATTAGAAATTATATTAGAAATTATTTCAAAACGGTCCATGCTGTTCTAAACCGTGAAACAATCTTGATTAACTGAAAACAGACGTTTTTTTTATTGCTTTACACATGCGAAAAAACAGTCTCAACAGCTAGTTTGGACCAATTCATGGTTAAAACAAGCTCAGAGATTGGTTGTATTTCACAACTCTGTAATAGGACATCCAGTTGAGCACAAATGATTCACACCCATGGCAGAATTTGGTTTGAGAAGCTTCTTGGATGAGAGACTAAAAGTTTTCAAGACAAGAAAAGTCCAGTTACCTTCATTTAAACTCAGTTTAATGTAATGTTTTAATTTGACCCACAAAATTTATTCTGGCCCAAAGTAATATCGATGTTTTGGAGCGGCCAATCCAGAGTCTTGACTTTAACTGAGCAACAGATTAGGGTCATTGCAAATAGGCCTTTAAAACTTGTCTCTTTTCCCATCAGAAATGAGCTTCTTGGTTAAACGAAAATAAGCTTAAGTGTGAATCTGCCAGGTGTATGAATAATTATGGGATAAGCTGTAAATTTCCTCATGTTCTAGTGGTCACAGTGCAAGGGAATCGTTAAAAAATACTAAACATTAACTGACAAATCTGAGGAAGTCAAAAGTGATGCCTGCACTAGCAAGGTTGATGGTGCAATAGGAGAGAAACAGAAAATCCAAGGATGACCACCAAGGCCATCTGAAAAACATGGGCCGAGCCGGTGGCTACATATCAAAGTAGACGATACAATGCACACTCCGTACGATTTAAATGCAGGGATGTAGACAAAGGAGAAGGCCACATTGCCAAGAAAGGCACACAAAGCCCCTCTTGGACTTTACCAAGTCTCACCTGGGTATAGAAGACTTCTACTTTTGTCTTTAGTGGTCATGAAAGTAAATTGAGTTGTTTTGCCACAATATCACCACTTGGTGTAAAAACAGGAAAAGCATTCAACCCCAAGGAACCATCCCCGTCATTGTCATGGTGGGAACATGATTCCTTGGGGTTGTTTCTTCAGCTGATGGGACAGGCAACCTAATCGATATAATTGAAATCATGAAAATAGAAAACTGCACTAAGATTCTTAACATCAGAGTCTGAACAGTAACTTTGTCTAAGCAACATTGGAGGTTTTGGCATGCCAGTGACCCAAAACACAAAGCTGAAATTGTCATCTGACAGAAAATAAATTCAGTTTTGTGGAGGGGGCGAAAAATCAGGGGGATGGGAATAGACTAGAGGTCTTCGATCCTCAAAGACACCGGTTGAGACGTGCAACAAGCGTGTCAGAAACTAAGAAGCATCTGGTTGCTAAAACAGCTTTTATACTGATTGAGCAGGGTAAAAATAATTTTAGACATGCCATTTTTTTTCTCCCTTACCTCTTGTGGAATATGCTTATGTCATTAACAATAGGGAAAACAACATATTACTTAAATAAATGAATGAAACTTTAAATCTAATTGTACCTGTATTACTTTACAAAAGTAGTGTTTATAAACGTTGACTCTTTAGCGGGTATTGTCTTGTCCCAAAGGTCAGACTGTATGTTAGTTTTGTCACATGAGTGGCTAATGACGGTGAACTAATCCTACTGAAAGCCTTATAATCCTCTGAATTGCACTGACCTTTCTAGTCCTTCTAGTATAGGCTGAACTTTATCAGTCAAAGGAATGCTACCACAGAACTAGTCTGACTTAAGTCACTTCATGGCAAACTAACTGAGCCTTTCTAGTTATAATACTTTTGAAACATGGGTAATAGTATCTTCATAAAGTTTGGATAAGGAACCAATGATTTAAAAAAACTCTCTCCCTGTGAAAGTATTTTAAATACAGACAATGCAAAACAATGGGAGCCAAAATAAACTTACCAAAGGTACATCAGCCATGGAGTAAACCACAACTCCTTGATACTGCGTCGTGTTTTCCGTAATCCTCCCGAGGCCAGACTTCAGCACATGGTTCCCATACAAGAAAGATTGCTCTGCTCCAGGTTTCACCCACACCTTGAACTGAGCACACCATAGTTTCAGATTGTTGTGTACATGTGCAGGTCATCAACAAAGATTAGGGAAAGATGGGATGGAACTTGTGTAATTAATTCTTGAGAATGTTCAATTTTACTGAGATAAAGGATAACTGATCACACTTGACATGCAAAATCTGACAGTCTCCAAATGGTATCTAATACTTTGAAGTGTTTTTATTAAGCACAGGTGTATATCTTCTGTGTGGCTTATAAGTAATCTATAAAGGAGATCTAGCATCATAAACATTGATCTATGCATCCATGCAGCTTAACCTGCTTTTCATGTAAGATTTAAGGTGACCAGTGGTGCAGCACCCAACGGGTCTCAATCTCCAGTCCTCGAGGGACCAGCGTGATGCAACTTTTAAGATATGCATCTGCTTTATCACACTTCAATCAACCAACAAGACCATAAGCATAGTGCTGTAGAACTTGCGCAAATGCACAAGAGGCAATTCTACCGTTTGATTCAGTTGAGTAGAACAGAGAATTAATTTAGAAGCCAGCCCCTGAGGACTTGTGTTCAAGAACCCTCTTTTAACCTGTATTGCCTCTGCTTTATCAATGAATACCCACCTTTGCATAGGGAGCCAGGAAATCCAGGGCTGTGATGTGCAGGCGGAACTTCTTGGTCTTTGTGAACTTTCCAAAGCAAGTTCCCACTGAAATAAGTTTATCTCTGGAAAAGTTTGTGGCCAATTTGAGAATTTTCTCACTGTGGAAAGAGAAAACAGTTCGACATAAGCTTCTCGATTAACCAAAGATGAAGCTGCCAAGTTTTGAGAGGAGCAAGGAGTGAGAAGAGGAAAAGAATGGCATTATCAAATAATATGAAGAGGAAGGAAGACATTTAAGCCAGAAAAGTATTTTACATTATTTACTAAAAGCTACTATTGGATTATTATTATTAGCTCTTGGCTGTTTAAACGAATGATAAATAAATCCCTGTTTGATGTTGAGAACTGGAAGAAACATCTTGCTCCTTGGAGGAGGTACTTTGGATAAGGTATATGTGAAGAATAAGTTCTGATCAATTTGAAACAAACACAAAACGTATAAATAACCAGTGCTGTGAAAAATATTTACCCCTTACAGATTTCTCTTTTTGAGTAAAGTAAAATGCATATTCTGAGAGAAAAAAGCTATTCAAGCAAACCTAGCCCTATGAAGATCAAATCCCGAATGAACTGTGATTATCACCAAAAATTACATAGAACCTACATGGAGTAGGTAAAAAGAAACAGATTGTGTCTTGATCTAAAGACATTTGGGAACAGATTAGAAAAACTCGCATCAGTCCCTTTGAAAAGGGTTACAAAGCCATTTGCAAGTCTTTGGAACACCAGCAAACCAATATAAAAGCCATTCACAAACTGAGAAAACATGGAACAGTGGCAAACCTTCCCAGGTGTGGTCCTTCCACCAAACTCAATGACTCATCCGGGACGTCACAAAAGAATCAAGCACAACATCAAGAGCATTACTAGACTCACTTGGCTTGATTAAGCTCAGAGGTCATGATTCATGTTTGTTTTTGTATTTTAACATGTACCTATTTTGTAGCACTGTTCCTTGGTGAATATAATAAGCCATATAAATAATAAACATTTAATATGATCATGTTTGTTGATTAGTAATTCATTTTACAGACAATTTTACATTGTATTTGATGATAAATTCATTTAAAAGACAAAAAACGTGATGAGCCACTTGTGAGCCAAAAGAGTTTGTTCTTTTTAGTGATTATTATTAAAAACAACAGCTTTGAAAGCAGGTATGTTTTTAGAGTGAGATTTGTGAGCAGGATGAGAGCTATAAGAAGTCTCAGAATAGTGAGAGTATGAAAGCAACAGAGGTGGGTAGAGTAGACAAAAATTGCACTCAAGTAAAAGTACAAAGTAGTAAAACTAATTAAACTAGTAAGTAATGTATTTATATATTAGACCAGGGTATGGTAACCCCACTTGACCTCCAAATGGCACAACAGCCTCAGCAGACAGAAAATAATGTTAAAATGATGAAGCTTGTGTATAAACAAGAGGTCTCACTTCAACATAAACTGTATGTATGAGTTTTGGTTAAAACAAGCATTCAGTTTCATTCAGTGAAGTTACTCCCTGTTAATACATCTATAATATTTAGATTACAAAGGTGGGTAGTAACTAGTTCCATTTACAGGTACATGAGTAACTTTTGAAGAACAAAAAAGTACTTTTGGAGTAGTTTTACTAGACGTTACTTTGAGTTTAGTAATATTTTTGTGAAGTATTGCAACTCTTACTTGAGTAAAGTTTCTGGCTACTCCACCCACAGCGAGTAACTTCACTGAATGAAACTGAATGCTGGTTTTAACCAAAAATTCACGAGACTCATACATACAGTTTATGTTGAAGTGAGACCTCTTGTTTACACGCAAGCTTCATCGTTTTAACATTGTTTTCTGTCTGCTGAGGCTGTTGTGCCATTTGGAGGTCAAAAAATTATGTCATGTCTTCTATTCATTTTAGTCTTCAGAATTTGTACATAACTATATATTTTTGTCCAGTTACATATTTTTTTAAAATATTAAATTATATGTTACGATCTCAAAACAAGTACTCAATACTTGAGTAGCCTTTTTACCAAATACTTTTTTACTCGAGACATTTTTTTGGATTACTACTTTGTACTTTTACTGGAGTAAAAATTTTTTGAAGTAGTGTTACGTTTATCTGAGTACACTTTTTGGCTAATCCTCCAACCTCTGTGATTATTAACCAATAATTACCTCATGTAGTAGACACGGTCTTGGTGTAGCCTGAAGCAATAGGTGCCATCAGGCCGGTCCACTAGAAGTTTAATGTTTTCCCCTATGCTTTAGGGAGAGAAAATACAATGATCACACATGTGCATGCTAACATAATTATTACTGAAAGTCGCGCCCTTTCAGGCGAGCATAGCTCATTTGAAGCTCACTTACTACTTTGACAGCTTCTCAAACATCGTTTTTGTTTCCTCTTCAGTTAACGGTCTCATCTTTAGGATATTAATTCGCCTTCTTAAGCAGGGAATGTGTGTGGGTTTTTTTTTTTTTTTAGTGCTAAGGAGATAAAACACGTGGGTCCCAGCGGAAGCAGTCACACTTTGAAGCGGAAGTTGTCTTACGTAAACAGCCTGTATGGTTCCGGGTTTTTGAGCTGTTCTTCCTCAGTCGAGCTTTGCCTTTTTTTGCCTTTTCCCTCCGGTAAACCGGCCACCTTCTGGTGAGTCCAACGCCTCAAACATTAAGAGAACCGCTGTAAGAGTATTTGATGTATTATTAGCAAGAGGTATGCGAATGTTTATTTATTTTAAGTCTGGTTTTTGCTTCCTATCCTTGTCTAGGTAGTCGGAAATGAGCTCAGTTAGCCTTGGTCGGCTAGTAGCTGTCAAGAGGGGGAAGAAAAAAAAAAAAAACTCAGCTTCGGCTGCTAGCGAGGTTAGCATGTGAGCTAACTATGGTAGCAGCTGACAACTAACCCCAGCTTGCTGTTGACAGTCACCCCAGCCACCAAACGAATTGAATTAGAAATGAATCCCGAAATAATGGAGTAGTGTCGGTGTTTGGAACCTGATCGTAGCTCTCATAATAATCGTTTCTCCTTTTTTATTGCCGCAGCGGCGCGTAGTTACATAACATTCATTTGTTTGTAAATAGCAATTAGGTTGATAACACAGGCGGTGACGCTTAATCTTTTAAGTGTTTCCAGTGTCCTTGAGATCAACTTTAACTTTTCTCTGCACCCCTGTTGCCAGCTAAGTGTAGGGTTCTCCTACGCACTGCCGCTTCAATGTCAGCGGAGTGTGCTGTCAGCTGCAGAGTCAGTAACTCAGTTTTGGGAGAGCTACTTTGTCAGCAAACTCTTTGCATTTGAGGGAACACTTGATCCTCCCTTCACTGCCTGTTGGACAGCAAAAATAGCTGAGCTGTTTTTTTTTTTCTTCGTTTTTTTAAATTGGCACATAATGTGCTATCTGTTTTGAAAAGATCTGATTAGGTTATAATTTTATTGGAATTACAGGATTTAAATCGACTAGTGTTTGGAGAGTCATGAATTACAGCAGAGGTTTCACACTACTACAGTATTATTATTATTATTTTAACCCCCCACATTTTAACCTTTAAAAGTCAGCCTATCAGAGGCTCAAATTCACTGAAAAGAAGAAAAAAAATCTAAAACATTTATTGCAACACCCTCACCAAAACAGTTTTCTCCTCGTAAATATTTACAGCTATTTTTGGCTTGAACTCTTCTTTCCAGGAATGGAATGTCAGGTGTGATATTTATGATGGCACATTGTAGGCTTTTACTTTGTTTTGTTTAGTTTTTACGAGGTACAGGAAGGTCTTATAGCCGTAAACTGCGAGATGAGAGATTCATCTGAAACTACGTGTTTAGCCAGTTGGGGTAAAACCAGGTTGTCGCTTTAGATAGTTGAAACATTTGAATAACACTGAAGAGAGTGAGTTCAGCGCATCATTCGACATACCTTCTTTGAAGCTCGCTTTCCATCTCTCACAAAGCTTGAGCAACTCTTTCATTCTGGAGTTTGCACCTCTCTGCTGACCTCATTCACTTTTTAATCAGCTTTTTAGAAATTTCATTAAGCACAAAGGTATTTCTCAGTCTTATCTCTTCTGTAACACCCTAACTTTCATCCAGACTTGCTAATCCACTACAGTGCGTCAGACAAAGGGAGCCTGGGCATTTGATCACTTGTTAGTTCAATTGGATACTTTACTAAAACTGTAAGGCTAGTAAGTGGACATAAGAACTGAAAAATGTGCTGCTCCTTGTAACCAAAAGTTATAATATGAAACTTGTACCGGAAGCCGAAGTGTCACTTATGAACTCAACAGCTTGTCCAGCTGGTTGAAGAGTGACTAAGATCCCAGAACTCGAGATACTACTCCATTTTGCAATTCTACGTGTTTGTTTTGGGTTGAACTTTTTATTGAACAAGATAAATGAAAAGTCGATTGCGTAATTGGGATCCTTGAAATATTCATTTCCTGAGAGATTTAAAAAAAAAAGTATGTCAAAACAAAGAGAATACAAGAATCGGTACCAGAACATAAGGGCGTTTTCTGTTTAAGTCCCCCTGCTAGAGATGAAGAGCTAGTTCACGGCTAGATGTATGATCTGGTATTGCTATAGCAGTTGGCTAGTATAACAGTAATATTCATTTGTGCTTTTTCATTTTCCACAGGTGTGTTTGCTCCCTGTTTTTTGTTTGGTGGTTGTTGTTTTTTTGTGGGTATTTTTTGTGGAGCAGCTCTTGTGCCATCAGTTTACCTCGGGGGAACCAGCAGCTCTGCTGTCAGCAGTTTCCGGTCGGTGTTTTTGACTCTGGGAACGGCGAACAGGAAGACAGACGCGAAGAGACGTCTGAGCCTGAGAGGGAGGAAACTGCTGTGGCTTCTTCGTCTGCCTCAGAATGACTGAGTTCTGGGTTTGTTTCAGTTGCTGTATTGCAGAGCAGCCGCAACCAGTGAGTGTGACATTTCCTCAGAAAAATAACTGATTTTGCTCAAGGCCTGCAGAAACGCTTGGGTTTAAGTGGAAATGGGTCGTTTTTCATCGGTGCAGTGGCTCGGCCCAAACATGATTCATTTAAAACTGTAAATACAGCTTCAGATCTCAGAGGTACAGAATATGCGCTGCATCTAATTTGAAGGAAGGAAGTTGTAAAAATAAATGATACGAACATTTCTTTACAGTGATGACAGAATAATAGAATGGAGCAAGTTGGAAGAAAGGGTGCATGTATAGAAACTAAACAGAAAAAGGAAATGAATTGTGTCCAACTAAAGATAAGCAGCTAAAGATGGAGATGCCGATTTTAAAAACAGACCAATTAGTACATGTGCGTGAACTTTTCCAACCATTTTGCATATTCTGTAATTGTTCACGTTGCCAGTTCGCCTTCTGATTTGATTAACAGAATGTCATTTTTAGAACTTTAGTAACAAATATTGCTTTTAAATATATAAGGAGGCGACAACTTTAGCTCAAGAGTTTTGAAAGAATATATTTGTTTGCTTTTTTCTTCAGAAACGGCGGCGACGAATCGACCGCTCCATGATCGGGGAGCCAACAAATTTTGTTCACACCACACATGTAGGCTCAGGAGATATGGGCGTTGGATTGGCATCAGTAAGCGATCATGCACTGTTCAGGGATAAATCGACTGAGCACAGCATACTGTGGTCATCGGGTTTACATAACATTTCCATCTTTTTTTTTTTAGGTAGATCTTGTTCAGGCCCAGATGAAATCTAAAGGAGGCTACACACACGGAGGTTCAGAGGGCTCTCAATTGTAGTGAGGTGAGATGGGTTTAGTTTTCTCCACCCTGAATGTGTACAAGCTTTTTTCTCACTTGTTTTCTCACTTTTTTTGTCTTGTAAATAATAGAATCTCCAGTTTAGCATCTTTAGAACAAACAAGCAAAATCAGTCGTTCTCTTTTATAATTTTTTTCATGTGGCTTTAGTGTGTGATAATGCAAGAGTGTTTTGCTTATCCGAGCAGTGCAGCATTCTCGATAAAGACAGATAAGTAGGTTACAAGGTTTTATCCAATAATCTTCTGTGAAAGCATGCGTTTGCTCTGTTTCTTTTACTGCAGTGTTTAAAATAACTCAAAACAACAAGTGAGTACTGCAGTCTTTGGGCTTTTTAATTCAGCCAGTTTTAGATTTAACACATGAATAAACATCTACAGTGTTTTGACCCCACCCATGCTGTATCAGGCCATATGATGGCACACAGCTGCAAGCTGCTCTTGTGTGTCTTTGTGGGTAAGCTAAAACGATGCTACACGGCACATATTTATGCTTTATATGGTCATGTTTTACTGAGGGGTTTCTCCCCCTGTGAAGGAATCGGTGGAGATTTTGTTAATAACCGCTTCAGTTTATCTTGAGGCACTAACCCAGCTGTCAGTAAAATGTTTGGGTGGTATTTATATTTTTGTATTGCATATCTGATGTTAAACAGTTTTTTATGTTGCACTCTGCCATGTTTTCCCATTTTACAATTATTTAGGTCTTCCTCTATTTTCTTTAGTTAAACTGATCTAGTTGTTGATCTGATCTGGACTGAAAATAACATGTTTGAGAAATAAACACTGCTCTAACTAGAGGGAGCAGTGTGAAAACAGAGCTCTGTCATAAAGTAAATTTATCAGATCAACTTCTGAATTAATGTTGACATTATTAACCACCAGTGGTGTGAATCTTAACATTTCTTCAACTTGTTTTTTACCCCCACAGCTCTTCAGACTTGTGAAAACTACTGTTGTTTTAAGGAAGAATTTTCAAAAAACACAGAAAAAGCAGTTCTGTCTGTAACGGACCCAGGACCAAAAAATGAAACTACTGCTTTTCCAAGATGTTGTACATATTTTTATTTTCCATTCCTGCTGTTTTTGTTTTTTAATGAGAGCACTGCTATCCATTTGTTGCCATATTGTTGCACTGTAAAGAGCAAATGTTAAGGATAGATTAAGGTGTTTAGAAAGCTTATAATGTCAGTCAGATGTATGCTTGTGTGTATGTATGAGGGGAAAAAAACATTTTCAGAAATATTTGCTGTTGTAGGCCACTGGATGCCTGTAATTTATTAATTTGATTTATGAACGGACCTCATCGTGGCTGGGCCGCTGGATATGTGGAACATTCAGTTTCTTCTTTTTTATTCTCAGAGGTTTATCAAAGGACAAGTTAAAAGTAAGTGACACAATGTTCAGATTGTTATTCTGAGAATTGCTCTTGCTTCTCCGAGTCGCTTTCAGGGTTGAAAGAGTGCTGTTTTTTTTATAAACTTGAAAACGAGTAGATACACTGGACCATACATTGTGCACTCACACTTGCTTAGGAATTTCTCACTAGTTTCAGCCATTTCCTTTTTAAAAACATTCAGATTGAAGCATATAGAATTTTAATAAACTATAAACTTCCTAATCCGCCTTCTGAAGTCATGTTTATTTTGTTTTCAATGTTAGAAGCATTGCTGTAACAACCAACCTTGTTTTATAGAAAAAAAACTCATCCTTTTTTTTCCAAATGCATTCTGTTTCAAACTTTGTGCACCGACTGCAGGGAAATAACTAAACTGGTTTAAACAGATCACAAGCGCAGACTCTTCCTCTGAGGTGGGTTAGATTTGTTAGCATTGACAGACTTAAATGTATGTTATTCATCTGGTTAAATGTAACTGATTGTATCTTTCACCAGCACACCAGTCCCCCTGAAGGTCTTGGAAAGTCTTATGTAAACTCAGCTCCCCTGTCTCCTAAAGTTGTGATGTTTTTTCTCAAGTTGTTTTGGTTTCTCGTGTAGAATTTAATGTTTTCATAATTACAAAAAGTATTATTCGCTTACCCTGTAGGCACATATTTTCTCCCAATGCTGTAGCTTTCCTTATTCTCCAAAGGGTTTGCCTTTTCCACAAGCACACAAACGTTCCTCTTAAGGGGAAAAGTAAACAAATGCAGCTATTGTCTGATTCTGCTGGTTGTTCAATGATCAGGGTTAATTTCATGGCTTTCCTCTGCAATGTTTCTTTTTTTTCCATCACTTTAGATTGATCTTTTTCTTATTTCCATATCAACAATTAAAGAAAATATTAATCAGAAATAAAAAAGGAGGCTTTAATTTTGTAATAAACATAAGTGTCACTTTTTGTGTATGATCAACATTTTCCACAACATGTCTTGAATGTATTAGGTGCAGCATGCTAAAATATTACGGTACAAAATAACTCACATTTTAAACTTTGGTACCAGCCATTAGAAAATGCAGTGTAATCGTATGTCCATTAACAGCCTTAACTTTTCTGTTTTGAAGTTTGTGTTTTGACAGATTTAATATAATTAGATCAAGTCAAAACAAATTTTACACATTGGTCAGTTTTCTTTTTAGTCTGTGTAGTGATTCTCTGTGAAACAGACTTTAAGCCATTTTTATCCTCAAAATCGAAAAGACGTAGTTAAACTGGCATTGCAGTACATTTGTGTGACCAGCAGGCTGTGCTAGTGGACTGCTTGAATGTGACAAAAAAAAAAAGATAAATGTTTTGGGATACCTGTCATGACTCATGATGATGCTGTATATATGTGACGTATAAAAGTGATAAATCTGTGATATAAATATATATGTATTCACATTCATGCCTATTTCCTTTTCTGTAAAACGTTTACAGGAAAGATAGAGTTGGCACAATGATTTTGTTTTTCTCAGGACTTCCTGTAGTTCCCACATTAAAGGAATGTTCAACTGTTTTTTCCTTGTTTGTTTTTTCATTTTCTGAGTAAATAAATGTTATATGTTGTCTGACCAACTTTTTATGTGTTTAATGTCACGTCAGTGTACAGCACTAATGTAGATTACCTGCACCACAAACGTATAATTAAAGCTGCATGTAGATAAAATTAGCCCCTGGCTAAATGTTTGATTCTACCTCTTATCTAGGATGTTAGTGTAGCTTTGCTTTTTTTAAATAGGCGGTGAAACCGACCAATAGAAGGAATACAAACTTAGATTCTAAAAATATTGACCCCACCTCTGAGTCCATCTGGAATCAAATTAAGACTGTTTTGCACACATACAGAGCTTGCGTAGATGTATTATACCACGCCCATATCACAGTCATCTGTAGACAACTATGTACATGTTGTTTATAGTGGCTGAGCTGCTGATGCCACAACATCGATTTAAAGATGCAGCCCTAAATGTACTCAGTAGGAAGGGCTGCTTTTCTTCATTTGGATGAGGAAAAATGAGTGTAATATGGTGGATACCTGATCATTAGCTGAAAACTTCAACATGCAACCTCATGGTGACTGTCATATGAAAGAGACTCCACTGCACACTTCCAGACATGCATGATAAATAATCCACAAATACCAAAGCAAGAGGCAAGAATTTAATGTGTTAAAAGGTAAATATATTTCTGAGCCATAAAACATATCCATCTTGAAAGTATGAAACATAAATTATAATCTGTCGTTCTGTTTTTCAAGCAGATACGTAATTTTAGAAGCACTTGATAACACAAAAACCTTTTGTAGCAGCTCTCTTAAAAATTGGAAGTATATAAACTCAGCAAAAAAAGAAACGTCCTCTGACTTTCAACTGTTTTTACTTTCAGTAAACTTAATGTGTGTAAATATTTGTATGAACGCTGAAAGAGTCAACACCCTAAGACATAAACTAAAAATGTTTCACAGACATGTGACTAACAGAAATAGAATAATGTGTCCTTGAATGAAGGGAGGCTAAAAATCAAAAGTACCAGTCAGTAACGCTCATTCCTTCGACTATAAACACGAATCCGTCCATCACCCCTGGTGAGACAAAACCGTGACTCATCAGTGAAGAGCAGTTTTTGCCACTTCTGTCTGGTCCAGCAAAGGTGGGTTTTTGCCCATAGGCGGCGTTGTTGCTGGTGATGTCTGGTAAGGACCTGCCTTTGTTGTGGCCATCCTGTACCTGTCACGCAGGTGTGATATTCGGATGTACCGATCCTGTGCAGGTGTTGTTACACGTGGTCTTCCACTGCGAGGATGATCAGCTGTTCTTCCTGTCTCCCTGTAGCGCTGTCTTAGGGGTCTCACAGTGCGGACATGGCAATGTATTGCCCTAGCCACATCAGCAGTCCTCATGCCTCCCTGCAGCATGCCTAATGCACCTTCACACAGATGAGCAGGGACCCTGGGCATCTTTCTTTGGGTGTTTTTCACAGTTGGTAGACAAGTCTCTTTAGTGTCCTGCGTTTTTAGAACTGTGACCTTAAAGGCATACTTTCTGTAAGCTGTTAAGGGCTTAACGATCATTCCACAGGTGCATGTTAATTAATTGATTATGGTTAATTGAACATGCATGGAAAACATTGTTTAAACCCTTTACAATGAAGATCTGTAAAGTTATTTGGATTTTTACAACATTATTGTTGAAATACACAGTCCTGAAAAAGGGACGTTTCTTTTTTTGCTGAGTTTTTATGTATATATATATATATATATATATATATATATATATATATATATATATATATATATATATATATATATATATATATATATATATATATATATATATATATATGTGTGTTTTTTGGAAAGTAATATATATCTACTGTGTATCAGACCATGACTATAGAGTTGCCATGAGGAGAATGTTCAATAGATGTCTGGTAGCTTTGTGGTAAAAGAAAAAAGGCTGTAGTCAGCGCTTTTGCTTCCGAGATCATTTGTGCTGGAAAATTCCCAACCACTGTGGTGACTGTGGGTGTTGTTAGCATTAAGTTTATTTGGTAAGAAAAGCTCTTCACTTTAGTGCATCTTTTTTTTATTTTTTTTATTTTTATTTTTATCCCACGATTTTTTCCCGTTATCACCCAGTGCTCCTTAGTTCAGGTCCTGGGGTTCCACTCTCCCTCCCTTCACTGAAACCCAAGCCTCCTTCGTGCTTGGGGAGTTTTTTGAAAAGTAATATGTATCTACTGTGTATCAGACCATGATACACAGGAGGAGGCAGTATACAGCCCCAGGACTAATGCATGTTTTTGTGGGAGTAGCTCACATTAGCTGCTCAAGGGAACATGGGGCGAACATGCAAACTCCACACAGAAAGGCCATTTCGCCAACCCCACCCAGTGTGTGGGTGTCGATGATGTGGGGGAACAAACACACCGTCAGCATCCACAGCGTCCCCGGCGGTAATCGAACCCCGGACCTTCTAGCTATGAGGTGAGCCAGGCTACCAGCTGCGCCACCGTGCCCTCTTTTTTAGTGCATCTTAATTTTTCTGTCCTCT
The DNA here is from genome assembly GCA_963556495.2 of Valencia hispanica. Lineage (NCBI taxonomy): Eukaryota > Metazoa > Chordata > Actinopteri > Cyprinodontiformes > Valenciidae > Valencia > Valencia hispanica. The sequence goes on along the minus strand of OY747701.1, from coordinate 42,072,457 downwards.
GTGGGTACAAAACATCTGGTGATGTCCCCAGATGGCATTAAATCCATACCGGTTCTCTCCATACTATCCCTTTCCATCTTTAGCAATCATAATTATCTTTAGCTGTGGCAACTTTTTTCCTCCGTGTCTGGAGAGTGTTTGCAGCTGCGGACTGATTGTTTATCAGTACTTCAGAGGGTGAGAAGCATTGCAAATGGTGTTCTATAAAGTTACAAGAGCTGTATTACTGTAGTGTTACTAAAACCTTTCAAGTAAAAAAAAAATCTGATTGTGTGATGAAAAGTGATACTTCCATGACAACTAGAATGGTTTCTATGGTAAAATAGTCTATTACAGTGACATTTATAGGGAGGTACGTGCTTACTGACACAGGCTTGTGCACATCAGAGTTGGCTAACAATCATAGTCGGAACCTGAGGTGAAGATGCATTTATCTGAATGCTGACAGAATTTTGGGATTCTAAACGAGCCATAAGTGGTAATTTGCCACTGTGGTGAATTACAAGCAGGCTGGTTACGCACCTGAGCCTTTTAAAATTCCTTCATAGCGTGCCAGTTTGTCAAGTCTTCAAACCACTGCTCTGATGTAAAAAATGTTTCACTTCTTCCTGCTCACTGGATAAATTGCCATGGAATCGTCACTTGGTTACTTCACAGTAGAGCTACCACTTTTGTCTTGGGTGCCCAGTCTCATGCACTTGTGTCAGCAAAATATGTCTGTTTCTCAATAACTTGTCATTTGTCCATGAGGCATCAATCTTGACAACAGAGTCTCATGAAATTGCTTTATTTTCTGTTGAAGAGTGTCATTACAGTCTTCTTAAAAGGCTACCCTCAGGTCATTGAGGCTCTGGTGTGCAAAGTTACAGCCCTTTACCTGACAACTCAGACATCCCATAAGTTTTCCATGGGATTCAAGTCTGGTGAAAGTGCAAGGCCCTCTATTTGAGGTACCCCAGCAACTGTTCCTTAATCATATGGTTTGAATGAGCTGGGCATTGGCATCCATGAAGGTGAAACCAGGTCTCGGTTGCTCATTCAGAGGCCCAATAACTGGATTAATGATATTACTTATACAGTATCAGCCTGTCATGATACAATTTTCAAGATATTGGGTAGAACTGGAGTAGATCCACCTTCCCAGAATGTAACACAAATGCTTCCAGAGACGTGTCTGGTGAAATCAGTGGCTGTTGCATAGCGTGCTCCTTGATGTCTCCAACAGCATTGGTCGGCATAATTTTATCCTCCATGTGAATCAGCACATTGGTCAACTGGTTTCTCATCCAAACCCATTCAAGATAGCGAGGCCTTTGCCTGGGGGTATATTCAGGTACCTTGTAAGTCATCTAGTATGTAAACCATGATCTGTAAAGGGTATGGTGTATTTTAGGTCCATTCGGAAATGTCATCAGAAAATCGAACATCCCTAACTTTTTGTGAGCGACATTTCTCAATTTGGGAAATGGAATTTAAAATATTATGAGCTGCAAGCTTGAACATAGTTGAAAAGGAAAAGTTGTTAGAATTATCATAAATTCCCATTAAGTGATATGATACACACCTTATTCGGAATTGCGCCGCTCAAGGTGGCAGCATGTTGGAGTAGCTCTGTTACTTTGGTTCATATTTTTTTCTTTTTTAAAGCTTTAGTTCTTCCATTTCTGGTGGAAGCATTGTTTTTGTGGATGGCTGTTCTCTCTGGTTTTGGGTGCTGTGCAGCTGGAATACTTTTTATTTTTGGACATTTGTTATGATGCATAACCATGGCAACAAGGTGGTTTACAACTGGCAGCAGCTGATTAACATCACAAAAGCTCAAATAATACCTCAACTACAGCCACAAAACCCTGATGAGTTGAAAAGAAGACGCCATAGATCCAGAGCATCCTCTACATCAGACTGTCATACAACTACAGAGTGTCTTCAGTCAGAGGCTTCTTCAGATCTGCAGAGCGCTACAAGAGATCCTCCCTACCCACAGCAATCAGCATCTACAACAAATCTTTGAAGGAACTTGCATAATGAGTTACAACAACATTTAATTTCCCTTTGGGATTAATAAAGTAATTTTGAATTGAATTGAATTATATTGTCATAGTTCTTAGGTTTTGTGTTTGAAGTTAGTTATTTTCCTTATTCGGTTTAATTATCAATTTAATGCATTCTTTGGTATTTTATGGCACTTCCTTGTTTTCATATTTCCTTCTTGCTCTTAGATGTTTTCACCTTTTGTTTGTATCCACCTTCTCATTTGTATTTCCTTAGTTTATTTCTCTTTAGTTTCCCAATTTACTTCTTCCTTCTGTTCTCCAGTGTTTCCTTAAGTTCCCCTTATATTCCTCCTTAGACATATTATCTTTAGTTTTCAAGTTTAGGATTGCTAAATGTTTCTTATGTGTGTTCCTTTCCTGGGTTAGGGGTTAGAAGAAGCCGAATTCAACCGTTGTCAAGCCATCTCTGATCTGTCCAGCCAGAAGAATTTCTCACCATCCACCTCCATCTCGTCAGTTCCCACTTCTATCCATGTACCACGCTACCTGTTCGATTCCCAGTATGCTCAAAATGACAGCTCACCTTCCTCCACATTTCCAGAATCACCTCCAGCCACCAAGTCACATCGCTGCAACAAAAAGAGATCTGTCCCAACCATGGAAGCCTCACCAATATTCACCACCTTAACATCGGATCCACCGCAGGTTAAGGAGGATGAACTTTTTGTGTTTTTTTATCGGGACAGAACCGAATATGTTTTTTCTGTTGAAATTCCTCCATGTTCCCAGTCCTCACAGACAGCCTGTTTCCCTGGTTCCCCTGAAGTTTTTGTAAGTGTTTTTGGTCCTTGTTTGATAAAATTCTAAGTTCTTAATTTTTCTGCATTTGGGTCCTCTTTCACTCTAAACATGACATATATCCAGAACGCTACTGGTTTTGTCCTCACTAGAACCAGGAAAATAGAGCACATCACCCCAGTTCTAAAGTCCTTACACTGGCTCCCTTTAGCTCAGAGAATAGACTTTAAGATACTTTTCCTAGTTTATAAATCACTAAATGGCTTAGCACCAAAATATATTGAAGATCTACTGTTACTATACCAACCCACCAGACAACTTAGATCCTGTAATTCCAGTCTACTCAACATCCCTAAAATTAGAACCAAACATGCAGAAGCAGCTTTCCGTTTCTATGCTCCTCTAATCTGGAACAAACTTCCAGACAACTGCAAAGCTGCTGAAACACTGAGTTCTTTTAAATCACAACTAAAAACATATCTGTTTAGAGCTGCCTTGGGTAATGCTTTGTATCATGTTTTATGTATGCTTCTTGCCGTGTTTACATTATATGCTTTGTAATGCCTTGATGTATCTGTGTATCTTTTTGCTTTATTGCTGTTCTTACTTTATATGCTTTGTCTGTGTTTAACTGCTACTTTAATTTTACCTGTTAATCATGTAAAGCACCTTGTTGTTGAAAGTGCGCTATACAGATATAATTGCCTTGCCTTATAATTTGAAAAGATAACATTTGAGTAGTTAAATAACTGCTGGTTGAGAAAAGTCAGTGTAACCATAGCTCTGTCATGTCGTGTTTGATTTTACACCTATTCTAACTGCGTAACTCTATTGCTATGGTAACTATGGGTTTCTAATGGACAACAGAATATCAGCTGAAGATTGAATCTTTGTTACCAAGCCCAAAAAACTGATCAGATTCACGAATAAACTCATTAAAAGAGCATTTGCAGCTTCAATATTAGAAGATCAACAGTAGATGAGGGTCATGTGTAGTGCTGCTTCCTGTTTTATAATCTCATTTTAAGTGAAAGGGCTAGGCACTGTAGTGTTTGCATGAAATAGGGACTCAATGTATAAAATTAATTTAGAGGAGGCATATTAACACTTATGTATGTTGTAACAATGTAACTCCGCATCCAATAAATGCGAGTGAAGCAAAATTCAGACGTTAAAACTGGAACATTTTTTAACAGAAACAAAGTTTAATTCTAATTCTGTATCATTCACACTTCACAGTACAGTGTTCAAAATAACAGAAAAAAACAACAAAATTAGACAATCACTTTTTAAAAAACAGCAATAGCAATCATAAAAGGCACGAAGACAAGGAATCACACTTATTTTTGTATTTTTATACAGTGTATAATAAAATGTAGCTTAACTCAACTTTCTTAGTAAAATCACTGATAGCAAATTATAAATTGAGCTTAAAAACAAAACAAAAAAACCACACACTTACACACTTATGTTTCTTGCCCTTATTGTTTATTGGCAAAAACATCCAGAGAAAGTCAGGAATAGAGAGGGGATCAATACCAAATCCTACACTGGGTTGAAATCTGATCTGTTTACTCTGAAAGCTGTGCTGTGCTCTTGGTATCTTTTTAATGAGTTTGAGTCATTGAACCACAGTGAACACAAGTGATGATAGCGGCATTGAGGCTTGGCTTGGAAGCAGATCCTCTTACTCCAGCGTTCCCAGCTCAGAGGCTGATTGGCAGAGCAAGAACGTCTGTCGCCCCTGGCTTTATCTCACTGTTGTTGTTCGGTAGTCGGCTCAGCAGAAACAGTATAACAGCTGGGAGCATGTAAGGGAAATCCTAATTTCAACAAATAAGTGATAAATACCGAGAGATAAGGGGATGCATACAGCTACAGCATCAGTGTTTGCTGATGTGTGGACCAGTCTGAGAGTTCTTTGATGTAGTTCGGGCCAAACAGATCACTGTAGTTCTCCGTCGGTAGAGGATACGGGTTCTCCTCACCAGCACCTGAGAAGTACACAACAGTGTTAAATTCAAAGTGTTGAGATTAAACAATAGGATCATTAATGAGAAAACTAATGAAACTCTCATCAGCGTGGGTTTTTTTCTTATTAGGACATCAGGCTTGAAGAAAAAACTGCTTGTTTTTTCTAAAAAGAGTCGTGATCTCAAAATGAAAACAAAATGCAAAATTACCCTAAAAAATGCAATCATATTTTGCTTGTATTTTATTGTATTTTTATTGTATGTATTTTTATTTTATAATAGACCAGTTGTATTTGATGTTTCATCAAAATTGTTGAACTGTTCTAAAGAGAAAGCTCTTTATTAAGAAATTTGTTTTTGCAAGAGTGACAAAATCCTGCCCTGCAGCACCGTAGCAACAGAGTACTGCTGTGTTTCTTTTTGACAAGTAGTTTATACATACAGAAAGCGGGATAGCTAACATAATTACCTGTAAGTAGACATGACAATAGATCAGTACTATTGTCTGAAATCAAGATGATTGCTTGTTTGAAGCTTTTGATTATTTATGCCCACCAGAGTGGGTTTTCTCAGTTCTCAACACAGTTAAAATGCTTGTTAGCAATTATTTTGTGAATCTAAAAAAAAACAGTAAGTATGAGTGTGAATGTGCATGGTTGTTTGTCTCAGTTTGTTTCTGTAGCTATGTGATTACAACTCAGAATGAATTTGCTAAATGGATTATGAAATAAAAATAATTCATTTTTAATAGCCTATGGCAATGTGATTTTATTTTAAAGTTATTATTCATTTATAGAATAAAATATAAGGTAATCAAATTTGTGAACTGATGACACATAATAAAATATCACCTAGCATAATAAAACTTAGAGCAATTAAGGTAAAAACTAAACAAAAACAAGTGTAGTACATTGCGGTTGGTCCCACAGAGGGTGCGTCCTCCATCCTCTTTGCTCACAAGTCTGGTTCCAGAGGTCTGTGCTGCCTAAATGGTCCATCAGCTACAAGAGACAAAACACTCACTCAGTTAAGAAACACAAAAACCACATGGGGATCAAAATAAATAAAAAAATACAGTAATATGCCTTAAATCTCTCAACTGGATGTTGATTTTATTGTAGTTTTATCAGTTGACTGTTGCTGTTTTATCCTCTTTTTTTCCCTTTTCACTTAGAAAACCTAGATTCATTGTCTTTAATGGCTAAGATCAGGACTTACCTTATAAACAGCCTCAGGTGGTTCCTGCTCCACAGGTTTGGACTCCCACATCCCTGAAAAAACAACAATAACTTTCAACCCCTATGACCTTTATTCCCACCATCCAGAAGAGACAAAGCTCTTTAAACACAGATACATCCTACCTTGTGCTTCAGGGCTGTTAAAGCTGTGTTGTGTGCACGTTTCCACCTTATGTGGTGTGTTTGTAACAGGTAGTGTTGTTGTAGGCTGCCAGCTTTGCTGTGAGGTGTATGTGCCATCATTTCTGGAGTCCCCTAAACCTCTCTGTCCTTCATGGCGTCTGTTAAACAGTCCTGCTGTAGTACAGAGAAGAGCAGGATTGTATTGTGAGGTGAGAGTATATTTGTCCAGAAGAAAAGGGTGCAGCAGTTTGAGTTGCTTACCTCTCCTTCGTCTGCGTGTTTGAGAGCTGGGTAGCATCCTGTAGACTCTGTAGGCATTGCTGCCTCTCTTCCTGCTGTGCTCCCTCAGCTCACAGATGTCAGGCAGGGAATTCAAGGCACAGCGAAAATTTGCTTTCCATGTCTTGGGATCTGGCTTGTCTCTGCCTGGACGGTACTTTCCTGAAATAAATGAAGACACAGACATACATTACTGACGGGAGTTAAAACATATGCAGTCTTCTACTTTTCTGCACAAAAAACTGATTTATCCTGCAAATTATTTTTCAAAAGCAGTATGACAAACTAAACTTAATAAAAAAGCAAATAAAGCAAATAAAATGTTTGTCTGGGGGCTGCAGGCGCAGTTGGCAGCACTGTTGCCTTGCAGCAACATAAGTACATAAGCACCAAGTACCAAGATTTCTGCTTGCTAAACTCCAACTGGCTAGCAGTACAGAAAGCCTAAGAAGTGAGGTCTAAATTGACTTCAGCGGTTTCTGCTACGTCTACTAACCGTAGTCTGGTTAAACAAGAACATGATTCTGTTGAAACTATTTTACACGCCTTGAGTATGATTGGTCATTAAGTATGAGGAAGCAATCATGGCCCCAGGGAGAGGCCTGGGGCGGCACACCTGTAGTAGTGTCTGTCTTGGCCGGGAATCAGATCAGTTGAATAAGGTGTTGAGTTTATGTGCCACGATATAAAATTAGCACGAACGTATCACATACTGTTAATCCGAATTATTCATTATCATCCATTTCCCTGGCAGATTTGGGTTTAAAGTAATCTTTTAATTTTATTGATTTGTTTCTTCTGACCATTTATCGCCAAAGAGAAATGTTCAATATACCAACAGAACCTGCAAAAATCTGGCTTCAAATTATAAGAAAAGCTTTGTTTGCTATAATGCCAATAAAGTTTTTTTCATCATTTATTAAAAAGGGTAAATACATTTTTTGTCATGCTATTTTTAATCAAATATAAATAAAAATTAATAAACAATTTTTTCAATTGGTTCTCCTTTTAAATATTCTTATTATAATTTGGGATATATATTTTCCATTTCCTATAAGAAACACCTCCTGTTTTAACAAAATACATATTAAATATAATCTACTTGTATTGCAGTACTGCTAATATAATCTACAAATAACTGTTGGCTTAACTGTGATTGCTTATCCTCAAACATTGATTTCTTTGACAGATGACAGGGGTAAGAAACAAAAAATTATGAGTTGTTTAAAACTTGTCAGTGCTATTTTGTTGACCTTAAGCGGAACAGATATAAACATAAATGAATAATAATTGATTAATTGATATGTTTCAGTCTAGTTTCCATAGAAACTATTTCAAGTCTCCAGTTGAATTCTGATGGCAGCAGACAGGTGAGAGTTCACATTTTTGATTTTATTAGACCTCTCCACTACCTTCGGCAAAGATGAGCACAGTATCCTGATTAATAGATTGAAAAATAAATTAGGAATACTGATTGGGTTTTTAAACAGTTTTCATTGTACTTTTTTCAGAGATCTTTCAGTGTCTTAATGAATCAAGTTGCATCTGAAATGGCAGCTCTGTATTGTGGGTTCCTCAAGGATCTGTTTTGGGCATTTTTCTTTTTTGATCTCAGAGAAAGACCCAGATGTACTTTGTGAAGCTTTATTAACTGTATAGTTTAATTGACTGCCTGACAGAAATTATGAAAGTTTGAAGTGATAATTTTCTCTTGGTAAGAAACAGAGACAACTTGATCATTGCCCCTTATTTCAAGATTCCTTTAATAAGCCTACATCTCAGTTTTATGAGCTCCTCTGTTCAATATAGCCTCAGAAATCTGTGTCTTGGTTTTGGACAGATCAATGTCCCTCAAGCAGCATTCCAAGAAGCTGATTTAAAATTGCTTATCATTTCTGAACTAAGACAGGGTTGTGAAATGCTGAACAGGAGATGATTACTTGTAGTCATTGGCTTGTTTTGACTCTCCTAGTTTACTTAAATAGTTGTACCTAATTTCTTAAGCAATTACAGAACAACTTCAGACTGTGCAAATTGCTGTTGTTTTGATATTACCTGGTTCAAATAAGAGAGCCCACATCACTTCAGTTTTAGATTTGCCACACTGTTTCCAAGTTAAGTTGAGTTTTTCATTTTATTCTTACTCTCTTAGAACTTCAAGGTTGTCCCACTCACTGTTACAGCCTTGGGGATCAGCCTTTCGAGGCACTAGCACTGAGTTTTAGCTTGCACCTCAACTATTTATCTGTTGAGTAGGCACAAATAATTTTTTTTAAAGCAGTTGAAGATACCTTTATACAGACAAGTCTTCAAATAGATGTGTAACTTGTTTCTTGAGTTAGACTGTTTTATTTAATTGGATATGTTGTTTTTACTCCTACTTTTCTAGTATTTTTGCTAATCTATAGTTTAAATCGTTTGATTATTTTTGCTGTGAAGCAACTTCCGGTTTATATGTTAAAAGTGCAGAATAAGTAAATTTTACTGACTTTCTTTCTTTCTCACTTGCTTGCTTGAAATCTTTTTTTCTCTCTTAATGAATTTACAGCTCAACGCAGTCAACAATGAAACAATTTCAATACTTTTAGGGAAGTGTTGTTCCTTGTGTGGATGCATTCTAAACATACTGTACATCATTGCTCCTTGATAAATTGACATACCTCACAAGAGGAAAATGACTCACACAAATATCAAAAGTGAAACCTAATGTTCAGATTGAATCTTGGGCAGCTCAAAAGCAGTTAATTATGTAAAAAAACCGACTTTCTGTGCTTTAAAATGTAATGCAATAAAAAGTTCACAAACAGCACATGGCTGCTTCAAAGGATATTCCTGCAAAACAAAATGACTCGATGCAATCAGTTGAAGGTCTTGTCAGTTGGTATTAAAAGCTGAGTTTGGCTGCAATGTTTAATGTATGTAACTACATTTTAATCTTTCTATAATATGTGGATTGTTATGAATTGATTCTATACTTTGATTTGAACCTGTTTGTCTTGTATGAATTGTGCTATTTCAAAAACCGAACTTATAAAAATAATGGGTTTAATAGTCTTTTGTAGACACTGTTGAATTTTTAAATGCATGAATTTAACAGAAAATTACAGCAAATGTGGCCTTTGGAAAATACAGCTTTGTAATCATACATTTTCTTAAAGAAAACTTGTAGATGCAAACAATGCAGAAAAATAAGGTCTGTAAGGAAATAAGGCCATCACCTCAAGCAGCAAGAACCTTCAAAGGCTGCCAGACAAAGTAGGCTTTAAACATACCTATTTCTTAGCATTAACAATGATGAATAAATGCTCAGACTGAAAAGAAGTCAACCATTTTTAGGAAAAACTTTATATCCATTGTAGAGTAAGTCAGAAACTCGGCAGATATTTCTCCTTTTAAATGGGGCAGGAACACTTCACCAAAGGATGCACTTCCCTGCAAATATTAAATGTCATCAGCTGGCAGACTATTAATCTTGTAAAGTAAATGCATGAGGAAAGCTGAGTCCTTTCTCAAATTTAGCACAGCCGTATGGTTTGACTCTGAGTCTCTCCTCAGACCTATATTACAAGGTTTAGGAAGAAAATCCCTGTCATCATCAAACTCAGATAAATAACTGAGATAATTCTGCTTATATTGCAACTTCCACACTCAAGCTCTTCTGCAAACTCTTTAATGTCTCTAATCTACATCTCATGAAGACCATTAGAGATGTACTTTGACAGCAATATGATCACGTTTCACCCTCACTGCAAGTGAACTGCACCTTTCCCATGATGTGATGTTATGCAGATCCAAAAAAAAAAGATTTTCCCAAGACAAAAGGAAAGAAAGTGTACTTAGATTTACACGTCTGTGCATGTATATGTTTGACCTTATTAGAGACACCAAAGGCAGAGTGGGATGTGACCCTGTTGACAGTGAAATACATTTTATAGATTAGAAAGTAGAAGAAATCAGATTTTTCATTCCAGTACTCGGATACATGCTGTTTTTTATTTCCTTTTTCCTTTTTATTTACTCTTTATTTTGTATACAGCAATAGTTCAATAAACCAAAAGTGTTTTTCTTGGCTGCATATTCATGTTGGCACTGATCTCGCTATGAGTTTTTGGATGCATTGCACTGGGATCCAAACAATGAGGGACGGCTGTGAAGTGCCTAGTTGCTTTCAAAGGTGACTTGCCCTAAATATTTGTGTAGCCTGTTTCTTTGGTGTTTCTATGCAGCTCCCATCATTTAGTTGGAAAAGGGATTTATGATAGGAATGTGGTTCATCAAGAAAATCTGAGCGATACAGCGGCTCTTCAGTGGAAATTATATCTAAGAATAAACGGTCAACAAGCAAAGATAATCTTCATTTAAAACACTTTTTTAAACCTTTTGTGAACTTTAATGATAGGTTTCGGGTTTTTTTCTATTCTTTTAAATAAAGTGACTGATTTAGAATAAAATAGGATAGAATAGAATAGGATAGCCTTCTCTGACCTTTTATGCCAGTATGTCCCGCCATATGCTCTCTGCTCTATGGGTTCTGGCCTCCTACTAATCCCGAAAGCCAAGAGAAGAACTGTAGGCGAGCGTGTTTTCTCTTTTCGCGCCCCATCATTGTAGAACAACGTCCCTCACAACATTAGGCAGGCAAGTTCTGTGGAAGTTTTTAAAGCCAAGGTAAAGACCCAAATGTTCACCATGTCCTATGCATTTTAAGAACATGTGATCTTATTGTTTCAGAGTGTTGCATTATTTTATTCTAAAACATTTCAATATCTACTTTGTCCCCTACATATTGTTTTACAGCTCTATACTGTTTCTTAATAGGCTGTGTTGCTTACTATGTACAAACCGTTCAGTACTTTGCCTGAAAGCACTATACAAATAAAGTTGTTATTATTATTATTATTATTATTATTATTATTATTATTATTATTATTATTACTATTATTATTATAGAATAGAAATATCCTTTACTGTCCCACGGTGGGGAAATTCAGGCATTACAGCAACAAAGTGACAGGCAATTGAAGCATGTAGATTTACACTAGTAAAAATATAAAATATAAAAAAGGAATTAAGAATAATATACTGTACAGTAAGGGCAAAATTGCAACACTAAAAAAATTAAAAAATTGCATACTCGGATCCCAAAGAATGTGCAACTGAGCCAGACAATTTAAAAAATCCTTATATATTAAAATATTTTCCTTTTTCTAAAGATTTTTGGACAATTTTGGACATTTGTTTAGCCACCCAAATGATGAAAAAAGAATAACATCAGCACCAATCTGTATAGAACACAGTAAAAATGTGAAATGTGATGTCAAAGATTCTTTACCTGGGCCTTTCAAGGTTAACACTCTAACACAACGCAGCTGACTGTCTACTGTCGCTACATACTCGTTCAGGCGAAGCGAACACTGCAAGTCAATGACTCAATGTAATCCTCTGGGTTTTCTTAGATTGAACATTTTTAAACTTATTGTAATAATGAACTGAAGGACTAATTGGAATGCGTGTACGAATGAATTGAAATTAATCTTCTTGTAAAGTGCCTTGAGAATGACATGTGTTGTGGACTGGTGCTATATAAATAAACTGAATTAAATTAAGTTAACAGAATGAGGTCAATGTGAAAAAACAATGAGGTTCTATTTTTATCCTAATGGAAACCTAATTATGTATTTTTATTTATCAATATACTCTTATTTGAACTTTTCCCAACTTTTGGTGATTATTTTCTTTAAATGCTAGTTGGGTTTTGTTGGCTCGTTGCACTACTCAAAGAAGCAGTAAAGCATCCCTTGTTCTATACCTTGTACAATAAAAGCAAAGTCTATTTAATTTGTTGTGGGTTTGGTTTAAATTTAGAAGAGAATACAAACATTTAACAGGTATTTGAAACATGGTCCCTTTCAATCTCAAAAACTCTACATTTCTGATCCGTAATTCAGGATTATGCTTGCAAACATTATGGATTGTAAGTATTATTGTTTGTTGTTAAACTAAATTAAATGGTGCTATCCATCACAGCAAATAGCCAGGAGTTTTACATGATCTAACATGACCTGTCATTGAATGTGATGCTGAATTCACCAGCAGAAGAGGAAGGCAAGAACAAGAAGACCCAGCAGATAGAGTACAACACATTTTATTGGTATGTGGACCTTACCTGTGTGCATGGCCCAACTCCTGAAGAGCGTAGCATCTCGGTCAATGCTCCAACCATGCCGAGCAGCGTGCTTCCATGGAATCTGGAAGATGTGAGCTGACTGTTGGGCAAGATGAATGTTATGACACATGCTATCTAACTTTACTCTTTAAAAGAAACAACTTGAACCCAGGTGTGTATGTGCATGTTTATGCAGGTGTAAAGGAAGGGAATTGGAAGTGAGATGGAGGGGCATACCTGGTCTAGCCAGCTGACACCTGGATACTTCCCAGACTGAATCTGCTCCTCCAGCCATGGCCTCAGCCTCTGCCTTGCCGGTTGCTGCATGCTGCAGGTCTGAGCTTCAGGTGTGCAAAAAGGCAGTGCGGATGTAAATGATGCCAGTTACGTGGGAGTCTTAGAAGTAAAATAAAAACGTGAGTAGTGAACAAATCAAGTCACTGGAACAGCCGTCCTACTCTGCCAGGTTCTTCCAATCACTGCGAATGCAGTTAATCCTCATCCAGCTCCTCCTCCAGTAAACCTTCTCACTCAAAAATTGACTCCTCCTCTTATAGGAAAAATAACTGGTTTCCTTTTAAGTGAAGTTGATGGAGTGGTTTGATAAACTAGGATTAATGTTGATGCTTTTAAATAGTTTTATAATTGATTTAACCTTTCTAAGTGCTAAGTATACACATACACTAGTAAAGTCATGCTAACACTTTTAAAATTAGTTTAAATATATTTTTTGAACATGAGTATTTTATAGGTTTTCAGGTGATTTAGCCAAGCTGTGTGTGAAAGCCAAAAGATTTTACTGCACCTAAAGTATAAGAGTGTGAGCTCACAAATTACACCAGATGGAAGCAGAACAAACATGAACCATGACAGTCATGACACATGAGCCTGTCACATGCTGCAACAGCACTTTACAGAATACATGAGGAAGGGAAGTGTTACATTCACACTGTTTATGCTACTCTTGAGTGGCTTGTTGAACCATGTTCCAGACATAGGTGGGATCAAATATTATATAAGTAGTAGAAATTATATATTATATATATATTATATTATATATAATGTAAATGGGAAACTATTGTTATTATGACTGTTCTTTTAATTTCCTGGTCAAAATCTTAATCAAGGTGAAAATGGACACAAAGATTTAATCTTTCCATCCGTTTTGACAGAGTTTCACTACTTCGCAGCTCAAGCTTCATTGGAATTGCGCCGCTCAAGGTGGCAGCATGTTGGAGTAGCTCTGTTACTTTGGTTCATGTTTTTTTTCTTTTTTAAAACTTTAATTCTTCCATTTCTGGTAGAAACATTGTTTTTGTGGACAACTGTTCTCTCTGGTTTTGAATGGTGTGCAGCTGGAAGGATTTTTGCTGATACTTTTTATTTTTGGACATTTGTTATGATGCATAACCATGGCAACAAGGTGGTTTACAACTGGCAGCAGCTGATTAACATCACAAAAGCTCAAATAATACCTCAACTACAGCCACAAAACCCTGATGAGTTGAAAAGAAGACGCCATAGATCCAGAGCATCCTCTACATCAGACTGTCATACAACTACAGAGCGTCTTCAGTCAGAGGCTTCTTCAGATCTGCAGAGCGCTACAAGAGATCATCCCTACCCACAGACATCAGCATCTACAACAAATCTTTGAAGGAACTTGCATAATGAGTTACAACAACATTTAATTTCCCTTTGGGATTAATAAAGTAATTTTGAATTTGAATTGAATGGAATTGAATAAGTCTTAAGTTTTGTATCTTCTGTTTTGCTAAATGTTATCAGTCTCTTATAACAGAGAAGAATATTTCCCCATTTGCTAAAAACCTAAACTATCAGGACCCTTCTAAAAAAAGACATTCATCTAGAGTAGACAATGCTAAAACATACCGATCTTAAACATTCTCTTCCAGCATAAAATAAAAGGTTGTGCACGACAAATTAAACAAAAACCATCTCTATCAAAAGTTTTAATCTGGTTTCAGTGTTTAATACAGCATGATAAAACTTAAAGTGCTTTTCCACTAAGAATGAATCAATATTCTGTAAACTCACTGTTCTCATGTAACTGAATATAAGTGGTGCTTTCTGCATCGTTGCCCCTCACATCTTACAGAAGTTACGAAACCAGTTTTGCCTTTCTGCCACTGCATTGAATTGCTTTAGATCATTCTCTGTCAAACGACCATAGTTTGTTGCGCTCAGAGCGTTTCCTCTTTCACGGAGTCCCCCAGAGCTATTTACTTGGCGCCTAGCTTTTTTATACTCTATGTTTGCTCTGGCAGATGTACTAAAGAAACATTAGTTTCTACCAATTTGTACAAATGATGTAAAACTAGATTTATTTCTATCTCCAGATGTTCTCAAATCTGTTAGGTCTTTGCCTAATGAAATGGATGATTGAGATTATTGTTTGAAATGAGATCCAGAAGAATAACAAAGCATGTGTGAAGGTCAGAAACCTTAGAGGCACTTTTGACAGTGACCTTAGCTTTAACTGCAACATCAGTAATGTATGCAAAACCTCATATTAAAATCTTTCCAATATCATCAAGGTTTAACATTTGCTTTGCAAAACTGACTATGACAATTATATAAATGTGTGTCTGCTTGTCTAGATTTATGATTAAAATAGATTAAAATACTTTGTCCATTATTTGAACACTCACGCGAAGGAGAGCACAATACCCCAACAATCAAAAATCCTTCCACTGGTGTCATGTAGCTTTTGGAATTGATTTTAATATTTCATTGTTTTTTTACAGATATCTTAGTGACTTAATTACCAGGTCCATCTAGATCAGTAAGTGCTTACAATGGTAACCTGCTGGTGCTACAAGAAATTGAGAATAAGGAGAAAAGTTATTTAGTTACTCTCGAATGCTTTTCCGGATACCCCTTTGAGCTGCTGACTGTTAGAACACAAAAAACAAAATAATAAAAACTAAAGGTTTTATTGTTGCTTTAATTATATTGTTGATATCTTCTGCTTAAATCTTCATTATACTGGCAGAAAAACCCTGCTTACTGTTGCTGCTACCTAATTGAACTTTGCACCAGTTATTTTTTGTTGTTTTTAATTATTGTTTACTTTTTCTACTTAGGAAACTTTGTAATTGACACTGTTGGTAAGCTGCCATACAAATAAGTATTTTTTACTTGTGGTTAAAAAAATTGTTTACTGTTTAAACCTACTGCTCAATCAACCTTACTTGCCAGTACTAACATTTATTATAAATTCCAGCTAGTGCATATAAAGTTTAGAAATCATATTGCAAATATATTGATAAATGATTATAATTAAGTTTTTTTTTTATTTCCTGCTAAGTAAAATGCTTCAAAGGTATCTTGGTTTCACTATTCACAAGTAGACCAAAATCCCTCTTTACCCTAATCATTGAGCATCTTTGCTTCTTCATTTGTTGAGGTAAACAAAATATACCAGGTGATTGTGACGCACACTTCTGTGGAAATGAGTCACCAACTCCAGAGAACAGCGATGAGGAAGTAACTTCTTAACCCTAAACAGACAAGGCCTTGTGCTATACTTTCAGTCACACAAGTCCGCTTATGTCATGGCTGTTTTTCTTTAAAGGGCTTAGTATTGATTGTTTGGTTTTTACACAGTTTTACACAGATTCTGAACTTTATTTAAGGAACAAAGAGAACATGTAACATGCCATCTGACAGAAACATATAACCTTACTCTGCTTTCTTCAAGCATCTGCAAAAAAGAAGATTTTGGCTCAAAAAAGGCGTCTCCGGTTCATAGCTCAGAACATGTGAAAACTTGATATATTCATATTTTACATCGCACCCCCCTCCCCCACCCCCCACAAAAACACAGCAGCATTTCAACACTGTACAGGCAAAGCCTTTTATAAAAAAATATTCTTAAAGTAGTAAAATAATTGTGTATATATATATATATATATATAAACTCAGCAAAAAAAAGAAACGTCCTCTGACTTTCAACTGTTTTTACCTTCAGTAAACTTAATGTGTGTAAATATTTGTATGAACACTAAAAGAGTCAACACCATAAGACATAAACTAAAAATGTTTCACAGACATGTGACAAACAGAAATAGAATAATGTGTCCTTGAATGAAGGGAGGCTAAAAATCAAAAGTACCAGTCAGTATCTGGTGTGGCCACCAGCTGCTTGAAGTACTGCAGTGCATCTCCTCCTCATGGACTGGACCAGATTTACAGTTCTTGCTGTGAGATGTTACCCCACTCTTCCACCAAGGCACTTGCAAGTTCCTGGACCTTTCTGGGGGGAATGGCTCTAGCCCTCACCCTACGATCCAACAGGTCCCAGACGTGCTCAACGGGATTGAGATCCAGGCTCTTCGCTGGCCATGGCAGAACACTGACATTGCTGTCATGCAGAAACTCACACACAGAACAAGCAGTATGGCTGGTGGCATTGACCTGCTGGAGGATCATGTCCGGATGAGCATGCATAAAGGGTACCACATGAGGGAGGAGGATGTCTTCCCCCGTACCGCAAGGCATTGAGATCGCCTGCAATGACAACAAGCTCAGTCCGATGGTGATGTGATATACCGCCCCAGACCATGACGGACCCCCCACCACCAAATCGATCCCGCTCCAGGGTACAGGCCTCGGTGTAACGCTCATTCCTTCGACGATAAACACGAATCCGTCCATCACCCCTGGTGAGACAAAACCGTGACTCATCCATGAAGAGCACTTTTTGCCACTCCTGTCTGGTCCAGCGAAGGTGGGTTTGTGCCCATAGGCGGCGTTGTTGCTGGTGATGTTTGGTAAGGACCTGCCTTACAGCAGGCCTACAAGCCCTCAGTCCAGCCTCTCTCAGCCTGTTGCAGACAGCCTGAGCACTGATGCAGGGATTGTGTGTTCCTGGTGCGACTCGGGCAGTGGTTGTGGCCATCCTGTACCTGTCACGCAGGTGTGATATTCGGATGTACCGATCCTGTGCAGGTGTTGTTACACGTGGTCTTCCACTGCGAGGATGATCAGCTGTCCTTCCTGTCTCCCTATAGCGCTGTCTTAGCCGTCTCACAGTGCGGACATGGCAATTTATTGCCCTAGCCACATCAGCAGTCCTCATGCCTCCCTGCAGCATGCCTAACGCACGTTCACGCAGATGAGCAGGGACCCTGGGCATCTTTCTTTGGGTGTTTTTCACAGTCGGTAGTCTCTTTAGTGTTCTGCATTTTTAGAACTGTGACCTTAAATGCCTACTTTCTGTAAGCTGTTAAGGTCTTAACGACTATTCCACAGGTGCATGTTAATTAATTGATTATGGTTAATTGAACATGCATGGAAAATATTGTTTAAACCCTTTACAATGAAGATCTGTAAAGTTATCTGGATTTTTACATTATTGTTGAAATACACAGTCCTGAAAAAGGGACGTTTCTTTTGTTGCTGAGTTTATATACAGCTTGATTCTTTAGTCCTTTAGTAAATCTTCTTATTTAAATTTAATTCATCTAAAAAAACATTATATAGGATATATATATATATATATATATATATATATATATATATATATATATAAGGATATTATTTAGCAGGAAAGCAGGAGTTAAAAATGGAAGTAAAAAATAATAATTTTTTTAATGAAATGGAACAAACTCAAAAGTGAGCACTGCTGCAAACAAAGCAACATCCTGAAATAAAACCCTAAACCAAAGCCAAGGTTAGTGAGCTACACACATTTATAGTCACTTTCCACCATCACTGGATGTGGATTTTCACAATATTGTTGAAATACACAGTCCTGAAAAAGGGACGTTTCTTTTTTTGCTGAGTTTTTATACAGCTAGATTCTTTAGTCCTTTAGTAAATCTTCTTAATTTAATTTAATTCATCTCAAAAAACATTATATAGGATATACACACACACACATATATATATGGATATTATTTAGCAGGAAAGCAGGAGTTAAAAAAGGAAGTAAAAAATAATATTTTTTTTAATGAAATGGAACAGACTCAAAAGTGAGCACTGCTGCAAGCAAAGCAACATCCTGAAATAAATCCCTAAACCAAAGCCAAGGTTAGTGAGCTACACACATTTATAGTCGCTTTCCACCATCACTGGAATAGAAGTGTCAGAAGACATCATGGGGAAATGTGGTGTCTGCAGCACAGAGGGAAATGGACCATTCCCATTTTTCAAATCCAGAATAAAGCTGTGTTCAGGGACCTTGATGACTCTCTCGTCTTGATTCACATTCAAGCAAAGACGATGCTCCCCGCTTTGCTTTTCTGAAATTAAAACATTTGTCTGCTCCACTTTATTTGGAAATGGCTTGTAATTATCGTCAGTTACAGGAAATTGATGTGACCCTGAAGGCTCACAACTTGAAAGCGATGGTGATGGTGTAATGTTGCCGCTGGAAGAGGAGCACAAGCTTGTGTTTTTTGTACCTAAGGTACTTTGGGGATCTACACTGTATGATGGTTGTACTATGAAAGATGACTCTTTCAGGCCAGGAAACAGCAAAGTAAAAGCAAGTCTTGTTTCCTCCTTAGAGAACGCAGTGTTGCTTTTGCAGGTATTTCTTAAGCCGTTTAGCAATTTCACTTTAGAGTTATCCTCCACAGACTGACCAGGGGAGCTGAGACCAGGCATAAAATAGGTACGATTGGATATGCCAGATGATGCAGAGCTTGTGTCATTTGATGTCAGACCAGGCACCTTTTCATCTTGAGGAACGGTAGAAAGTTCAGGTGGTGAGTCAGGGAAGAGTACGTCTTTTGGAATTATTCCCAATAATGCTTTACGGATAGCTGCATTGATGAGAGCCTTATGGTCAGGAGGTTCTGTCTGACCATAACAAGGATCTGAAGAATCTCCCCTGCTGTTCGGATTCATGTTGACCTCGCTCTGTTCATGTGACGTCTTCTGCCTGAATATAGAGAAAGAATGATTCCAACTGCCAATATAATTTCACACATAAAAAATATGACCAAAGTAGCAGTACATACATTTGGTCGTTCTTGAGTGGAGGGTCCTTAATCTGGACAAGGGAGGTAGTGTCACGCTGAGGTTTAAGGAACTGAAACAATAAATATATATTAGATGAGAAACCATTGTATTAAAAGAAAATGAACCTCTAAACTCAGTTATGTAAGGAAGTTTAAACTTATTCTGTAATTTGTCCTCAATTAGTTATATATAGTATAGTTATAATAAGTTAACTTGTGGTATTTTATTTATTCTAACTGCAATTTGACTTAATGCTGCAGGCAGCAGTAGTTTTTCACAGTAGATTACTTGCAAAGCAAAATTGTATGCAGCCTCATTTCCTGTGAATCCCTGAATTGAGATAAATAATAGGGGTGCACCGATCCGACGTTTTCAGTCCTGATACCGATGCCTGGGCTTTGTGTATCTGTCGATATCCGATACTACTGTTGAATTAATAATAAACTGTATACATTCCACCTTATAATTTCCTTGAATAGACTAAAGGCAACAGACTTTACTAACTAAACATATCTAAGACTCCTTTTTTCCTTTCTTGACTCCGCTCCATTTGTTTTGCTGAGCTGCAGGAATTCAGCGTGCTCCTTAGCATAGTGTTTCTGGATGACCTTGATTAAAGTGGTAGTGTTGTACTTTGCAGTAATACCACCTCCCCTTGAAACATTTACTTTGCAGACATTGCAAACAGCCGACGAACTAGTTGGCGTGGCAAGCGTGAAATATCTCCACACAGCCGACCCTCTGGCTCGCTCCATGTTGCTTCTAGCATGCGACACACGTGAAGATGACAAATGACGAAATTAAAAAATAAAATAAAATAAACTGGATCAGCCTGTGGATCTGTTCATTTTTCCGATCCCCGATCCAGCTATTTTGTCAGTATTGTGGCCGATATCCAATCCTAATATCGGATCGGTGCACCCCTATAAAATAACATTGGCAAATAACATCCTCTCTCTCCCTCCCTGTTAGCTATTTTTATTGAACCACTAGCTGCAGCAATCAGGCAAACTCACAATATTAAAGGCATAAAATGCAATAACATAGAACATAAAATTAGTCTTTATGCAGATGATGTATTACTTTTTCTCCAGCATTCACAAACCTCTTTCTCTCAGGTAATCGGGTTGATAAACTCTTACTCAAATGTTTCAGATTATTCTATAAATTGGTTAAAATCTACAGTTCTTCCAATCAATTGTTCTATCCAGAATCCAACTAATACACAACTGCAGTCAGGGAATATTACCTATTTAGGTATCAATGTCTCACCAAGACTGGCAGATTTAATAAAGCTAAACTACATCCCACTTTTAAAAAAAGTGGAAGATGATCTTGCTAGATGGAAATCCCTACCCATATCACTAATGGGAAGGGTTGCTTCAATAAAAATGATGGTTTTGCCCAGAATCAACTACTTATTCTCAATGATCCCAAGTAAACCATCACTAGACTGGTTTAGATCTCTGGACTCCTCTATCTCTAAATTTCTTTGGAAAGATAAACCCCCACGTATCAGCTTAAAAACACTGCAGAAGACCAAAGAAAAAGGAGGTTTAGATCTACCAAACTTCCATCATTATTTCTTAGCCAACAGGCTCCAATACATCTCAAGATGGTTAAAACATAGCTACCTAGACGAGTCCTGGATAGACGTAGAACAGACACTATGTAATAAGATAAAACTACCATTTATTAGCTCAAATATAAAGCAATATGAATGCTTTAAAAGCATAAATATCAGCTCCTCTCTGACAGCATGGTGGGAGTTTCTTTTTCGCACTGGACTTGGCTCCTGGGTCTTGGTCTTTGTGCGGGGCACTGGGGTCGGGCATTTGGCCGGGTTCGGTCGGACTTGCAGGTGGACTGGCCGGGTGGTGGGTGGGGCGCGGGGTTTGGTCTCCTGCCGGGCCGTTGAGCAACAGTGGTCGCTCCACAAGGAATGGGGCTGGTGGATGTCGGCCTGGTGGGTCGGCCGCCCGGCTCATCGGTTTGCTCCTGGTCTGGGCAGGTACATCGCCCGGGTTCGGGATACGGGGGCCTACGGTGTGCGGGTGGCGCTCGGGGCCTCCTTTGCTGGCGGGGAGGCTGTTGCTGTGTAGCGACAGGTGCTCTCCCCCTACGAGGGCACTTGGACGGGGGGGAGGGGTGTGCGGGAGGGGGCGAACTCAACCTGGGTGTCTAGTGTCTTTTGCGTTTTGAGAGTAGAGCGAATGTCAGGGTGGGTTTAGTTCCCCTTCTGGGATGGGGCTGGGGGGACTGCCTTGGGGTTCAGTGGGGCTTTGTGGTGCTGTGGCCGTGGGCCCCGGGTCGAACGTGCCATGGCCTCCCTCCCCTGGTGGATCCCGGTGAACAGCGGAGCCTATTGGGGTCAGTGGGGGAGCTGGCTCCCTGGGAAGACATTTTGTCTCCCAGTCCTTCCCTCCCCATCCCTGGACACCTCTGTCCACCCGCTCCATCACTTTACCACTCATATAGGGTCTTGGGGCATGGGCACATCACTGGGGTGCGAGGATGGGCTTCCCTCCTCGTTATCCCGTGGTGTCCTGGGTCCCAATTTTAATATACAACTTAGACACTCCCACTTATAACATTCTCATGCGACACATATGTAGGGACTTTGGGGTGGGCACACTTTTCGGCATCCAGAGGGGGAGCGGTTCAATCAGCTTCACCTCTGGTGCTGGTGCCCACTGTTAAACCACATATAGACACTGAGGGCTCGGGGTGGGGGTTGGGGGATGTGTGGCCGCCTTCCCTACATCCCACCCCTCTGTTTTAAATGCATATTATAACAACACGCATCAACACCATACTTGAGCGGGAGGATGGAGGCTAGGGGTCTTTTCACACCCCTGTTCACTACGGGCAATCAGGGGTTGGGGTCCGGAGGAGGAACAGGCGGTCTGGTCGGGGTTCTGGGCTGTCGGGCTGCTTTGCCACTGTGGGGCCCTTGGCGGTCTGCTTGTCTCCGTCCTAGAAGGTAGGGGGTCCATCTCCCGGGTCAGGGGGCTGGTGGCTCTACTGGGGCATCAGTACCTGGACCTGGGAGCATAAAGTGTGTATGGGGTGTGTGAGTGAGGGTACAGCGTCATTTTTTTGGGTGTCTTGGTGAGTCAGTGAGAATGTATGTGTTTAAGAGGGAGGGAACGTATGACTGTATCTGTATGTTTTTGTCTACCTGTCAGGTTGGATCTTGGTCTGCCCCCTCGCCTGGCGCACCTCAGGCCTTACACTTAATGGGGGGCCTATTTCCCCTCCGTCACTCCCCGCCAGTGACGGGGGCCCCTGCCTGCCGGAGCATCGGTGGTCAATCCGGTTCGGACCTGGTGCGTGCCTGGCCGGGCCTGGGGGGGCCGGTGTGTCGGTCGGCCAATGCGCTGGGCCGATATCTTCCTTTGGTTGGTTGGGGCACCTCTTTTAGGGGTGCCAGGTTTGGGATTGTTGGGTGGTGCCTGCTCGGTGGCTCCGCGGGATGCGGATCCGGCGTCTCTGCTCGTTTGATCACCTGTTCTGTGCGCACCGTGCGTGGTCGGTTCATTGGCGGGTTGGACCGGCCCTGGCCCTCGTTGGATGCCTGGTCTCGGCGCTCTGCGTTGCGCGGGATCAGGACCCGGGAGCTGGTACAACTTGGTGTCCAGATGCTGGCTGAGCCCGGCCTGGGGATGCTGTCCGTCCCCTGCGGCTATCGGTGGGGCGCCCCGACGTAGGGCAGGGGTGGGGCGCATGGGATGTTGGCGGTGGGGATTGGCCTAGGGTGGAGGCGGTGCGTGGCGGCCGGCCGTGGCCCCTGCAGTGCCGGGGGCCCCTCGTCGGCCGGTCCCTTGTTGGGTCCCTGCTGGGGGGTGGGGTCCCCCTGGGCCCCGGCTCTCCCGGTCCATTGACCGGCCCGCCCTGGCGCGGCCGGTTGCCGGCGGGGCCTGTGGGCTCGTTACTGCTGCCCCCCGGGCCCCTGCATAGTAGCCGCTGGACGTTCCCCTGGGGTTCTGCTTTGCTCCACTCTTGGGGGATGCGGTCGGCCCCGCTGGGTCCGCCTGGAGCTCTGGGGGTCCTTTGGACGTCTTTGCTCCGATCTCCTTCATGTCTGCATCGATTCCTGGGAGACGGATTGATGCCTGCTCACACCAACTATCGAACACTCTTATGGAGAAACCTTATATGCACCAGCATGCTAACACACACACATAGATGTGGGGTCTCTGGTGTTTAAGGATATATTCTTTGGCTGAGGTTATCATTACTAGAGCTTGATTAATCGGTACCATGAGTTCTTCTGTGACATTGTTGTATTTTTATATCTATTTTTGTGTGATGTGGTTGTGTAATTCTTAGTTCACAATGTTTGGTTTGTTTTGTCGATGTTCCTTTTTCGTGTTTTTTTTTCCCCTCTCTCTGCTGTCCTGTGGGTATGGAGGCAGACTTCAATGTCTTCCTGTGTTTTCTTTGTTCCCCTTCCTCTCTTGTATTTTCAACTCATCCTCTCTCTTGACTTTTTGTTTCCTACTTCTCTTCTTCATCTTCCTTCTTTCTTCTCCTTAATTTTCCGTCTCCGTGTCCATAACATCAGGAAATAAAAACCCCAACAATTCATAATAAAGATTTTTCACACATATATCAAGTGGAGGACTATAGCAAAAGCTGTACTGCTCCGCTTGTGAAAGTAAATCTGTTGGGCTTCTACTTGGTACTCAGACACCAATTCTGAGCTCCACACTGCCAAACAGGACACGTATAAAATTAAAAAAAAAAAAACATTGGCGACTAGCTTGAAACAGAAATGGACACAGAAACAGAAAGCCAGTATCAATACAAAAGCTTTTAAAATCATATGGTTTTAAAACAACTAAGATTTTCCTTCGAACTGTTTTAAGTCCTGCTGTAGAGATGCACCTTTGCCTTCCAACACATTTTGCTGCTCATTGTCAATCAGCTGGCTAAATGTAGACAGAAGTATTTTTCCATTGCTTACAGAAAAGGCAAATCAGATATTTACGATCACAAAAATCATGGATATGTGATACCAGAAAAAGATCCAATATGTGACATTTTTAGCAAATGTCACAATGACAATATGACTAGAGCTAAAAAAATTTTACCTTGATAACAGTCTGCTTTGTGTTTTTTGAGTTATGACAATCAAATTGTAATATATTGTGCCGCCCTAAAGAAAAACATTTGCCTTTATCATGTGGAAACTAAAGGAGCTTCAACAATTTCTCAAACTGAATTTCAAAAACTACAGTTGGCACCCTTAACTGATAGACTGCAGGGTCTAGCCGAGGAGATAGCCTGACTTCATTTTTTATAGTTGTTTTCCTATATAGAGAGAACAACCAAAAGGTATAATAATTTGTGTAATAAGCCCTTGAAAATTACAATTGAATTAATATCAATAAATCTAAGTAAATGAAAGCCAGATAACATATTACAACAAATAAAAAGTGTTGTTAGCAATAGAATTGTTGCTTTTATAAAGGTGATTATATAATGCTATATATTTTCTTGTTAAATTCCTGTGTAAAGACCATTGTATTATCACTTATGGTTTTTAAAATCATGAGTCTCAAACCGACCTAATCTAAACCACAACACAAACAATGAAACAGGCTCGTGAGGAAAGAAAATACTTCTGCAGTCATCCTACCATTTCTGCATTTAAGTCATACACTGACTATAGGTGTGACAGTCTAATTAGCTTAAATAAAATGGAGTCTCACCTCTAGCTTCCCGACTTGCATTGAAAGTGCTTTTGGTTTAAGATAATCGCCCCGCATGCTTTTGGTCCTACAAAATAAAAAAGGATAAATAAAAGTGTGCAACACACAGAGGTTAGGATACTGAGCTAACAAAAGTATGTAATGCAAACAGAGGCACAAGACAAATATTCTCCTAACAACATGGCTTACATTACAAAGCAGGCGTAAACAGAGATGAACAAGATCATTCCAAAGATGCTAAAGCCAATGATGATCCACATGTGCATCAAGTCTTGTTGGATGGCTGAGAAGTCACAAAAGTCAGAGTGAGAAACCCAGTATATACACCATCTGAGACTTACAGGACTTTGTTTATGTCCGTGTTTGCAGGTACATCAGACAGGATGGATCTAACCGTAATCAAAATGATGCTTGCATTTCGAACTTTTTTCAATCACATTCCTGCTATTTATTACACAAGTTATCTATAAACACCATACATGTAGGGACGCATCACGAGGAAGCTTCTGAAATATTCTGGGTCAGATTAGTTAATTGACACTAGAAACACAATCAGTAAACACCTTAAATCTGTGATGTTTCACTATCAGAATATTTTAGATTTTTTTTAATGGTGCGTAGAACAAATCAAGCTGGAAGCACTTAAGTTTAAATGTGACAGATTTATCTATATTTTCTGATGACTTGATGGTTTGATTGTTATGTTTTTTGAGATATGAATGAATTCATTTTCTATGTTTGACTGCTGAATCTTCTTGCTCTTAAATATTCCCCTTCCTAGTAAAATGAGGAAGTTTAATCTACTGTTTGCTATTTTCTCCTTTGAATTAGATTTCAAGAAGAGAAAAGTTGAGATTTGATCACAACATGACTTACAGGTTTCAAATTCAAACTCCTTGCTTCTGTCGCTGAATTTCTGACTGTAGTCCCAGTAGCTTCTCACGCTGACCATGTATGCTGTAACTGGCTCTAATTCTTCGTTACCTATTTGATAGCTTTGCAGTCCATCAGCTACAGCTGGTTCAATCAGTTTACAAACCTGGTATGAAGAGGGAAAGTGTTTTAATGCAAAAGAGTAGGTGGCTGGTAACGTTTGCCAAGAGAAAATAATACAAAACCTGAAAATGTAAACAAGGAACAATGGATCTACAGTTAAATGCCACTTGGGATTTTTGTCTTACCTTCTTTGTGTCTCCTTTTTTGGAGAAAGTAACTTCGAACTTCAATTTGGAATGCATGCTAAAATGATCCATGTTTGTCTTCCAGCGGACTGTAAAGATCCTTTCAAATGCATCCACCGAGACAATAGTTGGAGTTTTGGGCTTTACTGTGTAAAAGACAGGAAACAGATGGTCTGCTTTCTTAAACTTATCCCAGTCTATATATGGCGGAGGTTTAAATCTTTGGGGAAACTCTACATACAGCTTTTCAGGATGTCGATCGTTGTTGAGTTCACTTCTTCAACTCCTCTGAAGGCTTTTACATGGTAAGTTTCCCCAGGAATGGGGTCAAACCTCACAGAGCAGCAACACTGCTTACTGTTACACTTGCCCTTGCCCAAAGAGCAATAGTATTTTCTGTGGAGCAAACAATTATAAACAATGTCATGTATCTTCGTGTAAGATTGAAGTCTAAACCGTAAACAGAAAACTCACCCATATCCATCGCTATTCTGGATGTCCACAGAGTATTGTGAACACTGGCTCACTGACAGCTGGCAAAATATCTTCTCATAGTCGTTGGTACAGTCAAGAGCTACACGAAACATTACATATAAAGGCTGATTTTTACTTTATATATATATTTTTAAAAAAAAGTTAACTATCAATTGTCTGTTTAACATACTCACCAAAGGCTGCCTGCGCAGTCGCAAAATATCCCAAGAAAAGAAGCAGCTGGAAAGAAGCCATACTTTCTCCGACGTGCCCAAAAGTAAAAGTAAAAAAAGAGAACAATGAAATCTATATACACTGTTTCCAGTATATTCAATCAACCCCTTAATCAAAACCAAACCCATCAATGGTGTTCTTTGTCGAAAATAACTCTCCGACAAAGCGATGGGCACAGTGCGCTGCGTTCGTCTAAAAGAAGGCTTCCTGTCTGCGAGTGGAAAACTGTTCCTGGATGTGTTGCGCCACAAATTCAGAGGAAGTTCGTCCCCCCACTCCCATTTCCTCTAAACAGAAGACAGAGAGACGAGCTTAGGCTCGTAAGCTCACTTCAGCCACTACTTCACAACGAAACTAGGAAATATCTCTAAAAAAAACAATGCAGTTGCATGACTGCATAGCCTGTCGATAACAAACACAGACACACTGTTGCAGATTTATAATAACAGCTCAGAGACCTAATCTGTCTGATTTGACTAACAGTCAAGGGTGGTAACTAGTTACATTTACTTGAGTAACTTTTTTGGGGGAAATGTACTTTTACGAGTAGTTTTACTGTACCAGAGATCAAAGTTTATTTCAGCGTAGCCTTGTTTTCACGTCCAGTTTTCAGTGATGTTTTTAACTCTTCAAAGAAAATGTCTCCATGCTGAGGGTGGGAAGTTTGTGCCCATGTTTGTCTGTTCTGAAGACCTTTGTGACCCGGTGAAGCACAGACTTCTGTGCACAGCTGCCAAAGACGACAAGGTTAGAGAGAGGAGATGCACTAAAGTTTCATAACATCTAAGTTGGACAAGTTGGAAAGCAGGAGAGAGGATTTCAGTATGTCCATACATGTAAATTGAAAGAACATCTAGACAAGTAAATGTGGCTTTGAATAAGAGGTTGTATTCAACAATAGTCCAACCAATGCAAATGCAAGATGTCAGGCAATCTTATCAAACTTTATTTATGGACCACTTTTCATACAGTCAGATGGAACACTAAGTGCTTCATAGAGGTTAAAAATAGAAGGACGTACTTTTAACAACTGAAGTGACATAAAAAAATATCAAACCAAGTAAACACAGATGAAACAAATGATTCTACTAATGGTAAAACTGTGAATTATTAAAAGTGAAAGAAAATCAATCAATCAAAGATGATGAGAAACCATAAAAATGCAATCATGTCAATGTGCAAGGAAACACTGTTGATATGTGTATATTTTAAAGGAGAAAATACATTTAACTAATAACATCTACTAAAGTTAAAACCCCTATTAGTAAATATACAAAAACAAACATAGGATGCTATAAAATCTGAAAAAGTAAAGTACAAGGTTCTTTATAATTCCAGTATGACAATACTTGCCTTGATTAATAAGAACCTAAGCACCAATACATGCAGAGACTTTCGGTTTGATGAGCTCGCCTTCTTGACTGCATTTATGGAGACAAAGTCTGAAGTATCTTTAGTGGCGCTGTAGTTCTTTTAGAAGGCCCAGAAAGCAGATGGTTACAGAAATCTATTCTACAAGTTATTAAAGCGTGAGTTAAAGTCTTTGCAATGGACTGGCGATGTTCTTCAGATAATAAAATTTATCTTATACATTTATATTCAAAGTTGAGCTGTTAGTCCCTCAATGAATCTTTTTGACAATAACTAAGTCCTTAGTTTTGTCTTGATTGAGCTGCTGACGGATTTCTTGGATTATGTGTCGTGCTTACTCTTGAATTTAACTGGAAGTAACACAAAGAATATCAAGTATGGTATTACTTAACACTTGTCACCAGTGGCAGATCTTGGCACTGGAGTGTTTACTCTGCTGTCTCAACTTAGAGGTTGCCAACATTTCCTTGGCAAGACTAAATTATTCTTGCAATTATTTATAGAAATAAAAAATTTTAACAAACAGATTCTTAGTCTTACCAAGACATGCACTAAGCTGTCCTTTGGTACACCCAGTTAATGAAACTAACACCAATGTTACAACTGCAAAAAGAGATACTGCTTATTTAGAGTTTTAGTTTGATTTGTTCTACTACGATGTATGTGTCACACGGAAATAGTGAGAAAAATTAAAAACATGATGTTAAATAGATAGATAATCCTGGTTACAATTTCATCAAATCATAGCATGAATAATTTTCTGTATTTTTAAACAAAATTATTTTTAAAACATCTACTTTATGTTTCTTCATTCTCTTTTATTGTTAATATTCTGATAATTCAACAAATTATTTCTGAAAGTAACTATAAGTAAACAATGCACATTTTAACAAACAGCTCAGTATGATTATGGAGACAAATACACAAAAAGGCTGTTGTTTATTCTGACTTTTGCCACTAGCACAATATCTATGTTGGGGGCCAAGTATATCTAAAAGATCTAAGATCAGCTAAACAGATGTGTAGTAATGAACATAAATGTGCAAAAAAAGAAAAAGAAAAAAACATTGCTTGTTTTAATTCTTATGGGGCTGGGGTCAGTGTTTGAAGTATATAAGTGAAATACCATAATGGACACACAAAAATGATATGTTCAAAAATAAAAAATAAAAATAAAAACAGAAAAATGCATAGAGTCCTATTTAAAATTCCTTAAACATTTTCTGAATTAATCCCATTTATTATAAACATGTAAACATTAAGTTATGGTTCACTTCTTTGAATCCTTTGAAAATAAACTCCAACACCCAATACATTTGCAATAAAAAAAATATTTTTATATTTGATTTTGTGTGATTTTGTGTGTTTACCTATTATTTCACAACGGATGTCATGTTTACATCTGTCTGCTACCAGAGAAAACTAGCACATTCGTAAATGTTAAAAAAGAAATTGCAGGAGAAGAAACAGTGTGTTGTCAACTTTGCTATGGAAGTAAAGGCCAAAGCTGATGTTTTATTTCAATTTGTGTCACAGAACTATTCAGTTATGTAAAAACTTTTCAGATATTTAAAGTATCCTGCCCACTCCATGTGCTGCTGCTCCCCAGCAACATGATCCACTGTGTGCCTCTGGCTGAGCCGCATAAATAGTTTTCCTTGGAAAGCTTTTATCAGATGAACTACAAAATTCAATGGAGTAGCGTTGTTCCACTCGTATTTTTACTTTAACGAACCAAGAGAAGGTGCTGTGTCTGCTCAAAGATCTTCCCACTTCAACTAACAGCACTTTCTTAGGTGGGCTGGGGGACCATAAAATAGAAAGTGAGGCCTAAAAAGTTAAGTTAAAGGTGTGACATGAGGGAATGGAGGTGAGAGACACACTGAAAGTAAATCAAATAAAAGTAACAGATTGTGTGTGTCATTTCTGTCATTAAACCCCCCAAAAAAATCACTTAATGTTATAGATTAAGGCTGAGAAAGTAATTTATTTTATGACACAAATTAAAAAAATATTTTATGAAATCTGTAAAAAAAAAAATCATATTTTCAAAATTCTTGATTCAGTCAGTAAAACAGATACAAATATTAAATGAAACTTTTTTATTTGAACTGTACAATACATCTGTACTGTTGGTGTTTTAAAACAGTGAAAAATTATTAACATAATACAAACCTGCAACAACATTTAGTTCCTGTATTTTATCAATGCAAAATGGAACTGTAGAAAAGCCTTGAAATTCTGCCTATAAAGCTAACCACATGTAATGTCTTTCATCATTGTTCTCTTTTACTCTGAAAAAAAGGTTCTTCCTACAAAAAGACCCAGAAATGGGAAGTTATGTAAAAACAACACCGCTGCTTGTTACAACATGTCAAAAACACAAGCAGCACTCATAATGGCGTCAACTTAGTATGATGGTTGCCCCAAAGATAGCTGTTTGTCATTAGCAGGGGTGGGTAGTAACTAGTTACATTTACTTGAGTAACTTTTTGGAAAAAATATACTTTTAAGAGAAGTTTTAATACATTGTACTTTTTGCTTTTACTTGAGTAACATTATTATGAAGCGTCGCTACTTATACTTGAGTAACATTTCTAGATGCTTTACTCCCTGTGAGTAACTTCACTGAATAAAGAACAACCATATTGTAACAAAGATACACCAGACACAGAAACAAATCTATGTTTTATCAAAGGAGACCACCTATTTCTACACAAGCTTTGTTTTACTAATGTAATTTTCTGTCTGTTGAGATTGTTGTTGCATTTTGACTTGTGAATTGACTTCAAAAAGTTTCTTCTGATTTAAATGTGTTATTTTCCGATAATGTTTTTTTAATACATTTCTTTCATTATAGTCTTTAAAATACCAGAATGCCGATAACTTTATGCTTTTGTCTGTCTGATGACATTATTTTAAAAATAACAAACCAGATGTTACTCAGTACTCAAGTATGGTTGCCTGTTTACCTAATACATTTAAATAAATAAAATACTTTTTTGGTCAGCTACTTTTTACTTTCACTTGAGTAACAATATGTTGAAGTAGCATACTCTTACTTGAGTACGATCTTTGACTATTCTACCCACCTCTAGTTATTAGAAATAGTACATTGAAAGGTGATTTGTGTCTGTAGACACAAATCTCAGAGAATAGACTTCAAAATATTCCTAGTTTATAAATCATTACATGGCTTAGCACCAAAATATGTTGAAGACCTGTTGTCATGGTACCAACCACCGAGACCACTCAGGTCCTCCAACTCTAGCCTACTAAACATCCCTAGACTCAGAACTTGACAAACATCATATAATCCACAGTTTACTCGTTATGTAATAATTTAAAATAAACAGTAAAAGGCAGTGGAAACGCAATATAACAAATGAAGAAATATTATCAAGTTTTCAAATGAGAACATTCAATACGGATTCAGTCACAGTTTTATTCAGACTACACTGAATGCTGGATAATTTTTTGCCTTTTTGTCAATTGTTCACTTAGGAAAGGTGAACGCTTGAATGATGAGTGCAATTTTTACACAAAAAAAGGGAAGTAAGGAATTTCACAACGACCTGCCGTTTCATACATAGGCCAAAAGGTGGCAGTAGCGCAGTAACTTAGTCTGTAAATCACAACCCAAAGAAGAAGTTGCAACCAAAACAGTCAGTGGCGCTTTTAATTTGAAAACAGTTAGCTCTCAGAAAGAAAATCAAAGTGAAAATAAACGTCTTCGGGGTTGTGTTTATGTTTGACGGTCCCCTCTTTTGCCATATTTCTTTCTAACGCCGTTTTTCCAGCTCTGGTAAACCAGCTTTCATGTGTGCCGAGCAGTTAGCCAGATGTTAGCCTGTTCAGGTGTTTATTTCCCCGGGTTGAGCTGATGTCTGTCAGACGGGTTCTGGTGGGTTGTGCCGTGTTGTCTCTACAAGATACCTTTGTGTTTTATCCCTGCTGCAAAGGCTGCTTCTCACGGCTCGATGCTGAACAAAGAGACGCCACTAGGTAAAAGCACAGGCACAGAGTGCCTTGAGATGACGTATTGTGAATCGGCGCTATATAAATAAATAAGCTGAATTGGAATTGAATGATTGGAATATCTCTTGTTGAGAAGTGTATACTTAATAGGCCGAAACTGAATTTATTCTATACCGCAGACATTAATCAGCAGTCATGTGTCCTTTCTGTCAGGTTTAGGTGCTCTAGGTGTGGTTACAGATGTCTGAAGGATCAGGTGGACTACAGATATCGCCTCCCGCTGCTAGTGACCCGGGATACTTACACCTTCGGTGTAACTGTGTTTGGAAACAGCTTGAACTCCTTTTTTGGCATCCATGCAAGTGGATTGCAGAGGTGATCTTTTTTTTAATGACTTATGTTGCATTCAAAGGGGCTGCACAGGGGGCACTCTTTTGCATCAAGTAGTTCCTGGGTTCAAACCCAGCTTGTGACCTTTCCGCATAGAGTTTGCATATTCTCTCTGTATTACGGTTCTTTCTAAACTCCCCTTGGTGTGAGTGTCTGCATGTATGGTTGTTTCTCCTGTGTGTCTTTGTGTTGCCCTGTGATGGACTGGCGACCTTTCCAGGGTGTACCCCGCCTCTTGTCCAATGACCACTGGTGATAGGCAGGTATAGACAATGGGTGGATGATTGATGTGTTCAAAGTCCAGTCATCTTGTATCATTGCAATCTGGTGAAATGTTACAATGCAAAATAATATCTAATTACAATATTTAAATGGATATACAGTGTTTTATTTATATACATGATTAAGTACCCACTTATTAAATCCCATCCCTTCTCAACCGAAGCTAAAACCTTGTCTGCGTGATAAATTAATTAGTTAATACGCAATTTCCAAATAAAATCATACATTTTTAATTCTCCTGACTGGAAAAACAAGGAGTTTATGTGATCCCTGTATCCTGCCTAATGTTTGACACATATTGCTTTTTTTTTGTTTGTTTTAAGTATAAAATGTAGATGTAAATTAGTCTCAATGCAGTGATCAGTAAAGAATATGGAGTGAGTCATTGCCCAGTATCTCTTTGGCCCTATTAAAAACGGAAATGCTGCACAATGAATGTGAGACTTCCAGTTGTGTTTACTGTCTACAGGCCATCCATCCATTATCTATACCCGTCTATGCTCTGCAGGTGTTGGGGGGGGGGGGTTGCCTGGTGCCTATCTCTGTAGAAACTAGTTTTAATTCACTTTCTCAATATGAATCCTATCATTTCTGGCTGTGTTTCAATGTTTGTTTTGATTGTGCAAGTGGTCTTAGAAAATTCCTCCAATGGTGATACTGTTTTAAAAATTGCAATGGTGTATCAGTTACAATAAATCCACAATTTCCTCACTTGTGCCTTTTTCAGTAAAGCTTTTGGGACCATCTTAGACATTCAGCATATTAGGGCCTGTAATCTGTGTCGTATGTGGCTTCTACTGCCATGAGACTCTATCAAGCAGGCTGAATATACTGTGTTTTGCCTGGATGTATTAAATATATAACAAACAATTTGTGCATTCCACAGAGTCCTGTGTAATATTAATATCCTGCACACTAACGTTAAAGGGATGTAGTGATGATGAAAATACCATAGTTTTAGTTTTTAAAAGTTAAAGGGATGCATTTGAGCTGTGACAGTGGCTTATGAGGTAGGAGTTTGTGTTATAACCAGTGGTTTGCCAGGTTGAACCCTCGCCCTCTCCGTCTGTCATTGTGTCTTTGGGTATACCAGCTCATCTGCCTTGCCTGCTGGTGGTGGTTAGAGGCGCTGGTTGTATAAGATCAGTTTTCATCTGCTGGATCAGAGCCCTGCAACCTGCAGCTCTGGTACCGTGAATGACTATTTTGCGCACTTAATGTATTAAACAATTAAATATTGCCCTGTTTTTTGTGTATTTCTTTGTTTGTTTCATACTTTTGAAAGAACATTGGCCCCACCCTGCCCCCTGGTAAATTTGGTTTTGAACCACCACTGGCTCTATGAGATAAATTTTGCATTTATGTTATAAAACACGATTAAATGCAGTGGTTGTGTGCTGTGTAACAGCAATTGTTATACTGAGATTAGCCTATTAATATTGGTTAACCTTTTATTGGTAGGATTATTTGTATTAATCCTACTGTGTACATTGAGAGGTTTACAACCAACCTGTAAAAATGTTATTTTTTTTAAAATCATTGTCTTCATTACAACAAACACCATTGAGTTAAAGGGCTCGTTTGACATGGTTAAGCAGAAAACAATGGAAATGGGACAACAGATTATGCATAGTACACGAGCACTTGTAGAGAAACTCTGAGGTGCTTTTATCTCAGCATTTTAACTGCAGTTTTTTAATGCTATTATCTGTAATTTTTTAGGTTAGCCGAAAATTCGGACGAACCTGTAGGACCATCGGGAAGGTCCACCTTGTTGGTGAAAGCAGTTGAAGATTGTTTCCTCGGTAGATACTTCATCTTTGGTATAAAGGTAATAGATGTATTAACAGATGTGTCTTATCATGTAACAGTAATTCCTAGTTTTGTTTTTATTTTTTTACATAGGTAGCACTCTGCCGTTAAAAAAATACCAGTACATCTTGATCTTGGATGATCTTATTTCTGTAGTTGTGTCTGGTTTTACAAGTTCTTCGGGATGTGGGTAACTGAAACAAACATACCCAGTCTGCCAGGATGAACTACTAATTGTGTTCAACTCACCATGAATATTGATGCTGAGGTAACCTGAAAAGAAAGAAATACCCGTCCATGTTGGTATGGACAAAATTAATTTCTTAATCATTTGTACCTTTTTATGTTAGTAGTGTGATTAGGCTATGATAAATTATTTTAATGTTCATAAAGATTAAATATAAACAAAAAGGATTAATCTTATATTTAATCCAAATCAATCTGAATATGAATCCTTGATCTTTCCATTTTGTAATCTCTTCTCACAGAAAAAGAAACATGGAGAGTATTCTGTTTATTTCTCAGGTTTAAGATTTATTTAGAATCAATCAATGATAGTTTAACTAATAATGTTAACAAAATTATCAGGAGCTGGTAGTCCATGTAATCACAAGCATTAAATGTAATAATAAACACATTTCTGTTCCCTATTGTTTAAACAAACCGATAAACCGCAACATAAAAAGTGATGGTACTACATGAATGCTATGCTCAAATGCTACATCAAACGTTTATTAGTCTTTTAGCAGCCTAATAAAGCAGTTTTGCAGCTTAATTTAGATTTTTATCTTAAACTAATTGAGAAGGTAAACCTAAAGAGAGATGTAGCCAAGGGCTGGTACCAGACTAGCTGCTCTGGCACAGGCTTTGGTTGTGTGAACCCCCACTTTGGACCACTTATGGAAGCGGTTTGGATATAAATGTAAGAGCCTGTTAAAAAAACTATATTGCTAAATTATGCTGAGATGGAGAAAATAAGGGTTCTTGTACAATTTTACTTGAAAATATACAACATGGCCTATGATGTGCTGCAAACAAAGAGTTACTGAAACTAGTTCTGAAAGGCCACTCAAACTTCTCTGGATTCTATGCTTTATTCGGAGTCCTTTCGAACATGGACTAGGTCACAGGAGACCTATACTTTTGTAATGCGAATTATCATAAGCTAGAGATCAGTCGATTAAAGTGTACTTGGGGTAACGTAAGACCTGTGTCACATTATAAAGCAATTTAAAAAATGAATTCTTAAAAAATAAATTTCTACGACCCATTCTTTAGACTTAGAGATACCAAAAATGTCAACAAAATACTATCTCATACATGAGGCTGTTTCACATTTAATGATTCCATAGATTAAAATACAGTTTCACCTCCGAAGTTTTACGCATTACCTATAATATTTATTTAAATTCGGGTCTAATTATGAAATATTTCAAAGCCTTCTGAATTTCTAGATTAAATAAAATAAGATTATTCATAAAGCGACTTTGACATATATAATTGTTGAAAAGGTCATATGCTTCTGTGAGCCATGAGTTCTTTAATCTGGAATTAATGACAGAAGGATTAATGAAAGTTTTAATAATAATAATAATAATGGCTTGCATTTATATAGTGCTTTTCGAGACCGTCAAAGAGCTTTACAACTCCATTATTCATTCAGTCTCACATTCACACACTGAATTAAAACATTTAATCAGTACAAAAGCAGAATTTAATCAAATTACATGCATGGCCATTGCATGGACCTTTTCTCAAAACTTAACTCATGGCATGAGTCTCCAGCAAAGGCTGTCCTAGCTTAGCATTACACAATATTATATGGAAAATGTGCGACTATCTGATTGGCTACAGTTGAGGGGAGTGCCTAATTTAATATTCACCATTGTTGATGCTTAGGTTTTGAAATAAAACCTTTGGCACACCTCTGGACCAATAGCTCCATCCGCTGTCCTGTAAAGGAATTTGTTACCCCCTCCCTGTTGCTAAGTAAATTTTCCATCTTCGGGCTTCTTACGCTCAAACTCCCTCTACTGTGCCTGATTGTAACATTCTGAAGGCCACCTGGCCTCTTAGAAAAGCTGCAACTCCCTTCTGCTAACACAGTGAGTGCTCCTTGTTAATCAGTAGTATTCTAACTCATGTGTATGAGAATTTATTTTTATCCTTCACAAGTTACTATATGAACTCACATTGTAAGACTATAAGTTCCAGTAATTGGCTGTCTGCAAAAGAAACTCTCTCTCTCTCCTGTCATTGAGTTACAGCCTGTTCCACGTCATAGATTCTTCTTCCCTACATCTCCAGCTGCAAGTCATGAGAACTTCTGTTGTCCTGTTGTTGTTCTGTTCTGGAGCACATCCAAAGTAACATGTACATTCTTAAATTGAAATTGTAGAATTGTGCTGCTCTGGGTGGCTGCATGTTAGAGTGGCTCTGTTAGCTACATATAGAGTTTTGCTTTTTAGGACATTGGTTCCTCTGTTTTCTCAAGGGAAAATAGAATTTTTTGGGCTGGTAGTCTCTCTAGTTTGTGAAGTTGGAAGGGTTTTTGCTGTTGATTTATTTATTTATTTTGATCATTTGTTATAAAGAGTAACCATGACAACAAGGTGGTTTACAGCCGGGAGCAGCTGATTAACATTGCAAAAGCTGAAATAATACCTCAACTGAAGCCACAAATCCCTGATGAGTTGAGAAGGAGGCGTTGTGGATGCAGAGTACGAGCAAAAAGGTGACAGAGAAGAAGGTAGTTCAAGCCATCTCTTCCGTTAGATCTTATGTGCATGACTTCGAGAATTGCGTTGCTCTGGGTGGCTGTATGTTGGAGTGCCTCTATTGGCTACATATAGAGTTTTGTTTTTCCGAACTTTGGTTCCCCTGTTTCCTCGAGGAAGATAACATTTTTTGGGTCATTATTTGTTGTAGTTTTTTATGCTGTAAAGTTGGAGGGATTTTTGCTGTTAACTGTTTGCTTTTAAAAAAAATTTTTGTGTAACCATAACAACAGGGTGGTTTACAGCTGAGAGCAGCTGATTAACATAGCAAAAGCTGAAATAATACCTTAACTGGAGCAGCAAATTCCCTGATGAGTTGAGAAGGAGTCAGAGCTGGAGCAAAAAGGAGAAAGAGAAGGATGCTGCATATCTTCAACAAATCTGTTGTGGAGAGTGTAATCTCTTCGGCCATCATCTGTTGGGGTTGCAGCATCAAGGCCAGGGACTTGAAAAGGCTAAGTAACTTGATAAAGAAGGCTGGCTCTGTTAAATTAAAATCAAAAAAATTATGGACAATGCTGAGCATACTCATCACGAGACTATCCTACAACAACAGAGCTTCTTCAAATCGAGGCTTCTTCAGTTTCGCTGCAATACAGACCACTACAGGAAATCCTTACTGTCCACAGCCATCATGATCTACAACATCTCCTTGAATAATTAAATAGTATGAGCTACAACTTCATTTCCCTCTGGGAACAATAAAATATTTTTGAATTGAATTGAATTAGTGACTTTAATTATCACACTTACAAATACAAACTATATAAGCTTACAGTATATGACCCTTAAGCTCCAGTTATCGACTTTAATGACACACACACATTTTATTTGTTATGAAAATACATCAAAACCTTTGTATTTCAAAGAAAATAAATCACAAGTAAGACTAAGACTTTATTAAAAAGGAAATGAGTCAGAATTAACACTTTACAGTTTAATGAAGGTAGAGCAATTAGCTAAATAAAATTTTCAGAACCAACTCTTCTCTTTTTTTAAAGACCTAAGGAAATCACCCATGTTGAATTAGAGGTTATTTTGACCAGAAAACAAGGTTTTTACCAATATATTTTGAAGAGATAGTGTGAAAGTCTAAGCTCAGATCAACATTTCTTAATCTGCTGTACATATTAATAGTTTATCTGTGTTGTTAGAGGTTTTATCAGTCCTGCAGATCATTGCTGTTAGGCAATATATAAATATATATACATATGTAAGTTTGTGTTTTCCTGTAATTGTAAATCAGATAATCAGAAAATGTCATTGTGATTTCCAGATCAAGTTATGTATCAGTCAATCAAATTTTATTTATAGAGCACTTTACATGACATAAAAAAGTTGGTGGCCAATCATTCTTTAATATCCTTAAAACAGTCCAAGCTGAAGTGATGCATGAGACTTAATAAGCAGGGAGATCTGGCAGTCGTCTGCATATAAATGGTACTGAACCCCATGTTTTCTAATAATATCTCCCAACAGGAGAATATATAAAAGAAAATAAAAGTGGCCCCAGGATGGAACCCTGGGGAACCACCCATAATACAGGTGCAGGTGATGACACATGATCATCAATCATCACATAAAACCTACTTTTGAGTAAATAAGAACGAAGCCAGTAAAGAGCAAAACCAGTAATTCCTACCTGCTGTTCCAGTCGGGTAAACAGAATGTCATGGTCAACCGTATCAAATGCGGCAGACGAATGAATGAATGAGAAGAGCATAATGGCCAGAGTCTGTAGTGATAAAAATATTATTCAAAACCTTTAGTTGAACTAACTCAGCACTATGCATAGGTCTAAAGCCTGATTGGAATGCATCCAAAACTTTGTTCTCCTCCAGGAACACTAGCACTTGCTGGTAAACAATCTTCTCTAACAGTTTAAAGAGGAAGGGCAGCTTAGAAATAATTCGGTAGTTTGAAAGAACAGAGCTATCAAACTTTTTTCAAAGTTGGCTGTACAACCACGTGCTTAAAGGCACAAGGGACCACCGCTAGAGCTAAGCTATGAATAATAATGTGCTGGATAAACGGGGCCATAACCAGAAACGCATCAATAAAAAGACGCAGGAGAACAGGATCAAGAGGGGAACCCGAGGGTTTCACACTTGATATCAGTTTGGCAAGATCGTCAAGTCAGACTTGTTCGAAATAGTCAAAGATCGTGTGACGATAGGGCACAAGGGGAGGGGTGACCCAAGGCAAGGCAATTTTATTTGTATAGCACACTTTCAACAACAAGGTAATTCAAGGTGCTTTACATGATTAGGGGATAAAATAAAAGTAGCAATAAAACATAGACAAAACAATAAAGCGAGAAGCAGACACAAAACATATGATATATGAAAACATTACTCAAAGGCAGCTCTAAACAGAGAAGTTATTAGCCGTGATTTAAAAGAACTCAGTGTTTCAGCAGCTTTGCAGTTGTCTGGAAGTTTGTTCCGGATTAGAGGAGCATAGAAACTGAAAGCTGCTTCTCCATGTTTGGTTCTAATGTTGAGTAGACTGAAATTTGAGGATCTGAGTGGTCTGGTGTTTTTTTTTTATAACAGTAGTTCTTCAACATACTTTGGTGCTAAGCCATTAAATGATTTATAAACTTTTTTGATTATTTTATTAGCTGTAAATAAAAAGTGCATCACTTTAGTTTTCTTTCTGTGTTGGATTCTTACTTGATTAAAGAGAAACAAATTGCCCTTGCGTCCATCTCTGTGTTCAGGTGATCGGAACAGAAAGGGAGCCGTGGCTTGAAGATGCAGATGGAAATGAGTCCAACAGGAGAGAGAGAGCCCAGTTTGTTGCCACTCAGATGATTCTTCCCACAGCCTCAGGTGTGACTGGCTGCACGGTGCTTAGTTATTATCAGCGGCTTCTTCAGAAAGCTTCAGAGTATGAAGTGGAGTCTGCCGATCCCACCAAAACTTTTAGACCCTACACAGCCCCCCTGCTGATTTCTGGCCCGTCTCCTAACAGCACCTTTAGTGATGTCCCTCTGTATCCTTCTGGTCTTCTTTCCCAGTCACTACTCAGGTAGGAAAATGCAGAAATCATGTTTTTCTAGTGCAGAAATCTACTAATTCAAACCTAACTTGTGTTAGAGGCTCTTTCATCTAGTTTTTGAAATACAAAATTTGTGCACACACAGTGCGATGTCTAAACAGTTACTAAGCAGTTGTTTCTTTTTCCATCCTAGACCCCAACAGCAGGACCACACATTTACTCCCACCCCTCCATGGCAACAGTCACTTGGACTTGTGACGTCCTCAGCAGAGCAGGAGGAAAGATCCAGTCAGGATGGTGGAGATCAGAACAGCAGACTGACAGAACACAGCGGAACGCCACATTCTACGCAGAGAGTTTACCCGCAGGACCATCCAGGCACAGAGGAGAGAACAGTTCCTCTCCTGTTAGACTGCAGTTTTAACGGGGATCCATCTTTTACTGGGTATTCAAACTCATCTTTTATAGAAGGCGTTGAAAACAGCTTCAGCGTGAAAACTTGCTTTAGTTCATCACAGCCGAGGTATAAAAGCTGCAGCCTCAATCAAAAGGAGCTTCCCACCACATATCAAACCAAAACTTTTTTATCTAGCTCATTTCCGTGGGATGATTTGCCTTTCTCTGAGAGTCTCACAGAATTTTTGTGCGAACAAGACAAAGATTTAAATGTTCTCAATAAAACACCAAATTTAGACATGCGGCATCCAAAACTGACAGCGGGAACCTTTGTGGAAGTTGCAGACCTTGCAGCTGAACCAGCTTCTGCTTGTTTGGGAACTGAGGAGATAATCTCCACAGGTAAACTCAATGATTTCACTAATACAGCAACACCAGATGAAGGGAATGAAAGTACTTTATCTAATCAAGACTGTAACAACTGTGCTGAACACATGAATAGATCTAAAAAGGGAGAGATTCCATGGGATTATAAAGCTTTTTTGTCTAGTGAAAAACAAGAAGAGCACAATGAAGTGGACGGTTACAACTGTTCGGCAGACCTATTTGGTGACTCACTCATACACACGGAAACACATAAAACTCTTGCACAAACCGTGAGTTCACCCTCAGATGCTTGTTTCCAGTTGGCTGAGATGAGTGATCAGCATCTAAAGAATGAAAGTGTGTCACATTCAACGCCCCACAAACAGAAACTTAAAAGCAATCTGTTCATTAAAAGGGATAGTATAGATCTAAAAGGTTTTGACTTTGTTCCTCCTTCTCAGTCCACTCCAATCATAAAAGTATGTAGATTGACACAATCAGATGGAATCACTTCCTGTAGAAGTTTGAAAGATGAGTCCTCAAAAGAAAATGTAATGCAGATGATGAGATCCAGCAGGTGCAAGAACAAAGTCACTCCAGGAAGGAGATTCAAGAAACCAGAGAAAAAAACAGACAGGCATCCAGTCGGCCAGCATGTAACGCTGCAAATAGGGACATTTAACTTTGAGACACCAATGTCAACCAGTCAGAAGCATGACTCTGAAGCAAGCGATGTGACTGATTGTGATTATGAGGGTGGTGAGGGAGTAGTTGGTCCCTCTCCTGCACATAATATGCAGCGGCGTGTCACATTCAGAAAAGAATGGCGGGTGGAAAACTCCCGCAAGGATTCTGGTTGTAAAAGGAAAGGGTCTCGAGAAGATAAAGGAGATTTTAGCCGACTTTCCTGGGATCAGACTCAGAAAGTATTTCACGCTAATGAGACAGTAGGGAAGAGATGTCATGATGGATCGAAGGATGACTTCGCTGATGATGGCAACCAAACCTGTAACTGGTCAAGGGATCTATTTTCAGACTCCATCTAAATGCATAACTCTGTGCAAAAACAAAAGAAATCTGTAAAGCATTAAAAATTTAAGATAAAATCAGCTGCCTTCCCCTCTCTTTTGCACTCTAACAATCTAATGAAACGTTTATATTTCTCTTTGACATGCTTCGTGTTGCCTGCACTGAAGATCAGCTCACTTTTTATAAAAAGGAACACAAGGCAAGGCAAGGCAATTTTATTTGTATAGCACACTTTCAACAACAAGGAAGTTCAAGGGGCTTTACATGATTACGAGGTAAAATTAAATGACTTTTCTTGTAAAATGCCTTGAGATTACATCTGTTGTGAATCAGTGCTATATAAATAAACTGAATTGAATTAAATATAATTTTTTAAAGGTTAATATAACAGTCTTGTTGATTGGTTACATTTAAAAAACAAATTCTTACACAAATTTAAAAGTACAAATCTAATTATATTTTGTTGTTGAAATATTCTTAGCTGTTCCATGAGGATATATTTTTTTAGCTTATCCCTTCATAATTATTTTATAAATATAAATTTAAACCTTTGCTGTGCATATTATTAGATGCGTTTGTGATTCGGTAATTACTGCTGAGCAGGAGGAAATAGCAATTCAAGTGACGGGTCAAATATGGAACAAAGGTCCTTAGGAAACAAATGGACATATTGGACGTCACATGACCACGGCCTACTAAACACGCTTTCACTGCTAAACTCTCTAGTGTTATATTAAACTTGCTGCTTCCTGGCAGCAACAACATGTGGTGAGCAGACCTGTTCCAGGTTTGTGTGTGTGTACATGTGCAGGGTCAGTTGTGTAGGGATGAGTGTGGACAATGTCATGCCAAAGAGCTAAGATTAGCTGTCATGATCGCCATGTTCTAGATGTCTGATTAAAACAGAATGGGAGCAAGAAAAAGATGATGTTACATGTTTAAAAGTAGAGACTGGACAGCCAGTACACAGCTGGAGTCCTGTGCTGTACTGTATGTTTTGCACAGAAGGGGGCTGGTATGTAGTCAGGTGAGTGTGTTTGTTTTATTTGTCATGGGTCAAGACCATTAAGTGAGGGAAAAGAAAGGTATTTTTAAAATGTAGAAAATGCTGCAGGAATGTTGCTCTCACAGTTACGCAATTGTTGGTTTGACTGAAATGTTTCTATAACCAAGTGGAGCCTCTTGATATTTATCAAAAATCCATTTTTTCACCCAAAGAATGAAGACTTGCAGACTCTTTTGGGGGGCTTTTTCTGTGAAAACTAACACTGCACATCACTCTGAACACACCATCCCCACTGTCAAATATGGTGGTGGCAGCATCATGCTCTGGGGGTGCTTCTCTTCAGCAGGGACAGGGAAGCTATTTAGAGTCTATGGGAAGATATATGGAGCTAAATAGAGACTAATCCTGGATGAAAGAAAATCTGTTAGAAGCTGCAAAACATTTAGTCGGGAGGAACTTCACCGTCCAACATGACAGCCCTGAGCATAAAGCAAATTCATATCCAATAACAGCTCAGTTATTCTCCAAACCTAAATCCAACTGAGTATCTTTGTCAAGACTTGGTTAATCTTGCTTGGCAAAAATTTGTCAAAATTTCAGTCTCTAGAGATCCAAAGCTGGTAGTCATAAATGAAAAGACCAGCAGC
The DNA here is from genome assembly GCA_963556495.2 of Valencia hispanica. Taxonomy (NCBI): domain Eukaryota; kingdom Metazoa; phylum Chordata; class Actinopteri; order Cyprinodontiformes; family Valenciidae; genus Valencia; species Valencia hispanica. The sequence goes on along the minus strand of OY747701.1, from coordinate 42,028,230 downwards.
TGAAAATACAGTGAATGTGGTTCTACAAAGGATGATTCAGGGGAACTGAATACAAATGCATGCCACACTTTAAAGATTTTTATAATAAATAAAAAAACAGACATATATTTTCCTCTGACTTTATAACCTTGCACAGTTTTTGTTTGTCTATCACATGACATACATTTAGGTCTGTGTTCATAATGTGGAAAAAATAGAGTATGAATATTTTTTCAGAATATACTTCTATATGCATTACTTTTTATACTATATAGTTCACAAATATAAAATCACATTTAAAAAAAGCAAAATAAAGCACTGTTGATGTTATCTAAAAGGATGACTTTCTGCATCAACATTTGGTTGTGTTTTGAAGTAGCTAGACCAAGCTGGAGTGCCCTTTTCTAAGTTGTAATGTTTTGTGCTTTTAGACTGAAGACGTATTTAAAGCTTAAGACATTAATCTCCATTTTAATTTATTTAATTTTAAATATTGGATATATCTAAAGCAGCTACATTCATAAACCATTTGAATTTTTTACAAAGAATGATATGTACATAGTTTTTTTCTGAAAACACTGCAGACATCCTGCATAAATATGAGAGGTATGTTATTTTATGCTGTTGATTAATACAAAACATCTTTGGGGAGTTCCATCTGGACTCTTTAAAATATTTTCTTGAGGATCTGTTTGAATAAGAAACTTTAAAAAATAATTAATTGCAGAGGTAACAGGGAAAGTGGAAGGTTATTGCTATTTTTATCTCTTGTTAAACTGTCTGATTAATTGTATTCTCTAAGTGGAGTTGGCATTACCATTGTTTATTTTTTCTATAGTCAACCCTTAGACCATAATTGTCAAGAGTACAGATCCAGAAGGTAGTGTTTCCAGAAGCTACAGCCTATTGTATGACTCCCTGAGACACCCTCTTCTGCACCCAAATTGGTACAGTACGTGAGCTATGTCACTGCACACTCGGTGAATGGAAACACTTGGAGCCAGTATGTGTTGAGCTTACTCTCTGTGAGAGAGGGCACATTGGTCTGACCCCTTAAATCATTCCACTGGCCTCCTGTTGAATAACCAGTTGCATTTAAATCCCTTCTCAAAGAACGTGAGTGTTTCAGTCTTGGCTTGTAATATAGAAGCCTTTAGGATGTCTTAGATGATCTGCAGTCCTTGGTGTTGGGCTCAGAGATCAAAATACAATTTAGCAAATTGCTTTCAATCATTATGATGCCAACTACTTCACAACATTTCTTGGAGGAGCAGATCCTTTCATTCGTTTTCTTTTTCCAATTGTATAACTTCAGACTTAAATTTGTCTCTTTTTTTTTTGTAATTTTGCAATGTTGTACAATATCTGCTTCGGTAATGTTATTTGTGTTTTTATCTCGAAGACTGCAATCGATTTTCTGTTTATTTTCTCTCATTTGAATTTTATAAAGCTAATTTTCTCTGATGTTGATGACATCATCGTATGAAAATATAGATTGTTGCTGAAATTGTGTCATGATTTCCATGCTATGGAGGAAAAAGGTGTATGTTTTACATTAAGTTTTAATTATTTGGCTTTTATTTAAGACAGATTAAATGTTGCTGGTTGTAAGATACATTGATGAACATCACAATTAAATGTGTTTTGCACCGAAAAGTAAATACATTTTCTTTTGTATTTAATTTTAATATTGATTATTTTTCTTCACGCTTGACTTGCATGTTGTGCAGTATAAACAAATGAATTGCTAACTAGAAATACATTCACTGCAGGACTCTAAAGTGACCTGTCCGAAAACGCAGGAACTTTGTTTAAAATAAAAACAGGAAAACAGTGATTTAGACATCATTTGATATATTCATCTTTAACTGTCAGTTGTTTCTCTCTTCTTGTAAAAACATGATAATGTTTGCGTAGACCTAAAATAGAAAACGCACAACAAAAAGAATCTAAGCTTATGTGCATTATAAAACTGTATCCCATTGTCATCAAACTGCTCGATTAAAAGCACAACTGATTTTGTTTTATTTGTTTAATTGATTTATTGCACAGCAAAACAAGCAACATAATCAACTAATGCATATTTTATTTTCTGATAAAATTGTTCTAATATGTCATCTATGTGTGCCACGGGACACACCATTTAGTTGTGGCACAATGCAATGCAGCACAGTGTACTGCAGTAGTATTTCCATTGCACAGTTGTCAGGGAAAATGCACTACAGCCCCGTGGATAGCAGGAGGTGTGGCTGTAACTTTAGAGCGGCGCAGGGATTAAAAGCCATGACGAGCACGTGGTTCAAAGGGTGGAGAAATGTCTTAGTATGGAGTTGTCAACAAAAACGTCAGCTGAAGGGAAACCGGCTCGTGACACCGGAGAAGCTTCTGTGTGCAGAAGTGAAACAGGTAGAACTCATCCTATTATTCATCAGGGCTATCCAAGGTGGCTTAACTTTCAGAAAGCAACACAATACTATAGGAGAGATACCGCATAAAGGTATAAATTGGAAGAGTTTATCTTCAAATGTTCTTGCAAACAAATGCTAATAAATCATCCCACCTATTCTGTGACTCACCTTTGACCTCTCTCCAAGAAAACCAGCTTTAATATTTCTGACTTTGACCTCTCTTTTGTGTGCTACGATTCAAATATAGGCATAAAGGACCCTACTGACCCAACATATCTTTGTTTTTTTAAATAAAAATGACTTCATGCAGTGTTTTTGTGGTGCAAGCAGGAATACTGGTTCTACTTGCTTCAGTTCTGTGGTTTCCTCTTTGCAGGCCGGTATCAGCCCCTCTCTATAACAGGACATGGAGAGCTTGACATCACAGGCCAGCACTCCTTATAAGCACCTGAACTTCCACGTCATGGCTTGCCCCCAATATGAAAAGCGTGTGATTGTTTTCCACATGAGACCCTGTGCAGATAAAGCAGAGTGGGACTATATATCCTCAATGAAAACTCTTTTCTCACTTTAACTGAAAGCAAGCCAGACAGTGATTGTTGCTCGTCTACCAGTATACCATGGAGGTAAGGTTTTTATTTCTTGATATTCATTCTTAGTCAGTTTGTAATGGTACAATCTGTGATACCATAAAAAGGTCTTACTGTGCTATCTTGTGTGCAAAAGTCATAAAAGCAGTAGTTTGCACAACACTGGGGTTTAAAAATGTTTTAATTTTGATTTTTGCTTTCAAGTTTTTAATATCGGTATTTATTTTGTTGTCAAGAATGACTAACAAATGACTTAAATATCTGAATCATTAGAGAAATATTAATCACTTGTACTTACCTGTATAATGTGGGAAAAACAGAATTTATTTATTTATTTCTAAGCTCAGCTTTCAATAAGTTTGGCTTTCATAAAATACAGTTAATTTAAATTGTTTTTATTTTTTCATACATTTTAATAAAAATGTAAACAAAGCCAGACTGTCAAATCTGTTACTTTATGCCCTCTTTCTACTTGATGCCATTAATAAAAAAGTTTCTACTCAACGTCTTTTTACTTTTCCTTGCTTACTTTTACTTTTATTGATAGAGATCTAAAATATGCATGCTGACTATTTTTCATAGCCAATTCATTGATTTCCGTTACTTGACAGTTTTTTACTGCTCTCCCTAAACAGTATAAGAATAAGAATCATTCAGTGGTATGTTTCAGTGTTGTTGCTTGGCCACAGGGATTTCTCTGAATCTTCTAAATGTATTTCTTTCATCTAATATAATATACCAAAGCTTCACCTATGTTATTGTTCATATAATCATTAACTCTTTCCTTTATGTTCTGGAAGGTTAAGTTTTCACTTTCATTTAAAGATGTTGATCTGTAGAATCTATAGACTTGCAGTATAATATTTAATGCTAAACAATGATATTTAAAACTTTTATTGCAATTTTTTAAATTATTTTAAGAAAAAGGGTGTATTAAATTTACACTTAACTTTTACAACTGTTGATTAATTACTTCTAGATTGCTATAATGGTAATGGTTTTCTCTTATTTTAATAACAGTGATAATATTGAAATATGTTTTTCTATTTTTCAGGCAACATCCTCTCACCTGGCCGTCAACACCCATGCAGCATCACTGCTGACATATCTGAACCATCAGAGAGATCAAGGCATGTTCTGTGACTGTGTGCTCAGGCCGGGGCAGAACTCAGATCAGCTCTACCTTGCACACAGGTGAGCATCATAGTATTATGCACAAACACAGCAATGGTTCCAAAAAGGTAGAACATTTAGAGATATCTGGCAGGGTTATGAAAAAGTAATTTCCCACTAACAGATTCTCTTGTTTTATTTTTTATTTTTTTGTCTTGTCACACTTAAACCAATTTCAATACCAGATAAAGCTGTTTTCAAATGATGATTTATTTTACTAGGAGAAAAAATGTACCCAAAACAACCTGGCCATATGTGAAAAACTTGCATTCCTCTAAACATAGTAACGGCTTTTGCCACCCTTGGCAGCAACAACAGTTTATGACGACAATACTTGTTATTAACATGAAGCATTTATAACATGAGTTTTATACTTCACCATGGAGGAATTTTGTCCCACTCTTTCTTGCTGAATTTGGTGTTTTAGCCAGATTTAAGGGTTTTCAAGAACAATCAGCCCATTTCAGTTCATGCCTGATTTTGACAGACCATTTCAAAAGCTTCTTTATTTTTTGTTTTTCCCCAAGTTGTTTGGAAGTTGACTTAGTGTTATGCTTTGGATAATTATTATGCTGCATAACCCAAGTGGTTTTAAGCTCAGTGTCTAAATGGATTTGTCTTGTTGAAAATCCTTGCAGAATTTATGGTTCCATCAGATAAAACAAGTGTTTCCAGACCAGAAACAGCAAATCAAACCCTGACTCTCAGACTGCCCCCATCATCATGTCAATGTGCCAATTTTTTTTTCACATCTTCCAGTTTTGTCCACAGAATAGTTTCCCAATTTTTGTTCTTTTTGTTGAATAATGAACACAGACTTTAACAGGGCAATGTTGCCTGCAGTGCTTTAGCTTATGTCCTGGGTTTACTTTTGACCCCCTGGATAAACTGTCAGTGTCAGCCAGGTTTTTTAGGCCAGCCACACCTGGCAAGGTTTACCGAAGATACATATTTTCTCCATTTGTGGATAATGACTTTCATTGTGGTCCGTTTTAGACCCAAAGCGTTAAAACTAGTTTGTTTAATGCGCTACAGACTTTGCTCCTCTTTCTTTTTAAAATGTCGTTATATGGGGTGGGGGAATGATATGTTGGTTTTGAAATATTTTTTGTCTACTTTATGTTGTCACACAGGTTCTGTTTAAGTAAATGCCTGTTTCAAATGAAAAAATGCTTAATTAATCCCAGAGGGGAATTAAGCGCATACATTTTTCTTCAAGAGTTGCTGTAGATGCTGATAGCTTTGGGCAGGAAGGATATACTGTGGCAGTCTGAATTACAGTCAAATTAAAGAAAACAATGACTGAAAACACTTGGTTGTTGTATACCAATCTCATGGAGGGGAAACTCAGGGTTGTTCGTAATTTGCTTGATTTTATGAAGAATCCTTTGCACAATATTCTCCAGATGTTCCAAAGTTGTCCCCAGGACAGGACCAGCCTTCTTTATCGGGTTGTTTAGCCTTTTCAAGTCCCTGTCTGTGATTCTGCTATCCCAACAGATGATGGCAGAAGACAGTGCAATCTCCACAACAGACTTGTAAAATATATGCACCATTTTGCTGCAAACCTTGAAGGACGAAACTTCCTCACGAAGTAAAGTCTGCCACTTCTATGAGACAGAGAGACTGCTATTTTTACTTGTCTGGCTATGATCAGGCCTGGGTATGGCTTGTAAATTTAATTCAGTATAAAATATAACTTATCACAATTTAAAAATAAATGTTTGATGATCTATGAACTTTTGTGATAAAATGTCAAAACTAGAAAAGATCAGTGAGTGGCAATTACTTCTTTACAGCACTGTGCTATATATCAAACCTAACTTGACTCTTTGCTCTACAAGGTGTATTCTGGCAGCCTCCAGTCCAGTGTTTGCATCCATCCTGTCCTCATCTGGTGCCCTGGTGGAACTACGGGATCCAAGTCTCTCGGACTCTGTGCTGCTTTCCCTTTTAGACTATATTTACACTGGGGTTCTTCCAAACCCTCTCAGCAAACAGGGATATTTAAGACTGCTTTCTGCTGCCTGCCAAATGCAGATGAAAGAACTGCAGGATGCTTTGAGAGCAACCTGGCTGCAGATCCAAGGTAATGCTACAGATGATAAAAGTGCTCCTGGCATAGCCGAACCTTGTTCATTTAAAGAGACAGAAGATACTTATAAGACTGATTTGAAGAACTTTAAAGACCTCCCGTCATCACCCACAACATATCATTTTCAAAGGCTTGAAACACCAACTACACAGTCGTTACTTAAAGAAATATCTCAAGGATCCCAGATTAATTCAGTCTGCTCTGATCTCAGTATTGGAAATGGTGAAAGAACCATAAAGAAGCTATATGCAAATGGATATACTAGAACTTATTCAACTTCTTTAAATGATTTAAATACTTTCAGCATACTTGAAAGCATTGACAAAGTGAATACAAGTGACTGCAGACAGGTTACATCTCTCACCCAGCAGGACTCTATGAGGCCTAAAGCTAACAAATCTGAGGTGCATGGCATAACTGGAGTAGATGAGCATCAATTGCCTGACTTTCTAAAACCAGACATCAGACTGAGAATCCAAGAGGAGGAGCTGCTCAGTACATCAAAGGAAAGAAAGAGGTTCTCTTCATCTCCTTATTTGTCACTACGGCCATGCTGTGGGGCAGTGCCTGTCATTTGTCACAGTAGCAGGGCTGCTGTCTTGCAGCAGTCAGAGGTCTCTACAGGGCCTCCTCACAATCAAGCATTTGAGGCTTCGGTCCAGCTTCCTTCCAAAATGACCAATTTCTCATTCACAGTCAACACAGACAATGACAACACTACTGAAGCTATTACTACTGAGTGCAAAGATCAAATTCAGGAGGACCCTAGAAGCACTATAAGGCACACTGAATGTGCAACTGGCTGCAAGGTGAACAAGGATTACAACAGCAACAATTTGTGTCTGTTTGAATTCAGTGACAACACTTGCAAGAATTCCTCTAATAATATGATCAATAACAATCAGAATGCCCATGGGGATTCTCCACAAAGTCACACAGAACATCATGGAGATTATTTGGTTCAAAATAATGACTCAAGAAGAGGATTAAAACACCAAATTGAAAGGGATTTTGATCCTGTTCCCTCCAAAAATCAACACTTAGATTGTTTTCAATGCCAGAGATTAATGTCGACAACTGTGACACAAGAGCAATCGAAAGAGCAAGGAGCTGCGGTTTCACTTCCCATGGAGGCTCAAGACACAGGAAGTGACTGTCACTGCAAAGAATGTGTTGAGGTGGATGTGAAAAGGGATCGCAGTTCCTCTAGCAGGTGTCTTGCTGTAACAGATATAGAGGAAAATCAGTGTCAGACATCTGGACCTTTAACAGACTGGTACTCAAACATCTACAAAGATGACAAAAGCAGAAAGGATGATATCTCTAACAAACATGAATATAAAATTAGTAGCACACAAACAAAATTCACATTCATCACATCACAATCAGGAAGGGTTAATGCCAGTTTATCTTCTTCTAAATGCTGCAACGTGCCAGAAAGTAAAGAAAGTTCATGCCCTGAATCAATGGAGCCACGTTGCTTTTTAAGAGAACCCATAGACAACAACTTGTCTGGCACTACTATTCACACTGGTCAGACATACCGTTGGCATCTTCCTTATCAGGGCAAATCACTTGAGGATTCATCACTTCAAGATTCTAATCACAAACCCTCTGAGACTGGCTTCTCTCCTGATTCAGATGAGTTAGATGATGAGGTTAATGTGGGTTCTTTTGCTTTTTCACGCCAGAGGTCCCTGAGTCCATACTTTACTGTAGAGATAGAAGGCAATTCGGGTATAAACACCAAAAGTAATGAGCAACATGTGTCCTATCAACATGAATCTTACAAAGATGAAGAGAAGCAGTCTGTTGGAATGGATACAGCTGCAATCAAGAGTCCTGATAATGCACAAACGATTAAGGGTTCCTTTATAGCCAGAGCTGAGAGTTTTGATCAGACTCATAGACAGGGAGACGGTAAAGAAGGAAACTCTTTTGATATAAAACAGTGCCAAACAGGAGTTTGGGTTACACCAAACACTGGTGTCATGGAGGTTTCCAAACCCAATGAGAGTGAAACCAAGATAAGCTCCTCTCCAGTTTGTTCACCTCTAAGTGAACCAGACTGTGATCGAGCCTCCAAGCCATCAACTATAGCTGTCTGCATACCTTCCAGCCTTCCAGCCAACGTGCCGACAGATAGGTCGGCTCATCTGTCATCTCCCAATCCTCAGCCTTTCCAGTGCTCTCTTTGTGATCGCTCCTTCAGCCAAAGAGGTTCCCTGAACAGACATGTGCGGAGCCACCTTGGCGTACGGCCCTTCCAGTGCCCCTGCTGCCCGATGACCTTCTCACGCCAATATCGTGTCACAGAGCACATGCGTGTTCACCAGCGTTGTGCCCATGGAAATGGCTTACAAAAGACCCATGAGTCTTTTGTTACAAACACTGAGGAAAGGCCACAAAACTAGAATCAATTGGTAACATTGTTACAGTAAAATACAATAAGAAGAGAAATTGATAGCTTATTTGTCTAGATGATGGACTGCTGTCAGATTTTTGAGGGTTTTAATCATCTGTAACCTTAATTTTCTCAGTTTGTGGTATTCTTTGGATTTCAGTTTAAAACTGTAGCAGCAAAGCCATTTTGTTGTGCATCATATGATTTTCCCCAGGAGTCGATGAACACTACATCTATCTTGTTACATTTTTAATTTATATTTCTACTATTACAATTGTTTTTGGCAGCTATTTTGTTTGAAGTGCTCTAACATAAAAAATAAAATAAAATTGTTGAAAGAGGTTGTAAGCCGCTACATGTAGAACTGATGCTGAGGATTTGGCAGGGTCAAATTTTGATATTTCCACCTAGGAGTTTTCTGAGATTATGCTGAAGCCATAAATCGATGGCAATAGTTCTTTCTGTCATATGTTCATGACTTTAATGTTCTCATGAGATAACAGATGATATGTCTACAAATTGTTACCATCTTGTTTTCGGTTCCCTGGCCATGGAGAACAAAAAAGTCATTTACAATGTTTGCCTCTTTTTTCGCTAAATGTTTTGTCTAGTACCAAGCCATTTTTTTATAGTAATGTATTTTTTATCAGTAAGACACTTAGCTCGGACCTACGTATGTTTTATTCTTGCATAACAAAAGCTTCTGATTCTAAGAAATTACATGGTAGCTTAGTAAAGTAACAGTTTTAAAGGGGGGGTATTATGCAAAATGGACTTTCTGAAGTTTAATATCATGAGAACCTGTCTTTCCCTCATTAAAAACATACCTGAACTGTTGCTCTGACCCATTCACTCATGTTAGAGTAATCTTTGAGTCTCTGCTGGTAGTTCTCTGGGCCAGAAAGAGTAGGAGGGTCTCAGAGAGGCACAGGCGAAAATCAAGGCATCCAATAAGGAAGTAAATTTCTTTAAGGTGGATTTGGATATATGACGGACTTTTAAAAGACTTAAGGTGACAATTTTATTGGAGTGTGCTACAGAAGGGTAATATGTGCCTGGAAGAAGCATAATACCCCCCTTTAAGATTTTATTTTGGTCTGTCACAGAGATGTTTGTATTTCTACAGTTGAATCAACAAAAACACAAAAGTTAACACACATGCAATATGATTTTAGCACAAAAAAGGTAATTCTCAAAGACCTATTAGCTCAAAATTCAAGTCAGTGTAGAAGATCAACTGAGAGATAATGCGTCTTGCAGTCTGTGTCAGGTCTTGGGATATTTGCCAGCATAATTCTTAGGAAAGAAAACCGTCAGATATTGGTTTTCTGCTGAAGACAGATTTTTTTTCATTACTAAAGCCTTTTGTTTGACCTCTACTTCTCCATTTGCCTTTTTTCTTAAGCAAACAGACTTAAGTTTGCTGCCTTGCTCAGTTATAAATGCACAATAAATAAAAATGTCACAGGGACTACATTTAAAGACCCCTAGAAAGCCTGGAGAAGTATTGATTATGATCAGTTTATAAAATGACTGATTTCTGCAAGAAAAGGAGTTTTAAACCTCAAGACACATTGAAAGTGCAAAATAACACACACAAAAATCTGCTGCATCTTTGTTTGCATTTCAGGTCGATTATGGTAGCCCAACATTTAACAAGTGCACCTTATGAAGGTCTCTACTAATATATTATACAGATAAGTTATTTTCGATTTTCTATATTGATCAATCTATTGCCTTCTGCCCATCTAAAATCAGGTCACAGGGGTAGCGGGTTCAGGAGGTAAACTCAGACATCTCTCTCCCCTGTGACTCTCTCCAGCACATCCTGGGGATTCCAAGGCATTCCCAGGTCATCCAAGATATATAGTCCCTCCAGGGAGTTCTGGTCTTTCAAGGGTGCTCCTCCCTGTGGGGCTTGTCCTAGAAAACCTCCAAAGGAGAGGTCCCTGGGATGCATCATGATCAGATATTCGAACCATCTCAACTGACTCCCTTTGATGTGGAGGAGCAGAAGATCTACTTTGAGTTCTCTCTGGATGATGGGGCTCCTCACCCTATCTGTGAGACCAAGTCTGGTCACCCTAGCTTCTATATTGATAATGATAGCTAATTATTTAAGTTGCAAAACCATTCCTCTCAGTTCTGCTGTGCAGTATTAGTCTATTCTACGCAAAAATATGCTATCAATACTTTTTATACAGTCTGTTTGTGTTAGTTTAGCATGTTGCCTGTCTGTATTTGTGCTGCTGGTTTGCTGTGAAACTTGATGCAAAGAAACAGTCTTGTGTATAGTCTAGAGATTGCAAAGAGTTCTGTTTTGTTTATGCTAATTTTCTCATAGAAAGTTTAGGTCCTACTTTTACAGTTCATTATGCTAAACCATTGATAAATACTTTTACAAATGAGCTGTCATATTTGCAGTCCAGTGGATGAACAGGCAAAGACACATCAGGCCTGCGTTGCTGGCAATTGTACACATTTCAGCTTTCATTGTTGAATCTAAAAGTGGTTAGACAGAGACACCACCAACAACAATCTGTATAATAGTTTTTCTGCTTTTGTCATTTGAATGTGTGCAAACATGGACATTTAGGCAATGACTCATAAACCAGAGACCCAGCTGGTTAAAAAAGGTCCACTGGCGAATAATAAACCAGATGTTTTCCCCATTTACATTTTATCCTAGGCTTTGGCATTCCATTCAAGACTTAAAAATAACTTTTATAGGTTTGTTAGATAATACATTTTATTTTATAAGATAAAATGTAAATAAAAGAATGGACATAATTCTTTGAACAATGTCATTATTTTGACCTTCATCCCCCCCTTTTTATTAGTTGCATTTTTTTGTCATTATTAGTGGTTTAAAGACTTCCAATGGACTTATAGTCTGCTGATTTAAAATAATGAGGTGCTGTAGGCCTGACTGACCTGATTTATCTCTGCAGCTTTATGTTTCTTTTGATTGTTTTAGGCCTCACTCTATCCATTGTTCTTGTTGTATTCTATGCCATTAACATCTGAGCTTGTGCAGATGTAGGCTTTTTGTAGATGACTTCTTTGCAAATATTATGACCCAAGTACTGAACTCTGGTAATAAAATAATGACACTGTTTGACACGGCAATGTATTTATTATTTATTTAGGTTGCAAAGATCTGATTACAGAGGCAAGCAAAAACAATCATGCTTGAAGTTGGGCACTTCTAAGTGAATCAGCATGTTAGTGAAAGGTCTGAAAATTGCATCATAGCCGTACTTAATGCAAAAGATCAGGTTGAAGTTCAAGTAAAGACGGAAACAAGTATTTCTGAATAATTAATATGGACACAACTGTATCAATTTCCCAAGAAATATTACCAAATTAAAGCTTCATAGTGGGATAGCATCTTTCTTGTCTATGTCACATTTTGTGTAACCTGTGGTTCACTGTAACAATTTGAGGTTAGTAACCACTTCTACAAATGGTTTTTTCTAAGCACATTGCTTCACTGGAAACTTGTGGTTGTAATGATTACTGTTGTCTTTGCATGCTCTGTATATTTTGTAGTTAATTGGAGCTCCACTGTGGTACAATCACCTTTGTTTACACATACTGAAACAATGTAATGGTTACACTGCACACAGAGGGGGCTTCCTGAACTTCTAAAAGCATTGTGCCATAATCTGAGGGTTTCAAAGAGAAAGCAGTGTATAACACAAAAGCATATACCTTCTTTTCATTTCACAAAACAGGTTAGCTGGTTAAACATTTTTATTGACACAGCAAAAAACCTTGATACAAATAAGGTAACCAAAACAGGAGAGCAAAAAACCCTAATGAATAGGCACTATAGTTGATGTATCATTCGTAAATGATCTGCACATGACAAATTAAGTTGTTGTCATCTAGAAACAATGAGCACTACACATTTTTCTGATTTTGTTTATGTATACAGAGTGCTGGCAGTTTGACTGTTTCAGTTGTTGGGCTAATGAAGCACAAATCAGATGAAGCTCAAACAAGATGAGGCAAAAGCTCAGCTCCAGTCTGCAGCTTGGGGTAGCAGATTGCTACCTCTGCTTAGTGTTTTTGTTTTCATAACATTTGGGGAAAATGTAATTTATGGCAGTTAAATAGTGGCAGAGGAATTAAATGAGACACAGGACTGCTCATATCAAACATTAGTTAGGTTATTTGATTTGCATTGTTGCCAACTACAACATGTCAGAGAGAAGCGATAATATTTAGACATGTATTAAGATAGATGACAAATTCTTCGTCTTGCTGCTTGATTTCCAATAGTTCGGACCTTCCTCTTTCACTTGTCATTCAACTGGTGTTTCAGCTGCTGTCGCCATCATCACTACAGTGGCCTAAACAGAAGAGAGAAAAATGTTTGATTTAACCAACACTAATTTTCCTCTGTTTATACTTTTAGTGAGACACACCCTTACCAGATCATACTTTCAATCTATGATGAAGCCTCATAATCTTCAAATAAAAATCTGCCTCAAGGAGGAATTATTTTCAGCCCATTGAACCAATTCCACCAAAAAGATTTCTCAATATTTCTCAGATTAGAATTATTGTAGTGTTAGTCTAGAATGGTTAATGTTCATTTAAGGATTATAAGAAAACCACTGTGAACTGGTAATTAATGCAATCAAGAGCCTACATTAATAATCAACCTATTAATTCTTAAGTAAAATGGAGAAATGAACAAAATTAAGATTCAAATCAGAAAGCTAAAACAGATTTTACTCTAAAAACTACTGATCAAACCTTAAACAGTAAATTCTTTAAATAAAGAATTGAGTCAATATTCTGTCTAGGCTGATTAAAAACCAAGCTTTATCAGAAGCTCTTCAGTCTCTCAGAAGTATAAAGAAAGGGGTTTTACAGCATAGAACTATGAGTTATAATATTTAAAGTTAATCTGAAAGGGGGAATTTGGAGCAATAAGGAAAATGAAACCAAGGTTCGACACCAATATTGGTTTCAAGTAACTAATAGCTGGGAATAGTTCATGGTAGAAGTGGGATAGTGATGCTGTGGGAACAACGAATTAGAAGCTTATAATAATGTAATGATGTGGATCCTAATCTCAGGTGATGGAAAATCATGCAAAGTGTATTAGGACTTGCTTTAGCACCAGCTCTGGTTAAGAACTAGAATTTATTTTATGTAAAAGTCCTAAAGACAACAGTAGAAGCTAATCCAAAACACAAAGGAGAAAAATACTAACGCTTTAGTAATCAAAGAAAATATGCATAGAGAACAGACCATATGAAAAAACTGAAAACAGGAATTTACCTGAATTTAAGGATAAGGGTAAAGGAAAAGGATAAACAGCCCAAAATAATCAAAATGCAAACAACTGAAAGCTAAAAACACAAACACCTATGGATCATAACAGGAAGCCATCAAAAAAAGATAAGTGATAATGCTTAGCCAATTTGTCCAATTAACTTTGGACAAATTGAGTCTATATCACATTACACACAAGGAAAAGCATTCTATTATGTTTCAAAACATTTTTTTCACACTGGAGGGAGATTTAAAAAAAGTCAAACTATCCTTGTAGATAAAACTGTCTAAATCTCTTTTCATAAACTGAGTTTCAAACGTAATCATTTTATTGATTGAAAAGAAAAATCTATATTCAGAGTTCAGCGCATAAATTAAAAGCTAGAACTAATATGGCAACAATAAAATGCCAGTTTAAAATGAAACTGAAAATAAATATTAGCACTGGAATAAAATTGGCATTGAAAAATAGAATTGTGTCAGGAAGTCATCAGCTCCAACTCAGACCAGCCGTGTCTGATGAGCTTCCTGACAATTACTCCACTCTCCCCTCAGTTTAAAAGACCCTTCCACTCACCTTCACATCGCTCAGTCATCGGTAATCCAATGCCCAGAGCTCCTACTCGTCAAACCAGAAGTCTTCCTCCTACCAGTCGTTGCCATCCAACCTAACCAGTCTCTTTTCATCAGCTCAGCAGCCTGCTCCACCCTGCGCCTTTAATCCAGGGGGACTCCCATCCGCGTCTGGAGCGCCAAGCTTCACCCGATCGCCTCTCCCTGTCCAACGGCGATCCTGACAGGATGACTGAGCCCTCAACGAGCGCTCCAGCGGAGGTAGAGGCCCTTCGGTCTGAGGTGATACACCTCCGGGCTCTGGTGGATCGTCTCAGTGCTAAAATCGACACTCTGTCTGAGGCCCATATCAGGCTAGCCGGGCTCGTCAACACCCTCCAGCAACGACCGTCTTCCACCACCGAACCTAGGATCTGCCTCCCGGATAAGTGGAATGGGTCTGACGGCAAGCCAGACGGTTTGTTAGCCACCCTGGACATGATTTTTGAGTGTCAGCCCTCAATGTACGCCTCCTCCGCTCCCAGGGTAGCTCTGCTCACCTCCCTCCTTTCCGGGCAGGCACAAGAATGGGCGGCTGCCCTCTACAATCGGAGGTCCGTGCTCTGCAACGATTACGTCCAGTTCGTTGCAGAGCTGCGCAAAACTTTTGTGCCGCCCTGCAGTGAAGTGGACGCGGAGACTCAACTCCTTCATCTCCGTCAACAAGACCAGCCTGTTCACCTCTTCGCTGCAGAGTTCAGGACGCTCGCGGCTAAGCTAGCCTGGGGAGATGCGGTCCTGCGATCGCTCTTTTTGGAGGGTCTCGCCAACTATATCCGGGACGAGATGGTTGGCAGAGAAGCTCCCAAATCCCTTGACGAGGCTGTCAATCTGGCTCTCGAGATCGACCGTCGAGTCATGAGCCGCCCTAGAACACCATCCCGTCTTCCACCACTGCGTCCCGCTTCACTCCGCTCAGTTGAGCCCAGCACTGCTCCCGACCGCTCCTACTCCGGCGACAGAGAGGAGCCGATGCAGCTAGGGCATCTGTCACCGAAGGAGCGGGATCGACGTTTCCGGGAAGGGCTCTGCGCCTACTGTGGGTCGCCCAAACATCGCCGCCTGCAGTGCCCTCACCGACCGGGAAACGACCAGGCCAGGTGAGACTCGGGGGGGTCTTACCTGGCCCGACAGGACCAGCTCGCTTCCTTCTTCCTGTCCAGCTCATTCATCGCAATCCACAGCATACATTCGGCGCTCTGCTCGACACTGGAGCGGCGGAGAATTTCATCTCCACCCAACTAGCCACGAAGCTCCAGATACCGCTGGAGACCCTTTGCAGTCCAGTCCCGGTGACTTCCGTCGACAGACACCCCCTGCAGCCCTACCCTGTCCGACATCGCACCATCAAGATCCGCCTGTGGGTGGGGGATCACACAGAGCTCATCCAGTTCCTCGTCATCGCTTCCTGCTCCGCGCCACTCATCCTGGGCTATCCTTGGTTCCATACACACGATCCGCACATCTCCTGGTCGGCGCAGCGGATACTCAGCTGGGGTCCCGACTGTTCAAAGAGGTGTCTCCGTCCCCCATCGTCAGCCCCGCTCGAGACCATATCGGCGCCCGCCCTGGAAGATATCCCTCCGCCCTACAAAGACCTGGCGGAGGTCTTCAGTAAAAGCCGAGCTGCCAAGCTACCACCGCATCGATCCTATGATATGGCTATCAACCTGATGTCAGGGGCGGAGCCTCCACGCACCCGTCAGTTTCCTCTCTCACAAGCGGAATCAGCCCAGTTGGAGACTTACATTGCCGAATCTCTAGACTAAGGATTCATCCGCCCATCCACTTCTCCAGCATCGGCCGGCTTCTTCTTTGTTAAAAAGAAGGAGGGGACGCTGCGTCCCTGCATCGATTACAGAGGACTAAATCAGGTCACCATAAAGGATCGCCATCCACTCCCCCTGCTGAACACTATTCTGGACTCCCTTTCCCATGCAACCATTTTTACTCGGCTCGACCTCCGGAATGCCTACAATCTGGTTCGCATTCGAGAAGGGGATGAATGGAAGACGGCGTTCAGCACCCCCTCTGGCCACTGGGAGTACTTGGTGATGCCATTCGGTCTCTGCAACAGCCCAGCAGTGTTCCAGCGGCTGCTCAATGATGTGCTGAGGGACATGCTCGGACGGTGGGTATTCGTATATCTGGATGACATCCTGGTCTACTCCACCTCTAAGATGGATCACGTCCGACATGTCCGAGCCGTCCTTGAGTGCCTCCTCCAGAATAATCTATTCTGCAAATTGGAGAAGTGCGCTTTCCACCAGTGCTCCACCACCTTCCTAGGCTACGTCATCTCGGCTGAAGGGGTAGCCATGGATCCCCAGAAGGTGGCAGCAGTGAAGGAATGGCCACTGCCCCGGACCCTCAGACAGCTCCAGTCCTTCCTTGGCTTTGCAAATTTCTACAGACGGTTCATCCGGAACTACAGCACGATTGTTGCTCCACTCACCAACCTTACAAAGTCGACCGACCGGCCACGCTTGTTCAGTCTACCCCCCGAGGCCCGACAAGCGTTCAACCAAGTCATCACGCTGTTCACCTAAGCTCCCATCCTCATCCATCCAGACCCAGCCAAGACCTTCACCGTCGAAGTGGATGCCTCAGAGGTTGGGGTCGGGGCAATCTTGTCCCAACGCGGCCCGGACCAGAAGCTACACCCTTGCTGCTTCTTTTCTCGGAAGTTCACTCCCACACAGCAGCGCTATGGGGTTGGTGACCGTGAGCTTCTGGCGGTAAAGTGGGCTCTGGAGGAGTGGCGCCATCTGCTCGTAGGGACGTCCGAGCCATTCCTAATCTGGACAGACCACCAGAACCTCCTCCACATTCGTAATGCCAAGCAGCTAAACCCTCGCCAGGCTCGCTGGGCGCTTCTCTTTGAACACTACAACTTTCACCTCTCCTACCGGCCCGGTTCCAAAAACGGTAAGGCTGACGCCCTCTCCCGTCAGCACTCCCAAGCCACCGTCCCGATTCAGCCAGATGCCATCATACCCCCCCACCGCATCTTGGCGTCTCTCCAGTGGCCGCTGGAGGACTCTATCCGATCGGCACTGGTTCAGGAACCAGCACCGCCGGAGACACCACCAAACCGTCTCTACGTCCCAACCAGTTGCCGCCAGGAGGCTCTGCTTTGGGGTCATTCTTCAGCCATAGCCGGTCATCCAGGCATTGCTAGGACCCTCAAATTCATCCGCCGCGCCCTATGGTGGCCCACTATGGCACAGGACGTCAGCAGCTTCGTCGGCGCTTGCACCACCTGTGCCAGAGCCAAGTCCACCACCCAACCACGATTGGGACCCCTTCGACCTCTACCTGTTCCAGCTCGCCCTTGGTCCCATATCGGGGTGGACTTTGTGATGGGACTCCCCACAGCAGATGGCTTGAACACCATCGCCACCTTCGTAGACCGTTTTTCCAAAGCAGTCCACCTCGTTGCACTGCCTGGCCTGCCCACGGCCAAAGGAACAGCCGAGCTGGTCCTGGAACACGTGGTGCGGTTGCACGGCTTCCCCCAGGACATTGTCTCCGACCGCGGGCCCCAGTTCTCCGCTAAGTTCTGGAAAGCCTTTTGCCGTCTTATCGGAGCGACTGCCAGCCTCTCCTCCGGCTTTCATCCGGAGACCAACGGCCAAACAGAGAGGGCCAACCAGCAGGTGGGAAAATACCTCAGATGCTTCGCCTCAACGCAGCCCTCCACCTGGCCGCGTGCGTTGCTGTGGGCTGAGGTATCCCTCAACCTCCAGGTCTCCTCCGCCACAGGCATGTCGCCTTTCGAGGTCTGCAACGGCTACCAACCATACATCTTCTCTCACCAGGAACCAGAGGTAGAGGTGCCAGCGGCCCAACAACTGATACGCCGCGCCAAGGCCATGTGGATCCGTGCTCGGGCCGCCATCAGACGGGCAACCTCCGGTTATGTGGAACAGCACCGCCGTCGCCACCGTTCCGGTCCCACCTTTCACCCAGGGGACCTGGTCTGGCTCTCCACTCGGCATCTCAAGCTGCCGACTGACTGTCGGAAGCTGACCCCCCGCTTCATCGGCCCGTATCCAGTCCTTCGAAACATCAACCCGGTCACATACCGTCTCCGCCTTCCAGCCTCCCTCAAGGTCCACCCGGTGTTCCACTGCTCCCTCCTCAAACGCCACGTCACCTCGCCTCTGTCTCCTCCGGCAATCTCCCCACCCCCCCCTCGTTTCATCGACGGTGGTCCGGCCTACACAGTGAGGCGGATTCTGGACTCTCGACCCCGCGGCAGGGGGTACCAGTATCTGGTGGATTGGCAGGGCTATGGTCCTGAGGAACGCTCCTGGGTGCCGTCCCGGCACGTCCTGGACCCCTCCCTCGTCTCTGACTTTCACAGCTGTCATCCAGACCGTCCAGGCCCTTCAGGAGCCGGACCTAGAGGGGGGGGCTCTGTCAGGAAGTCATCAGCTCCAACTCAGACCAGCCATGTCTGATGAGCTTCCTGACAATTACTCCACTCTCCCCTCAGTTTAAAAGACCCTTCCACTCACCTTCACATCGCTCAGTCATCGGTAATCCAATGCCCAGAGCTCCTACTCGTCAAACCAGAAGTCTTCCTCCTACCAGTCGTTGCCATCCAACCTAACCAGTCTCTTTTCATCAGCTCAGCAGCCTGCTCCACCCTGCGCCTTTAATCCAGGGGGACTCCCATCCGCGTCTGGAGCGCCAAGCTTCACCCGATCGCCTCTCCCTGTCCACCGGCGATCCTGACAATTGTAACTGAATATATTAACATTGACTCTGAAATAAATGAGGTGGACAATTTTGTATTGAAAGTGAAACAAAAATTTAAAGTAAACAAAGTTTTAAAGAAACTTCAAATATATACATTTAAAGAAATAACTTACAATCACGTCCTCACACACCTTTTTTTTTACAACGCCATGTTTTTCAATGCCACTATTTTTTCGGTGCTGCTCCTTTTCAGCTTCATTCTTGTGTCACTGTTCAAGCGCCTTTGCACGCACATGAGGGGCGGAGCTTCACAGCCCCACATCAGTTACTTTTCACCTCATTGAGCTGGCCACTTTGGGACCCATTTTCTAAACCAGCAAATAAAGGTCCCCTTTATGTCTTTTATACATCTATAATTCTAAAATGTATTCGTATTACAGCGAAATTCACTGCTATAACTTTCTGTAATGTTTTATTTGATATAATGTTAAAATGAGTTACCATGGGTTTCCTTTTCTCACATACACCGTTCAATAATACAGGTAGGGACACTGTACACCTGACTCAAGTGGTGGTTTGGTATGTCTGTGTTTGAAGGTTTGAATCCACCTTGGAACATTTTTACTTACTTACTAACTACTTACTTACTTACAATTCAAATATAATTTCAGTGCCAATATTGATTTTTCAATGACCATGGCCATATTTTCTTTTCAGATTCATTTTAAGCTGGCATCATTTTGCTGCCATAGAACTAGCCATGAAAGCTTACTTAATTTCTAAATTGAAAAAAATCATTCATATATGAGATAACTTTGAAATATGGAAGGACTAAGTACTTTTTTGTTTTTTGTAACACCAGTTGATATTAAAAAAAACCTATTTTGAGGATTCTTGGAAACCATAGCTAGGATTAGGAAGTTCTTTTAGCTATTTCTAAAATTTCTACAAATATATGTTGAGACTTACTGGAAAGCAGTTAAAATGAAATGAAACATTAGAGCTGAGCTGTTTTGTGCACTATTCTACACATGTTCTGCACATCTCGACAAGACCTGTAACAGCCATGACATGAAAGGGAAGAGAGAATTGTGGGACCAGTGTGTTCGACGTATGAGACAAATAAAGACAAAACCAGCAACAGTAAAGGGTATAACAGAGCCGCATTGAAGTCCACCTACTGTGATTTATTGAGAAATGCATAACTATCACAGAGCTAGGGTCTGAAAGGGGCAATAGAACGCACTCTCTGAGTTGTTGTACCTGGGTTTTTGTTGAACGGAGGGCAGTTCCTGCCAGGACTGACATGATGAGCAAGATAATTGTACCAACAAAGCTGTACAACAGAAAGATTGTATCCACTGTCAGACTCATAACCTAGAAAAAACAAACAGGTACGCTCAAAAACTCATGCCAACCATTTGAAAAAAAACATTCTTAAATGTAAAAAAAACTAACAGACACATTTTGACTGAGCCTAAAATTGATCAACATTTAGTCAAGACAATTATGAAATTGAATCACACATACAGCTTTTGTTTGGGCTTTGTTTTGTAGTCCCAAAAAGCTAAACCTTATGACCTACAAATCTATAAATATCCTAAAACTAAAAGATACAATGATTAATAACACATGATAAATTATAATCTACTTTTTTAAACAAAAACAAGTAAAGACACATGTATAAAACAATAATTACTTCTACATGTGATGTCCATGGTATTTCATTGGCAATGTCAGTATCGTTGCGGTGTTCACCATCGTATTTATATTCATAGGCGATGTGGAGGTTACCCAGCATGACGAAAATACTCCAAAAACCACCAAGTGAGGACACAACGCTGAGAGCTAATGATATAGTTACCTAAGCACAGAGATGATGAATAAGGTGACAGAAACATGTAGCACAAATTAATAATAATAATAAACAAAAAAACAGCTAAATCGACTGGTAACTTAATACATGCCAGCAAAACTTACAGTTTTTTTGGTGGGGCTGTGCTCTGTCACAATATACAAAATCCCACAGATAATGAGCTACAAGAGGAGTGGGAGACAATAAATGAATTGTTAACCCTGATGCCTAGGGCTTCTTCAGAACAAGATAATTCTTAGCAAGCTACCAACCAGTGCTCCCGAGAAAATCTCTGGAGGAATGGCCAACAGCATGTGGTACACGAAGATGTCTGGGGTGATGGCAATGGCAACAATCAATGAGGATGCCCCAATGATCAGCACAGCGGTCTAGAAGAAATTCACACACAACCTCTGTAGCATGACTCTTTCAGTCCTCCTCTATACCAATAAGTAATCGGAAGTGTGTGTGTTCTCCTTACCCCAATGATCTTGGGTTGACACCTCAAGAAGCGGTGTAAAGGTTTATTGCCTCCCAATGTGGAAACCTGAGCAGTCTCATGATTCCCATCTGGTTCACTCACAGAGCGGAGCGAAACAGACATCTAGAGACAGAGACAGACAACATCATAAATGTAGCAGTCCACTGGAAGTCTGTTTCAAAACATCAATCAATATGAGAGAGTCTTTCATTATAACTGATACGTTGAAGTTTGCTTCCCGTCATTTTGAGCAACATGTTGTGATGCAAAAACATTGGCACTGCAAAATTACATTTTGTCGTAAAGATGAAAAAGTATCACTGTGGTTTGAGGGTGTTGCAGCATCTAATGACATAAGAGTAACAGAAGTCAATATTTTTACCAAATGTGTTAAAAGCCTCTAGAGTAGCTAAAGAGACACATGTAGCCCTGTGGGCTTCCTGAGGCTGCAGATACCTGACAAATATGGAGAAAAAATAGTCTCAAAAGATCTGTGTGTGTGTGTGTAATACTTGAGTTAAAAATCAAGTATTAAACACACACAGATCTTTTGAGACTATTTTTGAGGGACATTTGTTGTTGGCCAGTGATTTTACTGGCTTCTGACACAATTTTGTTCATGCAGTTTTTGTGCTGTACTGACACATCCCCGTAATAAGAAATCAAACAAAAGGACAGCACTGATTCAATTATGGATCTATAAAATAAGATCAAAAGTGTTTTGTCTACATTAAAACAGTTCCTCAGGAAATACAACCTTTGGGCACCTTTTTTACAAATCTGGGATACATTAGATGAAAGTTTAACCGATTATCAATAACAGTTCCCGAATATTTGTAGGACTCCACTATCTCAACAACAGTGCCTGTGATAATATTTGGAATGATATCACTGGCAGGCCTCC
Organism: Valencia hispanica; assembly: GCA_963556495.2. Classification (NCBI taxonomy): domain Eukaryota; kingdom Metazoa; phylum Chordata; class Actinopteri; order Cyprinodontiformes; family Valenciidae; genus Valencia; species Valencia hispanica. The sequence goes on along the minus strand of OY747701.1, from coordinate 42,005,730 downwards.
GAAAGTCCACGGATATGTCTTTCGTTTTATCAACATTCAATTTGAGCGAGTGATTTCCACAAAACTCCACAAAACCATCTAGAACAGGCCCATGTTCTGCCTCACCCTCCTGCAGCAGAATGACTAACACCGTGTCATCTACAAATTTAAGTAAATGCCTGTCAAGGTGATGACTCCTGCAGTCATTTGTGTAAAGAATGTACTTGATGTATGTACTCATGACTTGATGTAGCCCAGTTGTTTGCATAAGGATATTCAGTTTGTGGTTTGTATTTTTAGTTTACAGTAACACTAGATTCTGATGTCATCATTTTGTAGAGGGTAGGAGAGATGATCTACAGAGTGGAGCTATAGCTTGAGCTCCAGCAGAAGCACCAGCATTATCATTAGGCATGTGAACTGGTAACAATTAATTATTTTAACATTGTGTTATAGATAAAAAATAAGAAAAGATCCTTTAATTCCAACTATCATAATACCTATTAAAATATAGATAGAAGTAAATTCAAAACGGATCAATAACAGTGCATCATTGAAAACAATATAAATAAAATAAGTAAAGCTTTGCTTTACTTTATATGCTCATTTACCATTTTGGCATTATTGACAGAGCCAAACAGGCTAACCAAAAATAGAACCAATGATGAGAGGGAGAAGAGAAGAGGAGAGACAACAGCTAGAGATAAAGACAGAGAGACAGCAATAGGTGAATAGTATATGAATGCTAGTATGTGCACAGAGTTTCTGAGCAATCGAAGTCTATTTTTTTTTTAATGGGAGAGTTCACTGGTGGAATGAGAGAGATTGAAAAAGCAAAGACAAATGGGAAAACGAATGGAACATTCAAGTAAAGAAGAGAAAAGAGAGACCAATAGAACCAAAGTAAAGAAGGATTGATCAAACCTAATTATTGTTTGGTTTTGCTGTTTTCAGATGTAATTTTCCAAAACACAAAACATTGAACATTAAACGTTAAACTGAACATTAAATATAAAATGATAGGCCATTGTAGCTATATTAGATAACACATTACACTCTTTTGATATGCATGCATTGTAAATCAATTATAATTTAGGCACCTTACTATGTCGACCTATGCAATAGTCTATAATCTATTGTAACATGTAAAAAACTAAAATATCACACCCTCCTGGCAGTGTTCCAGCGTTCAGCGTTTTATTAAAAAGTAGGCAAGTTATTCTCTATCTGGTTGAAGTAGCCTATACAACACCAAAAGTATTTCTTTCTTCTCGTTTACTCACGTATTGCATTATTAATCTCACATTTGCCTTGATCTTCAATGTTCTGTTTATTTATAAATTATTTTTGTACATACAATCTATATAAATCAAAAACGGTAGCCTGCTGTGACAAAGTAAACCACCAACCCACAAACTCCTCACGCCGTGTAGACCGATTACTAGTATAGTTGGCTACCTCGTCACTCTTATGTTGTGGATTTTTAAACCAAGTCATCGGTAAAATATGACCGAACAGCTGCGTTTACTTTAGCTTTCAACAGCAAGCTTAACTAATCCCACCCATTCGGCAAGAAAACAAAATCAAACCTGTATCCTCCAGGAAAATAACGAACCTAAACTGAGTGTAGAGAATCTAACAAAGGAGCTGGCTAATGTGGAGAAATGACAAAGTAGTCGGTCGTTGATTAAATACACCGAAAACACAGAAAAGAAGAAAAGCCAGACCGTGTGGAGATGTGTGCTCAGAGCTCCAACTTGGACTTCTTGTTCCACATCAGGATAACATCTGGAGTAGTTGTTTCACACCAATGGGCGGTCTGTGGCTCCCTCTGAGTGTCTGCAGCATGGGGTCGCCTCCGTTTGTTGTCCTAGCAGTAATTGGTGCCCGCATAGTTCAAATGTTTTCTTTTTTTTTTTTTATCTATTTATGACGAATACTAAATAGTTGGTCATAATGAATAAATTAATGAGTAAACATATTTGTTTACATACACTAGCGTTCAAAAGTTTGGGGTCACATTGAAATGTCCTTATTTTTGAAGGAAAAGCACTGTACTTTTCAATGAAGATAACTTTAAACTAGTCTTAACTTTAAAGAAATACACTCTATACATTGCTAATGTGGTAAATGACTATTCTAGCTGCAAATGTCTGGTTTTTGGTGCAATATCTACATAGGTGTATAGAGGCCCATTTCCAGCAACTATCACTCCAGTGTTCTAATGGTACAATGTGTTTGCTCATTGGCTCAGAAGGCTAATTGATGATTAGAAAACCCTTGTGCAATCATGTTCACACATCTGAAAACAGTTTAGCTCGGTACAGAAGCTACAAAACTGACCTTCCTTTGAGCAGATTGAGTTTCTGGAGCATCACATTTGTGGGGTCAATTAAACGCTCAAAATGGCCAGAAAAAGAGAACTTTCATCTGAAACTCGACAGTCTATTCTTGTTCTTAGAAATGAAGGCTATTCCATGCGAGAAATTGCTAAGAAATTGAAGATTTCCTACAACGGTGTGTACTACTCCCTTCAGAGGACAGCACAAACAGGCTCTAACCAGAGTAGATAAAAAAAAGTGGGAGGCCGCGTTGCACAACTGAGCAAGAAGATAAGTACATTAGAGTCTCTAGTTTGAGAAACAGACGCCTCACAGGTCCCCAACTGGCATCTTCATTAAATAGTACCCGCAAAACACCAGTGTCAACATCTACAGTGAAGAGGCGGCTGCGGGATTCTGGGCTTCAGGGCAGAGTGGCAAAGAAAAAGCCATATCTGAGACTGGCCAATAAAAGAAAAAGATTAAGATGGGCAAAAGAACACAGACATTGGACAGAGGAAGACTGGAAAAAAGTGTTGTGGACGGATGAATCCAAGTTTGAGGTGTTTGGATCACAAAGAAGAACGTTTGTGAGACGCAGAACAACTGAAAAGATGCTGGAAGAATGCCTGACGCCATCTGTTAAGCATGGTGGAGGTAATGTGATGGTCTGGGGTTGCTTTGGTGCTGGTAAGGTGGGAGATTTGTACAGGGTAAAAGGGATTCTGAATAAGGAAGGCTATCACTCCATTTTGCAACGCCATGCCATACCCAGTGGACAGCGCTTGATTGGAGCCAATTTCATCCTACAACAGGACAATGACCCAAAACACACCTCCAAATTGTGCAAGAACTATTTAGAGAAGAAGCAGGCAGCTGGTATTCTATCGGTAATGGAGTGGCCAGCGCAGTCACCAGATTTGAACCCCATTGAGCTGTTGTGGGAGCAGCTTGACCGTATGGTACGCAAGAAGTGCCCATCCAACCAATCCAAATTGTGGGAGCTGCTTCTAGAAGCGTGGGGTGCAATTTCTCCAGATTACCTCAACAAATTAACAGCTAGAATGCCAAAGGTCTGCAATGCTGTAATTGCTGCAAATGGAGGATTCTTTGACGAAAGCAAAGTTTGATGTAAAAAAAATCTTATTTCAAATACAAATCATTATTTCTAACCTTGTCAATGTCTTGACTCTATTTTCTATTCATTTCACAACGTATGGTGGTGAATAAGTGTGACTTTTCATGGAAAACACAAAATTGTTTGGGTGACCCCAAACTTTTGAACGGTAGTGTATATCAGTCACCAGTAAGAGCTTATATCTGCAAAAATGCAGAACTGAAGAAGAAAGTGATGAAATACTGAGAGTAGGCCTGCAAAGGAACAAAAGACGATTTCCTGTTTTTGTAAAACTGATACATCTGTGGAGTCATGAGACGAAAAGAAATGCTAATGCACTGCAAGTGTGGGATAGAAAAAGTATAAGTGGCAAGGGACTTTAGAGGGGATAGTACCGCTCTAAAGGAATGCTTTGTTTCCAGTCATGTACCAGATGTTTCTTTTTCTCACGCAGTCGCAGAAACATTATATTTTGCTTCTCAGCACTGATTAATGCAGGTTTGAGCTATGTAAATCCAGAAACAACAAGGAATGCTCTGTTAAAGGGCAAAGAAACAAAGGTATATTAAATAAAATTTCACAAATTTTAACTAGTTTACAGATAATTGTTTATTCTACAGATTAGACTACATTGTTAAAAACAGCTTTCACTGCACACTGTTTAGTATAATTGCTGCTTGGTTCCAAAACTATAATCTTTACACGTGAAAAAATAAACTGGAAATAAAGAGAGAATGAAAAGATGATTTAGGTTCTTTTAAATAATCTTTCACAGAAAGAATTAAAACATAACAATTACAGGATACTCACTGATGTAATTGTTTTTTTTAACTTTCTAACAGTAGATTCTTTAAACTTGATAATCATTTGATCTTTACCCTTCCAACAGTCTATAGCCTATCCCATTTAACTTAAAGGGTTCATTCCTGATTAATATTCTTTTAGGGAAAGTCAATCACAGTACAGCACCAGACCTAAAGCAGCCTATGCAAACATTACATTACAACCAAACATTCCCGTCTCATGATCAGGAGGGAGGCCAAGTGACTGTAATCTTCCTCGACTTCGTACGGACTAATAGCTTGCGAACAAAAAGTAAAACCAACTACTTACTGTGAATTTCTTCACTAGTTGATTGAAAAGAGGAGTGTCAAAGCAACTTTGTTTATTTGATATTGCTCTTTGTTGTGAAAAGATCTATACCTGGGCATTTCAGTCAACTAAATGGATTTACCTAGAGGCCAGAGGCACCAAATAGAGGCAAGAAGTAATAGACATTACTGTAAAATAAGAAGATTAAACTATTTACTAAAAAGCTGCAAATGTTTTGAATGAGCATCAGTATAAAAAACATACAATTGAGAATAGCAACTTGAGCACAACAGCTAAAAATGTTTTGTAACTTCACATACAAATTAAGATTTTTGTTACTTACAGTGGTTTTCTCCCTGTTTGAGCTACACATATTTAAAGCCAGGCTTCTATTTTACATAAATACAAATTATGAAATGGTTATAAAATGTTAGCACATCAAAATATGGTGTTTTTGTTTTTTTACAATAACATGACAGGTTAATGTTATACATGACGCTGAACGTATCTGCTTATGTACATGACATAACAAAAACAGAACATTTACTCAGTCCTACATGAACACAAAAAATGTACATTGATAAACATGAGTTATTAGAATATTGTATGATTTATATATTACATTCCCACATATACACAACATTTGTTTGCATTGTCCTGCATTTAGCTTGAACACAACAAAAGAAAACTGGACAGATTTCTCACAGTAGCATGGTCAAAATACCACAAATATTCAGCTGCACCTGCAGAGGAAGTTATCACGGAAAAGATCCTTAGAAACACCTGTTTTTTCTCTTTGTTTTTTATTGCATAACTTGGATGTTTGTAGTATAATACAGTGTTTAAGAGGTTTAGAAGATTAACCTGTACATGAGGTCAAACTAGACTGCATTCTGTGTCTGCATAATATTTGGTGAATAAATGGCCAGTGTTGTGAAAAAATGTCAATATTCTTTCCTGAAGTACATTCAAAAATAGATACTGCATAAAAACCTAAAGTTCCGTATTACATTATTACATATGTAATAATGCTTTATTATTCAGCTGTAGTGGGTGTTTTTATTAGTTCAAATGTGAATATATGGAGGACTGAAAAGAGAAAGAGGTAAACAGATATTATATTGCAGCACAGTGTACGTATTAGATGGTGCACTTTCAAATATGTGCTTTAAACCAAGTAATTTAAATTTATGAGAAACTCTCAACCTTTTTTCTGAAATGTATCAGGTATGCCTTTCTGTCTTTTCCCCCAAATTTCCTTTTAACTATGTTTTTTCTCTAAAAATGAGTCATGTTATTTTCACATAACTTTTTCCATCTTTTGTCCAGTACTTCCTCTGTTATTCTGTTTACATAATTTGAAATACATTCATTTATTTTAAATCAGTAGTCACAATGGCCTATTTTAAGGTACTGTCTGAGCATAGGAACTGTCTTCATTTTCCATTTTAGAGAAAAAGCCTAAGGGCTGTTTTCATTTCAGTTCTTGATAGGATCATTTTTGCATCTGAGCTTGGATACCAGCTTTATCACGAACAGAACAATCCAAAGATGCATTCTTGCAGATTACGTTCTTGATTCGATGGGGTTCTTTCAGTTTGTTTCAATAGGCTGGAACTCATCTTCCTCTTGACTACTGCTATCAGGCAGGTGTTTTCTCCAGTTGCTAGTTTGATCAAAACTATAAGAGAAGGAGATGTCCGCTGCCTCATTTTGAACCAGGATCGGGAACACGTGGTCGACCATCTCGCATAGGCGTCCAAAGCTTAGAGAGAGAAGGACACAGACGTTACAAAATGTCAAGAATAGTAATAAAAAGAGCTTAATACTGCATGTGTGTTTTCAGTTAATGGAAATCAGAAAAAAACTGTGGCTGCTACTTACGAGGAAATATTCGTTTTGGCATGCTCCTGTATTAGTTCTCCCTTGGGGTTGACAGTAAAAATCCTGTTCAAAGGGATGCCAACTTCCTTATAAGAATACACATCCTGGAACCACACAGACACAATCAGCACCAAAACATCCACTGCTTCTGTGAAAATACATAAACTAAAAAAAATCTGTTTTCATTGTGCTTGTCAAAGCATAAGATTAGAAATTGATGCTTGATTTAAAACTGACATCAAGGGGGCCTCAGTGTAATCAAAAAATTGTTATATACTGTGTGTGACTGTGTGTGTTTGATTTTCTTACCGTGGCTCTGTTCCCAAAGGCGGCATAAAAAGGTTCAGTGTTTGGGTAGAAAAGGTGCTTGATGTCTGTCAGACACTCAATCTTGAATACTTCTGGTTTCTTTTCAATAACCTCTCTAAAAACAGAATATTACATAATTACTTATATATCTTGTTCTTTTAATCTAATTAGTCCAAACGCTAGATCTCTGGAAAGTTAAAATAGTCGATTGAAGGATATTTGAAGCTATTAAAGCTGGATCAGTATAAAGCAAAGTACTAGAGAGATCATTGTACTATCAGTGTTTGCAATGATGGCATCACATTGTTTTGATATGATATTATATGTCAAGTACTATGCCATTGCCTATATTCCTGATGCCGACCAGCCCTACTATATACTGTACATACAGTCTTATTCAATACATTTTTATTAGCTGACTGTCATAAGCAGACAATCATCCTAATTAACAGAAATAAAGGCTTAAAAACATCAGTCTGACTGTAATTAATTTAGACAAGACAAGGTACGGCACGTTTATTTGTATAGCACATTTTATCAACAAATAAATTCAAAGTGTTTTACATGATGAAATCTATATAATGTGTCTCACTTAGTGAATTGAGTTATTAAACTTACTGAACTTTTCAACAATGTTAACATTTATTGAACATAACTGTACATATATTGCTGATTTCTTGAGCTTAGTCATGTGTGCTACTAACCTGTGAAAGGCAGAGAAAAGGCTGCTGGGGCTGAGCAGCACTGGGCCCATAGGCAGCATGGTTCCCCTCTCATTGACCCAGTGCAGGTAACCTCTCGTCATCCCAGCCATCCCAATCGCTCTAGCTGAGCAGTACATAAATTTATACCCATTTCTGTGACCGAGAAATTTGATTCAGTTAAAAGACAGTGATAAAGTTGAAAAACCTCATTACATGAAAATATCAAAGAAGTTTCTACATTTCAAGTTTCTTTGCAATTCAATTCAATTCAATTCAAAAATACTTTATTGATCCCATGAATGCATGCTTGAAAGCCTAAGGTAAGCAAACAAAAATCTTCATCACTGATTATTTCCACCTAGGAAATTTCCCATACTAAAAGATAGAGGTGGGATAAAGTCATTGTTTGGCAAGTTACAAGTCTCAAGTCTTGAGTCAAGTCCAAAGTAAACACAATAAAGTGCAAAGCCAATTCCAAAGTCAAGGCATGCAAGTCCTGAGCCGAGCCCAAATGCAATTTATTTTATTTTCAATTCAACTAAGTTAAATTTAACTAAGACCAATTATGCCATTGAATCTCAGAGTAATAATTAGAAATTTCGAGATGTATTATTTAGCTTTAAAAGATGTTTTAGTTTGCCAGATCAACTAGAAAGATAAATTGAACTTAAAACAATTGAGAAAAAAATTGAGAGACATATTTATAACAAAAATAATAAAATAACAGATGTCTATACAAAAAAAAACATAATGTTAATCAACCGCAGCCTTCTTTTACAGTATTGCACAAAACACATCAGAAAAACAATTAGAATAAGAAGTGGAAATACTGATACAACTTTATAAAAGTAAACTTTCTTATGAAGTTAATTTTATTAGACATAATTCTGGCTGCTATTAACCAGCTCATATAGAGTGACTTTGCAGTTGATTCAGGTTCACACGCTGCAAATTGAGGTGGAGAATGAAAAAAGACCATGAAGAATAAAGTGTGCATGTTGTAGCAACAGGGGGAGTTTGTATTGGCAAATAGCCAGAAGGGCACAGCAGCTGGATTATGCACCAGTGGCTCCATCGTTGCACGCCAGGGGCACTTCCATGTAATACTCTATTTGTCTGATATAAGTATTTTCTAGTGAAATGGCTCAAATCCAAGTGAAGCTACAAGCAACTGGTTTGAAAGTCTAAGTCAAGTTCAAAGTGTTTTTGGATGTCATCAAGTCGAGTCGTCATTACATTTGTGACATTTGTTTCACTCTAATCCAAGTTACCTGACTGGAGTCCACACCTAAGGACAAAATAAACAGTGAACGATTGTTAGGCAAGACTCACAGGCTGACTCTGTGGTAGAGCCGGGCAATACCCTGGTGGGTCCAGTCTTTACCCAGCGTGGGAAGGATGTGGCCAAGAGTGTCAGACCTGAAGCCCATGGGAACAGAGACACACAAGTTATTAAAGTCAGGGTTCACACATATAGCCAGCTTTAAACAAAATAATCTCAAAAGAGAACCCAAACCAAAACTGTGGATACCCTGCCACCTACTGGTAATGAGTTGGAACTGATTGTTGATGGCAGATGACTTGTTTTTTATTACCTGGTGATGGTTCCATCTATATCTGAGATGATGATTTTGTCATCCCAGCTCCAAAGATAGATTGTGCCATGGCAGCGGCAGGTGCCTTGATACTGGGTGGTCACACTGAATACCACTTCATTGGGACCTTCCTTTAACTGCAGGCTAACCTGTGAAAACACATGCACCAGAAATCAGGAAGACACGCAAAGTGTAAGATAAAGAAGTCCAAATGGCTTTTTAGAAGTAGTTTGTTCACAGTTATGTACTTCCAAACATATAGCAAAATGAAATAGGTCAAGGGACCTAAACACTTCTATTAGGCTTTCAGCACTGACTTTATAACTTTGGCCTACAAATATATAAAAATGAGCATTGGGTTAGATACAAAGGTAATAAAAAGGATCGGCTTACAGTTTTTCTGCATTTTTTCTATGTTTATAAAGAATTTCCAAAATAGATTTGTGAACTGCATGTTTGTTAGTTTTTTCCATAAATCTTTAACCTGCTGTTCATAAAAATGTATTCATATTCTTTTTGAAAACGTTTGTTTTTTCTCTTTGTTCTAATGTCTAGAAATAAAAATAATGTCATGGTTATTTTATCATAAAACAAATTTTACATGTTAGGTGCATATAGAATATTCTTTTCTTTATGTTTTTAATTTCTTTGTAATTTTGCCCCACTGATAAATTTAATTTAATAGAAAAAAAAGAGCAAAAATGGTTGACATCAGCCCTTGGGTTTTGTTACTCTAGTGGTCTAGAATTACTGTGTGATGTATGAAAATGCTGGTTTTGATCAAATAAATCTTTTGTGATAAATAAATTAATCTGTTGAAAATAGCTCTATAACAAACTTATGGTTCACCTGTGCAGAAACACTTATCTGATATGCTCTTGGCTAAAGGAGCTACAGTTCATAACCTGTCATTAATCACAGAACTTCATAGCACTAGCTTCATTAAAGCCAGATGTAGGAATAAACATTGTACCAGTTGGTCTGAAGTAAGACGAAGAGTCTTCTTATAACAGACACCGGCAGAGTTTAAAACAGGCTCCTGGTGGAGGGATTCTGGCATCTTGTTGCATGGTGTGTGGTCCTCGTCACTTGAAGAGGAGTCATCCCTCAAACTGAGATATTCAAGGCATTTAGTTTGGAAAAACAGGGAAATTGATAATGACGAGAGAGAAAACAACTGATGATGTCGCCATTAGATGGGTAAAATCACCCGTTCACTGAGGTCATAGTGAGTGAGTCCTCCCCTCTGTCTCCAGTTTCTGTAGCTGTTTCCTGAAGCACAAAGGGATCAGAATTAATTGAGTAAAATTAATTGATCCTTTTGACATTATTTCCCCAAAATTAATTTGAAAAAACAATGTGTCTATCTGTAGACTGACCGACTTAGAGTCACTGTTCCTCCTTCGCCAAGAAAACCACCAGCGTCCTCCTTTCTTTGGCATCTTTTCCTTCATGATGTTCTCCACTGAGGCCTGAGGACAATGATGCCATACGACTCAAAAATGAGAGGAAATGTAACTAAGAACTAAAAAGAACATAAATGGCAGCAAGAAAGAAATAGAAAAGAATTGTCTGAACCCCAACTAACTCACACTAACACACAGCCATGCAAGGAGAAAAGAAAAAGATCCAATGAGCAACACGGATGACTGAATCAGAAAGGAAAAAAACATGATCTGGCCAACAGCCAGCAAACAACAGAAAAGTTCATACAGGCTCTGAAGTGCTGGAGCCAAACAGACCAGGGAAGCAGTATGAGAAGAGGCCGAAAACAGAAAAAGCATAACTTAAACACCAACACTTGGTGAACACACATGCCAAATTGATGATAAGTGAAAGAAATAATGTAAATGAAGGGGGAAAAGAAGGAGGATAAAGACAAGACATCATTTCAGTGTTAGGACAACAGTATATATATATTACTGTAGTATACACATCAGCGGACGTGAGCTTCTAATAATCAGTCTTTCGCACTTAGGGTACCACCAGATACTTAATACCAAAAGATTCACATCAACTAGCTACAACTGATGTCACTTTAGATGGAAGCACTGCATTTAAAAGCAAGAAATGAGGGCAAGCCATGCGGTAAATTTTGTTTTTATGCTGAGCTTTCCTTGAAACACTAAGAGAACACAACAAATGACAATAAAGCAAAATAAAGTTTCACATTCAGAAGGTTTATTAACAAAATGCTGGGTGTGCACAGGGAAAATTAATGTAGAGGGTTGCAAAAACAAAAATCTGTACAGAAAAATATAATTATATATCTTAACAAAACCAACACAATAAATCACTAACAGATGCATTAAAATTACAGAAGCTAAATTAATTTAAAACACTGGGTGTACACTGTAAAGACGTTCCTTGTAAAACCACAGCAACTGATGCATGTACAGTGGGGTAAAACAACGTATTTAGTCAGCCACCAATTGTGCAAGTTCTCCCTCCTAAAAAGATCAGAGTTGCCTGTAATTTTCATCATAGGTATACCTCAACTATGAGAGACAAAATGAGAAAAAAAAATCCAGAAAATCACATGCTTGGATTTTTAAAGAATTTATTTGCAAATTATGGTGGAAAATAAGTATTTGGTCAATAACAAACAAGCAAGATTTCTGGCTCTCACAGACCTGTAACTTCTTCTGTAAGAGGCTCCTCTGTCCTCCACATGTTAGCTGTAATAATGGCACATGTTTGAACTCGTTATCAGTATAAAAGACACCTGTCCACAACCTTAAACAGTCACACTCCAAACTCCACTATGGCTGAGACCAAAGAGCTGTCAAAGGACACCAGAAACAAAATTGTAGACCTGCACCAGGCTGGGAAGACTGAATCTGCAATAGGTAAGCAGCTTGGTGTGAAGAAATCAACAGTGGGAGCAATTATTCGAAAATGGAAGGCATACAAGACCACTGATAATCTCATCTCAATCACGCAAGATCTCACCCCGTGGGGTCAAAATGATCACAAGAACGATGAGCAAAAATCCCAGAATCACACGGGGGGACCTAGTGAATGACCTGCAGACAGCTGGGACCAAAGTAACAAAGGCTACCATCATTAACACACTACACTGCCAGGGACTCAAATGCTGCAGTGCCAGACGTGTACCCCTGCTTAAGCCAGTACATGTCCAGGCCTATCTGAAGTTTGCTAGAGAGCATTTGGATGATCCAGAAGAGGACTGGGAAAATCTCATATAGTCAGATGAAACCAAAATAGAACTTTTTGGTAAAAACTCTACTTGTCGTGTTTGGAGGAGAAAGAATGCTGAGTTGCAGCCAAAGAACACCATACCTACTTGAAGCATGGGGGTGGAAACATCATGCTTTGGGTCTGTTTTTCTGCAAGGGACCAGGATGACTGATCCATGTAAAGGAAAGAATGAATGGGGCCATGCATCATGAGATTTTGAGTGAAAACCTCCTTCCATCAGCAACTGCAGATAAAATGTGGCTGTGTCTTTCAGCACAACAATGATCCCAAACACACCGCCCAGGTAACGTAGATGTGGCTTCGAAGCATTTTAAGGTCCTGGAGTGGCCTAGCTAGTCTCCAGCTCTCAACACCATAGAAAATCTTTGGAGGGGGTTGAAAGTCTGTGCTGCCCGGCGACAGCCCCAAAACATCACAGCTCTAGAGGAGATCTGCACGGAGGAATGGGCCAAAATACCAGCAACAGTGTGTGGAAACCTTGTGAAGACTTACAGAAAATGTTCGACCTCTGTCATTGCCAACAAAGAGTATATAAAAAAGTATTGAGATGAACTTTTGTTATTGACCAAATACTTATTTTCCACCATAATTAGCAAATAAATTCTTTAAAAATCAGACCATGTGATTTTCTGGATTTTTTTCTTCCTTGACTCTAATAGTTGAGGTATACCTATGATGAAAATTACAGGCCTCTCTCATATTTTTAAGTGGGAGAACCTGCACAATTGGTGTCTGATTAAATACTTTTTTGCCCCACTGTATGCTGCAATTAAATATAGTTTTCTTTAATATATACAATACAGAAGAAATGGGACATCTTATTTTTCTAACCTTGTGTTGGTCTTACCTGTGGCAGGGGTTTCTGATAGACCTGCATGGCCAACATAACAGGAGCTGCTGTGGTCCAGTTGTAGTACCTATTAAACAACAGAGAGGGAGCTAAATTTACTTTAGGTAGAAAAAAACATGCTGCATATGCTAAAGGATGTTTTAAGGAGCCCCTAAGGGGACATGGCATAAAAATAATAAACAAATAACAAGTTGGTTTTGTGCGCATAAGACACGTGCTTGTGCTCACCAGATAATATCTCGTGTGCACCACATACGTTTGTGCATAAAAGAGAATATCAGGTGTAATTTAGCTTCTTTGTTTTACAAAAATTAAAAAACGGTCAGAAATATTACACACTTTTCAAAAATAGTGTCTTACAAATATGATGGTTAATATTTTTAGGTTTTAACATCTGTATTCATGATTATTCAAATTAAACCTAAAGTCAATGTTTAACAAGTAAAAATATCAATTAATCACTTGTAAACATTTGCAAAAAGAGTAATGCATACTTATTTCCAACCTTGACCACCAGGTTAGGATCATCTATAATAGAAGGGTTCTCTGAGAACTGTTGGTAGGAAATTGCTCTCTCCAGGAACTGCTCTGTGGTTTTAAAAACCCCAAGACACACACAATATTGGCAGAGGACACACAGATAAATAAAAACAGTGTTAAAACAAATAATTATTACAATAGCAAGATATTTTTCTGCAAAATGTACACAGAACCTTCTGATCTTAAGTTGAGCATTTCTAAATACGGCCTGATCGCTTTCAAGAAATCTGTTGATCGTTCAATGGTAATTTTTCTACCTTTTGTGATTTCCTTGTTGTCTGAGAGTCCTCCGCACAAAGAGATGGCAACATGAGGCAGGTCGGCTATCTGGTCCAACAAACTGTCCACACCGCTGTCCATGCCGCTGCTGCCCACAGACTGCGGGGACTGGTTGGTGCTCATCATGTCCATCATTATCTCTGAGTCCCCCCTAATCGAGCTGCTGCCTCCATTACTGACAAAAGGCAAAACAACAATCTCAAGAGTTATCCTAAAGGATTTTTCTGGAAAATGTTTTTGTTAAGTTGAACATGGTATTTTCTATTAATTATTCACCTAAACTTAATGCCTATAATTGTAAGTGTTAGAGGTTGTTTTTTTATTTTTTGTAATCTAATGCACTACAGTAATTTCTTTCAATATTTCAAGCATGGATAAATGGCAAGTCACAATTAGATAAGAGTCAAACTTAGGTTTACCAAACACTGAACTAAGAATATTTAAAATTCAATTTTACAGGTTGGATGTTAGATAGACTGGCTAGGCTTGAAATAATTGTATATTATACCTTTTCGGGAAGTAGAGAGCTGCAACTTCTGGCTCCAGCTCTGTAATGTCATCAAGATATATGCCATCAGTCCCCAGATGCTGGCTTCTCTTTTCTAAAGAGGACAACATGATTCTTTTACTTAACAGCAGCCAAAAAATATGATGTGATACCTGAATTGTTTATGGCTATGCAAAATGCAGCCACTACCTTTCCTCTTTGATGGAGAATCAGTACTTCTGACCGGACTTCCTCTGTTACTTTCTTCATTCCGATAATCGGGGAGAGTCTTTGGGGACATCGAACAAGCTGAACTCTCCACCTCCATAGATGAGGGGCCAACATTCTCTGCATCTTTCACTACATGGAAAAAAAAAGCCAGCAGAAAAAGAACTAAAGGATCAAAACAAGATCATGTAACAAAATGATGGACCGAATAGTCAGGTTTTATTTACCATACTGAAACTTACAAAATTGTGATGACCTATACATTTTTAGGCCAATGCTATAAACTTTGTAAAAGCTAGCATGATGGTTTTTATTCCAACATTTTTTAATAGCATTTCACAAACACAGTCATCTAAAGGCAAGAACAAGTTTCAGCTTTTCAAGCAAACCAGCATAAATGACTAATTGCATATATTTCTAAAACAATTCCCAATCCAGTCTTGCTGTCAGTCATTAGAGAAACTACTACATAGTAGTGTACAAAACAGCCACTAGAGGTCACTAAAGTTTAAACTGAGCACTTTACGTCTTGTAAACTCCGCAGTGGGTCTGATGCAGAATCAAAACAGTAAAATAAGAACATATGTCATTCAGTTTTGTACTTTTTTACATGGCATAATTTGACTGTTTAAGTTCAAAGTAGTCAGGCATTATCAAAATACTAAAATACTTTCAAAGGTTTAATTATTGACTGCCATAATCATTTTACCCTAATGTGAAAACGAACTGTATATTTACCATTCTCTTCTCCAGTGTTCTCCTCAGATGTATTTTTTAACTCCAGCCTGGCTTCACCTCTGTTTCCTCCGAAGTCCATGGTTCTTTCAGGGGCAATGGTCCCGGCTGACTCTAGGCCATAGGGAGCCTCAGGGGGTGACCCTGTGTCTGTGATGGCTCTGAAGTGGCTGCTTGGAGTCACTGGGATGGAGACTGCCGCAGCCGAGTCCGGCTTCTGGCGGGAAGTAAGGAAGGATGGCTGGAGAGCAGAAAGAAGAATATTTTCTTCACAATAATTGCCTGGAGTTTGTGGTTTCGTTGTACCTCATTTCATGTTACTGCATGCCCTTAAAAGCCCAGTTGACCATTCATCTTTGGTGACGACGAGTGGCAAAGGGTTAAGGGTGGACCGTAATCTTTAGCACCCTCTATAGATTATCTATCAGATACACTCTAAAACGGTAATATTACATGTTGGTAACGTTAAAAAAATACTGAAAGCAGTGTGAATTTCTTTGGGCTTAACCGTAAATATAGATAAATTAGAAAAATGTCAGCTTGTGTGGATACCTGTGCAGCCTGTGGCAGCTCCCCCCAGGTCCACAGTATTTCAGGATTAGTCTGATTGGTCAATTCTGAGTCACTCTTCGGTGTTGATGATGGTGAGTCATCTGGACTACTGTAGAAAGTACAAAAAAACTGCATGTTTTTCTCATCATAAGAAAGTAGCGGAAATTTCAATTTTTTGTTTACATAGATTTCACCATTTTTCTTTTTTAATTAGTTGCTCTATTCAGAAATGGAAGAAATGAATATGATACCCAACAAATGAAGAACAGTGAGAGGTGCTCTGAGGACAAGAGATGGATAGACCATAAGATGGAGGGACGGAGAGAGTCTTCTTAATCGCATTACTTCTTTAGTGGAAATGAAAGACACATACAAAATGAAAAAAGGAAATGAGCATCAGAAAAATACAAGTTAATTAAAGCTAATTACAAACATAATGTTGGAACATAAATAGTATCAACAAAGAACAGCCTGGAAGAGATGGAAAAGTGTAAATAAATATTTCAATAGGAGTTCATTACAGTTTTTCTTAATTGCTTTGGTGCAATTTTCCGATCAGATTAAAAATTTTCATAACTGTTTGTTCAGCCACCACGATATTTAGTCATTCATGCACATCATAATAGCAGCGTTCCTTCCAGCAAATTGCAAATCTTTTTCTGCTGTTTTTAACATTATCATTTGCTTGTGTCATGTCAGTCAAAATTAACTATATTGGGCAAATGTTGAATAGCCATTCCCTATAAAAGTAATAGTCCTCATTTTAATGCTTAAGTCATGATAAACAAAAATGTTGAACTCGTTGTCAATGTCTGTCAATTTTATGAATTTCTTCATTATTCTTTTCTAAAAATGTCTGTTGAACAATTTATTTCAGGTGAACCTCGGCTTTCTTTCACTAATTATATTCTTTACAGTTGTGCACTTTCCTAAAGGTTGTTTCTTAATTTTGTTGTAGTTTGCTTTTGCGTAATGCTTTGACCAAATTAGAACGGCAAAATAAGCATATGCAGTAAAAATGGGAAACGTGTATCTGGTGTTTTGTACTCATTTACATGAGTAAATACGGTAATGTGTAACTTTACTATATATTTCAAATGGCTGTGGACAGAGTGTATAGTGCTGTCTTGAGCATTTTCGGGTAGTGTCACCAAGATCTGACGTTTTTGCATTTGGAAAGACACACCGCGTAAACAGTCATAATAAAAATGTGATAAAGCCATTTAACTATCTTGTTCATAACCAACGGTTTCAAGACTTCTCATTAATTGGCATGAATAATTGCTTGTGAGGAATAAACTATCCTTTTTTTACAAGTGACATGCTTTTACAGGTTATCAACTAGGTTTTGCAGTTTGTACTAACTGTTCTGAGAAATGCACTAGCTGTTGTGCAAATGTTAACAGTAATGTGAGAAATGCACCAAAGTGACAGAGAAAAGCTGTAAAATGATGAACAAATAAATTGTGAATGCTTGAGAGATTTGTGTCAAAGTGATACCTCTGTGATTCAGTCCACTCAGTCATGTGGTATGAATTGCTGGTGGTGGTAGACCCCCGATCATTGTACACTGGTCTGATCACAAACACACACGTGCAAGAATGAGTGCATAAACAAATTATTTCACATAAATTTCAAGAGATCCAAAATGATTAACTGTTCATGTAATATTAGTGCATTTTACTCTGAAATGAAACTAGAAAATAAATGAGCTAGTCTTGTTTAACTTTATCCATGCATTTAAAAACTGCTGTGAATAAGTGTACTGTAAGTCAGAGGAGAAAGATGGTATTAATACATTCCTTCGTGTCTTTAAGGGATTTGGAAATTTTTGCATCTCACTGTTGTGGTTGAGTGAAAAACGGCCTTAGACTGCTACAGTAAGAGCAGCTGAGTGAGCCAAGATGAAGAGGACCAATACGTTGGTGTAGATTCTCAGTCAACAGGACTAAAGATGCTTATCAAAATAAAATAAAAATAAAAAAATATAATCACTGGCAGGCACAGGCTTGCAGTCTTACACATTTAATCCATAATTGTTTTTACACAATGTAACTTGTTATGTGGAAATGACATTATTTAAGCAAAGAGGGGGTTACAAAAAAGGCATTAAGCTTCACTGGTTTAACTAGTTATTTTCTGGATAGCTTCTGTGGAAGCTAAACCTTTTCAAGGGAATGTCCCGCAGGCATTAAGTGTTAGACACATGTTGAACATTTAAAACCTATTTTTCTTAAAAATCAAGATGAGAACAGCTTTTAAATGTGCTCAGTGACATAAATAAATTGGACAAAGTTTGGTTTTGTAAAGCTCACTCTCCTGAATCAAGGCTTCTTTTTGTGGAAAGACGCAGTCACAGTGATGCTTGATTTAAGTTTGGCCTTTGACTCTTAGTACACTTATTTCAGAACTAAGAAGTATTTCAATAGTGAAATCAAATTTTAGATAATATTAGATTTTGTACCCCCTTTTGAGCTTTATTTACTTTCCTTGTGGTACCTCCTGGTATTCCCTGTCACTGCGACAGGTGAAACTCTTAATATCTGAATAACGGGCAAAAGTTCATTTATTTCACACATTAAAAGGTGAAAATAATATATGATAGCCTATAGACTCATTACATGCAAAGTGAGATATTACAAGCCTTTATAATTTTGTTAGAATTTTGATTATTATGGCTTACAGCTTATGAAAACCCCAAATTCAAAATCTAATAAAAATTAGAATGTTGTGAAAAGATTCAATATTTTAGGCTAAAAGTGTCACACTCTAATCAGTTAATTAATCCAAAACACCTGCAAAGGGTTCCTGAGCCTTTAAATTATTTCTCAGTAGGAATCACAATCATGGGGAAGACCGTAGACCTGACAGTTCTGTAGAAAACCATCATTGACACCCTCCATAAGGAGGGAAAGCCTAAAAAGGTAATTGCAAAAGAAGTTGGATGTTCCCAAAGTGCTATATCACAGCTCATTAATAGAAAGTTATGTGGAAGGCAAAATGTGCACAAGCAGCAGGGATGACTGCAACCTGGAGAGGATTTTTCAGGAAAAGGCATTTCAAAAGTGGTGGGACCTTCACAAGGAGTGGACTGAGGCTGGAGTTAGTGCATCAAGAGCCACCACACACAGACAGATCCTGGACATCGGCTTCAAATGTCGTATTCCTCTTGTTAAGCTGCGCCTGAACAACAAACAACGTCAGAAGCGTCTTACCTGGGCTAAAGAAAAAAATAACTGCAAACTTTGTATCTCATTTGGAAACCAAGGTCCCAGAGTCTGGAGGAAGAATGGAGAGGCACACAATCCATGATGTTTGAAGTCCAAAGTGAAGTTTCCACAGTCTGTGTTGATTTGAGAAGCCCTGTCATCTGCTGGTGTTGGTCCACTGTGCTTTATTAAGTCCAGAGTCACTGCAACCATCTACCAGGACATTTTGGAGCACTTCATGCTTCCTTCTGCAGATGAGCTTTATGGAGATGCTGACTTCATTTTCCAGCAGGACTTGGCACCTGCCCACATTACTGTTCTTGATTGGCCAGCAAACTCGCCTGACCTGAACCCCATGAGAATCTATGGGGCATTGCCAAGAGAAAGATGAGAGACATGAAACGGAACAATGCAGAAGAGCTGAAGGTTGCTATTGAAGCATGCTGGTCTTCTATAACACCTCAGCAGTGCCATGGACTGATAGAGTCCAAGTACTGAGCCCAAACCAAGTACTGAGTACATATGAACGATTATACTTTTCAGAAGTCTGACATTTCTCAATTTAAAATCCTTGATTTATGGATTTCATGTAATGTTCTATTTGTATGAGATTTTGAATTTGGGGTTTTCATAAGCTGTAAACCATAATCATCAAAATTATTACAAATAAAGGCTTGAAATATCTCGCTTTGCATGTAATCTATATGAGTCTATATCATATTACTGTAATGCCCTGCTTTCTGGTCTTCCCAAAAAGAGTAAATCAGGTTTACAACTACTACAAAATTCAGCAGCACGTGTCCTGACGAAGACCAGGAGGCGGGAGCACATTACACCGGTCTTAAAATCATTGCATTGGCTCCCCGTACATTTCAGGATCGACTTTAAGGTTCTTTTAATGGTTTTTAAGTGTCTTAATGGTCTTGGGCCTTCTTATCTCTCTGAACTGCTTTTACCATTTAAACCTTTGCGGTCTCTGCGCTCCTCTGGCAGCCGTCTCCTTGTCACTCCAAAAGTCAGGACACACACTCATGGCGAGGCGCCTTTCCAGTTTTATGGCCCTCACCTCTGGAACAGGCTGCCGGAGGACCTCAGGGCTGCAGAGAGCGTTCATGTTTTTAAGAGCAGGCTCAAGACTCACCTTTTTAGCTTAGCTTTTAACTGATTATTATTTATTACTGTTTGTTTAATTGCTCTGCATGTTTTATATTATTATATTTTTATCAGTTATACTATTTAATCTTAACACATTAATTTACTGTTTATTTTTATACTTGAATTTATCTTAATCCCCGTTCCAGTGTTTCCTCTGTGGGAGCCCTCTGCCCCGGGAGCGGTGGTCGGCTGTGGCTGCCTGGGTGCTCTCCAGGTGGAGCTTGGGTGGAGGTGGGGGTCTTGGCCTTGCCTCCACTGGGTGCCCTGTGTCGGTGCCTCGGCTGCTGCTGTTGGTCTACTGCTGCCGGGGCAGATGGCTCCTCTGATGGCGTTTCCTTGCATGGTTCATCTACACTCGGCCCAATGTCCTTTTTTACTTTTTCTTTTAACTGTGTGTGTGCATGGGAGTTGGGTTGGGGGGTGGGGGGTATAACTGTGACCATGCTTTTAAATCTGTGGGGGAGGGAAGGGAAGGTGGTTTTTTGTTGGGTCATTTTAATCTGTAAAGCACTTTGTGATGCAACTTCTTGTATGAAAAGCGCTTTATAAATAAAGTTTGATTTGATTTGATTTGATATATTAGTTTCACTTTTTAAGTTGAGTAACTGAAATAAATTAACTTTTGCACGATATTCTAATTTTTAGAGTTTCATCTGTATGCTGATGACATCTTGATTTTTATCACTTCTAAACCACAATGTGTTACATTTTTTGCATGCTATAGAAGTGTTTAAAAAGAACCAAGCACTCCTATGTCACACCTTTACTGATCCCTTTGCTGTGGCCTAATACATTTCGGATTCTAGCTGTATGTTATCACCAGTTCCCTGCCTTTCTAGTACTGATCTGCAAACTCTCAAGCCTTTCATTACCCACTGTAAACTTGTTCAAGCAGTAGCTCATCTGTTTATATTGGTGTTTGGATGACATTGTATCTTATCAGATTTTACTGATTGTATTTTAGTTTTTGTATTCATTTTATTTTGGTTTGTTAAATTGCACATTTGTATCTTCCATATTATTTTTCCTTAAAGCACCTAATGATTTATTTTGAAAAGTGTTACATAAATAGCATTTATCCATGTACTTTATATTAAGATTGTTGCTTTTACTTTATAGACATATTTCTAAACCTTTAAAGGAGAGATGGGAACTGCTGATTTAATGGTACTTTATCTGATGATAACACTGCATTATCTTACACACGACTGAAATAATTGAAATTCTTTGTGTCTGAACCAAGTGGGTATAACTGATCCACAGTGATCTTTTGATTAAAAATCTCTGTACTCCATGTCCCCACCCACCTGCTGCTATAACCCTCCTTCTCCTCATCCGAGCTAAGGTCAATAGTAAACATGTCTTCATCCTCTGAGAACTTCTCCCCGCTGTCCTCTCTCCTCCCCCCTGTTCCTCCTCCCCCTTCTGGCCTTGCTTTCCTCCTCCTCCTCTTCCTCCTCTTCTGAGACGTCAATCCATCCTGAGGCCCCAGGCTCTGGACAGAAAGTGTGCTACAGGGCATGCTATCTGTGTGACAAGTGAGAGCAGCATAAATATTTTTGTTCTCTCCACAAATTGATAAATTCCAGCATTTACTTTTATTTTTAGCCAAGCCTACCATGGAGGTAAGAAGCACCCCTGCCCAGCTCGGTCTGCATTAACTCCTCCCCCACCGACATTATGGGTGATGTTGCCAGGTAGGATGGGACCACTTCCTGTTAACAGGGGGCATGACTTCTTCACTTAAGGTCTTTGATGTGAGCAAAAACAGTGCACAGAATGCTAACAGAGATTCCCTCGCATTTTTGATGAGGTGCTAAACATATATATTGAATCATACCAGCACTCTTCAAATGCAGGACAGAAAACCATGGGCTACAAAATATGTGAAAATGCAAATGTTTTAAAATGTTAATTTCTTTAATTTAAATCACACTGTAAAACCTTTGCATAGGAACTGCCATATGAAGATATTCCATGACTCTAACAAAAGCTGAACTTGTATTTAAAATTACTAATCAATAAGCACAGAGTGAGCATTTCAAGACAGATGGCTTAAACCAGGGGTCGTGCTAATCGAATATTTTCCGTATTTTATTGTTTTTAATAAAGGTAATGGAAAAATCTGAAGACCATTTGTCATTTTGACAGATTGCAATTCGCATCCCTGACCACTTGGTGCAGACGCACAGACAACTTTTTCAACTTTAAGCACAGAGTTCTGGTAACTGAATCTATCAAAAACAGATTTTTGTGAACACGTCTGAGCATCATTTCAGACTTGGACACCATACTGAATGCATCTCTCTATCTGGGAGCTGACAAAGCTTTGATGAGTCACAGAGGCTTTGCAGCGCGTCTGTAATGAATGTGGGCAGGGGTCAGCATGGGCCGCCTGATCCGCCTGCAGCTATGCAGCCATATGCACATCAAACTGTGATGCACTGTGTATTCTGACACCTTTCCCCAATGAGCCTTGACTGTCCATGTCTCCAATTCACCACTGTTTCTGCCTTGGTGCACTTTTAGAGAAAGATACTAATTACAGCAAACTGAAGTCACCTTATAAGAGCTGCAGTTCTGGAGGTGCTCTGACCCAGTCATCTAGCCATCACAATTTACACTTCCCCATTTTTCCTGCCAAAATGTTCACTCGCTGCCTAATTTCACTGACATTTTTGCCATGTGAACTCAAACTGTTGAACAAGAGGAGATGGGCAGAAACTTTCACTCCCTGATGAGACAGAGATTTGAGGTCTGAGCCAAGATTAGCTAAATCACAGCAGGGGATGGGTGGTTGGGGGTGGAGAGTTAGATGAATAGGTGATCCGTAGTGCAGATTGGCACATGCTTGGCTGCACACATGTTGTAACAGAGTCTAATTCATTTAGTTGCGAGAGGAAAACAGATCGTGCACAAGGTCAAAGCACATCTGCCTTGACATCTGTCCTTCCTGGGAACATCCAGCCAAGATCAACTTTGATTTTTATTATTTTTAATCACTTCTTATTTTTCATACTCAAAGCTTAAGATCTTTTTTCACACCTATTAGCTTTCGTCCAAAGGTAGCTGAGATTCTGTTTTAATTTAAATAATGCAAAGAAAAAAATTTTTTTTAACTAAATGAATGGGTTTTTTATATTACTCATAACATGACAATATAACCATAGAGAGATAAATTTAATAATTTTTTTGTTTTCATTTTACACTACATGTGAATTATGTTTCACATACAGGACCTACACTATTTGTTCATGCACAAGCCCTGACATGTCCAGAGGTTTAACTTAACACCCTGAGGAGTAGATAAAGGAAGGGAAAGTGGGTGGGTAGGGGTGGAACTTGATCCCTGTGCTTGATTCCACATAGCTATTTGGAAAAGTTTGTTTCCCTTTACATGTGATGACTTAGATTAGAATTGGCAGAAAGAGCGGAACAAAGGCACAAAATCAAAATGTGTACATTTAAATATTCTTCAAGCTGTTCCCTAAACCCCCAAGACCCATTTATTTAACAAGAAAAAAGAAGTTCCCTTTAGAATATGTACAGTACATCTGTCTGATCATCTATCCCCCTTTCTGTCTCGTCTGCACAGATCAGTGACCAACGAATTTCTGTTTGTGAACACACAAGGCACAGAATTGGTGAATTGGTCAGAACTATAAATAGGTCCTTGGCAGTTTTCCATTCTGCAAAGGGAGGGTTGGCTGAAGGAGAGGATTTAACGCTGCATCCAGCAGAATAGTGTGCATGGTCCATGTGAATTTTGATCTATATAAATCTTAAATTTCAAAACCTTTTAGTCACTCCCAAAGTGAGTTAGACCACTGCAATACTTCTGATCAGGAATTGCTGCACATCCCCTCAAACAATTGCCTATTCCAAGTAATTCTGTATTAAGGGAAGCATACAACTACTGTTGTGGTGACACTAATACCATTCTGACTGCTCACATTTGTTTGTCACATTAGTGGAGCCGGGCTATCCTCTTTGTTTTCTCCAGATAAGTTGTAACCACTCCTCCTCGGTTTCCTTCTGCCAAACTCCACCTCCAGTTCTCACCTCTAACTTCTGTGCATCCTTGTCTTTCATATTCCAAATCTGATTTTCAAAGCAAACAGAAGTGTCTCCAGTTTAGTGTATTTCCTGTTAAGCTAGAATTACAGCCACAAATACCTTCATGTAACAGGATCCCCTTGTGATACTGTGCTTAAAAAAGTGATTAGACTAGAGTGTTTTGTCTGTAGTGGTATTCTGCTTCCACATACAGTGGGGCAAAAGTCTCTGGCAGCCACCGTTTGTGCAACTTGTCCCTCTTAAAAAGATGCGAGAGGTCTCTAATTTTCATCATTGGTACACCTCAAATGTGAGAGACAGAATGCAAAAAAAATCCAGGATTTTTTTCAAGAATTTATTTTTATGATGGTGCAGAGAATACATATTTAGCACCTACAATAAGCAAGAATTCTGACCCTCACAGACCTGTTACTTCTATAAGAAGCTCTTCTATACTCCACTCATTACCTGTATCAATGGCACCTGTTTGAACTTATCTGCTTAAAAGACACCTGTCCACACCTTCAAACAGTCAGACTCGAACCTCCACCATGGCCAAGACCAGACAGCTGTCCAAGGACCCCAGGGACAAGATTGACACCTGCACAAGACTGGGATGAGCTAATCTACAACAGGCAAGCAGCTTGGTGAGAAAAAATCAACTGTTGGAGCAATTATTAGAAGATGGAATAAATTCAAGATCACTGACAATCTCCTTCGACCTGGGGCTCCATGCAAGATCTCACCTCGTTGGGTACTCATGATATTGAGAACAGTGAGGAAACAGCCCAGAACTACATGGAGGCGACTGGTCAATGACCTGAAGAGAGCTGGGACCACAGGAACAAAAGTTACTAATGCACCACATAGTCCCCCTGCGTAAACCAGCACATGTCCAGGCCCAGCTAAAGTTTGCCAGAGATCATCTGGATGATCCAGAGGAGGATTGGGAGAATGTCCTGTGGTCAGATGAGACCAAAATAGAACTCTTTGGTATTAACGCCACTCGCCGTGTTTGGAGGGGGAAGAATGCTGAGTTGCATCCCAAGAACACAATACCCACTGTGAAGCATGGCGATAGAAACATTATGCTTTGGGCCTGCTTTATCATGAGACTTTGGGCTAAAACCTCCTTCCATCAGTGAGAGCATTGAAGATTAAATGTGGCTGGATCTTCCAGCATGACAAAAATCTCGAACACGGTGCCCGGGCAATGAAGGAGTGGCTACGTAAAAAGCATTTCAAGGTTCTGGAGTGGCCTAGCCAGTCTCCAGACCTCCATCTAATAGAGAATCTGTGGAGGGAGTTGAAAGTCTGTGTTGCCCAGCGACAGCCCCAAAACATAACAGCTCTGAAGAAGATCTGCATGGAAGAATGAGCCAAAATACCAGCTACAGTGTGTGCAAACCTGCTGAAGACCTACAGAAAATGTTTGACCTCTGGTATTGCCAACAAAGGTTACATTACAGTATTAAGGTGAACTTTTCCTTAAGACCAAATACTTATTTTCTGCACCATTATAGAAATAAATTCTTTAAAAATCATACAATGTAAATTCCTGGATTTATTTTTTACAATCTGTCTCTCACAGTTGAAGTGTACCTATGATGAAAATTACAGACCTCTCTCCTCTTTTTATTTATACTTATTTTATGTATGAAATTAATTAATTAATTATTTCAATAAATTGTACTCATTCTGATAAAATTTTGAGGATATTAAAAATGTAAATAAACTGTGGAGATTGGTACTCTGGCGTGTTCATTTGCTCCTACGATCATGTTCAGTGTGAAGCATTTCAATACAAACTCATGAAAGTCAGTAAGGAGGGCCAGGCTTAACCAACTATAGTCAAAAACACATTTGAAAAATAGAAAATAACTTATTTATTTGCAATAACTGTGACAACACATCAGACAACCAAAGCAATTACTTAAGTTTGACAGTGAATATAGTGAGTTGTACCTGCGGATCAAGAAGTAAGTTGTAAAACCAGTAGTAGTTGAAACTTTGAAAGATTAATCACATTTGTCCGTCTTTATTTCAGGCTCTATGTTTATGTCTACAAGTTAAACTATGTTCTGTGCTATAATTGTATGTGTTTATTGACCTGCAGCAATGAATCCATCAGTCAATACTCACCAGTATGTTCTCTGTCTCTTTAACGAAGAAGGCCTCTCCATTCTCTCCCAGCTTCATGTGCAAACTTACCGGCTCTCCATTAATTTCGATGTCCACCTGTGAAAGAAAAAAATCGTTCATATTCATCTGCATGTTCCAAACAAGTTTTTGTTTGGATTTTTGCATAGAAAGATATATTTGCTTTGCTGTTATGAAAATTTAAAAAATTCTATTGGCAGCTATTATAAACGTTAGACACTATAGTGAACAAAAATTAATGCATGGAGAATGTTTGGTTTTACTTGCTTGTCAGTTTAGGTGGTCATGAAAGTCCTGATGGGTTTGTGTTTGTGTTGTACTCCATTTTTGGAAAATGGATTGTTCTCACAAGTGTCTAAAGCTCTTGTTTGTTTTGTAAAGCTTTATCCCATAAAACTGCAATATATACGTTTGGAGTTGTAAAATTAGAAAACATGGAAAAACTCAATGGTATTAATAATTTTGTGAGGGACCTGTTGTTAGTGCTTAATAAAAATATAAATTGATCTTTACTTAGCAAAAATATTTCAAGTGCAAATTTTTTTTTACATTTTACATTATTGTTCTTAAAATAAGAATATTAAAAAACAATTAAGCAAACAATTTTTTAGAACCTTGTTTAAAAGACACATACGACACATACTTGTCTCCATTGATAACAGGCTCTAACAGATGGCATGTACGTAGGTGTAGGAAACTAGTTAGAAGTAAATGTGCAGGTAGGGAGACTCTTACCACTTTCTCACGGGACCGCAGCACACCCATTTTTCCGAAGCGAACATGGAAGGGGGAGCACTGCAGCGAGCCATCAGGCTGCCGGACCACAATGACATCAATGCAACCAGACAGCGTTGCAGGGTTGAGCCCCCTGTACAGCTCCTTCACCTGCACAAACACCTGGCCCGCCAGCTGACCCACATAGTTCATGGTCTGTAACTGGAGATAAAGACAGCCATAATTATTCCTCTGATTTCTTTTATTAAATATAGAGTTTATCATTGTTAATGTATTTAATGTAAAATACCAACATGGGACCAAACTGCGATCCCTTATGCTAGTGATCCACTCAGTCAGTTGCTGCCTACA
Organism: Valencia hispanica; assembly: GCA_963556495.2. Lineage (NCBI taxonomy): Eukaryota > Metazoa > Chordata > Actinopteri > Cyprinodontiformes > Valenciidae > Valencia > Valencia hispanica. Next base: position 41,978,170 of record OY747701.1, on the reverse strand, counting down.
TGTGCCAAACTTACTGAAAACTCAGTTTTCAGGTTTTTCTCTCTATTCTTTGGGTGCTGCTTTATGAGGGGTATATTTATTGGCCTGACTAACGTCTGTTCATGGAAGTATTGTTTTTAGATGCTCTTGTTTCAGAGAAAAGATACAAAAATTAAAATCTCAGATGTCTCTTCCTCTTCTTCTCAGCCAAACAAACACAAGATTACCCCAAAGAGACTGATGATGGTTTATTGATCCAGAACCTTAAAATCCTCGAAGTTTTGCCCCTGCAGTTGTAATGGAGAATTTTCTGGGATAAGAGCAACAAAGAGCATTTTAAATCCGGACAAATATTAAAAATACTGAACTGACAAAACCATGGAATGGTTGGGAAAGGCCTTTGTTGTATTGACAAGGTTTTTTTAGCCTTTTGTTTCTGCTTCACTCTATGACAGACTGGGTAATACAGCCCACTTAACAACCCTGCAGCAATTGCGCCTTATTTATAGACACAACTGCATATTTGTCTGCAGGAGGACATGGTAAACAAAGGCAAACCTACCTGTCAGGACTACTACTTCATCATTTCATTGCAAATTTTTGAGCCAACTGTCCCCATAAACATTCACATAGGGATAAAACTAACATGAGTGTTTGCATATATATATTTATATGAATTAAAATAAAATAAATATAAAATAGCTAACACCAAATACCCCAAAATGAAACAAAATAGGAAATAAACTGCAATTGGTGAAGCTAAGCGGAAACTAAGACAAAACAAAAAAGGGCTGAGTGAAATTTAGAATCCGTAATATAACAAAGGGACCAGAAGAATGGAGACAATTGTCCCAAGCACACAGAATATGTGATATCTAAGGTAGGTGTGCTGACTCAGACACTGTTGTGTACAAATCCACATCCACAGAAACTATGCAGCATTTTTAAGGGGACAGATGGCTTCACGTTACTGAAAGCCATTTAGAAACAGATTCTTTTTTTTACAAGAATCCCAGTTTGAGGAGCTTCTGCTAATCAGTAGGCCCAAAAGTCACTCATCATAAGTTATTCTAATGTAGCACTGTGATGAATTATTTTTTCACCAAAGAAAAAAATACAATAAACAATTTCATCATGATTATTGTAACTTTTCATCAAGTTAAAATCAAAATGGCGAGAACAATATTTTAAAGAAAAAACAATGTTGTTGAGACATGAGTGGCAACGAATTACTGTAGAAAATGTATGCAGTTTTGTTATCTGCATAAACATATTGATATGTTGACTGTGACTTGTGGCTTAACAACTGAGAGAAGATTTGTTTGACACTGATTGCGTAACAGACCGTTTGCCTCACTCACACTTCCTTGTCCATTTAGTTTCTTTGTCTCTGGAGCAATAACATGATAACAGGTCCATTCATGAACACCCACACTGCTTTCACTGTCAGTATTGCCTAATAAGTGCACATACATGTCTCTATGTGCGTACTCATAAACATAAATGCAAGATTGCATAGCTAAAGGTTATTGCAATGGCTGCCTTTTAGATCTCGATAATGTCTCATGCTTTTATTAACTCTGCTACTGGTTAGACTCCTTTAATTTACTGAATGCCTTGTTACAAGCAAAGTTTAGTTTTGATAAAACTGGTATTTTTATCTGCAGTGGTATGAAAACGTTTTCCCCTTGCCGGATTTCTACTATTTTTGTCTTACGTTCACGCATGTTTCAGACAACACATTTCAGCATCAGACAATGATAACCTGAATAAATACAAGATCCAGTTTTTGAATAATAATTTCATTTATTCAGAGAAAATAAGCTATCCAAACTATTCTAAACAGTAAAGAAACTACATACTTTTGGAAATAAGTCAATAAGCCACCCCAAGGTCTGATTGCTTGCTTACCTATAGAATCAATAAATCACTTATATAGGACCTGTCTGCCAACAGGAAGTAAGCTAAACAATCTGGGAAAGCAATACATCACATCTTGATCTAAAGAAATATAAGAACAGATGAGAAACAAAGTCATTGCCAATTATCTGTCTGTAAAGAGTTGCAATGCTATTTAGCAGGCTTTGTGACTTCAGTGTAGTGAAAGATATTGTCCACAAATTGAGAAAACATGGAACAGTGAATAACCTTCCGAAGAGACAGGCCTAATTTGTCTAGTTTAAGATCACATATCCATCCATCCATAATCTATACCGTCTATCCTATGCAAGGTTGCGGGGGGGGGGGCTGGTCCCTATCTCCAGCAATCATTGGGCAAGTTTAAGGTCAATGATCCTGCAATAAGAAAGAGACTGGACTAAATGGCATCAATGGGGGAGTTCAAAGGCCCATTGATGCCAAAACTGTTGAAACCTTTGGAAGGTGCTTTGCCCATCACATTAGCATTAAGCTAACAAAGAATTTCAGATAAAAAGCATCATACTGAGAATCAAACAGAGTGATGGCAGTGAGACGGTCTGGGGCTGCTTCAGGACATGGAGGACTTGCTGTAACTGATGGAACAATAAACTGTGCTTTTAACCAAACAATCCTGAAGGAAAATATCTGACCATCCACTGATGACCATAAACTCAAGTGACCTTGGTTTATACAGCAAGACAATGGTCCAAAACAAAACAGAAAGAGACACCTCTGAATGGCCCAAAAAGTAGATTGGTTTTAGAGTGACCTTGTCAAAGTCTGGACTTAAATCAGATCCTGTGTGGCATGACCTTAAATGGGGCTTTCATGCTTCAAAAGCCTCCAAAAGACCACATTAAAACCATCCTGTTGCCGAACATTTCCCCCATGATGTCAATCAGCATTTGAAAAGTGCATCATGCATTTACTCTGGTTATTTTTTATTACAAAAATTATTTTTTTAATTATCTGAAATATTTAATATGACAAAAAAGTACAAGGAAAAGACATATGAAGGAGGACAAAAGCTTTTTTTTATCGCACTGTATGAAGCTTCTATAGACACAGAAAACCAGAGCTTTGGCCAGCTAACCATGACACCCCTCTTCCACAGCCAATCAAACTGTCCCTCTGTTAAGTTAAAGCCAATCACCAGACAAGTCACGTGTATTAAAATATGCCATTCTGCAACATGTTTTGACAAAAAAAAACGCATTAAGATAAGCTTGAAGTTGAAGAAAAATAAATTCACCTGTACTGGACTGTTTCACTTTAAACTGAGCACAGCCTCTAAAGCTTAAGATGAGGTCATAGTTTCACCATAATTACCAATGAGGTGAGAAAGAGGTCACTGAGAAGGTGGACGGATTTACAGATGATGAAATGCAGGATTGTCCTGATATATCCGACTGAAGTGGCTGTAGCCACTCCAATATTACTACATCTAAATGGACAATGATTGGCTATAAAGCTCACCGAGGTATGTAATAGCTTTAATAGGATGTTAGAGTTTTAAGAAGACTGTCTTTAGAAACCATCAGCCATAAAGCGGAGAAGCGCACAGCAGAAAAAAAAAACACGTTGCATCAACACGAGATTGGTGAGTAAAGCAGTGTGTCGATATGTAAACATCAGCACAAACACACACACACACACACACAGATAGAAGAGGCTCTGCAACCTGCAGCCATTCTAATTGCATTCAGTTCAGTTTTTAAGCTCAGTTCCAAGGAAGCTGCAGTGAAGAACAGTGAAATATGTGGTGCGTAAACAGCCCATAATAGCCATCCTTTATTTGCTTACGTTATTTATTGACAAAGCTCTTCGCTCCGGGATCTTTCTTCAATTCAATCCTTCCACTAAGTCATCAGCGTCAATGCGCGTCAGTCTCTAGATCAAAAATCATCGGTAACGTTCTGCATCATTGGTTCTGCCTGGCATCTGGTCGTAGATCCTCTCTGTCTGCCGAAGGTTGCGTCTGAAAGCTAAAATATTCCTCCCTCCGCCTCGGAGAAACAGAGCACGGAGGGAGCTGATTGGCTGTGTTACTGTTGATGTCATATATTTTTGTTTATGGAATATTTCCCTCTTAGAAATCACATTCCAGTAATTTATTGCTTGTTAATTATCATTTTACGCCAATAATAAATTATGTTTTGTTCTAATTAAACACAAATGCTCTGCAAGGAAAGTGTCACAGGGTTTATGGTTACTATATGTTTTATATACAGATTTAATGTAAAGTACAGATGCACAGGTGATGTTAAGAAGTAAAAATGCAGAAATGCTTAACATGTTCTACTTGCTTTTATTTGAACCAAGCGAAACTATTGTTTCCTCTGCTGCTAAATAAAGCGAATATGCTTAAATTGCAGTTCAAATAATTATATGCACAATATTTATACCTTGTTATTTTGATTTTGGCACAAAGCACAAGATTGTATTATAAATATCCAAATTCAGATATAGCTTTTTTTTTGCATTTACAAATGCAAGCCAAATGGGATTATCTACAGGTTGTATAATGTATAATGGGCTCTTGTTAACTGCCTCTATTACAATGCAATAAAACCCTGGCTGAGAAATATGACCTATACAGAATGGGCTGCATTTGTATAAGGCTTTTTCAGTCAGAGGACCACAAAGCGCTTTACACTACATTCAGCTTTACATTTTCACGCACACATTCACACATTGATGGTGGCAAGCTACTACATTTTAGCCACAGTTGCACTGGGGCACACTGACAGTGGCGAGGCTGCCGGACACAGGCGCCACTAGGGCCCTCTGACCACCACCAGCAGGGGTGAAGTGTCTTGCCCAAGGACACAACAACCGAGATGGATAGAGCGGAGATTTGAACCGGCAACCCACCGATTACGGGACGAATTCCTACTACCATGCAACCCATTTGAAATCTTCACAGGGTACCGTGCTAGTTTTGCAGTCAAGGCTTGTAGACAACCCAAGTGCGTTTCAAGCCCAGATCCATGGGCTTGTCATGTTGTCCATTAGGCACTTTTCCAACAGGCAGAACTTCACGGTAATTATATCTTTTTCTGACGGGTAATCTGTTGGGCCACTACTCTAAGCCACCGTGTCTCCATACACATTCAGCCCTTTAAGGAATCAGCTAAAGACATCCGCGTATCATGACTGTTTCAGCCGCAAGTAGTGTCACTGATTAGTGCAAAAAGGCGCCGAGAGCAGCAGAAATAACAAGAGATTGACATTTGGAAGAAGCAGGGCTTGTTTCTGTTTGCTGTTGTTATAAACCACTTTACCAGCAACTCTTCTTAATTTTACAAAGCCGGTTGTTTGGCGTCGTCTGCTAATTTCCCTCTGAATTACAACCAATCAGCACGACATAATCACAGCTGAGATACTCAATTGGACCATTCCGAGTACATACCCCCATAGAGGTACTCTGTTGGTTCGTGAAATGGTCCACGAAAATGGCCCTGTCGGCCCGGCCTGATGAAGTGGAGACACCTGCATATCAGGAAGGTCTGGTCAAATTACCCTGAAATTATGATAGTGGAAACGCACCTATTGTCATTGGTTATGTCCACGAATGAAAATAGCGTTTTTATCTTTCACCTTTCTATACTGAGCTTTTGTAATCTTATCCCCACATCTTGGTTGTTGGCTATGTTCACACTGCAGGCCCTAATGCTCAGTTCCAATGATTTGATAATATCCAATTTTATTTTTGTTTGGTTGTTCACACTATAACTAAAATGCGACAGCACACATGCTTCAGGGTGAATGATTCACAGCCCTAAAGCATCCCGCATGCACAGAAGAGGACAAGACGTCACTCTTTTCACTGAAGTAAAAATGACGGCTACATATGTTCGTGTTTGTGCAGCAGTCGGAATCGACACAATTTTGCCAAATCAATTAGAGAAGGAAGGCCATTGAGAGAAAAGAGATCCCACACTTCAACAATGGCTTATTGGAGCTGTGATGTAAAAGGCTTCACAAACAAGTTTATCCACGATATTAGGATGTGATTAACTAGGCTTTCCGCTTGGGTAGAACCGGCAGTGTTGTAAATCACACATGCCATTCTTAAACTGCCAGTTGTGGTTTCGAAACAGTGTTGTACCAATTATGGTGGTGCTCTTTTAGTTTCCATAGCATTACTATCAGTGTTTTTCACAAGTGGAAACATTTCCAAATGGTCAAAACTCATTTTCTTATAAGCAAGGGGAAAGTGTTGGTGTCTACTTTCAATCACTTAACTGGTAGTACACTGAAAAAAAGAGAATCGGGGATCCAACTTAAAGAAATTGCGTTAATTTGGTCTCATTTAATTGAATTAAATGAGTAATTTCAAGTAAATTAATTAAGTTTATTAAGTTGTTAAGTTAAACAAATGTAAATAAATAAGTTGGATGAACTTAATTCAATTAATGCAATTTATTTAAGTTGGAGCTACATTCTCTTTTTTCAGTGTACGAGAGGAGCAACACTCTTACTCCGTTCTCCATACAATTTACAGAGGAATCTGGTCACTCCAGTTAGTTTTGTGACGATGGAACAAAAGTATAGGAATGGTATGATGAAAACTTTAAGAGGTTTTGAAACAATAACTTTTTAAAACTTTTGAGAACTGACCCACACTTAGTCCTTGGTTTATGGCTCGACACCAATTCAACCCCTGGTCTTCTGGTTTTAATAATGAATTATAAATAATCAGCATTAGTTGATAAACATTTTAAAGGATATTAGTTGAGGTTTAGAAAAAAACTGTATATAAGTTGATTATGACTAGCTTTGTGATGTTTTTGATGGGTTTTGGGTGTGCTTTTTTCAAATGGTAAATGTATCAACTCGTGTCTCAGAAGCAACGCTTTGACCCATTCTGAAGCTTTAAAACGCATCAGTTGCTATCTGGAGTAATAAATGAACCATTTAAAGAAAATAAGAAATTAAAATTTCAAGATAATTTATTTAACATTAGCTGATGCATCCAGTTAAAATGTCACTCTCAAGCTTATTCTCAATATGCTATATATTTAAGTGGTTTATGTGCCATTTTAATACATCAAATGAACATATGATAAAATATTTGTCATGTTTTCCAATAAGATTTGTTAAAACTTCTTAAAATTATGTAAATGAAACAAAGCAACAGTAGGAAGACAAACTGCATAAGAATGATGACAAAAAAACTTTTTCTTGAACAATTACTAAGATGATTACTTACAAATCTGTTGAACGGCAAGTTCCCTTTTGAGAAAAAAACAAAATGAAGACTTCCTCTTTTTCTCTGTTGAACTATAGAAACTGTTGGTAGAAAACAAATGAATGAGACAACAAAAAGTGAGTAAATTTCCCTTTTACTGTGTTAACTGTTGATTTTACACTTTAAAGCATATATTTGCCTTTATCACCACACTGGAAGGCTTTTTTTAGCTGTGGTGCAACAACACAAAGCCTCTCAGAGGTGACTTATGATTATGCACTAATAAATTATTTACCTTAAATGATGTGTTTATTGATGTCTGGTTTATATAAGTATCAGTGTTCTATTACTAAGTTAAGGGACAGTTAATAGCAATATCACAACACTGTATGGAAAAACAAATCTGTGCAAACTAAATCTTCAAATTACACATAAGGTACATGCTGTATATAAACTCGAGAGAGGACCAAGATCACGTTACTATTAGGAAGAAACATAAGTCTTGTATGTGACTGCAGAGACAAGAATAGGATTGACATTCATGCAAAGAACCCATTGCGTCTTTAGTGACTGTCGACTTGCAAACAGTGCGAAGCCAAAGACATAGAGACAAGGTGAATTAGTTTGTTCATTAGCACATTTGGCCCTCCACTATTTTATTGCACTTGTAAAGTTAGTACATTTCATAACTTAAAATTGAATATCATGTAAGAAACAAGTAACTTTTTTGACTGTAACTGCAAGCTCACTCCATAATAGGAAAGAAACATTAAATTCTCTTTGCATAAGGGTTTTTAAAACTACCTGCTTTAAGGTTATTAGTTGCAGTTTAGGAAAACAAACATAAACACAAGTTTGGTCTGAAGATCTTAAATGTATTGTTATCAACACATGACTGCTTTACTCAAAATACATTTATAAAAATAACAATCTTACATATGTTTTTTAGCCTAACATAAAATGTCAATTTTTGCTCTTCATAAAAATTTAGATAATTAAAAATTTCAAAAAACATGTATAACATAAACTGTATATGTTTGTATTTCTTTAACTGTGTATTTAGATAATACCTGTAAATGCATGTAAGATGCTTGCTTGACAGTGTCACAATCCTTGGGTGATTAAGTTTTTGGATTTTAGCTTGTGATCATATCTCATGGGTTATTTATGTTTCATGGTTTCTGTCATAGTAATTATTTCCTTCAGGTCTTTTTTATGGTTTATTCTTGTGCTCCCCTTCCATAATATTAATAGTTTTTTCTTTAGATTATCCCAGTCACGAGCTGCAGTGTTTGTATTTTTATTAGTTCCCTGTTGTCCATTTAATTCAAATTCAAATTCAATTCAAATTCAAATTCAAATTCAAATTCAAAAATACTTTATTGATCCCAGAGGGAAATTTAGTGTTGGTATAGCTCATATAATTAATTCTTTAAGGAGTTGTTGTAGATGATGATGGCTGTGGGCTGGAAGGATTTCCTGTAGCGGTCTGTATTGCAGCGAAACTGAAGAAGCCTCCGACTGAAGACACTCTGTTGTTGTGTGACAGTCTCATGAAGAGGATGCTCAGGGTTGTCCATAATTTTTTTTGATTTTATGAAAAATCCTTCTTTGCATTATCATCTCCAGATTTTCCACAGTTGTCCCAAGAACAGAACCAACCTTCTTTATCAGGTTGTTTAGCCTTTTTAAATCCCAGGCTCTGATGCTGCTACCCCAACAAATGACGGCTGAAGAGATTACACTCTCCACAACAGACTTGAAGAAGATCTCCAGCATCTTGCTGCAAACCTTGAAGGACCTAAGCTTCCTCAAGAAGTACAGTCTGCTCTGTCCCTTCTTGTAGACGGTTTCACTGTTGCGCCTCCAGTCCAGTCTGTTGTCAAGGTGAACTCCGAGGTATTTATACTCCTCAACCCCATCCACTCCTTCTCCCATGATGGAAACAGTGTTTGACTTATCCCTGTTTCTTCTGAGATCTACAATCATCTCCTTTGTTTTGTTCACATTCAAGGTGAGACGATTGTTTCCACACCATGTCACAAAGCGGTCCACCAGCTCTCTGTATTCAGCTTCTTGTCCATCTCTGATACACCCGACAATTGCAGAGTCTTCTGAGTATTTCTGCAGATGACAGGTCTCTGATTTTTACTGGAAGTCTGAGGTGTACAGAGTGAAAAGGAATGGTGAGAGTACGGTACCCTGTGGTGCTCCTGTGCTGCTGACCACCTGGTTCGACACACAATCCTTCAGTCTCACAAATTGTGGTCTGTTGGTCAGGTAGTCATTGATCCAGGTTATTGTTGAGGGCTCCACCTGTGTCTTCAGGAGTCTCTGACAAAGCAAATCAGGCTGAATTGTATTAAATGCACTGGAGAAAATTATTCAGCCCCCTAAATCAAACTTTGTAGAACCACATTTTGCTGAAATTACAGCTGCCAGTCCTTTAGGGTATGTCTCTACCAGCTTTGCACATCTAAAGACTGAAATTATTGCCCATTCTTCTTTGCAAAACAGCTCCAGCTCAGTCAGATTAGATGGACAGCATTTGTGAACAGTAGTTTTCAGATCTTGACACATATTCTCGATTGGATTTAGATCTGGACTTTGACTGGGCCATTCTAACACATGGATATGTTTTGTTTTAAACCATTCCATTGTTGCCCTGGCTTTATGTTTAAGGTTGTTGTCCTGCTGGAAGATGAACCTCCGCCCCAGTCTCAAGTCTTTTGCAGACTCCAAGAGGTTTTCTTCCAAGATTGCCCTGTATTTGGCTCCATCCATCTTCCCATCAACTCTGACCAGCTTCCCTGCCCCTGCTGAAGAGAAGCACCCCCAGAGCATGATGCTGCCACCACCATATTTGACAGTGGGGATGGTGTTTTCAGAGTGATGTACAGTGTTAGTTTTCCGCCACACATAGCGTTTTCCATTTTGGTCTCATCTGACCAGAGCACCTTCTTCCACATGTTTGCTGTGTCCCCCACATGGCTTGTGGCAAACTGCAAATGGGACTTCTTATGGTTTTCTTCTTATTGCCACTCTTCCATAAAGGCCAACTTTGTGCAGTGCACCACTAATAGTTGTCCTATGGAAAGATTCCCCCACCTGAGCTGTAGATCTCTGCAGCTCGTCCAGAGTCACCATGGGCCTCTTGGCTGCATTTCTGATCAGTGCTCTCCTTGTTCGGCCTGTGAGTTTAGGTGGACGGCCTTGTCTTGGTAGGTTTACAGTTGTGCCATACTCCTTCCATTTCTGAATGATCGCTTGAACAAGGCTCCGTGGGATGTTCAAGGCTTGGGAAATCTTTTTGTAGCCTAAGCCTGCTTTAAATTTCTCAATAACGTTATCCCTGACCTTTCTGGTGTGTTCTTTGGACTTCATGGTGTTGTTGCTCCCAACATTCTCTTAGACAACCTCTGAGGCCGTCACAGGGCAGCTGTATTTGTACTGACATTATTAGTGACACTATTTAGTCATTTAGTCATTAGCACTCATCAGGCAATGTCTATGGGCAACTGACTGCACTCAGACCAAAGGGGGCTGAATAATTACGCACACCCCACTTTTCAGTTATTTATTTGTAAAAAATGTTTGGAATCATGTATGATTTTTGTTCCACTTCTCACGTGTACACCACTTTGTTTTGGTCTTTCACGTGTAATTCCAATAAAATTGATTCATGTTTGTGGCTGTAATGTGACAAAATGTGGAAAAGTTCAAGGGGGCCGAATACTTTTGCAAGCCACTGTAGGTGGATGATGGCATCTTCAACTCCAACTCCACAGCGATAAGCAAACTGCAGTGGGTCCTGATACGTTCTTGTTTGCTTACTCAGGGGTGCCAACAGGAGTCTCTCCAGGACCTTCAAGATATGGGATGTCAGGGCAACGGGTCTATAGTCATTGATGACTGATGGGTGAGTTCTTTTGGGTACTGGAACAAGGCAGGATGTCTTCCACAACACTGGAACCGTCTCCTGAGTTAGGCTAAGGTTGAAGAGGTGCTGCAGAATCCCACAGAGCTGCTCTGCACAGGCCTTCAGGACTCTGGGGCTGACACCATGTGGACTCGCAGCCTTGTTCCGGTTCAGTTTCTCCAGCTGCCTCTTCACCTGACTTTTGGAGACAGACAAGTGGGAGGGGGAGGCAAAGGGGGTAGCAGCATTTCCTGACTTGGTTGAAGTCAAACTTGTGGAATTAGAAGAGTCCATGGCTGAGGTGAAGGATAAAACATCTATGTATACCGCTGAGTAATTAAAAACGTGTTAGAGGCCTGGGGAGCCAAGTGAGTCGAGTTTCTTAGGCCCTGTCTACACGGAGATGAAACCAGGTGTAGCAGCAATATTGATATATTGATATTGATATATATATTGAGCATATTTTATTGAATAGGTGTCTCATCCACAAGGAGCCTGCGTTTTAGGTCACTGTAAATAATCATGTTTGAAACTGGGTCCCAGAGTGAAGAAATCTCACAATGGTGTCTCAGTTGTCTCTGCGATTATGAGCTCTCCGGCATTTACTCTGAGTGGATGACGTTGCAGCCCCATTCCTATTTACCACGCATGCACAACTCTTTGACAAAGTAAACAAACATGGCGCCATACGGTGTTCCGGTCCTAATAAAGCAAATACTGACCTTATTATAGATCCTAGAGTATGATTTACTGCCCTTTCTCTATCACCAGCAGCAAAACATGGATCCGGAGAACCACAGACACGATATGGTTTTGAATAAAGCTCTCACTTGAAGCTAGATTTGTTGTGTGTGCCACCTGGTTGACTGTGCATGCTCGGTGTTCTTTTTTGTGTTTCTCTGGCAGTGTCACAGCGCCACCAGTGGGCCCGGCATATGTACTGCAGCATTTTAAGCCAGTTTGTGTGACTTCATGTGGACAAAGGTTTTTTATTATTTTGGTGCTGTTTTTACAGACTGTTGTTGAAACTATACACGTGTTGAGCAGGCCTTAGATCTTTTCTTGTTTTGTTTTTTGTGTCTTACATGCTTTCCTGTGCCATGATCACACAGTTGTTCATGCTTCCACATCTGCGTGTTCATTTGCTTAATTCCATTCACCTGTTTCTAGTTTAATTGTCATCTTATCTCGCCTGTTGTCCCCATTACTTAAGCCTGTCAGTGTCATTCATGCCCTGCCAGATTCTACTGTTTTCTTTGTGCATTCCATTCCTGATTTTTGTGCCTATGTTTTACAATCTTTTCATCATCTGTTGGTTTTTCCTCTTATTTTTAAATTCTCAATTATGCAGTTCGGAAGTGACTGTCTGCACTTTGGCTCTGTTAAACTGATCATTACAAACAAAGTTTTAGATAAACCTAGATAAACTTTTTTTATGTGTTTCAAAAAGTTTTTTATCACCTTAAAACAATTTCAATTCAGTTTCAATTCAGTTTATTTATATAGCGCCAATTCACAACATATGTCATCTCAAGGCACTTAACAAGAAGTCATTTCAATACATTTATACAAACATTCCAATCAGTTAAAAAGTTTCCTATTTAAGGAATCCCAGCACATTGCGTCAGTCAAAACACAGAACTCTGTAAATAAAACTGTTGATATAAACTTTTAAAATCATACTGTAATGAAACAGTTTCTACTCGTCCTTAGAGAGTCTCCCTCAGCATAGTCTCATGGCCCCTTTAGTTGTTGCTTAAAGTTTCCAGGAACCACCTCCCTCAGCTTAAAGTCACAGCTATTTGGGTCTGGTTCCGTTTGGTATTCTGGGCCTTCATTTGTGCTTTGGCATCAGATTGTGAGTGTCTGTGTGTGCGTGCGTGCGTGTGTGTGTGTGAATGTGGATAGAACTCTTGTGCCAACATGTGTTAGACTTAATGACTATCGATCAAACTTTGCTGTCAGTACACACATACCTTGTGTTATGTAACTGCAGACCATGTGACCATTCACTTTGGCCCTGTGCCTGATGAACCCACATAGTTCACACACACGCACACACACACATACACACACACACATGTATATATGGACTCTCGAACAGAGCAGGAAAACAAGGAAACGTGCTGGGGTTTCTAGGAACTGACCCATTCAGGGAGGAACAAGAGGCCAAAGCGAGAGGGAGTGTGAGCATGGAGGAGAACAGGAGGGACAGGGAAAGTTGCTGAACTTGTGAGAGACTCAGTACGGGCTTGGCAAAGTGCTAGCTAAGGCTTATATTGCAAAATGATTGCAGTAAAAGTAAGTAATGCTTGTAGGCCTGTCATGGACTTTGAAATAATTTATCATTTTTAAATTTCATTTTCATCCATCTTTATAACAGAAAAACACACCAAAAATGGAGCAAGAAATAAACAATTACTTGCATAAAAAATTGTTTGAAAATAAAAGATTGTTAGACACTTTATTTTTTGCACAATGTGCCAAAAAACATTGTACAATCTGTACAGCAGTTTTAAAATCAAATGTAACAACACAAATGAAGCTGCTATGTTAAACCTTGCATTTTTTTCTAGTAAAAAATCAATGCCTTTCATTAGCAAGTTGTAAAACTGAACAATCTTAAACAGCAACAAATTTCATATTTTTCTTGAAGGATGGAATGAAGACTAGGTTCAAACTGAATACCATATTTTTCGGCATTTGTGTTATGTCTGGAAAAATGGGATGTTTGAAGAGGTAAGAAACTGAGCTGTTGCAAAAATACTACACACATTACACCTATGAAAGCAAATATTTGAAATACAGATGCCTGATAGGGAAAGGGGGGTTCCTGTTTTTGTTCAGTTAGGATTAACAAGAAAGCACCAGATGATAATGTTGTAACTTTATATGCTTCTATTGCTGAATTCATATAATGTGAGTTAAATGGAAGTCTATGGGAAAGTACCTTATGTCAAACCACTCAAACACACTGCTTCATGTGTGACATCATGGAAAAAAGCAAGAGCATCAGGATGAGAATTGTGGACCAAAATTCTGGTTCTTCCTTGGGTAATACGGTATTTCTAGATGCAAGATGAAAGTGCCATATACACACGTGCTCAAATTTGTTGGTACCCCTCCACAAAAAATGAAGAATGCACAATTTTCTCTGAAATAATTAGAAACTGACGAAAGTAATTGGCATCCACCATTGTTTATTACATATTTAATAGAAATCAGACTTTGCTTTTGATGTTTCATTCAACATAATATTGTAAATAAGAAAACAAATGAAAATGGCATGGACAAAAATTATGGGACCCCTAACCTAATATTTTGTTGCACAACCTTTAGAGGCAATCACTGCAATCAAACGTTTTCTGTAGCTCTCAATGAGACTTCTGCACTTGTTAACAGGTAGTTTGGCCCACTCTTCCTGAGCAAACTGCTCCATCTGTCTCAGGTTTGATGGGTGCCTTCTCCAGACTGCAAGTTTCAGCTCTTTCCATAGATGTTCGATAGGATTCCGATCAGGACTCATAGAAGGCCACTTCAGAATAGTCCAATGTTTTGTTCGTATCCAGTCTTGGGTGCTTTTAGCTGTGTGTTTTGGCTCATTATCCTGTTGGAGGACCCATGACCTGCGACTGAGACCGAGCTTTCTGACACTGGGCAGTACGTTTTGCTCCAGAATGCCTTGATAGTCTTGAGATTTCATTGTGCCCCGCACAGATTCAAGGCACCCTGTGCCAGGCGCAACAAAGCAGCCCCAAATCATAACCGAGCCTCCTCCATGTTTCACTGTCGGTATGGTGTTCTTTTCTTTGAAAGCTTCATTTTTTCGTCTGTGAACATAGAGCTGATGTGACTTGCCAAAAAGCTCCAGTTTTTACTCATCTGTCCAAAGGACATTCTCCCAGAAGGATTGTGGCTTGTCAATATGCATTTTAGCAAATTCCAGTCTGGCTTTTTTATGTTTTTCTTTCAAAAGTGGAGTCCTCCTGGGTCTTCTTCCATGGAGCCCACTTTCGCTTAAACAGCGACAGATTGTGCGATCAGAAACAGACGTACCTTCACCTTGGAGTTCAGCTTGCATCTCTTTGGCAGTTATCCTTGGTTCTTTTTCTACCATTCGCACTATCCTTCTGTTCATTCTGGGGTCGATTTTCCTCTTGCTGCCGCGCCCAGGGAGGTTGGCTACAGTTGCATGGACCTTAAACTTCTTAATAATATTTGCAACTGTTGTCACAGGAACATCAAGCTGCTTGGAGATGGTCTTGTAGCCTTTACCTTTACCATGCTTGTCAATTACTTTCTTTCTGATCTCCTCAGACAACTCTTTCCTTTGCTTTCTCTGGTCCATGTTCAGTGTGGTGCACACAATGATACCAAACAGCACAGTGACTACTTTTCTCCATTTAAATAGGCTGAATGACTGATTACAAGATTGGAAACATGTGTGATACTAATTAAAGTAACTATTTAGTTTGAAATATCACTATGATCCAGTTATTTATTATCTTTTCTAAGGGGTACCAACAAATGTGTCCAGGCCATTTTAGAATATCTTTGTAGAATAAGCAATAATTCAACTTTTTTCACAGCTTCTTTGCTTTATTCTATGACATACCAAAGGCATGCAAGTATACATGATAAAATAGCTTTCAATTTCATCACTTTTCAGGAGTAATGCAGCATTATTTCAATGAGCTGTTAGGGTACCAACAAATTTGAGCACGTGTGTACATCTGTTCAAACAGTTATATCCAGGTATTATACTGTTCAGGAAAGAGACATGTTCGGCATTCCACAGATGAATGTGTTTTGGTTCAAAAGGTGCATATCAACCCCAGAACAAGAGGAACTTGGTAAGAGTTTGATTATCCACAGTAATGTCTTGTACTGTCATAAACAGAAATGCCACTCAAAGAGGAAGAAGCCCTTACTCTAAAACCAACATCTACAGTTGGACTATAGTTTGCAAATGCCCTTAGGAACAAAGACCTCAATTATTGGAGACATGTCTTGTGGTCCGATTAACTGTTTGGCCACAACGACCATCATTACATTTGGTGTGAACCCCCCCCCCCCCCCCCCGCCCCAAGTAATTAGAAACCTGAGACAGTCTAACTGTGAAATAGGACAGTGGCAGCATCATGTTGTGTACTTGATTTTGCTAGAGGGACTGGTGCACTTCACGAAGTAGCTGGCATCAGAGGTCAAAAACACCATGAGAAATATTGTCAGAGAGTGAGAAACAAAGGGTGCGTGTGTTTTTATAGTGCATTGTAAAATCTGTTTTCTACTTTATGTGAAACACAGAGACACAAAAACAAGGAAAATATTAAAATATAACAAAATACTTAGAAGCTATCAGGTCAAAAAAAAAAGACACACCTGTCAGTTACACCTGTGCAGTCAGTCAGTTTCTGTCTGAATGTAAATCCCACACATCCAGGTATACGACACAATCCAGATGCCACAATATATACCCACATGCACAAATCAATAAACAAGTAAACCCATATAAGCAAGGATGTAGTAAAATAACTTGAAAAGAGGGGAAGAGAGGGGAATACATTACATTTGCAGAAACTATATCCTGACTTAAATGTTAATAATATTAAAAACAAAAGACAGGAAGCCCACAAACTGTTTAAAATTGAAACTCTTTGATATAGAAGATTAGACTCAAATGTGGCAAATGTTTTTAACTTACTGTCAACAATTATGTCTGTCTCGTTTGAATATTTGTAGTATTTCTATTCATTTCTGGTGCTGTGTTGTAAGGTTTCCCAACATAAATCAGCCAAAAATGAACTTGAAATACTGCTACTACTACTATACTACTTTACACTATCAATGGGCAGTCACTAGTTCTAAGTACTTACTGGTCATAAAGCAATCATACAATTTTCCACATACCAGTGCAGTAATGACTGACACAAACAAGTAAGTTACTTTAATAGTAGAAACCCAAGCACTGCATGTATGTCTGCATTGGAAAGCATCAGTATACATTAACTGGATCCTATGTCTTGGTATATGTTAACAGGTTATATATATTTGTGTGAGTGCTCGCTGATGTGTTACCAGCTATTGGACAATGTAACCTCGTGTCAGTCACGTGAGAGCTGGGGGCCAAAATAGGGCTTGTTTTACTGAGAAGGAACTTGCCTAATCTCTCCCAGGCATTACCCCCTCAGAGGTCAACAATGCATTCATTTCATCACTGCAGAGACGGTGGGTGTCTGCTCTGGCGATGGGTTGTTCGGGCCAATTAAAAAGCAGCCTGAGACACACACCACCACCAAGCTACTGAAGCTCAAGGCTTTTAGTTTGTTTTCAATGCCAGGCGTACACGTTAAAACCATTGCTACTCAAACAGGAACAACAGAGGACAGCACAAATCTGCAGTGGGATTTTTGTAAATGATGTCTTAATCAAAGGCAGGAGTATTTATACAATGTTTCTAGTACTTGGTTGCTCTAACTTCTACACATTTTGTCTATTCAGTGGAAAACCAAAACCAAAATCCTTATAGATTCTGCTAATGTTGAGAATGTGCATTTAAATTTTTAATATACACCAGGAATTAGTAGCTAGCTGGACAATGTGTGCAGAAATTTTGGTATAGTTTTTAGTACATATTGCATTGCTGCATTTAATCTGTAAACAGTAGCTTTAATACATGTAGTGATGTTATAAATACTAGGACACCATATTATTGCATGTTTGTTTTCTAGCATATTTGGATGTATGCATGTTTATTAACAATCATAACAAACCTGAGAAATTCAAGTAATATAAAAAAGCCAACAACCTGAAAGACAACATGATGACCCAAAACATACCAGTAAATCCACAAAGGACTGGCTGAGAATAAAAAAATAAAAAAAATGTCTGGGCCTGGGTCAAAGCCGAGATCTTGAGCTCATGTGGGGTGACTTGAAAGGGACTGTGAATGCAAGAAACTGTCAAACATCTTGAAGCTGAAAGTGAGGGGAGGAGGAAACTTTCCCTCCGACTGATGTCAGAGACATCAGCAGCTTTAAGATGGCTATAAGAAGCATCTCAGCTGAATTATTTTAGCCACTGGGGATAACACTGGATATCAGATGGTAGGGTGTCCTAACTTTTACCTCAGTTAGAAAGCCTATTTTTGTTGATATCTTTTCTTTGATAAATCAAACAAGTTTAATTTTAGGTGTTTACCAGACTAAATAAATAAGTTATCTTAAAACAATATAATTTATTGATTAGATAGAGTAGTTTAATGTAGATCACTGTTATTAGAGGATTACCTTTAACAACTAACAGGTTGCAAAATCGGATTGTTTCTAATTGATTTGACTACGGATACAGGGCTATTGGTAAAGGTTTAACCAATAACATAATGTGACAACCACAGGGTCAAAATAACAACTTTCTTTAAAGTTTAACAATCATCTATGGTGTAAAATAGGAAGAGCAATATTTTGAGGTATAAACAGAGTCTACAAAGGCACGATGGCAACATAGTGTTGTTATGTAATACATGTGACGTATGTTTGTACCAACGAGTCACATGGTTACAACACAAATACAACCCCACATATAGTGACTATCAAAGCTGTAAACGTCTGTGTAATAGCTGTAAAAAATAAAACGATAAGTCATTTTCAATCTTTTAACACAAAATAACATTTATCCTGTACAATTTCTCTATAAAAAATGTGTTAAAAATGCTGCTATAACCTGGTTATATAAGCATTTTTCTTTGGTACACACCTAATATCAGTTATAGTTAATCGGATAAACCTGAAATTAACTTCAGCTTTTCAATTTTTCTGACATTCGTATCCTTTAACTTAACCTATAGTTTTCAGAGAAATTAAAATGACTAGAATCACATTATACAAAGTTATGTCAGAATAAAATCTAAGTTGAAATTTGAGCCACAATTCTAAGAGGCATGCTTGACAGAAAAACAATGAATATTACCAATAGAACACTTTGCCCAGAGTGAAACATGGTGGTGGCAGTATCATAATGTGGGATTCATTTTATTCAGATGAAACTTTTTTATTATTATTACTATTAAAAATATGAACACTTTCATATGCTTGTGAACTTTGATCCAAACCCTTAAGGTGAAGAGTTATTTCGTTTTTCAGGATCACAGTGAGTTCAAGCATACATCCAAATCAACAAAGGAAAACATAACTGAAAAAAATTCTAAGTTTTGGAGTGGCCTAGCAAGAGCTGAATTCACGATCTGATAGATCTTAATAACTTTGCAAAGTATAGGAAGCTAAATATCAGCTAGATGTCATGTGATGTGTTGATAGGGTCCTACCAAAGAAGACTAAATGCTAAAATTGAGTCGGAAGGTGCTTAAGAGTGTGTGCACTAATGAATCTAGGTTATTACAACTATTATTTATTTTAAGCTGATTTGTTTGATTTTTACCTGAATTGCAAATGATAAATGACACATTGTAATGTAGAAAATGTTTTGGAATGATTTTGTGGTCTCATTTTTTATATATCACAAAAGCATTTAAACAGAACTGGGTACACTTTTAACAGTCACAGTACATAGAAAAATCGCACTGGGAGGTTGTTCTTGGAAAGTAACTGAGGGTCATTTGACCAGACATCAAACTCTCTCTTCCCCTAACAGTGACATCTCTACAAATTGCCATGTGGAGTCAGGTTACACTTCAGTTCTTGGAGCCATAACTATAGTTTCCCTTATGGCTGAATTTATGTTTTGGTCCAGTATTTAAGAATTCTTACAAGTGCAGCCTTGACCCACCCTCATTTGTAAACTTTATCAAAAAGCGAATTAAGTAAAAATCCTTAGTGCTCAGGTTAATTCAGGACAGTAATCTTATGTTGTACCCCTTCCTTCTTACATTTATAAATGACTTTTTGTTCTTTTAGTGTCTTACCCAAGACCAGCTGTCAGAGGGGCTGTCAGTCTCATTGGGGCCACCATAGTCTTGCTCCTCCATACTGGACATGACTGCATTTCTTGATTTGCAGTTTACAAACTGCTGCTTCACAGCTTTATAGAAATATTGATGAGACGTCTGAAGAACCCTCTAAAAACCCAGGAAATGTCTCAAAAATCTTCTGAAAAAAGGCCCTGTTTGGTCCTCTGAGGCGTTCCAAGAGTCTCTGTTGACTATTTTCTGCTTAACTTCCTTAAAAAACGGTCAATTTCTTTAGTTTAGTTTGATTTTTTTCAGAGGGACTGAAAGCTCCTGTGTGAGATACACAGCTCCACAATCTGTGTGATCTGTTTTTAAGTAAGCAGCTTGAGTTGGTGCGACAAGTGTTTTACACTAAATTTATCAGCCTGTTCCTTCTGGGAGTGAAGTTCTTGGAGGAAATCTGAGAGTGTTGACAGTTACCAGACTCCATGATGCTTCACGTTCTCGTCTTGTGCTCCATAACAACATATAACAACGGTGCCTTTTTTATTGTCCCTGACAAAATAGATTAATATTTTAGTTAATCTTTTTGGTGCAATAGGACTGGATACTACATAAAAACCATATAAATTAAATCTTAGGACTGAGAATGTGAAACAGACCTGTATATAAAGACCTAAAAGCTTGTCAAAAAAAAAGCTAGAAGTTGAACCCTTGCACTGTTTAACAAGTGGGCAGATTGATACTTCACTACACAATCAACACACACACCAAGTTGAAAATATATGTGGATTTATGCAAATAAGAGTCGTAAAAAACTGTACATAGTGAAAAAGGTCAAGGAAAATGCTGCATTTATGTTCCTCTCAGGTATAAACATTGTTAAAAACAATCGTACCAGCACAGATGCAGAGCAGCAATCTTACTTTTTGTACACACAGAAATAAGCACATTTTTACAACATCTATATCTAAAAATATATAATTTCTAATGTTCTTGTAAAAAAAAACTAATCTACAAAACAGCATCTAAAAACAACTACACAATATAAAGGTTGCCAAAAATGGGCTTACATTGCACACAAATGATTGTGTATTCCCTGTTTTCACCTTTTTGTTTCGCATGCATCTGCACAGAAAGTCTGCACACCCTGATAATACATAGCAAACAGTATCTGAAGTCATTTATTTTCTTTTTACCGACAAACGTGCTTATTGCAGGGTTGTAAATAAAAAAACGGAAGTTTCTTAACAAAAGCATTAAAAGATGGATCCAAACTGAACCAAGAATAAATGTAACACTTTCTGTTACCTCTCATCAAGAGTTCAACAGCAGTTTCCCCGAGAGCAGGTCCTGCTGTGAGCTGTTAATAGAAAAAATGTTCCCACTAAATTTCTCGGGACTCTGGCTCTAAACAGCTCCTTTTGACTGTTTGTTTCAGTCAGATATGTTTTCCAGTCAGGAAGAAGAGTGGCCGGTCCTCTTTGGCGTTGGCAGTCTGGAACTCGTCGCTGAGCCTGAACCTCCACTGCTCCTCCAGCTCCAGCCTGCCCACCGTCTGCCTAAGTGAGCTGCGATCTGCACTGATTACACACAGGGTTGCACCTACACAGAGGCAGGCAACAGGGACAGACATTGTGAAGATGAGAGAAGTATTTTTTTTTATATTTGGTCGCAGGCAGGAAACATAAAGAAAGAATCTACACCGAGTTCATGTCCTGTGGTTGAATTTATTTTTTCAATGAGTATAACAAGAACACATCATAATTTCGTACTGACCACATTTACAGAGGGACATTTTCAAGCTTTGATTCACACTATGATCTACTGAGTGTTTTGTTAATAAAATATAGTTTTTATTATGGACCACTGTCAACATTGCAGCACTTTCCAGTATGTTTGAGGTCTACTGCTGTACCTTTGAGAAAGGTGAACTTCTTGAGGAACCCAGAGGTCACAAATGTGTCAGGAAAACAGAGAAGAAGTCCGCTGAACAGCAAGCCAGCAGTGCTGATGTTGACACAATGAGGTCTCGAACTGACAAAACACACTGTCACCTGTAGGAGGAGAGCAATTTGTTCAAATGTGTCTGCTTCAATACCTTAATTCAGTGGCTAGACTACCCCACAAGTTATAGCTGAAATCACACACACTTTCTAAAAAGAAACATAACCTTTTTCTCTTAGTGTCAGACATTAAACCAGGCTAAACCTTTTCTGTTTTAAGTCAGCCAGGGATACCAAAGTTATTGCTATTTGTTAAGTGTCTTTAATTTCAGAAGTTTACATATATTTTCTTATTTATATTTTCTCTTGAGGTGTTGTTTCAATATTTTCCCATGTTCTAGCCTTAAAATACATGTATCAGGGGTGTAACGGTACATATTCTGTACGTATAAAGGTATGTAACGGTACGTATTCGTATTCTGATTTTTCGGTATGGCCCTGTCGATTTGGTTTGCACATGTACAGAATGAGTCAGCTGTTTTGTACCTGAACACATGTAGAATGTCAATGTGCAGAACTCTGAGCGCAGTGCAACGTTCCACAGAGCAACTTGAAAAAATGACACCAAAACAAAACAGAAAGGACTCCAAGATATCAATAAACTCTGCTATTTGGGAACATTAATGGTTTCTCATGCAGCTACAGTAGATAAAGATAGATGGACCGAACCAGAACTCTGTCAGCGAGCGCAACTTTCAAAAGCAATAAGGCACATAACACGCTCTACACACTAAACTGAATCTCTCACCTCAAACTATGTAAAGCTGAATGTAAACGTCACTGATACTAGAAAAAAAACAGCTGTCCACATGGCTACCAGTAGCATCCAATCCACCCAAACTCATTATTTTTTATATATTACAAGTCAGCCGAGTCTGCCTTGATAAGAAGGGATTTTCCCCAACCGCTGCCCATGCTGCATTCAAGTACGCTGGGAAACTAGGCTGTTGAAATATCAAAACAACTTCAAAGTTGTTTAAGCATGTTTTATTCTCAAATATGGCCAGAGTATTATTTAAACATTTCTAAATATTAACGCTGACTGTTTTCCAGTGGTTATATTGTTTTCTACTCTGATTATGTCTGCTTGTACTATTTTATGTATTTAAAAAAAATCCAATTAAATCTCCAGTCAGCTCTATACTTTCAACTTTTTTAAGTTATAGAACATAATGAAATCAAAATAATTTCAGAAATTGAAAGGAAGGAATTCAGGAAAAAAAGGCTATTTATTTAATTAATTTTTTTAAGTCATTTGCAAATTTGTATTTATTATATTAATAAAATTGTACTAAACTGTGATCTTAGTATACTGTTACATCCCGAACATATATACATTGTCATCTGGATTTTCCCACATTGTTTAAAGTTGTAGTCCTCTTACTGTAAATAAACTGCTGGGTTCAAAGAAAGTTGCACCAAAATCTGTTAAAAATAATATTTTTCATTATTCTGGCATTTTGACTTTTAATATCAGTTTGTTATTATGTGTGTGGATGGGTGTATCCAAACCTCAGGTCCCAGGTTGAGGTAACAATCCACAGACAGAACAGGGTGAGTGTAGTTCTTGGAGCTGAGGGGAAACAGTTTCTGGCTGGTGTGTTGGAGGTATTTTTCCAGGAGAAGTGGAGCTGGTGAGGCCAAGAAGAGATGCTTGCTGTCCGGGGCACAGATGTACTGTGAGGGCCCCACTGAGGTGGAAACGTCTGTCATCTGAATAAAAATGAAGAGTTTTGTAAATGATTTAAAACTCATTTGAATAAAAGAGTTGTAAACTGTTATTTATTATTATGGGTAAATACAGCATCCAAAGTGCTAGCTTCGCTTTTTTAGCCCGACTGCAAGATAAACCGGTATGTTGTTATCTCAGCAGATTTACAGTGAGGTGTTTCATACCATGAAGTAAGTTTTAATATCTGATAAGTCAAATCAAATCAAACTTTATTTATGAAGCGCTTTTCATACAAGAAATTGCGTTACAAAGTGCTTTACAGATAAAATGACCCCACATAAAACTACATTCCCATCCCTCCCCCACAGATTTAAAAGTATGGTCACAATCTACCCCCCTCTCCCCAACTCAACTCCTATGCAAACACACAGTTAAAAGCAACAGTACAAAAGGTTAGTTAACCTAAGTAAATAAAAAAAGCTGTTTTCAAATAATTATTTTATTTATTAAGGGATTAAAAAAACTTTACAAATCAACCTTGCCCTATGTGAAAGGGTGGTTGTCTTCTTTGTTTAATCATGATTGTGATTAACAAAATTTTTTGATTCAATTTCAAAAGCTGAAACCAAACCTGATTTCTGCCAGACTAGAAGAATAAAGAAATCACTTTAACAGAACCTGTCTGACAAACGCAAAAAGGCAGGAATAACTTAAAATCATGTCCCAATCTGAAGAAATTCATGAAGAAATTAGAATGAAAGTTACAGGCATCAATCAGTCTGGAAAGTTTTACACAGCCATTACTAAGGCTTAGGGACTCCAGTGCACCTCAGTGAGAACTATTATCCACAAACGGGGAAAACATGGAATAGTGGAGAACATTCCTAGGAGTGCCAAAATTACTCCAGGACTGCATTGACTGCTCATCCAACATCAAAAGCACTGTAGGGCTCACTTGCCTTAGATATTATCAGTGTTCATGAGTCAACAGAAAGAAGAAGAGCGGGAAGATTTTGATCTAAAACCTGCATGTTTGATGAAAAAGAAACTGAAGGAATCTTTAATGGCACAAATACTCATTAAAGTCACTTTATTCCTGAGTAGCTTTAACTATACAGTCGTGGCCAAAAGTTTTGAGAATGACACAAATATTAGTTTTCATAAAGTTTGCTGCAAAACTACTACTACTACTTTGTTTCAGTTGTTTCTGTGATGTACTGAAATATAATCACAAGCACTTTATACGTTTCAAAGGCTTTTATTGACAATTACATGACATTTATGCAAAGAGTCAGTATTTGCAGTGTTGGCCCTTTTTTTTCAGGACCTCTGGAATTCGACTGGGCATGCTCTCAATCAACTTCTGGGCCAAATCCTGACTGATAGCAACCCATTCTTTCATAATCACTTCTTGGAGTTTGTCAGAATTAGTGGGTTTTTGTTTGTCCACCCGCCTCTTGAGGACTGACCACAAGTTCTCAATGGGATTAAGATCTGGGGAGTTTCTAGGCCATGGACCTAAAATTTCAACGTTTTGGTCCCCGAGCCACTTAGTTATCACTTTTGCCTTATGGCACGGTGCTCCATCATGCTGGGAAATGCCTTCTTCTTCACCAAACTGTTGTTGGATTGTTGGAAGAAGTTGCTGTTGGAGGGTGTTTTGGTACCATTCTTTATTCATGGCTGTGTTTTTGGGCAAAATTGTAAGTGAGCCCACTCCCTTGGATATGAAGAAACCCCACACATGAATGGTCTCAGGATGCTTTACTGTTGGCATGACACAGGACTGATGGTAGCGCTCACCTTTTCTTCTCCGGACAAGCCTTTTTCCAGATGCCCCAAACAATCGGAAAGAGGCTTCATGGGAGAATATGACTTTGCCCCAGTCCTCAGCAGTCCATTCACCATACTTTCTGCAGAAGATCAATCTGTCCCTGATGTTTTTTTTGGAGAGAAGTGGCTTCTTTGCTGCCCTTCTTGACACCAGGCCATCTTCCAAAAGCCCTGAAGCCCTGAAGCCTTCTTAACAAGAGTTGAACCTCTTTCCTTGAAGTTCTTGATAATCCTATAAATTGTTGATTTAGGTGCAATTTTAGTAGCCTCAATATCCTTGCCTGTAAAGCCATTTTTATGCAACACAATAATGGCTGCACGTGTTTCATTGCAGGCCACCATGGTTAACAATGGAAGAACGATGATTTCAAGCATCATCCTCCTTTTAACATGTCAAGTCTGCCATTCTAAGGACTATGCAATTTATCTGATCACTGTTCATAACATTTTGGAGTATATGCAAATTGCTATTATAAAAACTTAAGCAGCAACTTTTCCAATTTCCAATATTTATCTAATTCTCAAAACTTTTGGCCACGACTGTAAATAAAGTTCTCAGGAGATCCTCCAGCCAAAGAAATTTCTAATTAAAACATTGTATCATTTTGCTTTGTGGTTCTGATAACACTTTGTTTTCTGTGACTACTGCCTCAGTTTGATAGTCATTATTAGTCCCCACCTTGGTCTTGATAATGAATGTTCTGTAACCTCCAATGGCAATCTGCTTTTTCATGACGCTGAAACTGTTGAATTTGCAGACAAGGAGCCCTGCACTGTGCAGCCTCAGGGTGAAGTCCACATCGTGACAGGTGAAGCGGTTCTGGTCGTATTGGACGTTCTGACTCCGATCAACATTGAGAAGAAGGAAGTCATGAACATGACCTCTGGAGAACGGCTCCCACTGTTTGATACCTAATTCAACAGTAAGGCATCGGAGGATGAAAATAGTGGAAAAAACTACTTTACTTATTATAAAACAGAATGTTTATTGGAGTTAAAGTGGTTACAAATTACTGAAATATAATGAAAGTGTTTTTTTCATCTGGTGTAATATTCTAATCTTAAAAGTTGTGTTTTCATTTGCTGTAAGCATAAAATTATCCTAATTAACAGAATAAATGCTTGACAACATGACTCTGTGTTTGGATTATCTATATAATGTGTTTCACCTACTGAATTGAGTTACAGAAACAAATAAACTTTTATTTTAAATATTCTGTATGTGCATAACAAGCTGGTTGTGTCCTGGTAAATTCTGAAAAGATTTTAAAGCTCTTTTTTCTACATATGAAACTCTAAATAGTCACAGAATGCACACAATTCATGACATAGAAGGTACACCTGGTCCTGTGCTTCTCTGTTTAGTTTTATTTCTCATCAGGACTATGTGCACTGTGTTTTGTCTTTGTCTGTCTTCTATCCTCCCAACCTCTGGCTAGTGAAAACAGAATGTCGTTCATACTGAGCCAGGTTAAAATGAAGAGGTCCCTCTTCACTGTTGCTACATGCTTAATCAGATGAAGGATTGCTGTAAAGTCAGGGAACTATTGCAATTGGCTGGGTTTCTGTAGATAGTTAACATTGTACCAATTAGATGTAAACGATCAACTGAATTTGACTGTATTGCATTGTAGTTAGAATTGAATTGGAATAATTGTAACTGCATCTGACTAAATAATTGGATTATACTGATATTAACTGCATTTATTTGAATTAATTTATATATATATATATATATATATATATATATATATATATATATATATATATATATATATATATATATTCGGAAGTGAATTGTACCTGTTTGTCCAGTACAGTATCTTTAAATAGCATCCGCTGTGAATTTATAACAAACTGAAATGAATTAAATTGAGTTTTTTTTTCTTTTTTTGGGGGGGGGGTGTTGTAGTAAAACAATATTTTTATTGATCAACATAAATTCAGTTGGAAAGTTCTTTTTCTTTGATATTGTGTTTCCTCACCTGTTATTCCTCGGCTGTTCCACTTCCTTATGCCACACAGACCATACTGGGCGAGGTCTGGACAAGCCTCCATGTGCTGCAAGACTTGCTTTAGTGACACAGCACGCTCAGCAGGAGAACTAAGGAAACAGCAAAACACTGTGTTAAACCCAACAATTATTCCATAAGATCTTCTTTCACAAACAAGGGCATATGTTTTTATTCACCTCAGTTTATCGTTGTCTACCGCATTCCACATAACACAGGAGTCATCAGCGAGGATGATGAAGGGCCAGACATCACCAGATGGGCTACCCCCTTCCAGTCGCCGACTGCGCTCCAACTCCAAGTTGTGATAAGAAAGCTCTTTTATCAGGAAGTGAGCAGCACCTAAACACATATCAGGAGACGATCATAGATGTGATCAAATCTGAAAAAAAAAAAGAAATCCAAACAAAAAAAATACATCTGAAACAGAAGAGTAAGCGTCACACCTATACCGGCTCCATTGAAGACAGTGGGCAGCACCAGCATGATGTGGTTGGGCCAGTACTTCTTGTAGACAGGCATCTCATACTCTTTAACTACAAGGATGTGTAGATGTGAGGCTCCATCCATCGCATGGTACAGGTTGAACAGACCGTGCTCGTGCCGGCCGGTGGTGGGGGTGAAGATTGGACTCTTAATGGAGTCTGGGCTCTGCAAAAGTAAAAAAAAAAGGGGGAAACCTAGGTATTCAAGATAGTGCTCAATGATACAGAATGAAAAAAATAAATAAGTAAATCATATCAGAATATTACTGGCAAAAGGGGAATTGACTGTTCTTTTTATATAAAAAGAAGAGTTGCTGGGTTGTAAATAAACTTTACTCAAATATTTAGCAATTCCACCATCTGGTGGACAAACATTGTAACTGCACTGTAGCCAATCCCAGTGGTGTCCAAAGTCAGTCCTCGCGAGCTGGTATCCTGCATGTCTTAGTTCTTTCCGTGGTTCAACACACCTGAATCCAATGACGGTTCACTATCAGGCCTCTGCAAACGTTTGTAAAGCTGAGGAGGTAGTTGGACTGTTACATTCAGATGTGTTGGAACAGAGACACATCTATAACTGGCAGGCCCTTGAGGACTGGAGCTGGACATCCGTGCTTTAAGAACATCACTTTAAAGGAATTTATCTGGATTAAAAGCACAACATGGTACATTTTGATGTTTGTAGCACAAACTAATAAATGTTGCAAAGCTAATATAATGAAAATATGTAAACTTTTTAAAGACCTGGATTCCTCTAGGAATCGGCACTGGCAGATTTTGTAGAGAAATTGAAAATACTTGGATTAAATCTTTAGCTACAAAGAACATACCCAGTCAGAAGTGAGAGGCAGCCGCATGCTCTCCAGCTGGCCTCCTGGCTGGCTGAAACTGAAGTAGTGCTCTTTAGACTTTGGGATGATGAAATAGAGCTGGATGTCTTCTCCAAGCAGAAGATGGGTGAATGTGAAGGCATGTAGTGTTGACTCACACATCTGGATTATGATTAGAGATAACTCCCATTTATATTTTAGAGGCACCTTGAGAGTAATTTCTCACACTGACTTCCATCATTATGTGCTTGTGTGAGTAATTTGCAGACCTGATATCTGGGGTTAAAGCCAAGGTACTGATGACACTGCTCACAGTGATGATAGGTGTTATACGCTGCATACTTGGACAGCTTTATGCGAGATGTCCGTCTGCGCAGGTACACGTCTTCTTGGCGCACAGGGTTTCCTTAGCAACACAACAGAGGAAAGAGGAGGGAATAATCAAGCAAGATGTCTTCCAGGTGTTGAATACTGTACCTGGATTGGTTTTGGAAGTAAATAGGTAAGAAAGACAAGAATTGCAGATTTGCTGTTCATTTTGTAGGTGAATGTTTTTCGAACACTTTTCTTACCATCAGCTCGTGGCTTGAATCCAGGACAGTATATAATGCTGATGTCGTCATATTTTGCGTCATGGATGGTGTAGTCAAAGGGCATTGACTTTATAACTTCTGTGTTGGGCCATGGAGCATTGGGTGGGTGGTACTGCACACCTTCTACCTGGGCGACTGAAAACACAACACACTTTTTAATGAGCATTCTAAATATGAGTTAAAAGGACTAAGAACAAGTACCATTATCAGGAAATGTCTTGACAAAGGAAGGTATGATTACATGATCTTTAAAGTTGAATTTGACTATAAAAAGTGTTTATTTTTATAGCAATGTAGGTGAGAACTAATTTCTGCCACAAGTATACTGACTGCAGTGGATGTCCTCCTCATCGTGGATATCCACCTCCATTAGCCTGATCAGCATGCGAGACAGGAGCCCCAAAAAGTGAAGATATGCCCCAGTTTTTCCCACCTGACCATGAAAACAAACAATACTTCATTGTAAATGTATAAGAACAAAATTATGTTTGAAAATCTACGTCAACTAGTGTATGAGGCAAAAACTGAATGGTAGAAAGAAAGCCAGACGGACATTACCTGTGGAGGACCACTAAGCAGCAGCCTACGAGGGTGAAAATTGTCGGTTCGTCCTTCAGTGCGGTTGCTGCTGTCCATGTGGTAGGACCGAGGGACTGTCCACTGACGATAGTAGAGCGACTGCTCTGTGCATGTCATCATTTTACTAAGCAGAGGTCTGAGCAAAAACAACAAAACTAGTTTTAATATGTATGGCCTTTTAATTTTCATCTACAGCCTAGCATCTGTTTACAGTTGTTTCCGCTGTTTCCCACACTGCTGCTGTTTGGACAAACCAAGCAAATTACAACCAATGGCCCAGGCATTTATTCCAGCTTTACATATTGATTCAATAAACCCTAAAATTAGCTGTAGGTTTACTCCTCTGTGTTTTAGGTTATTATATGAACATATTAAGAGCAGACACTTATTTTGAAATACATATAGCTTCATTTTGAATTGTCTGCGTGTGGTAAACCGATGGAGTTTTTTTAATTTCAGGTGTTAAGTAACGAAAAATACAGTGCCATAGAAAAAAGTGCTTACCCTTTAAACTTCACATTTGTCACACTGGACCCACAAACTTCAGTATAATTTAAGTGACTGATCAACACAAGAGGTATACAATTTACAAATATGAATCTATTAAGTGGTGCTTGCATTTGGATTCAACATCCATCACTCTCATACCTCTAAATAAAATCATCTAAAATGATTTTAGATCCAAAGTCACCGACTTAATAAATCTACTCCCCCGTGTGTATGTTAATGTCAGTAAACATTCAACTGTTCTGTAAAGGCCTCAGAGGTTTGTTAGAAAACATTACTGAAGAAACAACATCATGATGACCAAAGAACACAAAAGACAGATGAGAGATAAAGCTCTGGAGCACTTAACACTCTTTAAACCATAAAGATAGTGCAGAACAAGGACACACCTATCAACATGTGTCTGTCCAACCAAACTAATAGACCTATCATTGGGAGGTTTTTTTGGAGAAGCAGACAAGAGGCCCACGGTAATTTTGGAGCAGCAGATTCTATTCTTAGTACAACTTGTCATGGACTTCACAAGTCTTGGCTTCATGCAGTTTGCTACAAGTCATAGCATAGTAGAGCCCACAGCAAACAAGTGGAAGAAGGTGCTCTGGAGGATGAGACCAAAATTAAACTTTTAGACCTTAAAATGCCATGCTGAGAGAAAAACATTACACTCCATGAACCATCCCAACTGTGAAACAAACTGTCCCCTCATGCTGTGGGGACAGTTTTCTTTAGCAGAGACATGAGGATTGATCAGAGCTGAGTGAGGCGAAGACTTTTGGAAGATGGCCTGGTGTCAAGAAGGGCAGCAAAGAAGCCACTTCTCTCCAAAAAAAACATCAGGGACAGATTGATCTTCTGCAGAAAGTGTGGTGAATGGACTGCTGAGGACTGGGGCAAAGTCATATTCTCCGATGAAGCCTCTTTCCGATTGTTCGGGGCATCTGGAAAAAGGCTTGTCCGGAGAAGAAAAGGTGAGCGCTACCATCAGTCCTGTGTCATGCCAACAGTAAAGCATCCTGAGACCATTCATGTGTGGGGTTGCTTCTCATCCAAGGGAGTGGGCTCACTTACAATTTTGCCCAAAAACACAGCCATGAATAAAGAATGGTACCAAAACACCCTCCAACAGCAACTTCTTCCAACAATCCAACAACAGTTTGGTGAAGGACAATGCATTTTCCAGCACAATGGAGCACCGTGTCATAAGGCAAAAGTGATAACTAAGTGGCTCGGGGATCAAAACGTTGAAATTTTGGGTCCATGGCCTAGAAACTCCCCAGATCTTAATCCTATTGAGAACTTGTGGTCAGTCCTCAATAGGCGGGTGGACAAACAAAAACCCACTAATTCTGACAAACTCCAAGAAGTGATTATGAAAGAATGGGTTGCTATCAGTCAGGATTTGGCCCAGAAGTTGATTGAGAGCATGCCCAGTCGAATTCCAGAGGTCCTGAAAAAGAAGGGCCAACACTGCAAATACTGACTCTTTGCATAAATGTCATGTAATTGTCAATAAAAGCCTTTGAAACATATAAAGTGCTTGTGATTATATTTCAGTACATCACAGAAACAACTGAAACAAAGATCTAAAAGTAGTTTTGTAGCAAACTTTGTGAAAACTAATATTTGTGCCATTCTCAAAACTTTTGGCCACAACTGTACAGGACGGATTTAATGTGACCTGACCGTTCAGACTGAAGTCGCTTTCAAAAACCTCAGATATGTATGATTTAGTACCACATATGAAAGTAACCTGGGTCGGATTTGAAAAAAATCGGATTTGTGCTGATCAGACTGCCATGAATAAAATCAGATATGAGTCGCATATGGACAAAAAGTCGGAATTGGTGGGCTTTTGCCTGCAGTGTGAACATAGCCTTAATGTGGACAATCCTCTCCAGGCTGCAATCATCCCTGTTGCTTGTGCACTTTTTTCTTCCACATAACTTTATATTAATGTGCTTTGATACAGCACTTTGGGAACATCCAACTTCTTTTGCAATTATCTTTTGAGGCTTTCCCTCCATATGGAGGGTGTCAATGATGGTTTTCTGCACAACTGTCAGGTCAGCAGTCTTCCCCATGATTGTGATTCCTACTGAACCAGACTGAGACCATTTAAAGGCTCAGGAACCCTTTGTAGGTGTTTTGGATTAATTAGCTGATTAGGGTGTGACACTGTGAGCCTAAAATATTGAACAGTTTTACAATATTAAAATTTTCTGAGATTTTGAATTTGGGGTTTTCATAAGCTGTAGGCCATAAACATAAAAATTGTTACAAATAAAAGCTTGAAATATCTCACTTTACATGTATTGACTCTATATTATATATTAGTTTCACCTTTTAAGTTGAATTACTGAAATAAATAAACTTTTGCACGATATTTTAATTTTTTTAATTTTACCTGTAAATTCACCAATTCACCAAAATGAAATACTATTTCATTGGTGAAAATTCATGCCATGCATCATTTTCCTTTCACTTTACGATATGCACAACCATCTCAATAAGTCTATTAAAGTTTGTAATTTAGGACTGGTGTATTCTTAATACTTAACCTAAACACATGACATTAGGACAGTAATGCAGGTAAACAATAAACCCATTGCAATACAAATAAACAAGTGTTTCTGTTACCTAAAACTGCTTGCCCATGCAACAGATATGTGTGGCAAGAATGAAGTACACCGTGGAAGGCCGCTGCTGTCATTGGCTGTGATAATATCATAGAGAGCACGGGGGAGGAGTACAGATGGAGGACGACTCAGTCCTCTCGCCCAGGAGCAGCTCAGATGAGGAGAGGAGGCCCGTGGGGATGTAGAGTCTGAGGATGCGGATTTGGAGGGAATTTGAGGCTGAGAAACAGACTGCTGCTGGGTAGTTGTTTGGTTGTAGGATTGAGTATTTGTATGAGATGGCAGCTGACTTTGACCTTGGGGCTGTGGCTGCTGCTGGGAGATCAGCTGGACCTGGGGATAACTTTGAACTAGGGGTTGGCTTTGGAAGTTAAGGGTAGCTTGAAAAAATGCCTGAGAGGAGGTCTGGGGCTGTAGTTGAATCTGGGCTTTTGAGGGAGATGGTACGTTGTCCAAGGTTTCTTTTAGAACATTTGGAGAGGTGGTAATTCGAGATGGTAGGGAATCTACAGTTCTACTATCAGGGCATGGTTGAAGAGAATGAGAGGACTGTAGTGGAGAGTCTCCTGGAAGTTACACAAAAAGGACAAGAGGGGGTTTCAAAAGAATAAAGAAATCATGTCATTTGCAAACATAAGATGATTTAATTTCTCATCATACTGTTATCCTGTCCCTCCTCCTCTTCATTGTCAGTGCTGCTGAGTTTTTCAGCATCACTTTCGATCACGTCGCTTCCTGGGCCAGAGTTGTGTGGTGGTCGTGACTCTGCTTTCACCAGATAAGCAGCTAGCCCCAACTCCTGTTCCAGAGTGGTCCGTTGAAGGTATGAACAGCTTATCACGCGGAGGTCACAATACTTCAATGACCTTTCACGAGAAACATAAGACTATTTTACTATTTATGACATTTTTTTAAGCATACTAATTTTCTTAATTGTTTGTACAATCTAAAGTCAGGAATCTACAGTCAAAGCTCAGTGCGTACCTTGGTAATGATTCTCCAAGCGGCTCAGCCCCTGACAAGATCAGGATGCAGGGGAGAGCTTCCAGGTCTAAGTAGGTATGAGGAACCCATTCAGCATCATGGATCTTTAACCAAATCTGCAATTCATAAACACACATAATATACAGCATTTACAGTATGATAATGTTTTTCAATTTAATATCAGTATTTCTGTCAACTGAATGTAATCAACAACCTACCTTGATCTGATCAGTGAAAGTCTGCCCAATAGTCAAAGTTTGACTAGGATTCCCCAGAATAATTTCAAAACTCTCCTCCAGACCCAGCTGCCTCCTCACCCTGGACAGCCGCCGATGGGCCCAAGCTGCCAGAGCCAGAGAGGGGATCCGCAGCAGCACCATGTGACCATGATGGGCAGGACACTGCTGTACGGCGGTGAGGAGAGATTGTACAATTTCCATGGTTTCCACAGAGGTGTGTTTGTGGAGATTGTGAGAGCTACTGATTTTGCCAGATGCAGCCATCAGAGCCACACAGTATTGTTGGACTAATACTGTAGTCCGTATAACAGCACTGTGCAGCTTTGGAAATCTGAAAACAACAAGAAACAGGGACTTTCTACAATGATTAGGTTTTAATATTAGAGTTTAGCTGATTAAGAACGCTGTATGTGGGTGTTGGACCTTTCTTCCAGGGTTGATGTCATGCTCTCAAAGGAGGAATCATATCGCATCAGTGGCAGGCTGCTTCCTGAGCGGGTTGACTCTAAAAGCTCTGACACACCAAAGTACCGTGTCCTCTCATGATACAGGTCCACATCCTATGCACACAAGCAACGGCTGACAATAAGATTGAGAATCAGACCACTCACCAAATGTCTATCCCAAACAGAGTTTAGACTCACATTGCTGAATGCAGACGGCCAGTGTATCTCATTGTAAGGGCTGATGCGAGTGCACTGTGTCTGCAAAGTGAAGGGGAAGGAGGTGACGTGCAGAATCAAGATGTTTGTTGCATCTTTAACCTGTCGGGAGTTTAACAGCCGATCCACAAGACCAAAACTGCTTTCTGAGCTGCTGTAGGATGTGCTGATTGGGATGGGACAGAGTGACATAAGACACATAAATACAATTGATTACCTGTTTTTTGTTGTATCATTTCATTGAGCTAAGATTTTCTAATCCAAACCTGCTAATATCCCAGTGGGCATGGTCATGGACCAAGATGTAGAGCGTATAGGAGTTACTCTGTGCTTCCTGTAGAAGCTTGTCAATTCGTGACTGAGCGCTCTGGTCCATCTTCACTACATAACGCTCTGCCTCTCTCTGAGATGCAAATTC
Source organism: Valencia hispanica (assembly GCA_963556495.2). Lineage (NCBI taxonomy): Eukaryota > Metazoa > Chordata > Actinopteri > Cyprinodontiformes > Valenciidae > Valencia > Valencia hispanica. Next base: position 41,942,797 of record OY747701.1, on the reverse strand, counting down.
CTGCTCTGAACTTCCAAGCTCCTGGAGGACACCTGGAATACACCAATTTAAAACAGTAGAATATAAACTAAAAACACAATCTTTGAAACGCTTCTTCATAGCTCTTGACTATCGTTGCACTAAAAACGTGTTTAATACATAAAGCTAAAGACACAAAGACTTTACTAACCAGAGCTCCAGAGGTGAAGAACAGTCTGCTGAAATGAGACCTCGGAAGGTGGGACGAGGATGAGAAAGCTGACCCTGTTAAAGGAACCGAGGTCTAGGTTCTGTGTGCTGGAGTCTGCGATGGCACAAACATGGGACAGGAGCTTTCTAGCCACCGCCAGCTGTATGGGGCGAACCTCACGCCACTCTACTCTATATTCTGCAAGCGTAAAAATGGACACTGCAATTATTGTATTCAAAATATAAATAAAGTGCAAAATAAGCAGAATATAGAAGGATGCAGTTAAAGCTGACATTGGGATAGTAGAAATTTGAAACTCAAATTTTTTAAATAAACATAATTAGATAAAACCTGATACATTCTACAGTTACCTGTTTGAGGAGCAGACCTTATTGTTTAAGTCAGTGGTCCAAACCCTGGTCCTCAGGGCCCACTGTCCTGCATGTTTTAGATGTGTCCCCACTGCAGCACACCGGCATTACTTCCTTAGCATGCCTCTAATTGCTGATTGCTGCAGAAGCCTATTAATCACCCCTTCATTTAAGCAAGGTGTACAGCAGCAGGGAATCACCTAAAACATGCAGGACAGTGGGCCCTGAGAACCAGGGGTGGGGACCTCTGATTTAGGATAGCCAAGGTCTTTTTTTGAATATGACAGATTCTAACATAAGGCCCGTTTCCACTATTGGAACTTCGGGGTAATTTTACTGGAACTTCACGACATGTGCGTCTCTTTTTTTCTTTTTATTCTCTGCTACTGTGGGTGCCTTTTTGTGCTGATCAGTGAGACTACTCACTGTTGAAATGGTCTTGATATGCTGACATCTTATGCAATTCCTTAAAGGGACGATTTCTAATGGAGACACGACAGTTGAGATGAGTGGGCCAACATGTCCAGTAAAACTACCCAGAGGTTCTGATAGTGGAAACTTGCCTATAGATGTAAACAAGAAACTTGTGTAATGCTACATTTCTTATTGGATCTGAATTTTACCATCTTCAATCCTTAATAAGACCGTTACTTTCAAATAGTGACCAACAAAAATCGTTCGATAAGAATAATAATGTATTATTATTATTGAACAGCTGGATACATTTCATTTGGTTTTCTTTATAGTTTATTGACAAATATTAAATTGATTACATTGCAAATTATTACATATTAAATGGTAAAAAGTACTTTCAAGAAACACCACTATAAATTCCAAAAGGTTTTCTGAGTTAAGATTTATTGTGACTAAAGGGCTTTCTTCTTACCTAAACAAGTGTTTTTGGAGCTTGAAACTGTCTCTTTAGGGCTGGGGGTGTCTTTTAAGCTGTGTGTTTGTGAATCTTTTGGGCTATGTCTGTCTTTGGGGCTAGGTGTGGCCTTAGTATTCTTCTCTTCAGATAACATCTTACTACTGGATGGGGGGGATGCCTCGTGCTCCACACTGGCACTGTCCAGAAGGGAATCCATATTACCATCTAAGGAACAGAAAGCCATGCAGTAATTTTAGAAAATTCTGATCAAAACACAAATGAACTGGCCAGAGATAGAAAGGTGTACCTTGTCCGAGAGAATTGCAATAGTGGATAAGTTCCTGGGTAGCCCCTGTGTGGAGCTGGTGGCTGATTTCTTTCAGTCCCTCACTGGGAGAAAACATGCTCTCTGCTAAGGCACGACACTGATGTTTACCTGAAACAGATACACAGAAACACTGCGTCAATATCGTGTTTTGTTCCTTCAGATTAATTCACTCTCCAGTCCAAATTTACCACAGCATCACTGTTTTTATTAAACTACAGCTCTCACCTGTTACTACCACACAGGACTGAGTTTCTTGTCCTGGTGAAGTAACGATGATGACGACATAGTTCGTGTTTTCAAGTCGTCCATCCATCAACCTACTGAACATTTGCTGAAGCGCCTGAGCCAAGGTTTTGACATCTTCCCCGAACACCACCACACCCTCCCCACAGGACGAGGCAGCGAGCTGGGCAAGCCAGGGAAGCTGACTGGGGGTGAGGGGCTGCTGACTCTGGGGAGGTAAAGAGAGATGCTGGGGGAGCCCAGGCAAGGTAGAGGGTACCTGAGGACAATGAAACCAATTAGTAATTTATTCAGGTTTATTATTTTATCAGTGTTACTTGTGTAAATTTAATAAAAATTCACAGAGCTGATATTTTGTCTGACCTCGATGCCATAGTGCCTCCCTTGGGTTCCTTGTGTTTGTGACTGTTGAAACTGTCTGATCTCACTGAGGTGAGATTCTCTCCATGACCTCATAAATATTTGCTCCAAATCCTCAATGAGAGGTACCTGCTCAGAGCCTGAGAGAGAAAGACAAAGCCACAGTCACACTCTTTACAATCTTACCATGTAGTACGGCAAATAAAAAATGTGTTACATAGACTTGTGACTAAAGAAATTAAGAGCTTTTGTAGAAAATGAAATCATGTACTCTGACTTATGTGTGTTGTTTATTGCATGCCGCTGTTTTGTAAGGGGCATTTGCATTGGGATGAAGGGTATAGAATTCAGTGTTTTTCACCATCAGACAGAGTGTGTTACTTTTGCTGTGACACCACAGCCTTGTTTTATTTATTAATTTTTCATGAATCAGTTAAACATCTAGGACCTAATCTTTATTGTTCTATTAGTTCCCCCCACTGACTAATGACTATAAGAAAAAATATTTTTTTAAGAGGTTAGGCTGCAAAGGGTTAAACAGTTGAGTCATATGGCGGTGACTGAATCTTCAACAGAGCAGACTGAGCATCTGCATGTCAGAGAATGAGGTTACGCAATGTTATTAGAGATATTGCTGCAACATTTCCACAACACTTACAAAACAAATCATAGCAGTGGAGAATGTGTGCAGTATATATGGTGTCACACTGTATTTAAATAAATTCTGGCTCAGGAGGTAGAAGTTCATCTAGTGGCGGACTGGCCATTTACCATTATGTTCAACAACAAAAACTTTTTACACTAACCTAGCTGAACAAGGTAGTAAACAGTGAGCAGAATCTGCATCTCAGCAGAGAGAGGTTGAATAGGGGATGGTCCGTAATGTTGGTAGACTCTAGGGAGTGTTTGTGAGCTCAGGTAACAACTCTGGAGGAGAGAACTGACGAGTACATCACTTGTGTTGCCTGTGAGCTGAGGAAGAGGGCCATGACCTGTGGAAATAGGAAATGTACAGATAAAAAACATATAAGAGTGAAAGGGAATAAATTGAATAACGTCAGTTTTGGGATTTTGGCAGTTTATTCTATTCATGTGTCTTTTTCATATTATAGTGTAAAACGGCAAGATAAACAACAAATTGCTCCAAACACACAATGATGGAATTTACCAATATTTTTTAGATGTATTGAGATAAAAATTATCTACATCCTTCAAAATACTTTTACTAGTTTATAAATCATTGAATGGCCTAGAGCTAAAGTATCTTGAAGATTTACTGTCACTATACCAACCCCCCAGACCACTCAGATCCTCTAATTCCAGTCTACTCAACATCCCTAGAATTAGAACCAAACATGGAGAAGCAGCTTTCAGTTTCTATGCTCCTCTAATCTGGAACAAACTTCCAGACAACTGCAAAGCTGCTGAAACACTGAGTTCTTTTAAGTCACAGCTAAAACCCCATCTGTTTAGAGCTGCCTTTGAGTAATGTTTTCATGTATCAAATGTTTTGTGTGTGCTTCATGCTTTATTGCTGTTTTTACTTTATCCTAAATTCATGTCTGTTTTTACTTTAGGCCCACGTCCATCCATATCACAAACCTGCACATTTGGACATTGTAAGCGAACACTAAACATGGGACATTAAAAAATTCAACTAACCTTAATTCTATCAAGAGAAAAAAAATATTTCTGCATTATCCTGATGGCCACCAATATTATTGACATAACAATGAGATCCAACTGGAGAAGTCCCACCATGATCTGGGAGCTTTTTCTTTTAATGAAACAATGGTGCTCCGTGTTATGCAGGGGTATCAAACCTCAAGTGGCTTTGAGGAGATGCTGCAGCAAGCATCCCACTTAAGTGGTAATCATGTGGTCTTTCAACAGGAAAATGCTGCAGTTCACAATGGCCATCTAAACTTGTCACCCTGACCTCGATCAGAGTGAAAAGATTTTGCGATGAATGCCAAGGGAGGTTTTCAAAAACAGTTTAGTTCCAGACAAAAGATGCACTTTGTGAAACCATATTCATCTCATGGAGCAACAACACCAGAAGTGTCCTGGAAACACTCACAAACCTAAAGGATCAACAAAAATACAGTGGGGCTACTGACTACTATTCCTTTTTTTGGTGCATATAGTTGTTGTTTTTTCTCTTCTGCAAATGGTCTTAAAGTTTGATCAGCTGATGAACAGCTTGTTTGATGCTTGGTTTTCAAATTTTTTTTTGCTTTCTATTTTTTTATGTCCTATATTTTTTTCATGTTTAAGCTCAATTTGCAATCAAGAAGCATGAAATACAAATGGTTATAACCTTTTTCCCATTCTTAGGATAATGATGAGGAGAGTATCTTAACTCAACAAAAAGGCTTGTATGCTGCAAAACTCAACTTTTTGCAGCATTTTGTAGCACCAAGGTGAACTTGTGCAGCACCAAATGAAATCACATATGACAGTCATGTCGCTGCATCATGTGTGTTAGAAAGTTCCAATGCATGACAACTGAAGCAACAATTACTAGATAGACTTAGTTACAAGCACGGTGGCTGAATCACAAATATTAACAGAAAAAAAACACATTTCATATTGCCATGTGCAAGTTTATATGCACACATAAATAAAAAAAATGCCAATACACCAGTTAGACAAAAAAGTTAATACATCAATTGAGTTAAGAGTCTTGCAGTGTGCTGGCGGCTGTTCGATGAAGCGAGCTCAAAAGATTTTAGGCTAATTAGAAATACCCTTGCTTGAGTTAGCCTAACAGTTCACTCCATGTTTATTCGGTTCCACGAACAAAGCTCAGGTGGATTTAAACTTTGCTAATTCAACCAAGGCTCATGCGCGTTCATGCTACATTAAAGGCAGGCCCTGTCAATCGATGCTAGATAAGTGAGAAGGGAAGGAAAGGAAAGAGCTGTGTTCTTCTCCCAGGCTGAGCAAGAATTATTAATGCAAGCCTCTGAGCATCACAAATACATCATAACCAATAGGAGGAACACCAGCTGCATGAAAAAAGCTTGTGAGGCTGCATGGTGTAATAACGTAAATTATTGATTACATGCTAAGTTGTAATACCGGTGTTCTGAAGTAGGTGGTGTTGCTGCACAGATGGTCTAGAATGTGACACACAGTGAGCGCTAAGAAGTGCTTCGGTCTATAAACTGTTAAATTTATGTTAATAAATCATATTACCTCGTTGGTAGGGCAAGATCATCAGTTTTAAAGTAGTTTCAGGCTATTTTAACACATTTAGACAGAACAGCATCTTGATTGTATGGGTCCATCTTAGACAAAAAGTTATATATTTGTAATTATTAATAATGGCAGCAAATATTCTTCAAAATGGTTAAAAAAAAATAATTAGAACAACATTAAAAAAAATAAAACCCCACATTGTATTGCATATTATATTTGAGGGTTGATGGGATGAGAAGAAGAAGAAGAACAAGAAGAAGAACAAGAAGAACAAGAAGAAGAAGAACAAGAAGAACAAAAACAAGAACAAGAACAAGAACAAGAAGTGCTGTGTGTCATAACATGGCTTGTCCACTCATAATCATTAAGCTAAAATAAGCCTCCAAGCTAGCCTGCCAGGGAGCCGGCTTGTCCAAGAGCATATGTCACCATAGTGAATCAGAAAGGTTTTGTTGCCATATGTGTGAACAGGTTCACAACATTAGGAAATTGCTGCGGTACTTAGTGCAAACATAAAATAAACACTTTTAAGTGTGCAATAAATGAATAAATAAATAAAATAAAATGTTGTAAACAGATTGATATATACCTGAGTGCAGGTTATGATCAGTGACTAACCGGGGCTTCAAGTTAGCCTAGTTTAGCCTAGTTTGTGGAACTGAATTTTGGTAAATTAAGCCGAGATTGTTAAAGTAATCTTGGTTTAAAGAGATTAGCTCGCTTCATGGAAAAGCCCCCTGGTTTGTTAACTTAAAACAACTATGGCACAGTATTGGGGCCAAATTTAAGACTACTTCCCTGCCACAGGAAGCTATATCCATTCCAAAGCCAGTAACTGGTTTGACTATTGATAGGCAGGCATCGGTAACTGAGGCTGGCGCTGGCAACTAAGAAGGAGACCGCTCACTTGTGTTAGCATTGGAGAGGCTAACAACTAGCATTCTTAGACTGGCCACCCACTGGATTGCCCACTCCCTCACCTGTCCATTAGCAAGGATAGGCTGGTGATAACATCGGAGAGGCAAAGGACTAGCCTGCCTAGGCTCGTCATCTATGGAGGACTACGGGGGTCATTGGAAAAGTAATACAGCATATTGACGAGGAGTGCTTAATTGTGAATTAAAAATCTAGATTGCTAAATATAATTTCAAATTCAACAATTAATCCATACAAAATAAGACAAATTTGAAAAGCATTTTGTAATTACACATTTTAAATTGAAATACTAAAGAGGAATTGCAAATTGTATTTATTATTTGAATATTAAATACTGTGATTTGGTTAGACAGACATATTTGGGTGGACCTTGCCGAGCTGTACAGCTCGTGTCAAACCAATGAGAGAGCTGGTTACGTTTGAGGAGCAGCTGTGATTGGCTGAACTTGGTTTTCAGTGTGCTCAGGGACCAGGAGGGTCACTCGAATGCTAAAAGGAGAGGGTAAACCATTTAGGAAATGCAATAGCAAAAAGGATTTGAAAATGAGAGCTGGAAAGAGAAAACGGATGTAGAAAAGGGAATAACTTTTTTAAATGTATGAAAAGGAAAGATATTTACAATCTCATTTATTAATTGTGTTATTTAATTCTCCATTTTGAAATAGGATTCGAAAAACGTTTTCAAATCACAGTATTTAATAATCAAATCATAAATACAATTTGCAATTCCTCTTTAGTATTTCAATTTAAAATGTGTAATTACAAAATGCTTTTCAAATTTGTCTTTTTTTTTTGTATAAATTAATTGTTGAATTTGAAATTATATTTAGCAATCTATATTTTTAACTCACAATTAAGCACTCGTCCTCAAAATGCTGTATTGCTTTTCCAATGACTCCCGTAGTCCTCCATACATACCATAGTAGTCCTCCATAGTCATCGGCTTTATTAGAAGAGTATATTCTTCTTCTACCGACTTTATGGCAGTTGGCAAACAACTTGAAGTGCATTACCACTACCTTCTGGCCTGAAGTGAGTAGTTTTAATGCCTTTATTCCTATGTAAATACATGTGACTCTTAAAAATCAAAATACAATCTCATGAATTATATACCTCATACTCTTGTAAAATCTAATTAAAACTTAACTGAACACTATCTATTGCTGTTGCTCAGATTTTAGTATATTCATCTCCTGCCTTTATTTATCACAATCTAACATTACATGTTCAAATGTTTCTTGTGCGCACCCCCACAAAAAGAAAACAACAAAACTATTCCCTGTGACTGAGTATGACATATAGGGTCCTCTGGATTTAATTATATGATTGCCTAATAATTATTATTACATTTTTTTATATTAATTAATTACAATTCTGTGGAAAAGTCAACACTACCAGCAGTACGACTTTGCTGGTGTTTAACCTAAATTTAAAGCGTGAAGAAAGCATTCTGTTAGTAAAGAATCGCTTATTTTATCTAAACTCCCCAGACCTAACAGTTAGTAATCACACTGTAAAGATTACCTGGGGCACTGTGACAAGGTGAAAACTTTAATACGTAATGCAATGTTCTCCATTTTCTATTGAGCATTTGATGGCAGACTTGTTAAGGCTCACTACCGTACTGGACACTTTAATCAGTACTTTGTTTCTTATAGCACCATCCGCTGAAGTAATAAAAATCAAAATTTCAAACCTCAATAAAAATGAAGTAATTCTTTAATATCCATTTACTGCATTACATTTATAAATAATCACAGGAGAGGTTCACCCATTCTATGTCTCTAATATCATCAAAAAGGCATTCATACAGTGCTGCAAGTACACATAAGACTAAAAAAGATCAAAGATACTCCATAAAAAATAATAACATTTTATAAAAATTATTTAGCAATCATATAATTCAATCCAGAGGACCCTAATTTCATACTCAGGGACAGGGAAATGAACATTTAAAAGACAGGCTTCATGCCAATAATGAGGAATTAGAGAAAATAAAAGTATAGCACTATTAGACGGAGGAGTTGATCGAGATGAGAAGCTCCCAGATGTGTTAGGTATTTCCCAAACAGCAGTTGGTATACCATGATAATTAAGACATACTTGGTGCTGGAAATTCCTCCAACTTTTAAAATACACATATAACTGATCCTCTCACCTTTAAATATGACAGGCTGCAGCCTGCAAGTGTGCAGCAGCTGATCAGGCACTGCTACAGACACTTCAGGGGGCAACGGCTGACTTGAGGACCCCCGTGATGAGCTCTGCAAGGCTGTAGTCTCTGGTACAAAAGGGAAACAACCACAGAATGGTATTTACATTTAGCACACAGTTACACTGAGCCTAATTAGCTTGATAACAAAGATATTACTTTAAACATAGTGTCACCAAACACCTATTTGTACCTGATCTTGCTCCATTGGTGATGACAGAAGTCACTGATAGTGTTGATATGGCTAATGACGATTGTGCAGACTTCACAGTACTCTCTGTCAGACTGGTGGTGGATGATTCAGGTGACCAGCCTTTGTGTCTCTTTTTTGGGGGGCCAGCATTTGCAGGTGGACCTGTCAGATTAAAAAACAAGATCATATGACAGATTTAGATTAAGCTTAATTTTTATTGCATAAGAGGATATTTGTCCGTTCTTGCGTTCAATTCTAGTGAAATGAAATGTGTAATTTTTCAATCAGCTCGCTTTGAAACCGACAACCTGAGATACACAGGAGTCACTTCCCTCATTCCAACACCTCACCAATTAACACATTTACTACAAGATGTTAGGGAGACTTTTGTGAATACTGTAATGCAAAACAGCTGTATTTTAGTCATGCGTTTATCTGTTATCTGTCTTTTAATCTCAAGTATCTGTTAAAATGCTGTAATAATGGAGCTACATAAAAGATGGGCCTGTTAAAAGGGCAATGAAAAGAACAACACCACCAGGAAGGAAGTGTTTCATTCAGATATAATGCAGGGGACAAGACAGAGAGAGGGAATTTTACAACCCCGGTTTATGGAGGAGGCAGACTGAGCGACAGGGAGTGAGAAGGACAGAGAGGCAAACAGAGGAGAAAAGAGAGGTAGAAGTTTAGTGCTCTGAGGACTGGCAAATGAAAGCCAGGAAAACAAAGGTTGACCCCCCACCAACATAAAAAGTAGCTGCAGGGCTCCTGTGAAGCGGACAGAAACAAAGGGGAGGGGCTTAAAGACAACCAACACAAAATCATCATGTTTATATTCAAACAAGAACACAGGTAAACGTAGGCTTTATTGAAAGGAAAATTATGCTATGCATTGTAAAACATAGATTATTAATAATAAGATCTAAAACACATGGCAACAAATGTTTTAACAAACCAAGAGGGCATTTTAACTAATTGTTTAAAATGTCTTTGCCACTACATTGTCTTTTTATTTTTATTTTGCTTCTTACAAACTATAAACATACTAATGTAGCATGTACAGATGCACCATTTCCAACTTTCATAGCTGATTCCACTTTATGAATGCTGTAATGAATATGGCAACTCTTACCTTTTCTAAATATATTAGCACCAAGTTAAAGAGCTTTTTATCTCTTGCTCTGTGTGTTTTTCTCTGGAAAACTGTACATATCATCCAGGTATTAAAAAATAAATAAAAAACCTGAACAGAAAAGAGAGTAACAAAAATGCCAAAATATTCCAGCTTGCTTCTAATAACCTCTTCTGACTTCATGTTTACACAAATTACAGATTTTAAAAATAGCTAAATTTGATCCTTCCTCATCTAAAAACTTCCACATCAAATACATGCTGGTGCTAGCTTATATCTGTTTAGATATGGTGGCTTTATCAATCAGAGAAAGTCACCCAGAATCAAAATAGGAACAAAACATGGAGAAGAAGCATTTAGATTTTATGTTTCGCTAATCTGGAACAAACTTTCAGAAAACTGCAAAACTGTTGAAACACTGAGTTCCTTTAAATCTAGGCTAAAAACCTTTTTGTTTAGAGCTGCCTTTGATCAATAATCTCTGCAACATTGCTAATTCTAGTCTGGATTGCAGACAATTGTAATGTCCTTTTTTGTTTGCTGGTTGTGTTATGTTTTTTATCATGTAAAGCACTTTGAACTGCCTTGTAGCTGAAATGTGCTATACAAATAAACTTGACTTGGCCCGTCAAGAGGGCCAAACTGAAGACAAGGCAATTCTGGCGAACAGTGGAGGAACTGATGCATGCCTTCAGACGTGTTTATAGGAACATGCATGCTCTGATATAGCCTCATGTTCTTAAAACTGTCTTAAAATAATGGCACTCCAATCAAACTATTCCTCAGTGTCAGCAAATATAAATATGGAGATGCATCAACATGCAGTTAATAATCTTAAACCTTCAAACGTCTTTAGATAAAGTCAATCACCTTGAAAGAAAAAGGTAGAAATATTCAGTAAAATGTAAATTCAATGTTAACCTTTTTGAGAATCCATATATATGTAATCTATTAACCCAATAAACACAATATAAAAATGAACTGAAATCTTGATTTTTTTATTTATTCCTAAACTTTAGTTTTTCTTGTCCACTCTAATTTAAAAGCTCCAGTTTGTTAGAGACATTCTTCTTCAGGTTGACACTGTTATACTAATAGGCATTGCCTGGGTCCTAAATAGGATAATGCAAGCCCTTCTTGGATAATACATGCATGTCAGACACTTCCTAGAAAGAACTGAAAAGTGGAAAAATAAGGAGAGGAATCTGTACCAGTAGCTGAGGGTCTCCCAGGTCCTGACTGATTTAATGGTGGCTGGGAAATGGAGGAAGCTGCTGTGTGGTTCCCATTTATTAGTGTGGTTGGGATATCAGCTGTCTGAGGATCCACATGAGATCCTTAAAACCGTAAAAAAAACAAAGTGTATTAGAGACAACATTTTAGACTACAAGGAAATTACTTTGTTGTTTATGTCAAAACAAATGACCAGAAGCAGTAATATGTCATTGCATTATCTTTAACCTGAGACGCTGCCTGGTGTGTGTGATGGGGGAGCCAAAGCCGGGTTTGAGGGCCGTTCATCTGATACCAGGTGGCCCTCTGAGTGACTGGATCTTATCTGTCTTATCCTGACATCTGAAAGACATATCAAACTTGTTGTCAATTAAAAGAGAAACACAGAATCTATTTCACATTAATGCTTTGAGAGTAGGCATGCCTGTGAGAAGTAGTTTAGTGTTAAACTCTGAAGTTCGAGGCTTCGAACAGCAGAAATACTCTGACCATTGAACAAAGTTAGATACATGCGACAATAATAGATGGGCTGAATTCAATACAGCTCTGTCATAAAATGAAATGTATAACTTATCTGCATAATTCAGCCAACTTCCCGAGGAAATGTCCAGGAGATCAAAGGTTGAGTATTTGGGCAAACATAGCAACAAATCCTCCATAACCTTGATTCCATCTTTGTGAGAATTGTTGGATTATACTGTTGTCTTTCTGAAATGTATACAGCTTCACACTCATTGTGTGTGCATGTAGTCAAAGACTTGGTAAAGACGTAAACAAAAAAGCCATCATCAAATACCCTCAGTGTGTTTTTCCGGAGCATACTTTACACATGATGTTCTCCCTTTAGGTGCTCTAAGATGGGACTCCACTTTGTATCCTTCTTATTTTACGATCTGTCAACAAGCGTCACTAGTCTGAAATCCCAGTATATGATTACAGAAGACAACAAAAAGTGACTGGTTACTCGTAAGGAAAGAATTCAGGACTGATTAAATTTGTTCAGTGGATACTACTTTTACTTGAACCTGCAAGAACCATCATATTTTCTAAATTTTTCTCTGTTTGTAGATACGTCTTGTAAACAAAAAGATGTGGGACACTTTATTATTTTCTTTTAGGAGGGGCAAAGTAAAAAAAAAAAAAGGACTCAGGAAACTTGCCACTAGCATTACCCAGGATTCATCTCTGGTTTGGTTCGTATTTTGGGTTGTGAGTCCAAAACCTTTTCCAGGGAAAAAAATAAAAGTCCTGAGGGTTAAATTCCAGGCTTTCAACACTAACACCTAAGCAAAACAGCAGATCAGGAGAAAATCTGACAGGTTCCTGCCTATTATCAACTCCTAAATCTCACACTTTCTGTTACAAACTGCTAGATAACCGCATTAACACCTATCTGCACAAATCTTTCCTCCAGGTAATGTCCTTTTTCACCATGACCTCCAAGCTTTGGCGTCTGTGTAGGCTCTAGAGTATCACCTTTGACCCCTCTATGAAGCTGCCCTACTACCAGCCACCCACACATTCACATCTTAGCAATCAAGAATGCAGATTTATCCAACTTCCAGAGTACAAAAGACATCTGATATGCATTTTTAAAGCAGTTGTGAATATGAGTTATTTTTATTGATTGCAAAATGTTGCACCGTCTGCAAATTTATCAAGTTTATTAATGTTATCATTGATAACAAATGTAAAATTTTTACAAAAGGCATTTTTTTTAACCAGATATGTTGAACTAGACGCTCTTCACACTGCTTTAGGTAAAAAGTCTGGTTTTATTATGTTCGCTGTCCTGCCAAGTATGAGAAGATGTTCGGCTGCATTGCTGATAGTCCAAGCTGGCAACAAGTTAAACAGACAACCAAGATCACCCTGAACAACACACACATCTGGTCAAAGGTTAACTTGGTCACTGGTGTTTTGCTGCATGTGTTCAGGACAAAAACATCTTCAGAGAACATTCTTCACACAGTTAAGAAGGTCAAAATACAACTAAATTTATCAACTACGGCTCTTTAGTGGTTAAATCTCTAAGCTTCACTTTCACTGCTTTCTGCTTGGGTTTGTGGTGACACACCCGATGGAGAAACGTCTTTAAGACAATTATTAAAACTGGTTTAATCCCTCGTTGTGTTTACTTCAATAAATTACACAATCTTAAAGAGAAAAAATACTCGATATGAAAATACTTGATGTGAAATGTTGTATTTCTTGAAGTGGAACATTTCTAAAATCTAGATTGGACACTTAAATCTATACAAAAAGATTGGATATCAAACCAATCTTCTAACAAGCTGTGTTATCCTGAGATATGTCTGTAGTTATGCTGGTATAGGCTTAGACTTCTGGAGGAAAGAATGACCACTTTTCTTCACTCTGCTACTTTTCCCTTCTACTACTCTCTAGTTGCATTATTTTTGTGTTATTTCAACTGTTAACTTTGTTCTTTGTCTCAGCTGTGATGCCTTGTTAAAGGGGGGCATCGGATGGGATGATGCTCCAAGTTACTGAACGTCCTCTTTGTTAACTTTTTACTTTGTTTAACGTAGAAAGTACCCCTACATCAGTTTTTCTGTTCTTCTTGTGTCTCTGCTCTGTCTTCTCAAACCCCCAGACGGTCGTGGCAGATGGCCACTTGTACGGAGCCAGGTTCTTCTGGAGGTTTCTTCCTGTTAAAGGGGAGTTTTTCCTCTCCACTGTCACTACATGCTTGCTCAGTATGAGGGATTACTGTAAAGTCATTGGCACAATGCAGAACACTGTCCACTGTCACTACATGCTTGCTCAGTATGAGGGATTACTGTAAAGTCATTGGCACAATGCAGAACACTGTCCACTGTCACTACACGTTCGTCCAGGAGGAGTGAATGCTGCAAGTCAATGACTCCGCGCAATCTGCTTGGATTTCTTAGATAGAAAACTTTTAAACTGATTAAATTTTATGTATGATTGAATTGAAATGATTTGTAAAATGTGTTGAGATGAATTGTGTTGTGAATTGTCACTATATAAATAAACTGAATTGAATTTAAATATGCCCACATGATGAATTTTCTTGTGAAACAGCAGTTTCATCTCTTACCATTTCCCCTCCAGCAAATGGGAGCACCCTTGACCAGTATGCCCTGGTTATTGCGGTAAAGATTGTACTTCAAGTGCTTTTGTTTCTTGGGCTGGGTGCTGAGCTTCAGGTTAATGTGGTTGGAAAACTCTGTGAAGTAACGGAAACCTTTCTCTCCACAGCCTATACAGTTTCCAGAGAAACCTGGAGGAGGAATGAGCAAATGGGTTGAATTATGTATAAAGATTATATGGATCACATCACCAATGCACTCAGATGCAAAAACAAGCAAAGATTTTTGGACAGGAATTTATTTAAATCTTCAAATCTTTTCAACAGAAAATCATGCCATATTTTCCTGTGCAAATCTTCTGCCTCACCAAGCAGGGCGTTTCGACCCCGTTCATCTGGCAGGAAGCGTCGGTCCACAGCGCACACCAACAGGTTGTCAGGGAGGGAGGGGGATTTTACCCCAACTAGCACAAACCCAGGAGGAACATCCAAGTTCTCTGACGCAAGCGTGGACAAACGCAAATCTTTGCCAGCCTGACAAAAGCCTGTTAGGAGGGCAAGGAGAGAATGTGTTCTCAAAATATTAGAGCGGATCCATTAGATTAAATAGCCTTTTTAATAGCGTAGATACTGAAATATTCATTTATTGAATCTTTTTTGGGGGGGGAAATTGATTTCCCCACTTAGATTTTTTCTTGTCACACCTAAATGTGTCAGATCATCAACCTATTTAAGAACAAGGAAAAACAATGGGAGTTTTCAAATTGTGATTTTATTTTATTAAGGAAAAAAATTCTCCAAGCTAACATGCTCTATGTAAACTTAATACCTGCCATCACAAATTTTTTGAAAACTGCCCATGAGTCTTTTATGTTGCTATGGATGTATTTTGCCACACTTTTTGAAGAATTGCTTTAATCAGCCATGTCTTTAGGCATTAATGGCCAATTTTAAGGTGAATTTAATTTCAGACTTTCACTAGGCCTTTCCAAAACCTTCTCTTTTTTTGAGTCATTAAGGGTTGGACTTGCTGATGTGCTTTGGATCATTGTAATGCTTCATAACCAAATTGTGCTTGATGGCTGGATATTCTCCTTCAGGGTTCTCTGGTGGAGAGCAGCCCCGTACCTTCACACTACCACCACAATTGACTGTTGATGTTCTTGGATTTTTTACAAATGTAGCGCTTTTCACTGGCTCCCTGTCCATTATCGAATTGATTTTAAAATTATTTTATTCGTTTTTAAAAACCTTTTTACGGTCTTGCACCGCGCTATTTATCTGTTTTGCTGGTGTTGCACGCCCCTTCGCGAACTCTTAGGTTAGCTGAGCGTGGTCTGTTTGTGGTTCCTCAGACCAAAATTCAGACTCAGAAGTGACAGAGCTTTTCTGTTATTGGCCCTAAACTGTGGAATTATTTGCTCCCGAGTGTAAAACAGGCCGATTTGCTTACTGTGTTTAAATCTTGTCTTAAGACACACGTTTACTCCCTCATGTTTAACTAGAATTGTAGATTGTTTTACTGTAAATATTGTGGTTTTTTTGTGCCATTGTATTGTTCCTCTTAATTTTGTATTTGTACTTGATGTACAGCACTTTGGTCAAACTTGTTGTTTTTTTTATCAGTGCTTTACAAATAAAATAGTATGGTATGGTCAATGTGAGACAGGTCTTTGCGCTATTAATGGACAGCAGTTGATTTGGTCATTAATACCCTGAGTCTCTTTCATATTGTCAAATCACAAACACAGATCTTAATAGAAGCAAATGATCCCTTGAGTCATTTAGATGTTGCACTGAGTTTTTTGGGTGCCTCCTTGAATGATTTGTTGATGTTTTCTTGGGGTACTTTTGGTTGGCTGACCAACCCTAGGAAGGTTCACCCCAGTTCCATATTTTCTCTGTGTATAATGGCTCTTACTTTAATTCTCCAAAGTCCCAAAGTCTTAAAAATGACTTGGTTACTTTTCCACATTGATAGATTAATGTGTTTCTTGTCGGTTCTTTAAATTCTTTAGATCAGGGAAAAATGTGTTCGTTTTTTAATCTTTTAGCCTACTTTATTTTGTCAGACATGCTTTATTTAGGTTAATTCTTGATTCTACAGGTCTGTAGGTAATCAGGCCTTGGTGTGTATAGCAAAATTGAATCACAGTTAATTCATCATTTAACATGGAGAGCGGTTATGTTTTCAAAAAGTGCTTTTCTGTATTTTTGTCATCACATATTAATACATGTACATACCATCAGTGGTGCAGCATCCCTCAGGAGGAGGTTTCATCTGATAAGGTATCGGTGGGCTGTTAGACTCAGATCCATCTTCATCATCTTCATCATCATTTATAGTACGACCTAGTTAAAATACAAAAACATAGTTTTATTTAAGTGCTAATTGTTAAGTGCAAAAGTTTTGCAAGGATTTAAATGATGTTTAATTCTGTGAAGCAGACTTTTCAGACTCAAAACTAAAAATGATAAACACCCTGAACCTGAGCTCACTGCTGCTTGACCTGCATATTTCTTCAACCCACCGTCCTGCATAAACAGCTGCTCCGTCTCAAGATACAGCTGTGAGAAGACGGGCCGAGGCACCACGGTGTTTGACCTCAGGGACGCCTCAATGGAGTTGTGGAGGACCTCCTCAAAGCGCGTGGACCGCAGCTGGCCTGCGTAAGAGTTCCCCATTGGTGTCCTGTAAGCACACACAGCAACCCTGTTCTGGAGCCTGAACATCTTTTCGTTGTTTTTCTTTGCTTTAAAATGGTCACAAAAAAACTGAAGGCAAACAAAACACAGATATAGTTTTCTTCAGATATTTTCCATTAGAAGTGTTAGCTCCGTGAAGGAAATAGCACAAACTCTGATATTGCTTAAATATTTGTAAAAATAAAAATAATGCAATTTTATTTTTACATGTATTTAAAAGCTCTCTGGCATCAATTGATAACATATTTCCTTAGTTATTTGTACAGACTTAAAGATACATCCGCACTTGTGCAAAATGATTTAACATCAGAAGCCCATCTGCTCCATGGCTTCACAGGGGCTTAAATTGTGGCTGCGCTGTGGGCGCATGGCATTATACCAAACAGCATAATATAAAATCAGCTGCACTGACAGAGTCAGGACACCCTGACCTAGACACAACTCCCTCCCTCTGTTTTTCTTCTCTTCTCCAAGAGCATCTCTCTGACTGGGCTTCTCTTCATAGTTTAGTTAAGCACTAACCTTATACAAATCTAAAATAAATGTAACAAACACAGATTTTAAAAATGACAAACATGTTTTAGAGCAAACAAACTTGTTAACAGAAAAAACAAAACAGGACAGTGAGCATGAACCTAATCCCCCTGGTTTAAACTCTGGCAGCCCCCCAAGCCAAATTCACACAACTGACTGACAAACCTGCCTGCCTGCATGACATTAATTGGCCAGGGAGTAACCTGAGGGTCAGCTTACTGAAAAGACATCATTACACACGGTTAAAATCCCTTTTTAGCATATTTCAATAAGCAGCCACATCTATCAATGCCCTATATTGATGTGTTGCTTTGCAAAAATATATTCTGTATTGTGGGACAAAAATAAAAAGTAAAGAAAAACCTCTACATTCAAACTGAAAGAAGTTTTTTGAAGCCTCACAATCCATCTTCTACTTAGTAACATTTGTCACAGAAACACACCAGACAAACATCCATGAATGCATACATCCCTTCCTAGGGGCAACTCAGAGACAAATCTATTTAGAGACTAATTATCTTTATTCAACATAGGGGTTTGTTTCTAAAAGGAAATGAGACATGCATCTTTTAAAAAATAATACAGAAATGTAAAAGGAGTATCAATAAAAAATACTTACAGATAATAAAAATGTACATTTCATAAGCATTTATACCCTACTTAATAAATAGTGGAAAACTATCATTGCTGACCAGCTTTTCCACTGGTATTTTAATGATATGCCTTTGGCAGCGAGCTCCAAGTCTTTGAAAGGGAAAGACCGCCTTACCATCACCCTAATATTTAACTTCCAAACATTAATATTACTTCCAGTCAGAAGAATCATGATGATAAAGTCAAAAGAGTACTTTAAACCTACATCTGCCAGGGGATCTAACAATTTTAGGGACAAAGGATGGATGGATGGATGGATGATGGATGGATGGATGGATGGATGGATGGATGGATGGATGGATGGATAGATGGATGGTCATCAATCAGCCTCACTGATCAGCGTTGATCGATTGGTGATTGGAGGATCACACACTGAAGAAAGAAAATGGCCCTACTCATAAATGCATCAAATCTACTAAACAGCCATTATTTATCTTTAAAAAACATCAACTAAAAGTCTGAACTTTGATGCCGTTTTTGTTAACTGAATAAAAAACAGACAAAGGCTTGGAGTTATAAATGGGGATAATCTTGTAATCCCTACATTTTTGTTGGATTCAAAAATACTATCTCTGCCAAGGGAACCTGTAGCATTTTTTCCCGCTTTTATTTGTTTTAATCCTAAAAGAAGAAAGAAATCTGAGTCAGGTTAGCCCTGAAAGAAAATCAGGAAAGGGTATTGGCCAGTAAAAGCCAGTTCAGTGCATCTTTAAGAAATACAGCATCAGCAACAGATATCCTTCAGCAATAATTGTCAACATTATCATTTTATTGATACGGGATTTCCAGCTTTACATTCACCTCACACCTTCAAGCTTCAGTGATGAGTAGGCTACACAAATTCCCGACCACCTCCTGCTTTCGCACACTGAAAGGGGCAGCGCAGACTTTTAGGGTCTTGCACCACCTTGCAGAGAGACGAAGTGAGCTGGAGACAAAAAAGCCCCGTCACAACACAGCCAGTGCTGACAGGAAGTAATCACACCTTCTACCAAAGAGGATGCTGATTGTTTTACAACCACGGACTGGTGGGGGGGTTAAGTTGAATGGGGGCGGGTGCTGAGAAGTTGTTACTGGATCATGCCCAAAGCCTAAAGTCAAATCTTCATTTGGGGGAAAAAAACCTGTAAAATAACAACGGGAATAATATTATGAATATTAATGCACATTAGCAATACAAATAATTCTTGTTGATATTTCTACTTCTATGAATTTGGCACGAAGGAAGCTGCAGTGATTTGAATTTAATCTGAAGCTGCATCTTTCAACTTGGGGTCTTGCTCTTTCATAGATTCAGCGTTTATCCTAAAAAACAAAAAACAAAAAAAAAAAACTCTCTTCTGTTACATCTTAACGTGTTCCTGAAAAAAGTCCTGGAGAGCTGCAACACACAAAAGGAGTGCATGCAGGAGAGATGACAGCAATAAGCTATAAAGTAAAACTTTTGAGGCTGCTTTGTTGATCGTTTCTCCTCCCACCTCCCCCTGTTTTCCTCTTTCCTTGACGTGGAAGTGGGAGATCCTTTTATCTCCACCCCCTCTTTTTTTCTTTTACTTCGGCCTCTCTTTCACCCTAGGGAGAGAGACACTATTGTGGTGTTTTATGACCCCTTGAACCCTATTCTCATCACTACACACACACCCACACACACATTTTGCAGTTACAATACTCTAAAAAGAAATCCAAACAGTATACCAAGAATCAAATACGTCTTAACTTAGAAGCTAATACTTTAAAGGATTTTCAAGGTATATTCATAATTTACGTGTTAAACGGGATGTAAGTATTATGTATTTACAACTTTATAAATGTGTAATTTAAACTAATTTTTGAGGATTAAATATTTGATAACAATGTGTGGTTTATACCAAAGCTTAATCTCAACTACAACATAAGGTGAATTTTAATCTTCCGCAGTCAGAGCTATATTTCCATTGTGCAAAAGTCAGCTAACATATGCAAACACACATATATCATCTGTGCTCTGAGGGGAATGGGTGAATTAGTTTGAGGGATGTCTCATGACCACAAGGTCAAAGGTGAGCCAAGATAACAATGTTTAAGTAAGGCTTTGATGTGCCCTATACTTCTTGCACAAGTACACACAAACGTGCATGTGCTAACACACACACATACACATATATGCACAAACATTGGGACTCCCCACCTCCTACCCCAGACACGCTCTCCCAGGGTCTCTGGCTAAGCGGACACAAAAGGCTTGTCTTAGGGAGGGGTGAAGGGTCATGGTGGGAGAGGTCAGATTAAGACCCCTGGCTTTTTTCTCTCTCAGGCCGGCCCACATACCAGTCACACACACACACACACAAACACAGAAAAAAAACCATGCAGCAGCACCAAGACTTTTATTTATTTCTATTCACTTCGACACGTGGGGTCTCCACTTACTCCCATTCCCACTGCACAGCTGAGAAGATAATGGTACAACTGCAGGGAATAAATTGTATGCAGTTAAACATCACCCAGAAATTGTACAGAGCTAGTTTGTGCCTGCCATAGGTGTTGCTCATGCTGCATAGAAACATCAAGCAGTCATTTCATTTTGTGTCAAATAAGGTAATTTAGGGTAACATCAGAGGGGATAGATTAATGTAAACTTTCATGAAGTCGCAGACTGGAGGACTCTTTTTACTGTCTGAAGTGTGTGTGTGTGTGTGTGTGTGTGGGGGGGGGGGGGTATTCTTAACAGATAAGATAATGTAGATGAGGTGTGCACCACGTCTATTTCTGTCATGATCTATAGAATATAAACAGTAAAAAAAAAAGTTAAATCCAGCTCTACATATTCTCTGACACCGACAGCTGAACGCGTGTGAAGAGCTAAAAGAAGTGGAAACTTGAGTGGGACCCTCTCCAAGCAGTGACCCACAGCAAACACTTCCATTCACAGTTTGCTCAACACACACTGGATGGAAGACCAGTCAGTCAACTGGTCAGGCAACTCCTTAGGCAGCTATTCAGCTCTACATTTCCGCACTGATCCAGACTTTACAGAAACCAGCCAATCAAATAAGAATAACAACAAAAATACTCCAATCAGTAAATCCTTACAAGCTTTGACCACTGATATATTTCCCTGCATACACAAGGAAAATTATATACAATGCCATGCTGCAGAGCACATAACAAAACAAAATGCTCTATGAATCTGGCACACAGAAAAAACTAGCAACTAAACAAGGATTAAGACACTACCTATGCTGCAGGTTATTAACAGTATATATACTTTATACCATAAATCTGCCCCTCACTGAATGTTCAGTAGCTGCACTGCCTGTCGCTTTGCTATCTAAGAGAATGTCCTTGGGCAGATTTTGTTTCTTCTGCTCTGTCGTGGTTAGATAACTCAAGGGATACTTGTATTGTCTAGATGCACGAACATCTGGCTTAATATGTCCACTGGTGTGGTTTTAAACTTCTAGAATGCATTGTCATAACTTTGAATAAACAGTAAAAATGCTGAAGCTTATTATTTAGTGACTATGAACTCAAGAGAGCATCTCTTTAACAATGGTAGAGGAATAAATGAATAAAAAAGCCATTATGTGCATTTAGCTCATAACTCGGAAAATAAAATAACCCAAAACACAAAATATTTGTTGGAATATAAATAAAATTAGATCATTAGTCTATATTATTAATCCAGTTATTCCAGTTAATCCAGTTATATTGATTTTGAAACAAATGTGGAGTAAAATTAAAGTTTTATTTAATTCACGATTAAGCGAAGAGTTGTATGTGTATATGGGGTGAAGATTTTCAAGACACGATTTTGAAAAGAGACAAAACAATAAAGAGTGTAAAAAGTACATAAGATGCGTCTTATTCCTAAATAGCCTACTATGCGCGATGATAAGGAGTTGTTATTAAACAACATCAGCAACAACTGAGCTTGGAAAGTGACGCACAGTTTTTGTTTTGTTTATTTGTTTGTTTGTTGTTTTCCATTATTTAGAAGCCAACTCAGGTAAAACATTTAAGAAAAACAGCCGTAAGCTGCTGGGGGGACTTACCTCTACAGTCCAGCGGGAAAATCCGAAAAATTACTTTTCTCACAAAGAGATCAGACTGATCCCTCGTGCTGTCACCATGTCATCGGCGCGAGACCTGCAGCGGGACTGGCTTTGGTGTCCGCGCGTGTCATCACCTCTGATCCGCGGAGAGGTCCCTCCCCTTTCCTCCCGATCTGTGTTACGGTCCGACTCAGAATACACAAATTTGATCAACTTGTGTTTCAAAAAGCCGAGCCAGGTCAGGGAATACTGACGCAGAGAAATAAATAGATACCACAGAAAACGGAGAAGCGAAAAACACAGAATTAAAATGACAAAACAAAAACAGATCAAATAAAATTTGCCACATTTGTACACCTTATAACATGTTTACAAGTTTCATCAAGGGCAGTCTTACTCTACCAGGGTATTAAGCGCATAATCATGATATGAAGTAATTATTTAAATGGAAGGAACTGGATTGGCATGGCTGTTCGAAAAAAAAATAAAAACAGTATCCTTTTTCTTTTCTTTTCTTTATTTTTTGTGACTTTTCAGAATCCCTCCCCAAGAAAGTAAGAAGGGAATTAAAACTTCCTGTATCCAACTGACATTTTCCATGGAAATAATATCACGTGCAGTGACTCAAATCCACATCTTGGAATTTGAGCTGGAACACTCTCCCATCACATTCCCAGCTGTCAAATGTAAAAGTGTGAGCTACAAGATAAGCTAAGCAAATCAGCAGCGAACAGGTTTCTTATTCGCTACGAACTAAAATGTTCTGATAATGAATAAATAAAATACAATTTACCCTCCAAAGAGAGCAGTTTTTATTAAACTGCTTTCATTATTTACCACTATTTACCCCTAATTACATGGTAAATTACATGACATGAATTGCCAAAGCATCATAACAGGAAGCACCAGAATCGCCACTGTTTTAGGTGGAAGAAGCAAAACCTTTGAGGGTTAAAACTGTTAATTTAAAACTCAGTCCAAAAGACCTTTGTCGCCCTCTATTGGGCAAAAGAGTGCCTTACAGCGAGAGCAAGGGAACCAAGGCAGTAAACCCTAACTAAATATTTTGGGATAATGTGAGTTGCCCGGCGATGTGACAAACACACCTTTTTCGTTGAGAGTGCTTTTACATATACAGATTAGGATATAATTAATGCACCTCTGTGTATTCAGGGAAGCTCACTTCTGAACCGTGTGCTAACATTAAACAAAACTTCTCTCCTCACTTGGACTAATAGTCATTGATATATATGATATCGAGTTATCATATCAGTGAAGTTTTTTTACTTCTCATCAGGTTTAATATCAGCTTTAATAAGCTCAAAGACCCTCCTGTGGTAGCCTAAATGTCCCTGTAGCCTCAACAGACCACAGGTAAGTTAAGTTTCTGATGTCATACTCTACTAGTAGACACATAGCAGGTATAATGGGTTTCATTATCAATTTATTTTATTGTGATGAATACACAACGTCTTTTTATAGGTGTCTTAAATCTCATACACATCCTGCAGTCTTTTACATTTCTCCTTTTGTTGCTAAAAAGCAAGATTCAAAATGAAAAATTATTTTTTTAATTAATCTGAGACATATTTTCTGTTTTTAAAATAAAAAACTCTTGAATAAGTTTGGGTTTAACTCTAGATAATGGAGTGAAAATTTCTTGAACTTCTGTAATTTAAATACTGCCTATTGCAACATGAAGATGTTTCACTGCCAAGGTAAGTATATGTAAAATCTCAGCTTTTCACAAGCCTGCGGCATGTACCACAAGGGCTATCTTTTAATCTTACAAACCTTTAAGGGTCATTCAGTCAGAAACAATTACTCACATTACATTACTGTCACTATTTACGACTAATAATTTGAATTATTAAATATCGTCTCGCAAAACTACTCATACTGTTTGAATTTTTTCACATGTTCTCACATTCCAACCACAAACTTCAATGTATTAATTTAGGCTATTTTATGTGATTTGACCAACACACAGTAGTTCATATGAAATGTCTACATTTTTGTACTCGAAAATAAAATCCAGTGGACCACTTGCTTTCACATGTCAAACATTTAGTTGAGTTCACCTGTATTTAATTCACACTCAGTATAAATACAGGTGTTCTTTAAAGAGCTCAGATGTTTTTGGGGTTATAAACAAACAGCCACAGGTGGACCAAGGAAAACAACAGAAAGGTCAGATGTAAAGTTGTGGAGAAATTTAAGACAGGCTAAGGTTATAACACAATATCCTGAGCTTTCAACATCTCACAGAACACTGTTCAGTCTATCATCTGAAAATAAAAAGAGCATGACACAAGCGCAAACCAATCAAGACATTAAATGTGCTCAGAAATTGACTGGCTAGGCACCTCTGGAGGAGTAGCAGAGATTCACACCTCAGGTGGGAGACGCTGTTGACACGATATCTTACCCCTCTTTTTTGTGGATGAGAGGTCAGAGGAAAGTCTTTGTTTAAGAAAAGCCATAATAGTATCCAAAAACCATCTGGGCAATATAGGAAACACTAAAAGAAAGTGTTCTGTTCAGATGAGACTACAGTTAAACTTTTTGGCCGCCGTGCAAAACGCTTTAAGTGGCAAAATATTCACACTGGACATCCCCCACTATCCTCACTTTGAAACATGGGGGTGACAGCATAATGCTGTGGGGATACATTTCTTCTGCAGGAACAGGAAAGCTGGTCAAAGCAGATAGAAGGATGAATGCAGAAATGCTGGTCAATTTGTGTACATTTTATAAAGTGATAAAATGTGAAAAGGTTCAAGGGAAACAAATATTCTTGCAGGCCACTGTAACTGAATAACAAGGTAAAAATATTTATGAATATCCAATTATTAAGCAAATTCTTTTTAATTGTAAAAATGCAACTTTTTTATTTGCTGATCAACTGTATCAATGAGTGTCTAATAGTGCTGTCTTTAACCTCTTGAATCTGGCATTGCTACTGACTCAGCCTCTATGGCTGACGTCAGCCATCATCCTGCTGTTGAGTATAAGGCCATGTACACATGTAGCCGGGTTTTTTTAAATTTTATGAATACTCTCACCACCTCATTTAAAAAAACCTCTGTCCACACCAAACTGCATAAGTGGGTTGTTAAAGAGTAACTAAACCCCAAAACAACTTTTTTCTGCCTATAAACTGTATAAATGGGTATTTACCAAGGCAATCTTTCAGTTTCTGGAATTGTTTTACATTTTCATGTAAACTTGTTTAATTCTACACTTTTTGGTCTAAAAACATCTTAGTGCTGCCCCCTTAGGGTTGAACGGTGGCTACTGCATTTGAATTTTGTGATTGGTGGAGAGTGGTACATCTTTACGTCACAGGCATTGACTGTGTCACAGCAGCCATGGTCTCACCGACACGCCCCGTTGGTTTGGGTATAAAACTATCAGACATATCAGCCTCGTGGCGAGTTTGGAGTTAGATTATGTTTTTCAGGTTACCATTATTATCACATTTGCACTTAGCATAGGTAACATACTGTTTTGAATGTTAGCCTATGTTAGCATTACCACTCAGAGACTGGACCCATCCTCTCTCCCTCTGCCTCAGCAGCACCTCGGACAGCGCTGACTCAGCGCCCTGAGCCAGCAGCTTGAATTGATACGGCTCGGGGCCGCTGGGCTCCATAAAGCCTCCCTCTACCTCCAGTGACGGCAGAGGAGATCCGCTGGCTCAGGGCGCTGATTCAGTAATGCCCGAGGCCAGTGCTGCTGAGGAAGAGGGAGACAGGATGGGTCCAGTCTCTGAGTGGTGATGCTAACATAGGCTGACATTCAAAACAGATGAATGTTGATCAGTCGCAAAACTGCAAACATGGCTTTGGTCACTGTCCATGTTTCAGTGTCAGATTAAGCGAGGTGTCACTGTCCTCCTGAACACACCCCCACGTTCCCCCCTCTGCTCATCCTCAACATTTGGTCACTCCCCTCCGTGCACTCCTGGCACCGCCTATTTTGGTAGAATTTTCAAATGATGTCTGGGGGTGGGATTATGATTTTTTATGGGGTTCAGTTACACCTTAAGCACATTCACAGAAATGCCCAACCTGTAGAGGGCAGTAGTTCCCCTAAACCCTTTCCACTAAGAATAATTTTGTACTTTCTAACTTCTACATACAGCAGTAATTGAGCTTGTAAAAACAAGCAAGCAAATAGCGCTTGGACAATCGATGATACCAACACAGTTCTGAAGGCATAAATGATGTTTCTGAGTGGAAACACAGGTCGCACAAGTGATTTTAGAGCATTTTTGACGTTGCAGAGCCTAAAAATCTGGTTATTTCTGTCCACACGCAAACGCTTAAAACGGAAAAAATGCAAATCCTCAGTCTGGCCAGAGTTTTTAGAAAGAATTGTTTTTGGTGCCGTAAATCTGCGTTTTCATGTGGATGACAGGCCAAATGGAAGAAAAATATCTTTGTTTTGTGAGATATGGACTAAGTGTGGACAAGGCATAAAACAAGCCCAGTGTCATGGCTCTGTAGCGAGTTGGAGTTGGAATAGCAAGGGAGTGTTGACGCCACCCAGCCCTCTCCCCTCACGCGTCCCTCAGCAACGCCTCCTTTTGTAGGTGGAGTAAGACTCTGGTAAGGGAATGAGTTGCTCTTAAATAAAAAAGAAAGGCAAACTATGGAGTGGGGGGTGTGGTGTTTGTGTAGAGTGGCTGCTCCATAAACAGAGGCTATCAGTCCTCAGCACAGCCATTTGGGGTTCGTTTCCCGACTCTAGGACCTTTGCTGCATGTCTTCTCCCATTCTCTCTCTACCTATTTCTTGTCTAAACTGCTGTTAAGAAAGGCCACCAGTGCCAAAAATCCTTTAAAGAAAAACAAAGGCAAACTTGGATAAAAGAATCTATTATTATCTAAAACTTTAGTTGTATGTGTTACTTTTGGTGCAGCTGGAACCTAAAAAGAGTCACCTAACTCCATATAAAAGCAAAGCATGCGGTGTGAAATACATTGATACCACTAATATTTTGGTATAAAAGCCTTTGATTATTTACATAAAGCCTAACCATTTCTGACTCCAGTCCACCCTGCTAATCACCGATTACATTTTGTTACTGGGAATCTCATACCTCATCCTTTCTGCTGTCCCAACTGGGGAGTGCCAATCTGTACAGTGGCACAACCATGCCACGCCAACACAACATCCCCTGATGGGAGAACAGGTGTTGGACAGGGTCCAGTGGAGCAGAGAGGAGCGGGCTGCCATGATATATCAGATGAACCGGCCATAACCAACTCCCCTAGCGCGAGGGAGGGGGACCTAGCCATTTATTAAGCGAGTGTGTGTGTGAGTATGTGCGCATAGGTTCTGGGAGGTGGGGGAGGTTTTTTTTAAGGGGGAGCAGCAGCAGGACAACAATGAACCCTAACAAAACTGATTGGGTCTCAAAGACCCAACAGGGAGGTGAGCTAATTTGAGAAATCCCCAAACAAAAAGTACAAATGCCCAACAAACACAGAACAACAAAAACAGAACATCTGTTTTAACATTTAAATTTTAAAAATATGTAAAGTTTCCATTAAAAGATTGCAGACTTTTTTTAGACTCTACTATTTTAAAGAAGAATAAAATGTCCTATTTTACTATAAATAAATTGGAAGAAAAACACATGTGTGCCCCCTTAAACCATGTTTCTCATGACCAATTCTTGTTCTGTGACTCAGAGCCTAGGACAGACACAAATTAAGATTTCCAGATTAGTTTCTCAAGCCTCTTTACCGCTAATTTTACAGGCAAATGACATTGAATATGGTGATTTTCTAAGCCACAGTGGAGACATATTGGCGTAGGCAAGGCTTGTAGGTCCTGTTAATAGCATGAATATAATATTTTATGTCCCGTTGCTATACCCACGGTGCTTAACTTGTGATGTAAAAATAGTCCGACCCATTCATTTTAGTATAAATACCTCACATCATTTCAAGACACAGACTGAGGTGTATGTAAAACATGTCTATTTGAATGTGCCCTGGCAGAGGAGAAGGTATTGGTACTTTAAACATAATGACGGGCCAGGTCGTTTGGCTGAGAATAATGGTGGTTTCACTTTAAAGCATATCACTCTCATTAGGTTTTTACACACTGGTCATACGTAACTAAAGATGCACTTGTCTGGACACACACACACTTAACACGCAGACAGACACATTCATGCACACACACATTGCACCCACACAAACACACATACTCATATCCACCTCTAAAGTCGTTAAGGCCCTTTGAAAAGAGGCCTCATTTGAGAGAAGCAATAAAATTTTTAATCATTTTATTACCAAAAGAGTATTTAACAAGTGGATAATGAAACGCCAAAGGCAGGTTAGCTGAGTTTAACCTTCATAGAGGAAGCCATGTATCACATGCTGCCCCCAGGCATGTTGGGACAGAAATGTCATCCTCCATTATCCACCATACCTGAAGTGTGGCGTTGTTCGGCTGGCAGGCAAGCAGGCGTCTCGCTCTGCAAGGCCAGGCTGACGGGAAATTAGGGGGGGAATTCAATTAATGGACGTTTTTTACGCGCCATGGAGAGGGCACTGCTGCACACACACCTCAACGTCTGATGCACACACCGGGTAACGAATGTAACCCACACATACCTCAAAGCATATCCTCCACATCTCACACTGTGCAGGGCTGCTGATGGGACAGAAGATCAGGGGGAACACATGTTCCTTCCCCTGTTAACAGCCATTGTCTTGCTTTTAACTTTCCTCTCTAAACTTTTTTTTCTTCCCTTTTCCAGTGGACAGCCGGCTTCGTTGAGTCATCTGCTCTCTAAATAATTCTCCCTGATATGATAGTGGAACAGGGTTGCTCTGCTTCTTCTCCCCAGTTGTTCAATTAAGGAGAAAATAAGACAGAAAGGGGCACTCTGAGTGTGCCACCATCAAATAACCACACCTAAGTGCCTGCTTTCCAATTGCTCATTTAATATACTTTTAAATTGCCATGCAGTGTACTGCAAATAAAAGTGTGTTGCATGTAATAGAAAGTGAGAATACCAAAGAAAGGAAAACAACAAAAAAAGCTTGGTGGGTTGACATCATGTAGTACAGAAAATGTATTAAAAGTGGTTTCATAGAAAAGCAATCACCAAGTTTTCAACAGATGAGAATTACGCCTGCCACCTCCGGCAGCACCAAAAGCAGGTCCATACATTATATCCTGCAATTTCTTTGTCACAGACAGCAATAATTTATGCCTGATAACAAAAAAATACTTTATTTTCAATAACAAGGTCCTGTGGTACTTAGAGGGACTGGCCCCCAAAGTTAATTGAAAAGTGTCCTGGCTCTCATTTGCATAAGAAACACATTTAATGTGAAAAATTATAAATAAATACACGGCCACCTGTGAAATATGGCTTTTGGCCTGCTGGTCATTTATAACTTTGCCTTTAATTATGTGACAGGCTGGGCTTCTGCAGGTGTAATGAGAGGCTGGAGTGATGGAGAGGAGTGTGTGAGAGACAGAGGGCTATAGGTCATTTACTGTATGATCAGACACACATGCCTGCTTAAGCTCACTGATAGACGGACATACTCACAGGCAACATAGTGTTATATACCGTATGTATGAGCATTCGAACCTGCCCTGCATGGATCAAAGAGCACACATACAGAAGGTGTCTTTACATCCACATGGTCACTCTCACGGTCAGCGACTCTGCTTATGTCCAAAATGTTCTTTTAGTTTAAGTTTACTTACTGGTCGGATCTATATTTATTCAGGAAAAGTCTTTCATTTTTATTAAGGAATTCAACGTTTCAGCAAAAAACATTAAATAAACAAAGTTTAACATGAATATTTTCAGCTTGACAATTTAACCCAGTTCAAAACAGAGAAACCTACAGATTATTAAAGGGATAGTTCACCTTTTTAAATAGTGATTTGTAAAGAGTTTATAAGCAATCAGTCAGTTACCTGCAGTATCAGCACCTTGGGACACCATTTTGAATAAGTAACACGAATGAACAAATGAGCAAGGGGCTAGTCAGAAGGTCCAAAGAGTGAAGCAGCTTTTTTATTCCTTCAGCATCACAATCATTTGTGGATTGCAGTATGATTAACTAGGTTTCGCTGCGATTTGTCAATATCAGACAGGAGAAACATAACACCAGTCATTTGTTTTTTAAGTTTTGAAAGATAAATTAAGCTGTTCCATGCCATCTCTTATATTTTCTTATATTTGTAATTTTAAGTGAAATATGTTCAATATAAATATTTTTTCCTTTAGATTTGGATTCTGACTGAACAAAGACTTATTTTTTGATTATTTCCACTCCAGTCTCATCATATTTGAGCATTTAGATATATATTTTAGGCCCGGCGCCACTGGGTGGTCCTGGGGTGCCAGGGCCACCCATTTACTGTAAGTATTGGCTGGCCAAGAAAGATTACAACGCCCACGTAAATTAAATGGTAAAAGGCCTGTACTTGTATAGCGCTTTATTTAGTCATTGAGGACCCCAAAGCAATTCACACTACATTTAGTCATTCACTCATTCACACACTGGTGATGGCAAGCTACATTGTAGCCACAGCGGCCCTGGGCACACTGACATAAGCGAGGTTGCCGAACACTGGTGCCAGCAACCGGCAAACCCTTTGATTGTATCCTTGATTACCATACATCATTGGCATCACAAGATCCTTCACTTTCAGAATATGTACAGTATATGTACATAGAAATGGTGTCGCAAAAAAAGCCGATTTGACCTGGTAGTATGTAACGTACTGCCAACTTAAATAAAAAGACTGTTTAATGCTCACTGTTTAATTCCAATGGCGCCAGGTCTGTTTGTAAATTCCTAAATAATTAATGCTTAATTTTATTGCAGTTTTTTGGCATGCTGGGGGTTGGAGTTTATACATATAATTCCATCCTTAAACAGAAAAAAGTGCAACTATCCTACAATCACAGTGACTTCATGCATCAAGGGTGTCTAGATGAGTTCATCATTTGCAGACAGACCCTGTGCATAAGGCAGCATGACTCATACTATGTATTAACAACAATAATGGAATATAATGGAATAATGGAATATGCATTTAATTTCTGTAAATTCTGTATCAGTAGCCCATACCTGTGCTATGTGTGATGATTTTGAGTTATGTTGCTAATGCAACAGACTTTTTTTCACGTGTCCAAAACATATCTAGCAGCCTGGCTCTGCAGTGGATTACATAATGTATGCTAGAGCTGTGGTTTCTAAAGGTTTTGTGACAAATACCACTTCATTCAATACAAAATGATCCAAGGACCACCATAGTGTCAAGACATGTTTAAACAGTACTTAAATAAGTTGTGCTTTTCTATTAGTTGGATTGTATTAATTTGAAGTTAGTGTCTGTTTAAAAAAATAATAATAAAGTTTGAAAAAAATAAACAGGAAGAGCTCCTGATGTCATAATTACAAGAGGGAAACATGAAGGTTTTTTCACCAAACCTGACCTGGCACAGGTAAGCAGCCAGTTTGTATTTCATTAAATCACCTCACAGATGGATTCACATATACAACCTCCATTTCTAAACACCCCTCTTTAGTGTTTGAATGCCTAAAATGCATTTTCACACATACCTATTAGCTTGTGTTCCAAATACTACCCAGTCTGGTCACTAAGTACAAAAACTGGTGAGTCGGTAGTATATGGTAGTATAGCATAAGTAACCACTGGTGCTTGTTCTTGTTTCTTTGGTGTCTGCTTCAGTTTCTGTTGAGGATTTGCCAAAATATTCTCCATTGCATGCCCCATTTGAGTAGTATCTGTTCAAACAATGATCAATCTAACTTAACAACTCATCTTTTTGAATGTGTTGATTAATATTTCCACTGCCAATAGTTAATCCTAAAAGAGAGTAGGCTACTTAAACCACGGTTAGAGGCCTATGGCGCTAGGGCAGTGGTTTTCAAGCATGCTCCTTGGGACCCACTGTCCTTCATGTTTTTGATGTTTCTCTGCACCAACAAAACTGAATCAAATGAGTCCATTACCTCCTCAGCATGCCTATAAGTTATGCAGAAACCTGGCAATCACCTAATAATTTTAGTCAGGCGTGTGGAGCCAGGGTAACACCTAAAACATGTAGGACAGTGGGTCCTGAGGACCAGGTTTGAAAACTACTGTGCTGGGGTATCAAAGGCATAGAAAAGTGACGCAAGAACAGTATTTGCTCACAAGTTTTAATAAAGCATTGAAATGCAGGGAAAGTATGCAGGTGGTGAGGGATTATTGGATAAAACTATTATAAAAATGCTTTGTCATATATTCTTATGCCAATTAAATTAACTTTGTTACCTGTTTATTTAACTATTAATATGAGCACATGATGTGTTTTTTTCTGATTAAGATACAAAACAGAGTTTGTCAGTGTCACCACCCAACATTTAAACAAAATTCAGGGTAGTATAGGGTGGGTTAATAATATCCCACCTATGCTAGCTTTGACAAAAGTCGGGCTCAGAAACAGGAAGGTGTAACATAACTGGGGACAGGTATACCTAAACAAAAGATGGGGTGGTGGATATGCAGAATGCTACCCCTCTGTCTCACTCTATCCCCTTTGCTCCTTTTTTTCCACTCACCCACTCTCCCGTCCTTCCTTTCCTTTTATGCAAAAAGAAAACAGTTTGCATTGGCCTGCAGGTACTACAAGAGTGCTGTGATGGCTCAGACCGCTTTCACTTTCACTTTCACCTTTCGTTGCGGTCACATCCCAGTAGAACTTGAGTTGCAGCAGCCACGCTTGCAGGGGTGGTCTTTCTCTGTGTCCACGTCTACCTCTTTTTAAAAAAAGAAGTATTTTCTGTCTCAGTGGAGAAAGAAGGAGGAAAAAGGAAGGACTTGGAGAGTTGGGGAGGGAAGCTATAAGCATGTCCCATTCCAGCCCTGAAAGTCCTATAATAAGCAAGAGAAGGCCACATTTCACCATTCCACCCTCCAGAAATATTACAAGATAGACAAGCAAGTAGGGGCTAATCCCCGGGATGAAATTAGCAATGGAGGGGTTAGTGGCAGGATGGAGGTATAATAGAATGGGAGGGTATGGCAGAGGGGGGAGGGACCTGGGATGGGTAACTGAGCCCTGCTAGAGGCAACTCGTCCACAGGGATAATTACAAGATGCTCTTGGGGTTTGTCTGTGAGTCTGTCGGCAGTGCTGGGCCGGCCTCCATTTTTGATGGCTCTATTTTCAACAAGGGGAACTGGTTCTCTCTGTCTGTGTGTGTGTGTGTGTGTGTGTGTTGCCCTTTCTTTCTGTGTCTCCAGTGCTTTAGATACATAGTAAAAGCTATTAAAATTGAAATTGTTCTAGGGGCAGTGAGCGAATGAAGGAGCGAGGCGACACTTTCAACCCCCCTGACAGACTGTTTAATAATGGCTGTACAGTACTGTGTGTGCATGTGTGTTAGAGGGAAAGTAAGGCCTTGTGCAAAGATTTTCTTCCAACAATAATGTTCAGTGACCATCTGAAATCTGTGCTTCATCACTATCATTTTATAGGTTTCTGGGTATTCTAACACTTTTTTGTCTTATTCTCATTTTTAAAGGCATTAAAGAGTGAGTAAATTTTTACCCCTGCAATGAATGCAAGGGAAAAGAATATTTAGTTTAGATGTATTTTTTTAATATACCCAACGGCATGTACCTGCTCATTTCTTTTGTTTTATCAGGAAATATTACAGGGATCAGTGGTTAAACTGCAACCAAAAGTGAGAACAGATTTGTTCTATCACTATTTAACTTCCCCATTTACAAATCTCCCCTCCCTCCTCCTTTCTTTCTGGTCAGTGGAGGAAGCTGGGAGGTGAACGTAGCAGCAGAAATCTTTGACCAGTACACTGACCCCTCTCCAGGGAAACAATGACTTTGAAAATGCCGGACCCCACTCACATTCACACATGCATAAAATGAAGGATGGAATGGGCTAACTCGTTTATCACTTTAACAAATATATTAGGCTATTATAGGAGCACACAAAAGAAAAGATAAAAGCTAAAGCAGTTGCTCTTAGGCCAATAGCTCTATTCACTCATGCACATATACCATCCCAGTGCAGCCTGCACATCAAAATGCATTTCTACGCATTTACCAAGGGCATATTTGAAGTTTTTGATGGATTTTTCAAAATTCAAAGTAGCATGCTGAATTTCCATCTATTGTGCCATTGCAGACTAGACATGATTATTATACTGTTTACACATCAAATATTATTTTTATTTTCATTGCAGCCCAAATTTACTAGAATGTTTAACACAAACCTTATTTTTTCATCATTCCTATCAGAGGTTTCCTGTATCTCATGAAATCATTCATATTACATTCAAACATGTTGACAGCAATCAAGAAACACTGTCCTTACACAGTGAATAACACCCTCGAGCGTGTTGTTATGTCTAAAAATGTTTGTCTCCTGTGGGGGGGCTTTTGGAGGACCTAGACAATAAAATCAGCTGAGGTTGCTGGTGAGACCTGTAGATGGAGCTCTATACCAGGAAATCATACTGGGTTGTACCGGAATATGGAACCTAGCTCAGAGCAAGGTGCACATGTGTTTGAGTGTGTGTAGGTGCACCTGTGTGAGAGGCAGAAAGAGAAAAATAGAACAGGAAAGATGTGTGTAAGAAAGAGCACAGAGGAAGGTTTACAGTACCTGACGTTACAGAATAGTCTAATGACCGTCCTTCTTTGTCTTTGAGCTGGGGAGACAGAGTCATCCAGCACATTCAGCACCAGAATAGCTACAGAACAACAAAGCATAAAGTGAAGTTATAAACAAGTGGGAGCACACTAGATCACAAAGAGAAATGGGCCCGGTGTGTCATTTTTCTTCTGATAAATGCAACCTCACATAATTCACAGATTCACACAAATGCTATCACTGTAGGGTCTGGTGGATTAAAAACTCTTATCTCAGCACTCCAAAACTTTTAGGTAAATGGAACAAGCTCTGCAATGCACCCAAAACACCCTTATGCAATTCATATTGGAAATGATAGTTCAGAAAGTCAAATGACTTCAATCTGCTTTTCATTTGAATCATCTTCAAGTGAAAAGAAAATTAAGCTGTTAATGTGGTGACACACAGCATGGTTGTATTTTGTATATTTTGATTACAATATAATATGTTTAAATAACTTTAATGGACAAAGTCGATAGACAAATTCTGACATTCTCTGAGACTGTAACATACTTAAGGTCTGGTTTTAATTTTTCACAAGTAATAACACATTACAGCAAGTGAGTTGGTGATCATAAATTGGTTTGGGTTTTTTTAATCACAAAACACAAAACTATGTCAGACTTATTGTTTTTAAGCTACACTTCATATTAAGACATTGGACAGTAATCAATCTGTTATTGTATGGTGATAACACTTGATATTACTGAGTCGGAGTCCAATTAAAAAATGGAAGATGTGACCAAGTAACAGGTTCACAACTCCTGTTTTGACTGCATGTTCAGCCAAACTGAGAAAAAAAGGAAAAATAACTAATTAATAAAAAAAATTATTCACACAATTATAAACAGTTACTTCAAAAACTGAAATATGAAAACATTTAGAAGAGAAATAAAGTTAATTACTACAGGTTTTATTCAAGTACATAAAAAAAAAAATTCAGTTTGTGTTTTTGTTTTGGTTTATAATCCTTGCAGAAAAAATTAAAATCTGTTTAAAGATTAGCAAGTTTACATAAAACAAAAATGCTAAAAACTAACTAAGAATTTGGTTTTAGAAGAAAATTACATTGGCAAAAAACATAGAAGTTGGATTTTTATTCTTTCAAACATTTAGTTACTGCAGACTGTACAGTTGAGTTGCAAATGAACACACATCGAACCCTTTGCTGACGGGAGAAAGGCAACCCTGAGAATGACTCAGCCTTCCTGTTGTGGAGCACTGTGTCATTATTTCGCTTAACTTATTCATTGTTTGCAAGTCTAGACTAACATGCAAAATAATACAGTTGAGACTGATTTTCATTTTCTCCTGCATTATTCCACACGTTCTGTGAACAAAAAAATTTCTATTTACATTTTTCTTATGCTTTTATGGCATCGACAAAACAGCACACATCTGTTTTTGATGCTTTAAAGTCCACATGAAGTAGACATTTGAGTTTACTCTTAAAAGGAATCAAGGAAATGTAGCATTTTAATCTTTCATTCCTGTACAGGAACTTGTTTCATTTGGTGCCTTTAGGGAGGTCAGAGGTAGAGGTTAACTATAAAAGAACCTCATGGGAGCCCTGGAGGTTGCAGCGTCTTGCTCAAACACACTACAGCTCAAGAAATCGTTATAATAATTAGGAAAGAAAATATCTCCTCACATTTTTATATTTTGTGAAACAAAAAGGTGTTTTATATATAAACATATTAAATATATTCTAAATCTGCTTTCTCTCTCAGGGCACTTTTCTTTAAAAAGCTTTCCAAATTCCTGCTAAAAGTGTTTATCTTTTAATGGTCAGAGCATTTTAACCTTTGTCAGAAGATATAAAAAAGACCAAGGTGTTCATGTTAGTCATTTTGAAAAAATAAGATGTTCTTTTTTTTATATTGTCATGTCAGATAACTTTGTTTATGCTCTTGTCAGCAATAATTATAATTTCCTTTATTTTGCATGCAATTAAGAGAGGCTTAGACTTAACCATCATCACCTCTGTACACCCTCAAGGAGTCTCACACATACAGTATATGGACACACACACACCCACACCTACACACACACACACACACACACCCACTGGTGGCTCTTTAGCACTCACCGCTTCACTGTTCTGCATGTTCATCTCAGCACAGGATGAAAATAAAGACATCGCCCTTGTCAAAGACATTCCAATGTCAGCAGTCTGTTTTTTATATTTCTTTAAGGAGTTCCTCATCATTCCATAATAGTAAATATATGAAGAAAGAGATCACATTGCAGGGGACATTTTAAAATAAACCTCATCTTGTCAAACTACAGTTCTAATATGTAATTGTTTTAAAGATCATGTTATAATAATAAAATGCAATTATATTTTTTGACATACTTTTTTAGAAAAGTGCATTTAAAAAATAAAAGGACAGAAAATGTAAAAAACTAAAAATAATAGAGAATATTTGAAATTACATTTATGGTAAGCAGTTTACATTTTTGTTACTTAGTTGCAGCTTTTTCCAATCTATGTTAATGTTTAGATGTAATTATTCAGTTAAATATATTCTTTTGTAAGTCTCAGAAGGACCTGCTGAAGTCAGAACATTGAGCCAGAAAGGAGATCAATGTCCTGACTTCGTTGTGTGCGTAATTGTTCCTAAGAGCTACAACTAATGAACTGACCAGCCTTGGGGAGGCATATATAAACCCATTATCTTTAATAAAGTCTGAAGGTATAAAATGGCTCTCTGAGGTATTTTACTGTACACTTGGTTCTTCTTCCAGTCTGTTAATACTGGCTTCTCCTTCAGGTTCTCTGCCTGGTCATTTGTTACATTCTGGAACATGTGCAAAACTCTTTTTAATTTAACCAGAAAATGTGCTTATGATTTTAACATGCTTGGACAACAAGATACAGAGCCAGAAGATAAAAAGGTATATCCAGATCCAGGAAGAAAGTAGATGATAAAAAACCAAAAGAAATGTGAGGTAAAGTTAGATGAGTGTGCATGTGTGTGAGCTCCTTTGCTGCAGCCTAATCCTTGATTCAATTCTCAGCTTTTAAACATGACGAATTACATTCCTGTCCTCAGCTAATGCTTTTAACAAATCCCTGTAAGAGGCCTTAATCAGGTGAAAAAGGCCTCAGTGCTGCTTCCTGTGCAATGACATGCAAAAACATGCATACATTCAGCAAATACACATTCACAGCCAAGCAAAAAATGCTAATAGATAATTTACTAATTTCATACACACACACACACCTTCAAACACAGGTACACACATCTACTCACACAGACACATACACAAAGGCTGATTAGCCTAGTCGTGGAGCTATCCACCCTGGATAAGTCACCAGGTGGATAATGTGCTGCTTTAGCGCCTTAATTACGCCATAATCTGTTCAGCGCCTCACCCCCCTGCACAGAAGGACAGAGAGAGAGTGGAGGGAGGAGGGCGGGTGGAGGTAGATGGGACAAGAGAAGAGCAAGTGGAGGGAGGGAGTGGAGGTAGCGAAAGCGAGGAGAAAGAGCCTTGAGGCACTCTGCTTCTTAACCCGTACCTTTGCTTCCTTCCTTCCCTTCCCTTCTCTTTCCTCCTCTGTGCTTACTAGCCTCCTGAATTCCTTGATACACCTCCCTCGGCCCACCCGCTTTACCACCCCCAACACTTCAGCCCTCAGAGTTAGTCTCTGCGGCCGGGCCCTTTGTGTTTCGCTTTTCCGTGCCCCTCTTATACTTCTTTTATTTTACCTTCCTGCTGCCTTTCGTTTCGTCCTCACACTTCTGAACCACCCACCAACCTCCTGTCGTCTGGCCACTCTCCCTCCATGCACCTCTCTCTGTAAGTTGGTGTGTTTGTGTATCTGAGGCCCTGCTGTACCCTGTAGCTGTCACTGTGCACAGCCCTTTGACAAATCACGTGAAGGGCAGACTGAGTTTTGTAGGACGAGACAAAGCTTAAACATATGGCTACAGTGTCCCCAGGTGCTCTGCTGTATGCTGTAGGAGGTCCCTGGGAGTCCTTCTATATAACATTAGCTACCAGGTTATCCCCTTTTCTGTGTGTCTGACTCCTACTGAATATTCTTCTGTTCACATTGTTCTGATTAAAGGTCTGTTGGAGATTTATAGAAGATATTTCTTATTCTAACTTTTCAAATGTTTAAATTTATCCCACCACCAGTGATTTATCTTAAAGTGGGATGATGTACATATCAGCAACAAGTAATCAACTGAACAAAGGTTTTTTTTAGCAGAGAAAGCCTAAAAAATGGAAAACAGTGGCTCAAAGACAGTTGTTTCAACTGTGAAATAATGTCATTCAATATGCTGCACAAAAGTAAAGCTTCTAAAACAAATTATTTGACTGCTTGATACAACTTGACTTTTAAAATATGCAAAACTGGCTAAAGAAAATAATATCTCTTATATTTGCACATGGCAAATTTAAAAATGATTAAAAACAAATCTTTTTCTACAAAGTTTTCAACATATGACAGGTGAACTGGATTTTGTTAAGCAACCCAAACAATATTATTCTCAGCTGGAAATTCATTTTAAACCCTGACTAAGTATGACTGTTTTAAAGCTGAAAAACTGTTGCCTCACAGCAACAACAGAGTCTCTGGTTTGGCTGTCCAATAGGTAGGCTGACCATATAGGTAATGTGGGACCTGAAGCACATTTGCTTGTAGAGTTTGCATGTTGTCTAATGCTACTTGACACACTATTGGCTGGGGTCGGCAAAGTACCCAATCCAGGAGCGCCACTCATTTTATTTGGGGCTGATTGGATGTACCATGATCCTGTATATACCTATGCATTATACCTTCTGATTGAACTCACCAAGATAAGCATTCAGAGTCCCTGAGTAAAATTGTTACTTAGCATCGCATACTCTTTGGTCGAGTACATCTATATGGAAAATCTCCTCACCTGAACCTTTTGTATTGCTGACAAGCTAAAAAAAATCTTTATGGTCTTTAACAGTGTGGCTAAAAGAGCTGCTAAAGGCAGAGAAACGGCCCCAATTTACACGAAAAATGAAACCAGATTGCTAGGAAACATCCTACTACAGATGAGATACCCATGGTGGTAGCAAGGTCACAAAAGCCCAGATATACGTCTTTGTGCTTAGTCAGAGGAACACTGAAATTAGGTTTTTCCAATTTGCCACATACTAGATGTTCAATCTGGGTGAATTTAGGGCCATCTTACCTAAAGGCAAGCACTATATTAATAAATACATGTCTCACTATAAATATTTTGTTGACCTTGGGAACATAACAGACAAAATATAATACATTTGTTAATGGATTTGTGACACAGACACAATTCTTTTGACATTGCAAGGAGTCCAAAGGTGTTTGTCCAACATGCTCAAATTCAGTGGTTTCCCAAGAATGTTTTCACAGGTGTGTTAACCTGAGGTTTGGCACAATAAAGTTGCTTTATAATGTGGAGTAACAAAAGATCGAAGCTGTTGATGCTTTAACATGTGAACATGACAAAAAACACAATAGAATACTTTACAATTGGATCTCAATAATAGCCCATCACTGTGGTTGTAAACACTCACATATACAGTGATGAAGGTCTGTTTTTATGTCATGTTGGACCTGTGGTTAGCAAGTGTTCAGACCCTGCGTTCAGGATTGTTTGTTTATGGGTGTACTCTGTCCCTCGTATTCTAATTTGACAAAGCTGGTAAATAAATGAATTAAATAATTTCAAAACATGATCTAAAAAAATCCTTTAGATTAATAGGATGGTCTGCTTTTGACCCAATCAAATAATTTTTTATTATTTCTCACTGGTTACTGGTGTGCTGCGATGGACTGGCGACCTGTCCAGGGTGTGCCCTGCCTATTGCCCTATGCCTGTTGGAGATAGGCACCAGCCCCCTGCAACCCTGCAGAGATGGAAGCGGATAGATAATGGATGGATGGGTTACTAGTGTGCATATAAACACATACAACCACAGAGTAACGCAAGTCCCATTAGTTTTATCTGCTAATGAAGATGAAGTGAGATATGAGTGTTTTCTCACCATGCTTGATGCCAATTAGGTGCCCCATTTAATGCTAATTAGACACTGAACCTCAATTTGCGTCATATTATATTTTCTTTTGAGTTTTTCTTCTTGTCCTATAAGTCAATAAGAGACAAGATCTGACTTTTGTACGATCAACAATGACATAAAACAAGATTTAAGCTAAATCTAAACACACACAAGCACACAGGTCGAAAGGGCAAAAAATAAACAGTACCTGCCATGATTGGGCATGTACTGTAACAATCAATCAAACAACTAAAAACGCAGACTCCTTCTTTTTCCCCAGTTAGCTATTATTCAGTAATGAGTGTTTGGGGATGTGGGAGAAAAGTCTTTAATAGATTGCCAGCTTTTTTTAGACTCTTCATTAACTTTGCTAAACAAAGCACAAGGTAGATTTAAATACTTACTTTATACCTTTAAATCTTTCAAAAAGTCACGAGGCAACCATGTGGAAAAGACTTGAGCATCAGTTCTAAAAGATTGTACATTTTCTCTGGTCATTTTCTATGTTATTAATAATGTCATGTTCAACATATTACAATAAACGTATTGAATCGTACTATTCAAAAAGAGAAAGAGAAAATGCAAGCACCAATAGAAACTATGAGGGAAGAGGGGGAGAGAAAGAACGAGGATGTCCTACAATATTCGAATGTTCTTTCTTTTTTAAACTTTAGTTGTATTTGCTGGTGTGCAGAATAATTTTGGGCTATGCTCGTCTCCAGGGCAACGGCCTCAGGGGCAAACAGACCCCCATGGGGAACAGGTGTCAGGCAGGTGTATTCAGTGTGTGTGTGTGTGTGTGTGTGTGTGTGTGTTTGTGTGCGTGTGTGTGTGTGTCAGTGAGTAATGGCGCTATCAACTGGCCTACACGATCCATCATGCATGTCCCTGCCCCAGCACCTTTAAGGCCACAGCGCAAATGCACAGACTCACATTTAAATTAGCCCATCTGCACACACAGTTGCATACACACATAAATACATGTCCACTAGGCACAGACACATTTAACAAACCAATCAGAAGTTCCAGTTCTCCATTTTCATCTCCCCTTTACGGACAAAGACGCACGCGAACAGGGTACAAAACGCTGAACTCATTCTGTCACAGTTGTGCTGTTACATAAGAGACAAAGTTGAATAAATCTTTGAAGACTATTTTGTTGTTTTGATGGGTTTTAGTGGCTTACTGTAATGCATTGGAAAGTCATTTCTTCATGAGAAAATGTCAAACCTTAAAAACTTCAACAAATTTTACAAGGCTCAACTAAAACTGATAATATTGAAGAGTTCTGCTGAATTGCTGAGACGATCTAAAAGAAATATATACAACTTAAGCTTGAACCTACACCACACATTATATCATTATCAACTCTACTTCTTGCAGTTTTCTCTTGTTATAATTTTATGTCTTTTACTTTTTTTTCCTGCCTTTGTTTCTGTTTTTACCTTGCAAATTAATCTATTGCCCTGTTTCAGAAAATCTCCTAAAATCTGAACTCTTTGCTCCATTCTATTATTACAGTCCTCAACAGGGGAGGATGGTGTTATAATTAACAAAACTATAAAAGCAAATTAATAAACATTAAAATGCAAAATAGCAGAAACAGAAGATGACCGCTGCTATCTATTAAAATGAAGCAACTCCCTTGCTTTTTAAGTCTTAATAAGCAATCAGTTCATTAACGGGTTGAGTGTGTTTTAGAAGGAGGGTGCAGGGGAGGTCACAAAGGGACTTTGATTGATTGGGGGAGTCCAGAGTACACTAACACCAGGGTCCAGAAATTTTTTTTATTTTGCAGTGTAGTTTCTACTTTATTTGCACAAAACCTACTTACAGAGGCAAAGGTATTAAAATGGCATTTAAATAAGGGTTTCTTAAATATCAATAACATGCATATATATTATGATCCAAATAATGGTAATGCTGCTGGTCAAAAAAGTTAACAATGTTGGATATTTTTATTTTGTTTCAGTAATTGCACCTAAATTTGAGTTTATACACCAAAATGGGAGATTAGCACTTTGGTGCTGGGAAAAAAAGACTCTCTGTCTAGATGTCTGTGTGGATAAAGAAATGTATCCCCCAAATAATTATTACTGTCTGTTCCCCAGTCTTGGTATGTGCTCACACTTACATCTTACATTTATTTCATTTATAAAACTAGATCTAATTTTGCATTATTGGATACAAAATAGTTTCATTTGCATTTCAAATGTTTTTTAACCTTTTTACCTTCAATGTATTTTATATGGTTTTTAAATGATAAACTAACCCAAAGAAGTGTCTAATTGTGAAGCTAAAGGGAAGGTTTACGTGGTTTACATTTTCTTTTTACAAATAAAAATGTGAAAAATGACAATTCATTGGTATTAATCTCACTGAATATGTCTGCTGCTGTGTCTCCAATTTGACTTGTGAGTAAACTGAAATGGGTCTTTTTGTTGTTTTTTTTCAACAATACTTTTCTTCTTGCCTTTCTGCCATAAAAGCCAGTTTTGTGGAGTGTTAAACCAAATGTTCTCCAGTGGACAGA
Organism: Valencia hispanica; assembly: GCA_963556495.2. Lineage (NCBI taxonomy): Eukaryota > Metazoa > Chordata > Actinopteri > Cyprinodontiformes > Valenciidae > Valencia > Valencia hispanica. The sequence goes on along the minus strand of OY747701.1, from coordinate 41,899,265 downwards.
TTCTCCCACCTGATCTGTGGATATCTGTAGCTCCTTCAGAGTGACAATGGTCCTCCTTGTTGCTTTTATAATTACTGCTCTCCTCATCACAACCTGTCAGTTTAGGTGGACAACCATGCCTTGGTATGTTTTAAGTTGTGCCATACTCTTTCTATTTTTAGACGATGGATTGAACAGTGCTCTGTGAGATTTTCAAAAATACTTTTATTAGATTTTTGCTTGTAAAGTAATTAAAAACCGTGTATCTTTCAACTTTGCAATTATTTGCAACTTTGTCTTGTTTGTGGTTTGTAACGAAACAAAATCTGACCAGCGTCAAAAGATATGAATGTCCCCTAAATAAAAGGAACCAGATTGTTGTATAATTTTATAATTTAAGTTGAATTAGAGTATAACTGAAAAGTCAAGGACCTTAAACCACTGAGACATCAGGCTGCCCTGGAAAAGCTATATTTAACAGTAGATTTTCAACCGGTCATCAAAGACCTACCCTTTTCCACCTATACCTCTCGGATGAATACACACACGTGGTCACACTATTGCACACATTTCTACACCTATGCATACACAAATTAACACATATATAACCCAGCTCGATTTATAATAGTTGGCATGACCCCTCGACCCCTCTCAGGGAGGAACTAAGAGAGTTCAAATCGTGGCCTAATTACACACCGCTCCGCTTCATTCCCTCCGCTTTGTTCTCTCAGAAAGTAGAGCGCACGGCTGCAGCACACACATAAGCACTAACACACACTCATGTTCTGCTTAGAGAACAGACGACCCGATTCAGACTGAGCTTATGCTTCTATCACACATATACATTGGTCATGCATATTAGTTAACAACTGTTCTTTTTGCAAGCCTTCAACCAAAGTTTGAAAGTGTTTAACATCTTGGTTCAAGATAGATTTTTAATTTAACAGTGGTCCAAACATGTTATGGAGTAATGAATTAGTAAAATCCCACAATCCTCTCCTTGTGTAAACTTTGCCATCAATTCCTAAAGTAGTATTTGCAATGTAAAGTTAAGCCCAGAAGTATTGATATGCCTGGCAAAATTAGACTAAATATAGTTTTATTCCACCAAGAAGTTTGTTTCTGATGGAAAAGGATAAAACAATGTAAAAAGGGTATGCATTTTGAACAAAAATACGTTCTATGTTTTTCTTTACATTTCATTTTAAAAAGGCAGGTTGAACATTTTTAAACCCTTCTCAAAAATGTTTTTAAATTTCTTTTATTTGCATTACAGCCAAATAAACTGCTGATTATTATGTTTTTGCTAGTATTTTAACCATTTATTGCATGAGGTCCAAGTTTTGAGGTGGTAACCTTAGTCTGCAGGTCCCTCCTCGGATTCTACCAGATTCAAGTTGGGACTTCTGTTTCCCTCCAAAACGTTATTACTTTCAGTCAGAATAAACATGTGAAAGATTACTTTATATCTAAATCTTCCAGGCATATGAATAATTTAATAATAATCTGCGTGCTGTATCATTACTTTATCTTCAACATTCTTGATAGGACAAAACCTCTTTCATTATGTACAAATACATAAAGATTTTTTTGCAAAAAGCTAATTTATTTTCCTCATAACAGACTTTGTTACCTGCTCTGAACACACCTAAAATTATTGCTTCTTAATGACGGAAATATTTTAAAAGAACACAACGAGTGAAGGTTTTAATTGTCAAAATGATGAAAAGGGGCAATACTTGGAGCTTTAAAACACTGCACCCCTTTTATATCACATTTTTAGTTATGAAACCTTGGTTCAAAACACGTTTAAAGTTTGAAAAATCTAAACTTGAAAAATATGCTTGCAGAAGTTCCATAATTATTCTTGATCATAAAAACAATTTATTCCCATTAATAAACATGAAAAAGTGCATGATAACATAGCTGATAAAAGTGAACATATTTCATTTAGATGGCAGTTATGTAATAACTTGTTTTCTTTCATTTAAAAATTTGCCCAATTCTTGATCCTTCTTCTACATGGGGTGATCCAACAGTCCTGCATAGCCTACCATATGTTGCTTGTTTAAAATAACGACAGTAAAATTATATATTAAAAAGTTAAAGAAAAAGATTATGTGTGTGCATGTATGTGTGTTATCCAGGGTTGAAAGTTCTTACAGGAAATTAGAGAGGCTGGTTTGAGCTTACCAAGAAGAGGAGGAGGCTTTTTATGGTTTGAATACAACAAGGTGAATTTTCTGGAGTGGCCCAGTCAAAGCCCAGACCCAATTAGAGTTTAGGGGCTGCTCTTTGTGTGTGTGAGACATGGTTCAGTAGTTGTGCACACACGCCGTTTTTGCAGTAAAGAATTGAAGAGCAGTTGTGTTGGGAATTTGGCTACAAAAAATATGTTGATACAGATTTTAAGGAGAGGGAATTGGTGTTATGGTAGGAGATACCTAAATGATCGGCCACTTGCTTAATGCTGAGAGCAAAAGGAGCATGTTTAAACTCCAGGAGGCTTTGAAAAGCCTGCTAATTTACACACAATAGCAAACACTGTTTATTGTTACTCAGACAAATTTTCAGTATTATTATTTAAAGGAGAAGCTTCCGGAGATGATGTACACAACTAAACGGCTTCATATCATGATGTCCCATCCGTTGGCCACTGGTCTGATTCTCCCTCTTTCAATTGCCAGTCAGAATGGCAGTGCCAGGCAGGTGATGGTGACGCCAAGGCAGAATGACACACACACACACACATACACAAGCTCTCCTCTCCCTACAGATGCCCTTAATTAGAGTCCACGCGTCCCCCACGGTCTCTGTGGCAGGCGAGACAAAGGGAGGCTCATACGTTTGGACGGACGGTTGTGTGTCCGCTTGTGTCTGTGTGCGTTTGTATCTGAGGGGGCTATCTTTAGCAGATGCTCATACCTCCACCGTCTCCCTCTCTCTGTGCGGAGCAGCGGTGCTATCATTAAAGTGTCATTGAGAAGTGGCACCACTTAATTTTAGCTGCTCTCACTGGGGGCCCTGAAGGAGATGCTAGAGACTGAGAGGGAGAGAGGGGAGTAGAAATGGAGACAGAGACGAGAGGTAATAAAAAGGTGCAAAAGTTAGACAGGAAGAGTTTAAAAAAAATTGCAAAGGAGATCTAACTCATCTGAAGATGATCAGATTAACTCAAGTTCTGATGAGGTTAACTCAGCTTCTTTGTACAAGTGTTCTCCCACTTTGAGATTTTTGATCAAGTTTTATTTGCAGCAAACAAACTCATTACACTGAAAACAAATTATGTTTTGGCTAATTTATTTTCTGTCCACAATGAAATAGGATTAAACCATTCCTCCAGGTACTTCATAATAAATGCTCCTAATTCATTTAAAAGATCCATTTTGCAAAATATATGCATGCGGAATTTTTTTTTTTTTAACAAGGTGGAAGGAGAGAATTTGATCAAACAAAATTTTTTTTTAGAAATTATACTCGTAAAAGTTATATTTTATCTTTCTCAGATATTCTCCAAACAGCTGGTTGCCCTCAGATGACTTACAATAGAGACACACTCAGAGCTTCCTGGTGGCGTCAGGCTCGGTAATGAATCCATGTCTCAGGGTCGTCAGGTGAGAAGTGCCACTTCCTTCCAGAAACTCAAAATAACTGAATGGAGCGTCTGAAAAGGAACACAGACAGACTAACGAACAGAGGCGGCCACTGATAGTGTCATACCTGAACAGCATTCATGGAGAAAAGAGAGCATATGTTCAGGGGAAAGAGAAGTCAAAGACACTCTCAATGAGGAGAAGTGTGTCTGACTGGAAACACGGATGCATACCACAGTTCACACAGTCTTCCTGACTTTTCTCATCTATACAGTGACCTTAACCTTGTCATCCCCTGACTTTCTCTCCCTCCTCACATTAATCTGTCTTCCTGATGTGTCAGTACAATGTTAACACGCTGTCGTTGTCTTCAGCAGCAGGTACACACTTGTTAATCCTACCCCCATCCCTCCACCCATATCTGCTATTTAGATTTTGTCTGGAAGGCTTGTATGTTTTCAGAAGGCAGTTGCCAACACATACAGAAAATTCATCAGTGGTCTCTAAAAACTGTGACTTTCACTAGAGGGACTTTGTAAAACATTGTTTTTGGACGGTCCAAATATTACCCACAGATTATTCCCTTTATCGCCTCTCCAGCCTGACATCACCTCCTTCCTTCTACCTCTTTTACGCTATAAAAATAGTTGTTTTTGAGGAATTTGGCATCATTGCAAAAGCAACTGAAACCAAGACAGTAAAAAAGTTGAGCTCATGAATGTCTTTGATGCTGCATAACCTTAAAGTAGTGTATATGCTCTGCCTTTGTTTTATTTCCTGAAGAGTTTTTGGTTATTCACTGCCACACAGTGCTGGCATCTTATCCCTGGACCGCCTTCCTCCTCTCTTCCTATCTTGTTTCACCTTTTACTCCATATACCGTATTTGTGCCCGGCTTACATCTCAGCACTTCTTTCTTTTTCACACTGTGTCTACATGCTGTGTCCATGTCTTGTCTCATACCAGGGAATGTATTTGATAGGGCAGGTCATTCACACAGTCCTTACGAATGTCTGTCTGTTGCTGGCTGGTACAGATTGGACTGCTTTTGGTGCTTGTGCCCCGAGTAACATTGTTTTCATCCCTGCATGGTGTCTGCCCCATTGTTTTTTTTCTTAAACTTTGATGAATCCTGCTTGGATGTTGACTTTGAGTCCTGGGACTGCTTTTAGTTTGGGAGATATTTTTTGTCATCAGATTTAGGTGCATCTCAACTAATTATATTATCAATCAGTTTATTTGTTTAAGCATTTCAGTGCAAAAAGTGAAGGTATAAAAATATACATTGTAAATTTGTTACATTAAGATTGATATTCAAGTTTAAATTTATATTGATTTTGATGTTTATGACTTACAACTAGAGGTGTATTGGTGCACAAAAATCGTTTTGGGGATTTTAAAGTCACAGTTTGTACGTTTTCGGTACCCTTTCATAATAAAAACAAAAACAAATCTGCATATGGCTTTTTTTTTTTACTTTGATCAGCATTAAACAAACAACATTTTTTCCTGAATTCATTCCTTTCAATTCCTGAAATGATTAGATTTTAATATGTTCTATAACTTAAAAAAATAACTTAAAAAGTTAAAAGTATAGAACTGATTGGAGATTTGACTGACTGGATTGAAAAAAATAGTACAAGGCAAGGCAAGGCAATTTTATTTGTATAGCACACTTTCAACAGCAGGGCAATTCAAGGTGCTTTACATGATTTGGTGATTTAAAAGAAACACATAAAAGAAACACACATTATACATGATACACAATAAAGCAAGAGAAAAATAAAAAAAAGCAAGAGAGCATGAACACATTTCATACATATAACATCAAGCATTTACTCAAAGGCAATTCTAAACAGATGGGTTTTTAGTCTCGATTTAAAGCAGTTCAGAGTTTCAGCAGCTCTACACTCGTCAGGAAGTCTGTTCCAGATAAGGGGAGCATAGAAACTGAAAGCTGCTTCTCCATGTTTAGTTCTGAGTCTAGGGATGTTTAGTAGGCTAGAGTTGGAGGACCTGAGTGGTCTTGGTGGTTGGTACCATGACAACAGGTCTTCAACATATTTTGGTGCTAAGCCATGTAATGATTTATAAACTAGTAAAAGTATTTTAAAGTCTATTCTCTGAGCTACAGGGAGCCAGTGTAAGGACTTTAGAACGGGGGTGATGTGCTCTACTTTCCTGGTTCCAGTGAGGACGCGAGCGGCAGCGTTCTGGATCAGCTGCAGCTGTCTGATTGACTTTTTAGGCAGACCTATCAAGATGCTGTTGCAGTAATCAATCCAACTAAAGATAAACGCATGGATGAGTTTTTCTAGGTCGTGTTGCAAAATCAGTCCTTTAATCCTAGAAATGTTCTTCATGTGATAGAACGCTGACCTTGTTATTGCCTTTATGTGACCCTGGAGGTTCAGGTCTGAGTCCATTACTACACCTAGGTTACGAACCTGATCAGTAGTTTCTAGCTGTATTAATTGAAGCTGTGTGCTGACTCTTGATCGTTCCTCCTTGGGTCCAAAAATAATCACTTCAGTTTTGTTTCTATTCAGCTGGGGAAAGTTATGGCACATCCATCCATTTATTTGGTCAATGCATTGATTTAGGGTTTGAATGGGTTCAGAGTCACCTGGTGACATTGTAATGTAGAGCTGAGTGTCATCCGCGTAGTTATGGTAGCTAATGTTATTGGTCGCTATAATCTTGCCTAGTGGGAGCATGTAGATATTAAATAAGAGGGGCCCCAGGATGGAGCCCTGGGGCACCCCACATGTGATTTCTGTTCGTTCTGATGAAAAGTTTCCTATTGAAACATAGAAGTCCCTGTTCTTTAGGTAAGACTCGAACCAGCCAAGTACTGTACCAGAGAGTCCGACCCAGCTCTCCAGTCGTTCCAATAAAATATCATGATCAACAGTGTCAAATGCTGCACTGAGGTCCAACAGAACCAGCACTGTGGTTCTTCCACAGTCTGTATTTATGCGGATGTCATTAAATACTTTGACGAGGACAGTCTCGGTGCTGTGGTGAGCGCGGAAACCAGACTGAAAAGCATCAAAACGGTTTGTCGTTGTTATGAAGCCATTTAACTGCTGGAACACAGCTTTTTCAATAATCTTACTGATGAATGGGAGATTAGAGATTGGCCTGTAGTTCTGCATTAACGTGTTGTCCAGATGTTGTCCAGACAAGCAGACATAGCCAGAGTAGAAATAATATAACCAATTGAAAACACTCAGTGTTAATGTTTAGAAATGTTTAAATAATACTTTGCCAATATTTGAGAATAAAACATGCTTAAATCACTTAGGAGTTGTTTTGATATTTTGACAGCCTAGTTTACAAGCTGTTCTTCATTGCAGCATGGGCAGCTGTTGGGAAAATCCCTTCCTATCAACAGGGATTCTGCCAACTTGCATTTTATACAAAATAAGAAGTTTGGGCTGATTGGATGCTACTGGTAGCCATGTAGAAGTCAGCTGGTTTTTCTCTATTATCAGTGATGTTTACATTCAGCCTGATATTGTTTCTGGCGAGTCATTCAGTTCAGTGCAGAGCGTGCTATGGACCTTATTGCTGTTGAAAGATGCATTCGCAGACAAATTTCTGGTTTGGTCTATCTTTCTTTTTCTACTGTAGCTTATATTATCAAGGAAAGATAATAAAGACCTGAAGTTATGGCCTAAACAATTGTCTGGATCACTGCTGACTTGACAAATGTACATAAGGAGGATGAACCACAACAATTCAGTAGTAAAGATTCCGATTTTTTACAGAGCTGTAACCAGAAAGTTGAGTGGAAAGAAAACATGCTGTATAAAGGGTGCATAAGCAACAGGGATAACTGCACCCTTGGTTGTGAAGTACATTCAAGATTTTGAGGGAGATTCACGGGGTGTGGACTGCAGCAGGAGTTGATGGTTCAAGAGGCACACACATTGATGTATCCAGGAGTTGGGCTGCAACTGTCAGATTCCTTGTTGTAAGCCCACCCTTTTTCTGTGGTGTAAATCACAATAACATTTACGTTTGCACTCAGTTTCATCAGTATGAAACAAAGCAAAAAAATAAAAAACATTGCAGGATTAAAGGCAATAATGTCATAAGACTTAGTTTGCAAGGGGAAACACGTGTGACATACAGGTTTGGGGCACAATACAGTCAGAGGGTTTTCATTTAGTGTCTGACTGCTGTGTTTGGGCCCCTTATTTAAGCAGAAATCTGCTTCTATTCTCTATAATTACTTTGGAGAAATACAGAGAAAAGAAACAAACTCAAAAGAGAAAAAGGAAGAACAAACAGTTTGTTTTATTAAAATTGTTGATAAAATTAGGTGTATAACCAAAGGAAAGTAAAAGTTGACAGATTTAAATAGAAAAGCTAAGAGAGAAACTTGAGATGAGTAAGCACCTCAGAGGAAAAGAAAAAAAGGAGGTGGGAGGTAAGAAAAGGGAGAAGCAAAGACCTGATGAATGGATGAGAAAGGAGAGGATGAAGAGGAAAAAGGAGTGAGGCCCTCTTCATTTATTGCTCCACTGGAGAAGAACGTAGAGCTCTCTAATGGCGCTGCTATGGTAATAACAATAAAAACCAAGAGTATAAGAAAAAAAGAAAGACGCTGAAAGATGGAGAAAAGGGAAAGAGGTTAGGACACAGAGGGAGACATAAAGTGTGATTGTTTTCTTTCTACAGTTTCATATTTTTCCCACCAACTGTAGCTCTCACGCTCTCCTGTACCCTTCAAACACCCACACTCTCCCTTTCTTCGTTTCCGTGCTTCCGCTGTTGGCGCCATGTGTCCTTGCTCTATGCTTTGTTAGGCAGGGCAGTGGCTCCACTGTAGCTGCTGTGTCAGGGCTTTCTATTGCTGGTGATTAATGTATGGAGATGGACTGATCGTCACCAGCCACTAACATTATTCTCACTGCTGGCACAGAGGGGGTGTGTGTAGGGTGCAGGGAACTTAGCAGTGGGCTGCATGCGTCGAATCATGAGGACCTTTAAAACGAAGCTGGATTCAAGTTATATGTCTGATCATTCCACTAGTTGTTGTGAGATTATACAGATCATCATTTATCTTTGTACGAGAAAAATAAAGTTATCCATTTTTTAAATTTTCCAATTTTGAGAGTTATTTTTTCATATATATATAAGTTGATGAGTTAAAAATCAGAAATATTGCATTAAATTTGTGTTAGCTGACTCAGTATTTAAAGCGTGTTTAAGAGTGTCAGGAAAATGAAGACTGCTGTTCACATTTATGTTTAATTGTGTCAAAAGTGGGAATAGTTCAGTGCAGCACATCGGCATAAAGGACACAGAAGGCAGGGAAGGATGTAAATGTACCAACACCTGCTGTCATTTTTATGCTGCACATTTTCGTCTGCCAGATGGGAATCCCAACACCATAGTAATTTTTTGTTAAAGTTCTCACATACTCGTTTTTTGTTTTTTTTTCATCAAATTTGCTGTGGTCTGTAGTTTGAATCAATGTTTTGTGAGTGGTTTTCTGTGGAAAAGATGCTCCCACTGACCTGTGTCAGGAGGTTGAAGTTTGTTGGAGGGAAATGACAGGAAAATGACAGGATTACGAGTCCTATGGTGCGTTCACACTGCACACTTTGTCTGCGTCAGGCAACGCTCCCAACTCATCTAGTTTGACGCATGTACATTGAAGCTTGCAACGCTTGCTTCACACCGCACTGCGTCAGGCAACGCTCCCAACGCATCTAGTTTGTTTTTGAAATAATTACGTTGAGAAAAGATTTGATAACTTACCCGACATCCCGATCTCTTCAGCGATCTTCATCGTCTTTATACAAAAACGAGGACAGATTATACAATCATCTGCGATTGCAGACGGTTACAATGAGCTTGTCTTCCATCGTTGAAAATTGTTTTTTTCCTGCTCCCGCTTCATTCAAGATAGGTGTGGTGACGTCGTTACAGTGAGACGCTCTGATTGGTTGGCGCATTGTGTCAAGTGCGTCAAGTCCGTCAAGTCCGTCAAGTCCGTCAAAAGTTCAGCTAGCTGAACTTCTGCGTTGCTTACGTTTGCGACGTTGCTGCTTGAAACGCAGGTAAGGCTTGAAAAGTTGACGGAGCCAACGCACACAACGCACCGCAGAGACTCTGACGGACCTCTGAGGAACTAAACTGTAGACTTTACATGTAATCTTGCTGCAACTGACACTGACATTTGGGGCGGTGTGAACGCACCATTACTCATTATTAATCATAATATGCAAATGTCTTGCAATCTGATTTGCTAGCAGCAAAACAACTTTTATGCTGCTTTCAGACAAATATCTAGCTTAGCGTAATACTTCGCTTGGTGGTGCTTCGAAGACAAATTCCAAGCATTTGTTCCACAGATTCTCTTTCTTTTGTAAAAAATGCAACGTTGATGTGTTATCTCTACAAATATCACATGAGACCTTTAATGTGGTTTTGTTGCTATCGATGTTGCTGCTTTATCGAACTCAATGCCAAAGGGTGTGTTTTAGCAACATTGAAAAGTGAGGAAGAAGTTACACAGGTGAAACATAAACAATATGGATGAGTAATTGTTGTATTTTCTGAAGGACCATACTCGTATAACAAAGCACCCACATCTAAAATATAAACTAACTAACTTTAAGAAACACACCCGGTCTTCATTGGCTCACTCCAAACAGCCTTGTCAAACTACAGGTTAAGTCAAAGAAAGTTTGTATTCACCCTGGTCTAGAGTCTTCTTTTGGTTGTTATTACTTATCTGATTGCCATGTGAAAGTGTCTCTTAGATGGGACCATAAGAGTTTCATTAAAGTAGACAAACCTTTTTTGTATAATGTAAAAATCCCCAAAAAAGTGTTGATAAAATTAAATATGGACTGTGTCAAAATTGGAATATGAATCCTGTTTTTTTAGTCACTAAGTGACTGTATTCCTGGGATTACAGGAATGAACAACAAATGTGGAATCAGTGTCAGCCATGGTAGAGTTATTATGGCAAAAGTCACAGAATAATAACTTTGCATAAATAATACAAGTTTTGTAAAACCCATTTGATTCAGAAATGCTTGGCATTTAATAGACAAACCCAACACAGTCAATCCTTTCTCCATAAACGTTTAGTCCACAGAAAGGGAAGATTCAAAGGATGGCACCTATTGTTGTGTTTACCTTATGTCCCTACAATTTGATGGTAGCAGTGGCAGATCTAGAAAAATATTTATGGGGAGGCAGGTGAGGGGCAAGAATTTTTCAGGGGCACATGCTTCAGCTCAGCTTCAGGAGTGTTTACTTATATGACAGATACATACATGTATTTGTTTTGGTTCAGGTTATTTAAGCACGTTAAAGCTGCATTACGTAATATTTTTGTTAAAACTTTTTTTAATCTATAGCCAGTTTTTTCATGTCCTGACAATACAATTGAATCTAGTACTTTTTGCCGCGGGTGCATGTAGCGGAGAAAATTCAATTTATTTTGAGGTAGTTCGGGTCAGAACCACCACTCGCTGCATTTGTGAGAGCGCGTACCGTGACGTGATGACGCACGTACGTACCCACGTATCGTTCACGAGGAGGTAGTGTTCTCCGTCAGTTAGCCGCTAGATAAGGTAAGCTACCCAGCCCACATACCCACACAAACTCCCTGTTAGTCAAAGAAGAGAAGAATTTTGTCCAGCGCTACGAAAAGAGCGAAAAATGGGTTCTGTCCGTTGCAGAGCTCTTACTGATGAGAACGCACATGAACGTCACTGAAGTGCGCATTTCGCTGACTGCATTTCCTCTGATGGCCACATGGTGCACTCTCTGCAGCACTCTCAGCAAACTCTGCAGAGCAGCTTTAAAGGTTCACCAAAGAGAATATAATGTGGCGATTTTGATGTGCCATGAAAAAGGAGCTTCACGCAATTAATGTTCAATTTTACGTAACTATTTCTTAAATTCATAACTGCCGGCTGGGGTGGCAGCAGGGGTGGCAAGGCTTTCTTTTAGGGTGGCAGCTGCCACCCCAGTAAATCCACCCATGGATTGTAGCATAGTTTCTTGTTGTGATGACTGTACCTCAATGCAAATTTTTAACAATTTGTTATACACTTTGAGATCTTTTTTGAATTAGATAAACAAAATGTTTTCAAATGTATGTCATTATAAATCTCTCTTTTGGACAAAAATATGTGCAAATATTTAAACTGAGACTTTTTAAATCCCAGGCTGCTGCTGTCCTCCCTACGTTAGATATTTATAAATTAATGTAAACAACTCTGGTGGCAAACAACACAACTATAAAACAAGATGGAGCACCCCAAACAGTTGTTATCTACAAGTGTAATTACCAAATAAAATTTGTGCCATATCAGAGCACCAAATGGTGTGCCAGCTTGGCATTTCTGCCCACGCTACATATGTGTGTGCTGTGATTAGACCATAGAGACAGTAGATAAATTAGCTTTGGGAGGAAAATGGAAGTGAAAGATATACTGGATTGCCCTGTGAGAGTTCATGTCGTAAGTAGCCACACACGCACACACACATTCATGCAGGAGCACACTAAAGCTTTCCTCTGTTTCTTCCTCCCTATCCACCTTCCCATCCATCAGGCCATCTCAGGGAGCTGCCCGCAGTTCCACTGGCTGGTTTAATTGTTAATGCTAATTGCTATTTATTGGCTCAGATGCAAATGATAGGCTGGCCAAAGTGAAATTTTATGAGGAGTGAACTCCCCCTCTCGCACAAATTGAAAAAAGTGAAACAAGAGGAAGAGGGAAATGAGGCGAGGCGAGAAGAGCTTAATGGCAGCGCTTTAATAGCAGAGAGCAAAAATTAAGACTGATTTAAGAGACGCTGCTAAATCCCCCCCAAATCCTCTGTGATCCCCTCTCAGGGAGACACCCATTTGGCAGAGAAGGAGAGAGGGATTGAGGAGAGGAGACGTGAAGAGTGGAGAGGGATTATTACCAGAAAATCAAGAATTCACACCAACTTGTAGGCTTGTATGTCAGAATTACTTTGTATTGCATTACTTTTATTTCTAACAGATAAGTGAATTCCTTGAAGCTTAGATAGATAGATAGATAGATAGATAGATAGATAGATAGATAGATAGATAGATAGATAGATAGATAGATAGATAGATAGATAGATAGATAGATAGATAGATAGATAGATAGATAGATAGATAGATAGATAGATAGATAGATAGATAGATAGATAGATAGATAGATAGATAGATAGATAGAGAAGAATGTGAAAAAATGACACTTGGTGGAGGTCAAATGCAGCCACTTGAACATCATCCACTTTTAATACACTCTAAAAGGTAAAGCAGCATTTGCACAACACATTACGTTAATGCAAGCCTAAATGTGTGTGTGTGCGTGCGTGCGTGCGTGCGTGCGTGCGTGCGTGCGTGCGAGCGTGCGTGCGTGCGTGCGTGCGTGCGTGCGTGCGTGCGTGCGTGCGTGCGTGTGTGTGTGTGTGCGTGCGTGCGAGCGAGCGCGCGTGTGTGTGTGTGTGTGTGTGTGTGTGTGTGCAGGCAGGCTTTGGAGAAGTCCAGGGATGCAGGGCCAGCTTTGCATCCCTCTGTGACATACCGATGTCCTCTTTTGATGCTTGCTCATTTGTTTCCCTTCCATCCATTACTCCCCTGATCCGCCTTGTCCATCCATCGCTCGATCACTCCATCTGATTGAAGGAGATTCCCTCCATCCTCAAGGTGCGATCGCCCTGCCAATTAAAGACCAATCTAATCGCTTCTGGGCTTTTGGTGTGTTTGAGTGCGGGGGAGAGGTGTTAGTGTCTGCATGTGCACACTTATTTGTATGAAACTAGATGGACGCATGTGTGTGTAAATGTGTTGGTGAGAGATCTGAGAGGTTAATGCAGTTAAGGTTATTTCACAGTCCATTAAGAAGCTTATGTTGACCCCCTGACCCTAAAGCCAACAACATGGAATCCATTATCATGACAATAGGACATGTATGAGTGTGACAGGGTTATTCCCAAGTTAGAAAAATATAATCACAAAGGTAGAAAGGTGGAAGGAAAAAAGAATACGCAACTTCTTGCATGTGTGATCTCTGAGGTTTTGGTCAGTTCAGTCTGAGAGTAATTTGTATTGTTATGGGAAGTCCACAGAGAGGAGCATGAAGGACAATCAACGGCCATGCAAAACGGAAGAGAAAATGCTGACGCTTGTTCTTTTTTCTAGGTTGCAGGAAAATTTGATTCAATTATGTAGAGAGCAAAGCCAACTGTGTGCAAGAGAGGCTGTGTGTGTGTTTTTATTTGTGGTGAAAAAGGGAGAAGCAGTTTGTTAGCTATAATGACAGAAAACACAAATTAAACAAATGAGGTGTTTCTCAAGATTCAACAGCACGCCTATATCAGATTAATGTTTATTTTTTTCCATCAAATACTTATTTTGAGTTTAATGTGAGATGCACTGCACCCTATTTTGGATTTTACAGTTTAGAGTTTTTAAGAGCTCAACACCACTTTTCTTAGTGGCCCTCAGTGTATATCTGTCTTGCTCTTTTTGTCATGATTTTATCCACTTATTTCCTTAAAACTGGGAGAAAAAATCTGACCCCCATCTTGGACCCAGTTCATACACAGCTCTGGGCAAGTTATTGATCCACACCTGAACCGAGGTCTGGCTGCTGCGTTCACGGCTAATGAGACAGAGATGGCCGGTCTGGGTCTTGATAGGTTACAGTGTGAGAACCTATAAATAAACTTACAATGCCTGAGGGAGCCACAAGATTGAATTTACCATGTTTTTGTCACAGCTGAAAAAAGATAAGAGTTTTATAAATTGCAAGTTTTACACATACAGGAAGGATAGGCAAAGTGCCTTGTACAGATCAGGTGAGTTTGTCAAAAAAAAAAAAAATTTAATTATATTATTGGCAATAGTACTTACATTCCACACTGAAAAAACAAAAGTACATTCCTCTTTGTCAAATATGTCCTCACACAAACTCTGGCTTTAACCTTCACCCCTGCCCTCCTCTCTCCCAGACATTTTTGGGTTGATTGTTGCGCTGTATCTCTGTGCTGGAATCTTGCTGTTATTTTATATGTGGTTCCCTTTTTAGTTATCCACATTGTGCAATTGACAGCAGAAGTGTTGTTACACTGGACAGCTGAAAATTGATATCCCTGGCCATTTCTTTGCGTCCCAGGCAATATGTTACCTTTTCAGGGACTTATCAAACTGATGGATGGGAGGGGCCACATCTCCTGTGGCCTCTGCTTTAATCAACCACACACTTACAACACACACTGACACAAAGCACACACATCAACAATTTGAGCATTACAATATTATAGGGGTTCATTAATGTGTTCTACAAAGTTAGTAAAACTTTTTAAAAAGTTTTAAAATATTAATTCATATGGCAATTAAATGCATCTAAATTTTCAGGAAGACAAAAAGTTAGTTTAAATTGCACACCTAATTTTCAGTTTTATTTAAACATTTGTCTTTGACTTCCTGTGTTCTTTACACAGCAGTGCAAAGGAAAAGTATTTAATTCAGTATTAATTCTGATAAAGGCTCATGAAGATGTCAAATCTGGACAGTAGTGTGTTCTAAACACCTGTATACACACTGAAGGATTCGTTTATAAGCATTTAACAACAACAACAATTTAATCTTAATCCATCAGAAAATTTAATTTAATTTCTATGTTTAAAGGAAATACTCCAGTCAGGGAAATAAAGATAGGACTTGTCCAATTTTCGCTTGCCTGGCTCTGACTGGTTGGCAGTTTTTTCTCTGTTCATTAACTGCATCTAGTCTAAGTCTTAGAGACCCCACTATATTCAGTATTTAAGCAGTTCATCCAACAACCTATACTTTATTGCACTTTATTTGAGTTTAATATAAAAATCGGATAAGCCCAACATTATTTATTCCCCTGGCAGATTTAGGTTTAAAGTGATTTTCTAATTTTACCAATATGGTTCTTCTGGCTGGACATACTTAGCATTCTGGAATGGTCCAGCAAATCACCTAATGGAAAATTTATGGACGGATTTCCAGATTAGGGTGATGACAAAGAGGTATTTCAACCTCAAAGACATGAACAATCTCTTGAAGTTGAAAGGTTTTATCAAACATACTGAATTTTGTTTTATTGGTGTAGAAAAGTGAGTTGTTTTTTCTGATTATTAAAAAGCATATACATCATTTTTGATATTCTATTTATTGTGTGATGTAGATAACAATTTTCTTTTTCAAAATTGACAATCCTTTTCAATTGTTTTACTAAATTTTGAGAGTTGACTATGTCAGAAACAGAATTGTTGGTTCAATGAAAACAACTATAAATCTAAATCCACCGAGTTATGAAGACATAACTGTATGCTTTGATGTGTAAATATGCCTTATTTTC
Source organism: Valencia hispanica (assembly GCA_963556495.2). NCBI lineage: Eukaryota > Metazoa > Chordata > Actinopteri > Cyprinodontiformes > Valenciidae > Valencia > Valencia hispanica. The sequence goes on along the minus strand of OY747701.1, from coordinate 41,883,301 downwards.
TGTTGGATGAAAAGCTACTACCTCTATAAAACAACCTGCAGCACTTCTTTTCTTATATTTTAAAGTCCTTAGAAAACAAAATCACTGCCGGTGTATTAGACCTCAAAGAAAACAGGACGCCAGTTTTTTGGTGCATCTTTAATATTAAACTATGCTTTACTTTCTAAATTGATATATGTCTGCATGTTTATATAAAAGCCAGTAAATGCATAAACTACTGTTTTAATGACACTGGTGTTTATCATTGAAGGGGAGACAGCGATCTGTTGTTGGTTTTGTCCAAAAGAAAACACTATAGGACAAAGGACACACACTCACTCACATATAGATGATGATGCTCTGTAAATTGTCCTTCACACGGCTCTCACTGCATATTGACTGTATGTCCTTTTTCTCAAGCTGACGTTATTGTCAAATTGTTTCTCAAACGGGACACAATTGAAAAGGCGGACAGTTGTTCAATGGCTCGAGTTTTACCATTGATTCCCAATAGGGGTCCTCTATTCATCTGTCGGCTTGAGGAGTGGAGAAAAACTCTGCTCCTTGCTTGCCCCACCGCCGCTCCCTTTCGGTTAAGAGACGCCTGCTTTCATGTGCACACACTAACACAGGTGGATGCTTACATATATGCATGTACACATGCATCGTCTTTCATTTAAATATTGCTCCCGTCCTAGAGCCCTCTGTTACTTGATACAGTATGATCCCTCACAAATCAATGGGAGCCAAGGAGACACCACACACACGAAGACTCACACGCGCACTAAAATCTGGCTCTGTGTAGCCCACAGGCAGATGGTATCTGCTTTAGACGCTTGTTATTCTCAACAACTCTGATATGGAGATCATTAGCTGAAGAAAAACACTAAGAGGTACCTGAAGCACACACATGAGATAAAACTTTACTGATCATAATATTTATGCAGGACTGTGTGGGATATTTTGTCCACTCTTTTATAGTTTTTTCTTAAATAAGTGAACACAACTGAAAAATGAAACATAAGGAGAGGATTTTTCAACGCTATATGTCCATGTGTCCCTTTTTATCCTAAATATTAAAAGAGAATCAAAGAGATTAAACATCATATGCAAGAATTGCCTTTTACTGTGTAAGCTATAAAAAAAACAAAAAATACTTGTCCTGTATTAGGGTCAGCAAGGAGCATACATATGTAGAAGTTGGACGAAGTGATCTTCAATGATATGCATCTTTCTTTGTATTGAGAAGACTGAATTTATGCTGTGTAATGTTTTGTAACAAATGCAGGTTCTACAACTCATCATTGCACCTTATCTGAACCTTTATGAGGAATCTCTTTAAATAAGAGTACAAAAAATTACATTTGGGTGTTTATTGTGAAAGCGTTTTTAGGTAATTAACCTTCCTAATTAGTAGTATTTATGATACTTGATCCACTACAAAAAAAGCTCAACATTTCCAAAGTGAAAAGGATTTTGGCTAAATCCAACCTTTTAGGGTCGATCTGATCATAATTCGTTAATCATCGTTTATCATAATGTTTTTTTTCATTCTTGGGCTTGACCATGGAAAATAAAATTAGCTGGAAATCTCATAATAGTCCAATTCAAATCAAACTTTCTTAAAGTTTTTCAATTTTGCTCAAACCTAAGCACAAAATATTAAAACTCTTTTCATACTGTTGTCTGGTGTTACTATGTTTAAGTTACTGTGTACAATGACAAATAGATATAACTCCACGTATAAAAGTGGAGTTAAAATATTATCAGTTCAAATTTAAATTCAAAAATATTTTATTGATCCCAGAGGGATATTAAGTGTTGTTGTAGCTCATATAATTAATTCGTTATCGAAACACAACTCAGTTTAAAACAAATATAAAGAGATTATTTTCACACGGTACAGAAATTTTTTGGCATATTATTCACCGAGTATAGTCTTTATTGAAACAAACGGTCTTGGATTATGACGTATATGATCTTTTATGTAGATATTGTACTCAATCTTGAGATTTGTATTTAGTAATTTACGGAATGTTTGTTGACTGATTATGTTAAATTAATAAATATTATTGGTAAACCTGACAACTAGTATTAAAGGGGGTTAGAGTTAAATATTTTGAAACTTCCTAGTGTGAATAACAAAGTGTGATAGCCTCATCTGCATCTTTTATATCTGCATTTTTAAAATAAACAATCTAAAAGAAATGTGATTGTTTTATTTAAACTTTCTTTAGTAATGACGTGTTTTGGATTTCAGTTGTTATGCTTTTAGAGATTTAGCCACTCCATTATTTTTTTTAATAGCCTCTGTTGTTTTGTTTGTCTTTTTCTTCTTCAAATTTGAAATGCTTTTTCTTGAGATGAGTAAGGGTTATTTCACTAAAGTCATTTAATACTAAACTTTTTTTAAATACAGAAATGGTGCTGTTTGCCACGGGAGACTTTTATGATCTGTCATATTTTATATGTGCAAATTGGGAAATGGGAATCAGCACCAGAATAAAGAAGAATAGAGTGTAATACTTATTTTTCAAGAAATATTAAGTCATATGTAACATTTAATGATTTGTTTCATGTCCACAATTTATGAAAATACTTAAGAACTACAAGAAAAACACCACATATAATAATAATAAAAGTAATAATAATAATAATAATAATAATAATAATAATAATAATAATTTATTATTATTATATGATTTATTTTATTTCTTTATTTATTTCTTTAATTATTAAAATCTAGTGTCCGTCAGCATGTTTAAATAGTTGGTGCTGCTTTGTGGGAGCAGATTAAATGTTGCCTTGTTTTTCTGACTAAGTTTTGTCATCAGTTTGAAGCTCCTTCCACTATGACAGTAATTGCCTTAAAGAGGATATACATTAAGCCTGCAAAGATGTTCTGGTCCCCCACAGGTCAAAATTTCAAATAGGTTTCAGATAAAATGTGCTGCTTTAAACATTACTGCAGTTTCCAGAGAAGAAAAGTTACCATACAGAAATAACATGATGGTTAAACTTACAGGAGTGATAATGATCAAGAAGAATAAGATAGTTTCTTCTTCTTTGCACTTCTGCACTTCATATTTTAAAATAGCAAAATCAAAATTTTGTATTAATTGTGTGTGTGCGTGAGAAAGAGGCAAAGTGAGACGCAAAGAGGAAAACAGCAGCACATAGAAGGCCCTTGGTGTACGTGGGTATGTGTTTGTACTTGTAGTAAAAACCTCAGTATCTCTGTGTTGCTCCATCCTCTCCATCTGTTTGTGTGTGTGTGAGAGAGCGAGAGAGAGAGAGAGAGAGAGAGAGAGAGAGAGAGAGAGAGAGAAGGAGGCAGTGTCTGAGGGAGCATGCAGTGCTAGATTGATGTGTACCGCCGGCATGGCCGTTTCTACTGAGAACGGCCACACTCCTCTGCCTAATGATGCCACATCCATCCTGGAGCACAGAGTGCTGCACACTTAAGTGTGTTGTGCGTGTGCATGTGTGTGTCTCCACAAGGCGTCTATCTTGGGGGCTACAACGTAGCGCCTTTCACAGCCTCTGATCACCTTTTATTTGGCACTACTACGGTTGTGTGTCTATACGTTTGTATGGGTTTGAGAGTGAAGGGTCCTACGTGACCATTTATATTAAATATAGATACCCTTGTCAGTGAATTACATTCTCTGATCCCGCATCTTCCTCTCAGGGAGGAGAGGTGAGGAGAGAGAAGTCATGGGATGTGAAGAAAGGGAGAGATAAAGTGAAGCGAATAAAGGAGGAGTGTGAGTGAAAGAGATAGAGTTGAAGGTAGAAAAGTGGAGGAGTCATCAGAGAGGGAGTGAAAAAGAGGAAGTGAGGAGGAGAAATTTGAAAGAAGGAGGAAAAGTCATAATTAAAATTGTTAAGAGGAATAAAAAAGGAGAGAAGAGGATGTGAAGAGGCCAAAACATGGTACTAAAGTTCGTTGGAAGCGAACAATCGGCTGCTGCACAGCATCACCTTCTTCTGTGATTTTTTTGCAATGAAAAGAAAAAAATTTTAATGTAAACAGTAATAATACTGAGAAGAAAACTTTAGAAAGGGGTGACAATAAGCTTCAAGAACCAACAGGAAGACTGGCTGGAATACACAAAGTATTTTTAATTTTTATTTTAGTTTAGACAATAAGAAGCTAATTTACTGAGCTGTTTGGTGTCAGTTTTTGTCAGTCTTCCATGTACACAATACAGTTACAACTTTAAATAATAAATAATCATTGATAATCATCATTATCGAATGATGATCATTCATGGCAGAATAGCTTATTTCGTTCTCACCTTCATGTTGGAAATCTGTATGCAGATTTTGCAGCTCTGTAGCATTTTACTAATATAGGCAAAGGATCACTCCGAGGCTCATCTGAGAATCCTATACATTCAAATACAACTAAAACTATGCAAGAGTTAAGCTGACAGAACCTGTGTTTTTTATTTTCAAATTTGCTCACAACAGAAATTATCTTAAGAAAAGTGTTTGGGATCTAAAAGTAACAGTATCTACAGTTTTTAGATATCAGATTGGATCTGAAACCCCAAAATCCTTTTATGGAGCATCTTTGGTTGTCGTGATGTTTAACACAACAACAACAGGAACAACAAAAGAAAGGGCACAGGCTAAAATGAGATGACAATGGTGATGAAATCGAGTTTAATGTTAGAAAAGAAAAATAACCTTAGGAAAAAAAAGGCAGTGGAACAACCGAAAGGTACGGAACAGCAGGAAGGGAAGAAGGTGGAGGAAATCTGTGGAAAGAGGGATGACAGAGGGGACTAAGGGGTTTAGGGATGTATGGATGGAGGGAAGAGGTGCCAGCTGATTGATTGTGCTGAGTGTTAGAGACTTGTGGAAAGAGGGATGACAAGAGGAGGAAAGGGAAAAGAAAACGGAGGACTGAATCTATCACTGCCGGGGAGGAAGTGAGAGGAAGATGCCAGCAAGCGAAGGGATGTATAGAAGATCACAGAGGAAGTGAAATAATTCGGCAAACAAATGTGCCAAAGTTAAAAAGTTCAACAGAAGAGAAACAGACGGGAACGACGTAGATGAAGAAAGACATCCGAAGATGCAGAGATTTATTGGATGAAGACATCCAAAAGTGAGAAGTGATTGAACAATGACGGGCGAAGGAAAAACAATGGAGTGAACGGCAGCAGCTTTGACCTGTCATCTGTCTGTAATAAAGGAGAGAAGGGAGGAAGAGAGGAAAGGAGGAGTGACAGTTTTATTTTCCTAGCCAGGCGTTCATTCCCATATTCCCTGGCAAGCTCGCACCTGATGGAAAGATGGCAGAAAATCAATAGTCCATGTGCGTAATGGAGTAATGACTCTGAGTGTATGTGTATGTGTTGATAATGATAAGTGTGTGTGTGTATCTGCCCAATCCCTAAGCAATCACACACAGCTTAAGCCAATCCCATGGGGTGGGGGCCACTTTAACTAACAACTTCATTATGGCAGCCACACACATACACCCTCTCTCTCACACACACACTGTTGATCATCAAGTGAAGACTTTTCACAGATATCATTCAGCTATAAAACTTGACAATGTCATTTATCAAGTTTGAGCTTACTTTGAAATTGCCTCATTAATATTTGGCGTAAAAATCTTTAATAAACTCCCATGCAGTAAACTATGCCATAGTATGGATTTAATTTAATATTTTTCCTGAAAAGAAATAGAATTTTAAGGCCAAATATAGTCATATTTTCTTGCAATAAAAACTATAAGTAAAAAGTGTGGAACACAGTCAAATAACTATATCAAATAACAGTTTGAGTCACAAACATGAAGGCACTACCATAAATGGATGATGATGTAGCATATGGAAAAGCACTGACAGAAAATCTCTCACAGAAAAGATACAAAACAGAATATTCCATCAGGAAAAAAAAACATTTCCCAAAAATAAGAATATGACAAATAGATGTATGGACACTTATTGGCAACACAGAGAGAGAATGGAGTTAGTAACTTTGCATCATGTATGCATCACCTACTAAAAAGATGTGGATGAGCTCCATGGAAGTAAACATTAACTGTCTCTTCTATTGGAAACTTTTCTTACACAAGGATCATGAAACAATTAGAATATTCTATTTAAGAGAAAGAACAACCTAAAGATGATGGAAGAGGGCACAACTCATGTCATTCAAGAGTTGTTGCAGCTTGTTCTTGACAAATCATGTAGGCAGAAGTTTTTCTTTCTTTCTTTGTTTTTTGTTTGTTGTTTGACAACTAATATATTCAATGCTGCCAAAGGAGGCCTCTATGGAAACTTTCCAGGAGTTTTTAACTTTCGTTCTTGTAAAGCTTAAAATGCAGCCAGAAAGAATGTTGTTCTTGTTATTGTTCTTCTCCTCTTTGTTAAAAGAACAACACTCTCTGTTCTTGTGGAGTTTGAGCTGGACAACATTTTCTTTTTAAGTCCACTTTCTGTATATTTGAGCTGCAGGCTTTGGTATCACTTGTTTTGTCGAGGTTTGATGTTGTCATACAGTGTCTATTAAAGCTGCCATGGCAAACCTGCAAAACAAGCTAGATTTAAAAAAAAATTTCATGCCTCTTAACAACGTTCTAAAAGAGAGCTATAAATATTTTGTGGAGATTTTAAAAAATGAAAACGATAATTAAGTGGTTCTGCTGATTTGGTTGTCTATCTCACCAGACAAGCTCACTTCCGCATTTACCTGGGTCCTCCACTCATCACGCGCTCCCCAATATTGCAACACAGAACACCACTGGTGTGAGAGGTTCTCCACTGAAAAAGGTCAGAGATGGAGAAACAGCCGGCTGCTAACACTTCAACTTTAGGACCAACTACCAGAGTCCCGAAATGAAAAAAGTAATTTGAAGCCACGGAAAAAACAAAATATGTTTCCGCCACGAAAACTCACAAAAACTCTGACTGGTGTTTTGCGCTCTCTTTTACTGTAGCAATGTGTGTTCCCATATCAGGGATGACAGCCGACGGGAGGGGTGACGGTTCTGTGACTGTGTTTATGTTGAAAAGCTTGCTTGTTCTGCAGATTCAGTATAGCAGCTTTAATGGGGAAGTTTACCGTTCTTAACAGATTACTAATATTCTTTGATAACCTTCCACTGCAACCTTATCTGCCTTGAGTTGACTATTTTATGCCTTTATATATATATATATATATATATATATATATATATGTGTAAGTATCATGAGTTAAATGCCTGACCACAGCTGAAAAGAAAAAGGTGCAATAAATATAAATTATGCCATTTAAAACAACTATTAACTTTCTTTGAAGGATACAAATAAAGGCCACATTTATCAACATGATGTGCTTTTCCTTGTTTATCTACGCAACTCTCAAAGTGTTCCCAGTATCTGCCAAGTTATGCCGAGGCTGTGAAAACATTCCCAGCACTGGGAATGCTCAAGACCTGGCACATTCCCACACACACACTCACACACACACACACACACACACACACACACACACACACACACACACCCACACACACACACACACACACACACACACACACACACACACACACACACATGCATGCAGAGATGCACCTCAATCAACCAATTAGGTCATCAAGGGGATCTCTCATCACAAAGACAGGCCCACTGCCATGCCCAAATTATGGGGTGCTGGCTTTCACACACACACACACACACACACACATGCGCACGCACACATACATCCATATTCTTTCTGTCTGCAACTCAAGAAACCTCCCGCCCCATGGAAACACAAATGGACACATGCACAATTCAAACACACACCTTCTCTTCCAACTCATTACAGGTCCACTGATCAAAAAGAATGATGCTCGGTTTAACTATCTACCAGAGGAGGATGGTGGGAAAAAAGGAGTTTGGACAAAGGGTTGCTCATTGTGGCTCAGCGTCGGCACAGACCAGCAGCTCACGGCAGCAGCCCCCTCTGTTTACTAGCGGCTAATTAATTCGCCACATATGCTGAGAACATCTGTCGCTAGTGACCTGCCGGGAGTGCAGAGGACGCACTGCTGCGACAGCCCGCTCCCCCCCAACTCTCATTAGCACACACACATGTACAGTAACATACACACAAAGACAATCAGACACATGCACAACACGCTGTTCACTCATACCTCTACACACCAACATTGACCTACGCACGCTGAAACACACACAAACTTTGGTCCCTCTTTAGATCAGAACTTGCAGAAGATTTAAAGGTATAAGTAGTTTACAACATGCATCCAATAAAATTTCTGTGATTTGTGAAATCTCAGTTAGTTTTTGAAAATTAACTAAAAATTAGAAACACCTTTCTTTCTTTTTTCAACCAGTATGTCCTTCATGCTGCACTGTGTCAAAGCTAAACTTGGTGAAATAAAAAGCGAAGCTCTGTGAAAGTGCAAACCGCAGAACCAGCAGAAAAACTCCCACCAGCCAATCAGATTCATTAACCTCCACCATCCCAAAATCCCTCAGGGGGGACTAACAGAGACAAAGACAAACTCTCTTCCCCTTGTGTCCTGTGTCTCCCCTTTTTTCTCCCACTTTTCCTCCTCCTGGACCCAGTTACACAGATTCAAACATCTCTACCTCAAACAACGCTCCAGCATCCAGGTTTTAACACAGGAATCACCCTCAGAAGCACAATTAACAGGGTTTGGGGCTCTCAACTTTTGCTACAACAGATTAAAGACTAAAAGAAATTATTATAAATAAATTTTTTGAACAATTAAATTACTGAAATATTTAAATTTTTACACCTTGGTACAACAGATTTATGTAGAATATTATTACACCATCAATATTATTCCCAAAATCAAAGCTTTAAAATCTGTGGATTACAACACTCCACGCCTAAATAATATTTTGGGAATAAAATAACCTTTAAACTTCTACCCGTTCTTTTAATCTTACTTATTCTTTTATTAATAACCAAAAATACATCATGCTTTTTTTTTTTATAAAGAGCAGCTTAAATATTTAGGATATGAACTTTATAGATTAAAAAGACTTAAAAGAAAACAAACCATCCAGTCATATTTCAGTTTGATTTTTTTTTAAGTTAATAAAACTGGAATTGTGCAAAGAAATCAATACAGTAAAAGAAATCTCAGAATTTCATATAATTAGATGCTGCAGTTAGTCTTCTATGGCGTGTATTTAAAAAATAACTATAAACTGCAAAACAACTAATTGGAAAATATTTTTTATGCAGTTCTTCTATAAACAAGTAATCACAGTTTAGTTCTACTCGTCATAAAAACAAAATAAAATAAGATAAAACTGGAATGTTCCTCTGTCAAACCATAGAGTCTTATTCAAAAAATATAGAATCTCTTTTTGATTTTTAGGATGTTTGTTTTTCTGTCACCACATCTTATTATCCTTTTCTATTAATTCTATCTATCTTTAATTTGCATGGAAATACTATTTTCTGTCTTCTAAATAATAGGCAATCTTACCAAACTAAATTTAAAAAAACATAATGATGAGTGTCACCACGAGACAACTGTCAAACAAATTCAGCACCTATCGTGTCACTGCAACTGTTGTTGCTAATCTTCAGAGTAATCACAGCACTCTTGTGACATTCAGCTCATCATAAAGTCTCTAAAGCAACCAGTTGACCACTCAGTCAATTTATTAAGCTTTAAACTCAGCGAAATGACCAGCGTACAAGTCAACAAGTCACCCACTCGCTGAAGCAACCGACCGCGTATCCAGTCAGTCAAGCAGCCACCCAGCCAGTGAGCCCCCCACCTGTCCCTGCTAATTTGGTGAGGAATCAATTAAGGCTGTGTTTGCTGAGTTCTCCTTGCCTTCAGCTCATCTGCTCCTCTCTAATGCAATTGTCCTGTGTGCTGCGTGCAGAGCGGCATAATAAAGTGATAAGGCTAATCAGGTTGGCTGCTCCTCTTCTCTCCCCATACGCACACTACACTTATTCTATTAGATGTGTAATGAGATTCTGCACTCCATCAACACGATGCCGCTTTGTGTGCATGGATAGGCGTGCATTTCTAGGTGTGTTTGTATGTGTGAGTATGAAAGTCTCTGTGTTTGAGAATGTGTTTGGGCAAGGGAGAGCTTATGCTCTTGCAGAGGAAATTTGCTCCATTTACATTCTATCATTAGCTTGAAACAAATGTGCCCTTGAGCTTAGTGCCCCTGTCTCTGTCGGCTGCAAACACTTTACTTTGGCACATGATCATAGTATCATCCACACACATACAGACACGCACTCTTCGGTAAGACACTTGAGCATACAGTCAAAGGCATACTTGCGTAAACGCTCACTTAAACATAACTAACAACACTACGCATTGCTCAAATGGACAGTTAATGTCACACATCCTGGTGAGATAATCAGCTTAGGAATCATCTTACTTTTAATATTGTAATACACACACTCACTCACACATCCCAGCGACCAACTAGACAAGTAAAGAGAGTGATGGTTGAGTAGATGTAGAGGACACAGGGCTCTATGATGTGTAGAACAGTTCTGGTCAATGGGGCAGATAATGAGTTGCCATAAACAGCAGCAGTCTTGCGATGTCCAGCTCAGCTCATTACCATGGCTAGCATATGTAATCAGTGTGTTGCTGGGGCGTGTCTTAATGTACTCCGCTATTCCTCAAAGACAGGCCTGGGCCCACGGGGTGGGTCATGACAAGGTAAGGATGGATCAGTGGATCAACCTCAGGAAACATTTGTGATTAGTATTCACCAATTGTCTTCTCAGTATCTAATGATGCAATTTAAACTCAGAAAGCACACAAGAACAAAATGCCATCATATGCAAATGTAGAGATATGCACAGATATAGCAGCCTTACATCGGCATTAGCCGGTAATGAGCTTGTTGATTGCACATGGATTTTGTTCTAAAATTGGCAAGAGTTATCTATATTTTCAGTTCATGTTCCTTACATAAATAGTTAACGTCAAGTATTATCATTCATTTTTCATATAGCACAGGATCATCCCCTGTGACAAAACTTGCAATTGTCATTGTATTGTCTGTTCTGGCCCTGAATTACATTGTGTTGATGTGAATAGACATCAGCACTACCTTTGTCTCCAAATAACTTTGTTTCTAGAATATGTTTTTATTAGTGCAGTGATTGTGTAAAACACAGCAGCTGTGAATGGAAGCAGCTGAAAGTCTCACTTTTCACACATAATCAGTCTGATAACTTCAAGATAGCTTCAAGTATACAGTTGACTTTAAACTAATGCTGGGCAGCTGATAGTTAAAAGGAAAGCCAATATGAAGCAGGTAATTGCTGATTTTAACTGAAAAACAAGATCCATGGAGATGATCCATGCTGTTCAGTATGGTGATTTGTACTGCAAGATTTACTAAAAAGTGAAAAATATGTATACTAAAATAATGTGTTTTCTTATTGTCATGGAAAACACTTATCCAATAAACTTTATGCTCACAAACAGCACGCAGTCAGCTTTGTGGTAGGACTGCTAAATATGATAGAGGTATCTATCTAATGTTGCCATAGCATGAACTATGTTGCGTCAACATCCCTCGGCTTTGGGTTGTCCTTTCCATTGTATTTAAGATGTTTAATAATTCTGGGACACACAGTGTTTGGAAATAAGAAACTGTTCTTTTTTTTCTCAGTGTTTTTTTTCTCGCCATAGAAGCTTCACCTGGTCTGGCACCCTGCTCAGCTGCAACACCTTGTTGGACAGGGGGCGTCAACTGGGATGATGTGCCCAGTAGCTGTTCATCTTCAGTGTCCTGCTATCAACCTTTTACTTAGTAGTAGAAAGTCATATAGAAAGTAGTCTCACATCAGTTCTTTTTGTTCCTACTGTGTCTCCGCTCTGTCTTCTCAAACCCCCAGACGGTCGTGGCAGATAGCCGCTCATCCAGAGTCAGGTTCTGCTGGAGGTTTCTTACTGTTAAAGGGTAGTTTTTTCTCTCCACTGTCGCTACATGCTTGCTCAGTATGAGTGATTGTTGAGGGATTGCTGTGGTTGGAGTCTGCATCAACGACACGCAACTGCAAGTCAACGACTCGATGCAATCTGCTGGGATTCCTTAAATAGAAAACTTTTTTAAGTGATTGGAATGTTTGTATGATTGAATTAAAATGACTTTTTTTGTAAAGTGCCTTGAGAGGACATCTGTTGTGAATCGGCGCTATATAAATAAACTGAATGGAAATTTAATTAAATTGTTCTGGGAGGACAAGTTTGTTCTCTTGATGTATTTAGCAGTAGTAGTCTTTAGTTGTGATTAATATTAGTCTGAAGAAGGTCTAAAGTCTCTAAATGCCCAATTTCTTGCCTTTAAAATCATAAAAATAGGGCCTTTAGTGCATTTTGAACTTATTTTTTGCTTTTAAAGCAATAGAAATGTAGATTGTGATTTATCTGTGTTTGAAACCTTATCTCTGGCTAAAATAAGATGACATTTGCTCTTTAAAGCATTTTGAAGCATCATGGTAACAATATCAGTATTTTACAATCTTTAAAACTGTTGACAACTTTTTTTTGTTTTCCTTCATTAACATAAAACAGTGGGAAAACAAAACAACAGAGAATAAAGTACATTGGTACTTTGGAGGCCAGAAAGCTGCCACCAAGACTTAATTAGAAAACATGCAGGCACTCGCGCACACATACAAACACAACATCAAGCTGTGCACATCCTCATTAACTTCATCAGTATGATAAAACACGATTCTCTCTCATCCCACCCAAGATTCCATAAAGAGGAGATAGTATTTCAAGCTGCAGACACCAAATCTCTAATTATAACCTTATTTGAAGAAAACAAGGAAGCACTTAATAAGCAAATGAAAGTGATAATAAATCGGAAAATGGATTGGACCTAACAGACTAGATTATACGGGTGAACCCCTGCCGTGAGTGCGAGACAAAGTAAGAGGCAAGTGAGAGAGAGTTATTAATAATATGACAAAATGAGTAAATTGCTAGGCTAAATACTCAAAGCTGTAATTATGTCTCTCTTTAAATGGGCCAAGATGAGTGGATGTGGGGATGATCGGACTGAAAGAAGTTAACTGCTTTTCTAATTACTCCTTTCTCCTATTTGCACACATTCATGACATAGTCCCTCAATCTGTATCTGTGTTCATAACGGCCAAGCTTTCTGTCAAGCACTTTAAACAGTTCGAGAATAAACACAGAAAGATCATCAATCAAAAGTATTTGGTTAAATTTTGCATATGTAATCATTATATTCATCAAAATGTAAAAGAGCTTGCCCTGTACAAGATTATGATACCTAATTTGACTTTATAAACACAAAAAATATGAATTTAATAAGATATTTCCAAGTTTGTCTGTTTGTGGGAGTTTACAAGATTTTTTCCTATAAATCGGGGTGTAAACTGTAAGAGATTAAAGATTTAAAGATAAAGCAATAAAATTGCCTTTAGAATTTGACCTATACGTAGACACTTGCCTGAAAAATTACCCAATATCTTTTTAAAGCTATTGTTTTTAAATGATTTCACCACGATGTGCAGAATGATGAATTTGTATATCCAAACCCTTCAGATATTTACTTATTTATGCTCATCCCGGTTTATTACTGAAATCCTTTGGAAAATAAAATGGAGTTTGCTCCATCATACAGATCTGATGGTTTCATATGTTCCTAACAGAGCACTTTGCGCTCAGCCTGCAGGTTTACTTGTAGTTCCTAGGATTTCTAAAAGTAGAATGGGAGGCAGATCTTTTAGTTATCAGGCTCCTCTCCGGTGGAACCAGCTCCCAGCTTTAGTCCGTGAGGCAGACACTCTGTTTACTTTTAAGGCCAGGCCTAAAACTTTCCATTTTGATAAAGCTTATAGTTAGAGTGGCTTAGGTCATCCTGAGCTATCTCTGTAGTTATGCTGCTATAGGCTTAAACTGCTGGGGGACAGGCTGACCACTTTTATTCACTCTGCTGCTTTTCTCTTCTACTACTACTCTCCAGTTGTATTTTTGCTGTTATTTCAACAGTTAACTTTGTTTTTTCTCTGCGTTTTTCTCTCCATAGAAGGTACGCCTGGTCTGGTATCCTGCTTGGCTGCAATGCCCTGCTGGATGAGGGGCATCGACTGGGATGATGCTCCCAGTAACTGAACATCCTCCGTGTCCTGTTATCAACTTTTTACTTTCTTTACAGTTTTTGCCCATTGCTTGAACACTATAGACACATGCTCAAACCAAAGTAACATAACTTGAAGTTGTTGTTACTATACCTTAAACAAAGTGTAACCACACCTTAAACAAAAGAGCTGCTTAGCACTTTAGTTGCAATTCTGTAACACACTTGATCCTTTCTGCAACACACTTGCTCCTAGACACTACACACTATTTCATACATAAGACACTTAGTTCAAAAATGAAATCTCAGGGTACCATTGGGAAAACACATCAATTCAAAATACAACACACATTGGTTAATTGAAAAGGCATAGAAACACACCTGAAAACACTTACTTACAAAACTGAACACCAATCAGCCAGCTACAAAAAGGCCCCAGTTAAGAAATTTTGAGATCTTTGCATGCATGGAGGCAGGGAGAGCTAGAGGCAGAGGCAGAGGCAGAGGAAGAGGAGGACAGAGAGAGAGAGGAGGACGTGGTCGAAGAGGCCACGCAAGGACCATTATTTCGGATGACATGAGGGCAACTTTGGTGGACCATGTCATAAACCATGGCCTGACTATGAGGGAAGCTGGGCAGAGAGTCCATCCTAATCTAAGCCGCTTCACAGTTGGATCCATAATAAGGACATTCCGGCTGGAAAACAGGTATGTCTTCAACTCTCTACTCAGACTGTATAGATTATTTACAGTACTGTACCATATCCCATTACTGTATCACATGTATTGTATTCCAGGGTGGCTAATGCTCCTTTTTCAACAAAAGTGGTAGTTTTGTGAAACATACCTTGATACAGTAACATGTTGAGATGTTTCAGTACTGTGTATGGTAAATACAGTAAAGTTCAGGATACACCGTACTGTAAAAAAGAAGCAGACGAGAACAATTTGTGGTTGCATTTTTCTACAGAATGGCTAGAAGACCTACTGGGGGTGGACGCCAACGCCTGTTCACCCAACAGCAGGAACTTGCCATAGTGAACCTAGTCAGAGCAAACAATGCAATCCATCTCCACCAGCTACAGCAACAAATACTTGCAGATAGGCAAGTATTCAACAACATGAATCGAGTAAGCATCACAACTATCAGACGGATCTTGGTAAAGCACAACATGACCATGAAGCAACTTTACAGGGTCCCATTTGAGAGGAAGTGTCAGGGTCAAATAACTTCGACATGAATATGTACAGGTAAGTGTTTCAGTCCTTTACATTTACAATAAAGAATGGGTGCAGTCCAGTAACAGATGAATATGTACCACTGGATTAGAACCATATAGATGCATTCAGAAAGCTACACAGGTACCTGTGTGGTGGGATGGGTCGATTCTGTGTAGTGTATGCGTGTGCTTTGAGTAAAGCCATCCACAATATGTATTTTTCTTTTAGAGAGAATCTTGGACATGGATGGAGCTGCACAGCCGCATGAAGTATTTACATTGACGAGGCTGGATTCAACCTTAGCAAAAACAGACGACGGGGACGTAATATAATTGGCCAAAGGGCAATTTTGCACTTCCCGGGGCAGCGCAGGGGAAACATCACACTGTGTGCTGCCATAAGTCTTCGAGGGTTACTGCACCATCATGCCAAACTGGGTCCCTATAATGCGCAACACATAATCACATTTCTAGATACACTTCATGATGCAGTTGTACAGGATGGACCAGAGCAGCCCAGGTTTGTTGTTGTCTGGGATAATGTTAGTTTCCATCGGGCTGCTCTGGTCCAGAACTGGTTCACCAACCATGATCAGTTTGAAGTTCTGTACTTGCCCCCTTACTCGCCATTTCTAAATCCTATAGAGGAATTTTTTTCCGCTTGGAGATGGCGCGTATATGACCGCCAACCACATGCCCGTATGCCTCTTCTGCAGGCAATGGAACAGGCCTGCGGAGACATTGAGGTGAGGTCAATCCAGGGATGGATTCGGCACACAAGGGGATATTTTCCCACGATGCTTAGCGAGAGAAGACATTGCTTATGATGTTGATGAGATCCTGTGGCCAGACCCCAACAGACGGCAGGATCCATAAGCCCACTTGCGCACAATTGTGTGTTTGTGTTTACAGTAGTGTATTGTTTGTTTTTTATTTTTTATTTAACTGAATTTACTGTACTGTAAAATATACTAATGTAATGATTTTGAAAACAGTATTTATTTTTTTGGTTGTGAAAACATGCCCTCTGTGGAACTGAATAAAAACACTGAAAACAAAAGAATGCAGTTTTTTAGAAAAAGTAGACCAGTGTGTTGCTGCTAATCTGAAAGTGTATTCATATGATGCAAGTGGATATCATTTTGTCATCAGAGTGACATTTTGACAAAGGATTGTTAGGTTTTGATAGCAGAGTTTCAATTTGACATAGATGTTAATGGTTTATTTCCCAGTGTTTTGTCTTATTTGCTTGGGTGTAGAGTTTTGACACAATGAGCCAAATTTACCAAAACGTGTTTAAGCAATAGGCAAAAACTGTAATATAGAAAGTACTCTTACATCAGTTCATTTGTTCTTTGTGTCTCTGTTCTGTCGTAGCAGATGGCCACTCGTACGGAGTCAGGTTCTGCTGGAGGTTTCTTCCTGTTAAAGGGGAGTTTTTCCTCTCCACTGTCGCTACATGCTTGCTCATTAAGACTTATTGGTGAGAGGATTGCTGTGGTTGGAGTCTGCATGAACAGGGCACAACCTCAAGTCAATGACTTGATGCAATTTACTGGGATTCCTTAAATAGAAAACTTTTAAACTGATTCAAATGTTTGTATGATTGTATTGAAATGACTTTTCTTGTAATAGTTCCTTGAGATGACATCTGTTGTGAATTGGTGCTATATAAATCAACTGAATTTAATTGACTTTTTTAAACCTGGAGCAATCAGCCACATTGCGTTGACCGATAATAAGAGGGACAAGTCAACAATATACAGTGAAATTACTGTTTATCTAGTGGTTACTCCAGAGAGGGGGCCTCGAAAACATTGGATTGAAAAGGGTTGTTTTGTGTTGAACATCTTAAATGTCTAAATAATTAGTGTTGCAGTTAATTCAACTTGGCTGGATGGTTTAGGGATTTAAATTTAGATTACAATAATGATGAATGTTCCCTTAGGACCAACATCACTTCTTTTAAAGAATGCAGGGGGGAGCAGGAAGCAGGAGAGTCTTGTCTTTCCCAAAGAATAGTTAATTAAGCTTCCAAAAAAGAAAAAGAGAGGGATAGAAAAATTTAAATTTCTTTAGAAGAGAGGTGAGAAGCACAACACAAACGGTTTAAACCAGGAGGGCCTAAACCTAGTGCACAAGATCTACCATCCTGCAACTTTTAGATGCAGCCTTTCTCATCACAGCTGAATCAAATGAAGGCCTCATTAGCAGGCCTTTCCAGAACTGACAGACTAAGCCATTTGATTCAGGTGTGTTGGAGCAAGTTAAGTTTTATTAAAACGTACAGAAAGCTGAAAGATTCAATCTGGGTAAGAAAGAAGAACAGAGCAAGAAAAACAGCAGAGGCCAGGATCAGAAGAAAATAAGATGCATTTCTTTCTTTGGTCAGTATATTAATTATACAGTCAAACTTAATAGCCCACTTGTTTTATATTATCTGCTTTTAATGGATCTAAGGTGTATTTCCTGGACCAGTGATCTGAGTGCAGGTGACTGTGAAATTGTTGATGGTTAATATTGTTGGTTGATGGTGTTGTTTTGCTTAATTAAATCATATTAATTACCTGCCAGGGTTTGTTGGTTTGTTTGTCTGCCTGTTCTATCTTTTAGCAACATAACTCAAAAAGTTGTAGACGGATTTGGATAAAATTTTCAGGAAATGTCCACAGTGGGACCAAGAACAGCTGTTTAGATTTAGATTTTTGCCTTGACTGAGGCCTGTTCTCTAAGAGGGCTTTTCTATTTATATGTGTAATCCAGTGATTTTTGTCTGCTTTGAGGTGGTCAGAATTTTAAAGTTGGGGGGCCGTATCATTCACAGCAACACTTTTTGATGTATGAATTATTTGCTTATAGTGAGCGATTGTCATTAAATGCTTTTAAAATAACAAATTTAAGTACAAACCAATGCAATGATGACAGTAGATGACAGTATATAGGCATTGTTATGTTTAGTGTTTGACTACAAACATCATCATCGAGACTACCAGACAGTTCAGTGAGCAATAGAAACATTTTCTACAGGATTCAATTATTAAGTAACATCACAAACTGAGAACTTTTCATGAAGCACTGCTCAGTCCATCATCTTTAAACAGAATGTGGTATAACTGCAAAACTATGACACCAGGGTGTCCATCTAAACTGACAGACAAGGAGAGCAATAATCAGCGAATCAGCCAAGAGGATCATGGAAACTCTGGAGGAGCTGCTGAGATCCACAGCTTAGCTAGAGGGAATTTGGTAGCAGGAAAACTATTTAATGTGCGCTCAACAAACCTGGCATTCATTGAGGAGAACAAGAAGAAAGTTGTGTTTTTAGACTTTATATCACAAACTTTTTCATTGGGACATATTTCTTGTTTAAAAAATAGTGATATAGTTTAATCTGCTGTGTATGGCGTTAGATATTTGAGGTTAGATATGTTGAAGCCCAGCTGTATTAAAAAACTAGTTTCACTGATTCTGTACTGGTGTACAGCTGCTATTGAGTCTGACAACCAAAATCCCATATCATCATTTATGTTAAATGTTTTAACCCACACAACTGTCTTCAATGATAAAATATAAATAAAATCTGCTACACAAGTAATGCTAACTGTATGAATCTCTGACACTGTTAAGGCTTTTCAGCCACAGTTTAACCTACTGTCCCAGCTATCATTGAGGTGCCCCTCTCCCTCAGTGTCTATCACAATATTTCAGTAAATTCGTTTTCTTCACTCCCACCCCTATCTTCTGTCTAGTTCTCCACCATTCCCAAATCTCTTTAGGTTTGTCTTGCGCTACAGGATATGAAATTGACTTGTAAAAAGGAGACAAGTATTCACAAAGGATTTTACCATTCAAGGTTGATTTCATTTTATTTGCTATCAGGGCTGTCTGTCTCTTTGCATGTTAAAGATATGAGGTGGGTGTGCACACACATCCATGTATGTGTGTTGCTTGGTGCTTTGTATCTGCCACTCAAGCAGCTGTACAGATGTCATGCAATCTCACTTTCTTTGCATGGTTATATTTGACATATGCTTAACAGGTTCCAAGGGGATCGCCTGTAGCATTGTATGTATCTGTGTGCCCCTGAGCTCGAGGACCAATCCAATAAAATTGTCTGGGAATGACAACTTTATTATCTTGCATAGAGTGGAACAAATGTAGACTTGTCTTTCCAACAGAATGGCGAACTACGAAAACAACAAACCACACAGATTGACATGGACACAGTGGGACATTCTGTACTTTCTTCCTATTTCCAATTTGTCTTTAGCATGTATTGCACTATTATCTTGGCAAATTGTGTGTGTGTGTGCGTGCGTGCGTGCGTGCGTGCGTGCGTGCGTGCGTGTGGGGAGTGGTGGTGGTGGGGGGATGCTGGAGCAAATAAATATGTATAAATGTTGGTATCTGGGAGATGCTTTGTTGTTCTTTAATGAGTTGGTGTAGGATATCTGTGTTTGTGTAAATGAGTGTTTCCGGGGGTTTGCAGGCAGATGCTAACAGTTAAGGCCCACATAGACCTACTGACAACTCTCTCAGTAACTGGGAACCTTGGGACACAAGGCAGGTATTGTGTGTGCATGGGTGAGAAGGAGAGAGAGGGAACGGGAAACAGACGTGCCCTACCCCCCTCTATCCCATCCCATTTGCATCCTGACATATGACAGGACCATCACATTCAGCCACTCTATGGAAGTGTGTGTGTGTGTATCCCACATTTACCAGAAAGTTAATATTATGTAAATAGCCCCACATATGTCATGGAAGATGGGGATGGACACACACTCATGCATACACACACTTTTACCTCTCCATTACACACACCCTAATGCCCTTAGGGTTGGGGGGTCTCTGCCCCTGTCTCATTTCTTTGGGTCAGTTTCTCACACTTATGACAGGGTCACACACCTCTCCTCTCATTGTTAACCTGCAGTAAAAAGTCACACAGCCAGATACTCAAAAGTGAGCTTAGGTGTATGTGAGTGATTACATGAGGAGAGTGTGTATGAAATGGAAAACTGTTTATGTGTGTGTGAGAGAGAGAATTGAAGACAAGAGATGGAGAAACAGAGGTGTGAGAAGATTGGGAGTATTACCATCATTGTGTGTGTGTGTCCTGTGGGCATTACCTACCAAATTAGTAACATGTCAGGCTGCAATCTTTCATTTTTTTGAACCAACATTTTGACCAACCTTCTTCTAGCATTAGGGTTGGCACTGACCTGTTTTTAGGTTTTTATGGGCTTAAAAGTACTGTATAAATGTATTAATTGCAGTAAGACTTTTTGACTTTGTCAGGAAATTTTATTTATACAAAATAGTAATGTCCAAACTAGAAAATGCTCTGGTGAAAATGATGACATTTGTGTATTTAGCGTCAGTTTTGACCCAGTTATGACATAGTATAAGATTATAAAACAATATTTAGTGCCAAAACAGCCCAAAACCCCACCTTTCGTCCAACCACTTAAACAACAGAGAGGATTTAAAAAAAAATACAATTTAAAAAGCAATATAAAGACTCATACATTATAACAAGCAGTAATACAACAATAAAATAGATAAAATATACTAATAATTAAAAGTAAAATAAAACAATAAAAAAGTTACATAAAACAACTGAACAATAAAATCATATGCGTCTCATGCTGAGTCAAAGGCCAAGCGAAATAAGTGGGTTTTAAGAAGAGATTAAAAAATGAACAGTGAGGAAGTCTGCCTGATCTGCAGTGGCAGCGAATTCCACAATTTTGGGGCAGCCACAGAGAAAGCTCTGTCCCCCCTAAGTTTCCGCTTTACCTGCGGTACATCCAGGAGCAGCTGGTCTGCTGACCTGAGGGACCGTGTGGGCAAGTGCACGTGCAAAAGCTCGGACAGGTAGGAAGGTGCAAGACTGTTCAGAGATTTGAACACACAACATTAAATTAGTTTATATTGAATTCTAAAATGAACAGACACCCAGTGCAGTGATGCTAAAACTATAGTTTAGTAGTTATAGTAGAGTACTCACGTTTAAAAGATACATACACTTGAATGTCATCGGCGTAAAATTCACATTTATATTTTCTAAAAATTAAATCAAGAGGCAACAAATAATATAAAGTGAAAAGCAAAGAGCCAAGAACTGAGTCTGTGGTACTCCACAAGTTAGAGGAACCGAAAAACATAAAATTATCCTGTCAGTTAGGTAGGACCTAAACCACTTCAACACAGTGTTTTGAATCCATGCAGTGCTCAAATCGACACAACAGAATGTTGTGGTCCACAGTGTCAAATGCAGCTGATAGGTCCAGTAGAACTAGGATCACATGATCCTCAGAATCTGTAGCTAAAAGAACATCATTAAAAACCTTCAGCAATGCAGTTTCACTGCTGTGAAGAGATTTAAAACCAGACTGAAACTTTTCTAAATTGTAATTTCTTGTAAAAGCTGGATAAAAACAACTTCCTCAAGTATCTTTGAGAGAAAGGGAAATATTAGAGATTGGCCTGTAATGTGAAAGAATGGTTGGATCAAAGTCAGATTTTTTTCCGTAGTGGCTGTACTATAGCATGTTTAAAATTTTTAGGAGCCATCACAGATGAGAGGTTACTATTAAGTACAAGAACAGATGATGCCCAACTAGGAAAG
The DNA here is from genome assembly GCA_963556495.2 of Valencia hispanica. Classification (NCBI taxonomy): domain Eukaryota; kingdom Metazoa; phylum Chordata; class Actinopteri; order Cyprinodontiformes; family Valenciidae; genus Valencia; species Valencia hispanica. The sequence continues at coordinate 41,861,375 of OY747701.1, read as the reverse complement.
ACCTCTCTAAAAAGTTGAGGTGGCAAAAGATCAGAGGGAGAAATAGAGGGCTTTAGATGACCAACAATGTCATGCAATAATGTTAAAGTCCAAGGCTCAACAGCTGAGCAGAAAACAGGGACAGTTGGACCAGAAACTAAAAGAGATATCTAAGCCCTGATACCAGACATGTTATCAACAAAAAAGGATAAGAAGTTTTCACACATCTGAAAAGAAGGTTCTATACAGACATATTGCTGAGTGTTAAGAACGTTGTCAATGGTACTAAAAAGTAGTCGAGGTTTATGACGGTTTAAAAGAATAATGTCTGACAGATGTTTACTTTTAGTCCCTTTCATAGCTTCTTGATATTAATGCAACTGGTTTTTAAAATCTGAAAGAAACTAGAAGTCTGTCCTTCTTCCATTTCCTTTCTGGTCTTCAACACTTTCGTCTAATAGTGCGGGTTGTTTCATCCACCCACGGGTCCGATTTGGTTTTAGGCATTCTTTATTTTAGTGGAGCCACAGAGTCCAATTCAGTCTGGCAAGTTGAGTGGAACCAGGAACCAGGCTCACATGAACAGGCCAAACAGGAGAATGTGATTTGAATGTTACCAGGAAAGACAACATTGAATAGTACAGTAAAAAATGAATAACTTTGCGGATGACTTGAAAGTCATGTAACAATTTTTAGTTCCCTTTCCCCTTCTGAAACTATCTGTAGAAGTTTTAATTCACACGTGGACAGCTTTCACTTTAAATTAGATGTAAAGTATCATCATTCATTAATGACACACTGGAGAGCACTGCAATGAATATTGCTACTGGATACCAGATACAGTTAAATATTACCCTACAAAGTGGTATTGTGACTATTTTTGTAAAACACAAGAAACTAAATGTATACTATACAAAATAGAGGCACTGTAGGTGTTTGGAGGCTTTCATACAGATCCTTATTTTGAACACTTTTTGCCCTCAAACTTACAAGGTGGTGTTAGTGATTAATACTGTATATAAAAAAAACACTGTTTCATCACAGTTACTGACAGGATTATACTATTTTTGCAAGTATATGTGAATGTGTGTTTGTGGTATTGCATGCATGAGGTAACAGATGTTAAGTCTGCTGCATGGTCACAGGTACACAACAGGATTATGACCAACACCTATCTGTTTTTGTCTGTGCAAGAGGAGAGCATTGACCACTGCAAAAGCCTTCTGAATTCTAAACAGTGGTTTACAGCTACTGAAAAGCCAAATATGGCCTTAAAATGAATACGAAAATTAGTAAAGGGGTATTATGAGAAGCTACTGCATAAAAGGTAGGACTACAATGTGCATTTTTGACAATGAACAGACACTAAATGAGTAAACACCAGTAAAATGAGTGCTGGTTTTGGTATTTATAATCTATTTTTATAATCTATTTTCATTTTTAATGAAACCCAGTTCTTGAGAGCACTGAATTTCATTGCATATTTTGACAAAGACAATTAATAACCTAATCTAACCTAAACTACATCATCATAGCCATTAGACTTTTTTATGCAAGGAAATTTTCAAAGATCGGACAGATAAGAAGTTTCACATTTCATGGTTTCCGAAGTTTAAGTTGTAATTTTACCGGAGTAATTCATCATGACATCACTCATTAGACCAGGATATTTCTACATGCATGACTCTAAATTTTGCTTGGTTACAGATTTCCAAATCAAATGCCTGGCTTAATTTGAACATAACATAGTATATGAATCTTTTTTTCTAAAATAGAGACTGGTTATTTATTTTGGATTACAACACAATGTCTTGTGGTGTGTTTAAAACTGTGGCATAAGTAAGATGAAGAAGAAAGACCAGAACTTCTAATGTAACATTAAAAAGTAATTTGTACTACTCCCATTCTTTTTAACCTTCTTTCTACAACATAGATGCCCAAGTCCAGCCCTTGAGAGCTACTATCCTGCTCCAACACACCTGAATCAAATGGCTGAACTGCCTCATCACCATGTCATTCTGCTCTACAGATGCCTGGTAACTAGCCATTCATTTGATTCAGCTGTGTTGGAGAAGGGATGCATCTAAAAGTTGCAGGATCATTGCTTTCAAAGGCTGGACTTGGACCACCCTGTTCTACAACATACTTCAGTACATACTGATGCCAAGAATATCACAAGAACTTGCTTCAGAGGTGATTTTTTATTTTTTTTTTTGTTTGATGGACCTTTAAAACTTAAATAGCCTGGTGCGCTATGTGGTGCTGTTTGCAAAGTTAAACAGTCAAAAATTAACAGCAATAATTTGAGTTATTTAGAGTATTTAGAGTCATAAGAGAAAAGAAAATGATTTTTCTTTTTTTGTCAGTGTTATTCATTCATTTATGAATGTCACAGTTTATAACTAAATATTTAAATAATTAGTAAACTAAATATTTAGTTAGCAAGACGCTAGCTAAATATTTAGCTCAAACCTAAACATTTAGCTAAGATGCAAAATCACTTGCCAATAAGCAAAAGTGGACTACCAGAATAAAAGCTAAGTTTTGTTAACTTCTATATAAACTGCTGGTGAAACTAATTTATTTTCCTTTTGACATGTATAACATTTCAACTTAAAACATAGGAGGAGCCATTTTAACAGCAATACAGACATTTACCAATACCTTTACAGCAACAGTGACTGCACCAGCAGCAGGAGTTGATATAGAGGTTCGCAAGACCCAGCTTTCATTTTGATAGTCCCCTTCCGCTTGTTGGCAAGTGTATAGCTTGGAACTAAATATTTAGCTTAGCTAGTGTCATGGAATTAATTATTAAGAATGATCTGTTCTGTGTATTTCATGTACTGATAGTTGCTGTGTGTGTGCCAGCTCCTTGTGATATGGTGACCAATCTGATTATTTGACACTGTACAAATTTGGGTCAGGACGAGTTCTACTGATTTAGGCTCTTACATTCTGGGTTGGCATAGCAACTCTCTTTTACATCTAATGACGGGCCTGAAGCCTGCGAGTCTAATGTTCTCATACTGAAGAAATGTTTTCTGATGTCCTGTTGATAGGAGTCAGGATTACTGAACCTATATAATTCTGTGTTTTGTTTTGGAAGGCAGGTCAGTATTGCACATTCTTTGTTGACGCTGTACCTCCTTGCTTGATCAACCAAGTTTGTATTAAAACCTCCAAATATCTGAAGGAATCTCTCTCATCTCTTTTATTTAAGAACTTTGACCACACTAGGAAGATGCTAGGTAAATATTTAGCTTCAATCTAATAAATGTTTAGCTTGCTCCCTAAATATTTAGTTATAAACTGTGAGATTTATAAATGAGTTAATAACATAGGAAAAATTAGAATTAAAAAAACAAGCTCCCATTTTTCCCTCTTATGATAGCCTAAATAACTAAAAAAATTTCTGTTAATTTTTTAATTTGTAACTTTACAACGGGCCCCCTATAATGCATACACGTGAAAGAAGCTTAGTTTGAATGAGCCTCCATTGTTAAGAAGAAAACATCTGTTAATATCAAAAAGTGTGTGTTTCTGTGCCCCTCAGGCCCTCTAACATCAACCATTCTTCACCACCAGCTGTCTCCCCTCATTTACATGTGTTCTACTCTTACTAATGGAATTAGCCCCAAGTTTCCTAAGGTGAGGCAACAAACACAGAGATATGGACACTAGTCTAAATTGTGAGTGTGTGTTTACCTGATATCAAAGATTCGATGTAAGCGTATGTTGAAGATGTGCTATGAAGTTCAATTAAAAGACAAATACAAGGTTCCTACATATTTCCTATTTTAAAATTTGTGAGTCCATTTTAAGGTCAAATTTTACTTCCAACTAAATAAAGTAGTAAATAATTTTTAAGCCTACAAGCAGAAAAAAACTTTCATTGTGATTTTTAGATCACTGCTTGTTCAGTGGTTTTGGTATGCAATATTTCAAACACACAAAACAATTCGACTGTGAAAAAACACCACTTTATCACTCATGATGCCTATACAACTTTGCAGACATCAGTGGGTTTTCTGGCAGTAACTCAATAACCAAGATACAGACAGAAACATTTTAGTACCATGAGTTTACATTGACTTTGTCACTTATAGGTAAACAAAAGCTGGATTTCATAGTGACAAGGTTCATCTTTCAGATTACCTTTTTTTAATCAGAATTTTATCTTAATGTGCTCTCATGTAAACGCCCCAAAAATGACCTATGAACAAAAATGCTTTCCATTGTAGATGTATTTTTCCTATTCCTTTCAAAAAATACAAAATACTAAAAATAGAAAGTACTGTACTGTACTTTTAAAACTGTGCAGGAACCATATAAACATTGCAACTAAGTTCAAAACTATTGTAAACAGCCAGAGAAGCCAGTAAACCCGTTGTCACTTTATTTTCCAATAAGCTTCCAAATCATGATATGTTAAACAGAATCAGCTAATCATCAAAATAAACTAGGGTTACTTTGATGACTACCTTTAGAATTCTTTCCTAATTTTGTAGGTTGTCCCCCAGTATTGAACAACTGATCCGATAAAACTGTTGACACTTGTCCACCCTTTCACCATGATGCTTTTATGAAATTGGCTGGACCTAGGCACAAAATCCTAAACATTGCAGGCCTCTGAAAAACGGTAGGCCTTACTTTAGACTGTTAAACAAATACAGTGGATCGCATCTGTGTGGTAAAGTTGGCTGGAGGGTAACACACATAGTGCCGTAAAAAGTGTTTGTGTCTTTACAGATTTCTTCTGTTATTGCTTTTTTGTGTTCAACTTAAATGTTTCAGACGGTTAAATAAATTTTAATATCAGCCAAAGATATACTTAATTCTCATGTCCAGATGATCATTTCATTTATGAAGACAAAAAGCTATCCAAACCATCTTTATATAAAACATTAACTGCCCTTTAAGCCTTATAGCTGATTGCACAAACATTGCTATAAAGTATTTGTTGGAACTGACAATGAGCTTCTTTCATTACTGTGGAGGACATTTTGCCCTCTTTTTCTTTGCAGAATTGTTTTAATTCCACCTAATTAAAGAACTTTTAAACATTAATGGTCTGTTTAAAGCCATGCCATTACAGTTAATTTGAAATTATGTTAAAGCTTTGACTAGACCACTCCAAAATCTAGATTTCTTTGTTTAGCCATTAAGGGATGGACCTTCTAGTGATCCTATCACAACCCAGGTGTGTTTAAGCTTAAGATCGCAAATTGACTGTCAGACATTTTCCTTCAGGTCAAGATTTTCCGGCAGAAAGAAGAATTCACGTTCCATCAGTTATGGCAAGTCATATAGGTCCTCAAGCGGGAAAGCTATGTTAGTTTTTACATCCTGAAAAGCTACCCAGGGTTCAAATTCATGCCCAATGGGTTTAAAAAGTCCTGAAGTACAAAGCCCTATGTTGTAAAAATTCAGAAACCATTACTACAAAGGTGCAAAACAGCAAAAGACCAGCACCTCATGATGGTTAGATGACTGGTTTATTTTTTCAGTTTGATAATAGTAAAAAAGGAAAGGGAATTACAATGAAAATAGAGAGGACAAAAGCAAGCCTATCAAAGAATAAAATATTTTCATATGACGCTAATAATGAACTTGATATTCAAACCATGGTAACCTTCATTTGTTTGCCTTACCATAACCTTGTAGAAAGTTCCATGGGTACCAGTTTCACTCTCCTCTACTGTTTTTTCCAGTTTCTTTTAACTTTCTCTTCTACCCCCCCCCCCCCCCTCCACGATTGGTGCTCTGTTTCCTTTTGTTTTTGTCCTTCATCTCTGTCACTAGGTCCCTTCCATCAATACAGAACTGTCAGTCACAGGAGTGACAATTGGCAGCTGTCGATGCATTGTAGAGGGTCGCCACTGTCTATACAGGCTTCAGCTCCTAAAATGCTATCAGCTGCCAATATAAATACTAACACACACGCACACACACACTGATCTCCACTTGCTCAGAGATACCACTTTCTCTTTGCATCCTTATCACACTTTATCATCGCTGACACAGGAAAATTTGGTTTGGTTGCAACAAGATCAGATCAGATGAGGCAACAAAGAACCACCTTCTGACTATTCACTCTTTAGCTGAGTGTGTGCACGCATACATACATACACTTCACACACTCACTGCTAATAAAGGTCTTTGACACAAGCTAAAGTCACTGACACATGGCTCCCCCTACTGGAGACCTATAGGACCTTAGCAATGACATTTGGGTCATTGACTACATCGTAGCATAATAAGATTCATTGCTTGATTCATTCATCCATCTATTGATGTAGTTCCTCCCTCATTTTTGAGTGCATCTTGTATAACTCCTCCTATATATATGCATTTCACTACATTGTAAAGGTGTCTGAGATATTTTCTACTGTGAAGTAAAATGGAATAGTCATGTACAGGAGTTTAACTAAAGGTGTAAATACTGGCCAGGGAATTCAATTCAATTCAGTTTATTTATATAGCACAGATTCACAACAGATGTCATCTCAAGGCACTTTACAAGAAAAGTCATTTTAATACAATCATACAAACATCCCAATCAGTTTAACGTTTTAGTTAGTTTCCTATTTAAGGAATCCCAGCGGATTGCTTAAAGTCATTGACTGGCATTTGGTAACATTAATTGGGGGAAACATCAAAATCCACATTAGCCCTATGTTGAATTTCTATACAACTTTGACATGATTTGTTTAAAAAACTTAATTCAATATTTTAAAGCTTGTTTGACCTATAAATGTTACACTTTTTGAAGCTGGTTGAGTGTAAGTAGAAAAAAAGAATGTACTGACGCCAACTGAAAAGATACATTCCTCCTCTTTGCACACATGGTGTCCATCCGTATGTGAGATGTGATTACAAATGAAAGTGTGAATGAGAGTGTGGAGTTCCACAGCTGGTATGGCATCTGGCTTGGCATATCGTTGCCCAGCCTCGCCCACTGCCTGCGTGCTCTAATGTGACTGTCGACAAGCCCATTAAGAAGCCATTACTAAATGCTCTGTCTCAGCTCCCGTTCCACGCCTTACAGCACAGACCCAAGGGAATATCGGCAACATGAAGGGAGCAAAGGGAAAAAGGAAAGGAAAAAAGTATCGACATTATTTATTTTGTTTTTTTCTACTTTTGTTTGTCCCAAAAAAGCGGCAACAAGTGTTAGCAGAACAGAACAGTGAAACATTTGTGCCAGAAGTTAGACTAGATTTTTTTTAAAGAAAGAAAAACTGTCAAATTTGTGACATAGACTGGTTTTGAGCTCACTTTTTATTTTACCATCAGAGCAGAACAGCAAGTGAAGGAGTTTAGCCTCAGGGGACAGTAGGTTCTCATGTAAAGTTTGAACTTCCAGTAAAAGTTCCGAGCTAAACTAAATAATTTAAGTCCTATTTTCACAAAAAGCTAGAGTAATCTCTGAAAAAAGTTTTAGATTTAAATAAAAATGAATATAGAAGATATTTCCGAGAAATATATTGGAGCTAAAATGAGGTTACCTTTAACAGTTAGATTAATCTGTCCTTCAAACAACAAATTTTAATTTTGAGAGTTTAATCATCCAGTTTGAGGGTCACAGTCTTGAGTATTTTGATGGCCACCAGCAAGTACCCTTGAGGCCTTGCTTGCCATGTCACTGTTTTGCTGCAAGGATGTTTCAGAGGAAGGTGTGTACAGTAAGCTGTTTTGAGGTTATGAAGCTGAAGAGAAGAGAAGATGCAGATTCTTCAATGATCTTCTTCAAAGTTTTTCATAAAGCCCAATTGTTATGGTCTTTTGATAGACAGGCCTGCAGGGTTGAGTAGGATCCTAGTAGGAACAGAGAGCACAGTGAGTCCATGGTGGTTGCTGCCGATGAACTTGTCACCAGGCAGTTGCTTTCTTCATAATCTCTGCAGTGATTGATTAGATTACAGGGGACTTGCAGTTTTTGAGATCCTTTAGTCCAGCTCATAGACTGTATATATAAGATGGACGGAGCCTCCATGATGTCACCTATAGGTTTTTGAAGAGCTGAATTGAAGCCCAGTGGGCGGTTCCCACTACTGCCATCTCTACCTGAGCTAACCCAGAGCTAACTGAACCTAACAGAGGTTAGCGGGTGCTTTTAGCTAGAAAACCCCGACTGAGTGACTCTGCTACCCCTCTGCCTTTTAGGCATATTTATTAATGTTGTCAAATAAAATCATGAAGCCTTTTGGTGAAAGTCCATAACTTTCACTAAAAGGTTTATAACTTTTACTAAAACTACGTGACTTTTAATTAAAATAAATTTAAATCATCAACATGCAAAGAAAAGAAGAAATGTGATCATTTCAACCTATTTTTAACCAAGCAACGTTCTCTTAAATGCACAGCAGAAATATAATTTCACTTACAGAAAAAAATGGAGCAGAGGATTCTTGGATGGTCTTTTGGTGTAATCAATACCACGGCAAGCCATCTTTGTCCAATAAGTGCACAATTAACATCTGAACCTGAATAAACATTGCAGACGCCACTGACGGTGAAGTTCAGAAAAACAAAATAGCCAGGACTCTTAATGTGAGGCCAAGGTTGTGGACTTCCCTGGAGCAAGCAGGGGGGCAAGCCACTAGCCACCAGGGCAAGCGCTGATGGCTAACCTGAGACCTGTCAATCAAAGGGACACACCCCTTATTATTCATAATTTCATCCAAATGGATGAGTTATAAGGAAATGTACCCCTTTGAGAGTTATCATGACGGTAAACTTGACCTATCATTCCTAAAATGTTGTTTGAAACCACCCTGTCAACATGTTTATTTCTGCTGTAAAGTAGGCATTTTTAACAATGGGAACTTGCTCCTTTCTGTAGCCAGCCCCTAGTGGATTAGAGAGGAACTGCAATTTCGGCATTGGCATCACATTTGGCCGGCGGAGTTCGTCCCTTGGTTGCAACTGATGAATGGACGGCACACTTTATGGGTATGGTCAGCATTACTTCATTGAGGCCACTGAGTGAATTTGTACTATGAATAAGGAATTCTGCATAATTATACCTACTAATCCTGTGTACCATTACTGTATGGTCTTGTTTCTGTACATGTATGGAAAGCGATGAATTGCTTTTATTATGAGTGACTGTGACAGTTTTTTACTCCAAGCCAGACCCCTTTCTTAGTAAGAACCCCCCTATCAAGCATCAAACACACACACACATGCACACACACATTTACATTAGCGCACGCTGTACAAGGGAAGGGTTGAGTTTTCTGTAAAAGTTTGCACATCTGCACCGGCTGCTGGAACTAAGCGGGGCTCTTAATCATGGCTGTAACAGGCAGCATTACCGGCAACAGCAGCAGGCTAATGATGAATGCCTGAGCTTCTGTGAAAACCCTGACCTCTTTTTCTGCTGTGATGCACAAAATGCTCTTGTTCTCTCACAGAATAACATAAATGCACATGCATTAATGCACACACACACATATAAGCTGTCAATGATATGTATATCTTTACATAACAGTTACAGAAACAAAGTAAAAACTGTGCACACAATATGGAGCCAGACAAAAATGAATCTTGTGTTTGCATCCATGACTTTACAGGTGACCTAATTGTTTAGGGAATGGTTTCATGTAATTATGACAATTATATGGGTACTGGAACCTATTCTTCAGTTTAAGCTTTTAATAAGTTAGATTAGCCTACGTAGTTAACCTAAGCAGTGTTAAGACAGACTGCTTAAAATATAAATTTTTGAACTGGAGGATACAAGAAAGAGGCCAGTTTAGAGATAAATATGAAAAAATATACAGAGAAGTGGCCTTAACATGTAATGTAAATGAGAGAAAACAAAATTTTGAAATTCAAATAAAAGGAAAGAAAAAATGCATGTGACAAGAAACAGATGGGCAAGAAACATAAAGAACAAAGAATTTCCAACGAAGGGAGTGAGTAGTTATAAACGAGTATAAAGTTTTGATGAAGGACAAACTAATGTCAGGGACTGGGGCGGTTCGGGCTTCCTGCTCCGCGGCTACTGCATGTGATCCCGCCTGTCACTCACACTCCATCGCCATGACAATCATCATAATGCCGACGCCTGGAGGTGGGGACAAGCCTGTCCTTGTAACAAACAGAACCCTTCCTCGATCTGACGCCAACAACTCCTGAGAAAGTCTAACACACACACACACACATTCACACACAGACACAGCTGACTGCAACGCATTGAAGTCACAAATAAAAACTCTGGCACAGAAAAATCAAAAGATGTTCCAGTTGAGATTGAAAATGAAAGCTGTGTTTATCAGCAGCAGCAACAACATGATGTGATATGCTACTGTCACTGTTTTCAGAGCATGCAGAATGCATTGTCAAACACATTCATTGTACAATATGCGTCATGTGGCTGCCTGTACATGTGAAAAAGAAAATATGTGTGCGCAAACGTCAATCTACTCAGTCTGTACAATCCAATAATACATATATGCACATGTGATATATGTGTGATAGACAAGTGATAGAGAGTGTGTGGTAGGGGGGAGGTGTGGGTTTGTGTTAGCCACAGGAAAGAGAGAAGGGACTTGTCAAACCAGGGAAGACATGGCAAACTGGACGGTGATGCCAGCCTTGTGTGACAGCTCAGTCACGTACATACACACATCCACGGACACATGCTGTTGCCCCCCTAAACCTGCCCTGGCTCTCACTCTTGAGCTGTGAAAGCTGGGACTCAGAGAGAAAACGAGACTGGTGGAAACTCCTTTAACCAGAGGCTGACTGGTCCGTGTTCATGAGTGTTTGTGTGGGATTGTGGTGGAGTGGGGTTCAAAGTGTCACATCAAGTTGTGGCTGTGTTGTTTCTGCAAGAGGCCAACCCCACTGCCACTTAGGCTTAACCCAACAGTGAACAGCATACTGACAGACAGGACACATACATACAACAGCACACACACAGACCGTCTCTAAGCTGGAAACATTTGGATTAGATTATTTCAATTCAATTCAGTTTATTTATATAGCGCCAATTTACAATAGATGTCATCTCAAGGCACTTAACAAGAAGTAATTTCAATACATTTATACAAACATTCCAATCAGTTAAAAAGTTTCCTATTTAAGGAATCCCAGCAGATTGCGTCAGTCATTGGCGTGAGGTTGGGCAGACTTTCCCACCACAGCAATCCTTCAGCAATCCCTCATACTGAGCAAGCATGTAGCCACGGTGGAGAGGAAAAACTCCCCTTTAACAGGAAGAAACCTCCAACGGAACCAGGCTCAGTAGGAGCGGCCATCTGCCACAACCGTCTGGTGGTTTGAGAAGACAGAGCAGAGACACAGAAGGAACAGAAGATCTGATATAAGAGAACTTTCTATGTTACAGAAATTAAAAAGTTTATAACAGGACACAGTGGATGTTCAGCCACTGGGAGGATCATCCCAGTCGATGACCCCTGTCCAACAGGGCATTGCAGCCAAGCAGGATACCAGACCAGGTATATCTTCTATGGAGAGAAAAACACTGAGAGAAAACAAAGTTAACAGTCGAAATAACAGAATGTACTGTAATACAACTGGAGAGTCGTGAGGGAAGAGGAAGTAGCAGAGTGAAGAAAATTGGTAAGTCTGTCCTCCAGCAGTCTAAGCCTATAGCAGCATAACAACAGATATAGTTCAGGATGACCTAAGCCACTCTAACTATAAGCTTTATCAAAAAGGAAAGTTTTAAGCCTGGCCCTAAAAGTAAACAGAGTGTCTGCCTCACGGACTAAAGCTGGGAGCTGGTTCCACAGGAGAGGAGCCTGATAACTAAAAGATCTGCCTCCCATTCTACTTTTAGAAATCCTATGAACTACAAGTAAACCTGCAGTCTGAGAGCGAAGGGCTCTGTTAGGAACATATGGAACAATTAGATCTCTGATGTATGATGGAGCTTGATTATTAAGGGCTTTGTATGTAAGAAGAAGGATCTTAAATTCTATTCTGGATTTAACAGGGAGCCAATGAAGGGAAGCTAAAACAGGAGAAATGTGATCTCTCTTTTTACTATTCATCAGAACTCTTGCTGCCGCATTTTGGATCAACTGAAGACTTTTAATGGCATTTTGTGGACTACCTGATAGTAAAGAATTACAGTAGTCCAGCCTTGAGGTAACAAATGCATGGATTTCATGAGTAGTTAGTTTGCTGATTTTGGAGATCATAAAAAGTATCAGGAGTCTTACTGCAGTAAAAATCAGAATTAACAAAACTTGTAATCTGGGATATAGGATTAAATGAAATCTGGATTTATTCTGGAGTTATTCTTAAATCTACCCTTAGATTGGCTGTTCAGAGTGGAAAGCAAATTTATTTGCATAGCATACTTTCAGCAACAAGGCTAGTTAAGGTGCTTTAGGTGATTATGGGAAATAATAAAAGCAACAAAGAACAATGAAAACAGAAAAACACAACATCACAAACATACAGAAACATTAAAACATACTACCATAATGGCAATCCAGTTATTATTAGTCAATTAATCAAAGGCAGCTCTAAACAGATGTTTTTTTAGCTTTGATTTAAAGGAACTCAGTGTTTCAGCAGCTTTGCAGTAGTCTGGAAGTTTGTTTCAGTTTAGAATAGAATAGAATAATCCTTTATTGTCCCACAAAGGGGAAATTCAGCTGTAACAGCAGCAAATTGACAGATATTAGAAGCAGTATGGAAACAGAATCACAAATTATATATGTACATTAGGGACACAATTACAAAAACCAAAGTATTGTGCAGGTATTAAAAATAAAGTGGCATACTCAGATTAGGATGTGCAACTGAGTACGATAATAAAAAAACAGTGAAAATTTACAGAAAGTGCATGAGAATTTGTGCAATAGAAAGTAAAAAAGTAAACATTATTTACAAGTAGTTAACAAAATATAAACTGAGAAAAACAGATGTGCAAATAGCAGCCACAAAAATTTTAGTTAAATGAGTCAAATAATGCAAATTACAAAGAAGTCTGCAGTGTAGAGGGTGAAGAGGAAAGGTGCTAGCACCATTCCCTTTGGGACCCCCGTACTGCAGATCAGCCTATCGGAGACACAGCCCTATGTCCTCACAATCTTCGGGCGTCCGGTGAGGTAGCCCAGGATCCACTGTGACATGTGGTGGTCCACTCCTGACAGCTTAAGCTTGTCCCTCAGAGGTCCTGACTGGATGGTGTTGAAAGCACTGGAGAAATCAAGGAATATGATCCTCACAGTGCTTTCAGGCTTTTCCAGGTGAGTCAGATCTCTGTGCAGGAGGTGGATGGTGGCGTCATCCACCCCGATGCCAGGCTGGTGGGAAAACTGCAGTGGATCCAATGAAGACCTCACCATGAGCCGAAGATGGTTGAGAATCAAACTTTCGAGGATCTTCATCAGATGCAAGGTCAGGGCTACCGGCCTGTAGTTTCTGAAGTCCTTCGGATGTGAGCTCTTTGGTACCGGTGTTACACAGGAGGTTTTCCACAGCTGTGGTACTTTCCCCAGCTTCAGGTTAAGGTTGTAAAGATATCCCAGGATGCAACACAGTTAATCTGCACATCACCTCAGGAGCCTGGAGTTGAAGCCATCTGGACTTGCAGCCTCTCGCATTTTGATCTTTCGCAGCTCATTCCTCACCTGAAGTGTTGAAAGGGACAAGATGGGGGGATGGAGATGTATAATGGAGTCCTGATAAGCCGGGGGTGGGTGTGATGGCTGGGAGCTAAGAGGTTTGAAATCCTGAGAAGAAAAGCAGGCACTACTCAAGGATGAGGGGGGTTGCAGCAGGGGAGGCAATGCTGGGGGAAGGGTGGGTGACTGGTCAAACCTGTTGAAGAACTGGTTCAGGTCGTTCACCCACCCTATGTCTCCTGCAGCCTGGGGGGTTGGTTTGTGCCCTGGGATTTTCTTCAGGCTTTTTCAAACCCTACTGATACTTTCCTGCTGGAGCTGGTCCTACATCTTCTTCCTGTAGATGTTCTATCCTTGTCTTATTTTCCATTTCAGCCTCTTCTGTACAGCTCTCACCTCCTCCTTTTTTTCTCCAGATCTAAAGACTCCCCTCTTCTCCTTCAGGAGAGCCTTTATTTTAGGGTTGATCCAGGGCTTGTTGATGGAAAAACACTGCACCTTTAGGATGGGTACAGTTTTGTCTACACAGAAGTTTATGTAGTTCGTAATGCAGTCGGTGATGCTGTTGATGTTGTCCCCCAAAGGGCCGCAGAGGTTCTCCCACACAGTAGAGCTAAAACAGTCCCTCTGAGCTTCTTTAGTCTCCTCTGACCATTTCCTCACTGTGCGTGTCACAGCTGGTTCTCTGTGTACTAGAAGTTTATACAAAGGCTGGAGATGAGGAGGAGCATAGAAACTGAAAGCTGCTTCTCCATGTTTGGTTCTGATTCTAGGGATGTTAAGTAGACTGGAATTAGAGGACCTGAGAGGTTTGGGGGGTTGGTATAGTGACAACAGATCTTCAACATACTTTGGTGCTAAGCCATTCAATGGTTTGGAAACTAGTTAAAGTATTTTGAAGTCCAATCTCTTAGCTACAGGGAGCTACTGTAAGGACTTAAGAACTGGGGTGATGTGCTCTACTTTCCTGGTTCTAGTGAGGAAACGAGCAGCAGCATTCTGGATCAGCTGCTGCAGACCTGTGAAGACACTGTTGCAGTAATCAATCCGACTAAAGATAAATGCATGGATGAGTTTTTCGAGGTACTGTTGCCACATTAGTCGTTGAATTGATCTATGACACTATGTTAAGCCCCTGATTTGCTAAGCGAACTAGTCACAGCCCCAGATTATGTGATATGGAAGTGATCGACTGATAGCATATGACTTGTGTGACCAGGCAGCCGTATAATTTAAATGCAACAATTAATATGAAGCATTTCACTGACATTATCTGCTGTCATAGTTTTTAAAAGAATGTAATGGGGAGAGTTCTGATGTAGATTTTCCTCGCATCGCTCTTGTTGATCCCACAGTGCTGGCTTTATTTTTTGAAAACTGACAATTATGTGGAAAATCACTGTAAGATTTATGAGTAGCGGGCGCCAAGAGGATCAACTTTGCAAGTTCATGACATAATTTTTTTGTGAAGAAGGCTAATGAGACTAGGGTGCCCAATAATCCCTGTCGCTGGTTGAACAGTGTTTCCCTCTTTGGACCACAGCAGACTGGAAACGCCCGACAAGAGCTGCAAATTTGAGATGCTCTGTCCCAGCCGTCTGGTTGTCACAACTTGGCCCTTGTCAAACTTGCTCAAA
This sequence comes from Valencia hispanica, assembly GCA_963556495.2. NCBI lineage: Eukaryota > Metazoa > Chordata > Actinopteri > Cyprinodontiformes > Valenciidae > Valencia > Valencia hispanica. The sequence continues at coordinate 41,846,140 of OY747701.1, read as the reverse complement.
TCTGTATGCTTGCCTATTTATCCTGCTTCTGTCGTCAACTTTGACGATAAAATGTTCACTTGCTGCCTAGCACATCCCACCCAGCAACAGGTGCCTTGATAAAGAGCTAATCATTGTTATTCACATCACCTGTAAATGCTCATAATGTTATGATTAACTCGGATACATAGAAATACCTGCAAGAAAGCCATGGTTTGTGCAACCTAAACAGTAGAAGGTCTTTACTCCCACGCTTCCATGTAATGGTTGAGCTGAAATAAAATTTTCAGAAAGTATCAAACCACTTGCCTAAAAAATATTCTGCAATACCTCCATATACTACAGAGTCCTGAGACTGAGTGGTTAGCTGAGCTGGAGTTGCTGGTTAGACACCCCCAGGGGTGACCTGGCCTGGGCCCAGGCCACTTTAACCACTTGTCTCCATTAACAGGCTCCCAGATATTACTATGCTCCCTAGGGACGATGCATGATCTAACCAACCATTTACTCTCTCCCTCTCTTTTCTATTTCTCTCTCTCTTGTGTCTGCCTCCCTCTGCCTTGATGTTACTCTATGAAAAAAGACAGCAGTGAGAAAAATATGAGATTGATTTATTTGGTTCAGTGTTCTTTGCAATGGAGTCCTCTCCCACTCTTTCTTCTGCTTTCTCTCTCTCTGTTTCTCTGCAAATTGAAACCAATTAGCGGGTAGAGCACTTGTAGTGGGGAATGTAGGGCAAGCGTGGAGTAATAAAAAAGTATTGACTTTTCTGTGACTGTATGCGGCGTGAAAGGGGTGCCGCGGCCTTGTCCGACATGAAAGGAGCTCCATTAATTTCACTTATTTCACCCAGGCCCCTGTCAGAAGGCCCTAATGCATCCCAGGCACACTTCTCACATGCAGGCACTCAGATAGCGCAACACAGCTCCTGCCTAGTTACCAAATGAGTTTTTATTATATATCAGAGTGACAGAGAGAGAGAAAAGTGGAGGAGAAACGAGTAATTTCTAATTCACTTATTGAGACACAAAGCGAGGCCTTTCAAACGTAGCTAATTTTGGCCCAGCTTACCATCTTCGTCCTCTTTCTGTTTTTATTGCAAAGAGGGAGGTGAAGGCCTAAGTTAAAGAAAAGACTCTCGAACTAGTTAAAGAAACCACAATAATTACATTTAGTTTCTTCAACTCAAGTAACCTGATCAAATAAAAGTCAAATCAAATAAAAAGAAACTGGAGTCATTCAATAAATTTGAATGTTAATAATAAGTCAAAATTGTTGGCTTAATTGAGTCTATTACCTGTTTAAAGGTTGTTGTTTATTTTCAAAAAGTACTTGTAAGCTGACAAATGAGTCTCACTGGAAGGCATTTTCTATAACCAGTTTGTAGCTTTAGCTTAAGATATGAAGGAAAGTGGATTCACATACTTTTTTATGTCCTACCTATTAGAAAAACAAAATAAAAACAGGCAGATTTTTTAATATATTTTTATTTAATTACTTTTTAATTTACCAGTCTGTGTTTTATGGATTTGACGAAGGCGTTCAAATCGTCAAGTAAAGCATTACGTACTGTTTGTCAGGGTCAACATTTGTTTACTTTCTTTTTTTTATCAAACCATCACATTTTATGAAGCAGCAGGGATAATATTTTAACTAGATTAATAGAGATTCAGTAATCTATGCAGGTAAGAGTTAAAATATGTGGTACCTACCAAAATATTGTAAATATCTATGTACTCGGACTCCATTGCCATGACAATCTCTTGACTGGGAACTTATTCAGGTTTCTAATTACGAAAAGTAAAGCAAATAACTAGCATCTCAGCACACTTTTCTCATGTGATGATTGTAGTGGGTCTTCGTAGGGCCATCTGATCATTTCTGTTCATCTGCATTTCTACTAACACCAAATATCCCTGTGTCTAAGCTTGTGTTTGCAGGTAAATTGATGCATGCACGAATATGATAGAAAGAGACACCCCCGATGTGTGTCTGCGTGTGTGTGCATGCATGTATGCAAGAGAGAGAGTGAAGAGTAAGAGGCTATCTCAAGACAGAAACTAATCAGGGTGTGTGAGATAAGAAAGCAGCCTTTTATGGTGTATGGTAATCAGCGACACCCCCCCCTCCACCACCCACCCACCGACTCGCGTATACACACACACCCCACAGCCTGGCACAACCACACATAATCACCACGAGTTATTCACATGATTGATGAAATATGCGTCTGTGAAATCTGAGCCATGTTTGTTATCATCCCTTTTTCCAATTCTCCCCTCTCTCGTTCCTTCTCTCTCAATCTTTTTTGTCTCATTCAACCTCTCTGTATCTCCCGCCTGTTCTGCAGTGGCCTAAGATGTCTGGTACCATGTACAAACAAGAAATTACACACACAGCATGGGGTCTTTCTTACACGCATACACACTCAACCACTCTTCCTCTCCGTTTCTCTCATAAAGATTTAATATGATTCATAGGAGATGCATAAGAAAAGCAATATCATTAGAGGGGAATTATTAAGGAAAAGGGAACATAGACAAAGATGAGACACCTTGAAAATGCATTAATTGTATTGAAATGTTTGCTGGAATAGAGCGTGATGAGAAGATGTGATAGATGGAGTTAGATAGACTCAAGTTTCATAGCGCTCGTTTGACTGACACTATCGCATTAATCAGAAAACAAATGCTAAATTTACAACTGCAAAATGAAACAAATATTTTTTAAAACAACTTCTGACTAACAACAGAAGTGCATGACCAAGGTGCCAAAGATGTTATTAACCAGGAAAAGTCTTGAAAACAGCCAACAAGTGAAAAGACTAATTTCTTTATTAGTTAAAATGATTAATTAACAATGGCTAAAAGAAATTCTGATTCTCTAAAAAATTTTCCTGTGACATATGTTGCTGTTTTCTGGATGAAAACGGATATCTGTCACACTATTTTTAGTTTGCTGTAAGTGGTCATTTAGATTCAGTCTGGTATTTCCTTAATTATGATTTTTGTTTTATTCGAAAGCCCACATTTCTGAAGAAATTGCAACCCATTCTATGCACTGGTTTGTTGCTAAAATTATTAATCAACCCTCTACTGCATGACCTTTGAATTTTTTTGGGGGGGAAAATATTTAACCCAATTTTGGGGGAGCTTTGGGGTCCCTAATGATATATCAATAAAAAACGACAGTATGTTGCAAGGCTAAAAGCCATCCTTCCCCTGTGTTTACCATGACTTTTATAGTTCAAAATTTGGTGCAGAAGGAACAGACCTGTGTTGATTTTTGTTCCACTATAAAAAGGTGATCAGAACACAGATAGTGTTTGACCCATCCAGTGCCAAGTATGGCACAAAAGACAAAGCATGTGTAAAGCAATCCAACGGCATTTAGATTTGGGCTGAAAGAAGACTAGTTTAGGAATGTGGGGGCTGAGACTGAGTCCAAGATTAAGACTGGGGTAGCTGAATTAAGGCCCGCAGCCTCGGGGTGCTATTACACATTTATAATGAGAAACAAGAGAGGAGGGAGGCTCGCCTTCGCACCTCGACACACCTAAGATTAAATATGCACAATTCCCATGCAAAACGGGCTGCGAACAGCGAACTTTCAGTACAGTCTAATCCCTTGTGCTGGAGTTGTTTCAGCCAGGGTTAACAGGCTCATCAGTCAACACAAGCTGCTTTGCACAGGACATCAGAGCCATTTGCAGTTGTAAGTGTTTGTGATTGCTTCCTTTTCCAGCTCCCACCACATACCACACCACACCGGCTTCTCTCACACAGTTGCAGACTGGCCCCTGGACATATGAACCTGTAATAAGACATTTCCAGGAAACACATATGGGCCATTGCGGAGATAAAAGCAGCGCAGCACATCCGAGATAAAAGTGTGACTTTCACATACATATCAAGAGGCTTATCAAGTGCAAAACCAAGGATACGAATCACAAATACACACTGGATAAACAAGACTCGCACACAGTGACACATTCTTTTACACACGGTTGGTAATGCTAAGACACACAAAGATTAAAAATACATCTTATATTTGCATATAAAAGATGCTTTCTGGCAAGTTTTTGAATGCAAAAAAAAAACAAAAAAAACTCATGGAAGTCCACAAAATGAATACTGTCTGCTGAATCCTTGGTGTCCGTCTACACCGTAGCTCTAACGCAATCTATTTGCATTTCACAGCCCGGTTTGACTTCTATCACCAAACACTGCTGTATGAGAGGGCTGTCATGTTCCTCAAGTATGGGTGCATGTGCATGGATTGTGCTATTTGATAGGTGTGGAGGGGTGGGGGGTTGCTGTGGGTTGAAACTAGGTACTGCACATAAAGAAAACTGAGAACTAGTGTGCACACAAACAAGGCAGCAAAGCAAAGAGAGTGATGACAGGAGAAAGAGATAGAAAGTGATTATACCACACTACATGCAGTATGCTTCAGTGGAGCATATCTGCACAGGGACAGACTGTCCATTAAAGTACAGGCATCCCTATTCAGCTTGTCTGCCTGCTTATTCTTTAACCCATCTACACATTGAGTGGAAACCATCTGCATAGACCAAAAACAGCCGCCCACTTTGATTCCACCTCACAATAACTATAACACCAAAGAATTTCACTGTGTGTGACTGTTTCATGAGACTGTATGCTATCTTGACAGGGGATGAGTTCTTGAGCACAATAATGCAAAGACAGTGCAACTAAAACAAGTTTTTGAAGACATAAATCTTAATCGGTTTTGTATCATGGACGCACAAGGCCTACTTTCCTACTGAAGTACAACCAGTAAGTTGTGCTGATATTTTATGCTGAAAGAAACAACTCTCATTCTGATTCAGTCACAACTTTGAATTTCTATTTAACATAAATCCACAATGTTTTTTTACCAGAATATATTTTTAACACGACCTAAACTGAAAAAATCATTTAATATTGCAAAAAATCATTTTTAATACATGTAGTAACCAGTTTTGACATTAACGTTGCTTTTTTTATTATATCAGTACCATTTGGAAAATGTTTATCTAGGAGTGCTTCTTGGACTCAAAAAAATTTGTTTGAGGTGCTCTTTGGATGGGAAAATTCAGTGGAAAAAGCAAAAGGAACTCCAAGGCACTCTCATATAGAAAAAGTTAAAAAGCCTTTATTGTAGCGGCTTGGTCATTAAACCTGTTTGACTCCCTTAACTTGTTCTATATGAGAGTGCCTTGGAGTTCCTCTTGCTTTTTCAACCATTTGTTTGTTCTTGTTTTTTACTTTATCTCTAAACAGGCTTTAAGCCACCACTGAGGGAGGGTGTTCAGTCTGGATTTGAATCTTTGCTCTGAGAGGACTTCTCAGTTAGTATGATGGATCTGATTTGAACGCAGTTGCTGGTTGTAAACAGCTGCTGCTGTGCAAAAACAAACAAAAAATGTGTTAAAAGGTTGTACGAATTTTGACAAGGTCCCTAAATAAAATGTTTAATATTCCGTTTTTACAGGTAGCTCCTGACCTTTTATGTTTTATGTTCATGTTCAAATCTTATCTAAGAATTCAGAACAAATCTTTACTCTGGTCACACAGAAAACTTGCAGATCTACCAGCTCTTATACCTCTTCCATCTATTGCCTATACCTGGTATTCCTTTCAGGGTTGCAGGGGTTTGATGCCTATCTCCAGTCCATCACAGGGACACACAGGATAAGCAACCATTGTGCACACACACACACATGCACACACACACCTAAGGGGATTTAAGAGAGGGCAATTGCTAACATTGATGGTTTTGGACTGTGGGAGAAGACTGGAGTTCCTGAACAGAATCCAATAAATCATGGGCAGAATGACATAACGGCATCAAACATCAACTGGATGTTTCTCAACCCCAAGTCAGCCATTGCTGTGGAAAAGCAAGTAAAGCTAGTCCTTTTTTTTACGTGTCCTGTCTGGCCATGTGTTGCTCAGAATTGGTGTCTGAGTACCAAGTAGAAGGTAAACAAATGTACTTTCATAAGTGGAGCATTACAGCTTCTGCTATAGTACTCCACTTTATATATATATATATATATATATATATATATATATATATATATATATATATGTGTGTGTGTGTGTATATGTGTATATATGAACTACTACCTTTTTGAAGCTGTGAACTTAATTTAAAAAATGTGAATTATGAACTATGAACTGAACTATTTCATTTTAAATGTGTGAACTGAACTTTGAACTAGTTCATATAAAAACTGAACTTTCCCAACACTGGGTGTTGATGCGTAAACCTAGTTCTAATAACAAGACTATATGCAATCTTTCACCTCCTAATAGCCCTCAGATAACTATAAGAACTGTTTTTAGTAAAAAGAAGTAAAGTTACACATATGCAATAATAAGCAATAACAGTTAAGCAATAATAAGCTAATGATGAATAAATACATGGTGCCATAATGTAACTCAACCTCTTTGCCTTATTTGATTGACTTTACAGTAAGAACTGCTGTACATTATTGGGTCTTCACCAGAATTCACCCTAGATATTATCGGTGTCCGTCATTTTGACCGACAGGGTCAAAAACATCCAGTCATATTGGATTTTTACCCGTCAATTTTTAAAATTATAACATGTTCAATAGTTTTTTTTTAAATTTATTTAAAATAATATTCGATCTGAATAAACTGCACAGAGAACTACATATAAAAAATGAAATTAGCTAGATGCATTGAGTGTCCAGGTCTGAAATGAAGCTCAGAGGCTCTCATATGAAGCTTTTTTTTATTTATTTAGTTACCTGTATTCCATAGGTAAAGTTGAAAATGTCATTTACATTTACACCAAGTGGTCAGAGGTGTGAATACTAATCAGTCAAAATCATGGCTGGCCTTCTGTTTTTTCCGTCACCGTTTAAAAAAACGGTCAAATATGGAAATAATTATGTTTACGAGCGCCCCCTGGTCTTCACCACTGATAAGATTGTGACTGAAATGGGTATGGCTACAACTCATGTGACATGTACACAATATCCCATCACATGATCATGTGACTGGCAGATTACTGTGGTGGAAAAAGTGATGACAAGTGGGAGGTGTCTTCCGCTTAAATCTATATCAAAGAGTTTGAACACCGACGAGCTCTGACTTTTACCTACCAGAGGGATTTTATTTTAAGACATCATTATCTCGTGATAATGCAAACCTGCAATAATGCAAACCTGAATAACTAGAGATCAAAGATACACCCTGAGAAAAGGTATTTGAATATTTTCTATTGAAGTCATTTTTTATTTATGTCAAGTTTAAGGAACTATTTAAAACCAGAAATCACAACTTTCTACTGCACCAATGCAGACATTCACTTTAAATAAATGCCATGATCCTTTTCACCTAAAAAACCTCTGTGAACAATGAGGAAATTTGCAGTTCTTTTGTTAAATGTTGATTTTGTTAAAGCTTGATTCAGCCTTATTTCATTAGGACTTTCCAATTAATATCCCTGTATGTGCAGTTGGTCCTTACTGTTAGGCCGTCAGTGTAAATGCCACAGTAATGGAAGCCGAGTGTTGGGTTAATTGATAAATCGGAGGTCCTAAGTGGGAAGGAGAGTGGTGAAGGTGGGAGGGGAGTTTTATGGCAGTGCAAATGAAGGGGCAGCAGAGTTTTACACATGCTGTAAAATGGTTATGGGGAGTTACCATTCCTGCTTTCCAACTGCAGTAACAGATGGGTGGACTGAATATATCACTGAACACAGAAGGATCACCACTTCTAAAAAAGAAAAAAAGACTTTTGTTGATTTGCAGCCTGATTGCATGATCTCAGGTTGCTGTATGAGTTGTGGAATTACCTGATAATAATAATTAATAATAAAATGAATTACATGATAATGAATACTCTTCTCAATACAAAATTTTTTCTGACATCACAAATAAGGCCATTTATACTGAGCTTTTATGTGTATTTATGTAGAGATGCTTTTTACTTTCAGCCTGTAGCTTTAAAACCAGTATGCAATAATAAAGCTAGCCCAGAGCAGAGTACATGAAAATAGACTTTTACATTACCTCTGTGAGGGCAAAGTAGTCAATGTGTTTATGGTCAGTTGTACCATGGAAGGAGCCAGCACAATACTGTTGCCATATTAAAGCTCAACAATAATTAGTGAGTTTTGAATATCCATAAATGTATCTATATACACCATTAATGTTGTCTTAGTGCTTGTGTACTAGAGAAATTAGATTTTTGTGCAAATGGGTGTTGCATACAACTTAAGGTTGGGTCTGATCAGACTTTTTAAAGTTGTGATGGATGTCAGTCTAATTTGAGGGGAAATAAATGCTTGAAGCGCATGCAACCACAGACGTGACCACTCACTGCAGTGCACTTGATTAGCACGAAGTCTCCTAATTAGCTATCTTTTGTGGTTACAGGCAGATCCGCTGGTGACATGGCTAATAACAACCACAAATTTGCATAAAAAGAGAGGGCTTTCCCTTATTTGCATTTTAAATTAGTCAGACAATAGAAATATTCTACAGAGTTTTATCTTACAGTGAACATTGCACTGCCAGTGTTAATTTTCTAGCTTCAGCTGTGTTTGGGTAGTGTTCTTTCAAAATGCAGAAAACCTTTTTAGCCTCTTTTATCATTTCAATTAATTTTAAACCAGATAGCAATATACCTTATATGAAGAGTATGATTTAGTTGTATGCAGATGACACAATAGTCTAATAAACAATCATTTGCAAAAGAAAACAAACTGTCAAGGTGCAAACCTGAAACTAGGAAACAACAGTGACGAAACTTAGTGTTTGCATGAAGAAAAAAAACGATGAAGGAGTAATGTTTGCAGTCGAAAGAAATTAGAGCCCATCCACAACATTTGGGTATTTATCTAAATATAATGGTTTTGCTAAATATATCCGTAAGTGTGTGTATGTGTGTGTGTGTGTGCGTGCGTGCGTGCGTGCGTGCGTGTGCGTGGGCATGTCTCTGTGTGAGAAAAGTGGATTTTCTCACATTTAGCTTGAGCAGAAATGTACTGATATTACCTGGCTTACAGGAGCTGTTGAGCAGACACTTACAGTCCAGTTTAGAGTTGAAAAGAATAACCTCATTACGTATGAATTTGAGTCAAACTAACATTTATTGCATGGAAATCATGGGCCAGAGACAAGATAACATTGGCTACTGTAAAAATCCCAAATATTACTGGGAGACAAAGACGTAGACGTACAAAGAAAGTAACCAGTTTCAAACACAGCAAATACAGCTCAAACTTATGCGTGCGGCGACGCTAAATGAGCCAACAGGTTAAGTGCTTAAAAACACTTTAAACCAACAATGAACGAGATCTAACTCGTTATAACTCTATTTTCCCTATTTGTCTGCCCAGACACAAGATTAGCATAAATGAACCGGTTCAGTCCTACTTTGCTTTAAGGGAGGTCCAGTCCACGAAGAGGAGACCAAAATGTGTCCGTAGTTGAGCAAGAAAAGAAAGAGTTAGAAAACCTGCACAGGATTTTAGGACCGTGTGTCCCAACTGCAGGCCGGACGGCTTACAGGTCAACATTGTAACGAACTGTCTTGGAACAGTCCTGATTTAGCCCAAACTGGATATGCAAACAGGATGGGCACTTCGAAGTGATCCATAATGGCCTACATCCTGTGGGGTTTGGACCATGGTTCTAAGAGACATTGTTGTAGGTCCTGAGAGACTACATTGGTTTACCAAATTTCATAATCCTTGGATAAAATCAGGCTGGGGGCTAGTTGTTTTAATGCTTCTAGGGGGCGCTGTGGAAGAATATACCACACCCAGTAAAATTTGCATAAATATATTTTACAGGTTGGACTAATAACCATCCTATGTAATTTTGTGCAGATCAAATAACTTTAATGGAAATTAGAGCCAAATGTATGGCCATGGCGTGAAGCCGGACTTTGCATAACCAACACAACCCCACCCTTTTGCGAAAACTCTGTGTTCGACAACAACTTACCCCAACTTGTTTACAATAACTGTGACAAGGTTCATGTTGATTAGGTCAAGGGTGAAAAATATGGACCTTTCATATTAAAACCTTTCACTTCCTGTTCTGAGTGGGTGGGGCTTAAGTGATGTCAGCATTTGACCATTGGGATTTGTCAGGGACCTGATGACGATCCACCACAGCAGCTTTCATCCCTCTATCACGTTGTGAAAAGGAGACAATTATATATTATATAACAATTTTTATATTTTCAGAATTTAGTCAAAGTTTGAGGCCTGGCCCCACCCCTTCAACATACACATAAAGTCAGTTTTTTGGATAACTTTTGATCCCCCATGCCTGAAGGCCATCCTGTCCCATTTTCAAGCTGATCGATCAAAATCTGTTGGAGGAAATTGTTAAAGGTCGACATGTGTAAAATGTGAAAAATGACCCTTTAACCCACAATGACAGACTTCTTGTGCGTTTGAGACTTTTTATGTTTGTCTCGGAAAGTTCTAGCTGTGTACCAAATTTCAAATGTCTACATTAAACCATGTGGGAAAGTTTAACTTTAGTGGGCACTGTTGAGCCCTTTGTCCACGCCCGTTTTAAATGCCATTAAAATATTTAAATTTAATGCATACTTGACGTGTATACAACGACCACATAACTGCAGATGCCCTACTAATTTGTCTATCGATGTCCCGCTCAATTTTTTCCTCATTCGTGAACAAGACCCCCAGATACCTAAACTCCTGGACTTGGGGAAAGACCTCATCCCTGACCCGGAGAAGGCACCCTACCCTTTTCCAGCTCAAGACAATGGTCTTGGATTTGGAGGTGCTGATTCTTATCCCAGGCGCTTCACACTTTGTTGCGAACCGCTCCAGCAAAAGCTGTAGATCACGTTCTGATGAAGCCAACAGGACCACATCATCTGAAAAACCAGAGACCCGATCCCAAGGCCACTGAAACGGATCCCCTTAACACCTTGGCTGCGCCTAAAAATCTTGTCCATTAAAGTTATGAACAGGATCGCTGACAAAGGGTAACCTTGATGGAGTCCAACTCTCACCGGAAATGAGGCCGACTTACTGCCGGCAATGCGAACCAATCTCTGACACTAGTCGTACAGGGACCTAACAGCCTGTATCAAGGGGCCCGGTACCCCATACTTCCAGAGTACCCCCCACAGGACTCCCCGAGGGACACGGTTGAACGCCTTCTCAAAGTCCACAAAACACATGTAGATCGGTTAGACGAACTCCCATACACCCTCCAGGACCCTGCTGAGGATGTAGAGCTGGTCCAGTGTTCCATGGCCAGGACAAAAACAGCATTATTCCTCCTGGATCCAAGGTTCGACTATCCGTCAGATCCGAGGTTCGACTATCCGTCGGACCGTCCTCTCCAGAACCCCTGGATAGACCTTACCAGGGAGGGTCAGAAGTGTGATCCCCCAGTAGTTGGAGTAGACTCTGTGTCCCCCCCCCCCCTCCCTTTTAAACAGGGGGACCACCACCCTGGTCTGCCAATCCAAGGGAACTGCCCCAATGTCCACTCAATATTGTAGGGCCGCGTTAACCAACACAGCCCCACACCATCCAGAGCCTTGATGAACTCCAAGCAAATCTCATCCACCCCCGAAGCCTTGCGTCCCGCCTCAAGGTCAGCAGCACACCATCCCCACTGTAAACAGTGTTGGTGGCAGACCCCCCCCCGAGACGCCAGATGGTGGACCAGAATCCATTCGAAGCTGGACGGAAGTTGTTCTCCATGGCCTCACCAAACTCCTCCCACGCCTGAGTTTTTGCCTCAGCGACCATCCGAGCCGCACTCCACTTGGCCTGTCGGTACCTACAGTATCAGCTGCTTCAGGAGTCCCACAGACCAATAAGACCCAATAGGACTCCTTCTTCAGCCTGATAGCTTCCCTTACCGCCGGTGTCTACCAGCCGCCTCAACAATGGAGGCACGAAACTTTGCCCACTCTGACTCAATGTCCCCCGCCTCCCCTGGGACATGTTCTGCATTGAAGTCCCCCAGCAGAACAAGGGAGTCCTCGGAAGGAGCACTCTCCAGCACCCCCTCCAAGGACTTCAAAAAGGGTGGGTAATCTGATTTGCCATTTGGCACATAAGCACAAACAACAGTCAGGACACGTCCCCCCACCCGTAGGCGGATGGAGGCTACCCTCTTGTTCACCGGGGTAAACCCCAATGTACAGGCACCAAGATGAGGGACAACAAGAATGCCCACCCCAGCTCGGTGCCTCTCAGTGAGGGCAACTGTAGAGTGTAAGAGATTCCAACCCCTCCCGAGGAGATGGGTTCCAGAGACAGAGCCGTGCATCGAGGCGAGTCCGATGACGTCCAGTCGAAACCTCTCAACCTCGCACACCAGCTCCAGCTCCTTCCCCACCAGAGAGGTGACGTTCCACCAGACGCTCGCCAACATGCCCACCTCCAGGCCTGGCTCCAGAGGGGGGCCACGGTGACCCGCGTCCGGGCGAGGGAACACTAGATCCATTGGTGGTACTCATCATAGGGGTCTTTGGGCTGTTTTTCAAGATTGCATTTTAAAATAGTACTGCAACATCAACTGAAACTTAAAAGTGAATCAAGGACAATGGAAGGATCTGAGCTATCTTTTTCTTTTAGATACAGTGACTTACAGTAGGTGAAATGGATGCAGCAGAGTTAGGGGCAAATCTGAGGAAAAAAAAGGGCAATCTTTGGAACTTGCTCCTTCCCCCAAGACAAAGCACCTGCCTCGTGGTCAGGCCATGTATGTGACCGTGTAAGGATAAGTAGAGATTCCTTATATGGGACAAACTTACCCAGACAGAGTGTTTCCTTGTTAACCAGCTGGCTAACGTAAATAAAGATCCAGGAGTCATTCGCTTTTTCTAGCGCTTAGATTGGACTGGGGGTGCTGTGTATATCCTGCCAAGAGTTGTGATGGTCAAACCAAAGAGCCATAGTCTGGGAAAAGAAAAAAATGGAACTATGTTAATGATGAAGCTTCAGGCTTTGTATAGAGACTGAAGCAAGGCTTAGGGTGATGATTACAAGCATTGCTAGATATGGTGGCAGAGGCTGGGTGAGAGGGCTATGGTCGGGGTTGTAAAATAATTAGCAGCACGGCTGAATAGCATGGCTAGATAATGTGGCTGGGGGGAGTTGGGTGAGGCGCAGTATGAAGATGATGAGTACCAGGGTTGAGCTGTCCACTCTACTGGCCCTGTGAGCTGTGACAAGAAGCTGTGCTGGCTGCTGTTGTAGCTGGCGGTGATGCCAATGATAGGACTAGCACACTAATTACAACAGAGTGAGAGAAGAGGGGAGAGTAAACAGAGGGGGTGAGAAACAGAAGGACGGAGCTTCAAACAGCCATCTGAGAGTTGGAAAATGTGAGATCCGATGAGTTTTGAGTGATGGTGTTGTAAAAGCGCAACAATAAAAAAAGACAACCAAGTCCTTATCATCTTTATTTTGGTTAAAAAAATTAAACAATTAAAATTACAGGAACCAACATCTAAATTTATTTTAATTATATTAATTATAATTGCCCACTTAGTTAATGAAAACATGACATTTAAGATTATAACACAACATCAGACCAATAAAAAATATTTTCTATACAGAAATGTGGACTTAATGAAAATATGTTTAATACCTGCTTATAGTTGTTATTTTTAAAATGTACTCTTAATCTAGCACATCAGAACACATATTTAAATTTATTTAACATGATTATTTTTATACCACATATGGCGTGTTTGTGTTTCTGCTGTATTTCAGGTTTGTGTTGTAATCTTTTATTATCATGTTTCCGGTTGTAGTGCTTAGGTTGTTTCATTTTGCTAAGTCCTTTTGCTCTCTATTGTATTGACTTCCTGTTTACTGTCACTCCTGCTTTTCTATCTCTTTCTGTCTTTATATTTTGTTAACTCTGTGTTGAGTTTTATTTTGTGTTAGATCTGTTTCTTAGTTTCTGGCATCTGTCTCTGTCTTCAGGTTACTCACTCATATGATTAGTATCATCTGTTGTTCATTCCAGCAATCACTCTCTTTAGTATGATTCCCTTCTGGTGCTCTCAGTCTTTGCAAGTGTCTTGTGTTGTCACCCTATTAAAGGTATTCTTCACTAATTTTTTCAATAAATTTGCTGTGTTCTCTAGTTTGAACGAGTACCTTCTGAGTCATTTTATCTGGGGGGGGAAATGCTCTCACGCTCAGCACCCCCTCCAAGGGGGGACTAATGTATGTATATATATATATATATATATATATATATATATATATATATATATATATATATATATATATATATATATATATATATATATATTAGGGCTGTCAAACGATTTACATTTTTAATCTAATTAATCACAGAGTAGCTGTAAATTAATCACGATTAACATTCCCAAATATGACCGAAAAAGTAACATTTTTGGTGTAAATAAATGACAAAACCGGAAGCTCTTGCTCTTTTTTTAAGGAAATACAGGAGAGATGCATGGAACTTTTGTTTTGAATTCCACAATCACATTTACACATGGAGCTTTTTACCTATTAATCTTTTAGCCAGTTGCTAAGGCAAACTAACTGGTTAACATTTTCTGAATGTAAAGCTGACAGTTTCTTATTCAATTTTGGACAACCCTGAGCATCCTCTTCATGGGACTATCCTACAACAACGGTGTCTTCGGTCAGAGGCTTCTTCAGTTTTGCTGCACCACAGACTGCTACAGGAGATCATTCCTGCTTACAGCCATCAGGATCTACAATAGCTCCTTGAAAAATTTAATAATATGAGCTACAACAACACTTAATTTCTCTCTGGGAGGAAGTAAGAAATTTTCTGACTAATAGAGGGATTATTTGTTTATCAACACCGAACCTTTAAATCACTCCCTGGTTCCCACTGTTATTATTTGCAGTTATCAAACAGTTGTCATGCTGTTTACGTGACAAGCGAGCAATGAAAGCAGCGCGGGTTTTATTTGTGGGGTAAACAGGGCAGGTCATTCTGTGCATGCGTTAATTGCGTAAAAAAAATGAATGCCATTAATTCCACAAATTAATCAACCCGCAATAATGCACTAATTTTGACAGCCCTATATATATATATATATATATATATATATATATATATATATATATATATATATATATATATATATATATATATATATATATATACTGCTCTCTCCTGGCTGCAAAATCAATACAGCATTTCTGTGGGCGGTCGCAAGCCAAGGTGTGCAAGACCATTAATACTAATTTTCTCTGTGACGTAGAGGGGACTGGCTTTTACTAATTTGCTCGTTTTTGCTGTCTATTTCCTTTCTGTGGCTAATGCAGGTAATCGGTGTTGGAGAAAATTTACACATGCAGCAATGTGCAACACAGTGACCAATCATATTTCAAAAAGAACAAGTATTACAAGGTTTGTTAGTGAACAAAACCTTTAATTGCTTCCTGTTGCAGCCACCCCATTGGTATTTCAGTGGTTCCGGACTAGTACTTTTTTGTTACATTCACCATCTCAGTTGCTTGCATTTTGTCATTATTGACCAACTATGTCTTTTAGTCAGTCACACCTGTGTAAAACTCTTACATTTTGGGCTCAGGAGGTAGGAGTTCGTCCTTTAACAGGTGGGTTGCCGGTTCAAACCTCCGCTCCATCCTTCTCGGTCGTTGTGTCTTGGGCAAGATACTTCACCCGCCTTGCCCCGGTGGCAGCAATGTACAACAGCCCCGCTTCTGTCAGTGTGCCCCAGGGTGGCTGTGGCTACAATGTAGCTTACCACCATCAGTGTGTGAATGAATGACTGAATGTAGTGGAAAGCGCTTTGTAGTCCTCTGACTGAAAAAGCACTATTAAAATGCAGGCTATTGTTTTCATGTGGATAGGAAAATTAATCTATGCAGAGTGTGTGATGTTATTTCAAGTAATATATATATATATATATATATATATATATATATATATATATACATATATATATATACATATATATATATATATATATATATATATATATATATATATATATACATATATATATATACATATATATATATATATACATACATGGTGGGGGTTCATTTTCCAGTCGGACAACAACCATTAAAAAACAGCCAGAGTTACATTGAAATAGTCTGAATCACATCATATCCATGTGTTAGAATGGCACAGTCAAATGTCCAGGTCTACATCCAATGGAAACTTTGCGGGGAAACCAAAAGTGATGTTTAGCAACTCTCTATCCAGTCTGACTGAGATTGAGGAATTTTGCAAAGAAATATTGAAAAACATTTCAGTCAAAACCATGTATCATTTTCATTCCTTCACAGATAAATTCAAAATGAAATAAAAACTCTGTGGTTGTAACGTGACAAAATATGATAAAGGTTCACGAGGCATGAAAACTCAAGCAAGGCACTGTAAATATTATGTCCTTTTGATGCTGAAAAACGACAGACCTTATATGATTAATGTTGAGTGAGTACATAAAATGAGTATATAATGCTTTATAGATCTCGTAACACGAAGCTGACTTAATTTAAATGTATTATGACATAATGCATCTTGTCCAAGTATGTGGTTGTGTAAATTTATGAGCCGAACAGACTTGATTTTACGTGATAATTAGAGTTTCAAAAATATTAGCTTAACCGCGGCTTCAAAGCTGACGTCAGCGACAGAACCGCTCAGGCTGGACAGTCCGAAAACTACCGCTGTCAGACCTGATGGAGGCGCTCATATTTGAAGGCTCGGCAGATTCTTCCTCCAGTTTTAGCCTTGAGATGGTTTTAGAGGTGGAAAATGCAGCAGGTTCTGGTGCTGATAGAGGTGGTGGGGGCATCGAACCAAACAGGTAAGAGCCGTAGCCTACACAATGACTGAGATGGATAGAAAAAAGCGGGTCAGAGAAGCAAGCGGGAGAAGTGACAGCGGGAGAAGTGACAGCGGGAGAAGTGACGTCAGGGAAACACAGGCTGGTAAGGATTAGAAATAACTTAATCGTGGCTTCTTTTCTTTTCAAATAATTAACAAAATGATATAAATGAGCATAATAATATGAATGTGTAGTGATTTTAGTAGTGACCTGAAAAATAAACATTAGCCTACATAATGAAAATATGGTAAATCAGTTTTAAAACTAAAAATAACTAATCAAGACGTACTTATTTATAAGGTCTGAGACTGATATCGGAAAAATAAAATCATATTGTAGGCAGACATTCAAGGCAAACAACAAAGCAAGTAGCCTAAGACTTCATTAGAATTCTTCTTTATGATTATCGTACCAATTTATTAGTTTCAGGTGAAACACGTTATTTAATTTCTTTGTCAGACTCACTAAATAGAGCTTGAGTTATTCATAATTATAGCAAAACTGCTCCCGTCTCTCCAGGACAAGGGCGTCAGTTTGTTTTTAAAACTTCTGGGGACAATTATTGATTATTCATATAGCCTATAATTATTCAGCCGTCGGCTATAGGCTATATGCTCAGTAATAAAACGCGTTCCCTTTACAACCATTGCCGTTGTTCTGTGCGGGGAAACTTTAACAGTTCAGAGTCCTGCATGGGGCGGCTACCCGCGGGTGGAATATTCCAAAGCAATAAAAGAGAAATTATTAATTCTACTATAATTTACATTTAATCAGGGATCCCGTTATTTTCTGTCTTTGACAGTTTTTTAAATTTTTAAAAAATCTGAAACATTCAATATTATTTAATTCTTCATTGATTTTAGTTAATATTCAGCCCGAACAATCTGAACAAAGAATCTCCATAGTGCCATCACACATGGAGCAGATGAAAACATGTTCTAAATATGAACATTTTACCTGCAGTCTCACAACTTTCTCATGGTCTATAGACATGAATTGTGCAACTTGTGCGTTAAGGAAGCTGAATCCGCTCTGCTCGCACTTTGCAGACTGGAATAACAAGAGCCACTTCTTTCTCATCTTTCTTATTGCCTCAGCAGGAGGAAATAGCGTTGCATTAAGTACGGTGTCCAGGTCTGAGATGATGATGCTCAGATGCTCTCATTAGAACCTTTTTTGATTGATTCAGTTTCCTAAACTCTGTGCTTAAAGTTGAAAATGACTGTGCGTCTGCATCAAGTGGTCAGTGGCGTAAATTGTAAACTTTCACAATGAAAGACGGCTGTTAGTTTGCGGGTCCACAGGTGTTTCTGATTATTGTACTAATGAATAGATGTTGCGTCATAATAAACTGACGGCAAAAGCTCATCACACAAACACTCTTCAGATGGTAGGCCTATTCCTTTCTGTGAATGCACTCACTACCTGATGGAGTAGTGGAGTGGTTGAGCCGCCCGTCAGAAAGTGAACTTTTGTGTGATGTCCTGCTTCATTTTCTCACTTGATTTTCCTGCCGCACTTTAACAACAGCCTTTACATTTTTCCATTAAGCTACAGTTTAAAAAAACCGATCAAAGACAGAAAATAACACAATCCTCAAGTGATTGTAAATTATATTACAATGAATCATGTTCCTTTTATTTCTTTGAAACATTGTAGGCTACATCTGAAATAAATTTAATGCAGAGATCTCTGTGCAGAAACAAAATATTGTCCACAGTCCCTGGCTTTATCTGCGCTCTCCGCTCCTGAATCACAAATTCAGTCGCAGAAAAATCTCTCTGGCAGCGCAAAGCTGGGGGAATATTCTGCCATGTTCTCTCCATAAACACAATATATCAACACCATTCTCTTTGGGAGTCGTAAACAAACAAAAGTACAAAATTAATATTTTTTAACCTGCAGTAAAGAAACTTCAGCCAGAGCCATAAAATTTAATTGATGTATTTTTCCATCTTGAAATGGGAACCAGCGGCACTGCAGGACTCTGCCCTGAACATGTTTGCATACGGACTAAAACCTTGATCTATCCACTGCAAAGAACGCTGCAGCATCTGCGCAGAAAAGAAACCATGACTGTATGAGAAAGTGCAATGGAGTCATTTAAATAATAGTCCGTTCAGATACTGATTATGTAGAAATTGTGCTGGGAGTACAAGTGGATGTTAGATCTGTGCTGGTAGGAAATTCCGCATCAGGTTTAGAAAAGTGGTCGGGACATGTCCCTGGTGTGCCCGGCTAAAATGAGCCTATGCTTCTGGAAACACGAGATCTAACTGGGCAGTCAGTGGAAGTCGAGCTTGTAGGAGTAGGGATGCTGACGCTGTCAGTGTCGCATCGCAGTCCACGAGCACCACCACGGTACCGCCGCCACGCTGTCACACTCCTGCGGAACACTGCAGGTAGGCCTACAGCTGTCAGCAGCAACACACGCTTGTGTTGAACTAAACAACCCAGTGATTCCTTTATTATAGTAATCAAAACCATTCTGCTCAAAATGTTCCGAACAGAGGAGAGAGGAGGAGGAGGGAGCCCACTACTCACGGGTGCTTCTAACCTGTTTCACCCACTTAGACAGTAACTCTGGGTCTTTGGGAAACTTAAATAAACTGACACCGTCCTTGTGTGTATATGAGCAAAATCCCCCAACACAACGCGAAGGCATTGCGATCACTTTTCTTTGTCAAAAATAGAAAATAGCAGTCCCAGTCACAGCTGAAAAGCCGCTGTCAAATGTGCCAACAAACAGAATGCGTTTTCTCGCTAACATCACTTCCGGCTTTCAGCTTGTTCAGTGCGCAGTGATACAGTACTAAAATGCTAGTCACCGTGGCGGTTTTTTTGCTCTCAGTAGGATAATACAAGGCGTGTTTAGGACTTTGACATAGTCCATTGGGTTCAGATTTCTTTATTTTATGTTATGTTTAAAAACGTCAACTTCGTGTCATGAGGTCTTTAAAATTACTATTTTACCATCACATTACCTACACAGCCACTCTGATAATTATGCACACACTGCAGCCTGTCACAGGAGTTGGAAAGATTTGTTTATGATGAAAAGTCATAATCACTAATGCAGAATGTACCAATCAAGGCAAGGCAAGGCAAGGCAATTTTATTTGTATAGCACACTTTCAACAGCAGGGTAATTCAAGGTGCTTTACATGATTTGGTGATTTAAAAGAAACACATAAAAGAAACACACATTACACATGATACACAATAAAGCAAGAGAAAAATAAAAAAAAGCAAGAGAGCATGAACACATTTCATACATATAACATCAAGCATTTACTCAAAGGCAATTCTAAACAGATGGGTTTTTAGTCTCGATTTAAAGCAGTTCAGAGTTTCAGCAGCTCTACACTCATCAGGAAGTCCGTTCCAGATAAGGGGAGCATAAAAAGTGAAAGCTGCTCTTCCATGTTTAGTTCTGAGTCTAGGGATGTTTAGTAGGCTAGAGTTGGAGGACCTGAGTGGTCTTGGTGGTTGGTACCATGACAACAGGTCTTCAACATATTTTGGTGCTAAGCCATGTAATGATTTATAAACTAGTAAAAGTATTTTAAAGTCTATTCTCTGAGCTACAGGGAGCCAGTGTAAGGACTTTAGAACTGGGGTGATGTGCTCTACTTTCCTGGTTCTAGTGAGGACGCGAGCGGCAGCGTTCTGGATCAGCTGCAGCTGTCTGATTGACTTTTTAGGCAGACCTGTGAAGATGCTGTTGCAGTAATCAATCCGACTAAAGATAAACGCATGGATGAGTTTTTCTAGGTCGTGTTGCAAAATCAGTCCTTTAATCCTAGAGATGTTCTTCAGGTGATAGAACGCTGACCTTGTTATTGCCTTTATGTGACCCTGGAGGTTCAGGTCTGAGTCCATTACTACACCTAGGTTACGAACCTGATCAGTAGTTTCTAGCTGGATTAATTGAAGCTGTGTGCTGACTCTTGATCGTTCCTCCTTGGGTCCAAAAATAATCACTTCAGTTTTGTTTCTATTCAGCTGGAGAAAGTTATGGCACATCCATCCATTTATTTGGTCAATGCATTGATTTAGGGTTTGAATGGGTTCAGAGTCACCTGGTGACATTGTAATGTAGAGCTGAGTGTCATCTGCGTAGTTATGGTAGCTAATGTTATTGGTTGCTATAATCTTCCCTAGTGGGAGCATGTAGATATTAAATAAGAGGGCCCCCAGGATGGAGCCCTGGGGCACCCCACATGTGATTTCTGTTCGTTCTGATGAAAAGTTTCCTATTGAAACATAGAAGTCCCTGTTCTTTAGGTAAGACTCGAACCAGCCAAGTACTGTACTAGAGAGTCCGACCCAGCTCTCCAGTCGTTCCAATAAAATATCATGATCAACAGTGTCAAATGCTGCACTGAGGTCCAACAGAACCAGCACTGTGGTTCTTCCACAGTCTGTATTTATGCGGATGTCATTAAATACTTTGACGAGGACAGTCTCGGTGCTCGGTGCAATCAAGCTTAACAGCAGCCAGTAACAAAACTGCAGAATCTACCTACTTCTACCTAACTGTTGCGGAAAGTCTTTTCCACTAAGCAGCTGTGGTTTAGTGCACACAAATGATGGTGGAAGATCCAGATACCAAGATGTGCATAGTTACATAATCAACAAGTCATTATATATATATACATGGAACTTAACTTCCACTTCAACAGAAAATAAAACCAAAAATAATTTTTTAATAATTTTTATAATTTGAAACTCTTCCTACCTTATACCTTTGGTATTCTTTCAGTCCATTTAGTATACATGTGGTATTTTTCTGCATGACTATGACTAACATATCCATAATTTAGGACATGCCTTTATTTTCTACACATCTCTACAGATCTACAACCTTCCCAATAAATGTACAACCTTGCCAATAATTTTAACACTACATATTGCAGAGTTTGTAAAATGCAATGAGCTTTTCCCCCAATCTCTTTTGTCAGCTGAAGGAGACCCCATCCAACTCAGCCCTCATGCTTATTTATTGCCACTTCCTGGGGCCATGTTAGTTCATTCCCCTGTCGCTGCTCTCTTCTTCTTCCCATGCTCTTCTTGCTCTCTCTTGTTTCACTACTCGTTTCCGGGCAATTGGGTCTGGGTGCTGATGGTGGGGAGTAAGGGGCTGGGGTGGAGCTGCTGGGAACTTTGGACGTGTGTGAGTGTGTGCTGGGAAGTGAGCTAATAAAGGATGGTGATCCATGAAAGGCCTTGAGCAAAGACACAGTCAATTACCTAATGCCTAGACCCAACTGCAGGGCCCATGCTCACACATTCCCTCTCTAACAATTGCGTACACACACATACACACGTCTGTGCTTACACCTCATTTACGTATACATGTAGATCGGGCAGTAGAGGGCAAGCTGTGAATGGTGTGCTCTTGTGTGGGTGGGTGTGCATATGCGTGTGATGGGGAGCGATGATTTATTAAATTGCTGTCACTTTTGACAAATTTGTGCAACACAAGTTGAAGGTTTCAGCTCTACTGCTTCTGTGTTTTTCATCTTTTCTTAGGGGCGGGGGTGATTGTGTCTTTCTGACAGAATTCAGGTATCTTTATAAAACCTGTCTGATTTCACTGTTTGGGTATCTGTGGAGGGTTTATAACTAGGCTTCACATCTGGATTTAAGATAAAACTGAAATAAATGTGTAGTTTAATAACTGACTGTCTCCTTGTGGTTAAAAATACTTCTTGCTTATTCAGGAAACAAATGAAAAGATATGCTTTGCAAATAAACAGTCTTCACATAATGGATATTAATGTAAATTAAAGCAAAAGTTGTAACAATGACAGACGGTAACTGTGCTTTGTGATTTAATTGCGGTGGGACAAAAGATTGCAAATGCTTGGAGTGGCAAAAAAAAATGGGTGGTCTTTAATTGTGTAGTCAGGGAAATTATTGTGTGAGACAGATCAAACAGAGGGTTAATAACAGCACTTCACACTTACACACATAAAGCTCAGTAGATTAACTTCTGAGTGGTAATGAGTTTATAGTCAAGTGTTAGAGTGAAGACACCCACACACACAATTCCTAATTAAAACTCAAGAGTTTGAACTTAAGTACAGAGAGAAAGGAATACAACTCAATATGAACCCAGTCTGAAGCATTTCTAATACAATTTCCAGTCTTATACGTATAATAAGACTTTTGTATATTACCTTGTCTTGTCATTAAGGAACTATTGTGAACACATTTCATGTGTTTGTAAAAGAGCAGAGATATTGTATCTAACATCTGATGAATTTCTGCATTGCATTATGATTTGGTTACCATTTTACAGTGAGATAATGGCGAGCCTCAATGATTTGTTGTCAAAGATGAGTCTGGAACTAATCCAATATAATCCCCAACACCAATCGCACTACAGGAAGACATATTTTTAAAGGTCTCTTCCACTGAGAAACTGTGTAATACTTGTTCTTTTTGAAATATGATGGGTCACTCCATTCTGCATATGAAAATTTTCTTCAACCCTTATTGCCTGCATTAACCACAGAAAAAAAATAGATGGGAAGAGAGCGAGTCAGAAAAAGACAGTTTTTTCAACATCACAGAGAAAATTAGTATTCATGGCCCCGCCCATCATGGCTTGCAATCTCCCACGAGAAGGCTGTATTTATTTTGCAGCCAGAAGACAGCAGAGCACATCTCTACTATTAGAAGCTAACCATTAGCAACTCCACAACATAGCGGAACACATTCGGGCTTGTGTAATTTGTGGAAATAACAAATCAGCATTGCATTTATTACCCAAGAAAGAAGAGCTGAGGAAGAAAGGGTTGAAATTTGTCTTTGGAACACCACCAGCGAAGTATAATGCTAAGCTAGTTATTTGTTGAAGGCAGCGTATTAGTCGTGTTGCTGTTAGCTAATCAGAGGTGAGATGTTTGCATATCATGAATATTAATGGTTAAGAATCATATTCCTGTTGTTTCCACCCACCCAGTCCTGAGACAAACTTCAACCCCGTGAAACAGGAGTACAAGCATTTTTTCCACAGAAAACAACTCACAAGTCATTGGTTCATACTAGAGACTACAGGAAATGTATTTAAAAAATAAGTGAATGAGATCTTTAAGTATTTTATTGGTAAGTTTATTAAAGGGCATGTAATACTTTTGGAACTTATTTTTTCTATTATTTTCTAGGCTTGTTGCTCAAGAGAGTTAGTTGACCCAAACATTATTAACATATATTGCTGATTTAGATTGTAATTTTCATTCAACGAAGAAGTTTGAATTATAAGTACTGAGGGGGTGGAATGACTTTATTTACAATAAAACAAAAACTGGCATGCAAAAAATTGCTTTTCTTATTCTCAATAATCAATGGAAAAATATTGCAAATAAAGCTATCAAACATCTCTTACAACTTAAAAATGTGTCCACTGGTATTTTTAACAACATTTTTTTTTAATTGGTTTCTGTGCATTCTTTTTTGATTGTTTTGATTGTTTGATTATGTTTTGATGTTGCTGTATCTTTTACTTAATGTTCCGCACTTTGGATGGTTTATTCCTTGTAAAATGTGCTCTACAAATAAATATGGTATGGTATGGTATACTTTTAATGTTTCTTCTTCCAGTCAGAAGAACATATTGGTAAAATGAAAAGCTTTTAAGAGTAACTAAACCCCAAAACAACTTTTTTTTGCTTCTAAACTATATAAATGGGTCTTTACCAATGCAGTCTTTCAGTTTCTGGGGATTTTTTTACATTTTGGTGTAAACTTGTTTAATTCTACACTTTTTGGTCTAAAAACGTCTTAGTGCTGCCCTCTTAGGGTTGAACGGTGGCTACTGCATTTGAATTTTGTGATCGGTGGAGAGCGGTACATCTCTACGTCACAGGCATTGACTGTGTCACAGCAGCCATGGTCTTACAGACACGCCCCTTGGGTTTGGGTATTAAACTGTCAGACATACCGGCCCTGTGGCGAGTTTGGAGTTGGATTGCGTTTTTCAGGTTACCATTATTATCACATTAGCACTTAGTTAGCATAGCTAACATACTGTTTTGAACGTTAGCCTATGTTAGCATCACCATTCAGAGACTGGACCCATCCTGTCTCTCTCTCCCTCAGCAGCAGCGCCAGCCTCGGACAGCGCTGACTCAGCGCCCTGAGCCAGCGGCTCTAATTGATATGGCTCGCGGCAGCTGGGCTCCATAAACCCTCCCTCTACTTCTCTATCTCCGGTGACGACGGAGGAGATCCGCTGGTTCAGAGCGCCGAGCCAGCGCCGCCCGAGCCCGGTGCTGCTGAGGCAGAGGGAGACAGGAGAAGTCCAGTCTCTGAGTGGTAATGCTAACATAGCCTAACGTTCAAAACAGATGAATGTTGATCAGATCGATCAGTCGCAAAAAATGCCAACGTCGCTTTGGTCACTGTCCATGTTTCAGTGTCACATTAAGCGAGCTGTCATTGTCCTCCGAAACACACCCCCACGTCCCACCTCCGCTTTTCCTCAACACTTGGCCATACCCCTCCGTTCTTCCTGGCACCGTCCACTTTGTAGAATTTTTCAAATGTTATCTGGGGGCGGGGTTATGATTTCTCATGGGGTTCAGTTACACTTTAAATTTAAAAGGGATGTGAATAATTCTGCACTTACCTGTGTATTTACTTCCATGACTGAAAAAGAGAAATAATTTAGGGTTTGAGTAGAAAAGGCACAAGTCAGCCAAGTGCGCAGCCAAAAGTTGCCAAAGAGTGATCATTACAGTATGTGTGGAACACCAAACTCATGCATTAATGCATAGCACTATCACCACCCAGGACAAAAATAGTGATAGTACTCTCCAGCTCAAATTTGAGTTCACAATGTGAATATTTATATGGTGATTTATCCAGTGAGGAGGAGGAGGAAGCCGGGAGAAATGTCTGAAAGCAGAAGCTTGGAGACCTAACCAGTGGGCACCTTATGGAAGGATAGAAAAGCATTCTCTCAGCTCAGTCTGCCTGTAATTCAACACTATGATGCTTGAGCCCAAAAGACAAATACTACCTCTCAAAACACTAAAGTCCTGTCAGTTTTCAGATAGAAATAATTTCTGTTCCAGTTCTAACAGGAATCTTAACACTTGTGTACTTTATAATAGTGAGCCAAGCCGTGTGTGTCCAAGTCTCACTTTTCTCAGTCGACATTTTACTCATGAGGATAAATTTTGCATTAATATTGCTGTAAAAACCTAATTCCAAGGAAACTATTTGTCACAGAAACCTCGGATAAGTCTGTTTTCTGTTTATGGCATTAGACAGAGATGGCAGGCTTCAAATTCTTAAAAGGCTCCTTTTGTCAGAAAAGATATGTAATCTGAGGGGAGCTAGGAGATTTGCTACTCCTCCACATCAAAAGGAGTCAGTTAAGGTGGTTCAGTTATCTTATTAAGGTGCCCCATGGGCACATCCCTTTGGTGGTTTTCTTGGTAGGTCCCACTGGGAGGAATTGTATATCTATTCCCATCCCAGAACGCCTTGGGATCTGTTTGAATAAGCTGAATAGTAGCTGTAGAGCGAGGTGTCCAGGTTTCCCTCCTGGACCTAGTATGTTATTCCTTTTTAAAAAAACAAACGTAGTGCAACATATTTACAAATATTATCAATTTTGTAAATTCTAATGAGCATAAGTGTAACAAAATATAAAAGCTTAACTTCTGACTCAATTCAGCCAATTTCACACGGATGCGTTCAATCAAATATTACAAACAAATCTTTAAACAGCTGAGAATTATATTATTATATGTAAATCTTCCTCTTCTTGATCTTTAGCGATTTAGCAGACAGAGAAGGAGAAAAATCTCTAGCAAATGGCCTGGACCATGAGTCGAACCCTAGGGAGCGGCTTCAAGCATACATAGGGTACATACATACATAGTGGGGCACGGTGGCACAGCTGGTAGCGTAGCTGACCTCACAGCTAGAAGGTCCTGGGTTCCATTACCGCCGGGGACGCTGTGGGTGCTGAGGGTTTGTTTGTTCCCCCGCACCATCGGTGGGGTTGGCGAAAGGGCCTTTCTGTGTGGAGTTTGCATGTTTTCCCCGTGTTCCCTTGAGCAGCTAATGTCAGCTACTCCCACAAAAACTTGCACTAGTCCTGGGCCTGTATACTGCCTCCTCCTTGCTGGCCAGGGAAGCCTGAAGGGTTGGGGAGGATCTGGCTGGAATATCGTGATCCTTCCACGCGCTACGTCCAGCCGGAGAAACTCCGCCCCATCGGGTGAAAAGAAGGGCCTGCTCACTGCCCAAGCATGAAGAAGGCTTGGGTTTCAGTGCTGATGGTGATGAATAAACTTTTCGCAAAAGAGGTTAACTTAAATAGTTTTTGTCTTGTTTAAAATGACCTTCAGTTGTTTTTTGTTTTGAAAAAGAAAAGGAGGGAGCATGAGGGGGAGCGATAGAGGAAGGGACAGGGACCCTGTCCTTGCTCTTATCGCTATGGGATCAGTGGCCTGGCCTGACCACTTCCACAGCCAGCACCTCAACCTTATCCATCACCACTAGATAGTTATCACACCAGGGATATAGGGGGTGTGAGGTAAAGGGGAGAGTGCAAATGAAAGAAAAGAGGGACTTCCTGCCCTGAGAACAAACTCTAATGGAAACAAACAAAGCACACATAGGAAATGGAAGACAAACACCTATAATTATGCACACACAATTGATCTTGGTGTCATGAACCTTTAATGGCACAACTAATAAGTTAGTAAGCCATAGGTCAGCTCATTCATTTCATATATTTTTGAATGATAATACATAAAGCAGTTTGCCCGAAAAAAAATGAGTACACCTGTGCTACAGTGGCTATATTAATAGTTAGCTGGTGTATAAGCTATTATTCCTATTATAAGAAGCTGTAAATACTCTAGTCAAGATCAACTCCAGCTTTCTTTAAAACGTATTTTAATGTTTTATCATCTTTGTATGACTTTATACACTGCCTGGCCAAAAGAAAAGTTGCCACCTGGATTCAACTAAGCAAATAGGTAAGAGCCTCCTTTTGGATAATTACTGCATGAATGATTGTCTTTCAGCTGGCAACAAGTTATTTAACCCCAACTGGTGCAATGAGTTGCTTCTCATTTCATAAACAACCATGTCGAAAGACACATCTCGTGGTTGTGGAAAAGATATGTTTGAGAAGGGTCAAATCATTGGCAATGCATCAAGCAAAGAAAACATCTAAGGAGATTGCAGAAACTACTAAAATTGGGTTAAGAACTGTCCGACACATTAATTCAATTCAATTCAATTCAAAATTCAAAATAACTTTATTAATCCTAAAGGGATTATTAAAAAATGGAAGGATAGTTGGGACCCATCGTCTTCGAGGAAGAAATGTGGCCGGAAAAAAATCCTGACTCATCGTGATCGGCAATCATTTAAACGTTTGGTGAAATCAAATCGAAGAAAAACAACAGTAGAACTCAGGGCTATGTTTGATAGTGAAAGTAAGAGCATTTCCACATGCACAATACGAAGGGAACCTAAGGAATTGGGACTGAACAGCTGTGTAGCCATAAGAAAACCACTAATCAGTGAACCAAACCGGGGAAAAAAGCATCAATTTGCTAGGGAGCATAACGATTGGACTCTGGAGCAATGGAAGAAGGTCATGTGGTCAGATTAATCCAGATTTACCCTGTTCCAGAGTGATGGGCGCATCAGGGTAAAAAGAAAGGCAGATGAAGTGATGCACCCATCATGCCTAGGGCCTACTGTACAAGCCTGTGGGGATAGTACCATGATCTAGGGTTGCTGCAGTTGGTCAGGTCAAGTTCAGCAACAGTATGTGCTCCAAGATTGAGGTCAGCTGACTACCTGAATATACTGAATGACCTGGTTAATCCATCAATGGGTTTTTACTTCCCTGATGGCACGGGCATATTTCAAGATGACAATGGTAGGATTCATCTGGCTTAAAAAGTGAACGTGTGCTTCTGGGAGCATGAGACATCATTTTCACAGATGGATTGTCCACCACAGAGTCTAGACCTTAACCCTATCGAGAATCTTTGGGATGTGCTGGAGAAGGCTTTGCACAGCAGTCAGACTCTACCATCATCAATGCAAGATCTTGGTGAAAAATTAATGCAACACTGGATGGATATAGATCTTGTGATATTGCAGACGCTTATTGAAACAGTGCCACAGAGAATACGTACTGTAATCAAAGCTAAAGGCGGTCCAACAAAATATTAAGAGTGTGTGACCTTTTTATTTGGTGACGACTTTTTTTGTGGCCAGGCAGTGTAGATGCTTTGTAATTTATTAGTAATGGTTGTGTAGTAGGATAGGTCTCAAAGCTATGAAACAATGACAGAGTTATTCAATGAAAATATGTACCATATACCCTTATGTACCATTTTGTAGAGCAAATGAAAAAACTAGATGGTGGTTCTGAAAGCAGCAGTCATTAATAACTTTGTAATTCCCTTTACCTACTTTCAAGAGTATGTGCTGCACGATGTATTGGCCCTTGACTTCTGATTTGTATGTGGCAGCTGAAGTAAACTAAACAAGAAGTTTAGAGTTGCCAAAAGTTGCATTTTCACATGCCAGGCCTCTTACATGCTGGAAGGCTTCCCAATGACAGAGAGAGAGAGAGAGAGAGAGAGAGAGAGAGAGAGAGAGAGAGAGAGAGAGAGAAAGAGAGAGAGAGAGAAAGAGAGAGAGAGAGAGAGAGAAAGAGAAAGAGAGAGCGACCGAGAGAGAGGGTTGAGATAATTGCTGCTAACAGCAGTGTTTTTTTGTTCACTCTTGTAGTGATTAAAGACATTACCTCCACTAGCTTCCAATTTTAACTTCTGTTATCTCTCCAAATGTTTTAGCAACATTATGATTTAAATATTGATTTACTCAGATAAAAAATTAACCGATTCACATAAAAATAAAATGAAAAATCAGATAATTTATGATAACATACATAAGTTCTGACTGATGGAAAGCTCACCTCTGTTGAGGCCAAGATGTACTTCAAGGTGCTGCTGATCCAGCTGGGCTTTAAAGCTGCTGTCACACTGTTTTATTTTGCCATTTCTCGGACAAAAATTTTCACTGTTGCACTTTTTTCATCTCGTTCACATTTTAAGCTTTTGTTTAATAGATTATCTGCCTCATCTGGCATGATTTATTTGTTTTTCTGCCTTGTGCTTCTTGCTGGCAATAGGAGGTAGTCTGGTGCTCAAGTCCCAGGTTTTTGTGGAAATGGTCCTTTGGGAGTCAAGAGACCCAGAGAAACTAAGTCCCACTGAGTCACGAATGCCCCTGGGATAACGTGTATTCCTGTGGGCCGGGCTGGAAGGGACCTGATACTTGACCTGCCTCAACAGCAGCTCCATCTCATGAGGGGTCTGCCTGTAAGGAGAGTTGAACACCCCAAGGCACTAAAAGAAGAGAAACAGAGAGAGGTTAGCCCTAGATGGAAGAAAAACAGAGAGAAACCCAGAGTGGTAAAAGTTATACATATTAAAGTTTAGGCAAAAACTGTAACTATTTTATTGTGAAAATTTTAAGTTAGCTTCATTTTCATATTTTATTTCTGTTCAAGTTAGACCAATTTTGAGATATTTCAACAATACAATAAAGAAGAACAGCAATCATTTTTATTTGGGCTGTCAAAATTTATGCGTTAACACAGGTCAATTAATTTGTAGGATTAATGAGATAAATTTTTTTAATGCATTGACGCATGCACAGAGTAACCCACCGTGTTTATCCCACAATTCAATCTGGGCTACATTCAGTGCTCGTCACTTAAACATGGCAGACCCGAACTGGATCCATGTATCTATGTGAATTTCTCTTCTCAGTGAAAAGCTTTATAGAGGGTTATCGGTCTCCATCACTCCCTGCTCTACTGCGCATGTCGTCTGCAGAAAGAGACACGATCATGTCTTGTGCTGTTGGTTGCACAAATCGCTTTGATATATGACATATAAGTATTTATACCCCCATCCCTGTGAGATGAATCTGCCACATATGTCTCTAACAAGACAGAACTTCAGACTGCTTACACCCTCAACCACCCCGATTTAAGCTACAGCCATGCTAATGCTAAACCTTTGTCTCAAAACCATCTACACGTAAGTTTCAGACAGATCCAAGCCAAAGAACTATGGAAATCATTTTGCCTAACTGAAAAAAATGATTCTTATCTCTAATGGTTGAAAAGTTTGTTTTAGCCACATTTTATTCATTATTTACTTTTTTACTGAAATAGTCCTCATTGGTGGTGCTCCCAGGGTTTTAAGAAGTTGGAAAATGATCTCATGATAAAGCTGTTTCTGTATGTAATGACATCAGGGTTCAGCATAGTTTATACTTCTTTCAAAAGGGGTGCGGAGACACACAGCGCCATCATCTGCCAACCAAAGAGTTCTGCAGGAGGCCCGCAGAGGGTGACGAGGATATGCCCAATTTTTAAAATGTCCATCGAAAACTATGGAGAGTGCAAGTCTGTGATTGGTCAGCACACCACCAAGTGCTGAATATATCTAGCAGCAAACATGGAGCAGATCGAAGAATGTCTTGCATAAGACAATTTGAGTGTTCAACGCCCGTTACAATCGCGAAAGAGGAGCTTTTTATCATATCTGTCCACAAAAACTCTTTTGAGTTTTGAAAGAGGCTGAAATTGTTCAAATGAAGAGTTTTGGTTTAAAAAAACACTGTTGTTGACCAGAGACATGACTGCAATGGTGGCAGGACCTTCCCAGAAAAGTGCTAAGCCCCCTGTTGTCCTGGTGGTGAATTGCTTTGCAAAGACTCCCCAGGCCACAGACAAGTCTGAAAGGAAAACGTCCCAAATGATATGTGTGCGTACCTGTGCAAACTTGCTGACAGGAGAACTTAAAACTAGCCTTTAGACTCTGTTGGACTGGAGTTGACACAAAATGTTGAAGTTGTTCTATGCAAACTATCTCTTAACCATGCCATATTTTGAGTTCTCAAGCTTAACATTGACTGAGAGACAGATTCCCTCCCCCCGCTGGTAACTACTTGTTTTCCCCTGAATTTCAGTTTAAGTTTTCCTGTCCGAAATCCAAAGCTTACAAAGACTGTTCAAAACAAGTTTGTGAATTGTGACATAAACATCTAAAGGTGATGAGTACTCTCAGCTGCATTAAGAAAACTTTAGTCCATCCATCCATCCATCCACAAAAATTACAAGGTATATGCAAACACCAAAGCTGTCAAACACTGAAATCTTTGTTACAGCACATGCATTTAAACACAAACAAAACTTTGTTTTATTGCTTCTAAAATTGGAAGAGAAAAGCCACCGACAGATTCAGTAATAATTATTCAAATCACAGTGGTCCTTTTGCCTGTCTGTTAATTAAGAGACCAAAGCTTCAAGTCAGAGGACTCTGTATCTACTCTATATGCTAATAACACTCTTTGCTATTTAAGCCACTTTAAGACTGAGACAACAGAGAGAAGAGAAAGAAGTCAGAAGTGGGAAACTGTTATATCAAGTAAAACCTCACTCAGCTTTTTAAACTACATTAACAAACTAGTTAATTAGACAATAGTTCACTGCTATATTTTTTAAATCTAAATGTTAGATCCAACTTGATTAATCATTTTATGGGTTGTAAAGAAAACAGGGAATTTGTCGATTTTAAACAAGGCTACTCTTATCTTTAAAATTCCACCAAATTAAAACCAATATTATATTTTTACTGGGTTAAAGGTGGGTCACACCACAATAATAACCCTTAGATATGCAGAAATCAGTAATGGAAGGAAAATTCCAGGATCTCCATCCTGGGATTATCTATATCTGCAGAGAGCTAGTGCCTATCTCTAGCAGTCAACGAGTGAGAGGCGGGATACACCCTGGACAGGTCGCTAGTCCATCACAGGGCGACACACACATAGGACGCCTACACACACACTTAGACCTTCTTAGAGCAGTTTAGAGGGACTGGGGGAGAGAACATGCTAACTCCAGGCAGAAAGTTTGCCCAGGATTCAAACTCAGGACTTTCTTGCTGCAAGGTAACAGTGTGACTGACTTCTCCACCATACAGTTCATACAATTTAGCAAAACTGTGTAATATACATGACTACATTAATAAAAAATAAAAAAATAAAAAAAATAAAAAAATTACCTGACTGAATCTAGTTTTAGTTAATAGTTATTAGACTGATAATTCAATAGAACAATGTATAATGCTGTATTAAATGATTAATGGTTTATTAGAAGTCTAGGCACCATTGACTACCTATTTGCAAACACAAGAATAAAATCAAACATGTTACTTTAAATTAAAAAATTATTTTTATTGTTATATTCACCTTTTTTTGTCAGTTGCTACAAATATGTTGCATCTCACTCATGACGGCTTATTTTAAATTTGATCTTTCAACCAATAAATTCCAAATTATGTAACCATTTAAAGAAAATTTAGTAAAAGAATACGATTTTTTTTTTGGTTTTTTTGCGTATACAATACTTTGCTAACCTCTCACTACAAATAATATTCCCATCTATTTTGGCTGATACCTTTGCAAGGTCAAGAAGATAAAGTACCCCAGCATAGCAAAAATTGTCTTGAGACAATGTTAGTTCTGAATCGGCACTCATCAGAAATGTTCCCAACCTTGGTCATCAGCTGCAGGACAGGACTTATCAACACAAGGACTGTTTCTATACTCTGAACTGGACAGCAGCATCATAATAGCACATAAATTCTTAAACATATTAGTACAGAGACAAACTTATGTTCTTTTGAGTTTGTTGGTACACAAACACACTCTTTTTCTCTCTCACACACACATACAAAAACCCCAAAAGCACCCAGCCAGCTACGAGAAGAACAATGATGTTGACCCCGGGAACACTGCATCTCTGTCTTTGTCAGAGGGACTTGGGGCCTTTTGGTAAGCTGTGTCTGGGTATCTGTGTGAGTGTGTGGGTTCATTGTGTGTGTGGGCTAGGGTCCGAGAAGTGAGGAAGGATGAACTGTGGTGGAGAGCCATCTATTCACAGCTGACAAGGTCAGAGCTACTATAGGAAAGATACCCCTGCCATATGCAGAGGCAGAGAGAGGAAGACAAAAATATATATTGAGTTAGAAAGACAGAGGACAGGGAGAGTAAATTAACTCTCCTTTTCCTTTTTTTTCTTCTTGTTTATTAATTACTTTATTCAGATAAAAAACACACATTGGTAAACATGAATGACTAATTGTATTGAAATTATTCCAGCTAGTAACTTACAAAAGTCATCCTTTTGATAATAAGCCTTTTGAAGCCAATCAGACGATGACAGGACTGGCTGCAAAGGCATGACAGAAAGAGGGAGGAAAAGAATAGGACAGAAAAAGTGAGAGGAGTGGTGCTGAATCAACAGTGACCAGTGTGCTTTGTCTTCATTATGATCCCAGTGGGGAGTCGCAGAGATTTGTGGATGCCACACACACTCACTTTTGTGCACCTGTACCAAGGGAAGAACTAAAATACTCCACTCAGCACATCAGAAGACCCATGAGGACTCATGTACGCACACTCAACCCCACACAGCCCACTTCTGTTGACAAAATGAAAAAAAAAAAAACAGTTGCCTTTATTTATTTAATTTTTTCTCGTCGGGGCCTGTCTGTGGAGGACCACCACATCCGGAGTGCTTATCTCAATCTCTGTCACTCCAAGCACATTCAACTGTCCAGGTGTACATGTAGGCATGCGTAAATATTTCAGAGAAACAAAATGTCACCTCGTATGCACTTCTATTTTTAGTAGAAAAAGTTATTTATTAGGCAAAGAGTGCTCAATCGGACACGCACGTTCATCTACAACTGCAGTCCTGGTTAAAAGTTGACATCTATCCAATTTTGTTTTTAAATTCAACCAAACATATAGAAATCTATTTAGACTATGCAGTTTGTTTTAGAACCTAAAAATAATAATTGATGGGAACAAATATGGCAGATTAGGGTTATCTTTATATAAATGCAACAGAAATATAGTTACCAGTCCTAATATACATATAATGTGAAACAAGGCAGACATTGCTGATTTTACTTATGTATATATACATAATATGAAAAATCAAACTCAGTGTTGTACAAATGTTGTGGGGGTACAGAAAAAGCAAACAATACTGCCAAAAATGAAATATAAATTTATGTGCAAACGGACTAATATACAAGCAATAGAATGACATAAAAATAATGAGAAAAATGTGGTTACTTTGTAAAATGTTTGTTGTGCAAAAACAGAGATAAATAAATGCTATTAGGAAGAAATCCCAATATTGTATTGGTTTTTAGCTAAACATTGGCCTGATCAATGCAAATTTATTACAATATCGTAAAACATTGGTTTTAGAGTTTGTGTTACCCAATACCAACCTGGTTTGTGCTGAGGAGATGGTGCAATCGATGAGCTTGGTACATTTTCATTTTCTGCTCTTTTGCAGCCTCTAGATATTGTCTCTCTCTTTTCTGGGCCTCCTCAAGTTCATCCAACTCTTTCCTACATGAAGCACAATGCATCCACATATATTTCAAAGCCATGTTTATTTTTTTCTTCTTTGACGGAGTTGAATTTTTAAAGGAAATTGGAGTAAAAACCAAAGGAATATACAAATACAAGAATAACAGAGTGGACAAAAATGATACAACAAGAAAATCTAGTTTTATCATGGCAATACCATTCAAAATGAAAGTTACTTCCTTTATAGATCAAGAGAAATTCATAAGTTCTCTAAAGAAAAATAAACATTTCTAAATGTTTAATATGTTGTTCACACCAAGTTAGGACATTATCATGAGTTTTAGCTAAATTGTAGACAAAGTCAACCCAATTAAACAACATTTGTGCAGGTGTTAGTATGTATTATAAGCACAGCCTGACTGACAATTCCCTGAAGTGTCCTTCAGAGTAATAAAAAACTGCCTAATCACACTGGGACAGACATGAAAAGGCAATGGCACAGTGGGAGAAAAACAAGGAAATGAGACTCCGCGGAGGGAAAAAAGCAAACTGAAAGCATGAGAGGGTATAAGTGGGAGGATGATGGATATATTTCATCACAGTAGCCAGGACAGGTCTGTCTGTGACATCTGTTTTGCGAAGCTGGCTAAATGGGATGCATTAAAACCCCATACAAAGCCATTTCATTCCACAATCACACAGCCTTATTGTTACAAAAGGGTAATAACTTAAAAAGGGAATTGGAAACAATTACTAAAACACATACGCCATGATAATTTGAAGAGACGCCCACAAAGCTAAGAGTAAAACCAATCTATTTCCGCAAGCGTAATACCAATAAGAGTTTAGCCAGAGCTCATCAACAATCCTGCATCTTTTTTCTTTTCTGATCCCTTCTTTTTCTCTTTAATTTCTCTGTGCCGTTTTCTCCCCCTATCCAACTTCTGTTTTCAATTACAAGTCTTCACACCGGAATCCGGATATTCAAAGTGTTTCTGTAATGTGAGGTTAACACATTCTGCGGCAGCTGACATTTAAAAGGGAATTACAATGCGGTCCCTTTGCCTTTGCGTTCTCATTCCTTCCAGAGAACCAGATTAAATTACAAAATAAATGAAATATGCAGAGCTCAGTGTGTGCTTGTGTGTAATAAGAAAAGGAGCAGGTCTGAATGTGTATGTTTATAATATTAAGCATAGCTATTTAATATAGTGTGGGGGTTTGTATGAAAAGTTTAAATATTGAGGTTGCTGGCCTCTATTTGTCTACCAAGCTAACGGGAATATTACCTGTTAATGTAAAACGTAAAGTTGTGGTTTTCTGTGAGAATCTCATTCACAAACCACCTGGTGCATGTTTGTAAATCTGTATATTTACACCTCACAGAACATGAACCTGTATTATTAGGTTTGCACGTTTCTGTTTTGAGAGGGCTTGGGTAAAACTGTTAAAAGTGTGATTCTGTGTGTGTGTATGCGTGCGCGTGCGTGTGTGTGTATATATCAGAAATTGGCAAGTGTGTTTTATTTATTTTTTTAAAGACTTTGCTAGCATGCACACATTTGAGTCTGTGTGCACGTGTGTTTGTCTTGGTCTGGCTGAATAGGTGACCTTTGTTTTCCTGCCCCCACTCCTAGTGTTATTAATTGCTGTGTAGTGGACAAAAGCCAAACAGATTTGTAACGGCTGAAGGCACCTCGATCTGTGTCGACCCAACCAGCCACCACAACATACAACCCTCATTAGCTCTGTTCGGCACGCGGCACATGCCCTCTTCCTGTGTGTGTTTGGAAATGTGTGTATGTGTGTGTTGCACTAAGTTAAATTGAAATTATGAGAAAGACATAAATGTCCACTGACTTTTGTGACATCTCTCATTAATAAACATGCACCAAAAATGACTAGAGCTCCTACGTTTTAATCCACTATTACTCTTACTATCAACTATAAAAAGATGCAATTCAGTTCATTTGACTATAGTGGGTTAAATCCTAAGGATTATATTTTTGTCTTCCTTATTAAATACAGATATCAGACGCAAACAATCCTCTTGCCAGAAAATAAGCTGTGATTAATCGGGGTGTAAATGAAGAACACTTCTGGGTCTGCTGGGGTCTTTGGCACTATGATGTTACATAATTTGAGCTTTGTAGACTTAAGAGTGGGGTCTATGTGGAATGAGATTTTTTTTATCCAAAAAAACCAACATATGGGTACCTGGGGAATTTAGAGTCTGAGTGAACACTTAATGCCCTGTACTGACTAACCTCCATATTTGGCAATAAATAAGATTTTCTGCTCTGTTTGATGAAAAAACTGAGATTTTTAAAAACACTTTTTAAAGTGGGTATTCTTGAAACCTCTGCAAGCTGAGATTGTTTTAGGGGAAATATTACTATGTGGCTTTAGATTTTTTTATTTTTCTGCTGAAAACGGAGGGAGACAATATCTTTAAAAATATATATCTGTAGTTCTGTAGCTGGGGCTTAATTGTGTGCAAGCAATTGTTAATATTTTTTTTTACTGTGATAAATTTGCATTTGATCTGAATTACAGTCAGGTTACTAATTTAAGGACTTGTAACACATTACAGTTATCAAGAAACAAACATCGTTCAGACCAGGCCACAGAAGATGCGGTAGAGCACTTTGACCTCAAACTGCTGAGCTGTTGAGCATGCATGCTAATCTAGTATATCTACTTTCCAATAACTGGAAACCCTTGCTGACATTTTTGCCCTGGACTTCTAACTTATTTAAATGTATAATATTGTACAGCTACTTTTCTCAGTATTTCTTCAATAATTTACTTTCTGGTTCACAACAGGGGTTCAAGGACTAATGGAATATCAGAGAGTGAGGATTCAGGTGCCAGCAGGCCACACCTTTGGTCATCCAGGCAAAGACCAAAGCAGCTAATAGGCCAGGTTCTAAATATTTAATTGAGCCTTGACCTGATTGGCTGATTTAATTGCTTCAATTGAATGATTCAATAGTTGAGTGTCTATACAATGAGTCAGTTTGGACTGTGACACTAAACGCAGTTTTTTTTCTGTTTAACTAATTGATTGATTAACTCATAAATTAAAGTAATAAAATTAGCAGGGTATTGAGGTAAACTACGGCTCTAAAAATATGTCCCAATTTATATTGCTATAACAAAAAAAATAACATTCTGAATGTATCTCACTCACTTCTTCCAATTGTTTTGCTCTCCAATAACACATTCTCGCATACACGACAAATACAGAGAGAGAACATACAAATACAATCAGACTAAATAAGTGAACTTTACTGTACCCTGAATGGATCAGAAGGAAAGAACAGCAAAAGAAATACTGCTGCACAGAAGCGGAGAGTGATCGCAGGGCAGGCCTGCTCTATCTCCACCATAGCAGCTCCCCTTTCATGAATGTCCTTGGAAGGGACGAGAGAGAGAGAGCGAGAGAGAGAGAGAGAGAGGGGGGGGGATGAAGAAAACTTGAGTAAAGAAAGACATGAAGAAGAAAGTATGAAGAGAAAAGGGGGAAATATAGCTTATAGAAAATAAATTTTGCAGCTCAGCTCAGTGGCAATCCACAAATTCTCCTCAATCCTCCAATTTGACACTTTTAAGGATAAGTTAAAAAGGTTTCACTATAGTGTTGCAGCATCACAGCAAGAATTATTTATCTGATTAAGGCAGTAATAATTACCCAGCTGTTTATAGAAGATAGAGGAATAATTCATGTAGTCAACAGGCCATGTTAGTAGTGGCAACGATGACACCAGGACATTTAGTAAATATGCAAAACGTGGTTGTTCTGCATTCCTAATTACCCCCACAGCCCCACTGCATGCCCTTAATAAAGCCTAGGAACTTTAAGTGTCACCCTGACAAAGTGATAAATTGTTGGGGTACCAAGGAAAACTGAGGGAGAGAGGGGACTTCGCTGGGGTCCTGGCTTCATTAGGCTATGCAGAAGGAGAGGAAGTATGAATGAAGACGGACACTGTGAACCTGTGGCAGGGAGAGGGAAGATGTAGCGCTAAATAGATTAAGATAGAGAGGAACAAGGAGAGAAGCGAAAGTTAGAGATGAAGGGAGTCGTGTATTGAAGAGGATGGTGTAAGTGGCAGGGATTAGTCGGTTGCTGTACCTAATGAAATGGCACAGATGGTTTTTGTGCTGGGGTGATCTGTCATTAGAGAGCGAGACTGAAATGGAGAATATGAGTGTGGAAGGACAGAAAGCAGTTTAGCAAGAGACATACTACTACTGCATTACTACTACAACAACATTCGCTCAATGGACACCATTAATCCAGCCATCAATAATGTGTTCAGTGAACTGGACAGTCAGACAGACAGACAGATAGTTGTGGGGTAGGGGTGGGGGGGTGGGGGGTTGCTGGTGGATTAAAAAGCAGAACTTTCTGGGGTGAGCAATCAGGTCATGAGTGATCCAAGGACTAAGTACCTAACGCAGGGCGGATATTTTCAATGAATTACGGAACAGTGTTAATTGATCATGACCTCAGTGACACTGCATAAACATGTGATTATCTGAAGCAAGGTATAACTTAACACCCTGAGCACATCAAGGGTGCGTTTGTGAGTCTATATGTGCGCTTTGTTTACGAAAAACAACAGGATGTCATACATTTATAATCCAATCACCAGACCAAATATTGTACTTTTAATTCATCTCAGGAACCCAGTACAGTATAGTTTTGTATAAGCTTTAATGACCTAGTCCTAGCTCTTTTTAAAAAAGGTGCAAGAGGAAGGATGTAAGGTGAAATGCAGGTGGGATCCTGAGGAGGAAAGGCAGTGATCCAAGGAGCATTTTAACAAATTTACATTTAATTTTAGCAGAAGCCTAGAGATATTTTCGTTTAAAATGAATTAGCAACATAAAAAAATGTGGCTAATAGCTAAACATGATAGAACATGATTTCTTTTTTTTTTGTCAAAAATAAAAGATGGTGTTTCTTTAGCACTAAGCCCTAAAGCAGAGCATGTTTTATTAATGCACTGGCTGCGGTTCAAATCAGAGGTTAATTTTTAATTTCTTTACATGTTCACTTCATTCTCTCATAGCCCTGAGCACTTTAAAGAAATCATTTCTCAGCCTCTACCTTGTACTCCATTTTTTCATGTCTCAGTTTCTAATATTTCTTCACTTTTCCTTTACTCTGAGCTTTATTTTTGTCTTTAAGTTACAGCATTCAGCAGTATTTTTCCCAATTAGATAAACTCACCCTTATTACATGCATATAGTAGATATTTACTTTTTGATTCTTTACAGATTTCTTTCATTAGATTTGAACATTTTGAAACCTTTGTGACAGCTTGATGTCTGTTATATTACACAAATTACACAAGCTCAGGAAGGCAAGCTCCCTGTAAGATACATTTTTTGAACAGAACAAAAGTGATCTCCTGAGAAGGGCATATATACGGTATGTATAGTAAAAAGTAAAAGCTGCAAAGTTTTCTGTCTTACCTTATAAGCTCATTCTTTATGAGAATTTGCTCCAGATAGCTTTTCCGAGCATAAAAGTTATGGATATACTTCCTGACATAGAATCCTCTCCACCTTTGCTGAATCTGTAGGAAGTACAGAGAATTTTCTCAAAAGTTTGCATTAGGAATTATGGCAGAATAGAGAATAGACGTTTAACTACAGCATAATACAAAATAAACTTTTTTTCTGTATTTCGTAAATTATCTAACGCTAAGTTATTGTGCCCCGTACAACAAGTTTTCTAAAAAACATTATCTGCTAAGCAGTCCAAGGACTGTACCATTCCCTCCATGTATTTTGTGCTGGGATAGTTTTCATATACATCACATGCAGCATTTTATCCTACAAGACAGTGACAAATAGGCTATTCAGGGTGGGACTGACAAGTGTCACAGCTCCGTCTATTTAACCATTTCAGTCCACACTGACTGAGTAGGCTGCAGACACACCAACGAACCATTTTAAGGCAATGGACGGATGTCCTTCAGACTAATTAGGAGATTAAAACAATGGCAGGTAAAAGAATAATTATGCTATGAGAAGAAGGAAGAGGAGGAGGAGGAGTGGAGGCTGTGGGAAAACAACAAAGAGCAAAATGAGAATTAGCATTGATCTGCCAGTCAATAGATAATTTTAAATAAAGTAATTGGCACCACAAGTTCTTGCTGACCTCTGTTGACTAGTGAAATCAATGCTGTTGAATCTAATACAAATACGAGGTGCAGCATGTAAACACTAGTTTCTATTATGGCCTTAATACATTATCTTCTGTTATTCAACACAACAAGATGAAAACAAGGGGAGATTGGAATTAAAAGAAGGGAGTCAACATTGATTCAAAGGAAACATCACAACGGGATCCGAAGAGGACTGTTTTTTTCCCTCTTTGTCTAAACAGTAAAGACACTTATTTAGCGAAGAAGGTTTTAGATATTGACTCAATCGTTTATCATGGTCTTTCGCTTGTGTTTCATTTGTCTGAATTCCTAAGACTGAAGCTAAGAATCTCATCTTACATGTAGGGCAGACATGCAAAAGTTTTTGTAATTATGATTTTTTTAAAATTCTAGATCTTCAATATCATCATAAGACTTTAAAAAAAATCCAGCATATGTTTTAGGAGCTGTGGGTGGTGTAATGTCAAGGTAGCAACTCTACTTGGAAAAACATAGAATTCATTTACTGCAGGAAAGCTTTACAGGGCTCATGTGGGGATTAAACCCTCTGCTTTCTTACATTTTTAAACACTGAACCATAGACTAATTTAAAACATTATGTAATAATTTTTAATAGTGTTTACTGTTGGAAGTAATAGAAATATTACAGGAATATAAAATGTTTTTAATGACTAATAAAGGCCCCTCAATTTTAACTTTAGAAGCATGTGCTTTGCTACACAGGTTAACAACAGCCCTAACCTTTGATTGGGACATGTTTTTTCTATCATGCCGCATACTTGTTCAGGTTACTAAACTTGTAAAGTGTTCAAGAAGTTTTCAATTTCAAACAAAATAAAAACATTCAAAAACATATTGCATTTTTGTCCATCTGGTCCATGACCCTTTTTTATTTATCTATTTTTTTCTTTCTGTTTTTCTAATTTTCAACCAATTTTATGGTGAAGGAAGAATGAGATTTTGTTCCCAAAAAAAAGAATATGTCTAACTAAAAACATAGGACGTCTGTTCATAAAACTGCCAAGCATCAGCCATGTTAACACTGCTGTGATTTATGAGATTAAATGTAGTAACTGCTCTGAGGATAAAGAGAGCATTTGTTAAAACAAAGCTTATAGCTCTATTAAAAAGGGAGGGGAATTAGTTTTTTTACACAATTCTAACTACAAAATATTTATACATATATATATATGATTTACCAAGTTTGACTAATCAAAAAATATATCCATGGTCTTCACAGGTCTAAATGTATGTATGTAAGCTAGGTTTATACTTGCAGTACAATTTAAACCTCTAATAGATGCATCCCAGTAAATTACAATATGGTAAAAAAAAAAAGCTAACCTACTTTTGTCATTCAATTTAAAAAGTGAAATTCATTTTGTATATATTCGTTACCCACCGATTGATATTTCAGGCATTTATCTCAGTATTTTGATGGTTGTGGCTTACAGCTAATAAAAGCTCAAAATTATGTTTCTCAGAAGATTTAAATAATACAATGAACACAGAAATGTCATGTTATGATCATAGCAAACACTCCTGACTTGGCAGTTGTCCTGCACACATCCATTAACACCCTTCGCATTGAGGGTAAGCCCCAAAAGGTAATTGCTAAAAGAAGCAGTGTTCACAGATTGCCATACACAAGCCTATCAATGGAAACTTGAGGGGAGGAAAGGAAGTGTGGTAGAAAAAGGTCCACAAGCAACAGGCAACATTACCACAAAACTGAGAGGATTGTGAAGAAAGCCCATTTAAGAGTTCAGAGGAGATTCGCAATGCCGTGATCTACGTTTAGTCTGCGCTCCAAGAGAAACTACAGATGAATACAGATGAAACTCGAAAAATTAGAATATCGTGCAAAAGTTGATTTATTACAGTAATTCAACTTAAAAGGTGATACTAATATATGAAATAGACTCATTACATGCAAAGCGAGATATTTCAAGCCTTTATTTGTTATAATTTTGATGCTTATGGTTTATAGCTTATGAAACACCAAATTCAAATTCTCAGAAAATTTCAATATTACATGACATTAATAAAACAAGGATTTTAAATAGAGAAGTGTTAGACCTCTGAAAACTATAATCCTGGATATGTGCTCAGTACTTGGTTTGGGCCCCTTTTGAATCAATTACTGCCTCAATGCAGCGTGTCATGGATGCTTTCAGTCTGTGGCACTGCTGAGGTGTTATGGAAGACCAGCATGCTTCAATAGCAGCCTTCAGCTTTTCTGCATTGTTCGGTCTCATGTCTCTCATCTTTCTCTTGGGATTGCTCCATAGATTCTCTATGGGCTCCAGGTCAGGCGAGTTTGCTGGCCAATCAAGCACAGTAATCCCACGGTCATTGAACCAGGTTTTGGTACTTTTGGCAGTGTGGGCAGGTGCCAAGTTCTGCAGGAAAATGAAGTCAGCAACTCCATAAAGCTCGTCTGTGGAAGGAAGCATGAAATGCTCCAAAATGTCCTGGTAGATGGCTGCGTTGATTCTGGACTTCATAAAGCACAGTGGACCAACACCAGCAGATGACATGGCTTCCCAAATCAATACAGACTGTGGACACGTCACCCTGGACTTCAAGCATCTTGGATTGTGTGCTTCTCCATTCTTCCTCCAGACTCTGGGACCTTGGTTTCCAAATGAGATGCAACATTTGCATTCCTTTTTTCTTTAACCCAGGTAAGACAAGAGAAATGGGACATTTGAAGCCCATGTCCAGGATCTGTCTGTGTGTGGTGGCTCTTGATGCACTAATTCCACCCTCAGTCCACTCCTTGTGAAAGTCCCCAACACTTTTGAATGGCCTTTTCCTGACAATCAGGACAACCAGGGTGCGGTCCCTGCTGCTTGTGCGCCTTTTTCTTCCACACTTTTCCCTTCCACATAACTTTCTATTAAT
The DNA here is from genome assembly GCA_963556495.2 of Valencia hispanica. Lineage (NCBI taxonomy): Eukaryota > Metazoa > Chordata > Actinopteri > Cyprinodontiformes > Valenciidae > Valencia > Valencia hispanica. The sequence continues at coordinate 41,801,721 of OY747701.1, read as the reverse complement.
GAGCTTTGATACAGCACTTTGTGAACACCCAGCTTCTTTTGGAATTACCTTTCAAGGCTTTCCCTCCTTTTGCAGGGTGTCAATAATGGTTTTCTGCACAAGGTCAGGTCAGCAGTCTTCCCCATGATTGTGATTCCTACTGAACCAGACTGAGACACTTTAAAGGCTCAGGAACCCTTTGTAGGTGTTTTGGATTAATTAGCTCATTAGAGATTTTGAATTTGCAGTTTTCATAAGCTGTAAGCCATAATCATCAAAATTATAACAAACAAAGGGTTGAAATGTCTCGCTTTGCATATAATAAGTCTAAATCATAAATCAGTTTTACCTTTTAAGTTGAATTACAGAAATAAATGCAATAATTTGCACAATATTCAAATTTCGCCAGCTTCACCTGAACATATATCCTGGTGTTAATCTACTGAACCAGAGATGATCAAATTAATCTTGTGGAGGAAGAAGGGAAAGGCAAAGAATCCAAGATGCTTGAAGTCCGATGAGAAGATTTCACAGTCGGCAATATTTTGGGAAGGCGTATCATGTTATGGTGTTTGATCCACCAAGTAATTTTGGAGCGTTTCACTCTTCCCTCTACTGACCAGCTTTATGGAGAGACTGATTTCATTTTGACAAAATATGCTGGACGAAATTGCCAAAAACACAAATGCCAAGCATGTCGACTATGGTATTACTGCGCTTGACTGGCCAGCAAACTCACCTGACCTAAACACATAGAGAATCTATGGAGTATTGTCACAAGGAAAATGATCCAACAATGTAGACGAACTGAAAGGTGCTATTAAAGCAACCCGGACATTCTTAACACCTCACCAGTACCACAGGATCCATGCCACACCACCTTGATCTAGTAATTCATACAAAAGGATCCTATATGCACGGACATAGTTTTCAGTTAGCCAGCATCTCTGCATTGAAAATTCCTTTTTACATTGGTTTTATTTAATACCCTAATTTTCAGAGGAAGTGAATTTTCAGTTGCTGTTAGCTGAAAACAATTAACAGAAATAAATGCTCGACTCACCCTGTCTTTAATCTATTTTGTGATTCTTTTTTCAATTAGGAAAATAAAAGGTTTTTGATAATATTGTATTTTAGATGATCCCATAGAGCACAAAAAACTATAATTTTTTTATTATCATGCACTTTTAGATAATTAAAAAAGAATCTGTTTTCTCTGCTCCCCACCATAGACACAACCACTGCCAAATTATAGATCGTTTTCAAAGGATTTGAGAGTTATCATCCACAAACTGAGAAATCACAGAAGATTGATGAACCTTGCCAGAAGTGGAAGACCAATCAAAATTACTCCAAGAGTATTGATGACTCATCCAGAAGGTCACAAAGAACCCAGGACAAGTTTCTTAAACACTTCAGGCCTCTCTTGCCTCAGTTAATAATGGTGTTTATAATTTAACAATAGGGAAGAGACTGGGCAAAATCCACATCCATGGCATGTTGGTGTTAATGTGATTGTCTGAGGTTGCTTTCTTGCTTCAGGACCTAGACGCCTTGTCATTATTTATACAATCGTGAATTCTGTTCTTCTACAGAAAATATTGAAGGAGAATGTCCCCTCATGAGTTGGTGAATTTTAGCTCAGATGCAGCAGGACAATGATCTGAAGCACACCCGCAAGTCCACTTCTGAATAGCTCAAAAAGGATGTTTGGGAATGGCCTAGTCAAAGCTCGTACTTTAACGTAATTGATTTGTTTTGGCAAGAGTTTAAGTAGGTCATTTATACTCAAAAACCATCTAATGTGGCTGAACGTAAACAAATATTCGAAGAAGAGAGGGCCAAACTTCCCCCACAGCAACATAAAAGCATGCCAGTTTCACAGATGCTTGAGGGCAATTGTTGAGTTCAAAGATGGTACAATCAGTTTAGTTTAGGGAGCATAAACTTTTTTTTTAACAAAATAAAATGTGCTTTTTTGTAATTTCTCTGATTATCAATTAATATTTTTTTATTACTCTGTATGTTAATGAAAAACAATACGACACTATTTCTATTTTCTTTTTCTATATATATCCCCTAAAAATTCAATCATTCTTTTTATGATAAATCCCATATAAATTAAAACTCTGCACAGATGTCAATATGTTGCACATGTTTCAAATAAGAGATTTTAAAAATAAAGAGTTTCAGTATGAATTGTTTTGGAGCAGAACTCGTCAAAGGATGTTAAAGAGATTTCTGTTCATGGGGACTCCCCCTCACAGCGGACACTGAGCAACAGAGTGTCCCCACACACTGAGACACTATCATGATATTTACCCTGACCGCCATCTTGTTGTAGAAATTCATCTTCATGGTAAAATATGCCGCCTGTGAACACAAAGGAAAAGATGCCGTTACATCTTGTCTCCCGGCCCTCTGATCTGTCCACGGCAGGCATCAAAGATAAAGAGCTCTTTATACATAATACATTCCACAGAGAGAGCACAGATAGGGCCACAGTAAAGGGGGAGGGTGGAGGAAGAGGGGTTGCGATGGAGAGAGAAGCAAAGCAAAAAAATAGGAGAGCAATGAGCAAAGGTGAGGGAGATGGAAGAGAAGGGGCGAGAGAAAGTGTTTAGTTGGCCTTTGTATGAAGGGGAGGACGGTACTCTCTTAATACACTAACACAGACAAGGGCCAAGAAAATCTATGATAGTCAAGCAGCGCACTAATGGAGATGTATGACGGCCAAACGCTCTCCTCTGGATTTCATAATCAATGACAGCCCTGCCACAGAAGAGACTAACAAAGGGCCAGAGAACGCTCAGCAACGCACTCAACAAGCCGTCACGGACCGAGCGTGCCAGCCGACCACTGGGGGCACGTTTCAGAAGCAAGCTAGTGCATCGCTCATAAAAGAGATTCATATTTCAACACGTCTTTCTCAATAACAACGAAGGAGGAGGGAAAGACGGGAAGGGGGAAAAACACAAAGACTTGAAAGGAGATTGTAAATTCAGCTTGATGTTTTGCGAAGAAGCTTTGCACAAGTCACATTACACATGATAAGGTCCCAGAGACAGAGGAAGACAGACGGAGAGCAAAAGAGGAGGTGAAGCGTGGAATATGTCTGGGCTAATTCAAAACAGTGCACCGTGGCAATTTTGAGTGATTCAAATTAGCACTCGTCTGTTTTTAAATGAGACCAAACAGCCTCATTTTAGCCCATATGTGTGTGTGACCCATCCTTCACTGTTTATTTTAACACCCCTTCTTTCCAATCCTTGAACGCCTCCCAAACGGCAACTGGCAGTTATGCTTTAGCAAACAGTCAATTTACAGGCATGATAAATAGCTTGTTGTGATACATTTACAAAACTCAATCCAGGGGAAAATTATACGTGAGAGCGCTGGGTATTGGATCCGGTATCAACAATCTGTTCAATTAAGAAGCAGTTGGAGGCAATATGCTGAAAATGGGGCCTTGTTTTACCGAAGCACACACATACACAATCATCATGTGCACAAGTCTTTCCTCATTTCTATTTGTCACTAAACTCTCTCTATATGAATCCCAGTAGTTATGATATGATGGAATTCCTTATCGTAATTCATCACATTTGCTAAGTGTTAATTTCCACATGTGTAACGAGTGAATTATATTTCTTAAGGTCAGAGGCAGAGACTTAGAAATATGGCAATTGAATTCTAATGCATGCTATCATAACATAATCAATATATCTACTGCTATTCCAGGCTCCAACTTACCTTCACCATTCGTCTGACACGTGCCCTTGCTGCAAAGCACCGCCATGTCTTCTGTATGATGATTGCTTTCTTGTGCAGATGGCTGTAATAAGATCATATTAGGGAGACAACTAGATGGCGGTATATATAGATGCTGAAAAAGACAGAATTTAAAAATGGGTTGGGAGAAATGAAAGGCTGTATGTCTGTGTTTTATTATTTCAATCATAAACAGGTTTGTTTGTGATCAAAAGTTATTCATCTCAATTTTTTATTTTTTTATTTTTAAAGCCCAACCTAAGCAGAAACGTCTAATTGAAAAAAGGCAAACATTCAGATCCAGCTAAAACTAGCCTGAAATAAATATACTTTTATTTAAAATAATTTTAGCCGGAAAAGGACTGGAAGGGTCAGGGAAACATTATACTCTCAAGTAGGCTCTCAGAAAGACACACGAACATGGAAGGCCTCTGTGCTTCAAGGCTTTTCAATCACGCCAGATGAGCCTTTCACCCCCTTTAGTCAGTGGTGCACATTTGTATTCATCTTCAAACATACTCTAAATGCAAGTCCACTGCGATTCTCTGCCTTCAACGAGGCCATCAATTTCCAAAAGGCCATTTATATGCCCAGAAAATCAATGCTTATAGTGGGGATAGCACAACCCCGGAGTTGCACTTAGGCAGCTAAAATTGTTGCTAATTATCCACTTAACGCATTGATCAATTAACTAAAGTAATCTGAATTAACCTACTGTCTGGAAGTTTGTCTGCTGACCCTGCAGAATGGTGCTAGGGTCACAGCATCGGAGAAAGCATGAAGGTAGAGACATTTCTCTGTGTGTTAGAGGAGCTACATTTATGCCTTGAGGCCATTTGTACAGCTCTAGAAGCTGGATAATTATGTGAGTGAGCTAATATCAGGGTTTCCCTTGAACTCAACTCTTAAAGCTGTGCCTGAATGTTTTACAGCCTGCAGAGAGGGAAAAAAAGGACTCTTAAGGTTCACTTTGTTGCTGTGCATTTTTGTATTTCGTTGTTGTTTTATGTGTGTGTCAGGTACAACAGCACTAGGCTAATTATGAGGTATTTTAATCAAGCACTCATAATATGCAAAGTCTGCAGGACTACCTGAGGTATGCCCGCACCTTGCAGGCTCGGAACCAGCTCTGAATTCGGATGGCAGCCTGGGCCTCCTTCTGTCTGTTCTCCTCGGCTTGCCTAAAACACACAGGCCCATGATAAAAACATTGTAAGATCTACAGATAGGTTATGTTTCTGTGGCTCTGTACAAATAATACAATGTGTTCCCCTAGCAGATACCATCCACATTAAGAAGGAAATGGAGGCAGATGAACTAAATGTGCACTCCTCCCAATTTTTTACAACTAAAACGTTAAAACTGTCTTACTTTGATTCTCCAACTATGTCAGGACATTTTCAAGAAAATCAACAATATTTTTAGACATATATTTAGAGGTTTTCCTTTTCTGTTATAATCAGAAACAGTTTGTGATAGGGGTTGTGATGACGTTATTCAAATAACAGCATTTTAGTCCGACATTCAGAAAACAATCCCACCACACCACAAAAAAAAGGGTTTTCAAAGAAAATTACTAACGAATAATGACAGATGTGTTAAAAACACTTATTAAAATTTCCCTCGCAGATTTACTTAAATGTATAACTATTTATTTTAAGCATTTTAAATATATGATTTCCCATTGTTTGGATAAAAACTGTCTCACTGATATCTTTTAATTAATGTTTCTACTTCTTACCAACTGGAGTTTCCCAGTTCAAGAAATGACTGCATAATTTTCAGGACTCATTACAGACATTATTGGTGTGTCTTTATTATTCTGAATCTTACATAAAATGCCTAATCATTTCTAGGTGCTTTAACCCTACATGAAAAATTACCTATAAATTACTTCCAGTAAGCAGAAAAATGTCAAATTAAGATTACTTTAAATCTAAATCTGTAAGAAATGCTAAATATTTTGAGCCTAATTTTATTATAAAAATAAAAATTCACATTAATATATTTGAACATTTCTAAAATATGTGCTGTTATAAACAAACAGCCAAGTTTTGCTTTTGGATACTCCCTTTAAACTTAACATCATCTGGCTCTTTGTAACTCATTGAGGCTCATGGACCAGTCTAAGAGTGCCTTTAGGTTGTCAGACTTGTCAAAATATTAAATAATTGATCAAAAGTTTTGTGAAACTGTTTATCTTAATACATGGCACTATAAATGATTAAGCCAAATAAAATACAGTTATAACCCTGCCATTGTCATTTCCATCAAAACACATGTTTTCCATCACACTAAATGAAGCGATGGAAACGACTGCAGTGTGAAACTTTTTTAATAAACTTGATCAGATCTTAGCATGCTAATCTCTGTTTTGGAGATGGCATCGAATGCTACCAAACACAATACAAACATACATTTTTGTTCTTATTTGCTTATTAAAAGGTAATAAGAGGTGTTTGAAAGTGACGATAAGTAAACACACCCTTGGTTTTTCCTAAATATCTTAATTTCTTCCTTGTTTAGTTTAGTTCTAACTCTCACATGACATTTTTTGTTTAAAGTTTAGACACTTAAAACGAATCGCTAAAGTTACATTAGATGGAAAGGAATGACTACAAGGGTGCTCTTCTGTTTTCTTTGAAAGTATGTGTTTTTTTTTTAGATATGTCAAACACTGTAACAGCGACAAAGGAAATATAGCAACAACAAAAAAAAACATATCAAACCATATTTTACATTTTTTTAAATCATAACTAATCTATATGCTCCTCTTCATAAGAGTATGTGGGGGGAAATAGACAAACATGTTTCTGTTTCTCCTGTCTCTGTTGGAGAGAAAAAAGTTCCATAGTTGGACAATCAGCTCTTAAGGAAATAAATGCAGTTAACTGGTACAGCAACATCAGTTCTAAAATAATATACCGAGAAAAGTTTCTCCAAACCTAACATCCCATGACTGTTAACGTGACGCAAAGTTCAAGTCAGTTTAGCTAACTTGTTATTGCCACAAAGGCAAGGTTTCTGCCATATATATATGTATATATATATATATATATATATATATATATATATATATATATATATGGAAATTCATGTCACGAACCTGTTTTTGTAGAAGTATTCCTTTCTGAACTCCTCTACTTGTTGTTTCAATTTCAGCAAGTCCGCCATTGCCACGCAATTGGAGTTCAGTTTACCCGTTGTCTTGGCAACGACAGCTCCGTTCCAAAGAGGCGTTCAAGACTCGTAGGAAAATTGATAAACTTTTAAAACAACAACAACCGAAGCGCTTATTACTTAGGTTATTGACACGTTTAGCTTAAAACGTTTCCCTACAATATGTTCACTCTTGTGAGCCTATGTTTTATTAAACTTAGGAACTGACCGTTTTTGGATAATTTGCTCAGCTTTCTTTCTTTTGCTTTTTACTAGTTTGTGTTGACAAGAATAACCAAACAAAATACAGTTTTATTTTTATTTTAGTTATGAATAAATACTAAATAATCTGATGCATCTTTAATAGATTTAACCTCACTCAAAGTCATAGTAGGCCTATTTCCAAAAGAAAAGGGGATTTCAGAATTTCAGGAAAAAAGTAAGGACTGCTATTTAGAATAGAATAGAATAGAATAGAATAGAATAGAATAGAATAGAATAGAATAGAATAGAATAGAATAGAATAAACATATCATTTATTGTCCCACAGTAGGGAAATTTAGGTTCCATCCGTTTTTTCATCTATTTCATCATGGCAATCAATATTTTACATTTTAAAAACAGAACAGAACCATCAATTTAATTTCAAACAACAAATTATGTTTTAAGTAGCCTATATTTGCTAATTAATCGACCAGAGATCAGATTCCACCAGCATTTCCCTGATCCTGAAAAAATCGGTTGTTCATTCTTTCTTTTCTTTAAAAACTAAGAACTCAAATCTATATATTTACCAATCAACATCACATTTTGAATTTAAGGAAAATCAGATAAAAGTTATGGGCATATTGATATATAGATCAAACCTAAACTACCACCACTGCATCAGAATAAACATATCATTTATTGTCCCACAGTAGGGAAATTTAGGTGTAGCCGCTGCAAGTTAAATGTAAATGGAAGCATGCATATTCACATTAGGGTAAAAATATATATATAAAAACAGAAAAATGAAAAGGAGACTGTACAGTAGGTTCTAATATACAACATAAGAAAAAAACTATATTTTACAGTTATAAAAATAGCCTGCTCTGAATCATTAATTTTATTACCCCCAGATTTAAAAAAGTAATCAAATAGTAAAAGTGTGGGGGGAACGCTGGAAAAGTCATTTAAAAATGTCGGCTCCCTGGATGCAGATTGTAGATGTTTTTATTGATCTGCCAGCCACCACACCTCTTCCTTCCATCCGTTTTTTCATCTATTACCGTCCTTTCCTGACGTTATCAACCTTTATCAAAAGTTATCAGTTTATGTCTCCCTCCTCTCCCTTTCCTATTCCCTCTCATCTTCATTTTCTACTCCTCTTCAGTCATATTCCCCTGTCAAAATGATCATCGAAGCAGTGTGTATGTGTATGTGTCTGTGTGTCAGAATGGGAGTAGGTGCCTCCGTCTGTCTGTCTGTCTGTCTGTGTAGTTTCGTATCTCTACTAGGAAAGACACCTGTCTGCCTGTTGGTCAGAGGTATCTCAGCATTATAGATTACTCCTTGAAGACAGGAAAATGACAAATAGATTGAATAAGTATGCCTCTACTTCACTGCTTTTTTATGTCTGTGCACCCCCGTACCTAAGTCTCTGTCAAAAACCTTGTTTGAGATTTTTTTCTGTGTCTCTATTTTTTTCTGAAGCCAATTTGCTGGCTGCTGTGCTAGCGAAAAGCAGTCAGCAGACATAGGCATAGAGTTATGGCTGCAGGGGCGAACCCATGGTTGCACAGTCCATCCATCGAAGGGCAGTAGGAGGGCGGCCACCCTGGTAATTACCGGAGAGCTGTTGTGACATCAAGCAATGAAAAACCTGTGTGTGAGAGAAACACAGAGAGAGATTTTTGGAGAGTGTTGTTTTGACAAGGCAGTAAGAACGGCTGGAGGCTATCCGTCCTGCCACAACACTGATTAGGTGTCACCAGGTGTGTCTCAGTGAGAAAATGACAGAAAGGAAGAATAGGAGCACTTCATAAAAGACCTGCTGTTTAATAATGCAGGTTCTGTCTGACTACTTGATATCTCCGCTTTTCACCTTTCTTTGCTCATCCTTTGTCAGTTTTCACTCATAACATTTTTGTTGCTCAGGGAGGTATTAAGCCCTTAAAGACAGTAACCCATGAATACTACATATTTTATCCTGTCTTACTCTATGTCTCCATATGGGGCGTGTCACTTAACGTGCATCCAGTCATCTCCCACAGTCAGGAAGCTTTTTAAACCAATTATTCTCCATGCCCATTCTTCCTAAATGAAGGACGGATGTGCTGCGGCCAGCGCTGGTCATAAAGACACACGCACACCAGTGATGATAGCAGCTTCTGTGGATAAGCGGGGTGTATGTGAAAGTGCTCAGCACTGTGTGTGTTTATCATTATTGTATGCGTCAGCATGTGAGTGATTAGACAAATGGGCCTGTGGATGTTGGCCTCTCTCAGTTTTTTCTGTGTCTTTCCGTGCGTGGATGCTCCTACAGCCGCAGCTGGGTGCAACGGATGGAATGTGTTTCACTGCAGGCTTTTTTCGGCCATTATTACTAAACATCTGTCCATAGCACATTAATTTCCCCACCCTGACGCATCCCTCTCTGCCCAGGGATCACTTAATTGAAATCCATAAGGACACTTTCTTTTCTGCTCTCCCACCCTGGATAGATTGAAAAAGGAAAATGTGTTTTAAATGAAAATGATATTTGTGCCAGCCATTATCTAATCACTATCCTACAGTGGTATACATTTCAATTAAATGACAGTGAAAACAAACATGCACAATTGAAATAAAAGACATCATGGCAATCAATATTTTACATTTTAAAAACAGAACAGAACCATCAATTTAATTTCAAGCAACAAATTGTGTTTTAAGTAGCCTATATTTGCTAATTAATCGACCAGAGATCAGATTCCACCAGCTTTTCCCTGATCCTGGAAAAATCTGTTGTTTACTCTTTCTTTTCTTTAAAAACTAAGAACTCAAATCTATATATTTACCAACCAACATCACATTTGAATTTAAGGAAAATCAGATAAAAGTTATGGGCATATTGATGTATAGATCAAACCTAAACTACCACCACTGCATCACAATTGGTCAAAACTGGAATGAGCAGGTCAGCAAAAAAAATAAAGAAACTTGTAACTGTTATGGTTTTTTAGTATTTTAGTATTTTAGTATTTAGTTTTTTGTATTATTTATGAACATCCATCCATCCATCCATCTAAATTCTCATTCATTTAAACTTATTGCACATTGATGATCTTTTTCATCTCCTTTAATCCACTCTGAACCATTAAACCCTTTTAACGTTTTTCATAAATCTTTATTTGAGCTACTTACTTTTTATTTGGCGCAATTATCCTCTTTTATCATAACATATACAGGTCCATCTTCAAAAAATGTATTACATCAATCTGTTTAGGGCTCTAAGATGCTGGAAGTTGGCCCTTTCTTCTCAGTAAAGCTACTCAAATTGCTTCTTCAAAATTTCTGCCTGAGGCAGATGTTACTTTAAAGGTGTGGATGCTTTTACACCAAATTATGTCCATCTATGCTTTCCTCATCCATACTCACCTCCCCTCAGTCCTCCTTTCTATATTCCTAATGTCTTACTAATGGATAAAAACCATGATTCTGGCGGTAAAGGAGAAATATCTTACCTTTATTATCTCACATATACCCAGAAAAAGGGAGGGAAGGAGACTAATGAATTGAGCATTGTGTAAAATAGTTTAATGCAGGGGTGGTTCATCATTATTTGTGGCGGATTGCATGCAGACAGGGGTGATCCATTAGTGCGGTCGTTTCCATCTGTGTATGCGTGTGTGTGAGTGTGCGTGTGTGTGTGGTGATGAATCTCTCATTGTGACAGTGGGGCCGGCAGCAGCAAATGTCCTTCTGGATTGGACACACACACACAACCACACACACTGACACGCGCACATGCACAAAGACCAGCCTACAGTACACATGTGGCATTATTGTGCCATCATTACTCCTTTCATTTTGCTTTTCAACAATTTGTCATTTTGCTGCTTGAATTGTCTCTCTCTCACACATAGACACACAAGCATACACAGTAACATGTGGTGGTATGTTATCTGTGTAGATCGTCATGGGTGAAGTTAACAGTATTAAATTGCATTTGATTTTTTTTTAAACACTGTTGACGTAATGTTGCAAAAATCTAAGTAACAATTAAATGAAATAGGGCCATTCTAAAACAAAACTGTGATATGAATATGTATTCAGCCACCTGGGGCAATAATCCGTGGAAGCACATTACACTGCAATTACAGCTGCAAGCCTTTTAAGGAATGTATTTCTCGGATTGGTATATCTAGTATTTACCTATTCTTCTGTGCAAATTAGCTCAAGTTCAGAGCTGGATGACGACCATCGGTTACAATTTTTCATTAATTTAGATCTGGACTTTGATTGGGCCATTCACACTTATCAAGCATTATTTATAAAGCGCTTTTCATACACAAATTGCAGTTCAAAGTGCTTTACAGAATTACAGTGAACCCACATAAACCACATTTCCATCCCTCCCCCACAGATTTAAAAGCATGATCATAGTTATACACAGTTATACCCAGTTACACCCCAGCCCAACCCTCATGCAAGCACACACTTAACAGTAACAGTAAAAAGGAAATGGACTGAGTACAGATGAGGCAGGTAAGGCACTGACCCAGGGCGCCCAGAGGAGGCAAGGCCGAGACCCCCACCTCCACCCAAGTGCTACCTGGAGAGCACCTAGGCAGCCACAGCCGACCACCTCTCTCAAGGCAGAGGGCTCCCACAGTGGAAACAATGGAAGGAAGATTAAAATAAAAAGTTAAAGTATAAAATAAACAGAGAATAAGTATGGTAAGATTAAGTAGTAAAAACACTGATAACAATTTTTAAGTAAAACATGCAGGGCAATCAAATGGACTATAATAAATAATGATCAGTTAAAAGCAAGGTTAAAAAGGTGAGTCTTGAGCCTCCTCTTAAAAACATGAACGTCCTCTGCGGCCCTGAGGTCCTCCGGCAGCCTGTTCCAGAGGTGAGGGCCATAATAATGGAAAGACGCCTCGCCATGAGTGTGTGTCCTGACTTTAGGGATGACAAGGAGAGACACAGAGACCTCGAAGGTTCATATAGTAAAAGCAGTTCTGAAAGATAAGAAGGCCCATGACCATTACAAACCATTAAAATAACCTAAAATTGATCCTAAAACATACAGGAAGCCAATACAATGAGTTTAAGACAGGTGTAATGTGCTCCCGCCTCCTAGTTTTCATCAGGAAACGTACTGCTGAATTTTGTAGAAGTTGTAAACCGGATTTACTCTTTTTGGGAAGACCAGAAAGCAGGGCATTATAGTAGTCAATTCTACTGGTGATAAAAGCATGCATCAGTGTCTCCGTGTAGGCCCAAGATAGAATGGGTCAGACTCTGGCAATATTCTTTAGATGATAAAAGTTATGTGCTACTTTGTGGTGGGCTATTACATTAAAATCCAATGAACATTTGGCCCTTTATTAAGAAATCTTCACATATAGATATCTAATCTTAATTGTTATTTATTTCTGGTTAAGAGGGTGCTTTTATTGCAATAAAACAACATAAATGGTAAATAGCCTCCATTTGTATAGAGCTTTTTCAGTCAGAGGACCACAAAGCACTTTACACTACATTCAGTCATTCACCCGTTCACAAACATATTCACATGCTGGTGGTCTTGAGCTACATTGTAGCCACAGCTGCCCAGGTGCACGCTGGTAGAAGTGAGGCTGCCGTACACACAGGCGCCACCGGGCCCTCTGACCACCACCATCAGGCAAGGCGGGTGAAGTGTCTTCCCCAAGGACACAACGACCAAATGGACGGAGTGAACCTGCAACCCACCGGTTACGGGATGAACGCCTACTACCTGAGCCAGGGTCGCCACTAATAACATAACTTATTCTTGTTTTACTCATTAAACCCCAGATATCAGCAAAATGTATTTTCTAGTTGAGAGCACTATCTTAGGGTACTCTACCCCTTAATAGCAATTTTGATTGAGATAACTTCAGTGAGATGCTTTATGCCTATGTGTGAATTTTGCCATTTTGCTTTATGAATAAACGTGAGACTGTCATCAATTGTAATCCTTAGCAGAAATGACCAGTGGGTTTATATTGTATTAAAGTTTGAATAGTTAAAAACATATTTCCATCTGTTTTACCTGTTTGATTAGATTACTTAATGTTTTCAGTATTAACATTTATAATGAATAATAATATTCATATGTCCAAATATGTTAAAACACACATAATGCATTTATGTATTTCCAAACATAACCCTGTTTTTAGCCCTAAAATTTTAATTCTCTTGTTTATTGATATGCAATCCTGATTATGAATCTCTTTCTATATTTTCTAATTCCTGTTAAAACTATTATGTTTTTCTCTGTGTACCAACACTACATGTTCTGGCATTATATTGTCGTCTCACTACTGTATGACAAAAATACATTTACTGACACTCATTATTTCTGATATCAAATTATATTGAAACACATTTTCTGACTAAAGATATAGACATAAAATGAAAGAGCAGCAAGAGGACCGTTCTAATATTTGACAGGTAGCATTTCTGTATGCATGTCGCTACAACTAAACTGTAAACAAATTTCAGAAGCATTTTTCTGTTTCTACCATTCTCTCCCTTTTTTGAAAAAAGCAGGGAAACACAAAGACAATCAAAGCAGAGCAAGAAGTTGAAAGTAAGATCAAGGCTGTTTTTTTGCATGATTGCCACATCTGATGACTATGCTTTATATTCCACACATTTACGCCCACAATCACATTCTTCATTCAATATAAAACCTTCAGTAGTTTAATAGAATGTAGATTATAGAATGTAGATTTTTTTTTTCCTTCACCGACTCAATTTTGGAGGTAGAAAATAAATCATCCACTATGTGCTGTGATCGTGGCAGGGTGTAGTCTTGCATCTCTCAACTCTCCCTCTCTGTAACACTTAACAATCACACCCCACTTGGTCTTTTCATCTGCCCCTATCCATTTGCTGGTCCTGTTTGCTTCTAGTTTTGGTTTATGTCTGCCTGATTGTTATTGCATGCTATCTTCAGCTTGATCTGTCTGGGGTCTTTTGTGAGGCGTGACAGTGACACTGTGATTATAATTTTTATTTTTTGTGGCTAACCTCTTGTTCTGTGTTAGTGTTTGTTTCCTTTAGTTTCTCCCTGATTGTTCTTCATACGATGTTCAACTAAATAGGTAAGGACCTGTAACAATTTCCGTTACAGATTACAAATGATTAAACTAGGTTTATAACACCCAATGAAATGAATCTTATATATAAGTAAAAACATATATAACCACAGTAGAGGTTGTTCAAGAAAAGGCAAAAAAGTCACACACTATAGATTTTAACTGGTGCTTGATTTTTATTTTCTTTCCCCAACAAGCTAAAGAGCAGTTGTTCGAAAATGGACTGTAGAGAAAAAAAGCATTGAAAAAGAAAGGACAGAAATCTAAGAGCAAGATTCCCCCTAAAATGTTAAATAAAAATTAACTCATTTAAAAAGTAAGTGGTCAGGCCCCTGGCTATGCAGCTCTAGCATTTTCTGCCACTTTAGGCCCAAACACACACTAAAGGGAGCTTCTGTTCCTGGCTTTAAGCTTCTCCTACAAGACAAACAATTGGCATTGAACTATTGTCGCAAATGGTAAATGGCCTGTACTTGTATAGCCCTTTATCTACTCCAAAGGACCCCAAAATGCTTTACACTACATTCAGTCATTCACCAATTCACACACACATTCACAGGCTGATGGTTATGAGCTACATTGTAGCCACAGCTGCCCTGACAGAAGCAAGGCTGCCGTACACTGGCGCCACCGGGCCCTCTGACCACCACCAGCAGGCTAGGCGTCCAGTGCAGGCCCGGCGCCATGGGCAGGCCCGCCCATTCACGGATCTGGCCCGCCCATGACAGATTACAATGCCTCATGCAAAAGTATTGGCCCAAGACAACCAACAGAGGGTGCAATAGGTTACCAATCGTGAGTTTTGGATGAGGTAAAAGTATTGACTGTATATATATATATATATATATATATATATATATATATATATATATAAAAGGAGACACTTGTAATAGTAAATAAAATTTTTACCACTCAGCCGGAGATATATAGCATACCGGTGATGATAAAGCTGCTGTTGCTCCTCTAGAATAAAAAAAATCATAAGAAAAACTCGGGAAAGATTTCTAGTTATGTTGTAACTCAAGAAATTTGATTTAATTCAATATCAAGCATTACGACTTTGTTTAGGGGCATTTAAAATAACTTCAGTAACAACTTTACTGGTGGAAATGGGAGAGATGGCTTTGAAGTTAAGACAAACTCAATTAATAAGTATGTACTGGGCTAGTTTGAAGGGAAATAATATGAATCATCCAATACATGACATTGACAATTCCGAACATCCAGGCATTTCCAACATTACCGAGAATGCAACGTGCCTTGTCAGTGAAAACAACCGGCATTTTTGATAGCAATTTGCATACGAACCTCCGCAAATCATGCCTAAAAGGTGTTTTGAGGTTGGTTGTTACAACCATAATTTGCTGGTCCCCGTGGACCCTGTACGATGGAAAAAGTGGGTTAATGCGGTCAAGAGAGTAAAACCGGACGGTTCGGAATGGAGGCCAAGCAGGACTGCAGTCCTATGTAGTGAACACTTCTTAAGTGGTAAGAATCATTTTGAATCTTGATAAAATGGAAGGAATACTTAATACGTTTAGCTTCAACCATTGTCAATATAAATGGCATTAATTGACAATGTGACCAAAAGCCATGGGCTAGCACCAATGACGTGGGTTTGTTAAATAATAATATGTTCGCCCCAGAAGAAGAATGTGCAACAAATGCATTTCCCTTGCAACCCTTGCCATTCTCTGCACTGTGCGCAGAAACTTCATTACAGTTCTGCCTAAAATAAATATCAGCTGTGCAACATTCCAGAGAACAGTGACCAAAAAATCTGAAGTGCGTCCATCATTTTGACAGTTTACAATTCACATCCCTGAAAACTTGGTGTAGGCATGCAGGCATTTTTTACTTTACACACAGAATTCAGGTAACTGAATCAATCAAAAACGGATTAGACTACTATGAGAGCATCTGACTGATTATCATCTCAGACCTGGACACTGTACTCAAAGCATCGCTATCTGAGAGCTCAGCTGACAGAACCATGGAGAGTTACGGAGGCATTGGAGCGCGTAGCTGCGACAGACATAGACTGATGGCGGTTTAAAATCAACCGGCGGGTTTAAAAATGCAAGAAATTCAGAAATTAGATATGAAAGGATAAATTTTTGGGGCAACAATATTTACTTTTATGCAAGTTTTCATAGTAATCGAAAGACAATACTTATCAAAGCCTCTAAACTCTTCTGAAAAACCACCCACCGCTCCTGCTGATGGTTTGTTTTCACCGACACTATCCGCCATTTTGTTTTGTGATGTAACTATGACACTACACCGCAATTGTCAATATTAAAATCTTGCTGGGAAAAAGAAAAGAGAAAAATAAAAAGTTTTGGATGGATAATAGGGAAAAAAACACTTTAGGGATAGCACAAATTAATATTGGTCCAAATGTTTTTTTATCAATTATACAGCCATGGATTTTACCTGTAGTAAGTATAATTAGATCTTTTCTTACTTGAGAAAAAAAAAGAAAGATAATACATTTCAATTAGATTCATGTAATACTCAGAGATATATTGATAAATATTATAATTACGTTCAAATTTATACAGGTGCTTCAAAAGATTCAAAAAATAAAATAGGAGTGACATTTTTTATCCTAGAATTCAATGTTTTATTAGGTAAAAGAATTAGTGATGGGTTATCAGTATCCACAGGAGAGATGACAGCAATTATATTAGCTTTACAATGGATAGAGGAAATAAAACCACTTAAAACAATAATATTTTCAGATTCTAGTTCATCCTTGTACATTAATATAAATAATAATAATAGCCATTCGGAAAGTCGACCAGATATTTTAACAGAAATCCAACAAACATTATAAAGATTACAAATGATGGGACTTGAAATTGTATTGTTATGGATTCCTGCATACATTGGGGTAATTGGTAATGAAATGGCAGATAAAGTAGCAAAGAGAGCTACTAAACATGAAAATATTGAAATAGAAATTAGTTTCTGTAAATTAGAAATTAAAAGTATTATTAAACAGAAGTTGAGGGAAAGGTGGCAGAAAGAATGGGAGGAAGGAAAAAAAGGAAGATGGTACTCTAAAATACAAAGAAAAGTTGGTAAGATGAGGGAAGGTGGGTTGAACAGAAAAGAGGATATAATATCAAGATTAAGAGTAGGGCATACTGGTTTAAATAGCTCATTATTCAAAATAGGGAAACATATTGTTTGGAATTGTATTCATTGTAATCAGGAGGAAACAATTGAACATGTGATTAATTGCAAGAAATATATAAGGCAGAGAAGTATTAGCCCTATGATACAAAATCTTGAAAAAAATAAAGTAAGTTATAGAATAGCTAAATTTTGGGGGAAAATATTTGTTACCCAGTAATTTTTAAATTTCTTAAATGTACTGATTTAAGTTCGAGGATTTAAATAATAGTTGAGGGTATTTTTTATTTTATTTTTATTTTATTTAATTATTTGTAATAGGATAGATAAGTCCTGATCCGCACTCCTTACCAGTAGGTGGCGGTAATGCTCTTCAAAGTTGATTGCCAACCGCCATAAAACACCAATAGAAGAAGAAGAAGAAGAAGAAGTGTAAAATACACACAAGAAAGGAAGAAGTGTAAAATACACACAAGAAAGGAATTTACAAAGGTTTTTAGAGGCAGAGTTGGATTGAGGAAGACTTCCGGACTAAATACTTTATTGGAGTACATTACCTGGACACAAAAGGATTGTTTTTGTTCGAGATGATGGCTTTGTGGATGTGCCAGGACAGCTAAGAAAGGTGAGTTGGACATTACATTATTTTTCTTTCTGAGTCTACAGCATCAGGACACTTTCAGCAGCGAGTAGCGTCACTGATCAAAGCAGCAGAAAAATAACAAGAGAGCCTACATGGAAGAAGCAGGGCTTGTTCTGTGTTTTCTGTTGTTATTAACTGGTTTGCAAGCAAATCTTATTTTTACAAAGCCGGTTGTTTGGTGACGTCTGCTCCTTTCTCTCTGAATCAGCGTGACTTAACCACAGCTCCTGCTGAATGACAATGACCTTTGTCGGCTTCGTACCATAATATGCTCTGCAACTCACTTTCTACTCAGAGAGGTGGGGGCGCCGAACTCCAAAACCCCGGCGGGAACTGTTTCAAAATAAGACCCAGAACTGAGAGACAGAGAGTAAAACAACACACACAAACAGATATCTGTTTCACATAGGACGCACCTGCAGATGGGAGCCAGAAAAGATCTGACTCGCTTCTCTACAAGGGTGTACCATTTTTATTACAGAAGAACAAAGAAAATATCACATGACTCCTCTCTCCTCCTTCTACATCTTGACAAGTCATACATTTTCTCCAGGTCTCCTGACCTGGTTTTATAGCCGTACCATGAACTAGAGTTATAACCGATCCTCCCTGCTTTCAGTTCATATCTTTACCCAAGAGTTTATTTACTTAAAACCTTACCCCCATAAAATACTGGTAAAGAGTCATGTTTTACTACCCTGAATAATATAAACAGGCCTATTTACTTCTAAATGCTTACTAAAGATATAGTTAAAACATATGTACTGCATAATAAAAAATAGCCCCAAAAAAGTAGAATACAACACCTTCTATAAAGGAAGATGGCTCACATACACAGCAGAATCGTGACAGTGGCTCAACCGCAATTTCTTTTGTTTTTGTTTTTTGGAGAACAAAAACAAAAGTTCTGACCACCGATATAGAACAGAGCGGATCGTTTGGAAAAACTCCAGAACCTACTTCATCCAGTCTCTTTTTAAATTATGTATAATATGAACATGTACACAGTGTCAAAAAGGGCCGTTTTGACCTGGAAATATTTAACACACTGCCAACGAAGTAAAAACATTTAGGGGTTAAATAAACGACCCCCCCCCCCCCAAAATAGGTTGCGGCCCCCCCAGCTGCCATCGCCCTATGGCTATGCTATGATGGTTACTGTGGCCAAACAAGATTCCAAAATTAAGGGTTTTGTCCCAAACTACTTTTTTTTCTCACATGATAACATCATCTTCTGGGCTTTCCAATTCTTTTAAAGGCATAGTAATCTAAAAAAATGTTTGAATCCTAACTGACCAAAAACAGATTAGGTTTATTCTGATGTAATGTTCGATGGTACGAGGAAAAAAGGTTTTATATATTTTTTGCAGTGTATATAAATCTGAAAACTGATTTCAATTGTATAGAGAGTTTTAAAAAGATAAACCAACAGAGACTTTAAACCTTCTCCGATGTTGAAACCATTTTGCCTAGCTTGTTATATTTATTTTTTATCTAAAGTTATCAGGCACTGAATATTTAGTTTCTCTCATGAGAAACACAGACAATGTCCTAAAAATGATATCAGCAGCACTTATCAGCTGATGTTAAACCTAAACCTTTGACTGTCATTTCTTTACATGGATTTTTTGATTTTTAATATTTGTTTTTGTTGTTTTTATTGATCACTCTTAGCGTTACTAATGGATTTCATTTCATTTGTCATTCATTAATAGATCTTCCAAGTAAAAAACATGGACAGACATCATTTATTTGTTTTACCCTCTCTCTCGCTCTCACGTCAGAAAAGATTTTCTCAAAACTCTTAAATCTGAGTCTGTTTATATTTTGTTGTCCCTAAAGTGGGAATGTAAAAGAAAAAGCCCATTTGATTTTAGCAACAGTGTAAACAACCTAAACCCAGTCTTTTCGTTGAAGTCAGATGGGAAGATGGTAGTCTTTTTCTCTTTTTCCTCTTAGCACCCAGCTAATTTGTTGGACCAACAGACTAGAGAGGTGGCCAAACCTGACAACGAACATGAGAGGGAGTGTGTCAAATGTCCTTTGGCATGCTTCAGAAAGCTAATCATAACCACACTGCAGAGATTAATGAAGTCAAGAGCAATCAGTTTTGACACACAAAAGAGAAACGTGCACACACTTTCGCTTGCATGGACATGCATGAGGACATGGTTCTGGAACAGTTACAGTACAGTCGTGGCCAAAAGTTTAGAGAATTACATAAATATTGGAAATTGGAAAAGGTGCTGCTTAAGTTTTTACAATAGCAATTTGCATATACTCCAGAATGTTATGAACATTGATCAGATGAATTGCATAGTCCTTAAAATGGCAGACTTGACATGTTAAAAGGAGGATGATGCTTGAAATCATTGTTCTTCCATTGTTAACCATGGTGACCTGCAAAGAAATTCGTGCAGCCATCATTGCGTTGCATAAAAATGGCTTCACAGGCAAGGATATTGTGGCTACTAAAATTGCAACTAAATCAACAATTTATAGGATTATCAAGAACTTCAAGGAAAGAGGTTCAATTCTTGTTGAGAAGGCTTCAGGGCGTCCAAGAAACTCCAGCAAGCGCCAGGATTGTCTCCTAAAGAGGATTCAGCTGCGGGATCAGAGTGTCACCAGTGCAGAGCTTGCTCAGGAATGGCAGCAGGCAGGTGTGAGCGCATCTGCACGCACAGTGAGGCGAAGACTTTTGGAAGATGGCCTGGTGTCAAGAGGGGCAGCAAAGAAGTCACTTCTCTCCAAAAAAAGCATCAGGGACAGATTGATCTTCTGCAGAAAGTATGGTGAATGGACTGCTGAGGACTGGGGCAAAGTCATATTCTCCGATGAAGCCTCTTTCCGATTGTTTGGGGCATCTGGAAAAAGGCTTGTCCAGAGAAGAAAAGGTGAGCGCTACCATCAGTCCTGTGTCATGCCAACAGTAAAGCATCCTGAGACCATTCATGTGTGGGGTTGCTTCTCATCCAAGGGAGTGGGCTCACTTACAATTTTGCCCAAAAACACAGCCATGAATAAAGAATGGTACCAAAACACCCTCCAACAGCAACTTCTTCCAACAATCCAACAACAGTTTGGTGAAGAACAAAGCATTTTCCAGCACGATGGAGCACCGTGCCATAAGGCAAAAGTGATAACTAAGTGGCTCGGGGACCAAAACGTTGAAATTTTGGGTCCATGGCCTGGAAACTCCCCAGATCTTAATCCCATTGAGAACTTGTGGTCAGTCCTCAAGAGGCGGGTGGACAAACAAAAACCCACTAATTCTGACAAACTCCAAGAAGTGATTATGAAAGAATGGGTTGCTATCAGTCAGGATTTGGCCCAGAAGTTGATTGAGAGCATGCCCAGTCGAATTCCAGAGGTCCTGAAAAAGAAGGGCCAACACTGCAAATACTGACTCTTTGCATAAATGTCATGTAATTGTCAATAAAAGCCTTTGAAACGTATAAAGTGCTTGTAATTATATTTCAGTACATCACAGAAACAACTGAAACAAAGATCTAAAAGTAGTTTTGCAGCAAACCTTGTGAAAACTAATTTGTGTCATTCTCAAAACTTTTGGCCACGACTGTAGACTGTTTTTTTGCTCAGTCGGTGACATGTGGATGGACCTAATGATTTACTGAATCTCTTCTAGTGTTAACATCTGTATCTACATATGTTGTATTACAATTCTATCATTGACGGAGTCAACCTTGCCTCACATGTCACCATTAAAACGACTGACCCTCCCCTTCTGTCCATTTTGCGTATTTATTGCTTGCACCAAACTATCCAGTTGTTTAAATCTTCTACTTGAAATTCTGTCAGTCAGAAAAGAATGTTATATGTTTTGGTGGTGTATGTAATACCTGGTAAACTGCTCAAAACAGTGCAGCTCTTCTTTCTAGGAATATGGCCGAATTTATTAATCCTCCAAAACACTGACAACCCAGGGTCCAGACCAGGAAGCAGAGTCGTAGTTTAACCCACCTCTCTGCTGCTTCTGTACTGTTACCCCCCCATTACCCTATAGAAACAGTGTCTTGCCCACGGCCAAAATTAAATGGATTAAAAGTTAAGCCAACAAAAGCAAATTATGGAAATCTCATAAAAATAAATACAACTTTGACTGAAAATAAATCTATTAAATGTGGTTTATTAAACATAAGATCTCTCTCCTCAAAGACTTTGTTAGTAAATGACTTGATTTGTGATAATCACATTGATTTGCTTTGTCTCACAGAAACCTGGTTGCAGCAGGAGGATTATGTCAGTATAAATGATCTTCTGTTCCTTCTGTGTTCTGCTCTGTCTTCTCAAACCCCCAGACGGTCGTGGCAGATGGCCGCTCCTACTGAGCCTGGTTCTGTTGGAGGTTTCTTCCTGTTAAAGGGGAGTTTTTCCTCTCCACTGTCGCTACATGCTTGCTCAGTATGAGGGATTGCTGAAGGATTGCTGTGGTTGGAAATCTGCCCAACCTCACGCCAATGACTGACGCAATCTGCTGGGATTCCTTAAATAGGAAACTTTTTAACTGATTGGAATGTTTGTATAATTGTATTGAAATGACTTCTTGTTAAGTGCCTTGAGATGACATCTGTTGTGAATTGGCGCTATATAAATAAAACTGAATTGAATTGAATTGAATTGAATTGAATTGAATTATGTTGTGATTTGTTTGTGTACCTGCTCAGCTGCAAAGACTGCAAATAAATTCTTGTGAAAGCCATCTGGATAAAAACATTGGTCTGTGAACTTTGGGTCCAAGTCTTAACTCAAAACCTTCTCAGTCTTTTCAACCAGGATTCACTCTACATTCTATATATAAATGTGTTGCTGCTTTTAAGCATTTATTTATTGAAATGTGTTATTTTTCTTAGCAGTCACATGATACATGCTTTTACTTAGTCTACACTTTTCAATATAAACTTAATGGTTACCAGTGACCGCCCAATCACATGCACCAGTAAACCTGTATTTGTAACTCACTGAGTGTAACAAAGACATTCTGACTGAGTCGAAACAGTTTTCCACTAAATCCACCCACTGATAGCTTTTTTTTGTCCTAATTTCCCTCACTGTTAGCACTCCTATGACTGGACGTCTACTTTGAAATATAATTGTTTTGTTTAAATATAAAGTTGGATTATTATGCAAGTTCTTAACTGATAAATATACTAAAATAGCCCAAATAATGCACATAGTTAATGCATATTATTGAGTTGTAAATGTAATGCCTCTACAACTGCCTACATTCAGACACATGCTGAGCTTTATTCATTACAGAGCCAATCTAACTTCCAAATCAACTGAAAACAGGTCTGATCAGAGGTGTATGGCCAGGCCAAATAGCCTTTCATTATGTATGTGTGTGTGTGTGTGTGTGTGTGTGTGTGTGTGTGTGGGTGGGTGTGTGTGTGTGTGTGTAAGAGAACTATGCTGTCTAAAGATGTTTAGAAAAAGAATAGAGTTACCCAACTCTGAAGGTTTTTACTTTTTAAAGTAGCTTTTGTTACTCATTTCTCTCCTTTTTTTAGTTTAACAGAAATAAATATTGATGGAGGAACTCTCAAAGCTGTGCCATTTGCTCCATTTTTTGGTCATCATTCTTCTGTCTGTGCTATCTGTTTCAGTTCTGTACTCAACTCACAAAGCAATAATAAACATGTTCAAAAATATGCACATCACATCCAGGATATGTAAGCCATTTGGACTAAAGTTCCAGCACCAGTCTAAAATTATTTGTAACCCTGGTATATTTAGCTTAAAGGCAATCTACTAATTTGATCAAGTTGTTTATGCTAACTTGAGGTAATTTTTACCTGCAGCTTCTACTGCATGTTTTAAAAGCGGCCATTCACACCTCCCACCAACTCGTCCACATCTCACTCTGACATAAAAGCTCCCCATGCACCCAAAACCCTCCATTCCTCAGACCCCCTAACTTGACTTAAGAGCTCTGAGGAAGAGATAAAAGGCTCTTTTATTAGGCCCGTTTCCACTATCAGAACTTCTTGGTAATTTTGTAAATTTACCTTCATGGTATATGTGCGTCTCCATTTCACTGGGCCGACCGAGAATGACCCCTTTCCAGGCCATTTCAGGAACCAAACGAGTAGCTGCCTTGGGACATGTACTCAGAAATGGCCTGGTAGAGACACTGGGTCTTGTGGTTAACTCAAACTGATGGGTTGTAATTCAGTGGGAAATTATATTAGCAAATGTTGCCAAACAGCCAGCATTTGTAAAACTGGAAGAGCTGTTGGCGAAGCAGTGTATAACATCATAGCAAACAGAAATGTGACAAACATCCCTGCTTCTTCCATTGACGATGTCTTGTTATTCTAAATGTCGAAACAGTCGTAATGTTCTGACATCGTAGCAAATTCCTTAAAGGAATACTACATACAGACAGGAGAGGGATCGGGTGACTTACCCTGTCACCTTCCTTCTTCTCAGAAATGTCCCAGAACTCTCCTATTGGAAAAGGGCCTATTGTTAGAAGACCAGGAAAGCTCCAAGACCTGACAATGCCTTCCCTTTATGACTAAGAGCCCGCACTGACCTACTGACCCCCATTTTCATTCATATCTTCAACAAGTCTCTGGAGCTGTGTGAGGTTCCCTCCTGTTTCAAGCGTTCCTCAATCATCCCTCAAGACATGGAACATCACTGGGTTAAATAACTACAGGCCGATTCATTCATCCCTCAAGACACGGAACATCACTGGGTTAAATAACTACAGGCCGGTTGTCTCCACCTTTCAGTGGATCACCAGCTTCCTGACTTACCAGCAGCAGCAGGTGAGGCTGGGAAGCATCTCCTCCCTCACAAGAACCATCCACACCGGCGCCCCCAGGGGTGTGTTCTCTCCCCACTCCTCTTTTCTCTGGACACAAATGACTGCATCTGAGTGGACCTGTCTGTTAAACTCCTTAAGCTTGCAGAAAACACCACTGTCATTGGTCTGATCAAGGACAATGAAGAGTCTGCATACAGACAGGAGAGGGATTGGCTGGTCCACTGGTCTGGTCAGAACCACCATGAGCTTAACATCTCCAAGACAGTGGAGATGATGGTGGACTTGTGGAGAACACCCCCCACACTGGCTCCCCTCACCATCCTCAACAACAGTGTCTACTATAGATCACTTTGGGTTCCTAGGACCCACCTTTTCTCAGGACCAGAGATGGCCTTCACATATATACACTTTTCAGAAGAAGCCCCAGCAGGGACAGTATTTCCTGCAGCAACTGAAGAAGTACATCCTTCCACTGGAACTGCTTGTCATCTTCAACACTGCTGTTACTTAGTCTGTCCTGTGCTTGCACATCACTGTGTGGTTTGGCTCATCCACAAAACAGAACAGGTACAAACTGCAATGAACAATTTGGTCTGCAGAGAGGATTATCAGGACTGACCTTATCTCCATCAAGGATTTTCAGGACTAGGGTGAGGAAAATGGCAGCTAACCTCTCTGTAGACCCCACATATCCAGGACACAAACCATACATAAACCATCGTCAACTCTCCATAGTAATGCACCATCTTGGACATACAAGATATAATGCTCCACGTTTCGCGTCCTTTCTTGAAAATGCAGATCTTCGAGAAGTTTTCGCGGTTCTCCTTCTCCCTCTAAATGTTGTGTGGGAGATGGCGCCGTTTTCTCTGTGGCAGCCTGGCTGTTTTTGGAGAAATTCTGCTCCTTCCTCTTGGGTAGTTTGTCCTGCTTCAACTGCATGCGACACACCTCTGCCTCTCTGTGCTCTCCCCCGTCTATGTCCTCTGCCTGTCTCCACTGACATTGAATAGTTGGATGATATCTGAGTCCGTTTACAGAAGGAAAAAAATACTACAGACTCCACTACCTAGTATATATCTGAAATGGCAAATAATGAAATAAATAGCTTCAAATATATAAAATAAACAAAACTTGTTGTTGCTTGTTACATTAGCTTGGAGTCATCAACACAGCTAACATAAAAAAACTGTTTCTATTACTCAACACATATTTAGATACAATTTAGAAAAGAATACAGAAAAAACAGACCTAGAAGTTATTGATGACATGCATAAATGTGTGTCGAGTACCACAGCTGCAATGCCTACTCTGAACTGTGTGGCGCTAAAGAGTCAAGCTTTTTTACATACTGTACATTTAACAGCCAGAGTGCCCAAATTAATACCATGCATTTACTCTAATTCAACCTTGTCGTTCTCTTTTTGTTTAAACACTGTCGTATATATACATGTTTACTAAAAAAAACTTTTAGTTTTGATTTCCCTCATTTTAGATTTAAAATGTGCTAATTGAGAGCAAAAGGGAACCAAAGCCATCAATTCTTCATTCGTCATGTAAAAAAAACAATAAAAGGCTCTAAAGTGAGCTCCACTCATGAACGTCTTATACAAACATTCCTATTCAACTGTGACCACACTCTTTGTGATATATTGTTGGAAAAAAAAAACATTTATGTCTTGTTGAAAATGATCACATTCTTTGCCACTAAGTAAATCAAAAAAAGATTTGGTTTCTTTCACAGAGTTGTGGTTTTGCCTTTGCTCCTCTCACACCCAAAACAATAGTATAGAAGGCCTCACTAAATCACTTTGCTAAAGTTAATAAGGTTAAGATGTCTGCTTCTGTTTAACTTCTGCTTGTAAAAATCTCTCTGTTGCAATGGTTTACAGTCTTAAGATTTAAAACAGTGAAAGATAGAATTTACCCACAGTTTTTATTTTGCAGTTACCAGTATCATTGGAAATGATGAGAATTATCCATGTTGTAATATTTTGGTTCTGTTTGCGTAAAGCCAGCTTTGCTGGAAGTTGCTTTTCCATCTTTTTGTCTGCTTACCACCAGATTTAAGTAGTATTTGTTTTACAAAATCTGTGTCACGAACAATGCCAGTCTTTGAGGAATATAAGTTTTGCCCTGTGTATTTTTTACAAAAATATATAAAAATAGGCCTTACACACAGCGTCTCATTAAAATGTGAGCAAATTGTATTGATGCAGAGATACGTTATTTGCGAGATCTTAATTGGCGGGCACTTTGAGGATTAACTCAAGATGCAATCTTGGGTTTGCATGTGTTAGGCTTGTGCAAATAGCTTTGTGAATTTGTGTGCTAATCATTTAAATAATTCCAATCTTGGAAAAATATTTGTTGACTAATAAGTTTGTGTAAAGAGATGACTACTTTAAATATTGGAATAGGGGGCAAACAAGCCACGATAATTTTAAAAAACCAACTACACAACATGTGATTTTATGTTATAAAACACTGAAAAAAAAACTTGAAAACATAAAAAACAACACAAAGATAAAGAATAAAACAAGCTGCCAGAACAATGGCAAACAGCACACCAATTCCATACTGATAGTGGAGTGAATCCATAAACATGATGATGATGGGCTTGTCTCTTAGCATGTCAGAGGCAGCAGTAAAGGTCACTGAGCACTGTGGGAGCATTTACGAAGGAGGAAAACACTAAATACTCGTAATCTCCAGTTTATTTGCCGCATGGATGGTTAAAAGCTACTCTCAGCCTCATAAAATTAAAACTAAGTGTGCATCACACTGTGGAAAATAGGCATGGATATAAAAAGACAGCAAGAAAGGAGAGGAAGAGAAAGAGGCTTATGTGATGAGGCAAGAAAGATAGTGAGATGAAGAGAGCAAGAAACAAGGAGGCGGTGAGGAGGCTGAGGAGGAAAAGGGGAATTGAGAAGCGGTGATGTGCAGCTCCAAAACATTCTTTAGCAGAATGAGCTGTCACCTGTACCTCTTTTGCTTGGCGATCTATGGTTCACACCGGCTGCCTTTGATTAATACATTCCACCTAAATCATCGAAAGTTCCCCTTTCCTTCTTACCCATAAAATGCAATACACAACACAAATCAGGCGCTTAAACAGTGAAGCCAGATAACAATCGGAAAATAATGCATCTTAGCTGGGCCATCCCGATAAATTGTTCCTTATAACACCCTCCCTTAAACCAAAATCAATTCATCCGCCTCCCATTTTTATTAAAATCTCCAGTAATAAATCTTCCCACAATGTTTGTTCATCTGTTTTTTGATACATTTATATCACTTTCAGTTCTGCTCCAGTGTTTTCCCCCTCCCTGCAGAGCGTAAAATGTGAAAATCTATTTGGGGCCCAATGGATTAGTTAAAGGAGGTGTTATGGGCCCCTGTTCTTCAGGTGAAAAAGGGTGTCAGCTTTTTAGTGTGTGAGCATGTGCCCATGTGTGTATGTGTAAACAGAATCAATAAATGCGGCAGTGTGTTGAGTAGATAGCACCCTTCCCCTTGCTTTACTGATTAACCCAAGCCACTGAAAACCTGACAGCAATACAGAGGAAGTGTTGACTAGTATGTGTTTGCAATATCTATTTAAAATTGCATTTGTCTTTTTGTAAAGCCTTAAAATTTCTTATAGAGCTCTCTACATTCTGTTTCTCCGTATAACTTCACTGAAAATTTGTGACCACATGAAGAAGCCTCCCCTCCCTCCATCTTTTTTTCCAGTTTTAGTTTATAGTTTTTACTGATTGGTCACTCCAGCACAGACAATTATATTGAACAAAGGACATGTCATGTATATTTGTGTTGTTTTAGCATAGGCATAAAAATGGACCCTCTCTGGACTGCTTACTGAAGAAAGTTTGTTAATACACATTTTACTAAGTTTTTTTTTTTGTTTGTTTGTTTGTTTTTTATTCAGTTAGATTAATGATGGACGCTGTAAGCATTCAGATAGCCGACTACAATAGGAATACAATACTATAAGCCTCATCACTGAGTATTATCTCATTTCTTGGGAGATCAATAAAAGCTTTGCAAAGTGCTGGATCAGTTGGAGATGTAGTGTAATTTATTCTTAGTGCTGAAAAATAATTTATTTGTATTGATTAATGTTAATTAATTATGCTAATTGAGCAGGATGAAAACAGTTGTCCAGAGTGCCCTCCTACATGCACATTGATAAACTGACCATAAAGAAGCTATTAGTTTATCCTAAATAACTCATGTAAAGAGAGAGGTAAACAGAAGAACCCATGTGTATAATGACACTCTGATCACACTGACACAGAGGTAGCTGCATGACGTGTTCAGAGTTTATTTACAATCAGCTACATTTTTCTCTGATATCAAAGAAAGTCCATCTAAATAGCAATAAATGTTTCGTTTTTAGATTCATCTTCAGGAGTTATTTCATCGGAGCTGTTAGTCTTTTAAATTTCTTCTTTTTATTTTATAGACTGACTTGTTTTAACAGCACCAAAAGCCTTATAATTTACCTATCACCATTTTTAGCTCTATCTAAAGAGATGATCATATCTGAAGTTTTTTTTACTATGATCATTAAAAAATGGACTCACTTGGAACTTTTTTAGTTACAATTAATGTGTACCTAAAACCTTTTAGGTACACATTAATTGCTTAACACAAATCAGCCAATCACATTGGATTAACTCAACATATTGAGGCAAGGCAAGGCAAATTTATTTATAAGCCCAATTCATGTTACAAGACAATTCAAAGTGCTTTACTTAAAACATCAAAAGCAGTACAGCAGGGTGCAGAAAAAGCAAAAGTACAGGAATAAAAACCATGATTTAAAATGAGAGAAAAAAAAATCTTAAAAGAAGCCGTGCAGATTTAAAACTTAGAATAAAAATCTAATCAAAAGCAGCTGAGAACAGGTGGGTCTTTAACCTGGATTTAAATAAACTGAGTGTTTCACCTGATCTGAGGCTTTCTGGGAGTTTGTTCCAGACATGTGGAGCATAGAAGCTGAACACAGCTTCTCCATGTCTGGTTCTGACTCTGGGAACTGATAAAAGAGCGGATCCAAATGACCTGAGGGGTCAAGAATGTTCATACTGGGTCAGGAGATCTCTGATGTATTTTGGTCCTAAACCATTCTGAGCTTTATAGACCAGCAGCAGAACTTTAAAGTCTATCTTCTGACAGACAGGCAGCCAGTGTAAAGACCTCAGAGCTGGACTGATGTGGTCCACTTTTTTGGTCTTAGTGAGAACTCGAGCAGCAGAGTTCTGGATAAGCTGCAGTTTCCTAACTGAATTTTTAGGTAGACCTGTAAAGACGCTGTTACAATAATCAAGCCGACTAAAGATGAATGCATGGACTAGTTTTTCCAGGTCCTGCTGAGACATCAGATCTTTTATCCTTGAGATATTCTTAAGGTGATAGTAGGCTGATTTTCTGATTGCCTTAATGTGTTTTTCAAAGTTTAGGTCTGAGTCCATCACTATACCCAGATTTCTGACGTGGTTGGTGGTTTTTAGGTGTATGGATTGAAGCCCTGTGGTGACCTTCAATCTTTTCTCTTTAGCTCCAAAGACAATTACCTCAGTTTTGTTTTTGTTCAACTGCAGAAAATTGTGGCACATCCAGTCATTAATTTCCTCAATGCATTTGCCAAGAGCCTGTACAGGCCCTTGGTCTTCTGGTGACATTCTAATATATATCTGCGTGTCATCTGCGTAGCTATGGTAACTTATATTGTTGTTATTTATTACCTGTGCCAGTGGGAGCATATAGATGTTAAACAGAAGAGGTCCCAGGATGGAACCCTGGGGAACCCCACATGTAATTCCCGTCTGCTCAGATGTAAAGTTACCTTTTGACACAAAGTACTTCCTGTTCTCTAAGTACGTTTTGAACCAGTTTAGTACAGTGCCAGAGAGACCCACCCAGTTCTCCAGTCGTTTGTGTAAAATAATGTGGTCAACAGTATCGAATGCAGCACTGAGATACAGTAAAACTAACACTGACATTTTTCCACTGTCAGTATTCAAACAGATATCATTGATGACTTTGCTCAGAGCAGTCTCATCGTGTGGTGCTGTCTAAAACCTGACTGATCTTACTTAAAAATGGAAGATTGGATATGGGCCTGTAGTTGTTCATTTGTGTCTTGTCCAGATTGTCTCTTTTCAGCAGGGGTTTAATTACAGCTGTTTTCAGGGGCTCTGGGAAAACACCCGACATTTAATATGAGTTCACAATCTATAACAGATCTGACTGCAAGATCTTTGAGACCTTCTTGAAAAAGCCTGTGGGCAGGATGTCTAAGCAGCAAGAGGAGGAGTTCAGTTGACGTAAGATGTCCTCCAGATCTTTGGTGTTTATGAGATAAAACTGTTTCATGGTGTTTAAACGGATTTTCCGTGGACACTGTACATAACCTAAACCTGCCGTTAATGAACCAACCGCTTGTCTAATATCTAGGATTTTGTCTGTGAAGAATTTGGCAAAGTCATTGCAGGCCTTGGTGGAATAGAGTTCAGGTGCTACTGACACAGGAGAGTTTGTTCGCCTGTCGACTACAACAAATAATGCGCGAGCACTGACTATTTCTGGTGATGATGTCAGAAAAATATGACTTCCTTGCATTCCTCAGTTGTAAGTTATAAGAGTGAAGTTTCTCATTATAGATGTCATAATGAACCTGAAGTTGTGTTTTTCTCCATCTGCGCTCGGCTTTCCGACACTCCCTTTTTTCATTTCTCACCAGTGTGGAATTTTTCCATGGAGACTTTTTCCTTCCAGAGATAACCTTCACCTTAGTGGGAGCAATAGTATCCATAACATTTATTATTTTAGCATTAAAGCTGTTGACAAGTTCATTGACTGAACCCCCTGACAGGGCAGGTGTTAGAGAGAAGACCTGGTTAAAGATCTCACTAGGTTTTCAGTTATACATCGTTTTGTGATAACCTCCGTTAAAACATTTATGTGAACCGAAATTATGCTCTCAAAGAAAACACAACAATGGTCAGACAAGCCCACATCACGCATAATAATCTTGGAAATGCCCAGACCCTTCAAGATCAGTAAGTCCAAAACATGACCCTTATTATGTGTGGGCTCTGTAATATGCTGAGTCAGCCCAAAGTTGTCCAGAGTATTACTCAGGTCTGTAGACCCTTTTGTTCTGGGGATTGTCAACATGGATGTTAAAATCACCAACAATAATTATACAGTCAAAATCAACACAGATTATAGACAGCAGTTCCCTAAAATCATCATTAAAGTCAGCACAGTAATTTAGAGGCCGATAAATGTTAAGAAATATGGCTCTAGATGAGGGCTTCAGCTGTACAGCAACATATTCAAAGGAAGGAAAACTTCCAAGAGATAACTGCTTACACTGGAATGATTCATTAAATAAAACAGCAACTCCTCCACCTCTCCGGTTCTGTCTGGCCTGGTTGACAAAACTAAAGTTGGGAGGGGTTGGTTCGATAAGAAAAACACTGCTATTTTGATCAAACCAAGTCTCAGTTAAAAACATAAAATCAAGGCTATGCTCAGTGATAAGATCATTGATTAAAAATGTCTTCCCTACTATAGACCTGACATTTAATAAGGCCATCTTAACAGGT
This sequence comes from Valencia hispanica, assembly GCA_963556495.2. Lineage (NCBI taxonomy): Eukaryota > Metazoa > Chordata > Actinopteri > Cyprinodontiformes > Valenciidae > Valencia > Valencia hispanica. Next base: position 41,769,288 of record OY747701.1, on the reverse strand, counting down.
TTAAGAGTATTATTGTGCCCCTTGTGTTTTGGGGTGGGCTGTGTACAGCGTATGTTTACTTTACTTAAAAACCTTTTAGAATGCAGTGCTCTGTGTTTTGACATAACTACATTCCTTCTGTTACTTATAAGTACAGAAATGATCGAACCTTCTAATGAACAGGGGCGTCTGGACGTGGTGAAGTGCCAAAGTTCAAACCAAACATCTGAACCGGTAAGAGAATAACTTTAAAAATGGGATGGCTGCTGGTCTTAATATAACTGAAAATCTACTGGGATTTTTATACTGAGCCACAGGTGAAAACATGAGCTTTCCTTGTGTGGACGAAAAGGCCTTGTTGATGATTGAGGAAAACAGGCAGACTGATTTGAAATTATTAAATGGCAACAGTAGCTCAAATAACCACTCAATACAGCCAGGGTATTCAGAATCCAATCCATCCATTATCTGTACCCGTCAATGCAGGGTTGCGGGGGGGCTGGTGCCTATCTCCAGCATTCATTGGGCGAGAGGTGGGGTACACCCTGGACAGGTCGCCAGTCCATCACAGGGTATTCAGAATGCCATCTCTCAATGCACAACACTTTGAACCTTGAAGCAGATGGACTAGAGCAACAGAAAACCACACTGGATGCCACTCCAGTCAGCTATGTAAAAACAAGAAACGGAGGCTATAATTTGGACGGCTCACAAAAATTGGAAAAGACTTGATCTGATGAGTCCCGATCACAGCTGCAACACTGATGATGGTAAGAGTAAATTAGGCCTTGGTTGCTTGGTGAGGACAAATGTAGATTCTACAGTGTTAATCACTGTTATTTGTTTAATATTTTTCTATCTTCTCTGACTTCTTAACTTGTTTAGATGCAATCTCACCAGAAGCCTAAAAGTGGAGTTTTTAGCATTTCACATACTTCCATAAGCCTAAATCATCATTACAAGAATAGTGAGTACAAAATAAATGAAGATAAAATACAATACTTTTAAAATCATAAGATAAAGAAATTAAAATCCTGAAATTGAAAGATAGTTTTGGCAACTTTACCACGACAATATCAGCTATTTCTACTGTCACATTAAGGAGATGAACATAGAGAAAGTCATGTAATGCAAGTATTGACAGATTTTGTTGTTAAAATTTAGGTTGAAACTCAATTAATATAATGTCCTCTGAAGTGATAGAAGTCCCAGTATGTTTGTCTCAGTGGGATTTGCGCTAAGATCAAGAAGCCTGAAATTTCTATCTTTGTCAAGTTGAGCCTTCGTACGTCTGTATGTATGTGCATGTGTATACGTGTGCAGAATGACACGTTTGTGCGAGTATGTGTAAGCAGACGTGTGTTGTGATGGGGCAGAAGTGTGTGCAGAGCCGCATGGATTTGCTGCTAAAGTTTGAACAGTTTTAAATTAAAATGTATTGCTCATTCTCAATGTATTGATCTCAGACCCAGCTGTGTCAATACGCCGCCCCGACTATTTTTCCAATAACTTATAAAGATCTGCCAGCCAGGCATAAATTCATTACATAGCTCTGAGTATATATTCTCCCTCTCTTTTATCCCTTTCTGTCCCGTCCCTTTTCCTTCCCACATGATTTACTGTCTGATTTTACCATCTCCTCCTTTTTCTGTCTCTTAAAAAAATATTTTTCTCTTTCCATTACAACCCTTTTTCATTTTTCTCAATTGTAAGCTGAAGATAAAGTTTCTTTTTTCACCTTAAGATTCTTTGAAAAAGTTGACTTTTGCCTTTTTTATTGCAACAGAATTGTTTAATTTCCCCTTAGTTTTTAATAAAGTGATGTGGAATGATGTTAAATTATATTCATACATTTAAAAAATCATCTAATTTCTAGAAGTAACAAATATTTCCTGGTTTTGTTGAGTTTAATAAATATATAAAATCATTTCCATTGACACCACAAAAATAGCCAAAAAAACAAAAAAACACTTGTGAAATGTTTTACATTATTAATTTCCATATAGATGTTTGACGCACGTATTTCTTCAACTTTAATTTCTTCAACAAAACAACATTTCCCCAGCTTTCTCCTCCTCAATTTCTCTTTTTATTTTTCTCCACTCATCTGTGTCCACTGACTCTCCTCTTCCCCCACCAGCTTTTCAGTTCTTCTGCTGTTTCTATTTCTCTTGCTAATCTCACTCCACCTCTTCTCACTGTCAATACCTATCTAATTCCACTTTAGCACCAGTAATTGGCTGATGGATAGAAGCTATGGATTGGCCTCTTCCTGATGACTGCATGACACTTTCGCCCCTCCCCTCCTCCCCTCTGTAGCTGGTAATACTAATAGAATTCCAAATCCGCAGCAGTGGGATCCTGTCATGAGTAGGTCAACAGCTGTGTCAAGGTCCTATTGGAAAGCCAGCATCCAACATCTTAATTTTGACTTAGCTTTTTTTTGTTTGTTGTTGCTCTCAGTGCTTCACTAAGTGATCAGTGTGTATGCTGCATTTTTACTTTAGTCATTGTTGATTGCCGACCTCCATGTGACAACTTAAGCTCTATTTCTCTTTTTGTTTGGTCTATTCTCAGTTTTCATATTGGTTTGGTTCTTTATTAAGCTTAAGATAACCCTCAGAGTATTTGAGCGTTGCCTGAAGACCTTTTTCAGTGGAGCTAATTTAGAAACAAAAGTATTTTGTACAATATCAAAAACTAAAGATGAATTGCCTACAAATTAAATGTTTCTAAAATGTACTGCTAGGTTTGTTTGCAACAATTGTGCATTTTTTAAATTAAAGTAAAAAAAAATTCATCAAATCTTTACCTCCTATGGTAGTTCTAAATAGATGCTTCTCAGTTGGATTTTTGTTTCTGTCTGCTATAGTTTTGAATCATTAAAAGCCTATAAAACCAAATGTTCAAAGTTTAAGCTGTCTACTATAGGTCTGGGCTATTGTGTGTGTGTGTGTGTGTTGTGTGTGTGTGTGTGTGTGTGGATTTGATATAGTAACGTACTGGGGGAAAAGAGGTTGGCTAAATCGGGTTGCTATGCTAATTCTGTCAGTTGACTGCATAATGCAGTGCAGCAGGGAGATGGACTGAACTTGACCCTGTTAAACCTGACCTTGGCCTCCCTCTTTTTCTCCCTCATCTCACTCGTAGATGTCAGTGCAGGGGTCCCCAGATTAGACCAATAAATCTGTTTGGTGTGTTTGGAGATTCATGGCAGGCACAGAGAGTGAACAATTTACTCTTGCTTAAGCTATTTTTTTAATCTACTTGTATCACTCTATAGTTTAAAAGTTTTTGTCACATGTGTCATTGGACACCACAAAGTTATTACATATACAAAATGATAGATAGCTAATTCAGAATATTTCTAAGATTTTTTTTCTGGTTTCAGTTTTATACCGTTTAATAATCCGTTTAACCCAAATGACAACATTTCTGTTGCACATTAACAGTTTTGAGGAAGGAAATTTTGAGCAGCTCAGGGGCTCACCTGTTTAGTTCAGTATGTGCCAACTGTACTTAATAAGGATCAAATTCATTTCTGTCTATATGATTAGGTTGATAAAGCAAGTTTAAGACACAGGGAAAATCCAAAGTCCAACTGTAACTATTTAAACTACAGTCTGAGTGAATTATTTAGTCTTCTAAAAGATCAGAGCGTCCTGCAGATCCCCTGGGAAAAAAAATACCACCTGTTGAAAGCTGGTGATAATCTAGGAGGAAAAGGAAGCCAGACACTGCACTACTGGCTATACATGGCAGAGACATCAATCAGTGCATTTACACGCAGCAAGAGAAAGCCAAATTATTGTCTTAGTCCAACTGAAATCAGACTTTTGAATTGCATGCATACACCTTACTCCAACTGAAGTCGGACTGAACTAGAGTTAGAGTAATCGAGCTGAGGCACCCAGATGCGATCGGAAAATCAAATTTCTCTGCATGCAACTTAAACCCCACCTCAGCCGAACTTTTAACGGGACGTAACGAGACCGCGGCAACGGGAGTAACAACATTGGTGTAAAACAACAAAGCAGCAACAACGATTGTAACACAATCAGACAGAACAGTACTTACAAAATGTTCTGTGCTGCAGCGTTGTTGTCGTCCATTTCTTTGCTCACTGTGCATATCCTGCTTTTAGTCCGTCTGCTTCACTGCTGCCAGCATTTGTTTACTATCTGTGAGACGCTCTAGGCCAACCGTAAAAATCCAACTTCTTTCAATAATTCTGAGTGATGTAAACTGGGATCAAGGCTCCCATTCTTGTTAAGGTGTTAGTCCGATTTTTGTCAAAAGCTCGATTTAAACGTGCATGTAAATGTACTGACTGAGAGAAGAATTGATCTTCTTGCAGTGAGGTGAGTGCCTGATGTTTTTGTAAACTCTCTGTAAAATCATATGAAAACTCTAAACAATGTTAAAAATTCTCCAGTCCTTTTAACTTTTTATGCAGAATGTACACTTTATAAGAATGGAACATCAGATAGTGTTTGATATGCAGAGATTAAAAAACAGATCTCAAATGCATAAGCTGGATAAATGTTACCTTTATTGCACAATATTGCTATGTAAAAAGTCATTTCTCCCCCATCAAGCTTTTGGACTGAAGATGAAAGGAGGGAGGAGGCGCTGGCAAGTAACTGAAAAACTTTTATCAAGCCACAATAACAGGATGTAATCACTGGGAAGGAAGTGTGGTTCCTTTTTATTCTGGCAACTGATCACAAATTTGTCTCAAACATATTCATATACTGGTAGACTCTACATAATAAGTTTACAATATGATATAACTCTAAATACACTTAACTTGCTCCATCTTCAAGCAACTCATGTAAAGGAAAGGCATGAGTCCTTCCACAATATAGCATCTGACCTATGCTAGTGAAGGTGATTAAAAGAGGAGACAGCCCTGATAAACATCGTTTCTGATTTTTTTTAAATCAAATTCGTTATGTATGAAAAAAATTAATGAAATGTTAAATAACATAAGTAATAAAACTTGAAAAACACGCAGCAACACATGGTTTGATGCAGCCATTCACCTGAAGTCAAGAGTAACATTTGTTTATTTTAGCTCAGTGTTAGAAGGTGGGGTTACATGCCTGTGTGAAATGTCCCTTTAAATTATTCAAAGCCCAATCAGGTGTCTTTTTCTCCTCTGATCTAAAGATGGGTATCAGAGGTCATTCATTCTTTTTCTCCTGGGTCACCTTCTCCTCGTTTCCTTTTAACACTGACAGCTCCACAAACTTGCACAGCCTATCTCTTTCAGTGACACTGTGGCCACATGCTGCTACTTCAGGTCATGCAGCAGAAACAAAGCAGCTGTGCATATGTGCAGTCTCACACCACGGTGCACATACAACATGCACGTACAGACCCAGACACTGACACTGACTTGGCTATCCTTTGCGCTTAGCTCTATTGTGTGTCAGAACATTGTTCACTGTCCTTTTGTGTTTTCTTGTATCTGAATACCTTCTGACCTTCTGTATGAGACTGTGGGTGATGCGTTTATTCCTCCTTGTGCAACTTGCTTTGGTGTAGCAACAATATGTGATAAAGGGCGTTTGGAAACTACGGGAAAGCAGAAATTAAACAGGTTTTCTAAGACTTTTTGGAAATATTTTTCTCTTTGCATAATGTGCAGAAATTCTCATTACTATTATGTGTAGTAGTCATAAAAAGTGCATGTTTTTCTCAAATATAAGGACATGATATGTTTTACGTGAGTATGACAGTATTGAAATGTTTTATTGGCAAAGAAAGCACAGAAAATACTCAGAATGCAGTAATTACTGTGTGCACATTTGGGCTTTTTTGTATACATAAATGCATACAGTTTCTTTGTAGTTATGTGTGGACTATTCAAGCGGCCTGCTGCTTGTGTGAGAGCTTCCTCCTAAAGCATGTGTGTCTACATATTCACCGCTGGGGGCTCGTTGTCAGAGCTTCTCTTGACTGGCCAATTAATTATGATGGCCTACTTATGATGTGTAATGGGATGATTTATTAGTAAACACACAAACAGACCAGGGACACAGACAGTCAGGTAGCAGTGCCGTGTTTTGTGGGCCGGAATCATATACTAGGGCAAGATCAGCCTCTACCTCTGGCTGTGTCCTATTCAGTCAGAGGGAAGATTACAGCTTGTGAACCATGAATATATAAATAAAAAAATGCATTTGCGGGATGGAGCTAATGCATTGGTACTATTATTGTTTGCCTTGTAAGGCTGATTGCAATAGCACTGATTTGGGAATGACAATCTATTACATAAAGAGGTAATTCTGAGGAAGCTGGTAGCTCAGACTTTGAAGAAGCACTCATCACTAATTAAGCTTTTTTACTGTAAAAGTTGCTGAACAACATTGGATTAGTCTGTTGGTCTTTATTTCTGTATACACATCATTCTATTTGGTCAATTTTCCTTCTTTTTAAATGTTTTTTGCTTTTTCGAAATCCAAAATGCACACCCTTCAAAGTGTTTGCTGAAGTTACTTTCTAAGCTTCTGCTGTTCATGCACACGTAGAACACCTTGCTGTGTGTGTGTGTGTGCATGCAAGTGCGCACGTGTGTGTGTGTGTGTTTGCTGCATTAGGTGTGGCAGGTATACAGTAGGTGAAGCAGGTCTGTCCTGGTGGCGAGGAGAGCTATTTGTTTCCTTGGCTAGCTGTCTGACTAGCTGGGTGGGTGTCCTATTTCTGGATGACACACACACACATGCACGCACACACGCATACACACCAGACTCCGTGCCCCTCCACCATACGTTGTGGGACATAATTTATGATGGCTCTGTAACATATGGACTTTTCATCACTCAGTGGCAACAAACTCTCTCAGCTAACTGTAACAGCATATTGTTTCTCTTCCCCTCCTCTTCTGATAACAGTCCTGTCATTTATTGTTTTCTTTCTATTCTATTTCCTTTCCTGTCTTTCAACCATTGTTAGAACTAATGTCTTTTTACTTGCCAAAAATACACCTAGACTTATTGAGCAAGCAAGGAATTAGTGGACCATCTTTCCCTTCCGCATACACCTGTCTCTTTTTACTAGTAGATACATCTTTCAGTGAACTTGTGCCTGATTTTTTGACTCTGTTTATCTAAGTTTTACCTGTTTTTCTGGTAATTAAGAGCTAAATAGTCTTGTGTTTTAAAGCTTTCAATAAAAACATTTGTATTTAAACACTCAATGTGTAAAAAGATAGATCATTAGAGTTTTATAATCAAACACGTTCTGTTTAACAAGCTGCCACACATTTAGAGAATGAGAATATCTCAATTTAAGATTTATAACGCAGAATTCTGGGAATAGTATAAAAAGCAAAGGTGACAAAGTACTTAGAAAAGGGTTGAGCAATGTTGATTTTTTTTTTTTTTCAAAGTAATTCTTTTTTTGGCTAGCTGTCTGACTAGCTGGGTGGGTGTCCTATTTCTGGATGACACACACTGTGTGTGTGTGAGTGTGTGTGCATGCAAGTGCGCACGTGTGTGTCCAGCCAGCTTTACTGCTGATACGTGACTACATAGGAACCTCTTTAAACATTTTAATACCTTACTACAAAATCTATCTTCACTTAGCAGAAAAGTTACTTCTACAGTAATATGTATCAACTACAATATGCTGTATCTGCAGTGTACTCCAGAAGCATTTAAATACCTTCTTCACTTTATATCTTTACTGTTTTTATACCTGTAAAAATGAATTTATTTATCTCACAAGAGATCCCAGGTCTGTTGCACTTTTGCAAATTGTTACTTACCAACTTGTTTCATTCATGTTACAGTAGCAAGGACTAAAAAGGTTGTTATGAGAGCATTAATGGTCTGAGTGTTTTTAAAAACATGTTCCTATTGACTGTCAACTGTGCTGAGAGCCTGGTGCATCAAATCTTAACGTGTTACTATATCTGATGAAAGTCAGTCAGTTTTGTCCTCTCCAAACAAACATCTCAAGTCAAAGACAGATTTTATTTCCAATGTGAAAGCTCAGTTTTTGAAACCTATTTAGAATTTGTGAAATTTTCGTCACATCCCATGTCATATATAGGGATTACATTCCGCTTGCGTAAAAGAATGACAAACTACATTACAGAGTAAAGACAAAACTTGCTAAAATAAAATTGATTAGGCAATAAATAATTTTTGGAAAGCTAATTTAAAAGAAATGAGAACAATTTAGTTGATCAGAGAGTGGTGACTGACCACATCTTGTGATTTTGCAGCGAGTATTCTATCTCAGAAGAGTTACAACCTTTAACCAAATTAGGTAAGATATACTTCAACATTTCTAAAACATGTTTCCAGTTTTAGGTGCTTCTCCACCCCAAACTGTTTGGGGGGGGGGGTCCTTTCTCACCCAGTGTAGCAACACTGTCTGTGTAACTATTGATGCTACTTTGTCCTAGTGATGAAGCAAGTGGGCCGTTGTTGGGTCGATGTATGTCATTGTTATATTGATGTGAGGACAGACCCCTGAGGCCTGCAGCCTTCCACTCCCCTGAAAGCAATAAATCTATGGCCTACTGTTCCCTGTACACTGTACCTCACATAGCCTTTCATTCCCTTTCAAACACGTGCACCAATACACACATTATATTCCAGAATAAGCGAGAAACATTCACAAAACAATGATGCATGTGGTACAATTTCTCTGCAGATGATATTTGCATTTTAAACTATCATTTCACGTTCTTCTCCTGTTTCAGTGTTGAGTTTGCACGTGTTTAAGGAAGGAAGCAGTGCAGCTTTCATTTTCTAAGAATCATTTTATTTCCCTTCAATCAGCCAGTAGAGGCCACTCACAGCATTCAGTACAGACAGACAGAACACAAGCACAGACTCACACACACAGACGACAGCTGTCCATGACAAGGCAAGGAAAGTGGGGTGCAAGTGAGATCATGAAGAGTAGCAGAGGGGAAAAAAACTAGGGATGGAATGGAAAGATGATGCTTAAAATAAAAACAGAAAGAGTCTAAGAGACAGCTGTGAATTCAACCCAAAAGAAGGATAGCATGACAGGAGCACTGATGATATGTTTTGTCTTCCACTCATGTTTACCAAGTTTGCACCGCTGAAGTTCTCCGCTTTTGACTCAGGCAGAGGGAGAAATTGGTGAGAAATTGGAATTGACATTCATCCAGCTTTCCTTTTGAGGAGTGAAAAGTGGAGTTTAGTGTCCTGTTGTCACTGTAATAATACACAACGGTGCTGTCAGCATGCATACACAGTGTTGTAACAAATCTGTTTTTACTCAGTTGAAGGAAAACAGCCCTGATAGGAGATAAACAGAAGAGGAAAAAAAGACTGAAAAATCAGTGGAAAAATTGCTAAAACATATTAAATCCTCAAATTAAAAACCACTCCTCTTTAAAAATACAAGCTCCAGTGAGACTTCAATATTTTAACCCTTCTGATGACATTTTTGAATTAATGTCCAACACCAAACCGATATCACTTCACAAACAAGGTTTAGAATTAGAAACAGCTTTATTATCAATAAGTTTAAATAACAGCATTGCACTGTATAGAATTTAAAATACTGAATTAGTCAAGCAATTTTAAAAACACATGCAAACTGTTATATAAATAGCACACTATTTTATGAAACAAACAGTTTTATTGTTATTATCATTTATTTATTTAAACAGCAGATTTGCTTCCAGGTTATCAACCTTGAAACATCTATTGAGAAAGAAAGCAAAATGTGTGTAAACTGGGGATTTAATGGAGAGGTTGTTGCTGAGGAGAGTGAGTGAAACATTATAGTCCTGCTCACTTTTCCCACCAGAAACCTTCTCTTTTTCTTATATATTATTCTTGTTCTCCACCAGTTATCTTGCATCTGTTCTATTTTCTCTGATTATTTCCTGTTTTGCTTGGAAAGTAGATGCAAAATCAATACCTCTCCACCGTGGAAACCTCGAAGAAGGAAAACGGAGGAAGGGATACAAGATGACATGAATAAGTTGTTGTTTTTTAATTTTCAATAAAGAAATACATTTTTGTTTAGGATTCTTTTCTTATATGCCTTTTTTAGGTTTAACATTTCTAAAACTGTGTAGGCTATAATATGAATACACAATCTTAAATAATGCATAATTTTTCTGTTTCTTTTCATAGGTGGCTAAATGTTAAAGATAAAGACTCAGGTATGAGCACTAAGCATTTTTAAGGATTGTTTATTTGTACTTAGACTACTCAGCGTAAGGAATAAGTGTTTGGAAGAGTTTAATTTAGGTCTGTTGTAACATGACCGTATAAAAAAAACTACATTGTGCAAAGTATACCTTTACTTATCAAATTTAGTCTTTTAAAGAAACCTAAAATGAATTGGTAAATTAGTTCACCTGCAGTGTAGACATAGAAACAATAAAAACGACAGTGCAGAGCAAAAGTAAAAAGAGAAAAAAATAATTTGAAACCGTAAGCTAAGATGACCTTCCCGAAGCACAAAGGACAGAGAAGTTTGTGAAGATTATTGCTTTGGTATTTTTTGGGTTATATTTCTGTCTGGATGGGGAAAGAGTGGAGAAGCCTTGCTGTGACTAATGGGATGTTTGTCGAATCCAAACTTTCTTCTGCTACCCCCCACTTTCTCACAACTCTCACATGAAGAACCTCTTTCACTCTTTTCACTTGGGTATTTTTTTATTTAAGTTTTTTATTATTAACTCTCCTTTTATTGTTTTGTTTGACCATGTTTACTGCTGGCCGGCCCACCTGCAGGTAAACCGACGACTGTACACTTTTTACACTGTGTGTCCATGTTTGAGTTTGTGTGTATGGCACTATCTCTCCAGTTCATTGCTTCTCCTGGTCCAAATGTTGTTTGTGATATTATATTTGTGTGTGTTTTTGTGTGTATATGTATGTGCCTGTGGAGGTGCTATCTGTGCTCAGATAAGACTGTAAACCAGATTAATCTGGTGTGGAAGAGCTTGTCAGCAGGACCACTGGGTGTGCATGTGTGTGTGTTTAGAAGTGTGTGTGTGGCATGAATGCCACTCTCCTCTCAACTAGCCCATCAGGTGAGCCATGGCTTCTGCATTGTCTGTTTGTATGTGTGAAGGGAATCTACAGAGAATGCCATATAAGTGAATGAGTGTGTAGGGTCCAGTGGAAGATAATGTGATCATGGCTCCATGTAACACAGCATGACAACTGTGTGTATGTGTGTGTGTGTGTGTGTGTGTGTGTGTGTGTGTGTGTGTGTGTGTGTGTGTGTGTGTGTTAGAGAAACACGGCATGACAAGAGTGTCTCCCTATATCACTGTGGAGAGAATGGATTACTGTGCTCTCTGACTCGAAGCACCGATACACATGCACACTTCTCAACTTCAGACCAACTTCTTTAGTTCACACTTACCTACCTTAAATATGTGTTAAATTCAAGACATTTACAGATTACTTTTCTTGTACTTAATAGACCCTAAATATATCATCACTTAAGGAAATTTGAAGATGGGTGAACAAATATGTTGTTTCTTTATTGGCATTCTCTCTCCAAAAAAAATCTGAGTTATTGTTACAGCTGTGAATTCAGTTTCCATGTTAATCTGTAATGGCTTGAATTGTCATTTATCCAGGACATTGAACTGAACTGATGAGCTTAAGCACACAATAACCTTTACCTTTTCTTGGAAAGGCTGGGAAAATGTGTATTTTATTTTATAAAGGTTTTTGGGCCTGAGTGGCCTTTATTGATAGTGGACAGAGTTTTGAAGGGGGAGAGAGGTGGGAGAAGACATGCGGCAAAGGTCGCCCGGGACGGGACTCGAACCGGGGACAGCCGCGTCGAGGACCAAAGCCTCTACACATGGGGTGCCCGCTCTAACCACTACACCACATGACACCCCTGGGAAAATGTGTTTTATTTCCTAAATAAGAAAAGAGACAGCGTTCAAAAACTGTTGCTCCTTTTTCCAGCACAGATTGAGATAAATCAAAAGTGTATAACAACTGAGAGAGACTGAAAGATATGTGGACATGTTATATTTAAAATGTAATAATTGCATTGAAAGGAAAGTTGTCAGTTTAAATAGCTCGTCTTTGGTATTAGAAAATGGGATCTGCTGTTCTCCATAATCACGAACAATGTGTCTCTTATTTGTAACACCTTAAAGTAGTGTCCATAAAAAAAAAAAGAAATAATTTGTTTCCTTATTTTATCATTTTCCCCTGTTTTACTTTCTTTCTCCCATTAGGATTATTGTTCTCTAAATTACTTTCTATCTAGTGTTTATACTTGTTTTCTTCTATTCTGTTTTTCATCTTCTCTTTACTGTTATATTCATTAATGATTTCAGTTTGAGTTTCTATGTGCTTCTTTATTCTTCTTTATTTACTTAGATGTCATCCTTCTTAGCTACCCCTCTATGTTATTCTTTCCTTTTGCATTTAAGATTATTTTCTGTCCAGGCTTTTCTTCTGTTTCCTACTTGCCATTCTGCTTCCCTCCCAGCTGCATTCCATCTCCAATCTCCTCGCTTTCTCTCCCTCTCACCTGCATCTGCTTTCCACTAATTAGTCCTCAGGTTTCTCTCTGTCACTTCTACTCGTCCTCAGTATATTAAGGCTCCCCTGTTTATCTTGCTTGCCACTGGCTCCTTCCGTAATATCTCTCTGGTCTCCCTGTGTCTTGCCTCTGTTTCTCCTCAAGCCAGCATTCATTTGTAAGTTGTTTTCATTTCTTCTATTAAAGTCCCATCTCTTAATGCATAGATCACTGTGTTTTGCTCCTCCTTAAACAAACCAAACATAAATCTTTTATTTACAACTTCAACAAAACCTGAAAAACAGGTAAGGAATATTACAATAAGATGCTTATTATCTGAAAACGCACACAACAAATGAATAAAATGTTTTTAAAAGCTTGGATTCTTTTGTTGTTTTCCGATGTGCAATTTTGAGGACATTTCTCAAATTATTAACATTTCTTAACTAATACAATTCCAACCAAAGCTAAATACAGAAGTGACAGACATCAAAGAATATTATCATGCAAAGAAAATATGTAAATGTGTTGTTACACGGGTCAGCTGCTAACAGTGCGTTTTTTCTGTTAGGGCTTAGTCAGACTGGAATGCAAAACAGAATCATGCGCTGCACACCAACTCCTGAGTTCTCATCCCTCCTTTGAAACTATTACTCTCTGTTTCCAATCTGATTGGTGCGCTTTCAGAAGACAGATATTCATGTTTCCTCTCCAATCACTTACAGCTCTCTGTACATTTGCATTTCATCAGAGATGCTGGAGGCCACCTACAGTGCAGCGTGGGACTATATGTCTTATTCAAGGGCATTGCCGTTGAGAAGTTTAGAAGTAATACCGAAATCCTCCAGCTGCCATCTCACAGCCAGAAAACACCCCTGTCTGTGGCAGGGATCAACCTAACAACCTTTACCTTATTAGTCAGCCCCTACATTGGGCCTAACCCAGGGAGAGGTAGTGGGTGGTTGTGGGACAGCAGCCAAATGTGTGTGTATTTTGTTGAGTGGGTGGGGGTGTTGCTTCCCCAGCGTAAGGAGTACACTGTATCTTCCCCGACTACTCTGTGACAGGGTTACATACATCACCACCCCAACACCTCTGTTTCTCTCTCCTCTCCCTCTTCATCATTCTTATTCCCTCTCTCCCTTCCTCCATCCATCCACCTTTCCTCCCACCCTTCCTCTCACCTGCTCCCATCTCTCAGGAGTGCTGGTGTCTCTGCGTTTCCCCTTTTTCACATTCACCTGCTCAAAGCTCCCCCCACACACCTCTTGCCAGGCCTCCCCGAGTATCATTTACATCGATGATGCCTCATCATTACCCCTGCCCTACTTTATCTATCACCCAGCAGCTCTGCGGTAGAGCCTCTTCCTTCACCAGAGGCCTCATTCTTATGTTAAGTCACAGCAGATCCCAACCGCTGGAACAAGGCCTAAAAAAGTAAAGCAGAACCAGGCCTCCTATCCTATCCTGTAAATATCAAAAACCTGTTTACTACAAAAAGACATAGAAAATGAGATATTTATTTGAATGTGTTGTGGTTTGGTTAAAAACAGCTTCCAGCAACCAAATAATCAAAATGCATTTTAAAGTAAGTACCAAAATACCGAGGACTAAATCAGATTTATGATTTTAAATGTCCATTTTGCACTGCATAAAATGTCTCCACTGCATGTGTTCTTCCCAACATTTCAGCTAATCCAAATGAAAGGTCTTTTGCAAACACAGCAAGTATCTATCCATCCATCCATCGTCCACAAATCTGGTCGTGAGGGTAACCCGTCCATGAGCGAAACCCGTCCATGAGCGAAACCTAAAACTCTCTTTCTGGGACTCCCAATCCAGGAGGGATGTCCAGTCCCTCCAGCAAGTTCTGGGTATGCCTCAGGGTCTCCTCCCTGTGGGATCCAGCCCTCACTCACGAACAAGAAATAAAGACACTTAAATTTCTACACACCAGGCAGAGGCAGACCTCTGACCCAGAAGGAGTGCGTCTCCTGTTTCTGGTTAAGAACCAGTAGCTCAAAATTAAAGGAGCTGACTCTTATTCTGGCTGCTTCACACTTGGCTGCGGACCACTACTGTACATGCTAAAGGTCAGGGCTTGAAAACACCAACAGAATTTTATCATCTTCAAAAAGCAATGATGAGATTCTAAGATTCTCCATCCAGACACCCTCTTTTTGCGACTACACCTTGATATCCACTTTTCAGATTTTTATTAGCATATAAAATCAGAAAACAAAGTATGATTTTCCTTTCGCTTAATAGTTATGCTCTACTTTGTCTTGGTCTGTCACATACAATTTAAATAAAATCTATTAAAACCTCTAATCTGACAAAATGCGAAAGATTTCAAGAGGCATGAACATTTTTTGTGAGGTGCAGTACTCTTACCTTAATCTAGTTTAATAATGCTGTGTAATCTGTGAAATGTTGGTAAATCGTCTCTTATTATTTTTAAAGAAGTCTTGAATTTAGATCCTTTCCTGGACTATTTGCCAGAACAAATGGCAGGCAGAGCTGGGGAAACAAATGGGCCCAAACCCTTAGATGCACCATGGTACATAATCCTCATGCATCAATTATGAGCAGACTTAAGGTCATTTTGAGTTGCCAACATTTCCCTGGATGATGAGAAAATGCTTTCAATTAGCTTATAATAAATGAGTTTGAGATCATAATGAGAAAGTAATAATGTGCTACCAACAAATACTTAAACTAAATCTTGTACGTATATATTCCAGTCGATGACAGGTTTACAGCCTCCTGTGCATTTAACAGGGTAAAATTGGGAAAATATACAGTAGGCTGCAAGTGAAGTAAAAAAAAAAAACATATTAAACAAAAAGTAAACTGACAACAGTTGCCATTTCTGTGATAAACTATTTGAAGTTAAGGCTCCGTCCTGTAACTGTTTACTTGTACAGTGCTAAAACGTACTTCCCCCCCCTAAACCCAATATATAGAAAAATAGGCTTTAAAATAACAATTTTGTTTATTAAGGTAAAAAAGCTATCCAGTCCAAGTCGGCCCTACGTGAAAGTTATTCCCCTGCAAACCAAATCAATCAGTGCGTTTGCAATAATCAAGCTAATACCTTAAGCAGAATGGGTGCCTTTATCAGAGTTTACATGTTGTGTAAGAAAATCAAATTATTCATCATCATTATCAAACTTTTTTCCAGACCCAATGAAGTCCATAGTTAAAAAGAATAATAAAATGATAGACAAACACAATATAACAACCAGATCAGTTTTATGCATACAAGCAGCACCAGCAGTGTTTCCACAGATTGGACGAGAAACTAATCCAACTTTGTTTCATATTGGTCAAACAGAATATGATATTATTTGAGCCTACACGTACATGAGGTTCAATTCAATTCAAAAATACTTTATTGATCCCAGAGGGAAATTAAGTGTTGGTATAGCTCATATAATTATTTCTTTAAGGAGTTGTTGTAGATGATGATGGCTGTGGGCAGGAAGGATTTCCTGTAGCGGTCTGTATTGCAGCGAAACTGAAGAAGCCTCCGACTGAAGACGCTCTGTTGTTGTATGACTGTCTCATAAAGAGGATGCTTCAGGTTGTCCATAATTTTTTTGATTTTATGAAGAATCCTTCTTTGCATTATCATCTCCAGATTTTCCACAGTTGTCCCAAGAACAGAACCAGCCTTCTTTATCAGGTTGTTTAGCCTATTTAAATCCCTGGCTCTGATGCTGCTACCCCAACAGATGACGGCTGAAGAGATTACACTCTCCACAACAGACTTGTAGAAGATCTCCAGCATCTTGCTGCAAACCTTGAAGGACCTAAGCTTCCTCAAGAAGTACAGTCTGCTCTGTCCCTTCTTGTAGACGGTTTCACTGTTGCGCCTCCAGTCCAGTCTGTTGTCAAGGTGAATTCCGAGGTATTTATATTCCTCAACCACCTCCACTTCTTCTCCCATGATGGAAACAGTGTTTGACTTATCCCTGTTTCTTCTGAAATCTACAATCATCTCCTTTGTTTTGTTCACATTCAAGGTGAGATGATTGTTTCCACGCCATGTCACAAAGCGGTCCACCAGCTCTCTGTATTCAGCTTCTTGTCCATCTCTGATACACCCGACAATTGCAGAGTCATCTGAGTATTTCTGCAGATGACAGGTCTCTGATTTGTACTGGAAGTCTGAGGTGTACAGAGTGAAAAGGAATGGTGAGAGAACGGCCCCCTGTGGTGCTCCTGTGCTGCTGACCACCTGGTTTGACACACAATTCTTCAGTCTCACAAATTGTGGACTGTTGGTCAGGTAGTGATTGATCCAGGCGATTGTTGAGGGCTCCACATGTGTCTTCAGGAGTTTCTGACAAAGCAAATCAGGCTGAATTGTGTTAAATGCACTGGAGAAATCAAAGAACAGGATCCTCACAGTGCTGCCTGCTTTGTCCAGATGACAGTGGGTTGGTTGAAGTAGGTGGATGATGGGATCTTCAACTCCAACTCCACAGCGATAAGCAAACTGCAGTGGGTCCTGATACGTTCTTGTTTGCTTACTCAGGGGTGCCAACAGGAGTCTCTCCAGGACCTTCATGATGTGGGATGTCAGGGCAATAGGTCTATAGTCATTGATGACTGATGGGTGAGTTCTTTTGGGTACTGGAACAAGGCAGGATGTCTTCCACAACACTGGAACCTTCTCCTGAGTTAGGCTAAGGTTGAAGATGTGCTGCAGAATCCCACAGAGCTGCTCTGCACAGGCCTTCAGGACTCTGGGGCTGACACCATCTTGACCTGCAGCCTTGTTCCGGTTCAGTTTCTCCAGCTACCTCTTCACCTGACTTTTGGAGACAGACAAGTGGGAGGGGGATGCAAAGGGGGTAGCAGCATTTCCTGACTTGGTTGAAGTCAAACTTGTGGAATTAGAAGAGTCCATGGCTGAAGTGAAGGATAAAACATCCGAGGTGTAACAGGAAAGCTGTTGATCAGAGGAGAGTGGGATGTCTGTTTGGCTGGGAACAAGAGAGGGGGATGCTGAGCTAGTTCCTGAACTGAACCTGTTGAATAATATGTTCAGTTCATTGGCTCTGTCCAGACTTCCATCTATCCAATCCTTCCTGTCCTTAAAACCTGTGATCTTTCTCATTCCTGACCAGACATCTCTGATATTGTTCCTCTGTAGTTTGTTCTCCAGCTTCTTCCTGTATGCCTCCTTGCTGTCTCTGATCTTGACCTTAAGTTGCTTCTGTATACTCCTCAGTAATTCCCTGTCTCCCTCCCTGAAGGCTCTTTTTTTCTTGTTTAGCAGTTCCTTCAGGTCACTGGTGATCCAGGGTTTGTTATTAGGGAAGCATCTCACTGTTCTGGTGGGGATGATGTTGTCCACACAGAAGTTTATATAGTCAGTCACACACTCGGTCATGGGATTGGTGTCCTCTCCATGTGCTTGGCAAAGAGTCATCCAGTCTGTGGTTGCAAAACAACCCTGCAGGGCTTCTTCAGCTTCCTGTGACCATTTTCTCACAGTTCGTTTTGTCACAGGTTGCCTCTGAACAAGGGGTTTATATTCTGAACAGAGAAAAACAAGATTGTGATCTGATTGTCCCAGAGGAGGTCTTGGTTTGGACATGTATGAATCCTTTACATTTGCATAAAACAAATCCAAGGTCCTGTTTTCTCTTGTAGAGCAGCTGACAAACTGTTGAAATGTTGGAAGTGTAGTAGAGAGCGAGGCATGATTAAAATCACCAGATATTGCCACAAATGCATTGGGGTGCTGTGTCTGTAGCTTAGCAACAATGGAACTGATGACCTTCCATGCAGTGTCGGCAGCGGCTGAAGGTGGAATGTAAACAACTGCCAAAATTACACTGGTGAACTCTCTTGGTAAATAATATGGACAAAAACTGACTGCCAAGAGTTCGACATCTGGGCTGCAGAGACGACACTTCACAGTAACATGTCCTGGATGACCCCATCTGTTGTTGACAAGCACTGCTACTCCACCACCTTTTCTTTTTCTGCTCGTCGTCAGATCTCTGTCTGCTCGTACAGTCAGGAAGCCTGGCAGACAGACGTTGGAGTCGGGGATATGATCCAGCAGCCACGTCTCAGTAAAACACTTAACACTGCATTTACGGTACTCTGGCTGAGTCCTTGTAAGGGCTTGGAGTTCATCCATCTTGTTAGCCAGTGATCTTACGTTGCCCATTATGATCAATGGAAGAGATGGCTTGAACTTCCTCTTTCTCTGTCTCCTTTTTGCTCCTGCTCTGCATCCACGTCTCCTCCTTATCAACTCATCAGGGATTTGTGGCTTCAGTTGAGGTATTTTTTCAGCTTTCGCGATGTTAATCAGCTGCTCCTGCCTGTAAACCACATTGTTGACATGGTTACGCATCATAACAAATTGTCAAAAAGGGAAAAATATACAGCAAAAATCCTTCCAGCTTCACAGCACCAAAAACTAGAAAGTATACAGGTCAAAAAAATGCAATCTTCTTTAAGAAAAAAGAGGAACCCATGTACAAAAAACCAAAACTTAATATGTAGCCAACAGAGCCAATCCAACATGCAGCCACCCAGAGCAGCGCAATTCTAGAATATTCTAGTTACGAAGCAAAGCAGCACAGGTGGGAATGCTAACATACATGAAAAGCTGACTGGCACTGCTCCAGCAAGGTAGCTTCAGAAGCAGCCTCAACCCATCATTGTATGCCACCTGAAGTTTGTGCAAACTGCTTTTTCTGTAATTCCAACACAGATGGGCAGTGTACATGTGGTGCAAAATGCTTTAAACAGGGTTATCTTAACAGAAACAGAGCACATGTAAAACTTCCGGATAAGCCTGTTAGCCTGTGTATTGCAGACAGCACTGCCTATAAATGTCTGTGTCCCATATATTTCACTTCATCACAGACCTAAAGAATACTATTAGATTTTTTTTTAAATCAGGGAAGGAAAGTTTATTGTACTCTTTGCTCCTGACAATCATGATGTTACTTTTTATCACATTATACTTAATGTCAAAGTCAAGATCATATTACGAGCAGACTCTCAGCAGATGTTGCAAACCAGCACAGTATGGACAGAAGAATACCAAATTGTCTGTGTACATCAAATAATTCTCCGTAATACTCCCAACTTGACAGCCAGTCCTGCAGTCATTCAGCAGTTTGGATAAATCCTCCATATACAAATTGAAAGGACAAGGGGACAGAATACTGCCTTGTCATACTCCATTGCAAACAGACAAAGAACTGACCAGAACAATGGGACGGTAATTATCCTTACTGTTAATTTTCAAAGTTTTATCCTTTATGATATCAATGAATCAAAAACCCCATAAACAACAGATAAAGTTTCCTGCTGGCTAACTGTAAGCGCTCAACTTCCTTGAGTTTCATCACAGTTTCATAGAATTCTTGCGCAGAAATAGGAACGTCCTTATTTTTCTCTACATTATCTACCACAGGGGAATTACTTTTAACACAGTTAAACAGTTCATAATAGTGTTTTTACCATAACTGAGTAACCTCCTCTGATCCATTTCCCCATCTATATTTGGTGGCAGGGGATTTTTGCACATATTTACTTTTCTAATTTCCTTCCAAAATTCAGTAAGGCTATTATTTTGTCATTTTTTTGGCAATGATTCGGGTCTAAGTGTGTTGTCACTCCTTTCGATGAAATGCAGAGCATGTGTTACATTTTCCTTGTTGTGTTTTTATGTATTTGATTGATGGGCCCCCTTTAGTGGGCCTAATTCGGCCCACTGTTTCAAAGCCCTCCTGGCTTTTATTGAATAAAGTGTGTTCGACTCCGCAATGGTAAGTGGCGACATGCGTCCCTTCATGTTGCCATTCTTCTGGTTGGCCTATAGGTTTACACAGATAGTAAACAAATGCTGCCGGCAGTAAAGCAGACAGAGTGAAAGCAGGAAATGCACAATGAGTAAGGAAATGGACAACAACAATCCTGCAGCATAGTACATTTCATAAGTATTGTACTGTTTGATTGTGGTACACGTGTTGTTGCTGTGTTGTTGTCATACCTGTGTTGTTATTGTCACTACCGCGATCTCGTAAATTCTGGAAGATGGAGTGCCCAGGCTGGTCATACCTCAACTAAACTAGGATGTCGTTAACATGCAGATAAATGGGTTTTTTACTCACATTATCTGGGTGTCTTTTAAGTGTCGATTAAGAGTAGGCCAATTTGGGTTCAACTTCAGCTGGACTAAAGTGTATACATACATTTCAAAAGTCTAAACTTAGTCAGACTAGGGCAATAATTTGGTTTTCTCTTACAGCATCAAACACACTCAGTCTCAAGCATTGGAGTTAGTTGGTCAATCTTTGGAGAGTTATTTCTTTAGTGGATGCTCCTTACAAACCTTCAGGCTGGCAAGGAAGATAACTGTCTCTTCTCTTAAACAGACTCTTCTCATGTCAGCGCCTTCCATCAAGCAGATGCCTTAGAGTGCCCTTATGCATGAGGGATGAATATAAACATTCTTTTATCCCACATTTAATCTTTCTGCTTAATCAGTAATATTGTGCTGTTGAGAGGACTCATTTTAAAGGTGTTCTTTGTATTATACGGAGCTCTTATGTTTTTATTGTTAATGTTTTTATGACTGTGGATAATGTACAATAAGACAATTTTCCATGTAAATGGATAATAAAGTTTTATCTTAACTGACAATGAGTCTATTCCATCTTTGTGGAGGAATTTTGTCCAAATCTTTTTTTTAATTGAGCCACTTTGAAGGCTTTTTCCAAATATAAGCAGCCTGTTTCATGCAGCAATATCTCAAACTGATTTATATCTGGCCATTTTTTGTCATATAGAAGTGAACTTGCTGGTGTGCTTTGTAATATCGTCTTGCTGCATTCTCCAAGTTGCCTGAGCTTAAGGTCATAAACTAATAGCTGGAAATTTCTCCTTCAGGCTTTTCTGGACAACAGCATTAACCAAGGTTCCATTCCTTAATGCAAACCATTCAGTTACTGAAGCAGGAAAGCAGCCCCAGACCATCACACTACCACCACCTTGGCTGACTTAGTGTGATGTTTAGTATGACGTTCTTTTTCTGAAATGCTATTAGTTTTTTTGCCAGATTTAATGTAAAGAGAGATTAGCTACAGTTAAACTATGATTTAACCAAGGGATAATTGCTTTGTTCACACAGGGCCGGTAGCTTTTTTCCCTTAATGAAATCATTTGAAAACCGTGGGCGGGGGAGGTTGGTTGTTTTATTTATTTTATTTTATTTTTATTTCCATCCATCCATTTTCTTCCGCTTATCCGGGGTCGGGTCGCGGGGGCAGCAGCCTAAGCAAAGAGACCCAGATTTCCCTCTCCCCAGCCACTTGTTCCAGCTCCTCGGGAGGAACCCCAAGGCGCTCCCAGGCCAGCCGAGAAACATAGTCCCTCCAGCTTGTCCTGGGCCTTCCCCTGGGCCTCCTCCCGGTGGGACGTGCCTGAAACACCTCATCAGGGAGGCGTCCAGGAGGCATCCTGACCAGATGCCCGAGCCACCTCAACTGACTCCTCTCGATGTGGAGAAGCAGCGGCTCTACTCTGAGCCCCCTCCGGATGACTGAGCTTCTCACCCTATCTCTAAGGGAGAGCCCAGACACTCTGCGGAGGAAACTCATTTCAGCCGCTTGTATCCGTGATCTCGTTCTTTCGGTCACCACCCAGAGTTCGTGACCATAGATGTGGGTAGGAACGTAGATCGACCGGTAAATCGAGAGCTTCGCCTTTTGGCTCAGCTCTCTCTTCACTAAGACAGACCGGTAGAGCGCCCGCATAACTGCAGATGCCCCACCAATCCGTCTATCGATCTCCAAGCTTTATTTTTATTTATTTTTTTGTTTACTCCGGTTGCCTTTGTTGAATGGTGATTTTAGTTCCATCATCTGAAAAATGTAAGCCTGACAAAACTTGAAAATAGAAAAAAATCTGTAAGGGGGCAAATACTTTTTCAGAGGATTGTATTTTACATGTAAAGTAGTGATAAATCAATGAATATAAATATCTCTTTGTGCACTGACCTACCTGCTGAAGACAGAACTAACCAGAGGATTGAGTCAGTAAGAAGTTTTGTCCCTTTATCATAGTGACTGGGCTCAATTCACCTGCATGAAGTCCATTTTACAATTATGTTTAGATTAGAAGTTATGCTTTACTTCAAAATTTCATGGAAAGTAAAAAAAAATAAAAAAATAAAGTAAAATGAGTCAAAATGTCTGTCTCTTATCTACTGAAGACTAACACAGCAGTAAGAGAAGAGCCGACATACCTTGAGCACCATAAATAACACCAACCTCTCGCTGACTTATATTGACATACAAATTTCGTCTGGTGAGATTAGTAACATTACCTTGACCTTGGTTTATTGATTTTTAGTTCTTCTACGCTTATTGAAAGAAGAATGGTCCCTCAAACCTGTTTTACCCAAGAGCAAAGCAGAAATTGTGGTAACTCTGGGGACTCCATCTTTTATAACAATACAAATACAAGAGAAAGAGTTTCACCCCACACAGCCTCTCTGAACTTCTAATTTACAAATTTTTGTGATTTTCCTTCTGGAATTTTGACACAGTAAGATCTAACGCATAGGCAGCAAATTAATTTAAAAAAGACTTTTGAGCTTAGCAAGTTTAGTTTTCTTTTCAATGAACTTTTTCATTTTCTGCTATCGCCTTGGCCCTTATATCTGCTTCAGTCACAGGAGATACCACATCTGTCTGTGTTACTGGAGTTTGTGGGGCTCGTTGGGTTAAGTCTCTCACTGTTGCTTTGGAGCGCTAAACCAAAGGAATCACGCATGCAAGCGCAGTATTGGAGGACTTAATAATATGAAAGAAAATTGATTTTCTGGAACGAGATTTCTCCTTTGATAAGGTATTAGCTGGGAGGGGAAAATGTTGTGAATCTTCATTAAGAGCCTCTGATATGCACTGGGATAATCACAAGGAGACGAGTGTGAATGAAAAATGAACACAAAGGGAAGAAGGAGGGAGTCATACATTAGGAAAAGGGAAAAAGAAGGGAGGATGCCAGGAGTTAGAGAAAGAGCACAGACAAGATCACATTTGCACACACTTGAATCAGAGACTTAAGCAGGAGCAGGGCTCCCTTAATAAGAATAAAAATTGATTTCTTTCCACTTCCATAAGAGGATATCTAAAGATGATGGAGGTGAGGATTGGGTTGGAGTTCATTAAAATCGAACTAATCAAAAAATTAGACTGTGTTGAAGCTTCAAGCATATCCCTAATATATCTACCCTGGCTTTATTCAGTACTACTTCACTTACTGAACAAACAGAAGGAGATGTTAGGAGTGAACAGACCAAGGGGGAAGGATGTGGATCAGGAAGGAAGGATCGTATATACTGTAAAGCTGAGTAAACGTCTGATAATGAGACAGGAAGCCTGAAAAAGTAACAGGACTAAAAAAGACTGAAACTACAGGAATGAGGCAGAGTTTGCGAACAGGCCTTTTTCCTGCAGCAGAAAGTATTAGGCAGAGGTGAGGATGAGGATAGAGTTAAAGAGGATAGGACAAAGATTGACTAACTGGGAAGATGAGAATTGAATAGAACTTAATCTCACATAATACTGATGTTCGAATTTGATGACAGGCCAACAGTAAATTACAGATCCGCTGCAGCAAGGAATCATTTTGGTGAGTCTCAAATCTTGCATTCCGATGCCTGATCAGAACTGAAAGTACAGACAGTAAAAGTTTGAACCATAAAGATGTTTTGTTTTCAATGTAGATTTAAAACACCAGATATATCCCCTTAACCACCAGAAATAAGCGGCTACTAATGATTCATCAATTAGTGGCTGTGATTCAGTTTTCAGAAGTAAAAAATGGATTGTGTATTGTTGTGAGCCCAAATAAAATCTAAACTATAAAATCTCTTGGCCCAGTGTTCAGTCTGCAATGTCTGTCTCTTTCTGTGGGATCTCCTTTCCTGTGTTTCAGCTTGTGGGCTGCCTGTTAATGTGTGAAAGCAGAAAGTGGAAAAGATCAAATTCAACAGACCTGAGAACAGTACTGACACCTTCTCACTGTTGACTACACTGCCTGCTTGCATGTGTGTCCTCATGTGCTGTATGTCTGCACAGTTATTAATACAAATGTACCAAGAACCAAGCAGTTGCGTAAGAAAATAGAGCTGAATGAAAAATAAACTAGAAACTTGACTCGAGAATAGGAAGACAGAATGACAAAGAGCTCAGAAGAAGAAGACAGACAGAGAAATAGTACGTAAGAGTCAGAAGAAGAGTGTGAGTAAGAGATGGGGGAAGGTGAGAGGTAGAGAACATTTATTATGCTGGAGCTTCATCTACAGATACAAATCACAGGCTGTTATCACACTGAAGCAAACCTTGCTGGGACTCTAAACTTGGATCCATCTCCACTGACACACAAACACACGCACACACCTGGAAATAAAGATGTGGAAGAGTGCAACAAGAAACCAGAGGTGTGTGAGAGCTTAGTGATAGGATTATAAATAGAGCCATGGACAGACTCTGCGAAAGGTGAGATCATCCAGTGGGCAGGGAATATTCGGGAGACGACTGGCAGGTTCCTGTGCTCTGGAATATACTGTATGTAGGCTACTTTTTCCCCTCCAATTCCTTCTATGTGGGTAGAAGAGCATATGTTGTTCTTATTACATAAACTGTGTCAGATAAGCCCAAAATTATTCATGGCTCTGACAGATTTAGTCTTAAAATACTTCTTTCAACCAATAAATTTGTTTCTGATAAGAAATAAAGGCTTCTTCCAAAAGATAATAAAACAATGGGAAAAAAAGAGTAGGCTATCAATTTTGAAAAACATATGTGTCAATTTACACTTTTAAATGGCACACAAATGGTCAAACAAACAATTTATGAAACTCTAAAGAAGCAAGGCTATTGGCCAAAGGAAAGAAAAAAATCTGAGATTAATGTGCAAGCGTTTCAAGCATCTTAAGTCATCTTCTGTCTACAGGCCTTTTGTGAAATGGACAAACATTTACCTAACTTGAAACCTAAAGATTGGCTGTTTGTACTGACATACAGATGAGGCTGTGGTAAGAAATGACTTAGTTTTGATAAAGATGATGACTTCAATCTATTAAATTAAAAATGATTCAAAAGTCGTTCAATAACTGCCACAGAGTCCATCTCTTATACTGACAAGATGTCAATGTTACCGTCACACTTAATGTCATACATACTGTAAAGGACCTAAACATTCCTTAAAGCAAGTCAATACTGTAGTCTATGGGGTGCTATTTGTAAGGTTACACAATCAAAAATTCATAACAGAAAATATATGGAGTTTCATTTTTCAGATCATGGTTTCACCATGTTATGCCTAAATGTCGCAGGTTATAAATATTTAGTTTGAAGCTAAATATATGTTAAATGTAGGCTATACATGAATGAATAACATGACTAAAATATGATTTGAAAAATTAAACTCGATTGCTTTTTTTATTAAATAATTTGCATATTAGCTAAACATTTAGTTTGCTCACACTAAAAATTTAGCTTGTAACAAAAAGATTTATGCTTCAAACTAAATATTTAGCTTGTTGAATAAGGTAGTTTGAAGCTAAATGATTAGTTTGTGAGCTGTGACATTTATAAATGAATTTATAAATGAATAAATAATATGGTGAAAAATGAACCCCCATTTATTTTCTTTCTCCTATGGCTAAATAACCCAATTTATTTTTGTAAAATTTTGACTGTGTAACTTTACAAACAGCTCTCCATTGGGTTGCGTTTTATAAGAATCTGAGTTGTATTATATGTAGACTGTTTTGAGACAAGGGCAGCTACACCACCCACTAGCTCACGTCCCATTGTTAAAGCTCTCATTTGTACAGCATACTGTATGTCCTGTACTGAAATATTGTAACTTTGAAAAAGCATTTAAAATATCAGACACAAGCTCAAGGTGATTTATTTATTCACTTTCTTGTGAAATGTGGTAGAAAACCCAAACAGGCACATGGTGATATACTCCCAAGAAAAGGCCTGCACTCCTGAAGCAGTTCTAACCATCCCCCCAATATTTAAACTCCAATACAATGTATAATACACCCCTTGGAAAGCACAGAAAAATAACTTTCTATGTACTTTTTTTTACATAGATCCTCAGTTATGTAAATCAAGCAGATTAACCTTTTCTCACCGTCGGCCTTCTTCTAAGTACCGGTGGTATGTGATTCTCCTCCCAATCAGCAACACAGTGGCCCTGACTTTCTCTGTGAGAACGAATAATTCATTGTCTTATAAGAGTGGAAATGCAACACCTCACTTTGGGGAGACGACATAAGGAGAGAAGAGAAGGGTAAGACGGGGAGGGGGAGACTTCATCAGGCCGGCATTCAAAGAGGTGACGCGCACCAACTCAGCCTCCCGCACACATCGCCACTGTAATCCATCACTTCCATTGCCTTTTTCCTTTCACTCCCTCGCTGCAGTTGTTAAAAGGGAACCCGTCACACTTTCTTGCTCCCAGGCAAGTGTAAGGTTAAACACCTGGAATGAACTCTTAAGCAGGAAGGGGAGGAGGGCGAAATGTTATTCTTTTGTGGTCACTGCATGTCAATATATATATATACATATATATATATATATATATATATATATATATATATATATATATATATATATATATATATATATATATATATATGTATTTTTTTTTTTTTTTTACATTTCTCCTATGAACAAATTAAAATAAACACATTATATTGATTAGCCTGTTTCATAAAGTTGTAGCGGATGTAGGAAAACAGGTTACAAGCTTAATTTGAATTGATTCAAATTACAGATGTGGCAAAGTGCGCTTGAAAACTTTTAATCCTGCAATTACCTGTTGATGATGTAACAAAAAAGAATAATTCAGAAATAAAGAAATACATATATAATTATATATTTTGTAACCTCAAACATTATAGCAAATTTAAAAGTATTTCCAGAGCTAGATGATGTAGCTTTTTAAGAAAGCAAGGGGAGCTACAGCGGCTAAGGATAAATGGATGTACTGCATTGGTCAGGGTAGGATATGAGTTTGTTGTTCTACTGATTTCTAAGAAGTAAATTAGTGGAGGTCTTATCAAAATTATTAGTGTTGGCACTCTTCAGTCCGCTTTCTAAACATTTGTCAGATAATACACATGAAATACAGCCTGCTCACAGTCAAACTTTGGCTGACAGATGTGTTCAGTTCATTTGGTTTGTGTAAAATGCCTTTTAAGTCAAAAAATTATGTTCTGAGGTGATCCAAGGAAAAGTTTATCCAAAAGTTATATGAATACCAACTGTCACCTGAAAAATTCACAATTTCATTCAGTCTCGACACAAAGTGCACTCTGCGCATTTTGGAGGTTTGTGCATTTGACCACAGCTGGGAAGTTGACACAATCCACAGGTAATGCATTGTATTATGATTCCTGTGTGCAAGAGGCCTCATCATGTCGCTGTGTTTAGTATGAAGATTGTGGATTGTTTCAGAGATTATTTGAAAGATCCCTTTGGTTGCAGCCAGAGCTCTGGTACTATGCGATGCAGAGAGAAGCAGCAGTGCCAAAAGTGTTACATGCACTTATTTAAAGCAAAGCCAGCCAAACATAGGTGTAATAGCGTAGCCTCAAAATGAAGCTAACAGGCCCACCCCTGCTTCAAGTTCTCTTTACACCTCCACACTGCCACGAGGCCTCTCCAGGTTGCATCTAGGACCCAGAAATGCAGCCACTACAACAACCAGTCTCCACTGACTTTTTGCCTGCTTAAAGAGCAACTCACCCCCCTACCGGAGTCTAACTCCACCCACATTTCTTGCTTGAAAAATGCGCCAAAAGGAGGTATTGCCAGGTGGACCGAGGGACGGCAAGAGAAAGGGCGGGGCGGCATCAACACTTCCTTGCTATTCCAACCCCAAGTCGCTACAGAGGCGTGGCCGACATACCCCACAGCGGGCAGTGCAGCTAACTTCATAGTTAAGAGCTCACAGCAGAGCCAGCGGGGATGGCTGATTCAAATTCAAGTGTAGTGAAGACTTTTAATCTGAAGAGAATGCCACAACGGTTTTAGGCAGAATTTATATTTTAAATAATATGCACTGAAATACCACAATAATGATTACACATGTAAACAGCACTATTAGACACTCATTTATACAGTTTGTCAGGGGAAAAAAGAGTTGCATTTTAAATCCTTTGCGGAGCTCTCACAATAAATAATTGTTGAGAGATGTATTGCATTGTTGATGAACCTTTTAAGACTTCTCCATAATAATCAGAGACCATTCATGTTCTGGCTGATTTGATTATGTAAAGTTTGGTTGGTGTAGAGGTGGTGGTGGGGGGGGACACATATGTAACTTTGTGAGACAGCTAGAAGCCCCATAGCTTCTAAGAAGAAAACTGTGGTGTAACATCCATCCATCCATTAAGCAGAGAGACCCAGATTTCCCTCTCCTTAACCGCCTTAACGCTGTGGTGCGTCTGTTTTTTCCAGATGCCGCATGCAAATTCCCGTGAAGTTATAGCTGCAGTAGGTAACTTGACTAAAAGTAACTTTTTGTGATATTTCCTAAAACTGTCCATATGTACTGAAAGTAGGAAATGAGATTTGTAATCTGTTAAAAAAAGCAGCTCAATTGGTCACGCCTACAGCACCTACTGCGAGTTGCAAGAATCCACCGTGCCCGGTAGAAAACAGCCAATCAGAGCCAGAGCAGCGTCTGATGGAGTGTCTGACATCTGTCTATCACTCCTCACACACACACCGCGACCCACCCTTCGATCCGCTACGCAACAGCCACCTAAAGAGAAACTGCCCGTACTTCCGCTGCCAACAACAGCATATACGGCTAAGATAACAAAAAAGAAGATGACCAAGGAGGACAAAAAGCTAAGAAGAATGAAGTTGACCGAGCCCGAGATAAAACGAGGGCAAATATTGGCATAGCCTTTGAGAGGTGGAGGGAGCTTGAGTGCATCGGAGAGGGAGGGGGAGTGATGTGAAGCTTGTTTGGGTTTAAATTTTCAAGCAAAGTCTGTTTCCCCCTCTGAGTTACCTACTGCAGCTTTAAGAAGAAATGAATGAAAATGAGTAAATTACATGAGCCAGACAGGAAGTGAGACATGAGCCAGCAAGGTGCATCTGGTATATATAAATAAAACCCATGTTGCATTTTTGTTCCCGGCTTTTATTTTATTTTCAATGACAGCGACAGCCGTTCACAGTGTATGATAGTTCACTTTATTTTTACAAGTATATCTTTAAATGTATTCATAAAAATTTTGTCTATGTTTTGCAAACTATTGCTAAACATTCATTATTTTCACTCTGTGATTTCCAGAGACATTCGCCACATGCACCGCAGTTGGTGTGAATGGCAGTCCGTGGGGCAGCCGTACGGAAACCGGACTGCATCCACACCGCACCCAGGGTAAATCAGGTGTTAGTCCCTCCAGCGTGTCCTGGGTCTTCCTGGGGGTCTCCTCCCAGTGGGACGTGCCCAGAACACCTCACCAGGGATGCGTCCACATCACTGCAGACGCAGCACCAATCTGCCTATCAATTTCCTGCTCCATTTTTCCTTCATTCATGAAGAACACCTCAAGATACTCAAACTCTGTCCTCTTGGGGCAGGACCTCGTCCTCGACCCTGAGAAAGCACTCTACCCTTTTCTGGCTCAAGTCTCAGATTTGGAAGTGCTGATCCTCATCTCAACCCCTTCACACTCAGCTCCAAACTGCTCCAGCAAAAGCTGTAGATCACGTTCTGATGAAGCAAACAGAACCAGATCATCTGCAGAAAGCAAAGACCTGATCCTTAGGCCATCAAAATAGATCCCCTCAACACCTTGGCTGCGCCTAGAAATTCGGTCCATAAAAGTGATGAACAGAATCGGTAATAAAGGGCATCCTTGGCGGAGTCCAACTCTCACAAAAAACTAGCCCGACCTAGTGATGGCAATCCAAAGTTCTGACACCAGTTGTATAGGGACTTAACAGCCCATATCAAGGGGACCGGTACCCCATACTGCCGGAATGCCCCCCAAAGGACTTCCGGAGGGACAAGTTCAAACACCTTCTACGAGTCCACAAAGCCCATGTAGACCGGTTGGGAAAACTCCCATCCAAATACCAGGACCCTGCTTAGGGTGTAGAGCTGGTCCAGTGTTCAACGGCCAGGATGAAAACGGCATTTTTCTTCATGGATGCGAGGTTTAACAATCCGGCGAACCCCTATACTGTTATCCCAACCCCACCAAGCTGGTTCTCTGGACTTCTTACTGATATGTTTGGCACAGGGTGTTAATTAAAACACTTAATAGATCATGGGGACAATCTAATCCAATATTTTGAAAAATATTTAAAAACTCACAGAAGTTTCCGAAAAATAATCATTGGGAAAAAAATGAACAGTGCTCTGAAATCATCGGGTTGTTCTTGGGTGTTTTTGCTATGTTACTTCATTGGAGTAGAAGAGGTCAGGAGTACATTAGCTGAAATATATCTACTGTCAGAATGTGAGAGGAGGAAAGAGAGAGAGGGACCCTAGCTGGCAGCAGCGCAGTCTTTTCACCCCTAATATTTTCCACCTTGTTAGGCACTCAGCCGTGGGCTGGGCAAATATAAACACCATGGCAGGATGGACGGAGATGGAGGGAGAGTAGAAGAGGGAGGGAAACATGTATCTGAGCCATAACAAAAAGAAAAAGGAAAGAAATAAGAATGCAAATAAGGTTCAAAGATTAGGGATGGAGGGGGTATTTATACTACAAACTCTACTTGCAGGAAACCAAGGATGGAGGGAGGAATTATTCAGGAAACAAAGAGACACAACATGACTTTTTGATATTTGTTTCCATTGGATCTGATCTTGTTTGCACTGTCCCAGGTGTTCCCCACCTCTTGCCTATTGACCGCTGGAGATAAGTATCAGCCACGCAACTGACCTCTTGATGGATATTATGTACTGGAGTCATATAAATACATTTCATCATAATAGACTATGAATAAAATATTGAAAACTATACTTCAATCGTCAGCTGTTGTCTGGTACAAAACGATCAAAACTGCTGAGGTATGAAATAATGAAGGGAAAAATGCCCAGCAACCCTTCCAACAAAATTCCGATTTATTTGTTTATTTAAGAGGTTTGTGGGGAGTTCTTGTCAGAAGTTATTTCTGTAATCGTAATAGATGATGGTTAACTTGCTTTTGGTTTAAGTTATGAAAAAGGAATTTTGCAAGAATCTGAAACTTCTCATTAAGTCACAATTAAATG
This sequence comes from Valencia hispanica, assembly GCA_963556495.2. NCBI lineage: Eukaryota > Metazoa > Chordata > Actinopteri > Cyprinodontiformes > Valenciidae > Valencia > Valencia hispanica. The sequence goes on along the minus strand of OY747701.1, from coordinate 41,737,479 downwards.
TCTCCAACCTCGGTGTCCACAAATGCATACAGCACTGACAAAAGTATGAATTTACCATTTCATATACTTCACACTACCACACAAAAACAATCAAAAAAACATTAAAACATCCAGAAATATGAATACTGTAAAGATCAGTGTTGATTGGAAAACAAATGATTGTGCAGAGAAACATACCACAGAGTCATGATTTTATTGTGCAAAAATAGAAAAAGTTTTCTTTGTACAATCCAGGCAATCCAAATTAAAGAGCTATAAATAAATATTTTAGCTTTTAAAATATGTTTATCTGTAACAAAGCCTCTCTTTCTCTCCCACTTTCTTATTATTCTTTCTTGTGCCACCCGCGGTTGCCCCCTGGTCATTTGCTGGTTGTCTGGCAAACTTCGGCAGCATTGCCGTGGCGACAGAGACGGGAGCAGATGTGACTCTGGTTGCCGGGCGTTTGGCAGGAGCACTCATCGTCACAGTGATGAAAATGTAGCTGGACGGCACATCATCTGTAGCTTTGTGAAGAGATGGGCGCATGCTTGTGTGTGAGTCTCTCTGTGTGCATGTGTGGGGGATCATAGGGGAATCGAGGGGGTGGGGAAAGTTGGCATTTGGTAAACTCCCCTCACCCACCAGCAAACACACGTACATAAACACATGCACACACGCACTAACTCAGAGTGACCCCACACAGCCTAGGGGGACTGCAAGTGCACAGCCAGTAACCAGACAAGACGAGGGGTGACGAGTGTGTGTGTGTTTGTGTAAGTGTGCATCGTCTAACCAGGCAGCAAAAAGTGCTGTCAAACACACAAGATGTTTATTTTTCCCCTCTCTATTCTCTTATTTCTTGAGGTATCTTCTTCTATTTTGGTCTGACCGTCTGGTAAGTTGGAGACAAATCGCTGTTTGGGGGCTAAATGTTTGAACTTGAGCAAGGAGACCCAAATTGACACTCTTAAGGAAAACTGAGTCCTGAGGATAGCAGAGAGAGAAAAAGAGGGAGGGAGAGAGAGATTACAGATGGAAACATTACTCAAGACATCTGTAATGTGTACACACCAACAAAGAAAACAAACACAAGAACTGGCCAGTGGATATGAGCTGCTGCTGTGCTCACTCCTCTATGAACATTTGTCTTTTTCCCTGGTTGCACTTTCGTTATCACCTTAGAATGCTGCAACTCTATGCTGATTTTTCTTGAAAGGCCTTATGTCTGAATCACAATTTATTTCATTTTTCCTTAATGATGTGAAACTATAAGGAAAATGAAAGCAACTCTTAGGGCTAGGTTGTGTGGATCCAAGTGTCTGCAGCAGTGTTTCAGTAACATTGTATTTCTGTACAGCATCATTTGTTCTCGTCGTTGCATCCACGTAAAAGGGAATTTATGTCAACATTAAGTATGTGTTATTCTTCTAAATTGTGTGTGTAGGTGCGTGTGTGAGTGTGCCTGTCAGTGGTGTGCAGAACAGCGCTTTGGCAGTGGTCTGACATTTCCTGCTCTGACATCTTGTCTCAGTTCATCTCCCCCGCCACTGAATGGACAGAAGCCCTGAAGGGACACACTAGCACCAGCGACGCAAACTTGTCTTTTTGTCAGCATCCGTGAGGAGCTCTCCAGTACATTAGTCACGGACACACATGCACACATACATAAGTTTCTTTCTTTTTTCCATACTCCTCCTTATTGATGTGAAATGACACAGTGACTGTCAAGTGCAAACTGTCAGTTGTCATTTGCAACAATTTCCTACATATTTTGATGAACATCTTAAGAACTGTCGTGAATTCTTCCTGAAGTTTATTAATATTTCAAGAAAGAATAAGGAAGCCCTGACTTCAATCTGACACACAGTTGGATCTGCTCACTGTTTAAAAAGAAACATTAAATTTCTTCACACTATCTGACATTAAATCAGACTAAACCTTTCCTGTTACCCTACTGAGACTTGTACCCGTTACTGATCTAGTTTGATGATTGGTTGAAGTGTTTGTTTATAGATTTTCTTCTGTTTTGAATGTGATTTTATATTTATTTTATTTTTAGATTTTTTTTTGCATTTTATGTTTTTATACTTTTAATCATGACTTTAATTTTTAGTATTTTCTTTCATTTGTGTAATTATGGACCTGAGTCTGTTTTTAAAGTTTTTCATTTGATCTGATTAGTGTTTGGTAAAACTGCTTTTTTAACCATATAAGTTGGTTCAAACATTTTGACTATCTATCCACAAAGTTCTAACAATAGTTTGCTGCAATTTTGTCCTATTCCTCCTGATAGAACTGGTGTAACTCATGTTTAGGCAAGTTTGCTTTTCACCGTTGCCTACCAAATTTTAATGGAACTGAGATCAGAACTTTGTGATGGCCACTCCAATACCTTGACTTTGTTCTCCTTAAGACACTTTATAACTAATTTGGAGGTCATATTGGGGTCATTGTGCATTTGGAAAACCCATTTGTGCCAAAGCTTCAACTTCCTGGCTGATGTCTTCAAATGCTGCTTCAGTATGTCTACATAATTTTCTTTTCTCATGATGCCATCTATTTTGTGAGGTGCACCTTCCCTCCTGCAGCAAAACAACCCCACAACATGATGCTGTCACCACCATACTTGACAGTTGGGATGGTGTTCTGAAGCTTCAAAGCTTCCCCCCTTTTTTCTTCAAATATACTGATTGTCATTCTGGCCAAATGGTTCAGTTTTTGCTTTGTCATTCCACAGGACATGTCTCCAGAAATCAGAATTTTGTCCCCATTACCATTTCCAAACTGTATTCTAAATTTGGTTTTGAAGTAATGGTTTTCTCTTCCCAGGGTACCTTTTTATCTTATGGTGGTACAGGATTTGTTTTACTGTGGATAGAGACACTGTCTTACCAGTTTCAGCCAGCATCTTCACAAGGTCCTTTGCTGTTGTCCTGGGGTTGGTTCACACATTTCACACCAAAAACTTTTCTTCTCTGGGATTCAGAATCTGTCTCCTTCCAGCAGGGCCGCTGCTAGGCTTTTGGATGCCCTAAGCATAATTGGCCAGGGAGGCCCCCTCCAAACACAAACACAGACAAAATTCGAGTTCCTTCTTAACCTGTTGCTATTTATTTTCAAACTGGCATTAAATAAACATATGAACACGTAAATTTAGAAATTAAGTAATATACAGCATAAAACAAAAACTAAATAAACTGCAACAACAGCAGTAACATATAAATAATATATAAGTAATATACAAAACTTAATTTAGAGCAGCATGGTATGCCACGGACCGGTGCTGCTCGGTTGTGTCCTAAAATAATGCCCGTCGGGTATAGTCCTGGTCCTGTTAGTAGCTTATGGTCTTTTGTGCAGGCTACGGGTTTGAAATTAGCTGTATGCTAACGTTGAGGTCAAAAATATAGTTTTTGACAATGTTTTTTTGTTTTGCCAAAACAATTAGGCCTTGACATAGGGTGGCCAAAAAGGAGGACATTTTTCAAGACTCAACAAATCTAGGATAAAAACTTATTGTTGTACTTACATCACTGTAATACAGAGAATTAGGAACTACTGGACCAGTTCTCGGTTCGGAGGAGTGGTAGTGCAATTAAAATCAGAGATCAGAGTCACGATCTTCACATTAATTTGAAAATCCTGCTCAGTAAATTATCAGCCGGCAATTTACTGAACATATAAAAACATAACATACAGTTCACATTCATGCAAAAACTTGAGTTTGTTACTCATGACACCTTTCTTTGTAACCTTCAGGTTAAACTTGTTTTAAAAAAACTGGCCTGTATGACAGACCATGCAGAAAAGTTTGTTTAGCTCAAATGCATTTACATAAAATTGTCAAACAAAAGAAGAAAAATAAAATCTCTAACACTGGTCAACTTAACAAGGCGGCAGCTTTCATGTCTGCTGTTAAACTTCACAAACAAAAACAGCTGATTGACGCCAAATACAGGGTTATAATGTCAGGAAAATAAAACACAAGGGGTTTAACACAGATATATTCAGTAAAGTCAAGTTATTTAATCAAGTAATAAAGTCTTTTCCTGTTTTACAGACGGAGTTTGAGGCTTAATTATCTTGTAAACTCGTCACATACATTTCCGAAAATAAGATATAACTAAAAGAAATCTCACGTACTCAGTTTGTTTCACGTACTCGTTTAAAAAAAATTCTATCATCTTTTACACACTTCTAAAACAAACAATTAACCTAATGAACTGTCACAAACATTTGCATTTATCCAGGCCTACTAATTGTCATTTCCTGTAGTTATTGTTATTATTTGTTAACCCGTTTATACATGAGGGTGATGTGGGTTACATCCTAGACAGCCTATAAAAACATGAACTTACCAGCAAAAGATACACGGGCGTCATCTCTTTGTTTTTTCTTCTTTCTTTTTTCAGCTCCAGATTCGTGTTGTCTCTTCTTACCTGACATCAGTAGCCATTCAACAACAGAGTAGCCTGGGATGCAGAACGTTTTGAGGGCTGTACCATTAGGGTCATGGAGGCGGAAGGGGGGGCTCTTTATATAAATTAGAAAAAAACATTTAAGTTGCCCGAATTGCGAGTGATAGGTTAAACAATTAAGAAAAAACAACGGTGGGCCTGTTATAACTAATTTATGTATTATATGCAATAGGCTAATGTAATAATTTTCATGACATTTCTTTTGAAACCCTTTTTGGAGGCCCCCACCAGGTACTTGGGGCCCTACTCGCTCTGCTTACTTTGCGTATGGACAGCGGCGGCCCTGCCTTCTAGGCTGGTATGATGGTTGTTCATTCATGTTTTTATACTTGCGTATTGTTGTCTGAACAGGTGAATATGGGACCTTCAGGCATCTGGAAATTCCACCTAAGGATGAGCCACACTTGTGAAGGTCAATAATTATTTTCCTGATGTATTGGCTGATTTCTCTTAATTTACCCATGATGTCAAAGAAAGAGGCTGTGTTTTGGGTGTGCCTTCATATCCATCCACTGGTGTAAGACCAGTTGGACGCAATTAACCTACCAGAAGCTTCTATGGCTCGGAATGGAATCATCTGGAGTTTTCTTTTTGTTTAAAGACACAATAAACTTGGTGTATACTTTGATGAAACTTCAAAGGAATAAAAAATACATAATAAATCTCCGTCTCTTTATTGTGGCATTTCACAAATACAAAAAATATGTTTATTTATTGATCAAAACAAAAAGGTTTACTCTGATTTGATGTTTGACAGTAAAGAAAAAAAATGTTTGTAAAAGTAAATATCTGGAATATCTGGTATCAACTATGTAAAATGTACAAATATTGGTTTAGAGTTAATCCTTTATGTGGCAGATTACATTCAAGTTTTTATTGGGACTGATGCTTTACTTCTCTTCCTCCCTGCATTTCCTTTTTAGATTTAGATACACTGGCTGATGGGAGCTCCTACAAGATGCATAGTGAAGCAGTCAGTCTTCTGCATAAAGGTTTGTTCTACAGCTACCTTGGTTTACAAAATCAACATTGTTGAATGTTTCTGATGTCTGCACCATTACCAGCTTCTTTAGTTTGAAGTTCACAGAAAATGTGAACATACAGTGTTCACACTCAACACAGGTAGACGATCAGGAATGAGGTACGTTAGTTACAAGTGTCTGCAGCCATTGGTAAAGCATGGTGGAAGATATGTCATGTTTTGGGATACAGTTTAACCTGTGTTGTTGAAAATTATTTTAATGTAAAGGAAATGATTATGGGACACCAACATGCTTTTTTAAAAGGTTATTTATGGCTTTAGTGTCCTTTATTTGAAAGTGGATAGCGTAGAATGGGGGATAACATATGGCAAAGGTCCATGAGGACAGGACTTGAACTTGGGACGGCCACATCGAGGGTTGAGGCCTCTGCACATAGGGCGCTCGCACTAACCGCTACGTCACTCAACGCCCCACCAACAAACTTTTTTTTAGCAGGCCTATGATCCTAATAACACTGTCAATCCCTTCAGTATTCTTGACCAGAAATTAATAAAGTTTAACACTATGAAGTGCAGACTGCACCGTTATTAAGCAATTGTGGAATCACCCTGACTGAAAAATGAATCGGTATTTATTTAAATCGTGTAAATATCTGGTTGGTCAGGTCCTTGGTAGCTATGGTCCAAGGAAATGTTTATTTTTCTTTGCTGTTTTGGTTTTGTTTGTTTTTATTTCTTTAAAAGTTATTGAATAACTGTTCAATAGGATTCTATTTAGGTGAATTCAGGAAAAGCCCACAGAGGGTCTGAAAATGTCTCAGTTCATTATTTTATGACCACAAATTATGTAGTGAATCATGATCAACCAACACTGTCAATCTAAGAGTTGTACTATTAATCTGTTCAGTGCAAATACCTGACATAGATGAAGCTATCATATGAAAAAAAGTTGCAAATCCAAATATTGTTTTTTTAGCAGTATTACCAACATTGACTTCAATGTCTGAATTGAAGAATTGCTCTTCCTAAGCAGGCCTGCCATCTTTAGCTATCTCATCTCACCAGCTTTCGCGTCTCCACCTCTTTTTCCTCATCTCCAGAATCTCCAACAGTCTTTACGAGGCCCAGGAGAGCTTTGACATTTCTAAATGAAAAGGCTCTCTTTCCAGGGCTGCAACAGCTGACGATTTATGACAACGAGGCCTCACTGGAATCTTTGCCGCTGTCAGCCAGCATAATGATGTTTTTATATAAAGATGATTGGTGGGACTACATGCGCTGCACTGTGTATCAGGTCTGTACGCGTGTAAGCCTCTGTGTGATTGGGTGATTTAAGGCAGACACTTGAATCGTTTACTTGTTGTTGTTTATTGCTCAACTGTTTACTATGTGGGAAGCTGTTTTTTTATTTTTATTTTAACATTTAGTGTACCCTTCAACCAGGCATTCCTTTGTCTAGAGATTTGTGTTAACTCTGCTCTCCCTCCTTGTTTTTCTACTCATTGTTTTAAGGTTGTGTTCTGCTTTTTCTTGCTATATTTGTCAGTTCAAACAAGTATTTCTAAACTTCCCATTCTTTTTCTGCCTTGCCTCTTGCTACATCAAAAGTCACACATACTCACCCCCAACTCCCTCGAACCAGTCACTAGTGACAGGCATATAGTTTGCTATAGTTTCTATTAGAGGATCATTGCATGCTTGAGGGCCCCCACAGATTGGTTACATTTTGTTCAGCAGGGCATTAGTGGGGCCTGTCGAAGGGCCCCATCATCATCAGTGTGTCTGCCATTTTCCGGCGGTGATCTATGATTCCACCATCAGACATACATAAATCAGAGTGCTAAAAGGATTTCTACTCTACCTCACAGCCCCACTACTATTAAATTTATGCTGCTGTAAAAGAAAGGAAAATTACTCATTGAGGTCCCCCCACCACATCCTCGAGTCTTTCTCGTTCACTTTGTTGCTGTCTCCATGCGATGTGTAGCAGTAAAAAAATAATAATAATAAAAGAGGAAAGACGGGGTGAACAATCATATGTGCCGCTCATCATTTCTTTCCTAACCTTCCTCCTCCCCCTCTTCTTCTCTCTAATATCATCATTATCAGAATCGTAAAGCGAAAAATAACATGCCAGAGGGGAAAAAAAGGTGAGGGAAGAGGGTTTGGAGAGGAGTAAGTGTATTCCCTTCAGCCACTAATCCAACTTCTTTCCTCATCCTCTCTCCAATCATCTCTTCTCTTCCACACATGAACACTTACTTAAATTTGAGAGCAGTTCATAATTAGTCCAAAATGTCTGTACAAGCTCACACATGGTTGCATGCTTATGACTACTTACATTTCGTTTTTTTTATGTTATTGTTTTGCAATGCAAGTGTGCTTGGAGACAGTGCTTGTTGGTGTGTCTTTGTGTGACTTCACTGTTAAATGCAAATCAGTGAATCGCCCAAGCAGAACGCCTTTCAAATCCCATCGCCGCTCCACTCTGCCCTTCCACTACCGGAATGCAGCGCAGGAAGGCAGGTAGGTATGGAGTATGGGCAGTGCGTTGTTTTGGGTGACTGGTTATGTTATTGGCCCACAATCTACCCATTAACTTCTTGCTTTCCTCTCTGTCTATCATCACACGCTGTCAAAGTGAGGCTTTTCTGTTACTATGTTTTGTATGTAAATATATCTGCCTTGCCACCAGTTCATGGGTTTTTGGTTCAGGCTTTTTATATGCCTTTGTACTTCTACTACTGATCTTTTAACCTATGTATTTTTTATGTTTGAGTCAGTAGGCCTTTTCATCCATTTTGTATAAACATTTTAAACTGGGACATATCTCTGGAAATACTATAATTTAAATTAATAAAAACTAGAAGGCAAAGATGAAGTGCTTGTACAACCTCATATACACTGATCAAATAATTAATATTACTATTAATCAGAGGTTGTACCAGACTTTTTCATTGTCATCATTTTGACTGACGGTGTCAAAACAATCCCGTCATGATCTATTTTTACCTGTCAATTTTTTAAATGATCATGATTTTCATCCATTTTAATTAATAAAATAAATACGAACAAGCTGAACAGAGAATCCGCATCATGCCATCACACATCAAGCAGATGCCTGTATTAAATAAAAACAGTTCACCCGCTGTGGTTTGAATGTGCACTCTAACAATTGGTTCTTGGACCGCATGGACCTGAATCTCAAATTAAAGTGATCAGAACGAGACTCTCTGAGCAAAGGGTTTCCTGGTGTCTGAAGACCTCGCTCTAGGGGGAGAAAATCCCGCAACATGTGCTCCTTCTGCATCGGATTGTGACCTGTAGTAGATGCCCTCCAAAGCCTCCGGACCTCTGGTGTCAGCTCCCGGATGGCGAGATGCATGGAGTATCCAGGTCTGAGATGATGCACAGATGCTATCATGGGAATGACTTTTTGACTGATTTAGTTACCTGTGATCTGTGCGTCAAGTTGAAAATGTTTGCCTGTCTGCACCAAGTGGTCAGGGATGTAAATTGTAATCTGTACAAATGACAGATGACCGTTGGATTTTTCCGTCACTTTCTTAAAAAAACGGTAAAATACAGAAAATATTTGGTTAACGCGCTTCTGCTTTAGGTAGTACACAACCGATGTTAGTACTATTGATCACATATCTGAACATCTAACTATTCAAACCATGAATATAATGATCAAAGGTCAAGAACTTCAATTTGAAAAACTAATTCATCACATCTGTCTTCTGGCCAAATCGCCAACCGCTGACAGCTTACAACTGTCTGGGTATCATGTGTGAGAAATGAATCAAAATTGCCCAAAAGAAAACATCACGACTGCTCCTGTACTTGTACCATAAATGCACCACTGTCAACTTTTCAACTCAGTTATCCCAGATCAGAGGAGCACAGATGACTATGCATTGACGAGATGCCTCCTGGAAGCCACGATGACAGTAAAAATTGCTTTAAGCAATGCCAGTATTTTAGTATGAATCATAATTTCCAACTACAACAGACTAATTGTGAACATTTTGTACAGTTGCACTGTTCTGTGCCTTTGTTTAACTCACTTGGATAGGTTGTACTTGCATCTTAGAATTTATGAGTTGATACAAATATATTCTATGTTTTAAACATTCATGCTTTTCTTTCTTAAACTGAAAACTCAATTTAGTCTTGATTTAGTGCTAGATAAAGTGCTTTCAATAAAGAACATATATTCTCTCATAAAGAATGTACAAGTTAATTCCCAGAGTAAAAATTGTACAAGTAAAGAAGATATCTTTGTTACAGGACATTAGCATAGGATATGCTCAAATCCCACAATGATTCTCCAATCATATGCATAAGTTTATGTTAAAGTGACCATATGGTGTAGCAAGGGATAATAAGCTGTGTTGGAGAACTATTAAATATAGGTGTAAAAATGTTTGGGAATGTAATGATTTAAGTTTATTGTAGGTTACATTTGATTATTTTTATTAGTGGTGAGGCTTCAAAAACTCGGATTAAATAGAAATGGGGTATATAAATGGTCATGGTCCACTGGTGTTTGTGTTTTGGTTTTTATTTGTGTGATTTCTAAATGTTTCTGAGTTATTTTTTATTGTCATTTGGGGTTTTCCTTATCGGTTTATTCCCCTGTGTTCTTTTTTATGGTTAGCTGATTTATTTTTGTTTTATTCCTTTGTTTAGCTTCTTACCTATTATTGTGTTATGTGCATTTTAGTTTGGTTTTTAACATTTTACTTTTTCTACTTTGTGTTTAGCTAAACTGCTTTTGTGTTTTCTGTTCCTTTGTCTTCTTCCCTTAGATCTCCTGCTCAGCACTCTCCTCTCACAGCTGTTCTTCCTTCCCCTGATTAAGGTCACCTGGATCCTTCAGTATATATACTTCCTGGTTTTCACTGTTTTTTTACTGATGCCTTCCGTTACACTGCCCATGCTCCATGTCATGTTCTTGGGCTCTTTCTGTAAGTTTTTTGCTTATCATTTATTAACATCTGCTACCATTATAAGCCCTAGTGTTAGTCTGCGTTTTGGTCCTTTGCCCAATTCAAATACTTGACAAAAGAAAGCAGGCATGACTTGGATCAAGTATTGAAGTTTTTTCTTACGTGTTCTCATTTAATTTGCTGTTAGATTTATAAATTTTTATACTTTTCTGCTCTTATCTCAATCTTAGGCAAATTACTTTCTAACTCATAAATGAAGAAAATATTCACACACCATTGCATAAAATCTAAGATAGTATAACAAATAGACAGAGAAATTTATTATTTCTAATGAAAAATATTTAGTTTGACCAGAACCATCAGTCGCTATGTCTCTCTAGGACAGGGTTCGAATTACACCAAAGCTTTTGGGGGAGCCATATTTTTTATTGTGCTCTGCAATTTTCAAATTTACCTGCACACACGTATTTATTTTATGGCACAACAGTCAATAAAATAAAACAATAGTTTTGGTAGTTTAACAGGTTCTGAACAAACAAAAAGCAATAGGGGATCCACATGCAGTCCATTTTTTGCCTTTCAAGAACAACAAATTACAGAGCAACTTAGATTAGGAACACCATCATCATGATCATGATGATCATCATCACCACCATCAAAAGCAAAATAATTGCAAAACCAAGAACTAATATCAGTCCAGTATCGTTCTTTAGATCAGTAGGGACCACAGATCACCAATATATTTAATATTTTTAACAAACCTAGCTCTCATTTGATTGGCAATGTGACCTATTATTTCAGCACATGGTCTGATTTGTGCACACTTCACCGCTATGAAGTTTTTAGTTATATTAATTATGGCTGGGGGCTTTCTTAAAGCCATTTTTTTTATTTTGCCACCATATAGGCTGTTCTGTAAGACATATTTGTTTCTTCCATTATATGAGCATTCGTTTTCTTCTCTCTGAAATTTCAACTGCCCTTTTGTGAGCCAAACTGTCTCAATGCTTGTAAAAAATTGTTCTAAGGTTATTCTGATACACTGCTGACTTCTCCATTAATCCGTTCTTCAGACAGTACCCCAGTTTTGATTTTGGCAAGCAGCAGACCTTTTGCATCGACACATATTGTACACCCTAACTTGTGATTTCTAGTAAAGAGCCAAGTATTCCTACCTTTCCACTCGCTCCACTACTTGTGTGTCCAGTAAAAAGGAACGGCTGCATGACCTGATTCAGGCCTCACCGCACTGCAGGTAACTACTAAGTTACAGCTGATCCCACTGTTCTGCATCCGTTACTGATGAGCTCTCACCGTGAGCAAAACATACAGGTGAAACTTGAAAAATTAGAATATCGTGCAAAAGTTCATTTATTTCAGTAATTCAACTAAAAAGGTGAAACTAATATATGAGATAGACTCATTACATCCAAAGGGAGATATTTCAAACCTTTATTTGTTATAATTCTGATGCTTATGGTTTACAGTTAAATAAAAACCTCAAATTCAAAATCTCAGAAAATTTGAATATAACATGAAATAAAAAAACAAGGATTTTAAATAGAGAAATGTCGGTCCTGTCTATGGGGTCCAGGTGAGGCGAGTTTGCTGGCCAATCAAGCACAGTAATCCCACGGTCGTTGAACCAGGTTTTGGTACTTTTGGCAGTGTGGGCAGTCCTGCTGGAAAATGAAGTCAGCAGCTACATAAAGCTCGTCTGCGGAAGGAAGCATGAAGTGCTCCAAAATGTCCTGATAGATGGGTGCGTTGACTCTGGACTTGATAAAGCACAGTTGACCAACACCAGCAGATGGCAAATCAACTCAAACTGTGGAAACTTCACAGTGGACTTCAAGCATCTTGGATTGTGGGCCTCTACATTCTTGCTCCAGACTCTGGGACCTTGGTTTCCAAATGAGATGCAAAATTTGCAGTTACTTTTTTTCTTTAGCCCTGGTAAGATGCTTCTGACATTGTTTGTTGCTCAGGAGCAGCTTGACAAGAGAAATAGGACATTTGAAGCCCATGTCCAGGATCCGTCTGTGTGTTGTGGCTCTTGATGCACTAACTCCAGCCTCAGTCCACTCCTTGTGAAAGTCCCCAACACTTTAAAATGGTATTTTCCTGACAATCCTCTCCAGGCTGCAGTCATCTCTGTTTTTGTGCACCTTTTTCTTCCACACTTCTTCCTTCCACATAACTTTCTATTAATGAGCTTTGATACAGCACTTTGGGAACATCCACTTTCTTTTGCAATTACCTTTTGAGGCTTTCCCTCCTTATGGAGGGTGTCAATGATGGTTTTCTGCACAAGGTCAGGTCAGCAGTCTTCCCCATGATTGTGATTCCTACTGAACCAGACTGAGACCATTTAAAGGCTCAGGAACCCTTTGTAGGTGTTTTGGATTGGTTAGCTGATTAGAGTGCGACAGTTTGAGCCTAAAATATTTAACCTCTAATATTTTGCAATTCTCAATTTGGGGTCTTCATAAGCAATAAGCCATAATCATCAAAATTATAACAAAAAGGCTTGAAATATCTCACCTTTTAAGTTGAATTACTGAAATAAATGAACTTTTGCACAATATTCAATTTTTTTTAGTTTCACCTGTATTTGTGTTTCAAATGTGCTTTATTAGCAAGAACCCAACACCGATTTGCATTAGCATGCTTCACATAGCATCTGTCAATAAAAACAGTGCTATGGATTTATGTCACAGAAGGAATTAAGTAAAAGTTATTTTCAGGACAAGTCAGTATTTGGAAAATTTAATGTGAGAAATTTAACACACAAATTAGGATTTTATTTTAATCTAAAACACATCAAGATTCTTGTTTAAAAAAAAAAAAAAAGGAGAAAAAGAATGCAAACTAAATTGAAACTGGACTATTTTAGAACTCCCCCTTGGTGTGTCAGTTGAGGGCTTTAAGGGGAGCCGAGCTCCCCTTAGCTCCCCCGTAATTCGAACCCTGCTCTAGGATGTTATTTTTTAATTTTTGTAATGACTGGTTCAAGCTGTCAATTTTTGTTACTGTAGTGGTACCAAGGAGTGAGTAAGAGAATGGTGGTAACTCATGTCAACATTCTTAGAATCAAGACAAGGAGAATGACACAGTGGGGGGAAAAAGCAGCTTCTCAACAACTTGTAGTAATCCTGTCTTTGTATGATGCTAATTATATGTAAATCCGCGTTGTAAAGTGATTTGGTTTTCCTCGTATTTGAAATAATTATACAAGCTCTGCTCATAAAAAACCTCTTCCGTTTCAATTGGTACACTGCTTTCTGTTGTTTCTGCAGAGGAGTGTGATGGTTGGTGTTTTAATCCACTATACCGGCATGTTTACCCGCAACGAGCGAATAATGTGATTGTCATTGTCAGTTACACTTATGGTTCATTTTACTCGATCAGGTTTAGGAAGGTTGCTTTTAAGCCACCTTTTATTACAGAATACTAATTAAGTGGTTAGGAGCAGATTATTTTTAACTCCACCTTTTGAATACCTCTCACTTTTGAAGCTTTGCTTAAATGTATTCAATATTTACAAGAAATTGATCAGGAATTGTTTCAATCAACACGTGAACGAATGCTGAGATTAAAAAATGAAGAAATTTGTGGTATTACTGAACATACAGTACATCTGAATGTTAGCAGCTAATGTTTACATTTTAGCTTCTTCAAGTAAAGGTTGCGTCAAGTTTTGCATAGGTAAAATTCACCCCCCAGGCAAAAGTATCCCAAATCTAACTATTTTGACCATGACAGATTTTTTTCAAATCAGACCGATAGGGGTTCCTAATTCTGATATGTTTCTGTTTTTCAAAGCTCACTCGGTTTAAATGGCAATGTCGCTGTTCATCTGACTCAATCAATGTAAACTAGCATAGGTGATTGTTTGATTGCTGCTATGTTTCAAACTGCATGTTGTTCGAGTTGCAAGCTTCAGCTGTTTCTCTTTATTCAGACTCCATGCAGGTAAACCCACTTACATCAAGACACTATCAGAATTGGACCCCTTTAAAATAAAAGTTTTCCCCAACAGTATTTTCAAACATTACTGTAGACACCCTTGATGGAGTGATTCATAATGTTATTTCTTCTGATTGGACAACAGAATTGCTACATACATGCAAGCTGCAAATGACACCAGTCTTCTTCTGCACACGTGGGTGACCACCAATGATGGCGGTCGCTATAAACCTACAACTTGGTCCACACACAAAAAAATTTAACTGAGCATAAAGTAAGTTCTGGAGTGTTAATATAGACTTAGAGGTTTGCAAGCTGCTTGATATCATTAACAACGCGCTGCTGTGGCCCAGGCAGCAAATGAGTACATAAAACAGAAACAAGAGTGTAATATACTGCCAAAATCTCACCTGAATTACTACTGCTACTTTCACATTCATACTGAAGTGTATGTCTAAATGAAGAGATAAAACATGTCCAATTACAAAAATTACTCATAAAGGATGGAAAACTCAGTACTAACAGTATCTCATTTTACTTTGTTTCAAGAGAAACGAAAAAATGTTGAAATATATTTTTTATTTATACAGCAGTGAATAAAGAATATCACAATTTTTCTAACAATAATACAATTTTATTAGTAGATTCTAGTATTTCAGAAAGTGGTCAGCATAGAGGTGACTGGAGATTTTGTCCGATTTTATAAATAAATAAAATCATAAAACAACAAAACTACTTAAAACCGGATATTAACACATTTTTAAATGAGTGAGTCAACATTTGATAAAAAAAAGTTTAAATAGCTTAATATATAAACAATCTCGTGTATGCGCCGCACCTGAACACAGTATAGAAGCGAACCTTGTTGGGAAGCACCTGATGGAAAGACTCCTCTCAACACAGTACGATAAAAGATTTTAGGACTGTGTGGTTGTACATGTTAATTACTTGGAGTATGTCCATTATGTGTGAGCTCATAAGGATAAACACTTCGTAAAAAGCGGCAAGTAGGTATACAATCTTGTCAAATAGAAAGCCAACAGATAAATGAAGATAATTCTTTTTTTAATGGTGAAGATTGAATAAGAGAATAGCTTCAAAGAGCATTGATACAGAGGATAAAATGTTTAGACTGTACATAAAAAGTTGTCTGAATACAATTTCATAATCATTAGGAAACGTAAGATGGATACAAATGGAACAGGAAAGGGATAAAGAGAGCGAGACTGATGGGAAGGAGAAGTTACAAAATTGTATTCAGGTTACCTAGACAAGGACACATTTTGATAGCCACAGCCATACTTTCACTTTCCGTGGGGCACATACGATTTGGCCCAGTGCTCTCACACAAACACAGACACACACAAAGGCAAAACAATAAAAAAGGGCAGTGTAAAACAGGTGCCATAAAGACTGGTAGAGGAGACTGTGCGTGGGGTTGTGTCAGCAGTACAGAGATCACTTGTGATGGAAGCACATTTATAGCTACACATTATCTCACACACATACACAGACAGGGTGTGGCTTTTATTTACTTGTGAGAAAAAGGCTTATCTTGCCCACAACTGTGAGGCTAAACAGAGGTCTGACCTCGGCTCCTCTCTGCTCCTCTCCACACCTTCTCCTCTCATCCTCTCATCCTCCCTTCACCTCAAACCTTCCCCTGTGGCTCAAGTGTGCACGTTGGCTAAGCAACGCAACAAGGGCTCTAACCTGCGACCTGGTGCACATACCACGTAGAAATGATTCACAATCTTCTCAGTGTGGCACTGCTGAAATGTTTTGTCTTTTAGAACTTTGTTGAAGGAGAAAAGATTTTTGTCCACTTTGAGCACCAAACAGGAGATATTGATATTCTCATTTGGTGAAAGATTTCCCTGGATTTTTAGTGCCCTGTAGGAGCCCCTTAGCTATCTCCTTATGTGTTTTCAGCACTGGCAAACACGAACAAAGCCCTGGACCGTACTTGCTCACAGATCTGTGCGTTTTCCGTGCGTAGGAACAATTTTACGTATAATGTGGTATTTACCATCTTGTACTTGTGTGTAGAAATGTTCCTAAGTATAAGAACAGCTCTGACCTTGCGCACGCACAGAATTTAGTGGTAGAACTGGGGACCTGCAACACTAAAACAGTTTTACTTTGACGGAATATTTATCTAATCAGTTTATCACCTCCGCCAAAAAGCTCATGTTTGCATCTGTCTGTCAAAATAATTCAAACTTATGGATGGATTTGGATTAAATTTTCAGGAAATGTTTGAAATTTGCCATGGAATAAATGCTAAAATTTTAGGGTTGATCATGCATGGTCAAGAAATCCTGGGAATCGCAATCTGGTGGGGTGGGGGGCGCGAGGTGCTTCGCGGCGGTCAGCGCTCTCCGTGTGCTTTTTTTTACTCGTCACATCAAGGCAAGGCAAGGCAATTTTATTTGTATACCACACTTTCAACAACAAGGTAATTAAATGTGCTTTACATGATTAAGGGGTAAAATAAAAATAGCAGTAAAAAAACAAAAAAAATAACAGACAAAGCATATAAAGTAAAAACAGCAATAAAGCAAGAATCACACACAAAACGTATGATACATGAAAATATTACTCAAAGGCAGCTCTAAACAGATTAGTTTTTAGTTGTGATTTTAAAGAACTCAGTCTTTCAGCAGCTTTGCAGTTGTCTGTAAGTTTGTTCCAGATTAAAGGAGCATAGAAACTGAAAGCTGCTTCTCCATGTTTGGTTCTAATTCTAGGGATGTTGAGAGAACTGGAATTCGAGGACCTGAGCGGTCTGGGGGGTTGGTATATTGACAGTAGATCTTCAACATACTTTGGTGTTAAGCCATTCAATGATTTATAAACTAGAAAAAGGTATTTTGAAGTGTATTCTCTGAGCTACAGGGAGCCAGTGTAAGGACTGTAAAATTGTTGTGATGTGCTCTACTTTCCTGGTTCTATTGAGGACACAAGAAACAGCATTCTGGATCAGCTGGAGCTGTCTAATTGAGTTTTTAGGCAGACCTGTGAGGACACTATTGCAGTAATCAATCCAAGATGAACGCATGGATGAGTTTTCCTAGGTCCTGTTGCGATATCAGTCCTTTGATCCTAGAAATGTTCTTCAGGTGATAGAAGGCTGACCTTTTTATTGCCTTTATGTGACCCTGGAGGTTCAGGTCTGAGTCCATAAGTACACCTTAAAATTTCGGGCCTGATCAGTAGTTTCTATCTGTATTAACTGAAGCTATGTGCTGACTCTTGATCGTTCCTCTTTAGGTCCAAAAGTAATTACTTCTGTTTTCTTTCTGTTCAGCTGGAGAAGGTTATGGCAAATCCACCCATTGACTTGCTCGATGCATTTACTTAGGGTGTGGATGGGTTCAAAGTCACCATTACATCGTAATGTAAAGCTGAGTATCATCTGTATAGTTTTGGTAACTAATGTTATTGGTTGTTATAATCTGGGCTAGTGGAAGCATGTAGATATTGAGTAAAAGGGGGCCTCAGGATGGAGCCCTGGGGCACCCCACATGTGATTTCTGTTTGTTCTGATGAAAAGTTTTCTATTGAAACAAAGAAGTCCCTGTTCTTTAGGTAAGACTCAAACCAGCTAAGTACTGTACCAGAGAGGCTGACCCAGCTCTCCAGTTGTTCCAATAGTAACAACAAGTGCTTCAGTTTAAAAGGATGTCTTTTTTTTTTAAGGTGACTCTAAATCAGGCACAACTCCAGACAGCAGTATAACAGTTTTTTAAAAGAGTTTATTATTTGGTAAACAAAGGCTGGAACTTAGGAACGGCCAGACAGGAACTCGGGAAACAGCATTAACTGGAAAGG
Organism: Valencia hispanica; assembly: GCA_963556495.2. Lineage (NCBI taxonomy): Eukaryota > Metazoa > Chordata > Actinopteri > Cyprinodontiformes > Valenciidae > Valencia > Valencia hispanica. The sequence goes on along the minus strand of OY747701.1, from coordinate 41,719,279 downwards.
AGCAGGTAAGTGGTTATTGAACTGTTTTGATCTGGTGACTGAGAATATGGAAGGAGACGTTCTTACTTGGTTGTCAGGAGAAGGAAACTTGGGAAAGTAGTAGGAGGCTGTCAGCTGAGGTTGGCTGGGGATGAGTGGTGATGTATTCCGGTCTTGTAGGTTGTAAATGATGAGTCCACTCCGTTCATCTGTTCTTTGCAGGTGTTCTGATGTTTTCGTTGGAGGGTGGACAGACAGGTGGCTGCGGTGAGCGGTAAGGTTAGTGCTGTATATTGTGCGTTGCAGGAGGAACGATGGAGGCTGACCAGGAGGGAATCCGGAGGAGCTCGGTCTTGGTGAGTTGATTTGAATCTTGAAGTTTAGGATCGGGTGCCAGGGTGGAGCTCGGGAACGACGAAGGATCTCGGGGGGATCTCAGGAGAGGACCTGCAAAGAAACACAGGTAAGACTTTCCTTGGAACATAAAGAGAGTTATTGCTACTGAGAGCAACTAAGTAGGCCTTGTACCACGTTTGGCAGTGGAACCATCTGACGTCAGCCTCCAGGAGCCACTCCCCTTTTGAACTGGAACTACGATGAGGATGATGAGCCGCACCTGTTGCAGCAACTGCCAATCACACCCTAAGGAGAGAGGTAATGGAGAAACACACCATCCATCCACCAGCACACAGCAACAGACTTTTAACAGGATGTTGTTACACTTATAAATAAAAGGTTTGCAAACTGTACTGTGGAAACTGGATGGTGATGGTTATCAGTGAAGCAGGTTGTTGCTGTCTCCATGCGTACTAATGCCAGCCAAAGCAGTGTGTCCAATAACGCTGGCCACACACATGTCAAATGTGGTAATCTGTGCACCCCAGTTGAAGATCTGGCCCAGCTTTGTGCTGACGGATGTTTTATTGTATTCAGTTTGATATCAAACCAGTTTTTCCTCCACTGTCCCAACAGCATTTACTGCCTCTGTCACTTTCTCTCAGGCAGTGTTCTTTTTTTATTGGTTACCCCTGAGCTGATAGAACCGCAGAGCAATGTTTGGAACAAATATAACTGATTTAATTTGTTCAAAGATGTTAAGTACTTCCACAGAAGTGAATAACAGCAAATGAAGTGATTCTTTGCAACATTTTATGTCTGCAGCAGGAATATAACTGCTGCGTGCTGGAGGGGGGGTGGGAGAGACATGAAGCAGAGGAACTGCTGATAACAGAGTGCAAAAACAATCAGTGTTAAAATGAATTTGAGTTAACTATGACACTTTTCAAAAAGTGTGTTCATCATGACTCTTTTTTTTTTGCCCCACTTATGTTTCACCTCGATGTCAACATCATTGAAATTCCTTGTTTGGCTCTCTTGGTCATTATTTTTGTTAAGAAGTCAAGGATTTAATGGATGTCTTAGATGATGTGGTGTTACTAAATATGTTTAACTGTTTCTGTATGCAAATGACTGAACGGGGACAAGCACCTAGGTATGCACATGTGGAATTTATCATTTAACAGTTGATTGCAGAGGAACATGCATACGACTGGCCACCGCACATTTGATAAATCCGGATTTTGACTGTTTGTACGAACATTCTAAATTAAATTCGTAGGATAGAATATAGGACAGTTTCTACGAATGTTTGATAAATGGGGGCCCTGGACTTTTGTGTAAGATTTTTGGTTTTTATTTGAGCAGTACCGATATATCTATACCTAAACGTTTGTCCCAAACATGGTTAAATTTCATTTTCAGCTATTCATGGCATTTAAACAGTCCTGGGAGAGACTGGGGATCTGTCCAAGCTTGCCTCTTGCCCTTTGACTGCTGGAGGTAGTGTCCCTGACGAGGCGGATGGCTGGATGGATGGATGGATTGGATGAATGGATGGATGACATTTAAATGTATCAATTTAGACAATAATCAACAATTGTATTAAAGTTTATGCCAATCAATTTCTATGGTTACATGATTTGGGTACTGAAGGAAAGAGTAAAATCACCGGAAGGAGCTCTACCCTCCTTGGTGCGGCAGAAAAGTGTTTGTGATCTAAAAATCATTATAAATACACAGATAATTTATTTTAAAACTCTGGACCTTCGTTGTGGACCCACATCCTTCTGAAGTAGCTATACTTTCAACCCTCAATGTAGAAGAAGAACCTCTGATGATACCTCCCTCTCTTCTTATTTGCTTTATTCCACTGTAGTCTCAATAGGGGAAGGATACAAGACCCTCCCTATTGGATTCAACTAGAGGTTGGTCCCCCAAAGCAAAAATCTGCTAATGGCCACATAGGGGAGTTTGATACAGATAAAACATTGTCATTTTTTCCCATTTTCCCTGTAATATTTGTGTGACCATATTTATTTGTAACACAAACCACAAAAACTGGTTGGTTTTAGCTGGGATTTATTTTTATTGACTTCAGTTAGTGCAGATTTATAGTGGGGGAGAGAGAGTGCAACAATCTGGTGCCATTTTGAAGAAAACGTTTTAACTATATTATGAGCACCTGGTTCATTTTTACACACATTTGGAAATAACAAATATTTTGAATGCTGTTAAATATTGCTCAAAGTGAGAAACCAAAGGCAGCCAAAATCAGAATCAGATGGTCTGCATTTTGCAAAAATTGGAACTTGATATTAAAACTACCAACGATTATCCTCCAACAATCTCTGCAGTTAAGTTGCTGCAGTCTAAGTCAAAAGTTGGTGCAAACCTTGGACTCATGAAAGATGCATAAATTGAAAAGAAAAGATAAACAGTAAGCTAAACTGAGATTCTGATTTGTCTATTTTCCAGCATTAAGTTCTGTTTGGTCTGTTATTGTTTTTGCTCAGTCATATTTAGTTCCTGACTTTTTCTCCTCAGTCTTTCTCTCTCTCTCTTTGAGTAACTGTAGGAGCAATTGCTTGGCTAGCAGTGACAGATGCGCTGTATCACTGCTTCTCTTCATGAAAGGGAAAAAAGAAATCTTGTCTTGTCCTCCACATGTCTGCTCTCTTTTTAGAGCTACTGAGGTCCTGGCCCCATTACACTGATTTACACACAGTCTCTCCCTTTTTGTCCCTGTCTCTCCAAGTTAATAGCAGAATGCAGATGAGCACTTTTTCACAAGGAGCTCGCTAACTGTTAGACATACATGGGTGTGCATGTGCGTGTGTTTGTGTGTGTGAGTGCGTGCGTGCGTGCTTGCAAATGAGTTCCTCTGGCCGAAGGGATGAGAGGGTTGTGACAGGGGTCTTGACATGCTAAAGAGGCAGAGTAAATGGGTTTTTCTAAAGCAGTGGAAGAAATATCACCATTTTATACCAGGCCAATTTGTGTCCCCTTATCTTTTCCTCAAACATGTCACTTTTGCTACTGCTGAATGGTAATTACCACTCTCTCAACACTCAGTCATTCTTTACCACACACTTACAAACCTGTAGTTGAGAACACACTCAAATACAAACACGTAGCTACAATGTTTTAAGTGTACTCATGCAGAATGTGTCTTACACAATTGTCTGTGCATATAACACACCCAGAAGTGTACTTTAGTCCTTACACTGATCGTAACCCTGTGATCAAGAGAAACAAACGTTTTTCAATAGATTCTAATGCATTCTTGTTTATCTCCTGTGGTCCAGCACAAAATAATCTCCAAAATTCCTGCAGTATACTGTGAGGTCTGCTTTATGTGTTTAGGAGAGTCTCACCAATCTGTTAATCCACAAAGCCAGTCAAGATAAGATAGACAGATAAACACACACACAAAGGGAATAAATAAGCATTTATACTCATCTCATTGAAATTCTGATGGCCTTCCATAAACTGTTTCAAAAATCAGATCACTGTCACCAGCTTATGATTATGGTAACATCACAGATTGTGTGCTTTATTTTTATTTCATGAGTACGAAACCTTTACTGATGACTAAAGGAAAATCTGACCGATTTGATCATCATGCTTCCATGCTAAGAAGTAAAAAGATTCTTCATTTGACGAACTGTGACATCAGAATACAATTTGCTTGAAATTAAACGGGCATTAAATTACGATGTAAATGTATGGAAGATCTTAGCTATTTTAACAATCACTTTGTCCTTTTGTTTTACTGGAAAATACATTTTTAAGATCCCAAACAACATGCAAGGCAATATTGCATGTCCTTCTCATACAAGAGATGAATTGGTGACAATTGGTGGCCATTGGGAGCACATAGACGTTTCCTGGTGGCCTGGCCGCCGAACATCATCAGTTAACCATGTATTTGATCAAATTACTTATTCTAAACATATTTTAAATTGCATGATACAGGTATGCCTTTCAATGTATGTGATGGAATCTAGAAAAGTTGAGACCAATCAGTCGAGAACATGAAACTTTTGTTGAAATTCAAATTCTCCAGCAGTGAAGAGTAACTCCTAGTAAAAAGGGTTAAATGTGGAGAAAAAAAAGTCTGAGATTACCTGCCTTGATGCAAAGAGAAAATCTTAGTTCTATTAAGTGATAGAGAAATAAACAGATATATCCATAGTCATTTTCTACACCCGCTTTTCCTTACATTTGTGTGGGACTATGTCTATGTAACTCACTAAAACATACACACTAAAAACTGCTGGGTTAAAAATAACCCAATTTGGGCTGTTTTATAACTCAACCGCTGGGTCAATATTGCACCAACCCAGCAGTAGTTAATTTGACCCAGCAAGATGGGTTACTCCATTCTAACCCGACAAGATTGGTTAAATATCCCACCCAAATGCTGGGTCAAAATAACCACAAATCTGGGTAAATTCAACCACAATTTTGGGTTATTTATTCTACCCAAATGCTGGGTCAAATTAACTACAATTCTGGGTTGTTTCAACTAAATATGTTATTTAAGCTTATAGTTAGAGTGGCTAAGGTCATCCTGAGCTAGGTCTGTAGTTATGCTGCTATAGGCTTAGACTGCTGGAGGACAGACTTACCAATTTTCTTCACTCTGCTACTTCCTTTTCTACTACTACTCTCCAGTTGTATTACAGTTCATTCTGTAATTTCGACTGTTAACTTTGTTTTCTCTCAGTGTTTTTCTCTCCATAGAAGATATACCTGGTCTGGTATCCTGCAATGCCCTGTTGGACAGGGGGCATCGACTGGGATGATCCTCCCAGTAACTGAACATCCACTGTGTTATCAACTTTTTACTTTCTGTAACATAGAAAGTTCTCTTATATCAGATCTTCTGTTCCTACTGTGTCTCTGCTCTGTCTTCTCGAACCACCAGACGGTCGTGGCAGATGGCCGCTCCTATTGAGCCTGGTTCTGTTGGAGGTTTCTTCCTGTTAAAGGGGAGTTTTTCCTCTCCACCGTCGCTACATGCTTGCTCAGTATGAGGGATTGCTGAAGGATTGCTGTGGTTGGAAAGTCTGCATCAACGGGGCCCAACCTCACGCCAATGACTGACGCAATCTGCTGGGATTCCTTAAATAGGAAACTTTTTAACTGATTGGAATGTTTGTGTAAATGTATTGAAATGACTTCTTGTTAAGTGCCTTGAGATGACATATAAATATATAAATAAACTGAATAATTCTAACACATTACAGTACAACCTATAAGACAGAAAATACCATTCATATCTATAAAACTCACAAAATACATGCTAGATTTGGTCATGTAAAGCATATACTATGCAATAAACACAAACAATACTAAAATCTTTACCAGGCGTCACCTTGAAATTTTATTTATATAAATGTAAACAATATAAAATGTTTCAGATCAATTCATTCAGGTCAAGAACTGGAACAGATATCAGAATCAATGTAATTAAAACATTCAGTGTAAAACAACTAACAGTTAAAAGGTCTAGTGTCCATTTTTCCAATGCCTATTTGCAAGCAAGTGTACTAATTTGAAGAAACTTAACCAATTTAGACTCCACTCCTTGCATTTCATAGATGGCACTTTGTAGGAATTTGCACACATGGTCACACTGCTTCGAGTATTCAATGTCTAAAATAAAAAATGCCTTGAAGCACGCAACGATGGCCTGAAGCAGTGCGTCGTTTTCTAAAGCATGACCAGCAATGATGACGAAGGCCTGAGATACATGCTGATCATCATTTCCCAATGTCAGGACGTAGGGGTATGGTCTTCATGCCTTGGCCTCATGAAGGTATTCCACCATGTTTGTTCCAGGCTAAAAAACAAAGAAAGAAAGAATGAAAAAGAGCAAGTGAGAGAGTAGTGAGTAAGGAACAAATGTCTACAAACTAATATAGTAGAATTAAAAAAATAAGACATTTTGAGGACCATTTTCTTAAAATATTGTTTTAAGATAAAGTCTAGTTAGGTTTACAATTTGGAAAAGATTCAGTGCATCTTTAATTTTGTCTGGATGGTTATGGCAAATAGCTCAAATTATGGAAAACAATTTTAAAAAAGCATTCAGACTTGAACTGACCTAAGAAGCCATAAATCAATCACATTCTTTGTAGATTTAGAAGACTTCAACCTTCTACAGCAAGGTCTGAATGGATTAAAACACAAAAGTGTTAACCTTCTTATAAATATGTTAATTTCTGCATCAGTGCGGTGTGGTAACGAGGCGATCAGTCACTGGCACTGCAGACATGTTTTAAAAGCCTAGAATGCTTTGATAGTCACCAACACGTAAGCTTGTAGATAGCTTGACAATAGTCGGAAACCCTAAGTATAGAGTAACAAACCTGGATATGCGTGTGTGTGTTTGAGCACATTCGTGAGCCCAGGACTAACAGGTATATATTAATGAAAAGAAAAAAGTTCCTTTAGATGTACTGGAATACTTACAGGCTTATGGTCGATGAAGGCCAAGTTGCATTCTTCAATGGGGTGGCGAACCATTTTTTAACTGCGGCCATGGCCAAGTTTTTAAGTGGTTGGAGGAAGCAGAGCTGGCAGCTTCCTCAGGGCGAGTTCGCCAATGCCATCTGTAGAAGATATAGGTGTGAATACGATGTGGAATGGCATACCTGTGATTTTGTCATTCAGTATCCAACTAACATAGAACCTCTGCTAACAGTTATGTGCAGCCAATTCCTGCCCTGCAGCTAGTTAGATTGTAGTTTCATTAATCCCACTTTTCGAGGGCCAGAAGCTGGAAGATATCTATTGCCGGGGCTCTCGGAGGAAGGGGTGTGCCCACAGGTTCTTTTTAGGGGGACACTACCTGAGAGGAAGAAGAGGAACCAACAAGCACCTGGGAGTGTGCAGTATGTGTGCCAAAGCCACAAAGAGACTGTCACTGCGGAGTAGGCTCTTGCCGTGAGTGGGACTGTCAGCTGACAGCCTTTGAGAAATAACTATTTTAACCTCAAACCTGAACAGAGTAGGAGAAGAGACAGGGAACGGCGTGGAAGAAGACCTGGTGAAGCCGCAGTAGGCTGCTACAAACAGTGGAAACCTCTCTGTGTCGACATAACTTTTTGTGTAGACTGACGCATTAGCACTGCCGCTAATTATCAATCTAAGCGGCAGAAAACAACTGAACATTATGTAATATACAGCGGTATAACTTTCACCTAACAATCAGCGCGATGTCCCAGTGGTTCAATGCTCTCATTGGTGTGTCTACATAAGTCCCCCACCCCAATTTTTTTTTATTATTATATATTTGCACGACTCATGTGAATGCTATTTTCCGAGGTCAAAATGGCGAATTTAGCAGAAAAGCAACTGATTTGCATGTATGGTTGTTAGTCACTAAAATATGGATGCTTTGCTTTAACAAATAATTAAGTTAAATAATTACCTGGTATGAGAGCCCTTGCAAGAGTGCCATCATCTGGTGTTTGAGCCGGTGTCTATGCCGTGCTCCTCCAGGAATCCAGTGGTTCCGTCCTGGGGTGTACCATATTTCCTGCCAAGAAATCAAAATCTTTGATTAATAGATATCAGGCATGTTTTGATTTTTGACAGCATGGGCTAAGGTTAGAACAGGGTGTTTCTGTATGTCTGTCCTCAGAAGACAAAATCAAATTATTGTTCCCGCTGTTAAAGTTAAATTGAAAATCCAATTGGATAGTGACCTAAATCATATAGAATCGGTCTAAGAATCATGACACCCCAAATAAATATCGCAATGACCTTTTACAAAAAACACTCACGCTGCCACCGCTTGATGAGTCTTTCAAACAGGGAAATGACTGAACCAAATCTGATGTCAGGGCCTTTTTGGTCTCTGTCGTAGGACTGTAAAATAGAAAAAAAACACATTATCACATGGCTAAAAAACAATACTCCCTCTCTCATTATACAATTTATGTGATAAATTGCATAAATGTAAATTTGAGCTAACTTTACATTACTATAAAAATCACTCGCATATGTTTTTGTTCACAAGAATATTGGCAGCTCATGCAGTCTGAACATGTAAACAGCTTAAAACCAAGATCAGTCTGCTCCCATTATACGCTGCTGTGGCAATACAGGGAAAGGCCGGACTACTGTATAATATGAGACATTTAAAAGAAAATATTCAGATTCATTATTTTAGATTTGAAATATTAGGAACTTATATCCCCAGGTTAAATTTGGCATTGTCATTAAACTGGAGAATTACCTAGCTAGCTAACAAACTAACCTTTTGCAAACAGGCACGTTCAGACGGCTACCAGACATCTGATTTGAAAAGAGCTGCTATATGTACACAGTCCCGCCGGCTTCTCCCACCCGGAAAAGATGCTATAAGTTCGGCTTGAAAAAGGCATGATCCGTGACATAGCTGGTGACAGCCGCACCTTGCGTCTCTCTCCTTCTAGAGGAGTGAGCTGCTTTAAAACCTCACCACTTTGTTCATGCGTCGCCTTTCTCTGATTGCTATAATGCTGGCTATATCGGAGAAGTGTGCCGAAAATATCAGTACTTACATCGACATGACAGTGTGAAGAAATTTGCTCATTTCCCCAGCCTTGAGTTGTAGCTGCTGCGTCATCCCCCGCGCCTATTTAATTAGACGCAACTTTACTCGTTGTTCATATGTAAAGTACAGAAGTGCCACGGGATTTTTGACAAATATGTACAAAATAAGCAGCAGACCAGCAGTTTAAAAAAAGCCACAGATAAGCTACGTGCACTGTTTGTAAAAGGCTCGTGATAAGGCTAAATGTCTAGCTACATTGTTAGCCAAACCAACCAACTAGCCTCTGCAGTATAAAGATACCACTTTTATAGGTAACGCAGCACAGACGTGATACGAATTAGACATAGTGTACACAAACCTTTTATGGTTGATTTGCTTCGACAGGAGGAGGTGTTTAGCCCCAGCTCAGATCACAGCCAAGATGGAGCCTGGAGTGTGGATTCATGGTGGAGGACAACTGTTGATGTAATGACGTTCAAACAAACACAACAACCCAGGTGCTGGGTCAACCAATGAATGTTGGGTCAACCAATGAATGTTGGGTCAACCAATGAATGTTGGGTTGATTGATTTTAACCCAGCTCATGGGTTGCACAAAAATAACCCAAATCCCATATAAATAACCCATAATGGGTCAAACATTTCATAACCCAGCGGTTGGGTAGATGAAATAACCCAGCAGTTTTAAGTGAGTAGATCTATCTTTACTTTATGTTATTCAAAAAGTTTCTCTGTATTGTCCTTTCAATTGCTAAAAAAATTATTGTATTTATTTTTGGTTAAAACATGTGCCATTTGAAGTGGTACAAAATGTATCTTGTGTGCCCCTATTGGGTTTAACAACTGTCAATCAAGGCTCATCAGAAATACAGAATTGTGATTGGCTGAGCAGAGTAAGTTCCGCCCACAAACTAGCTAAGATGCAAAATGAGAGATAGCCAGAGGATCGCTGTGATGAAAACACTTTTTTAAAGAAAAATTACTTATCTGAAAACATGATGTGAAGCAGATGTTGCAGCCTTGATGATCGGAGCGTTGGAAAAAAAAACAGTTTTGATTACTTTTTGGCATCCTGGTTAGTTGGCCATGTTAATTTTATGCAACTAATGGCTGACTAGCATTTAAGCTAAATTGCCAACTCCTTTATTTAAAAGCAAAATTAGGAAGTGAAAACGGATATCCATGTTTAGCGTTTGAGTATATTTTTACTGAAACTAAGCTGGAAATGTATTCATCATTTTAATGAATAATTTATAATTGCCCCTCCCTGGGCTGCCACCTTATCGTGGTGGAGGGGTTTGAGTGTCCCAATGATCCTAGGAGTTATGTTGTCAGGGGCTTTTGCTCCTGGTAGGGTCACCCATGGCAATTTGGTTCTAGGTGAGGGATCAGACAAAGTGCAGCCCAAAAGACCCCTATGATGAAAACGACAGATGGACTCAGTGTTCCCTCGCCCGGACGCGGGTCACCGGGGCCCCCCTCTGGAGCCAGGCCTGGAGGTGGGGCACGTTGGCGAGCGCCTGGTGGCCGGGCCTTTACCCATGGGGCCCGGTCGGGCTTAGCCCGAAGAGGTAACATGGGCCCCCCTTCCCATGAGCTCACCACCTGTGGGAGGGGCCATAGGGGTCGGGTGCTGTGCAGGATGGGCGGCGGCCAAAGGCGGGGACCTTGGCGGTCCGATCCTCGGCTGCAGAAGCTGGCTCTCGGGACGTGGAACGTCACCTCTCTGGTGGGTAAGGAGCCGGAGCTGGTGTGCGAGGTTGAGAGGCTCCGACTGGACATCGTCGGACTCACCTCGGTGCACGGCTCTGGCTCTGGAACCCGTCTCCTCGAGAGGGGTTGGACTCTCTTCCACTCTGGGGTTGCCCCCGCTGAGAAGCGCCGAGCTGGGGTGGGCATACTTGTTGCCCCCCATCTCGGCGCCTGTACGTTGGGGTTTACCCCGGTGAACGAGAGGGTAGCCTCCCTCCGCCTTCGGGTGGGGGGACGGGTCCTGACTGTTGTTTGTGCTTACGCGCCAAACAGCAGATTAGATTACCCACCCTTCTTGGAGTCTTTGGAGGGGGTGCTGGAGAGTGCTCCTCCTGGGGACTCCCTTGTTCTGCTGGGGGACTTCAACGCTCACGTGGGCAATGACAGTGAGACCTGGAGGGGTGTGGTTGGGCGGAATGGCCCCCCCGATCTAAACCCGAGTGGTGTCTTGTTATTGGACTTCTGTGCTCGTCATGGATTGTCCATAACGAACACCTTGTTCAAGCATAAAGGTGTCCATATGTGCACTTGGCACCAGGACACCTTAGGCCGCAGCTCAACGATCGACTTGGTTGTCGTCTCATCTGATCTGCGGCCGCATGTTTTGGACACTCGGGTGAAGAGAGGGGCAGAGCTGTCCACTGACCACTACCTGGTGGTGAGTCGGCTCCGATGGTGGGGGAGGACGCCGGACAGACCTGGAAGGCCCAAACGTGTTGTGAGGGTCTGCTGGGAACGTCTGGCAGAGTCTCCTGTCAGAAGGAGCTTTAACTCACACCTCCGGCAGAACTTTGAACACGTCCCGGGGGAGGCGGGGGACATCGAGTCCGAGTGGACCATGTTCCGCGCCTCCATTGCCGAGGCGGCTGACCGAAGCTGTGGCCGCAAGGTGGTCGGTGCCTGTCGCGGCGGCAACCCCCGAACCCGCTGGTGGACACCGGCGGTAAGGGATGCTGTCAGGCTGAAGAAGGAGTCCTACCGGGTCTTTTTGGCTTGTGGGACCCCTGAAGCAGCTGATAGGTACCGACAGGCCAAGCGGGATGCGGCTCGGATGGTTGCTGAGGCAAAAACTCGGGCGTGGGAGGAGTTTGGAGAGACCATGGAAAACGACTTCCGTACGGCTTCGAAGCGATTCTGGTCCACCATCCGGCGTCTCAGGGGGGGAAAGCGGTCTGCCACCAACACTGTTTACAGTGGGGATGGTGTGCTGCTGACCTCGACGCGGGACGTTTTGGGTCGGTGGATGGAATACTTCGAAGACCTCCTCAATCCCACCAGCACGCCTTCCAATCTGGAAGCAGGGTTTGGGGACTTGGGGTCGGGCTCTCCAATCTCTGGTGTTGAGGTCACCGAGGTCGTTAAAAAGCTCCTCGGTGGCAAGGCTCCGGGGGTGGATGAGATTCGACCGGAGTTCCTCAAGGCTCTGGATGTTGTGGGGCTGTGTTGGTTAACGCGGCTCTGCAATATTGCGTGGACATCGGGGGCAGTTCCCTTGGATTGGCAGACCGGGGTGGTGGTCCCCCTGTTTAAAAAGGGGGACCACAGGGTGTGTTCCAACTACAGGGGGATCACACTTCTGAGCCTCCCTGGTAAGGTCTATTCAGGGGTTCTGGAGAGGAGGGTCCGACGGATAGTCGAACCTCGGATCCAGGAGGAACAATGCGGTTTTCGTCCTGGCCGTGGAACACTGGACCAGCTCTACACCCTCAGCAGGGTCCTGGAGGGTGCGTGGGAGTTCGCCCAACCGGTCTACATGTGTTTTGTGGACTTGGAGAAGGCGTTCGACCGTGTCCCTCGGGGGGCCCTGTGGGGGGTGCTCCGGGAGTATGGGGTACCGGGCCCCTTGATACGGGCTGTTAGGTCCCTGTACGACCGGTACCAGAGTTTGGTTCGCATTGCCGGCAGTAAGTCGGGCTTGTTTCCAGTGAGAGTTGGACTCCGCCAAGGTTGCCCTTTGTCACCGATCCTGTTCCTAACTTTTATGGACCGGATCTCTAGGCGCAGCCAAGGCGTTGAGGGGATCCGTTTTGGTGGCCTCAGGATCGGGTCTCTGCTTTTTGCAGATGATGTGGTCCTGTTGGCTTCATCGGAGCGTGATCTACAGCTTTCGCTGGAGCTGTTCGCAGCCGAGTGTGAAGCGGCTGGGATGAGAATCAGCACCTCCAAATCCGAGGCCATGGTCTTGAGCCGGAAAAGGGTGGGGTGCCTCCTCTGGGTCGGGGATGGGGTCCTTCCCCAAGTGGAGGAGTTTAAGTATCTGGGGGTCTTGTTCACGAGTGAGGGAAAAATGGAGCGGGAGATCGATAGACGGATTGGTAGGGCATCTGCAGTTATGCGGGCGCTCTACCGGTCTGTCGTGGTGAAGAGAGAGCTGAGCCAAAAGGCGAAGCTCTCGATTTACCGGTCGATCTACGTTCCTACCCTCATCTATGGTCACGAACTCTGGGTGGTGACCGAAAGAACGAGATCACGGATACAAGCGGCTGAAATGAGTTTCCTCCGCAGAGTGTCTGGGCTCTCCCTTAGAGATAGGGTGAGAAGCTCAGTCATCCGGAGGGGGCTCAGAGTAGAGCCGCTGCTTCTCCACATCGAGAGGAGTCAGTTGAGGTGGCTCGGGCATCTGGTCAGGATGCCTCCTGGACGCCTCCCAGGTGAGGTGTTTCAGGCACGTCTCACCGGGAGGAGGCCCAGGGGAAGGCCCAGGACACGCTGGAGGGACTATGTTTCTCGGCTGGCCTGGGAGCGCCTTGGGGTTCCTCCCGAGGAGCTGGAACAAGTGGCTGGGGAGAGGGAAGTCTGGGTCTCTTTGCTTAGGCTGCTGCCCCCGCGACCCGACCCCGGATAAGCGGAAGAAAATGGATGGATGGATGGATGGATGGATGGAATTTATAATTGCTATTTTGGATTTAGCATGTAGTATTTTACTTTCTTTTCAGGGTAACCAGCAGTTTGTGTGGCAGTGTTGCTGGAAAACATTAAAGTGTAACTGAACCCCCTGAAAACGCATAACCCCGCCCCCAGACAACATTAAAAAAAAATTCTACAAAGTGGGCGGTGCCAGGAAGAACAGAAGGGTGTGGCCAAGTGTTGAGGAAAAGTGGAGGGGGGACGTGGGGGTGTGTTCCGGAGGACAATGACAGCTCGCTTAATGTGACACTGAAACATGGACAGTGACCAAAGCCACGTTGGCAGTTTTGCGACTGATCGATCTGATCAACATTCATCTGTTTTGAACGTTAGCCTATGTTAGCATTACCACTCAGAGACTGGACTCCTCCTACCTCTCCCTCTGCAGCACCGAGCTCGGGCGGCGCTGGCTCGGCGCCGTGAACCAGCGGATCTCCTCCGTCGTCACCGGAGATAGAGGAGTAGAGGGAGGCTTTATGGAGCTCAGCGGCCGCGAGCCGTATCAATTCGAGCCGCTGCTCAGGGCGCCGAGTCAGCGCTGCCAGAGGCTGCCACTGTTGCTGAGGGAGAGAGAGACAGGATGGGTCCAGTCTCTGAATGGTAATGCTAACGTTCAAAACAGTATGTTAGCTATGCTAACTAAGTGCTAATATGATAATAATGGTAACCTGAAAAACGCAATCCCACTCGCCACGGGGCAGTATGTGTGATAGTTTTATACCCAAACCCACGGGGCGTGTCTGTGAGACCATGACTACTATGACACAGTCAATGCCTGTGACGTAGAGATGTACCGCTCTCCACCAATCACAAAATTCAAATGCAGTGGCCACAGTTCAACCCTAAGAGGGCAGCACTAAGACGTTTTTAGACCAAAATGTGTAAAATTAAACAAGTTCACACCAAAATGTAAAAAAATCCGCAGAAACTGAAAGACTACATTGGTAAAGACCCATTTATACAGTTTAGAAGCAAGAAAAAAGTTGTTTTGGGGTTTAGTTACTCTTTAATAAGGAAAAGAGAAACCTCTATTATTAATTGAGTGAAAAAACAACTTATTTGTCAATTTGATAAATGTACATTTGTTTACCTCATGATTTAAAGTTATTTAGCATTTGTAAAAAACTTTTTTGTTAAGAACAACTTTACAGCCATAATTTGTTGTGAAATATATATATATATATATTGTTTTTTTTAAGAGATAAATCCAATGATAAACATTGTACAGTGTGGAATTTGAAAAACAATTGCTATTATTTCAAAAGTGTTTTTGAGTTAGTGTGATACATTTTATGGCCATTAAGACAAATTTTTGATTGCTAGTCAGTCAAAGTTCTGTTTTGTACAGGTTAGGTTTTTGAGAGTCCTGGAAACCAGTTAGGAGTTCCCCTTGATGAAGGAACAGTGAGCTGGACCAGAACACATACTTTCCCTTTCTGAAGGTGGTGAATGAGATCAACTGAACATCCCATGGAGGAATCCGCATCTGCCGGTTGCAGCAGTGTGGTAGGCCTGACTTTAAGAGCACTCTGACTTGATTTAAAATCACTAAACTGCGAAACTGACACAATTGCACTCTAAAGACAAAACGTGAAGAAGATTTGAAAGAACAAGAAAAAAAAAAAAACAGGAGCTTAGATCTTATTTATTTTTTACTCTAGGCTACAGTGCCAGAGTTGGTTTGCTCAGTCAATTGGTTATTTTCATATACTGTTCAGTGATTGTTATAAATGTTCATAACAGAGTAATTGTTTAATGGGTAAACACTTTTCATTCCTCACAAATCATTATATGTTAATGTTCGCCTGTCTTTCACATGGCTTAAGCAGATATTGTTTTTTTCAGATTCAACTTATACTCATTTATTACCTATTTATACTCTTAACATACCCATATTTCAAAAGAAGAACATGTTTGTTAAGAGGAGCAGCTATCAAAATTGTTCTCAACAAAAGGTTGTCATACAGTTTCCCGGCTCTAATGTCAGGAAACTGAGCCAACTTAAAACAATAGCAATATAAATTAGCTTTAGTAGCCAAAGTTGTGATAGATATTACAGGTGTGCCACTAAAGTTGGCTTTTCGATTAATGATAACAGTCTACTGAAACTTTTAGGACAACTGATGGCCAACACATCAGCTCAATTCAGTTTATTTTGTTTGGCTGATGTCATTTTTTTTTTTCATTTGCGATCCCAATTCTTTGATTTATTTCCCCCCACATGAAACATGTGCAGTAGCAATCTATTTATCTTGGTGGATTCATTTCTGGCAGCTAAACATTGTGTTATTTTCCAGTTCACACCTATAAAAACATAAGTTACAGTCAAAAAAGTTAAGAACCCTGAAGGAATGTGTTTTCATTAGCTTTTTCTGTATTTGCAGTCA
The DNA here is from genome assembly GCA_963556495.2 of Valencia hispanica. Classification (NCBI taxonomy): domain Eukaryota; kingdom Metazoa; phylum Chordata; class Actinopteri; order Cyprinodontiformes; family Valenciidae; genus Valencia; species Valencia hispanica. The sequence continues at coordinate 41,703,364 of OY747701.1, read as the reverse complement.
TATTCAATAAATTTAAAAATCCGTTCCGATGAGGCTTTTTTGTCATATTACAAGTACCTTTCAAAATGAACAGTCTTTAAGCTGGTATTAAAAGTTGAATATGGAACAATTTAATAAAAAGCTATATTTTTTAAAAAGTAATACTTCCAGGGGGCATTTAGAGGGGTACAGAATGAAAGTACACAATTTCCTTACAAAATTATATTTGAATTAAAATAAAATTATAAAAAAAATTGACTGGCACGACGTTGGCATTGTATTTATATCAACCATATACAATAGCGGGCGTCATTAACTATAACTAATATGAAGACTTCCAGTTGAAGACATGCAAACCAAAGATAATCTAGCTTTAGTAAGCTAAGTAAAAAGAATGAATGATAGCAGGCTAACGATAGCAAGCCAAAGTAGGAGTGTCAGAAATTACATGCATCTAAAAGATAATGGATAGAAAGGCTAACGTTAAATACTGTTGTAAATAAAACGTTTCAGTTGAAATTAGTTCTTACCCGGTAAGATTCATCACTGGACATGGTGCCGGCTGGTCACGTCACGTGTAGGCCGCGAACCTGGCATCCCGACAGCTGGAAACCTCGTTCTGTTATTGCAACTACCACCTGCGCTCACTAGATGTTGCTATGGTGTTCGGGTTCCATATTCAACCTTTAACTAGGGCTGGACAATAATTCAATTACAATATATATTGATCGATAGATGGCGCAATAGGGAAAAAAGGGTTCATAAAAAGAAAAAAATAGGTTCCCTTCCTTTTTTATTATAGCCTATCAGGTAGAGCTTAATACTACAGTCATTATTAACTCCAAACCTATCACAAACACAGACTCAGACACACTTCGTCACCAAGTCCTTGCTCCACTCAATTTGAGAGCCTCAAACAACTATAGAAAGCAAATGACTTGAACCGCAAAATTTGTCGCATCAAGTCTTAATAGTTCACCGGAAAGTAAATTTTGTGTCCTGTTTTGAATCGATACAGGACACACATCCACACTAAATGTAACAGTAATGGAGAAAATAAAACACAGGAAATACTATGGTTGCACACAAACTAAACCAAAGGTCTGAGCCATTGATAAAATAAAGTGTTATGAAATTTTTAAATAAGGTAAAAAATGGATAACACATGTAACATACAGGACCTCCGGCCCCAGAACATTATCCATACAACGAATATGTAAGGGATAATGCCCAACGAGGTGTCCATTATCAGAAATTAATGGATGACGCGGAGGCGTGAACCGTCCTCCGCTTCCCGTCGGACGCTTCGTGTCGGACTGTTGCTTGTGCGAAGTCCATTTATTTCTGATAATGGACACCTCGAAGGGCATTATCCCGCTTATACCATGGTCACTTACGAATGGAAGAAGTATTTAATCAATTAATAATACTTTAATGTGTTTTAGAGTTAAAATCTTGAGGGTTTTTATTTTTATAAGTCCAGCGCACTATTTAATATCTCCAGTATACAGGCGTTGCCAAGCAACGTGGCCACAGCGACCCGACCGAAGCAGTTGATCAGTGATGGGAAGTGAGATTGTGGCTTTACGTTACATGATACCAAGTATCATTTCAGAAGGCTTTCAGAAGGCACTCATGTTTTGTCTGTCTTGCTGTTGCAATGAGTCAACTGTGAAATAACGTTGAGTCTCCATTGCCATGGTTACCATCTAGCATTTGAGCCAGCGCAATAATTTAGAACCGTCATCAGGCAATTTGACGGGACGTCTTTCCTAGGTGTACATTATCACTTTTTAAAGGGGCTATATCCAATTTTCTGAAATTTAAACTTGCAACTGACATCTGTGGCCAAAAAACGGAATTGTCTTCCTTTCTTCTCGCTCTCGCAGCGCGTGCTCGTACGCCGGTCGCTCTCAATCTTCGATCTTTTTTGGGCACTTGTCAGTATGCTCATCAGGAGATGTTTGAGTCATAAATGGTCAAATAAAAAGGCTATTGTTATGTTTATTTTGGGGGAAAAGTTGCATACAGCCCCTTTAACCTACACCCTCCAGCCAATCAAAATTGAGTATTCACCCAGACAATGGTATAAAACAGATTAAATCGGCCGACAGGGCTGTTTTCGGGCCATTTCAGCAACCAACAGAGTACCTGTATGGGGATATGTAGCCTACTTAGAATGGCCCGCTCAGCATCGCTCAGCGGGACCTGTGGTTAAGTCATGCTGATTAGATGTATTTAAGAGGGAAATGAGCAGACATCATTAAACAACCGGCTTTGTAAAAATACGAAGAGTTACTGGCAAAGAAGTTTTATAACAAACAGCAAACAGAAACACAACAACCAGCCCTGCTTCTTCCATGTCGATCTCTTGTTATTTCTGCTGCTCTAGGTGCATCTTTGCGCTGATCACTGCAGAGAGAGTCAGATATGCAGATGTCTTTAGTTGATTTCTTTAAGGGCCAATTGTGTATGGAGACACAGCAGCTGAGAGGAGCGGCTGACAGATTACCCCGTCAGAAAAAGATTGGGTTACCCCGAAGTTCCAATAGTGGAAATGCGCGTCATCTAGTGTGTGGAACAGCTTGCAGGTTTTGAGATCTGGATCAAAGGTTGCATGAGGCTCTGTGGGTGAACACAAGCACCTTAAAACATATCGTGGTGATGTGAGTCCGCCTGTTAGATTTTGTTAAGAGTCCAGCTCCTGCGTTTTGAATGGCCTAAAGGCATGAGAGAGAAGATTTGCTTAGTCTAGTAACAAGAGCATTACAATAATCCAAACTTGATCAGACGAAAGCATTTATTATTTTTTCTAGGTCTACAAGGGAAACCATTTTTCAGAGTTTTGAGATGTATCTTAGATGAAAGAAACAGGAACAAGACATGGATTTGAAATGTGGATCAAAGCTTAAAACAGAATAAAAAATAACTCCTAAATCTTGTATATTAGGCTTGGCCGATGAGCAAAAGGAAGCAATGCCTGTTCCATTTCTGGGTGAAGTTCTGGGAATGCAACAATCAGTGTCTCAGTCTTCTTGGCATTTAGAACAAGAAAATTACTGCCCAGCAAAGTTGCTGATCTGTGTCAAGCAGAGAAAAAGGGTGGCCGGCTTATCGAACTGGTAGTCTTTTCTTTGTTTGTCTGTATTTACTGATGTCCCTGATGTCACTCAGGTCTCTTAACTTGATTTCTTTTGGTTTCTTACAAATTTTTATTTTTGGTTTAAAAAGATTTGTTTGAATAAAGGGTTGAATTTAATTCAGTTTTTATGTGTTTTATTAAAGTTAGTTCATTAAAAAATACAATGAAATGGCCTGGGTTGCACTTAAAATATATTTTCAACATTTTTTGATAGGTATCAATAATTATCGATGTCAATCAATATGACTTTTCTTTTTATCAATACGGTCTTTTTCTATATCGTCCAGCCCTACTATTAAACATACTTATATTCAAGCCCACATTTCTATTATTAAAACGTATTAAAGTATTAAGTATTAAAACGTTTTTTTTAAGTATTTGTCTGAAAAACAAAGTGTGTAGAAATAGTCTGCACTCGACTGCTAAGCAGAGCACATTGCAGCAGCTTCACCTCAAAAGAGAAACACTTTCTGCTCCACTGAAGTTGTCCTGCTGCTCAGTCAGTCTCTGCGCTAACTTATAAACACATATCTTCAACATATGCAGAGCAGCCGACGTAAGTGCATGTGTAAACACTAGCACAAGTGGAGCATTACGGCTTTTGCTATAGTACGCCACTTGATATGTATGTTTAAGAAATCTTTATTAGAAATTGCTGTGGGTTTTTTTTATATTATGGATATGGAGATGAAAAATAAAGGGAAAGAAAGAAAGAAAGAAAGAAAGAAAGAAAGAGAAAATGAAGAGAGGTAGGGAAAAAAAGTTAAGACGAAGAGTTTAAGTTAAAGAAACAAGAGAGGAAATAACAGCATCACTGAAAAGCTCATGGCACCAATTATTACAACATTTAGTAATAGTAACCTAAGCCCGAGAATGCATCTGTAAACACCGGGATTCCCACGCCTGAGTGTACGTGCAAGTGTGTTTGTGTGTGTGTGTGTGTGTGTGTGTGTATGAGCATGCTGGTGCATATAAGGTTTATCCACACCCCTCTGTAATTTTTGATATGATGGTTAGTTATCACATCTGATTGGTTGCATGGCATGCCCATTTCTAGTATCCTGTCATAGGTATAAAATGCAAAGAAAGCCAAGAGCTAGCTCGCATTGTGTATTGCAAGTGAGCCCACACATCTAGCCCACACTGGCAAAATTTACACAACATCACTAATATTACAACAACAAATAGAAAGAGGAACTCAGTAACCAAATATATATTTCATGATTCTACTGGAAAAAAGGGTGAACAGTTGATTTTTGTTCATGGGCCTGTTACAGTAGCTACTATCCAGACTCAACAAATGTTTGTCCTATATGTTAGCATGTCTCTTTGCTGTACTATTTAAACTTGCTATCTCAGAAACCTGTCGTGGTAAAAAAATAAGGAGCCCTCTAACTGGCAGCTATTGCTAGTGTTTGAACAGCGATGTGTGTAGGAATGTGATGCGCTGAGTGTCTGTGATGAGCGTGTGTGTGTGTGTAGTCATGGCCCGTGGTAGTGAGTGCCCTACCTGACCTTGAGAACAGAGCACCACGTTGTCAGTCTGAGAGCTATAGCTAATGCTAATGGAGAGAGAATAGCCATAAAGAGAAGCCCTCTCATCCACTGGAGTTTTAAGTCTTTCACTCGTTGAAAGGAAAAACTGCTCACTGTCTCTTTTTGTTTATTTCAATATCTTTCTGTCATTCTTTGTCTCCCTATTCCTAATTTTCAACTTTGCTACACATCTCCTTTTCCTCTCTTCAGTTTCAATCCATGTCTCTTTGTAATCTCTCTTCAGTCTTTTTGTCATTTTCTGTCTTGGGTCTCATGTCCTCTTGACTGTATGTTCAGCCTCTTTTCTTACATGTTATGCTTGCATGTAACTACAGGAATTTAAAAAGCAACAGCTTTGATCTGTCCCTCGTCATTCTTCTGTTTATTTCTCAGAGTTTGTCTCTCTTTCTATAATTTAGAAACTGAAACAAACTATTTCATTTTCTTGTCTCAAAAGTTAATACTCGCTCAGAAGACTGACACTTAGAGGACACTTCTGCACATTAGTCTTTGTGAAAAACATATTTCAATTCCCTCCATCTTCTCATTCCTCCTTTGTTCTTGTCTTTCTTCCCTTATTTGCGTCCATCTTATCATGGCTTGCCACTAAAGCTGTAATTGACCATTTCTGTATTGTGGTCTTTTACAATGTTTGACACATGGAGCCTCAATGCATGGGTACATAATAGAAGAACTATAGAATTAAACTGCAGCGATAGATGTACTGAAACTTGAACTGAGGGTAACACAGAATTAGTAATAGAATCAGAGAGAAAGATGCTATAGTGTGAGTAAGTATGCCAAGCAATCCTGTTAGAGACTGCGTCTATATTCTCATTCTTTTTTTATTGTTTCCAGAGCAGCCAGAGTGTCTTTCACTGAGAAACTCAAAATTTAATTTGGGCCCATTGTTTAGTCTGCTTCAAATCCACAATCCTTAATTGTATGAAATGTAGTAAAGCTATGATCCATGATTGTGCCTGTGACTCAAATTATCTTCTCTGACCTGGCTTGGTTTTGTAGAGGCTGAACTCCCATCTACAGACATAAAAAGGAGACTTGAGGCGCATGGGTATATCAATAAATGCAGCTATTATACGAGATAATACCATCGGATTCCATGTGGTGTCTGCATATTGTGAATTGCCATGAGCCTGTAACTCAGGCTACGCAAAGTGGTGATAACTTAGAGGTGACATTGGGAAGAATCTGTTTAAAACTTATAAAAGCGTCTGTTGGTTTTTGATACGATACTGAATCTGATATTATTAATTAATTTAGATTATTGTTTCTATAGATGATTCGGAGTATTTCTGTTGCGACAGATAGGAATAAGTGGAGGGGCTAGAAATACAGGGAGGAGATGGAGGTGTGGCATTATCGTAAAAGCTGCAAGGCTTAGAAACTTAATGTTCTAGTTTTTTTACAACCAGTTTTATGGTAGAAAAACTAATATTTTCCTGTTTATGCACATTTATTAATGCTTGCTATCTTTTTTCTGACATAGTTAATCAAGTATGATTTATTTTAGATCAAAGGTTATAAGTTAACCTTCCATCTGTTTCATCATTTAAGTTTTTTTATTACTATGAAGAGCAAAAATGCATTCTCAGTTCTCTTAAATAAACAACCAAATTCCACAACAGAGGCCCATTTTGGCATTATTGCTTCATGTGGCCATGAGTGTGTGTGCATGAATGTTTATGTGTGTATTTCTTGATGTGATGATAGTGGACAAAGTGCTGGGAGCTTCAGCTGTCATCCTGTCACAGACTGACAGATTTTCTGCTCGTACCTCATCTAGGCAATGCTACACGGATCTGCACGTTGTGTCTGTATGTGCGTGAGTTCCCATGAGAGTTGGTCATATGCAGTCTGGGCATCGCCAGAGTACCCGTGCGCGTACTTTACACCCAAACTTCTGCGTTCTCGATGTGAGAAAACACAATGACAGAAAAGGTCTTTGTTTTCTAATCTTTTCAGAATATTTTTACCATAACTTTATTGTTTTTTTTGACCTGATGTTGTGCAATGGCATAAACAAAGGAAAATAAAGTATTAGACTAGAAGAAACCGCAGACTAAAACAAAGGTTAAAAAAAGTTTTATTACAAGTAGTGCACTCTGTCATGGTTTACATGTGAAAACACTTAGGAATGGTTTCTTATGGCTTTTTTTCTGTACAATGATAAACCAAAATTGCCTTTGAAAAGATGTTAATTCTGAAATATTAGTTTTACATTTTTTTATATGACTTTAGATCAAATTTTATGCATAGGTGTTTGTAATGTTACCCCTTTGCTATTTTGTACTACTGCAAGTCGTCTAATACAGGACGCTTGGTACTATCTCTCCATTAATTCACCCCCGCCTTGGAGGTGTTTATTTTCCGCTGTTAGAAGAAATGGTTTATAGAAATGTAGGTATATGCTCATATCTGCCTGCGGGACACCATAAAAGTTTTTTAGATCTGATTGGAGGTCCCTCAGAATGACCCACTCATAAGTACATCAACAGAAAGCCTTAAAAAATATGGTATAATGAAATTTTATTTGAGATTAAACAATTTTGTTCATAATTGGCAAAATTCATCAAAATACTTGACCACAAAGAGAAATAAAGTGATGCGCAGTGGTTTAGTTCATGTGTATGAAATAGAAACAGTAAAAGGGTTGACTGATCCAGAGTTTCTATGCACACAAATGAACCAGTAAACACAAAAAGCTCTGGGGGACTCATTTGTAAAACTTTGTGCAAAATCCTTACAAAAACCATACTTAAGCTCAGCAAAAAAATAAAAAATGCTTGCGTAAATACATTTTCTGATCTATCAAACTTTGAGTACATACAGCTGTATGCATTTTCCACTTTAAAAATCAAACTATCCCTAGAAATGTGCTGTTTTTGGATCAAATCTCGCCTCCTACACACCCACTTTCTGCCATAAATGGTCAGTGTGTAGTGAATATTCTGCATAGACTTAAGATGGCTGATGTAGGGCGTTTCACAGGTATCTTTGGCAACCGAGAGGCGGAGAAAGCGCAATTCCACAGTGACTGAAATCAATGTGTTTATGGGTGACGTGGAGGCATGGAAAAAGGTTACATTGCAATCAGTCAATCAATCAATCAATTAACCAATCAATCAATCAGCGTTTATCTATATAAAGCTTTACTCAGCCAAAAGTCAACCAAAGTGCTTCACAATACAAGACAAAAATATATTTAGCAATAAGAAAATGTGTTAGAAGAAAAGAGTAAAAAGATTAAAATAAAAGCAGCAGCACAAGCAATTAAGGAAATGAGAACAATAAATATAAAGTTTGAATTACAGTGGAATACAGTGGAACCTTGAATTGATTTTTACATAGCCACACCTTCGTTGCCCGTGCTATGTGTTTCGGATCATTGTCATGCTGGAAGATCCAGCCACATTTTATCTTCACTGCTCTCACTGATGGAAGGAGGTTTTTGCCCAAAGTCTCACCAGATATTGCCCCATTAATCCTTTCCTTAATACGGATCAGTCGTCCTTTCCGGTTTGCACAAAAGCAGCCCCAAAGCGTAATGTTTCCACTCCCGTGCGATGTAGTGAGTTACTAGTAGTAACCTTTGTTACCAGCTCTCCTCAGGTTGTTGACCAGTTCCCCCATGTAGTTCTGGGCTGTTTCCTCAACGTTCTCAAGAGCATGTGTACCCCACATTGTGAAATCTTGCATGGAGCCCAGGTTGAGGGAGATTGTCAATGATCCATTTTCTAATAATTACTCAACAGTCAATCTCTTCTAACCAAGCTGCTTTGCTATTGTAGATTGGCTCATCCCAGTCTTGTACAGGTGTACAATCTTGTCCCTGGTGTCCTTAGACAGCTATCTGGTCTTGGTCATGGTGGAGGTTAGAGTCTGACTGTTTGAAGGTGTGGACAGGTGTCTTTTGCACAGATAACGAGTTCAAACAGGTGCTATTATTACAGGTAACGAGTGGAGGATAGAAGAGCTTTTTAAAGAATACGTAACAGGTCCATGGGGGCCAGAGTTCTTGCTTGCTTATAGGTGTTAAATACTTATTTTCTGCACCATTATGCTAATAAATTCTTTAAAAATCATACAATGTGATTTCCGGGATATTTTTTTACATTCTGTCTCTCACAGTTGAAGTGTATCTATGATGAAAATCACAGATCTCTCTCATCTTTTTTAAGTGACACAACTTGCACAATTGGTGGCTCCCAAATATATTTTTGCCCCACTGTATATGATTACTTCTTGCAGCAACAATAAGATTGGAATAAATGGAACAAATAAAAACTAAAGCAGAACGTAAAAAGTTTCAGCACTCCTAGGTATATAAAGCCTGGCAGAAATGGTGCGTTTTAAGTCTACTTTTAAAAAGTATTATCTGCGCAAAATATTATTTGGGGGTCACAAATAACCAGAAGAACTGTGAGTGACACAGCGTTGATGCAGCTGCGTGCCTGACATAACAAAGAAGGTGGTGGCAAAGAGGAAGATGGCATGCCACCATCGGAATTGGGTGTGGGGGGGCAGGATGCAAGGTTCCAGCAGGTCAGTAGATCTAACACTGGCCCCAGTTCAGCACATAGATCTAATAGGACTGCTTTAGAGAATCTATATCGGCTGATAGGCAAGTCATCATCATGGGTCAGGAATTCTCTAAAAACAACCCCCATCCAGATGCTGCCAGTGAAGTGATCTTCAATGAGCGCCAGCGCATTTATTATGTAGCATTATGCAGGAGCATCACTGCATAATTTATATTTCTACTCATCACAATTAATGCACCAATAAGTGCAATAGCTATATAAAGTCTTAAAATGTGGCTTGAATTCACAATTTGCCCTGTCACTGGTTGTCTTGCCAGTTTCTCCATTTTCAAAATCTGCATAACCAAGAGTTTGTGTGCTTAAGGTTGCACATTTTTCCCTCGTTTTTATTTTATAAATCACAAATATTGCATAGAAGGTGGCTTGTCCAATTTTCAGAACCTGTTTTGTGCATAAGCAGGCTTTATAAATGAGTCCCCAGGTCCTTAATCTTATATATGACCAGTGTGCAGATGTCATACTGGTTTCCCTTTGGCTGAACCCTTACAACTGAGGTTCACTGTCAGAAACAGGATTATCATTACGCCAGGACAGTTATCTTGTGATTTCCTTTTGTGTTTTTGGTTTGACAGAACATGTAGGGAATTCTAAAACTAAACTGTACTGCAATAAATTGTTCATACATCCGTTTTCTGTTAGAAGCCATGAGGACACCATGTTCTATACACTGTCCCCATATATGTTGCTGAGTACATGTAGGATTCATGATGTATATCTAGGCGTGGGTAAAAACATATGTGCTCATGCTGGCAGAACAGATGGCTTAAAACTTAGACGCCAAGTGTGAATCGAGACATTGAACCCCGGTGTACACACACATACACACACACATTTACAAAGATCCATCATTAATATCATTATCATAATATTCTCAGTGCGACACAGCCTGCCTGTCACAAATATGATCAGTGCTATCATTCTCACCATTACACTGTAATTATTTAACTACCTTTGTGTAAGTAATTATTGCTGCCATCATCTGTCCCTGCCACACCACTGTAAAAATAATTTGCTTTTATATATCACAATAACCATTTAGTATAATTAATCACAACCATGACAGGTTTTCCCCTCATTTATCTATTATATTTTAGGTTTATTTTCCACTTCCTTGCTATTTCAACTCCAACTGGCTAAGGAGGTGTGACCAAGACTTTTAAAGTCCACAGCTGCAGGATGGCTGACGTCAGTAGCAATGCCCGATTCAAATTCAAGTGCAGTGTAAAGTTTTAACCTGAAGAGGGCGCCACACCGACAGTTTTTGGTAGATAATTAATATTTTTGCTAAAATGTACTAAAATACAAAAAATTATGACCAGACATGTAGACAGCACTATTGAGGTTTGATATGTGGTTCGATATTAAGGATATACATTGAAGCTATAGAATCAGAAGTCAACAGAGAATCATAGGATCATGCATCAAGGTACGTTTAGATGTGCAAAATGTCTTTAATACAGTGGCTTGCAAAAGTATTCGGCCCCCTTGAACTTTTCCACATTTTGTCACATTACAGCCACAAACATGAATCAGTTTTATTGGAATTCCACGTGAAAGACCAATACAAAGTGGTGTACACGTGAGAAGTGGAACGAAAATCATACATGATTCCAAACATTTTTTACAAATAAATAACTGAAAAGTGGGGTGTGCATAATTATTCAGCCCCCTGAGTCAATACTTTGTAGAACCACCTTCTGCTGCAAATACAGCTGCCAGTCTTTTAGGGTATGTCTCTACCAGCTTAGCACATCTACAGACTGAAATTCTTGCCCATTCTTCTTTGCAAAACAGGTCCAGCTCAGTCAGATTAGATGGACAGCATTTGTGAACAGCAGTTTTCAGATATTGCCACAGATTCTCGATTGGATTTAGATCTGGACTTTGACTGGGCCATTCTAACACATGGATATGTTTTCTTTTAAACCCTTCCATTGTTGCCCTGGCTTTGTTTAGGGTCGTTGTCCTGCTGGAAGGTGAACCTCCGCCCCAGTCTCAAGTCTTTTGCAGACTCCAAGAGGTTTTCTTCCAAGATTGCCCTGTATTTGGCTACATCCATCTTCCTATCAACTCTGACCGGCTTCCCTGTCCCTGCTGAAGAGAAGCACCCCCAGAGCATGATGCTGACACCACCATATTTGACAGTGGGGATGGTGTGTTCGGAGTGATGTGCAGTGTTAGTTTTCCGCCACACATAGCGTTTTGCATTTTGGCCAAAAGGTTTCATTTTGGTCTCATCTGACCAGAGCACCTTCTTCCACATGTTTGCTGTGTCCCCCACATGGCTTGTGGCAAACTGCAAACGGGACTTATAATGGTTTTCTTTTAACAATGGCTTTCTTCTTGCCACTCTTCCATAAAGGCCAACTTTGTGCAGTGCACGACTAATTGTTGTCCTATGGACAGATTCCCCCACCTGAGCTGTAGATCTCTGCTGCTCATCCAGAGTCACCATGGCCCTCTTGGCTGCATTTCTGATAAGCGCTCTCCTTGTTCGGCCTGTGAGTTTAGGTGGACGGCCTTGTCTTGGTAGGTTTACAGTTGTCCCATACTCCTTCCATTTCTGAATGATCGCTTGAACAGCGCTCCGTGGGATGTTCAAGGCTTGGGAAATCTTTTTGTAGCCTAAGCCTGCTTTAAATTTCTCAATAACTTTATCCCTGACCTGTCTGGTGTGTTCTTTGGACTTCATGGTGTTGTTGCTCCCAACATTCTCTTAGACAACCTCTGAGGCCGTCACAGGGCAGCTGTATTTATACTGACATTAGATTACACGTAGGTGCACTCTATTTAGTCATTAGCACTCATCAGGCAATGTCTATGGGCAACTGACTGCACTCAGACCAAAGGGGGCTGAATAATTACGCACACCCCACTTTTCAGTTATTTATTTGTAAAAAATGTTTTGAATCATGTATGATTTTCGTTCCACTTCTCACGTGGACACCACTTTGTATTGGTCTTTCACCCGGAATTCCAATAAAATTGATTCATGTTTGTGGCTGTAATGTGACAAAATGTGGAAAAGTTCAAGGGGGCCGAATACTTTTGCAAGCCACTGTATGATCATAGTTTGGATCAGAATTTTACTATGTACATGGGCCCTGCCTGAAAAAAAATATTCGAATATGACAAGCGTTTACATCCGTCACACGTTCAATCGGAATAAAATAATTTGGACATGCGCAGAACTATCTAACATACCGGAAACGGCCGTAGAAGAAGACGTAGCAGACCTCTGAAGTAAAGAAACATGGCTGCGTGAGTTTAAAGTGGAGCAGTGTGATGTTCTTCAGAGCGTGCTTTTATTTTTTCTGGTCACGGTTTTACATCTACAAGCCTTTATTGTTGTGTACACAGTCAAATTCTAATTAAAATCTCTTTATAGTTTTACGCCGACGTAAGATACGTCTATGGATGACGCAACAGACAAGCGCAGTAATGACCCACATTTGGAAGAAGTGTTTACATGCACAGCGATTGGAATAAAAATCGCAATAACCCAATCGGAATAACCCAATCAGAAGGAAAAGTTGATCCGAATGATTGTGATCGGGTCAGAGTTTTCCGAATGGCGTGTTTACATTAAGTAATTTTATTCTGATCAGACTTTTAATCCGATTGCTTGTGTCCATGTAAACATAGCTACAGTTTGTTGGACATTACTCTGTCTCTGTCAAGTTATGGTCTTGTTGTATATTTGTATTGATTTTTAGTGTTAGTAAGAGAGTGTGTGTAAAATATAGGCATATGTGTGCCTGTTATAGTGTTTCACTCATTTAGCTAGCTGGCACTCTTCTGCCTTTAAATGATGCTCTCAGCTCTCACAGTTTAAATGGTAATTAAACAGTAGTTCTGCTGTCAACATCCCACACACACAAACATGCACATACAGGCAGATATACGGGCAAGCTCACAGCCCCTGCTGTTTAAATGGTAATTAAAGAGCCGTTTCACTATCAACATCTGGGCATACTTATAAAGAATGACATTAAATGACACACATGAAGACACACACACAAGCACACCAAGCTGCTTTTGTGTGGCTCTTACCGACTTCTCTGTCATCCAAAGTTTCAGCTCACCTGGCTGAACGAACACAACCAAACACGAAGCATAGGAACAAATATGTCATTAATCCAAAAGTCCGAACCAATGTGGATAGTTACCCCAATTTCTGGACATGTCCAGAGATGCTTTCATGACCTTGACATACCAACACATGCACGCAATATTAAACATAGTTATGGTTGGGGGTTGCTCCACTGGTGCTTATTAAGGAGGATTACCGCATGGACATGTCTTCATTAATCACTAAATCAGACAGAAGGTGTCACAGACTCACATTGTGGAGGTGTTACTCAGGTGCTTGCCAGCCCTTGGGCTCCCTGCTGAAAGCTCAGGTTCCCCTTGTCATTTTGCTGTTCCTAACCTTTCCTCTGATGTATTCATGTACTGTTTTCTATGTAATCTTTTCTGCTAACCATTCTAATCTTGCTCATCTTCTGCTTCATCACTTTTCGCCTTCATTTCTACAACCTTCGTTTGATCTTTGCAGATACATTAGATCCATATCTAGAATTTTAGATTCTTCCTGAGGTAATAGGTCACCATAGCCTCAAATCGAGACGGGTTTCCCATGATCAAATTCTTTAAGTCTGCTTCCAGATTCCAGCCGTCAATATTATTTATGTTGAACAAAAGATGAGATATATAACTAGGCCACACTCATTTGGATCTACCTTCGATTCAATGCTGTATAAAAACACATGCTTTAAGTAAATACCCCTCTAGCATGGCCTTTCTACACATGCAGTACTGTAGCATTTGAAGTTCCTTTTTTAGATAAAGCTAGAGACACGGTACACATGTTTCACAATCTTCGCAGACTTTAAAAAGACTAGGCGTACACACAACCTGAGTGCTTTTAGCAGAATGCTTGGAAAACAACTGACCAGCATTTGTGTTTCGGTGATGAAGTAGACAGTGTAATATTATCCTCAGTATACATACATGAAATTATGCCTGGTCACATAAGGCATGGAGCTGCACAGGACCCATATGTGTGCTGCAGACATGTGGTCACAGCCAGGCTGAAATATTTCTCCAGCATGTTTTAAAGCTAATCTTTATCTTCTTTTTTTATATATTGATCACTGACCTTATTTTCCTCCAATTTCTCAATGCAAGACAGATAGTTACTTAAACCCTTCTGCAATTTTTTCATGGCCATATTATTTGACTATAGTCGACTTTGTTTTTTAAAATTGTTTTTCATAATGTATAATTTCATTTTTTATGATTATTCATCAGTCAATAACCCAAAACAGGAAAGCCTTTTTTGCAATTTAATATATTTTCAACCATTAAAGTAAAGGGAATCAAACAAAATAAACTTACCCCCAGTGGCCCATCCTTTCAAACTCTCGTCATTTTTCCATCTCACATCAAATGATTTTTTCTTCTCAAGCCCGTGTAAAATTTGCCCAACTGGAAACTATGAGTGAAATATTATAGTGCATCCTCACCTTAACACCAGTTAGACCATTGTTGCAAAATTGCCTTAAACTGCTTCCATTCACAATGCAGCCAGGATGCATATCCTACACATACTAAGTAGTGTATTGGAAGCACTTTTCACTATTTAGCAGTCAAAATGAAAACAACATGCAGTTGTTATTTTATTAAACTGTACACCTACAGAGAAACCTATGCTAAGTGTTGGTTAAATGTTGTAACAATTACTCACTGTTAGCATTACTCAATCTCATATCAAATGAGATATGCAGATACTCTGTCTTTACCAGTGAAGATTCATTCACCTTGGCATTCCTGTATGCAAAAAATGACTCCAGCTGAATCCAGTCTGTCGTACTTTTGGAGTAATTCAGCTAATAAATATATAACCACTTGGAGGCACTCATAGTCTATGTTTAGACAGTTGAACTTTCTGTCCAAGATTTTCAGGCATTCATTAAATATCAATATAAATATTGAAAATGAGACTGTGAACAAAAGATACTGTAAAGACCTGCAGTGGTTCTATCAACAATCCAGACCACTCAGGTCTTCTGGCTGAAGTTTACTTTGCATCCCCAGAGTGAGAACTAATCATGCAGAAGCAGTGTTAAGTTTCTATTCTCCTCTAATCTGGAACAAACTTCTAGAAAACTGCAAAAATGCTGAAACAGTGAGTTCCTTCAAATCAAGGCAAAATTTTAGAGTTTATATATATATATATATATATATATATATATATATATATATATATATATATATATATATATATATATATATATATATATATATATATATATATATATATATATATATATATATATATATATATATATATAGCTATTTGACTTGTACATGGTTTATACTGTGTGTATGTGTCTTTGTGTGTCCCCATTCCTGCATATTTTGTAATTTCCTTTCTGACTTGCCTTCAGGGAACAATAAAGATAAAGCAGATGCCAGCAGATGCCCTGTTTAAAGATTATCAGCCTGTCTCTCCATACTGTTAAAACTCACAAGGGACAGAGCAGCATTTAACAGACCCATTTACATCACAAGACACATGGCAATGTAACTCCTAAAGACAAATAGAAATAAGGAGACTGGAACGGGGATGGGGGTCGGTTAACGTGGATATTCTGAAATAAAAAATGAACAGAAAATTACAGATGAGAATGATTATGCTGCATGAAAAATATGCTTATTAGGCTGTTGTCACTTGTGTACTACAGCTGTGTATTTTAAAAACTATACCTTGAGGAATTGCGTACATAAACTCAACTACCCGAATCAGTCAGAATAGATATTTTGTAGATTTTACCCTGCAACCTCCCTAGCATATTTAAATTTGCACTGGGAATGTACTTACATAGTGTCTGAAATGTAAGGAAATTGTTAGATAACATTTAAGTTCCGATCTTGTAAAATATTATGTTTGGTTCACATCATTGTCTTTGTTTAAAATAAACAAACATTTCATGCAAATGAGCATGTAAGATGAAAACTGTCTCCAGTTTGGGTATTTTGACTCAAGGGTATGACGTTTTATTATAGGAAACCTTTTATACAATTCTTATCTGTATATGTTTAGTCATCTCTTGTAAAAACTGAAAAAATAGAGAACATTACAGTATTCTTAAGTCTCCAAGACCAGGTTGCATACAGGGTTTGGTATCTGCTGATTCATTCATTCTGACATTTTTCGTTCTTTCAGCTTATTCTACTGAGTTCAAAAGACATCAAAGTCTGCCTTTTGCCTTTTCTCACTATCCAGGCTCCCTGAGAGAGCGTAATTACAGTATAGAATGATAAAACCATTAATAACTGTGCACACAGTCAGAATGAGACAATTCCCAATGTAAGACTCATTTCATGCTTTGACAATTCCTCCAGGAATCATGCCACACAAAGAAGCAAAGACCACTTCAGGATTTCTCAAATTCCTACAGCTGTCTGTAAAAAGTTCACAAATTTTCTGTTCTCTTTTTTTCCTCTTATTTTAGTTTCCAGTTCTTTTCTTCTCTTTTTATTCCTGCCTGGACCTACCATTATTGTAACCAACTTTTTAATCTGTCCATCCAAGCATTTACTTTCTGATTATTTTTTTCTGGTTAAATTGTCCTTATTTCCTCAAATCCATTAAAACTACCTCACCACCTGTCTGCTTTTCAACATGCAATATTTCTATTCTTTTATTTAATTGGGGAATGTTTTCTCTGGGAATGCTATCCTATTATCTTCAATCTCTGTCTTCGCCGACATCTTGTCTTTGTCCTTCTGTCCTTCCATCTTTCAACCTCTATCTTAATTCTATCATATTTTCATGTTTTGCCCTTCCATTGATCCATTCCTCTATCCATCCATATGTCCATCTTTTAGTTTACAGGTCATAAATCTGCAGAGCTTTTATAACACAGCACCGTCCTCTCTGTCCCCAAACAGGCCACACCACTGGGAGAGTCATCTGATTGTTTGTCTGCATAAACCTTGTTTGGGTGCTCATAAGTTTACTCCATGTCTCCCATTTAGGCTCCCATGCTGTTAATAGTATTCCATTTCCTTCTAATGTGCTGGGTTTTATTTTTGGAATACTTTCACAAATCATTTTGGCATTTAAAACATGTACCAGCATTCTTAAAACCACAGATTTTGAATGGGAATTTTCTTTTCTTTTTCTTTTTTAGTAAATAGACATATAAAAAGTGAATTTGAAATTCACACACAGTGTAAACACTTACCCACATAAATTTGTTTCCACATAAACACATGCCACACAGCACATTCCCCCTTTGTACCATGACATGGCCATAACTCAACCCATGCTACCAGGTCCTGTGAAATATGACAGCCTCACATTGCTGGAGAAGGGAGTCATGCCTGCATGAAAAAAAAAGTGTGTGTATGTATGTGTTTACGGCAATGACAAGCATCCACCCCATGTCCTTGTCCGTCTCTTAGTAAACTTTTCATTGGGTCAGACATTAGCATAGGCGGCTAACTATAACCCACATGATGGATGGAGCCACAACTCTATCTGTGATGTGACCCATGCACAGAGCCTCAATGGATAGAAAGGGCACTTCCTGGCGGATCATGCTAATGCCTCTGGTGCAGCTGGGATGGCTGATGCAGAATTTCAATAATGTTGTCATTGACTCTATCTGGAGACAATGCATAATAATTCTGTCATCCTGAAATCAGTTCAATAAATGATGACACCTAAAATCAACAAGGTAATAAAATGTATTACATATGTATAAAGTGAAGAATCTGTTAAATGTAGAATTGAGTTGCTAAGGAGTAATTTATAGCTTCAATCTATCTATTTTCTGTACCCACTTCTTCCAGTTTTTAAGGATGTGAAGGGGAGGCGAGCAGCAATCACAGAGTACACACTATTTATACCTACACTCACACCTAAGGGCAATTTAGAAACTATTACTCACATTACATATGTAATTTTAGCTAGTAGGAGAGAATTGGAGTAGCTGAAAAACATGCATACACAGAGGAACATGCAACTACCACACAGAAAGGCCCCAGGCAAGATTTAAATCTTAGACCTTCTTACTGTGAGGTAACGCAAACCACAGTGCTGCCACGCTGCCCTGCTGACACTTGGTTACAAAAAAAATAATTAAAAGTCAAGTATCTGTAAACCCTTTGGTTAAAAAAATAATAATTTCTTTTAATATTTATGTTTCCCATCTTTGTTTGGTAAGATATTTGGTAAGGGAAATCAATTTCACTTTAAAATGTAATTAAGATAACTCGTGGTTTCACCTAATCATGTAAATGCTCCAAACAACATTACTCGATCTAAGTTTCTCTCACTTGTTTTGACTGAATTTTCTCAGGTTCTATTTCTGTTAAAAGGTAGTTGTTCTGTTCCACTGTCGCAACATGCTTCCTTGGCTGGACGGATTGCTTCAAAGTAGTGCTAGGGTTATTAGGAATGTAAGAAAATATTGATATGCTGATATATCGCGATATTTTATGTAAATATATTGTATCAATATTCAAAAGCAACAGTTCAAAAAAAAATTCTTTTTTTTTAGGATTCGAATGGAACTATTTATTATGACAGTAATTTTTGTAGTAGCACTGGTGAAGGTTACTAATGATATTCTAATGGCCTCAGATAATGGACTCATAATATCGCAATATGTCGTATCGTCCACCCCCGTATTGTGATACATATCGTATCACCAGATGTGTCTGTTCTGGTCTTGTTAGATCTCAGTGCTGCTTTTGACAAAGTCAAAAACATGGAAAGTACTCTTATATCAGATCTTCTGTTCTTTCGGTGTCTCTGCTCGGTCTTCTCAAACCCCCAGACGGTCGTGGCAGATGGCTGCTCGTACTGAGCCAGGTTCTGCTGGAGGTTTCTTCCTGTTAAAGGGGAGTTTTTCCTCTCCTCTGTCGCTACATGCTTGCTCATTATGAGGGATTGCTGTGGTTCGAAATCTGGATCAACCGGACGCAACTTCAAGTCAATGACTCGATGTAATCTGCTGGGATTCCTTAAATAGGAAACTAACTACGAGTTTCCTTTGATAGATAGTTTGGTACTAATTAGGATTATAAATTGACAAAATAGTTTGTAGAATTGACTGCATTGTATTATGACTAAAATTACACTGGAACAAATGTACTTTAACTTGATTATTTCTGTGTGATTAGATTGTCTTGAACTGATTTTATTTTATTTATTTGGGAGATATTAGATTTGCCTTGAGTTGACATTTGTTTTGTATTGGTGCTAAATGAGTAAATGTACTTTTATATGTTCCTGGTTGTTTGTAGATGGGTGTGGATCTGATGTTTGGACTTTGTTTGGTTGGCAGCATGTCGGTGAAAAACCATCCTGCAATACTGTGAGGTTCTAAGAAAATATTTTCCTCTCCTATGCATTAAACAAACCAGAACAGTGCTCTTATCAAAGTCAGTTACATTCAGTCTTATGTTATATCACTTTCTCACATGACCTGTAAAATCAATAATCTCCATCTTTAAATAAGATATAGTTTCATAAATGAACTACATTGAAAAAGGCAGAAGTTTATTTCTAACATGGGCCAATTTTAATAATTTTGTTATTATTTCTGACCATTTGAATTCACACTGATCCCAGTTTTTTCATATGGAGTTAGAGATCTAGACCTGTTCATTCAAAGGATTGCATACATTTTCTAAACAATACTTTTGCCAGTACATTAAGGAATCTGGAAATTAGTAAAAAAGAAATATTGCTTTGCACATTTTATTATGAGCAGATACATTTCTGAATTAAAAAGAAATGAAAAAGTGAGGCATTAATTTAGGCTTCTCATGAAAAAGAGAATGTTAATACACTTTTTGGGTGTTGAAATTAGGGTCATTATGGGGTTGGTCTGGCTTTAGGCTGGAATCTGAGCAGCTGATATGCAGAGAGTAGTTTTCTGAGGGGATTTGACGAGAGTATAGAGCATCTCCAGTTTCTTTAACTGACATGAACATCTTTAGGCAAGAAAGTGCAGATTAGAGAACCAAAAACGACGGGGGCCTGCAGCACGCTTTCGCTAATTATGGTTTCATTATTACAGATTAGGGCTATTGTACAGCCTGCGGTGAACAGAACCTCAGCTCACATATTTGGACAAGTGTTCATCCACATTTTGTCATATTAAATCAAAAATACTTCAATACATTCCTTTGGGATTTTATGCGATACACCATAACAGAGTGCACATAATTGTGAAGTTGAGGAAACTAAAACATTTTTTATTTTTGTTATATCTGAAAAGTGTAGCATGTGTTTATATTCAGCCTCCACTAAATACAATCTAATGCAACCAACTGGCTTGAGAAGTCTTATCAGTTAAATGAATTCTCTGTATAAATGTAAGTGCTCTGTGAAGGCCCTGTGAGATCATTAGTGTTAAAAACAGCTTTGTGGAGACCAGGAAACACACTAGGCACATTTGGGATAACGCTGTAGAGAAGTAAAGAAGGATTGGTAGAAACCCATTGATAAAAGATATCCAAAAGAAGTCCTATTTGTAGTTTGCCACAAGCCACATAAGGAGCACAGAAAACATAAGTAGGCACTCTGGTCAAATGAGATTTCAATTGAATATTTTGGTCTACATGCAAAATGCATTATTAAATACTGACATGGCACATTACACTAAACATACCATCTCACAGTAAAACATTGTGGAGGTAACATCATTATGTGGCTATGATTATCTTGATAGGAAGATGGATCCAGCTAAATACAGAGACAATTTGTGGAAAACCTGTTACAGGCCAGAAAACACTTGAGACTGGGGTGGAGATTTCCCTCCAAGCGGGAATACAACCCTCAGCGTAGAGCCCGGACATCAACATATGGTTTAGATCAAAGCATATTCTTTTGTTAAAATGACCCTGTCAAATTAAGGATCTTAATCTCATTAAGAATCTGTGAGAAAATTTGTTCACAAATGCTTTTTGTCAAGTTATTTAAGTTAAGCTATTTTTCAAACAACAATGGAAAGGAATTTCAGTCTCTAGATCTGCAAAGTTGGTACACACTTGCAGCGTTAATAGCAAGTAGTGACTTAGCTTGCTGAATCCAAGTGCATCCTGCTTTGCACACCTTTTTGGATTTTTATTTGTTACAAAATTTGGATGCCAAGTATCCTTTTCCTTTCATTTCACTATTCTGCATTACTTTGTTTTGGTCTGACACATAATATCTCTCTCAAAAAGTACATTGTAGTTTTTGATCAAACGTGAAAACCTTAAATTTGCAAGGCACTTTACATACAGGTACATCTAAAAAAAGAATATCGGAAATTTTAAATATTTATCCATTATTTTAGTAAGTGAAACTGATTATATAGATTCGGTACACGTAGAGTAAGCTCTGTGTATAGCTAGAAATATTTCAAGCTTTTATTTCTTTTAATTTTAATGATTGCAGATAATGAAAATCCTGACAGAAAATGTGTATATTGTGAAAAGTTTTGTATTGAAAACTGAAGGTGTCACACCCTAATCAGTTAATTAACTCTAAACAATTCAAATTGTCTCCCACTCTCGGTAAGTATGCTGCTAAATCATGGGAAAGACTCCTGACTTAACAGATGTCCAAAAGACAGCCCTTGATGCCCTCCGCAAGGAGGGTAAGCCATAAAACATCATTGCTAAAGAAGCTGCGTGTTCAGAGTGCTATATCCAACAATATACATTGAAAGTTGAATAGAAGGAAAAAGTCCATCCATTGTCCTCCGCTTATCCAAGGTCAGGTCACGGGGGCAGCAGTTTGAACAGAGTCCAAGACATCCTCGTTTGCTCCAGCCACTTGGGCCAGCTCCTCTGGGGAAATCCCAAATGTTCTCAGACCAGTTGATTAACATAGACCCCTCAACGGGTCCTGGGTCTTCCTCTGGTTGTCCACCCAGTGGGACGTGCCCAGAACATCTCACCGGGGAAACATCCAAAAGGCATCCTACCCAGATGCATAAGCCACCTCAACTGCCTCCTCCCGATGTGGAAGAGCATTGACTCCACTCTGAGCCCCTCCCAGATGACTGATCTTCTCACCCTATCTCAAAGAAAGAGCCCACACAGCCTGCTGAGGAAAAATTATTTCAGCCGCTTGTATCCGTGATCTCGTTTTATCAGTCACTACCCAGAGCTTATGACCATACATAAAGGTAGGAATGTAGATTGACCGGTAAATTGAGAGCTTTGCCTTTTGGCTCACCCACGATGTTCCGAATCTAGATCAACAGCACACCATCCCCACCATTAACAGTGTTGGTGGTGTGCCACTTCTTCCTCCTGAGACCGCTGATGGTGGACCAGAATCACCTCTTAGCAGAAGGAAAAAGTGCGGTAGGAAAATGTCCAACAGGAACAGGGATACCTGCAGTCATTAGAGGATTGTCAAGCAAAATCCATTCAAGAATTTGAGAGGGGCTTTACAAGGAGTTAACAAATCAAGAGCCACTAGCACAGACAAATCTAACACATGGGCTACAAGTGTCTTACCTGGGCTGAGGAGAAACAAAACTGGATTCTTACTCTGTGGTCCAAAGTCCTTTTTTCAGATGAAAATAAAGTTTGCGTTTCATTTTGAATTGGTTCCAGAGTCCCAGTGGAAGAGTGTAGAGGCACAGAAACCTCATGCAGACAAAAAAACCTTGAACTTTTTCACGATATAACTTTTTTTTTTTAGGTGTACCTGTCACGGTTTTTGGCAGACATCTGATCCACATATACAAAAGCTCTCAAGAGATCAAAAGACATCTCAAAATGTTTTAGTTGTTTATTGAAACAATAATGAAACATGAATGTGTTAGGATCTGGACCAGGCTAGAAACTGAGACTGAAACACTGGAAGAACGGGGTAGAGAGGTAAGTATAGCTTTGCTGAAGGAGATGTTTCTGTAAACCAGCAGTGAGCAACTTACTGGATGTGGAAGTGGAAACGTCAGGGAGGAATGAATGAGTGGAATCTGGATTTTAGGTGAGCGTGGTGGAAAATCCAGGAGCGATGCTGATGACCGGAAGGGTGCCGAAGGTTTTGAGATGAACTAGTAAAGTTAGTAACAGGAAATGTCAGATGATTGGAGATGAATGAGTTTCTTTCTGTATATTCTAGGAAGGTGGAGAGGCGGCACATAGCAGCTGGAGAGCGAATAAGGTGAGATCCGGTAATTGTTCTTGGAGATGGTTCTTTATACAGTGGTAGAAGTCGAGGTGGGCGGAGAAGAGAGTTTGGGTTACCACATAGGTCAAGACTCAGGCGTTGAATGACTGGCCTCCAGCTCCTCTTATCTTCCTGCTGAAGATTTCTGACATTACCTGTATATACTTTGTGACTTTGCTTGAACATACATTATTTATTCAACTCTAAACTCTAATTTATTTACGTTAATGTCGTATCATTCATATTGAAGTGCCAGAGAAGGGAAAATATATTTATGATAAAGACATTCACTCCTGAACCAGACCATCTGCCGTTTGCTGCCCTTTCATGTCACACCTGCCCATTGCTGCTCTCCAACAATTCAATCATCTTTCCAGCCACCTGCGGGTTCCATCTCTTTCTGTATGGTCAGGGCCAATCATGGTCAGCTGTGTAGTTAAGGGATTAGTGACAGTCCAATCGGACAGCCTCCTTCAGATTCTATCCCCTAACTCACCAGGGAACAAATAAAGACACAAAGGGACACAAACTCTCATCACTGGTGGAAACCAAATAGCAGTGGAAGTTCAAAACATTCTCAACAGGAAAAAGGCCATGCTGAGAGCTTAGCTTTCAAACATAATGATGGCCTGGCTTACAGGTTTCACTGTGTGCATCTGCTATCCGTTTGTTTTCTCATTATCAGTGCAAACAGTGACATTTTTTCCAATTATGTGTATGTTTTTATTTCATTTTTACTTATGGGTGGTGTAGGAGGGAGACCACTAAGGTGATGTGAAGTTGAAAACAGCTTCTGAAATTATATTGATTTCAGTCTTCTCAATGTGAGAATGTTCATTAAAATACACATAGTCTTTTGTGTAAGAATGATTAGTTTGTTTGTGAAAAAAAGAGACCAGGAGTGATTTTTTTACAAAAGCATACTAACTAACTTAATCCTAACTTAATGCAGTGATCTAATGCCCCAGTTTAGTGCTGATATACACAGTCATGCATGTCATGGCAGGTCCGATGTAAAAGCATGCAACACACAAAAACCAAAATCTCATACATCTCTACACAGACAAAAACAAAGGTCAGAAAAAAAACATATGCTTGTCAATTAGCATGTAAAGCAAACATGAACAAAACTAGCTTATACAAAAAAAAATTACATACAGTTTAGCCCTTAAAAAATAAATTATACATGCACATATAATAGCGTGATGACAGAGTATATAATTACCCTGTTATCAATGAGACTGTGCTTTTGCCATTCTCTGGACCACTGGAGTGTGTCATTACATTTCTTCACAACTTCATCTATCTCACAGACATACACATGCACGCAGGCACACACACACACACACCCACGCACACACACAAGCACACATTTCTATCCTACCAGGTAAAGATCACAGTGTATCCTTGTTAAAAATTCCAACATAACCATAAACAAAAGATAATGACCGGGATCACTGGATTACAACCATAGTTTGTTGAAAATGTCTGGAGAGCATGTAGCTTCAAATAGTTTTCTTTTTTTACTTATACCCTCTTATGCCTCGTTGATTAATAAACCATATCAAAAATGTGAAACACAATGTTCATTTTAGAAGCGTTAAGATTAATTAATGCACACACAATGTTGTGAATAATAAGTGTATATTATAAATAAAAGTATATTATAAATAAATTGAAAGAAAAATCTTTCTTTTTTTACAGTTGATTACAGTGATTTCTGCTCAAGTTGGGACAGTTTAAAATCAATTAGTTAGCTTTGACTACCTCCGACCCTGCATATTTGGTCTGTACTTAGGTTACCAAAATTATATTTGTAAATATTTATACAATCCAAAAGAAAATAATCTATATCCTACAGTGTAAAACAGGAAGAGTAAGAACAAAAACCTACAATCTGTTTTTTGCAATAAAGGTTTGTAATCAATCGCTTTTACTGCGTGTATGTGGGTAGGAGTTGGGGTTGGGGGTTTCTTAGACACAGGCAAGGGGATGCTCATAGAGAAAAGGATACACTGGCCTAGAGTACCTTCCTAAATACCTGTTGAAATAAGTTAAGTTCAATTTCATGTGGCCACATGTTGGGTTTTTATGCATGTTTGCAGGAGGAAACAATAACATTGTAGCTGGGCAGCTATTACAATGGCAACCCTACACCCGTCTTGTGTTGAGCTCAGTCAGTCTGGTCTATTTTTGGCAAGGGAACCTGAATAAGGCTTTTCTTCCATTTGCTTCGACTTTTTTTCTTCTAGCTCTCTCTCTCTCTCTCTCTCTCTCTCTCTCTCTCTCTCTCTCTCTCTCTCTCTCTCTCTCTCTCTCTCTCTCTCTCTCTCTCTCTCTCTCTCTCTCTCTCTCTCTCTCTCTCTCTCTCTCTCTCTCTCTCTCTCTCTCTCTCTCTCTCTCTCTCTCTCTAATTCTTTGTCCGTTTCTGAAGATTATGTAGGTATCTGTTGTCTTCTTGTGTGAAAATTGTGTGTGTGTCTCTTTATGTGTATATGCGTGTCTGAGGTCCATCCGGTAGTTAGGTATGCATTTCAGTTTTCAATGACCCACTGAAATAGAGAGCGGTTTAGAGAGAGTACATAAATATTGGATGAATTTTACCTGAATTAAAAACCTACATCCAAATACCTACATCCATTAATTTCAGAATGTCACAGATTTTTCTACCACACAAAGCCCCAGAACATTTTAGTCTAACAACCCAAGTGAAGGAATTACCTCCATACTTACTAAGATTCTGTCTTTATTAGTGTAGTTAAGGTTTTTGGTTTTATATATTCTCATGTCTTCTTTCCAAAATCAGCCCACTAGCTGCTATAGATTGGACAAAAAAGTTATTAAGCTGAAGCAGGGCTGTACAGTGAAAAAAACTGTCTGTACGATAAACAATTTTTCATATGTAGCATTTGTGCAACAGCTTTGTAAGCTTCTTGTTTGTTGTTTTTTTTTCTGTAAAGGCCGGTTCACGGTGTACGCTTTTCGGACGTCTCAAAGGATTGCCACACTGTGCGACCTCCACCGAGCTCTAGAGGTGTGTCACACTGAACGGCCCAAGATTTCAGTGGATCAAACTGCATTACGTCTCGTTCTAGCAGGATGCGCCAAAAGCCAACATCACAAGCAGACTGGGGTCATAGAATTTCTAACATTGCCTGAAGCCAGTGTTGCCAATTTAGCGACTTTGTCGCTATTTCTAATTACTTTTCAGACCCCCTTAACGACTTTTATTTTCTTTCTTCCAAAAAGCACCTAGCAACTAATCTAGTGACATTTTTGACCACCCCTAGCTACTTTATGTTAAATTTTGTTGCTGATATTCCCTGCAGATTAGAGACCCGGCCTGCTCTGCATCCAGATTGCCCTTCCAGATGCTCAGATAGGGAATGATCTCCATGTGCATGCAGCATGATCACACTGCATTGCCTGACCACTCATAAACCTTTCTCAGTTCATTTCACACACTCACAAACAAAGTTGTTTTCTGTTTAAGATTAATTTCAAAGTAAAAAAGAAATCTGCAAGTATATAAGACCAATCTTTCTTTTTATAAGACACACACGAACATCAGGCAGAAGCATGTCTATACTACTCTGCATCGCACATCTGTGGTGTATTCAAGGAACGTTCTAAGCATATGGTGAGTTCAACAACATAGGACTTTTTAAACTTATAACAAAAAACACTGAAAATAATAACAAGCCATAAACTATGCCCTACCAAATGTTTACAAAGTACTAAAAAACAAACAAAAACTATATTCTTTCTATTAATTTTGTCTTCTTAACATATCTCAGCAATTTTTTTTTCAGAACTAAAAATTTTGTTTAAAAGGTCTTGGATGTCCAGGTGCAATTTGATATCTTTTAAATTTTGTACCAGTTCCCTTCTCTCAACTGTATACTTCAGGCAAAAGGATATAAGATGTCCCACAGTCTCCTCTTGAAGACTAGAAGACAAGGTTTTTAGAGATAGTAAAAGACATTTAGTGTTGATGCTACAACTTTTTTTCTGTGTTACAAACCCAACAACCTCTATAGCACCAATGCTTTAAGCTAAAAAAGTTAAGTACAGCCCTGTGAAGGTATTGGAATTGATGAGCTCTATTACTTAAGGGCTATGCAAAAATCAAACTTAAACTAAATTTCTCCTTGAGTGTTGTAGATATGCAATATTAATTTTAGTTTATGGCAATCTCATGCACATTTACTCCTTCATTCCTTTGCTCCCATAATAACTTTAATAAGAACTCCTATACACTTTGGATTAACTTTAACTTGTAGGAGTTCTCTTCTTCTGGGTCACTTTGCATTAAGATCATTGTGGCTAGTGGGATAGATTATGGTTTGCTGTTTGTTTAAAGTTCATGCAACTCTTTTTTTTTTCTGGGGGGGGGGGGGGGGGGTTGTTTGGGAGAGCATTAGCCAGACCCTTGGACACCTCGCGCATCCCTGGCTCTGTTGCGTGAAGTGTATGTACCACATGCTGCTACTCTCTTGTTTTTTTGCCTGATTCTTTTGTGCCTAGCTCACAAACCAGCAGATGGTAGAGGTGCTCACTTCTGGAGATGTGTGCAATATTTGAAATAGTGCTAATCTCTTTTGTGCACCATCACACCTCTACTGTACTAAAAATAATTCTGGACAATAATAATGCTATAGGACTTTTCAACATTTTGAAGCACAAGCAGAAGCAAGTTAAGAATTATTGAAATAATTTTTTATGTAAGCCTGGGTATAGTGACTTCTGTCAATGCTTCTAGGCAATTAGTGCGGAATGCCAGCGATGCCAAAATTTGTCATAGTTGTTTTCAGTTTTAGGTGTGACACTGAATGGTCTGGGATGAACTACACATGATGTCTTTCCTTCAGTCAGAATAGTTGGTTGTCCTTCAAAGAAGGAAAACATATTTAAAATAATAATAAGTAAAAGATGAACCTCTCAACCATCTCCATCATATTAATTAGGTGTGTGTCCCAGAAAAAAAACTGTTGTGGGGACTATTTATTTTTCATCATAATTTCTCCATACCGTGCTTCTAGCCATGTTACAATATGCGATGAATTACTCAATGATACAGAAAATCACTGATTTTTAATGATGTGTGTGTTTTGGTGGGGCTGTGGGTGGAGGGTTGGAGGTAATCATTTAAATTTTTTATAGATTCAATGGAGAAATGTTTCCAAATACAAAATTCCAAGCTATAAACTGCCTGTTTTAAACAAATGTAATTTCTCTTGAGAGGTTCTACTGTAATCCCATCTAGGCATGCTCCTAAGAACGGTTGTTTGAAAGAGTTTTTGTTCTTAGATTTCTCCATCAACCAATATATAAAAATCAGGTGTTTCTGAATAACCTGTGCTAGGTCTGATTCTTTTACTGAAAAAAAGGGCCCAGAGAAAATTAAAAAAATTATTAAAGCAGAATTTCACCATACTTTACATTAATGGATCTTTAGATTTAGAGGATTCAATTACCGCCAGAGACACTGTGGGTGCTGAGGGTGTGTTTGTTCCCCCGCATCATCGGCACCCACACCCTGGGTGGGGTTGGCGAAAGGGCTTTTCTGTGTGGAGTTTGCATGTTCTCCCCGTGTTCCCTTGAGCAGCTAATGTGAGCTACTCCCACAAAAACATGCACCAGTCCTGGGGCTATATACTGCCTCCTCCTGGCCGGCCAGGGCGGCTGAAGGGTTGGGGAGGATCTGGCGGGAATAACGTGATCCTTCCACGCGCTACGTCCAGCCGGGGAAACCCCGCCCCATCAAGTGAAAATAAGGGCCTGCTCACTGTCCAAGCATAAAGGAGGCTTGGGTTTCAGTGTGGGGGGGCTGGCAGAGGGAGAGCAGAACCCCAGGACTGGAACTAGCTAGGAGTACTGGGTAATAAATAATGGGAAAGAACTGTGGGATAAAATGTGAACCACTAGATTTAGAGGATTCTTGTTGCAGTCCTTCCCCAAAGATGTCTGTCTATGCAGTACACAATAAAAATATAATGAATATAATAAATATAATAAAATATAAATATCTTGACAGCTGTTTGGTTTCGGTCTGCCTTCTTGGATTTGTCCGGACTGGTCCTGGAGATGTCTCAGATTGCTCTCTGAAATAAAAAGTTAGCTCTCCCCTCTGATTCTCTTCCTGGTCTAACTCCATAAACCTCTCTTTTTTTGTTTGCATTCCTGAGTCCTACTTCTTTACTTTAATTTACAACAGCACTCCTATGCCTATGGTGTTTCCAACAGATCTGTGGTCACACAGAGCCATAAAACGTTTAGTGAGCATAAAATGACAGTATGAGTTAAAAATCCCAGTAAAAAATGCTTGCATTATTGGGAAGCTGCACACACCTGCATTTAGCCTTCTAACAGAAAAATTACATAACATCAACAATATTAGGTGATCAGTAAACCAGCTGCTATATATTTCAATTACTATATGAATTACACCCAACACCTG
Source organism: Valencia hispanica (assembly GCA_963556495.2). Classification (NCBI taxonomy): domain Eukaryota; kingdom Metazoa; phylum Chordata; class Actinopteri; order Cyprinodontiformes; family Valenciidae; genus Valencia; species Valencia hispanica. The sequence goes on along the minus strand of OY747701.1, from coordinate 41,673,425 downwards.
CCTGCTAGTAGCTAGCTAGTTTCACAAATGGTAGGACAGCTTGATTTGTATCAAAGTAAGGTGCTCAAATCTTCCTAATGTGGCTGTATTCTGGTGTTAGAAGTTAATTGATTCGAACATGGTTATGATGACTAAAAATGTGTTCTGAACTAAAATAATTTATACTTCAAATTGATTGTTGAAGGTTTGAGAAGATAATGTATGAACAATTGTATCATTTAACACAGCTCAAAGTTGTTACATGCAACATATAAACAAGGGGCAGCACATTGACCGGGTCAAATAAAACAACAGAAAAAATATTTCCAAAAGCAATTGGGACTGAAAAGGCTAAGTTCTTGTGAGACTTCCAGCACCAAGTATTACAATGTTAACTGACAAATTGTGGAGGTAACAACCTTGAGATTAAGTTTGTAGGAATACAACTTGTGATTCAAGCTTATCAGAAGTAAGATATGCTTCTTTTAATAGTAATTCAGTATGTTCAGTTTTAGAAGATGCTCAGCATTCCTCTCCTTTGCCCTTGAAGCACACACACTATCCCTATGTAGACGTTACAGGTTCCTTGTCGGACTGCTACAGAGTAACCTCAGTCATGAATTTTATCACAGCCCCACCAACACCTCCCCTAATATCAGGAAACTGTCTCCCCATTCAACCTGCATGTCTACAATTGTCAATTGAAGAAACAGCTGATGAGACATAATCACTGTTATGTGAGACACCAAAAATTACAGGGGAGACCCTATTACCATCTAAAATATTGACTACCTGACAGACAGACAGACAGAGTTTTTATGACTAAGGGTTCATTTGTGATCACCTATAGGACTCTGCGTCAATGTCACCCTTCACACAATGAGGGATATTATGTTTTCAGCTAATTCCAGTTGACTTAAATACAGCTGACATCAAGAAGGTCCTTGAAAGGGTCTTGCTCTTTTCCTTAGCTTGTAATCCCCCTTCAGCTTATAATCATCCAAATTCCAAGACAATTTGGATTTCTGTCATTTGCAGAAGTATTCAACAGAGTTGTCAACGATGAATATGAAGATGAAACAATTTATAAGGCTACGTTCACACTGCAGGGCACACTCAATTCAGAATTTCTTTCTTTATTAAATCCGATTTCTTTGTGTGGTTCTTCACAGTATAACTGAAATGCGACAGCAAACACACTCCATTGTGAACGGTTCGCGGCCCTAAAGCGATACACATGCGCAGAGTGCTTGTGCAGCAGTTTGTCCATTCCTGCACAGTCAGAACCAGTGATGGGCAGTAATGCATTAGAAGTAATGCGTTACTGTAATCTAATTACTTTTTTCGAGTAACAGGTAAAGTAAGGGATTACAGTGGCAAAAAAGTAATTAAGCTGCCGTTACTTCCGCACAAGCAGGCTGCGTTACTGCGTTAGTTAGTTGAGCAGAGCGTGTCTAATGACAGTGATGTATAAGCATGCGACGTCGCGATAGAAAACAACAGACAACAATGGAGCGCGGAATAGAGCTCGACCATTCAGCGTTTGATGGTTGGAAGTATCGGCACTACTTTCAGTTTGATTCTGTAAAAAACAACAAAAATATTAGTGTCTGCTTCACACTGCGTTGGAAGGAAACGTATATACAGCGAAAAACTCAACTTCCAACCTGAGCAAGCACCTAGCTAGCCGGCACGGGAATGTGAAGCTCACCAAGAGCCCGACTGACATTACAGCTGCAGCTGCTGAAGTGGATTCTACGTCAGACGGCCCTACTGCTGCTAAACAGGTGAAAATGATATATTTTTTGGTTAGCCATAAACTGAGACTGGCACTAAATGTAGCATGAAACTGAGTTTTCTGCTTTGGTTGTCATATCATTACTCTTATTTGCACTTCACAAACTTCTAAACAAATGTTAAATGGAATAGTCTTGGATTTTTGTTTTTATTTTAGTGATATTTCACTTAGATTTACTCTAAGAAATGAGTTCAAACACCACAAAATAATTTTATTTTAAATGCAGGTATATGCAGAAGAACAAAAACTTGATTTATTTTTCTCAACTTGCGGTGAAATGTGCAATAAACAGATTTATATGTTAAACAAATTTCTTTGACTGTATCAGAGGCTGTTGCATTCATTTATTTACAGTTTTTAGAATAGACTGTTTCATATGATTGAATGTTATATTATGGAATATACTTATAGCATAATCAGGTCGTGTTTTATGTTTTTGAAAAGTAATTAAGTAATAAATTAACTAATTACTTTTGAAAATAAGTATTTAGTAAAGTAGTGGGATTACTTTTTTGGGAAAGTAATCATTAATTAGTAATGAATTACTATTTCCAAGTAACTTGACCAACACTGGTCAGAACCGACAAAATTTTCACTAATTAAATCTAAAACCTCACTCTCTCTTTATTCACTGGCTCCGTCTCCAGTATTCACCATGTTGTTGGCGCGTTTCCCTCCTCCGGCGCAAATTAGTATGTCTGTCTCCTGTCAATGACGTATAAGATGGATTTAATGTGGCGTGACCATTCAGACTGCAGATATGTATCAGAATTCGTACCACGTATGAAAGTGACCTGGGTTAGATTTTAAAAAATCGGATTTGCGCCGTTCATACTGTCATAAAAAATCACATATGGGTTGCATATGGGCAAAAAATGTCTGATTTGATGCACTTTTGCCTGGAGTGTGTACATAGCCTAGACTTCTTCGTTGAATGCTGTGCGACAATAATTACTATGAATTTTAACATTACACATTAAAGTATTTGAGTTTTGTTAATTTGCCTTTCCTTGGAGATGAGGTAAAGCTCATCGTCAACAACAGTTCTTTAGGTTTTTTCTTGGATGCCAGACTTGACAAGGAAAAACAAGACTGAGGGTTTAAAAAAAATGAGGGTCTAATAACTTGAAAACGTTTTACTGATTAGCTCCTATATGAAAGCAGGAAATATTCAACATTAATGCAAGTTTTTACTTGAATCTTAATTTTAATGTTGACATTCCCAAAACTCTATTTTCTGAAGTTCAATGTCACAAACACACACAAAAAAACATGTCCTCTGATGAAACGCTTGGCTCTTTACTTTCTTTGCAACATTTGCTTGATACCCATCACATTGTGACGGGCAAATACATATTTTCAACATACTTCTGTGTTGCTGGTCTATGTGCTTGGACACTTATGTTTAAGTGCCAGATATATAATATCTGGTTGGATTTTGTAGTGAATATAATTAGGAATTAATACAAAAAATGACATCGTTATGTTTAGAAACAATGAACACCAATCAGACATGAAGATGTCCAGACTAAATAATGACAGAGCAAGTCACTGAGCTAAACAAAACATGATATAAAAAACTCACATTAGTTTGCCTGCTATTATGTGAAGTGACAGTAGCCTTACAGATGTATATTGGCCCACAACCTGTAGGGCCTACAGAGTTACATAGATCCAGGCCAGAGTCGCCAGCCAGGGGCCTACTCCCATGACGAAACCCTCCTCACTGGGTTGACTGTCTCTCTGGTTAGGCCCCGAGAACCACCAGTCCTCACCTCTCTTTCTGCCACATATCGGCTTGGAGGCGTATGCACACACTCAGAAACACAACGTAAGAGGGGTGACCTGACAGTGTAATCAGAGGGTGAGAACAAAATCTACCCAAACTGAACTGACCTCTAATTAGCGCTGCTGGCAAAGTGGCCCATCCCAAATGCGTAGACCCTGGACATCCGTACACATACATTTACACACACACATACACACACACCCACCCACATGCTAGAGGGTGTAATGCTGTGTGTGATGTGCACACAAATTGGCCATGTAAATAGTTTACACACTGCTTTTCCTTATTTATACACCTAATATATACAGAGAAGCACCTGTGTGGATTTGGTAAAAGTTGGTCATATTAAATATTTCTTAGCTAAGCCTAAGAAATACAAAATTATAAGCTCTCTCTCTCTCTCTCTCTCTCTCTCTCTCTCTCTCTCTCTCTCTCTCTCTCTCTCTCTCTCTCTCTCTCTCTCTCTCTCTCTCTCTCTCTCTCTCTCTCTCTCTCTCTCTCTCTCTCTATATATCTATATATATATATATATATATATATATATATATATATATATGTATGTATATGTATGTATGTATGTATGTATGTGTATATATATATGTATGTATGTATGTATGTATGTATATATATATGTATATATATATATGTGTGTATATATATATATATATAAAACAACACTTCATTAAATTGAATCACAAGCCATTTTAGATTTTTACATTTCAAATTATCTGGGGGTGGGGGGGGTCTGTCTGATAACGCCTAGCAGTAAATTTGTGGATGTTTAATTGCTTAGAACAAACAATGCCCTTTGTTCTTAAACAACCCTTAAAGAAAGTTATTAATAGCCGAATGTATTTTTTTAACTTTATAATGTAGTGATACTTTTCGACTCTGTATCATTGCTCTGTTACAAAGAACCTCCATTTTCTCTCCGCTCCACTTTTCCGTTCTGCTCTTCTCTCCTCTCTCTCAATTTTCTTCTTATTTTCAGAGACCATCTAATCTCTTGCAGAGACAGGACCTGTCCAGGCTGCTCAAGTACAGACCATGTTGGATATTCATTGAAAAAACACATCTTAAAGAAGAGACTGTGTTTATGGTGAAAACTTGAGATTGTGTATTGATTTTTATTTGTGTTGTTGAATAAGTCTGTCTGACCAAGATGTCCCAAAAGGGGGTTTGCTTGGGATATGGCATTAGACACACACACGCATACACAGACATACACACGCACACACATGCATACACACGCACACGCGCTGTCACGGTTCCCAGGTGTTTGTGTTTTGTTAGTTATTTTCCTTATTTAGTTCTATTATTATGTTCAGTTATTCTTTGTTTCTACCAGTTATTTCTGCACTTTTTTGTTTCCATATTTCTCCTTGTTCCTAGATGTTTTTCACCCTTTGCTCCTTTCTATTTGTATTCCTCTTTAGATGGTGTCCTTATTTATTTCTTCCTTCTGTTCTCCACTGTTTCAGTTAGATTCCTCCCTTGACCTATTATCCTTTCTAGTTTCTTTAGAGTCTTCTGTCTCCCAGCCATTTTACTTCCTGTCCCAGTTGATTACTTCCACATGCTCTCTCCCTCTCACCTGCATCTGCTCTCACTAATTGGTCATTGGTCTTCTCAGTCACTTCCTCATTTCCTCCCCAGTATATATTCACCTCTCCTTCAGTCACTACTCGCTGGTCCATCATCATTCTTTCCCTGTCTGGTTCCTGTTTCCTGCCCAGTTCCTGTTTCCTCCTCATCTCTGCATTTTTGGTTCTCCAAGATCTGTAAGATTGCTCCTTGTTTTTGTTATAAATAAATTTTTTAAGTTTTATTCTTTGCTGCCTTTGGGTCCTTATAACACGCAAACATGACAGAACGGACCAGCCCAGTAGACCCAGCAGCTCTCAGTCTGTCCACACTGCACCTTAATTTACGTCAGAATTTGGACGGTATAGCCAGTCTTAGCCCGCCTTGGGTCCGTATTGGGGGAGCTGATAGTGTAATGGACTTGCTAAGGCCTCATGAGCCATTATTTGCTGAACTGGGGTTGACTGCATTTCGGGAGGAGGCTAGGTGGAATAAGCGGGCAGCGATTGCTGGCCAGCTGGGAAGGCCTCCTCCACCTCGACCCCAGTTGCAGCCTTTTGTTATTGGATCGGCCTTGGCAGTTTCCCAGCTCTCAGGAGGTGTCCAGAATGAAACGCCCCTGACTCCTCGTTCCATAGAGGGTGTCCAAAGGGACACTCCTCTGGTTCCTGACTCCACATGGGGTGTTCCAGAGAACACGCCTCTGGTTCCTAACTCCACAGGGGGTGTTCCAGAGAACATGCCTCTGGTTCCTGACTTCACTGAGGATGTCCAAAAGAACACGCCTCTGGTTCCTGACTCCACAGGGGGTGTTCCAGAAGACTCGCCTCTGGCATCTGATTCCGCAGGGGGTGTTCCGGAGGACACGCCTCTTGTTCTTGTCTCTCCAGAGGGTGTTCTGGAGAACACGCCTCTGGCTTCCGACTTCGCAGGGGGTGTTCCAGAAGACACGCCTCTGGCTTCTGATTCCGCAGGGGGTGTTCCGGAAGACACGCCTCTGGCTCCTGATTCCACAGGGGGTGTTCCGGAAGACACACCTCTGGTTCCTGACTCTGCAGAGGGTGTTCTGGAGAACACGCCTCTGGTTCCTGACTCCGCAGAGGGTGTTCCGGAGGACACGCCTCTTGTTCCTGTCTCTCCAGAGGGTGTTCTGGAGAACACGCCTCTGGCTTCTGATTCCGCAAGGGGTGTTCCGGAAGACACGCCTCTGGCTCCTGATTCCACAGAGTGTGTTACGGAAGACACACCTCTGGTTCCTGACTCTGCAGAGGGTGTTCTGGAGAACACGCCTCTGGTTCCTGACTCCGCAGAGGGTGTTCCGGAGGACACGCCTCTTGTTCCTGTCTCTCCAGAGGGTGTTCTGGAGAACACGCCTCTGGTTCCTGACTCCGCAGAGGGTGTTCCGGAGGACACGCCTCTTGTTCCTGTCTCTCCAGAGGGTGTTCTGGAGAACACGCCTCTGGCTTCCGACTTCGCAGGGGGTGTTCCAGAAGACACGCCTCTGGCTTCTGATTCCGCAGGGGGTGTTCCAGAAGACACGCCTCTGGCTCCTGATTCTACAGGGGGTGTTCCGGAAGACACACCTCTGGTTCCTGATTCTGCAGAGGGTGTTCTGGAGAACACTCCTCTGGTTCCTGATTCTGCAGAGGGTGTTCCGGAGGACACGCTTCTTGTTCCTGTCTCTCCAGAGGGTGTTCTGGAGAACACGCCTCTGGTTCCTGTCTCTCCAGAGGGTGTTCTGGAGAACACGCCTCTGGCTTCTGATTCCGCAGGGGGTGTTCCAGAAGACACGCTCTGGCTTCTGATTCCGCAGGGGGTGTTCCAGAAGACACGCCTCTGGCTTCTAATTCCGCAGGGGGTGTTCCGGAAGATACGCCTCTGGCTCCTGACTCCGCAGAGGGTGTTCCGGAGGACACGCCTCTTGTTCCTGTCTCTCCAGAGGGTGTTCTGGAGAACACGCCTCTGGTTCCTGACTCCGCAGAGGGTGTTCCGGAGGACACGCCTCTTGTTCCTGTCTCTCCAGAGGGTGTTCTGGAGAACACGCCTCTGGCTTCCGACTTCGCAGGGGGTGTTCCAGAAGACACGCCTCTGGCTTCTGATTCCGCAGGGGGTGTTCCAGAAGACACGCCTCTGGCTCCTGATTCTACAGGGGGTGTTCCGGAAGACACACCTCTGGTTCCTGATTCTGCAGAGGGTGTTCTGGAGAACACTCCTCTGGTTTCTGACTCCGCAGAGGGTGTTCCGGAGGACACGCTTCTTGTTCCTGTCTCTCCAGAGGGTGTTCTGGAGAACACGCCTCTGGTTCCTGTCTCTCCAGAGGGTGTTCTGGAGAACACGCCTCTGGCTTCTGATTCCGCAGGGGGTGTTCCAGAAGACACGCTCTGGCTTCTGATTCCGCAGGGGGTGTTCCAGAAGACACGCCTCTGGCTTCTGATTCCGCAGGGGGTGTTCCGGAAGATACGCCTCTGGCTCCTGATTCCACAGGGGGTGTTCCGGAAGACACGCCTCTACCTACTGACTCTGCCAAGGGTCTCCAGAGGGACATAGCCTCGGGGTCAGCGCCACGTCGTGAGTCTTCAGCGCCACGTCGTGGGTCTTCAGCGCCACGTCGTGAGTCTTCAGCGCCACGTCGTGGGTCTTCAGCGCCACGTCGTGGGTCTTCAGCGCCTCGTCGTGGGTCTTCTGCGCCTCGTCGTGGGTCTTCTACGCCTCGTCGTGGGCAAACATGACACGCGCAGACAGACAAACCCAGTAACATGTGCATGAACAGCCACAGGGTGATCCAAACACAGAAATAACTGGGAATTTGATAGAAGCATTCAATATGCAATGATTTTAAAACTTTAATAGGCTTTATGTTTTAAGCTTGTGTCAATCAAGGTCCTCACAACTACTAGTAAGACAAGTATGTGTGCGTGTGCACATGGTTGTCTGTTCTGTGTGTCTGTTGTGTTGCCCTGTGATGGACTAGTGGCCTGCCCAGGGCGTATTCCTGCTCAGTTCAGATATGTTATTTCATCCATCCATCCATCCATTTTCTGTACCTGTCCATCCTATGCAGGGTTGCGGGGGGGCTAGTGCCTATCTCCAGCGGTCACGGGGTGAGAGGCAGAGTACACTCTGGACAGGTTGCCAGTCCATCGCAGCAGATATGTTATTAAACAGGAAAAAAATATTTTATATTTCCTCTTCAAAAACACATTGAAAGTTTAGAAAACGTCCCACCTTTCTTTTAAACAAACATTAAAATGTACTTCTCCTAAATAACTGCTTGCTGAGTATCACCACCTCAACATGAACAACACATCCCATTATTTTATCAACTTTAAAAGCTGTTGAGATGTGAAAAAATCTGTTTTCACATTTTGCCACGAGAATGGAAAAAAAGCCTTATCTCTTGCAGGTATTTTTAAAGGATTTCTAAATATTTTGGGTAAACAATGTAATAACGGTCAGGTGGGGCTTGGGCTGCCCTCTCGCCTGGCGCACCTCAGGCCTTACATCTAATGGGGGACCTATTTCCCCTCCGTCAGTTCCTGCCAATGACTGATGCCCTTGCCCACTGGTGCGTCGGTGGTCAATCCAGTTCGGACCTGGTGCGTGCCTGGCCGGGCCTGGGGGGGCCGGTGTGTCGGTCGGCCGATGCGCTGGGCTGATGTCTTCCTTTGGTTTGTTGGGGCACCTCTTTCGGGGGTGCCAGGTTTGGGAATGTTGGGTGGTGCCTGTTCTGTGGCTCAGCGGGATACGGAACCAGCATCTCTGCTCGTTCGATCATCTGTTCTGTGCGCATTGTGCTTGGTCGGTTCATTGGCGGGTTGGACCGGCCCTGGCCTTTGTTGGATGCCTGGTCTCAGAGCTCTGCATTGCGCGGGATCAGGACTCGGGAGCCGGTACAACTTGCTGTCCAGGTGCTGGCTGAGCTTGGCCTGGGGATGCCGTCCATCCGCTGCGGCTATCGGTGGGCCGCCCCGACGTGGGGCAGGGATAGGGTGCTGGGATGTTGGTGGTGGGAATCGGCCCAGGGCAGCGCAAAAAACGCGGGGGGCCCTTGTCGGGTCCCTGCTGGGGGGTGGGGGCGCCCCTGGGCCCCGGCTCTCCCGGTCTATGGACGGGCCCGCCCTGGCGCAGCCAGTTGCCGGGGGGGCCCATGGGCTCGTCACTGCTGCCCCTCTGCATCGTAGCCGCTGGATGTTCCCCTGGGATTCTCCTCTGCTCCTCTCTTGGTTGGATGCAGTCCGCCCTGCGCTGGTCTGCCTGGGGCTCTGGGGGTCCTTTGGACATCTTGGCTCCGATCTCCTTCATGTCTGCATCGATTCCTGGGAGACGGATTGATGCCTGCTCACACCAGCTATCGAACACTCTTATGGGGAAACCTTATATGCACCAGCATCCACACACACCCACATAGGTGTGGGGTCTCTGGTGTTTACAGATATATTCTTGGGCTTAGGTTATCATTACTAGATGTTGATTAATCGGTACCATGAGTTTTTCTGTGACATTGTTGTTGTATTTTTATATCAATTTTTCTGTGATGTGGTTGTGTAGTTCTTAGTTCACAATGTTTGTTTTGTTTCGTCGATGTTTCTTTTTCGGGGGTTTTTTGCCCCTCTGCCATCCTGTGGGTATGGAGGCAGACTTTGATGTCTTCCTGTGTTTTCTTTGTTCCCCTTCCTCTTTTGTATTTTCAACTCACCCTCTCTCTTGACTTTTTGTTTCCTATCTCTCCTCTTCATCTTCTTTCTTTCTTCTTTCTTATTTTCCATCTCCGTGTCCATAACATCAGGAAATAAAACCCACATCAATTAATAATAAAGATTTTTCACACATATATATCAAATGGAGTACTATAGCAAAAGCTGTATACTCCGCTTGTGAAAGTAAATCTGTTGGGCTTCTACTTGGTACTCAGACACCAATTCTGAGCTCCACACTGCCAAAAAGGACACGTAAAAAAAACAAAAAAACAATGTAATAATAGATGTAGTAAATGTATCTTAAAGCCATTTCTTTAACCAGAAAATGTTATAGCTGACCAATATTCAATGATTCACCAAGTCCTTATGGTCCTATTTAATCAGAAAACGTTATTAAACACAGTTAGTAGTAAAAGTTAGAAAATGAATATTTGGATTTTTTTCAAGTCATCCATCTGCATTTCATAATAGAGCGAGTCTGCTGGATGGCTAATGATGGCGACAGATGCTTAATGTCTCCTTCACAATGCAGATGCTATAAAACACAAGGGAAACAGGCGTCCCCCTAAAGCTCTGTCTGTCAAGCCATCACCTTAACTACACTGGCAACAGTACAACGAGCATTGGGCAGGAAGACTGCATGAATGTGCATGAAATGAAAGCAGAAGGGGAGAACAACCTGGATGTAAAGTATGAGAAAGATTAATTGACACTCAGAAAATGGGGGAAATTGAATTGATAATCTGTATGTGTGCTAAGCAGCTAGTATATGAATGGCTGGCCTTCTAGGTAAATGGTAGTACTGCCTGTCTGTCAAGTTGGCAAAGGCATTGCTAAATACAAGGCAGGTACATGAGGTAATATACAATTGCTTTATTTGATTATTGTCAGTGTTTTCTTGAGATTACTTTAGGCTTGTGTGCATTGTTCTAACTTTGTGCGTCTTTTGCATGTTTGATTGTTTTATTAAGTCTTGCACCTGGTTTTTATTGTTAAGTCCCTGAAGATTTATTTAATTTGTGCCATATCACATTTGTAGTGTTTCTCCCTTTCTTTTTAGATTACAGTTTGTTGTTTTATTTTTCTCTTTTCAACCACTGTTCTTGTGGATTAATTTTGCAATGAAATATCTGCCAAGTTGCTATATTTAGGTATGGACTTTAAGTGGATTTTTAAAGTCTTTGGTGCTGTAAGTCCACAACAACACACTTGCTGTGTAAAATATACCATCATGGTAAATCTAGGATAGCTGACATGTCTCAAGTATTATTATTTTTTGTATCTAAAGGGATTTATTAATTTGATAGATGCCATATTTGTTGTTCTAAACTTTAAATTTGAACATATCTTGAAATTGATTCAATATATACTAGCCTTGTTACAGTAAACTTAAGTCACAGATCAGTACAAACCTCTGTTTTGAGGTCACCATTCAGCACAGAGGCACCACCACAGAAAAACGTAAAAATACCTCTTTTCTCTCAGTTCAAATAATAAAAAAGCTCCCAACACAGGCAGACAACCAATCCAGGCTAAGAGGAGACTATACATACCTCTCGAACAACTGCAAAGACAGAGTGTATGTGTGTGTGTGTTTTAAAAAGTGAGATTAGGACAAAGATGGATGTGTGTAGTTTTTCATGATTACATATACATCTCTTTATTTGCATATGGACCTGGTTTAGGTGGATCTTTGTGCTATACCGTCATGTTTGTGTGGGTATAGTATAAATGTTGCTACTGTATGTGCTGTAATTTACATTCGCAGCTTGGGGCCCCAGTAATTATTCAGACACTGCCTTTTGCTCCAACATAAAAAGCCTTCATCAGGCAAACATGAAACAGTAGAAAACCCGATAAGGCTTCAAACACTGCCTCCCATCCAAAGAGAAGCGGAAAGGTGAAGAGATGCATGGAGGGATAGATGGGAATTTTTTCTCAGGTTTGCTCTCACATTGCTGTGAGAGTGTCACTTTTAAACAACACATCTAGGATTATTGGAAACTTTAAGAATTTTTTTTATTGCCTTTTGGATTAAATCATTTGTGCAATATACCTCATTTTTTGTTCACTTACAAAATGATGGGTGAAGCTAATATTCAGAAAACGGCCTGACTTGGCTAACTAAAACACCGAAATAATATCTAGATATCAAATTTTCTATTTTTGCAGGACTCATATCTTAAACTACCACCAACTGACTGCTGTCATCCATCTTTGTACACTCAACACACTTTTAACTTGAGAAACAAATTAAATTTCAAAGTTTTTTTTAAATATATTAACATTCTTATTACTAAATTAATGATAGTAGTAAATAATTGTATTATTGAGCCCTGTAAGTTTGTTTTGGTTCCTCAAGAAAACAAACCCTCCTCAGTAATCTTCAAGGTTTATGCTGTTTGTCAGATTGAATTAAATCATAAACCTGGGTCTGCAACACCTAGAAATATGCAGAGGCCAGGTAAATGGGGGCAACATTTTAGTAATATTCAAATGTAGTGTTTAAGTAGTTGTTTAAGAAATTTAAGAAGTTTTAGGCCCCAGCATACAACCTAATTTTGTATGTATTTGTATTTTATTTTGAGGCCAGCCAAATGCATTTAGTTAATAGGCAAAGTGCATTGGTCAGAACACAACAAATAGACAGACAGATTAGACAGTTGGGTTTGGGTGCTGAATTTCAGGTCCTAGAAGGACAAGTTGAAATTTCAAGTTGAAAGCTGAAAAACATATGCAAGTTGGGGAGTTTGAGCACAGAGTTTTACTCATAGTTTTTTGCTTTGTATCTGTAAACAGACTTTAGCAAAAAATGGTATTATTAATAATAATTAGGGATGTAAGAAAATATCGATGCACCGATAAATCGCCATAATTTATTTCCTGATATTGTACTGATATTCAAAAGCAAAGTATCTACTTGTTTTTTTTTAGGATTGAAATGGAACCATTAAAGAAATGTTGTAAAATTAAAAGTATGACTGGTAGTTGGTGGCTGTTTTCACATTCTTCGTTCTAGTGGATCAACTAGATCTAGTAATAAAACTGAATGTGTTAAAGTATGAAACAGGTTAGAGTGTTTAAAATGCTGTGACAGTTTTTCTAAAGCTAAATTCAGTTTTAAAAATCACAATATATAGTCTTACTCATGGTATCGCAATATATCACTTTGTCTCCCCTGTATCGAGATACATATTTTATCGCCAGATTTTTACTAATAGGCCTACACATCCCTTATAATAATATAAACTGTAACTTGTGTAATTATTTTTTGTAAGAACAAATAGGTATCATTACATGCTAAAACTTATGGAAGACTATTTCTCACTTAAAAATAGAAAAGAGCCAGGTAGGAATTTCATCACTTCTAGACCATATGATAAAAAATATCATTCAAAACACAGATTGAGCAGTTTACAAGCTACAAAAAATAAATCTGGTACCATTTACCGATGAGTCTGATACATATATTTAAATTTGTAATTAAACTCCAAGATGCTAATATTTCTGGAAATTTTGTCTAAAAAATTCAATGTATTTATTTTTACTTGTTTAACTTGAACTAATCATTTATATCTGCAACATGTTAAAAAGAATCTCACAAGTTGGGCTGAGGTAAGTCCCAGCTGTCAAATGAGCAAGGAAAGAAAGAACAGCCTAGACTGGACTCCAGTCAACCACAGGGCCAGTGCAGAGACAAGCAAGTCAGTCAACTCTGCCTGCACATACTCAGTCCTAAGGTGATTTTAGACCAGTTTTCTCACTGTAGCAGAACATGCAACTTATTTATTTTTTGCTATTCACTAAATGTTATATTTGAATAATTTAAAAGCAGATCTGTGATACTAAGTAAAACAAACATCTTAAAAATGTAGCTGCTTGGTAATAAAATAAGTCTCTCGAGCTTTATTAAAACCAGGCAAAGCACCACTGAAGAACAACAAAACACTTTAGGAATTTCCGTATTGAATACCCTTTACTTAAATTAATAAAAGATCTCCAGGAATTTGTTTTACAAGAGACTGTTTTCTGTGTTCTCATTTTCTGCTTTTCATTAGTTTGTCTATAAATCCATATTCATTATTTGCCATCGCTGGAAACTATTTTTCTGCCTTAAAGAGGAGCATATGAACAGAGTATGAAAATAAATTAGGAGAAAGAGTATGACAGTGAATGTGCAATGCTAAATACATGCTAGTTTCAAAGCCATCATGTCTCTGCTCCTGTGGTTGCCTTGTACCAAGATGCTAATCAGCTTCCCCGCTGTATCTTGTTGTAGCTAATTGTCGACAAATTATCTAAACTCCAGAATAATAAATGCATGGGGCTTCACTGCAGTAAGTGAAGCCAGTTGTAGCATTTAAAAATAGAACAAATTTAAGATTGTACTAGGCACATTTGTTTTCTCTAATTTTTCCAGTGTTTTTCTGTTTGCAATTAGTTTCTGCACATATTTGCCTATGTTCTTTACATTTTTATGGTATTTTACTTAATTTTTCATTTGTCATATTTCTAGTCTGACTTTTTTTGTCTCACTTTAATTATTCCAAAGGCTTGTGGTTTTGAATGAGTTTCCTACAATGGTGCCGTTGTAAGACCAGCAATTACATGTAATGTAGCGTAATTAATCTTAATTAAACTTAATCTTTAGTGATAGAATATTACCAACTGGTGATCCTACATCAGGATAGAGTTCTGTTGGAAAACAGATTTAGTCATTTGTATTCAACACCGGAAAGTTTTGCCTTGTTTACATATTCCTGACTAGAATTACTTCATAACGCTCTGCAAGCCCTAATCAAAAGAAGAAGAAATGTAAAGAAGCAACCCACAAGTTTATTAGAATAAACCTGAATGAATAAACAGTCTGAGTTTCTTTAGAAATGGGAGATGTAAAATAGTTTTAGTGAGGACGCGAGCAGCAGCATTCAGGATAAGCTAAGCTAATAAGTGAGATATTAGTAAAGTTAAAACAATAGTAACGTAAAATCTTTTAAGGACACTATATGTAGTTCTCATCTTGTGTTCTCAAAGTATTTATAGCACTTTGGATAGCCCTGCAATATTTTTCATGTGGCATCATTCACCCCCAAAGTCACATTTGAAATGTGTCATCCCAAAGAGTCAACAGATAATTTGTTTTAAAAAGCATGAGAGAGAACCACTGTCTAAATGTGGCAAAAGAAACCATAAGGAATATAGCAGGCGAGCCATAGTGCTTAAAAACTGGCATTTGCACTGTCTGCTTTGAAATGTTCTGGCCCTTCTGCAAAATTTGCAGAAGGACCAGACCTTTGTTTGTGTGGGTCTTTGTGTGCATTGACTTCATTAATTTAAGTGTATGCCATCTGGAAACTAATTTGAGGTTGCCAGGGTTTTCTTAGCTAAAATACAGACTTGCTAAGCTGCCACTCACACTCAAATGCAAACTTTTTATTTCAAACAAAAAAATGCAAATTAAGCAATAGTCTTTTAAAGGATGCCAACCTAAAAAAATTTTTAACTTACCAGCTATCTGCAACATTGTCATGATCAGGATTTAAGGAGGTAGGTTGTGTTCCTTCACACCAGTTTTTTGTTTGTTTGTTTGTTTTGACAGACATTTTTATTTTACAGATGTTTTTTCTCTTTTCGGACTTATCCAGTTACTTTTTAAACATGCATGTTCTTCCGGAGTCCAGGTGTGTGTTCTGCCAGATATTAATATATTTAGCCATTTTTACTCATTTCTGATTTCTCTGCTGCAACAGCAATGTCAACATTGAGCAAACCTGAAGTTTACTTTTTTTTTCAGCAGTATTTATAAGAATTTTGCTGCAGTTTTCAGCTTAGATGGAATCATACAATCCATAACAGAGCAGAGCAACAAACACATGTACCTCCATGAAGCTCCAAATTTATGCAATTATTCTTTACTTCTTCTTGTCACAGCTTCAGCACCCCTTTTTTGCAATTTTGACATACAAGTAAGTGAGGCATGATCTAGGGAACTCACCTAATACATGTTGTATGAATAAACAATGAACGCATATTTAATTTCATAAATTGTTTCTGCATACTCTTGTTGATGGTTCATCCATGTGCCTGTCACATGTTACAGGTAGAATTACAACAGAGTGGAAGTATCTAATAAATATGTCATGATGAGTGCAACAAATCAACTCTTACTTCAGATTTATAGCTAGATTTGGCATAATGCTGACACTCACTCTTTCCAGGCAGAATCCAACTGAATATTTCAAGCAAAATAAGAGCGCAAACAACTGTTTTTCTACTTTGTTTCATCTTTGACTTTCCCACAACCCCTTTTTTCATGCCCTTTATCAAACTTCAGTATTAGTGTGTCTTCCGATCATGAAAGTCTCTTTCTCTTGTCCTCTTTTTAGAGCTGGAATCATCCAGCACATCTCTTTTAGATATTAGTTTATGGGCCATGACATGAGCTATGAATGAGAAACAATGAGAAAGACCTGAGAACATTAATCACAGAGCAACATAAGGTAATAGACGGTTATCAATTCCCTTACTCTCTGTGATTAAGAGGAGAGGGAGAAATTAGGTGAAGGGAAGGGGGAGTGAATTCAGAGGGGAAAAATGGTTGGTTAGGTAGAAAGGAGAGATGAGAGTTACTGTATCCAAAGAAAGGAATTTAAAGTAAATAAGGCTGCAGAACAAAATGTCAAATACATTCAGAAGAAATTAGAGAAAGGAAAAAATAAATCACATTTTTTGTCAACTACAGAAGTTGAGAACATTTAAACAATTAAGGACAAAGAACCAAAATAGTTATTCTTTCAAAGAACAAAAAGGTTGGTTAGGTTTATTAGGTTTGTAGTCAGTTGGCCAGGGAAGTGGTTTGCAGTCTAAGCTTAGGTTCAGTGTTAAACCACATTTTATGTACCGAGCTTTAAAAAAAGTTATGACAGACTGTCTTGATTCATGTACTCTTATCTGTTTGGTAAATGGGCCTTACTTTTTTTCTCATACCGAACACTCAAAGCCCCTTTTGCACTTCAAGAGCAGTATTCACATACCATGTCCAAGGGCCGAGCAACATGTGTAGCAGGAGAAAGGCGGAATCATATGTTCTGACTGCAAAGATGCATCAAATTTGTTTTGTTTTGTTACATTCAAAAACTTAGCTTTGAAAATGTGGTGACTTGTTGGACTTGGGTTTGCTTTTGGCACCTTGGTTTTAAGATTTTGAGGTGCTTTTGCATTCTTTCTATACATTCTTGTAACTTTTGTTACCGTTCACTTTTGTGCTTAGTCAGGTTGTGTTTAATTATTGTACAGTGCCAACTGGTAGGCATGGTTTGGACACCAGGGTATGACCAGGATGTACAGTTCATATCTACCTTTGAGAGCAGTGAATCCTCCATTCAATGTGACTGGTATCGCATTAGAGTTGTTTCAGGGCAGATGTAAAAATGTCTGAAATAAAAAACTAAATCAGTGTCAACAAAAGATGATGAATGTCTGTGAATCCATCTACTTTATATTTGCAAAATTTACATTCATGATGTCGGCAAAAAAATATAGTACTATAATCCGATCCTTATGTTTGAGTTAATCTCTTCCTCATAGCCAGCCTAAATCAGTTGCCTCCCAGCTGCTTCCACTCAGTTAATCAGTCTCACCGATAACTTGCCACCCTGAGCTCTTATACACAGTTCAATCGTTGCTAGATTCTCCTGCTATATCCAGATGCATCTATTTTGCTCAAGATTCCTGCTACATTTTTTGTAAATACCCATGTTCCTATTAATTCCCTTCATGCTCCCTGTCTTCCTCAGTTTTATTCTGGATCCCACTTCACAATAATTCCATGTGATGTTGTGTATTCTTTATGAAAACACATTTTTTTCACTATTACATGAAGTTTTCTGCTTTGATTTGAACCAACATTTATTAAGCTAGCTTAAGCCGTGTCTAGCTAGCTAAGTTTCTTTAGTTTATATATTTATTTATATATATATCTCAAGAGGTCACTTGGAGCTGGTTGTCTCATAACTTCAAGGGTTGGTTATCCCATGTGACTTTTTGGCTTTGACATAAGTAAGTTATTGTTGAAATAATAGTTCAGAAAATCAACTGGGGAAACATTTTATAGACCCAATACATCTGCATGCATTTTGAACATTAGAAACAATGTTGGGTTAACTTTTTTGTGTTTATATTAAATATAAAATAATTGCTTTGTTCAAGGCTATACTTTTCAGCACTGTACATTCCTTCACTTTACCACTGACCAAAATAATACATTACTTTGCTAAATTTTAGGGATTGAACACGAGGAACATTGATTATTACTTACTCCAATCAAATTTTCTGTCATTTTATTTATTTATTTTTTTAAGTTACATAATTTCATTTAATTTAATTTTCAAGCAAAAACCCCATTCAAATTAATAGGGACAACCAACCTCATATTGTGATAATCAACCCCAACATGGGGCAGGTTGTCACAGGTGGTCAGAGTGTCTTTGACAGCTAATATAACCTTTTATCACAATAAATTATGAAAATTAAAGGTGAGTTAAATTCAAGCCAAGGTTCCAGGCTTTCCTTTAAACTACAAATATCTCTTAAAATATGTTTGGATGATGAGCAATATATACTAGAGCAAGAAGTGAGACAACCAGCCCCGGTCTCCCCTAAACTGAATTTTTTTGTTTAATAATTTAATTTAATTTTTGTGGCAATTTAAAAACGATTAGGTAACTAAGCTTTACTCTTTAATGTATCTGTGTGTGGAGTTGAGAATTTCCCGCACTTTTATTCAACATTTTGGTGTCGATTTATTGACAGCTCCTACACCAGCTAAATTATCGATACCCTCACATTAATCCAGCAATTTACATTTGATTTAGAATTCCTAGTAATTAATGTGAACCATCAGCAGAGTTAAAGGTATTTGGTGTGTGAGTGGAGGTTATCAAATGCTGAGAGGTTGAATACAAGGAGCTGTTGTGATATTTTTTGCATCTAAAAAGCACTTTCTTTTCTTTTCCATTTCCTCTTCTCTGTGCTCCTCTCTCCTTCCCCTGACTTGCTAGAGGAATTCCGATGAAGTGATTAGATTGATAGTTGCAAAAGGAAAAGAAGGAAGGGGAGGAGTGGAGAAAACGAATAAATTAGCATATCACAAACGGCTCGCGCATTGTCAACCTTGGAAAACAAAATCCCCAAGCCACCTAACCCCTGCCGCAGTGCTCAAGAGCCTGGGAGAAATGAGTGTGTTTGAAACCCCAGCCGGCACGAGAAAGAAAATCAAAGCCTGAGCTGGAGACAAAGTAAGAATAAAGCCTTGTGAGGCAGGAAGATGGTGTGTTTGTTATCTGCAATAGGTGGCAGCAGAGATACAGTCCTCTGCATCTTTGCCTATAGTGTTCCTCTGAACAGAGTGAATTTTTATTTGTTATTAGTTGTTAAATGGGGAAAATTACTTGGGGGTAATTCTTGTTTTAAATCACATTTATTAACCCAGGTTAATAAATGTGAAGTAAAGAATTGAGTTCATAGACACAATTAAACAGCAGTTTTTCTTTCACAATTCCTCTTTTAAACAGAGCAAGATACTACAAAAAGGAACTATTTCTAGTTGTCTGAATCCTCACACTAACAATTCATGTTCACAGAAAAACACCCCCAAAAAGAAAAACCCACACACCTTTAAAAATAACTACTTATATTAACTTTTTGTATGAGCTGTATTTCCTTTCTTGTTAAAAATGGATCCCAGTCCATCATCCCAGGTTTATAATGTATAAACTATCTGCATAAAGGTTTTGTCCAAATGTTGTTTTTCCACCGTAGTATCAGTTATACCAAGTTAAAATACTAATTCTTTCATATGTTATACATTACTTTTCACAATCAATAAACAGTGACATCTCTTGAGATTTTGGTTTTGTGAAAGAATAAAAAAGTTAAATAGTGTTACTTGGTAGCCCCATTACATGCTTCATGTTATGCAGCGTTCAGCAATTAACTAAGAGGTACACTAGAGATTTTTTTTCAACTCTACTGACTCAGCCTTTGTTAAATAGCGCATGAATGCTGAGCCTGAAACTTTGCTGGAGGAGAAACAAGTTATGTGAGAATGTAAAAATATTATTTTGCTATTATTGTTATCCACAAAACAAATTAACCCAAGATGTATTGAACTGCTGGATGAAGCTGTTCATAAGGCACCATGCTTAGGGGGAGATGATCAACCAATGGATGTTAACAAAAAACAAATATATATGGCATTATTTATCCAACCCCTGGTTGGTATACTTGCGTTGTTTGTGTGCTTTTCTTAGTTTTATTTCGCAATGTCAATGGTGCAGCAGATAGTTTTGCTTAAATTTTTTTTTTCATTTGCTTTTTTACTGACAGTGCGTCAGTAACATCGCTGTTGAAAGATTTCTTTGCATAATTGTTGTAGGACGTTTGAGCATAAATGGCCTGTTTAAGGTCATCCTCCAACATCTCAATTATACTTTGACTTGGCCGCTCCAAAAAAAAATTACGCATTAAGATGTGGATTTACTGGTGGGGTTTTTATCATTGTCTTGCTGTATGTTCTGCAGTTTTTCAGTCATGTGCATCAATGTTCTTTGTCTGAAATGCTGTATCAGTTTTAAGTAGGATGTAATGCAAACCTCCTTAAATAACGGATGCCATTTTTTGCCCAGTGATGTTGTTATTGTTTAGACATAATCACTGACTTAAACTAGCTTTTGATGCTGTTCTTATATTTTTTCCACCTCCTGGATGAGTCGTCACTGCACTCTTGGAGTTATAATGGCTTGCATTTATATAGCGCTTTTCAAGACTCTCAAAGGGCTTTACAACTCCATTATTCATTCACTCTCACATTCACACACTGGTGGAAGCAAGCTATGATTATAGCCACAGCTGCCCTGGGGCAGACTGACAAAAGCGAGGCTGCCATATCGCCCCATTGGCCCATTGGCCCCTCTGGCCAACGCCAGTAGGCAAAGCAGTGAAGTGTCTTGCCCAAGGACACAATGACATGTAGCAGGTGGAAGCTGGAATCGAACCCACAATTTCTGGGTTGTAGGCTGACAACTCTACCACTGAGCTCAGCTGCCCTATTTATTATCTATATATATATATACATATCTATATCTATATATATCTATATCTATATCTATATATCTATATATATATATATATATATATATATATATATATATATATAAATATATATAGATATACATATATATATATATATATATACATATATATATATATATATATATATATATATATACATATATATATATATATATATATATTGGATATGATGAATCTATCCTTAGTAAACGGATACGTACCACAGGAATTTAAAATAGCTGTAATTAAACCTTTACTCAAGAAACCTTCCCTTGATCAAGATGACTTAGTGAATTACAGACCTACACTACCGTTCAAAAGTTTGGGGTCACATTGAAATGTCCTTATTTTTGAAGGAAAAGCACTGTACTTTTCAATGAAGATAACTTTAAACTAGTCTTAACTTTAAAGAAATACACTCTATACATTGCTAATGTGGTAAATGACTATTCTAGCTGCAAATGTCTGGTTTTTGGTGCAATATCTACATAGGTGTATAGAGGCCCATTTCCAGCAACTATCACTCCAGTGTTCTAATGGTACAATGTGTTTGCTCATTGGCTCAGAAGGCTAATTGATGATTAGAAAACCCTTGTGCAATCATGTTCACACATCTGAAAACAGTTTAGCTCGGTACAGAAGCTACAAAACTGACCTTCCTTTGAGCAGATTGAGTTTCTGGAGCATCACATTTGTGGGGTCAATTAAACGCTCAAAATGGCCAGAAAAAGAGAACTTTCATCTGAAACTCGACAGTCTATTCTTGTTCTTAGAAATGAAGGCTATTCCATGCGAGAAATTGCTAAGAAATTGAAGATTTCCTACAACGGTGTGTACTACTCCCTTCAGAGGACAGCACAAACAGGCTCTAACCAGAGTAGAAAAAGAAGTGGGAGGCCGCGTTGCACAACTGAGCAAGAAGATAAGTACATTAGAGTCTCTAGTTTGAGAAACAGACGCAAAAGAACACAGACATTGGACAGAGGAAGACTGGAAAAAAGTGTTGTGGACGGATGAATCCAAGTTTGAGGTGTTTGGATCACAAAGAAGAACGTTTGTGAGACGCAGAACAACTGAAAAGATGCTAGAAGAATGCCTGACGCCATCTGTTAAGCATGGTGGAGGTAATGTGATGGTCTGGGGTTGCTTTGGTGCTGGTAAGGTGGGAGATTTGTACAGGGTAAAAGGGATTCTGAATAAGGAAGGCTATCACTCCATTTTGCAACGCCATGCCATACCCAGTGGACAGCGCTTGATTGGAGCCAATTTCATCCTACAACAGGACAATGACCCAAAACACACCTCCAAATTGTGCAAGAACTATTTAGAGAAGAAGCAGGCAGCTGGTATTCTATCGGTAATGGAGTGGCCAGCGCAGTCACCAGATTTGAACCCCATTGAGCTGTTGTGGGAGCAGCTTGACCGTATGGTACGCAAGAAGTGCCCATCCAACCAATCCAAATTGTGGGAGCTGCTTCTAGAAGCGTGGGGTGCAATTTCTCCAGATTACCTCAACAAATTAACAGCTAGAATGCCAAAGGTCTGCAATGCTGTAATTGCTGCAAATGGAGGATTCTTTGACGAAAGCAAAGTTTGATGTAAAAAAAATCTTATTTCAAATACAAATCATTATTTCTAACCTTGTCAATGTCTTGACTCTATTTTCTATTCATTTCACAATGTATGGTGGTGAATAAGTGTGACTTTTCATGGAAAACACAAAATTGTTTGGGTGACCCCAAACTTTTGAACGGTAGTGTATATCTAACCTTCCTTTCTTATCCAAAGTCCTTGAGAAAATTGTTGCTAATCAAGTCTGTGAACATCTAAACAGTAACGAGCTGTTTGAAGAGTTTCAGTCAGGTTTTAGAGCTCATCATAGCACTGAAACAGCACTGGTGAAGGTTACTGATGATATTCTCATGGCCTCAGATAATGGACTGGTGTCTGTTCTGGTTTTGTTAGATCTCAGTGCTGCTTTTGACACAGTCGATCATAATATTCTCTTAGAAAGGCTTGAGCATGTTGCAGGGATCAAAGGAACAGCACTAGGCTGGTTTAAATCATATTTGTCTGATAGATTCCAGTTTGTTCATCTAAATGATAAATCATCTTCACTCTCAAGGGTTACTTGTGGAGTTTCACAGGGTTCTGTCCTTGGACCAATTCTTTTCACCATATATATGCTTCCAATTGGTAGAATCATTAGACAGCATGGGATAAATTTCCACAGCTATGCAGATGATACACAACTATATTTATCCATAAATCCTGATGAACCCAGTCAGTTAGGTAGATTACAGGCATGTCTGGAAGACATAAAAGCATGGATGACCCTAAACTTTTTGCTTTTAAATTCTGACAAGACAAAAGTTGCTGTCTTTGGACCAGAAGTTCTTAAACAGAAACTGATTAGTCAATCACTTCATCTGGATGGCATTAAATTGG